>OW388084.2:80686422-82092557 GCA_936449025.2 Sarcophaga subvicina
TTCGAAAGCTGACGTAAAGCAAATGACTTTGAAGTGGTGAACTGTTCAGAAATTTCATGAACAAAGATCACCTTTTAGATGATTGATTGAAAGATATGACTCGATAACTTGTGTTCGATTATGAAACATTCAATAATGTTTTTATTACAGAGAATCTTTTTTATTCTTCAAAGGCAAGAGAAATCATCATGCAGGCTTGGAATCGTATACAATGTACTATTTGGATATTTTTTGAAGTTCTTCACAGCAAAAGAAGTTCTTCACAGCAACTCAATTGGTCGGATCATAGTAAAGCTAAATGCGGAAAAACGTTTGGAAAATCTTTGTATGACGCGATATTTCACACCAACCCATATCCGAATGCTTCTAGCAAAAACCTACTTATTGCGAACTCTAATTTATGGTTGTGTGCTATTTGCTAGCTGTGATGCCGTTAGTAGACGAAGACTCAATGTAACTTTTAGTAGCATATCACATTATGCCGAACAAATTCACAATATCACGTTTGATAATTTACTGAAGTGCTGAGTACTACTGCTTTTGCATAAAATCATCTACAATCAGCAACCGCCCTATTTATATCAGAAACTAAAATTTTCAAGGTCTAATAGAGGAAAAAAGATAAATTGTATAAAATATACCAAAGCTGTCTCTGAGCAAAACTTTTTTATTAACTTTATTCGTCTTTGGAGCTAACTACCCTCACAATTACAATTAATATCCAATGCAAGCCATTTTAAGACTGTCATATTTAAGTACTTTTCGTAGTAGTTATTTTTTTAGCTCTTCCATGTTATATTTGCCTAAAATATTGTTTTTTTAGCAAAATTCCTGTATAATATAGTTTAACTTTTTTGTCTGAAATTAATTTTGTTAGCATTTCCTTTTCCACTGTTACATTTTTGTAGCCTTTATGACAAATTACTAACGAATACTTTTAAATAAGACTTGTTCTTGTTGTATTGAATTTAACATAAATAAATAAATAATTAAAAGGAAGAGGACTTTGATAGATCCTTTATATGACACTGTGTAATCAGACTAAAGATTGAAAAACCTTAAAATAAAAATAAATTTGTGTTTTAATTAAAATTCTATACTACTCGTACAATTCTGTGCCTCTATTCACAATTTTATGTAAACAACAAGAATTGCTTTCTTTTGTTATTCCGCTGTTTATAACCTTTCCATAAACAATAACAATTACTAGACAATTATTCGACAGATCTTTGTAACGGAGATCTTCAAACCACGATTACTCTCTTCAAACACACAGCTTCTTCACGCAAGACTGACTGAACTTCACTAACTCAGTCGCCTGCTTTTACTTGCCTTTTATAATGTTGTAAACAATAACAACGTAACAATATTCTTACCATTGACTTGAGTTTAAATCATATGCAAGAAATCTGTGAAAGATATTCTCAAATGTGGCTTTACAGTCTAGTATAGTCCATAAGGCTTCGTCGGACCATACATCATTTTTTTATTAAATTCATAATTTAATTTTTACTTCAGCATATCTTTCAACTACTTTTTATAACTCAGTCCAATTCGTAGGCTTATGAAAACATAACGTCACAAGCTATTTCTAATATAACAAAAATTTTTTGAACTGCTAACAGAATTTCTTTGCCATCAAAATATTTAAATTTTTATATTTTTATGCGCTTGTTCCAATTACGTTTGTATGTAAATTTTAATTTATATTCTACGCATTTCGAGTGCTTTGACATTTACAAATAGTTGCTCGTTTATGATAAATATTTAGCACGTAATTATAATAAATGTTTACAATGAACATGCAATCCTATTATACCTACTACAGAAATATGCGAGGTTTGATTGAAAAGTAAAATGAAAGAATTAAAAAGAAATTATATTGATAAAATAATGCAGACCTCGTAAAATAATTGTAAAGTAAATGGAATATGGAAAAATAATTGCTAACAAACAAAAAATATTTTGCCCCTGCATTATATACATATATACATACATACATACATGATTGGTCATTACAACCCTTCAATCAGGATTACGACCTCACTTCTCGCAGCACTTTTGTAGCGTAAGCATTATTGCTTGCAATTATGTTGCTGATAACTGAAATTATAACGACGCAATGCCCACACTCAGATGGCTGTTAAGGATTTTTGTTCTCTAACGGAAGGCACTAATTATGTCGCACTATCAAAAATTGCTGATGGCAGTAAAAGAGCAGCAGTTGCGTATGCTGCATTAAATTACACATTATGCTCGTATTTTATTATTTTTATACATACACTTTTTTTATTACATCTAGTGAATGTAAAACCAAAATTAGAATTATAGAGAAATATTAAGTGGTATGTTCAGATATCATATTTAATTAAACTGTTCTCGTAAAACATTTTTTTTTTTTGGAATATGAAAAATTAAATTTTAAAATTTCCTTATCATATACCATGTGATAATTATTTTAATGAGATTCAATTGCCCTTCAAATACACGAAATACTAAAAGACAATTCAACCAATTATAAGCTGTATTCATTGTATTCTTTACTTCGTTAACTTTATTGCAATTTCTTGTTCCGTTTCGTTGAAAAATCGAAAAATCTGTTCCCTTCCTCTAACTTTCTTACTTTATCGGATTTCGGCTTGCTCTAGTACATAATTATACCGGCTCTGCTTCTTGCGAGTCTACACCAGTGACTTCCGCAAATATCCGCTTCAAATACTCGTTTCGCCGGAGCATCCTGCTCCATTCGAACGACATGGCCGAGCTGCGCAGCCACTGGATCTTAATACGCTGCACAACGTCAATGTCGTTGAGGCGCTCATACAGCTCACTGTTGGATCGGATGCGGAAATCATCGCCAAGTCGCACTGGACCGAAATTCTTACGTAGGACTTTCCTCTCGAATATTCTCAAGGCGGCTGCATCAGTGCTTAATAGGGCCCATGCCTCTGCTCCATAAAGAAGCACGGGGAGGATGAGCGTCTTGTAGAGTATTAGTTTTGTCGTACAGCAGGTCTCTGCTACTCACTTGCCTATTGAGACCATAGTAGCACCTGTTTGCAAGAGTGATCCTGCGCTTGATCTCTAGACTGTCATCATTTTTGGTGGTAACGGCGGAGATAAATAAATTCCCTGACTATATCGAAAGTATAATTATCGGTCGCAATCTGTGATCCAATATGCCGCACATCTCTACTTGCCGATAACATATACTTTGTTTTGCCCTCATTTACTGGCAGTAAACCCATCTTAGTAGACTCCCGCTCAATAGCACTAAAGGCAGCAGTAACATCTCGCTTGGTATGCCCTATGATGGCAATGTCGTCAGCGTACGTAAGCAACTGGACGTTTTTTGAAAAATAACCCCATTGCGATGCACTCCCGCCTTCCGCAGAACTGTAACGAAGCTGAAAAGGTCGCATGATAAGGGATCGCCTTGCGTGAAACCCTACACGATATTAAAAGTTTCGCAGAGGTCCATTCCTACCTTGATCGTTATTTGAATAACAAATTTAATTTCACTTACAATGGTGGTTTTTAGAACACCAAGTTATGCTATGATATCAAGCCACATGAAATCCAGGAGCATCCAAAAAGGCTACTGGTTGGTATTTTATTTTGAGAACGACGTTGGCCAGGTTATCACTGTCAACGCCAAGCACTGTACAAACTTCTTTTGGCTTGAATAGGACGTTTATGACTGCAACGAGACGAAGGACGGTGCAACGCGACACCCAGCTCAAGCTGCGTTGGAAATTCTGTACGAAAAATTTGACAGCATGGTTATATTACATGGAGCTGACGTGAGCTGGCCACCGAGATCATGCGACTTGACTTTGTTTGAAATTTTTTTGTTGGATTTTCTTAAGTCGCAGAGACTCAAACTTAATTTAAACCGCATTGGTGTTTAAAGTGTACATATATAAACCGTTCTATCTGTTGACCTTTGGGATGCGTTCTACCAGCTGAAGCCGCGGTGGGCCTTCTAACGCTGTTATTTTCCGCACATAATGGCAATAGTAAGCCTTTCAAGTGAATAAAAAATTTCAATGATATCTCACATGTACACTTTGTTTCCTATCATAGATCAATGATAATGATATGATATATGGTTGTATTCCGGTTCTGCAAATGGAATGGCCTGTTCAAACTGTTATTAACTATCAGATGTTGGGTTTAAATGCATTTAATAGTCAAACATCTCCAGATATCTACACTCTAATACTACAATTATTAATGCGGGCTACTTGCCGTGAAATGCTCAACTGCCTCTGGTTTGTCGGCATACCACTTTACTTTAACGGCGGCCCACATAAAATAGTTCAACGGTGTCAAATCGCAGTTTCTTGGCGGCCAATTGACATCACCATTTCGGCTAATTAAATGGCCATCATGGTGGAGGTCGCAGTAGTCAAGTAGGTAGTGTGCTGGCTTATTAGACGTCAGTCCACGGTTCAAACCCCAGGCCAGACATCAAAACGAAATATGAAAAATTATTTCTTCGGCGACCTCCTCTCAGCTAATTTTGGGCAAAAATAAAAATTGTCATGAAAAGTTTATCAAAAATCTGTCGTTCGGAGTCGACTTTAAACTGTAGGTCCCGGCACTCATGCATAAAATTAACACACACAACATAAGTGGTGTGAGAAACTAGGTCCATAATCTTGAATCTGAAGGGTTGTAATGACCAATTATGTATGTATGTATGTAAATGTAAACATTCGAAAAAATAAATCAATTGTAGCATGAGATGTGTAACAAGTTGCACCATCCTGTCGATCACATTAATACCATGAAGATCAAGTACAGTCGGTTATCATGGTGCGACAAGTGCCTTCATTGACCGTACTGGTTGAGACGTCCTCATTATCAAAGAAATATGGGCAAATGATGTCTCCGCTCCACAAGCCGCACCAAACAGTCACTCGTAATGGTTTCTATAAGACCATGTGTGGATTTTCTGAGCCCCAAATACAGTAATTTTGCCTATTAAAGTACCCATCAAGATGAAAATGGGCTTCATCCGAAAAGATTTTTTTTTGCAATATCGACATCAGCGTGCACCGTAATGGTTGAGCCGTCCTCATTTTCAAAGAAATATGGGCCAATAATGTCTCCGATCCACAAGCCGTACGAAACAGTCACCCGTAATGGCCGCATAGGCCCATTACCACAACGTGTTGGTTTCTGAGCCTAAAATACGGAAATTTTGCTTATTAACGTACCCATCGAGATGAAAATGAGCTTCATCCGAAAAGATGATTTTTTCTTTGACAAAATCTCATCTATTGCAATATTATCCTAATGCTGTTCAAGCACAATTCGATTAAATACATTCTGTGGAGATAATATACTGAATTTTGTGAGTGAATAGAATGACATAAGTGTTGCCAGATTCGAAATAGCCGATAGTTCAAATTTAAACTCGATAGTAAAATATTTAATGTGTCTTCAAGATTTATGCCATTGTGTTGGATCAGTTCCCTTCTCTTGTATAGCATATTCAATATTATCTTTAAAGAAAACGTGGGTTCAGAAACAGGCTGAGATCTATTCTGAGTCAAATTCATTCACTGCTATCAGCTGCTATTTATTATTTCACAAAAATTATTGTATTTTTACATTTGTTCGATGAAATTCATAGATAAGGAGGTCTGGAGAAATGGTGCTGAGCACCTCGTCAAGGACTGCGTCCAAATCTGCACTGATTGATCCAAGCTGGGAGGATGCGTTGGTGGCGGAATTTACTCGGAGTCAATAGGTGTAGCCGAATCCATAAGGCTACCGGATTACTGCAGCGTTTTCCAGGCGGAAGTGTTGCCAATACAGGCTGCGGCTAAGATTATTTGGGAAGCTAATGTTCCCAATAGAAGCATCACAATACTCACCGATAGCCAGGCGGCGATCAGGGCTCTGGGTTCCAATGTGATGAACTCTAGGACGGTCTACGGCTGTCGAAAACACCTAAATAGGGTCGCGGAGAGGTATCATGTACACAGCTTTTGGGCAACTGCAGAGCGGATGAACTGGCCAGACACCGCACGACCATCGTGCTCTCCGACGAATTCTTAGATATTGTGGTCCCTTTGGGGACCTGCAAGCTAATGATTGACAACGAGATCATGGACTCTGTAAATCGCAGGTAGGCATCTTCGGGCAGAATGGCGCGAATGATCACTGCAAGGCTGCTTAAACTCCACAGAGGCATGCTCAGACGGAGCACTGCAGTATTGGTGTCTATGCGAAGCGCATTGCAGATGCTGCAGGGACAACGAGGAGGAAGAGACTATTCATCTACTGGGAACATGACCGGCACTATGTTAAATGAGAAAGGGACATCTTCGTGCCTACTATAACGATGATCTCGGGGATTTGTCGAATAATGACGTCAGCAGTTTTTCATTGGAAGCTCAGAGGGGTTCCAGGACTAGGGGATTGTGGACATGAACTGTGGTATCACAATGGGCCACATGGAGCCTAAGTGCGTCCATCCGATTCCTGGACGGACGGCCACTTATGCCTACCTATCTACCCACCTTCCTACGTTTGCTTTTTGAAAGGAGTGTCTATGCATATAATGGATCTGTGGTACTTTAATGGTGGCAATAATTTATTTCTGTGTCATAGTAATACGGGAAAAAACGAAATGGGAAAACTACTCTACTCATAATAATTTACGTTCATTTATACGTACACATAAATATTTATTTTACTTGGTTATACACAAGGATATTATTACAAGGAATGCATTTATGCAGTCCTTTTCGTTTATATACAAAATTAAAGTGACAATTTCACAAAACACGCTGCCATAGGAGAAAGGGAGCTAAACCCCGGCAATAAAGTAATGAAACGGAAGTAGTGCGACAGTTATAAAAATTGCTTATAAACAAAACAGTTTAATTAACTTAATTAGTGGTGGTTATACACAAGCATACCTACATATATTGTGTAAAATAAAAAGGGTTCTTTCCATATATTTATTTGTGTAGACAGTGATGACTGCAAAAGTTCTGCCATCGAAATACATCTTTGGACTTTGTTTTGTCGCATAGAGAAGGTATGATTAAGTAAGGTGGAGAGCAGAGGAGAGGACTAATTAAATTTATAATAATAATGAAAATAAATGTAAAACTATTCGTAAATGTCCCCTAAAGCCATGTCTGGTAAAATGATTATTAAAACCAACAGCAACAACAACATTTTTAAAGGATAATTGCTTTTAAAAGCCAAAACTATAAACAATTTAAATAAAAAATAATTGCTTTTGTTTCAACTAAATTTGACAGGATTAGATAGAAAACGAATAAAAGAGTTAACAAATAAATATATTTGCAAAACAAAATTATTAAATGAGATACGAAAAGTTCATATGGATGGAGTTGAAACAGCACTTTATATAATTACATTCTTTTTTTAATTTCCACATAATTTCCAATATTAATAGAAAACTAGATGTAAAGTTCCTTAAGGAGTGCGCATTAAAAAATTTGAGCATATTTTCAAGTCTTATATTTTTTACTGTGCTTAAATAAGGTAATTTGCTGTCAGCAATTAATTGGCATCTCATATCTAAGCTTGCAAGC
This sequence comes from Sarcophaga subvicina, assembly GCA_936449025.2. Classification (NCBI taxonomy): domain Eukaryota; kingdom Metazoa; phylum Arthropoda; class Insecta; order Diptera; family Sarcophagidae; genus Sarcophaga; species Sarcophaga subvicina. The sequence continues at coordinate 80,694,009 of OW388084.2, forward strand.
CCTTTTTCTATTTTCTTAATAGTTAAATAGTTATTTTAAATAGTTATTTTAAAGTATTTGAAGGCTTAAATCTTGCATTTGATGTTATTGAGTATGTCAGACCTTTGTAGACTAAGACTAAATCGATGGTTAATAATGCACTTCGGGGAACTGTTACTCGGTAATATTGTCACCTACTTACTTACTTAATTGGTCTTTACAACCCTTTAGTCAGGATTGCAACTTAGCTTCTCACACCATTTATGTAGTGTGTTTTAATTTCATCCATAAGTGGCGCGATCTTCAGTATCAAGTCGACTCCGAACTACACATTTTCAGAAACTTTTCATGACAATTTCATTTAATCTCAGATTTTTTTGCCAGAAATCGATTGATATTTCTCCGGGGACCACGATTACTCTCTTCAAACGCACCGCGTCTTCACTCAAGACTGACTGAACTTCACTAACTTACTCGACTGCCTTACCTTGCCTTTTATATGGCAGGGTAAACAGTCTGATGAATGTTCTGGAAGGCGAATATTCATGATTTCGCCTTCTCGGAATCTCTATAAATGTAAATATCGTTGTTTACACTTATTCTTGTATTATTTTTGGTACATTTTTGGTTACTTGTTTACCATTTTTTTATGCTGGTGTTTGTTGTTATATTAAGCAGTACGATAATTTGTAAACAGGTGTGTTTACTGCCAAACACCAGTATCTGGATTTGTCATTTTCGTGACAATATTGTGAAAATTGTCTTCGCCTGCTTGGTGTATGGCGACTTATTTGACCCAGTATATATATTGTTGTGGGAGACATTATATGGGTATAACCTACAAAAATTGAGGGCATATAATAGAACGTATGGTTGTAATAGAACCTCTTCACAACGGCTGTAATAATAATATGGCCCATTTTAGGCAACAAGGAATGTCAGTAATAAGGTTCAGAATATACCTATATAGTCGATTGACTTTTTTTAATAAAACTTTGAACACCTTAAATCGACTGTAGTTTAGTATACTTTTATACTCTTATATTTCTAAACTATATTAATTAGTATCTGAATGCCGAAAGTACCAACTAAATATATACACTTGCTAATCAGTAAATTAAAAGAAGTAAACCTTTCTTAATGGAAAAAGCAAACAAGAAATTCCCCAAAGCACTGTAGAGGACAGGAAAGAAATAATTAATATGATGGGTATACGTATTACGTAACCATCCATGCAATTAATATTTTAACTAAAAGCCACAACATAAATTATGAAATTTTTTTATTCTACACCACTAATATGAGTGCTTCTGTTTTGAATTTCCTTAGTGAGCGCCCCGAATAATAAATCAAAAGAACATCATTTTGCCCACTCCTCAGCTTCCTTTAATACCTTACATACATAATGATTTTAACAAGATTCCTTTAAGTACGATACGAAGGTCACTTTTCTGCTGCATTTAAAATTGCTTTTTATGTTTCTTTTAAACATATTCCGCGAATATTCATATCGAGGGGTTCATTAAATTATTATTTATGTTCGATGCATGTCAGTTTGTGCATTTCAATGATTGGGTATCATCCAGATACAGTGGTCTCCTTTCAATTTTTTTGGTGTGTATTCCAGTATTGATCTTGTAGGGAGGGGAAAAACGAAATACTCCTTGAAATATGGCGAGAAATATGTTTTCGCTTGAAAAATTAAGTAGCGCGTTCGATAAGCCATGATGAGAAATCAACAAAATGTGAAAGAACAAACTATTTCACAGAAGATTCCCTACAATGATAAAGCTGCCATGAACATTTTGCAAAAGTAAAACAATAAGAAAATAAAACAATGCCGTGCATTTATTCATGAATTTGCTGTCGAAGTTGAGTACAAAAACTAGAGCGTAAAGATCGGCTGGTTGCCTAGTTGACACCTCTCGTGCTTAGTTATTGTCTTATTATTAAAATTGTACGTGGATTTTACATATTAGGAATGACTTCTTATATCATTTTAACAAGATGTTGGGACAGTCAACATTTCTAACTTTTTCTTAATTGTTATTGCGGCATACAACATTAATACTAGCAGCATAAATTATTGACAGACGTAAAAGAAATGTGCAACAACAGTATACATACATTTTTACATGCAAATTTTTGCAACATGGTGGTGCAATTGATTCTATAGCTGTGATTTTTTCGTCTTATTCACTCGGGGGCCCATATGGCAAATTATGTTTCCCAGTGTCAGTAACTAAAAAAGTATTGAATAACTTTCTTGGAATTCTTGTAGTGTTGCAATATTTGAAGTCGTTATTGGTGATATTGTTGTTGTGTTTCTAAAGCTTAAGGCAATTTGAACAATATTTCAATTTATTTATTCAATCGTTTCTTAACAGTCATTGTCTTTATTTATTCCTCAGTTATTCTTGTCGTCTTTTTTCCCTCTTTTTAATCTACCCTTTAGGTGCGTATTAATGGCCACTTTAGTATAGTAGCTCGAATAGAGTGAAAGGAATCTATGATGTTTTGTAGAAAAGTAGTAACTGCAAAATATCCCAGGGAGAATAAAATAAAAGTATCCGGAAAATAATAAAAGGTGACACTGCCACACTAGAATACATTATTGCTGCTCATTCAAGACTGGAGATTTACGGGCCACTGATATTCTTAATACCGGAACGATGGTACGAACAGTTAGTGCCCATTGATGTCATTGTTTAGTCTTCGTAGGCTTTTAGGGTATGTACCAGAGATCAGTAATGAGTAATTAAAAAGATAAATAGAATCGAATCATACTCATAAGTTCTGATACTTATACGCATTCATACTTATTTTAATATTATACTCATACTACTCATATTCAAAGTTTGAAGTACTCATCATATTCATACTTAACAATACATATGATATTGTTGATTTCGACTCTCCATGACTCAACATTTACAAGAATCACAAAATAAGTATGATTCGCGTACGAATACTAAAATACTCACTAAAAGTGTTTGTTCTGCTTACTGCTCTGTCTTTTTTGCTTATGTGTCTTTTTTCTTTTTTGTAAATGCGACAACAACAAAGACTGTAAATTTTGATAAATGATTCGAGTCACTAGAGTCACTCGAGTCACTCGAATCATTTATGAGTATTATAAGCATTTTCCTAAAGTTATGAATCTGAATGAGTAGGCTTATGAGTCAAACATATTTCGAATGGTATGAGTTTAATGTCAATGTTTTACTCATACTCATTGCAACCTGTACTTACAAATCAACGTTGTAGTGAGTGGGAATGAATCAGAGTAGTTAAAATTCAATATTTATGACTCATTTATATTCAATATTCCATGAGTGTTTATGAATAGCGAAAAAACGATTCATTTCTGATCTCTGGTATGTACCATACCAGGCATGACTCGTCTCAGAAGAGTGAACTTGAGACAGCTAAAGAGATCACTTTGAGTCTTTCATTAAGCGCTTTCTATGCTTAAAAAAAACTAAGCTTATGTCCGATATCACTGAAATTTTCTATGCCCTACAAAGGTCTATTACTGCCATTATGTTTGGAATATAACATAGCTTCTGTAAGTGAAGCTCCTCCGAAATTGCCAATGGTCTGCCTGCCTAGAGGAGCTCTAGATTCATAAGACTAAGTTGAAATATTTCACCATATCAACAGACCTTTAAACCAATTCGGACGTTTAGCTCTTATGCTCAGTTGACATAGTAAGTTTCTGATGTTTGCCTCTGGCCTTAGGAAATTTGATGGAAATTGTCATTTAACTGTACTGCTAATATCACAAGGGGAACACTTATTCAAGAATCAAGAGTAAAAGCTAGAATATCATTCCAGGCTACTATTCATAAACTAAAATCACACAATTTGCTTCAGAAGCCTTAAGGCCTTAGTCAACCTTAGAATACCAATTTCAGGACACCACAGTTTAAGGTTACCTCCTGATATGCACCTTTTCAATACGATTTAGTTGAGTGCACACAAACTGTTCTATACGCAGTATTCTGAATACTTTTATTATTCTATTCATAATCATTTTTGCCCTGCATTTTGTGTTAACAGCTGGTATCTCTAGTACTTAGTTTGTTCATATTCTATAGAAAATGTTTGCACTGTCCTGTTTTTATTGTCCTCCTTCTTTAGTGTAGTAGTTCTATGCCGTTTTCTCTTTCCCTTTATTTTCATATTGTATGATCATTAGAAAACTAATTTATTTTTCCAATGAAATGGAGACAGTTGTTGTTGTTGTTGGATAAATGCTTCAATGCTTCAGTTTATAGGAGTAATAGTTCAGCTGCCTTTTGATTTAAACTACAGTATGACCAGAATCGAAAGGTTAAATTAAAACAAATAAGTTTTCGCTAAGAAAATACAATTTAAAATGCAATTGAATGAGATGATGATTGAAAACTGACTTCAGCTTCAGTAAATGAGTTCCAAAATAATTCGTATTCCTTATACATCTGCAAAAAATAACTCTTTATATACGGAATACATCTTTTTGTATCATTGTATCTTTTATTTATTATAATTAACATAACATAACAAGATTGTAATCTTATAAGTTATAGTGCTATGCTTAGGATCAATAAGATATAAAACATAAAAATAGAGACGCCGGTTCATCTTATGCGTATCATTAGCAGCTATCTTTCTCAGAGAATACTACTCTATGACACAGATGAAGGAGTTAAGAGGTATAAAATAACTGGTGGAGTTCCACAGGGCTCTGTGCTAGGTCCACTGCTATGGAATATACTCTACGATGGAGTGTTCCGTCTCCCAGTACCAAGGGGTCGGCAGATAATTGGTTATGCTGACGATATAACAGTAACAATTGTGGCGAAAGAATTGAGCAGAGCAGAAGGCTGTTATTGGCAAAGGTTACTCAGTCGATAATGATGTATGCAGCACCTGTGTGGGGATCGGCGTTGGGTATTAGAACCTACGCTAGGGCTGCAAGTGGTTGCAAGTGGTTTCCGCACAGTTTCATATGAGGCTATTGGTGTCATATCTGGTATAACTCCCTCTGCTGTTATAGCTATGGAACTGAAAAGGATATACGATGGAGTTAGTATTGTTGGTAGAAAATTAACGACAGACAAACGAAGGGAGGAAAGACAAAGGAGTTGAGAAAAGTTAGGATACTGCGACGAACGGGCGATGGACACATAGACTTATCGGAAATGTACAAAGTTGGGTTGAAAGGAGACACGGTCATGTTGACTTTTACATGACACAATGTTTGACAGGGGATGGCTGCTTCAGGGAATATCTCTGTAAATATGGCCACGACAATGAGGTATCTTGCTCCTCCTGCAATAATGGAATTGAAAATGCTGAGCATATTTTCTTTTATTGCGATAGATTTAGATTGGAACACGAGTTGTTAGAGACGATGATAAATGAAATAGTGACACCAGACCATATAGTTCGGCATATGCTGCGGTCTGTTGAGGTTTGGCAAATTTTCAATAGGCTAGACCTCGTCCTGTGATGATATACTTAACGGTAGTAACATAGGACAAATAGGTTCGAATCGTAGAGGTGGTTTTTTAGTGGGTTAAAGTCTCACACTACTGTTGCAGTGGCAACAGTGTCTTTCACTGATTTTTTTCATTTAGGAAAAAAAGAAAACCCATAGAAGTTGTGGCGGACCTTAAACTTACTTACTAAATAGGTTATTATAACCCTTTAGTTAGGATTAGTGTTTTATTTCATCCATGACTATTGGTTACCATTATCTAAATTCAGAAAATAATTTTTAAGGGACTTACATTTTCCAACAATTTATAGAAACTGATTGAAAGTTTTTGGGAAGAGTGGAAATATACTAAAATTTGGTATGTATTTAAGTTTGTGCATATTATTAACACTTATTTGTCTCCTGTATCGTATTCTGACAGAAACCGCTGTTAAAATTCCTGTTAACGATTGCTTTAAACCATCACTCGTAGATCTCATCCAAAAAAACATATCGGAATAGAAAATTTACAAATTTACAAACATAAACGTCTGACGTTTTGATGTTTATTTGTTAAGAAGATACTTTGAAAGCTACGTTACTGGCACATTTCCCAAATAGTGGGTACCTTTCACTCCCTATACACAAGCACATACATACGTCTCTCCCCTGGATATTTTAAGTCTTTATCTTGTCCAAATGTCATAAGAATATGACAAGCTAAACTATGAGAGAAATGACTGCCAAACAAACCAGCAAACAATAAAGGAATATAAATAAATGGCTTGAAATACAAACAGAAAATAAAGCAGTAAAGTTTCTTAGATTTAACAAACCGTACGAGTGAGTGTTAGTGCTCCTAAGAGCATGCCCTGCTGTATAATGCCTATGTAGGTTTGATTTTTATTTAAGATACCAGGGATGGTAGAGATGAAGTAGCTGTCGTCTTTTTGTCTAAACATAGTTGTATATAATCTGTCTGTGTAACAAGGTTGGTAACACAGCATCACTATGTAAACATACATCAAAATTGTGTAGTTTGTTTTATTTAAAGTTCATTCTTCAGTTCGTTTTGTACAACTATTTGTGTGATCATGTGATTTTATTACATTAATTGCATTTTGTTGTTGTTGTTGTTGTTGTTGCTGTAATATTAAATGTCTTTGTAATGAAATGTTAGTTTTATTTCAACTTTGTTTGTAAACAAATTCAGCTGAATAAAATCTTTACACATAAAATCAACACGTCTACTGTCTCTTCTTTTTTTCTGCCCCTATGCCTGTTTCGCTTAGTGAGGCATTACTTTGTTTCCTCAAAAGAAATACAATTCTTTTTCTTTTCTTGGAATATCTTTAGACATTGAGAGAACAATTTCAAGATGTTTGGTTAAAATTTGTTCCATGAATTTCTAATTTTTTATTTGAAATTTGGGAGAAAATATTTATTTTGGTAGGTTGTTAAAATTGCAAGTTTTTTCAAAACATTTCCAATTTATTGAAATTATTGGTTTGGTCTTCTTAGAACTGTGATAGCTTTTAATTAAATATTAGAAGAGTGAAAATCAGAGTAACATGTAATATTTCTCCTTATACAAGTGGAATGCTGCAGGAATGATATGCACGGGACTATTGAATATTATTAACCAGAGTATGATGCTATAAACACAATTAATGCAACACAGCAAACGCTGCAATTTTGCAAACAACAATTTGCATGTTGTCGTGCTGCCTTTAAAATAATCACTTCCATATACACCCACGTATTTTATTTTTTAGAGATTGCTACATTTGCTTTATTGCGTCTATTGCGTTTATATCGGGAAGCCTATCTTATGGGATGTACGTACCATTATACTACATACATATGTACATAATTGGGCATTACAACACTTCCGTCAGGATTAGGATCTAGCTTCTCACACCACTAATGTTTAAACTCTACTCCGAACGACAGATTTTTTTGGAAATATTTTTCTCAGATTTTTGATAGAAATCTGCTGAAAGGAAATCGCCGAAGAAATATTTTCCTCATATTTCGTTTTGTTGGAGATGTCTGATCTGGAGCTTGAACCGTGGCCTCATTTCTAATAAGCCAGCACACTATCTAATAGACTACGGCGGACACAATATACACTTCTAATTTTACTCTCAACTCGAAAAAGGCATTTTTTCCCAAACGTAGAATAAATGCAGCTTTTTTCTAAACAGGAAATGGAAGTCTAGAACGTCACTGAGTTAGGTATTTACGAAATTACAGTTTAAAATTAGAATTTCTTGATACTGATTCAGGTTTTTGGTTGCAGGTTTTCGCTTTTGCTTTGACATATTTAGATTAATAGAATTCAGAGCGATTTAAAACACTCTAATAGACTTGTTTACATCTTCCAAAGACCTCGATCTGTTAATTCTATCCGTAAGTGACGGGACGTCAGAGTTTTTGTCAGAATACTGCTCAGAGGAAGTCGCCGCAAGAAATGTTTGTTCGCATTTGCTTTCGTTCGAGATGTTTGACTAGGGGTTTGCCATCACACTACCTACTGGACTACGGCAACATTATTATTATGCCGAAACACATAAGGAAATTCCGTGTGATTAAGAAGAAACTTCGATAGTCTTTTATTATCACATACTTTGAAATTATTACGGTCATTATTATCTATGAATGATAGGAGGATAAGGTTTTGGAGAGTTTTGTTAAGCACGATATAAGACCGATATGTCATAATCCAGACTGTAGGGTTGTAATGACCAATTATGTATGTATGTATTTATGTATCAGAGAATATTACCACAATATTATTTGGTCAGCAAAAAGTGTTATTATGTCCTTGGAATGCCAGTTTACAGATTACAGTGGCTGAATTCTAAAATAACGCATTCATTTCAAACATTGCTTGTGGATGATAATTTGAATTTTGACAATAATAGGGTCCTACGGAGATTTGCGAATTTTGTACCAAAAATATTGCGAATATTGTATAAATAAAATCAAAAACATATGAAGGTTAATTTGAGAAGAATTAAATATTCATTAAGCGCTTCCTACCTTTCAATTTAAATAAAATCAAATGTGTATGAGATATCATCGATCATGTATTTGTTTGAAATATTTATTGTTGACATTAAATGCGGAATATAACAGCGTTCAAATGTCCCCCACGACTTCTATAGATGGAGAGCATCCGAAATGCCCAACTCTCAATGGCTGAATTAAGCCAATGTAAGCTTATTCGTATATAGTTGCAAGAACAAAATAAGAAAAAATCGAACGACTAAGGTGGCTACTCGCTAGATCTCTCGTACAGTATTCAGTGTGGCACGAGCTGTGCAACACGGTGCGCGGTCTGGTTAAAACCACATGTCGTTGGTATCCCAAACATCTAATTTAGACCAAAAGAAGTTGGTATTCAGCGCCTACCGTTGACAGTAATGACTTGACCACCGTAGGTCTCAAAGAAATGTGGACTTATTATACGTTTGCTCAAACTCCACATCAAACTGTGATTTTTTCAGTATGCTCATTGATCTCATGTGGATTGGTATCGTCCGAAATTCGACAATTTTGTTCGTTCATGCAACCATTTATACAGAAATATTTTTCATCGCTCAAGATGATTTTTCACGCGGTGTTTAATGCCGTATCCTCTCATAGTAATTTGACAGAATAGATTGAATGAAATGTTTGATATAGATTTAATTTTACAAAATTTTACACTTTTCAAGAGCCCTTTAGCAATTGAATGAAGAAAAACCAGCTTGAAAAGAATATGAATATTTTTTCTGTCCTTCTTACTACCATTCCAAAGCTGCACTTGTTGTATTATACCAAGAGTACTATATTGATATTTCAACTAACTTGAAGAGAAATTCAAAGAGACACATCTCATTAATATGTTAAGAGACCTAACCCAACTAAATCGATTTACAATTACCGCAATTGTAAATGTTTACCTTACAAACATGCAACATTATTCCTACATTCCCATCTATTTTTCTACAAAATAATTTCATGACAAAAAAAGAGAAAATAATTAAAAAATATTGTAACGATTACAATTACAATCAAAATACATTTGTTAGCAAAAATATTGTAACACAATAAAACAAAAAAGGTAAGAGAAGATAAACGACTTTATTAATTATATTTTTTTATTTAATTATACCATACATTAATTATACCACAATTGACAATAACCTGACTTGTTTTATTTTGTTGTTTATAAAGTGACGTGGCAATAATATACAAACTGACACAATGCAACTTGTTTTTTTATGAGAATAAAGTTAATTCTACACTTTTTGCGGTTGTTTCAAAATATTTTTATTCCGACCTTATCAAAAGAGATATTGGAAAATACTAACGATAGTACTTTTGTGACATTTTTTGATTTTAAAGTATTGTTTAGTACCTGATGGCAACCCAAAAGTCTCTCATGTTTTTTATGATATATGACTGCAATATTTTTTTTTATTTTGCATTTTTTGCCATTGTTTTCTTATTTAAGAAATAAACAAATATAATCAAATGGAAATTAAAAAAAAGTTGAAAATTACTTTTGGGAGAGAACAAGCAACAAGACAATGCAAACGAATGACTTTCTAATTGTATTGTACAAATATGTATACAGAAAAGCTAAAGCAAAACAACTGAAAATTAAATCTAGCAATTCATATTGTTACGTTTTACCTTCTAAAAACGTTTAACATATGAGGTCATAGATTGCAAATAAAATAAAAATAAATATCTGTTCAGTTTTAATTAGAATTCTTTATTATTCGTACAATTCTGTGTGCCACTTTTCAAAACTTTATGTAAACAACAACAATTGCTTTGTTTGTTATTCCTCTGTTTATACCCTTTGTATAAACAATAACATTATTATATAATTATTCGACTGATCTTTGTAACGGAGATCTTGAAACCACGATTACTCTCTTTAAACGCATCGCGTATTCTTCTGGTAGTAATAGGACGCTCTCGATCGTGTCAAAAATTCGACAATTTTGTTTGTGCGTGACCCCTCCAGAAGTGGGTGTAATCGTTTAAGACTGGCGGACCGGTAGCTTCCCGAACAAAAGACTCACTTTCATAAAACAATTTTATTATTTGCTCGTGTTGTTGAATACTATTCCAACTTTTTCGACAGATCTAGCCTCAAAAAGACGGCTGTTATCAACAGCCAACGTTCGACAAAAGTCACTTTTGGAAGAACTGATATAAACTTTTCATATTTTGATATAAAAAAATTGTATAACTTGCTACTAAACAAATAAATGCCTTCCTTCCGGATGCCTTCCCCTCCAGAAGTAAGCAAAAGTGCTTTCCCATAGAACATAGATCACACAATCAGATGAACGAGACTAACAGTGTAATGACAACGATGACGGCGATTATATTCATACTCAGTAACAGAAACGCAAATTTTCATCACAATTACTGCTTAAGCCAGTAAAAGATTATTTTTTTCTTTCTGGCCACAATACTAACAATCGTCATTTAAAATTTGCAGGCAATGCGACTACAGTGGGTTGCAACCATTTGAGAATTCTTAATCCAACATGTACGTTTCGTCAATGCGTCTCATGCTTTATACGCAGAGGCGTGTTGTATGTTTACTGTTAATATCATCAATTGTTGTTCCTGTTGCCTATGGTATGTAAACTAAATGACCAACAACTTGTTAACAGTGTCATTAGCCCAGGTAAGCTAAGTGCCTGTAATGTTGGCCAATTAGCGGTAACATTTTTGTGAGTGTATTATTAAATATGAATTAATAAAACGAATGAAAACTGAGCCTTCTCAGACGCTGTAGGCTTAGGAAGAAACATCAATTACGTTTGTTTTCTAAAATGATGAATTTATTGTATGATGATGAATGAAAGTTCATTTACTTTTTTTACTATTTTACAATTCAAAGGAATCCTTTTAATATGAGTTTAACAAACGGGAATATGCAAATGAAAATCATTTAAAATTCTCATGAAATGTATGCTCAAATAAATTTTAACACCTACACAAACAAACAACAAAAAGTAATAAAAGTAACAATAAACATCATATATTAAGTAGATGAAAATGAGTTACGCATCAAATGAAACGCTCTACGTATTTATTATTCGCCTGAAATGTAGGCGGAGGTGATGTGTGAACACACTGGTGGCGATTCATTTCTTTGCACGTATATTTCTTTTAGGAGCGATGGTATTGTTATGTTTCTACCTTTTAAAAACCTTTGAAATATGAACTCGTAGGTTACGTTAGGTTAGGTTAGGTTAGAGGACGTGTACTTGTCAATTAAGAGAAGTGCAGTACCCAGAGGTCGAATTGACCCATTGTACAACGTCCTAGTTTCTCACACCACTTATATTGTGTGTGTTAATTTTATACATGTGTGGTGGGACCTACAGTTTAAAGTCGACTCCGAACGACAGATTTTTGAGAAACTTTTTCATGGCAATTTTATTTACTCTCAGAGTTTTTGCCAGAAATCAGCTGAGAGGAAGTCGCCGAAGAAATCCTTTTTGTATTTTGTCTTGATGTCTGGCCTGGAGCTCGAACCCAGGCATTACGTCTAATAAGCCAACACACTACCTACTAGATTACGGCGACTTCCTCTTCCTTACTTCTATTCTCTTACAGATCCAGCCTATGGAAATTGAATTGCCTTTTGAGGGTACGCCAAATACGGCTCTATTAAGGCTTTCTTATTTGCTTTTGGTACGATAGGAAACGTTGAGCTGTCTGCGTCAGAGCTTATGAGCCATTGGCCAGAATATTCGAAGAATTAAGTGTGAATTTTTATACACCTAAGGTAGTTAGTGAATTAATAAACATCTCGAAAAAACATTTCTTTCGACGATTTCTTTCTCAGCAGTTTTCTAACAAAATCGTGGAGGGTAAATAAAAGTGGACTGTAGGCCCCGTCACGTATTTATAAAAGTAATGAACGTAGATGATGTGAGAAGCTAGGTTTTAATCCTAACTAAAGAGTTGTAATGAATGTGATTACGTAAGCAATTAAGTAATCGAATTTTTGCACTGTTGTTGCAAGCTCTCTGGAGAAACCGTCTCTTTTTGAAAGCATTTCATTTACGCTTAGGCACCCAAGGGCCATTACGACCATAATTTAAAATTCAAGAATATTTTCATTATTAAAGAATTATTATTCATATTGGAATAGTCGCTCATAAAAATATTTCATTCATTGTGGCCTTGCGCATCTAAAGAAGACAAAATTAAATAGAAAGACTTGAAAATTGTAATTGTAATAAAGACAGCAAATTCATTTAAAGAGGAAATAAATTAAGAAAAATAAGTAATGAAATGAATTGCAAAATAATGAAATGGCACGCACTTTCAGCAACAAATGTGACAAAATTCTATTTCTTATTCCAATCAGTCTAAACAACTATACTACAATGTTGTTGTTTTTTTTATTTTTTACTATTTTCCTATTTTTTCATCATAAGTTCGCAAGTGTAGTGGAATTCAGCACTTATAAGAGTTATACTTCAAGTATATTTAAAAAAGAACAGAGTGTTTATATGGAAGTTCTTTCTATGCCAGTATTGTTTAATAATGACTCTACACTCTAGTGAGATAAAAGTGAAGAAACAATATTAATAAGTTGTTGTAAAAAGCAAAACCAACAAAAACATACAGAAGCACTGCCAATTGCGAAAAATATTAAGAGTACAAAAAAAAAGAGAATGATGAGAGCGTCAGTAGCATTATACGCTGTTAACATTACACACAGTATTCCGTTTAATACATTTGTTGGCTTTTTCTATTTCTCTTTAATTCTATTCAATGCTCTGCTTTGTAGAGTTATATACTTTGTAGCGTTATATACAACTAAACACATACTTGTTTGTGCTATAGCAGAAAGTTTTAGTTCTCTAACCCTCTCTCATGAAATTGCTAAAATATATTGAGGGCCTAGCTTTTGCTAAAGTTAAACAATTAAGTTAACATCTAAAGCCTCTGTATTAATATATTAATTAATACGCCATATAATTTAAAATAGAAAAATTATTTTAGATCCACAAATCTATCTAAATTTAAAGATACTCTATAACTACGTAGGTCGAGCTTGAGATCAATATGAATTCTATTATTAATAAATTTTATAAATTTTTCTTCTGCAACACCTGAGCGATGTATAGTGCATTACCGCAACAATGCATTAGTGCAACATGTGGTGCATTAGCTCAGTTGGTTAGAGCGTCGTGCTAATAACGCGAAGGTCGCGGGTTCGATCCCCCCATGCGCTAAACTGATTTTTTATTTTAATTTTATTTATAATAACAATTCAATCTTGTCTGTATACACATATGTATGTATGTATGTACTCGTAATTGATGTTTATCAAATTCATTTACACTTAGTGTTGAATTAACATACATATGTATCTTGGGAAAAAATCTACCACAGCAAATTTTAATGAAAAAATATACAATATGTTTTAAAAGTAAATTATACAGTCCAATATCAAACAGGATCTTCTGCTAATATTTCGAAAAGTGTTCACATAAAACATACATACATAATTGGTCATTATAACTCTTTAGTCAGATGATGTGTGTGTAATTTTATAAATGAGTGGCGGCACCTACAATTTAAAGTCGACTAAGAGCGATGGATTTTTGAGAAACTTTTTCATGGCAATTTTATTTACTCTCATAGTTTTTGCCAGAAATCTGCTGAGAGGAAGTCGCCGATGAAATCCTTTTTGTATTTTGTCCTGATGTCTGGCCTGGGGCTCGAATCCTAGCTTTACGTCTAATAAGACAACACACTACCTACTAGACTACGGCGACTAGAGCTCGTAGATCGCAATAAGAATAAAAATAAGTTTGTGTTCAGTTTTAATTAATTTCTTTATTGTTCTTACAATTCTGGGTGCCACTGTTCACAACTTGATATAAACAACAACAATTGCTTTGTTTCCTATTCTGATTTACACACCTTTGCGTAAACAATAACAATTGTTCTATCGATCTTTATAACGGAGATCTTCAAACAACAATTATTCTCTTCACACGCAACGCTTCTTTACACAGGACTGACTGCTTTGCCTTGTCATTTATATGACGGCGTAAACCGTCTGATGAATGATCTTGCAGTCGAATGTTCATGGCTTCGCTTTCTCGAGATCTCCATAAATGTATTGTTGTTTGTGTATTTTGTTTACATTTATTCTGATAATGTTTGTTGTTGCTTTTTGTTTACTTGTTTATCCCCTTTTATATACTGATGTTGTTGCTATATTTTTGTTTATTTATTGATCATGTAACTAGTCCGTTGGTTCTTGTTTTTGTAGCTTTTGTTTATCATTTTAATGTTAACACCATTTCCATTTTTGTAACGGTATAATGACACACTGTTTCCTCTGTTTAAATAATTCAGTTGTTTCTTATAAAAGTCTTTACAGTAAAGCGCAGATATGACAAGACAGTTTTATAACAAAGGCTTCTGAACTTTGAGAGTTGATAAAGGTCATCTTGTTAAAACTGTACGTATCAAATCAATTTAAATTTATTCAGTCTACCACTCTTGTATAAAATTAACACACACAACCTGTTAGTAGTGAGAAGCTAGGTCGTAATTTTGGCTGAAGGGTTGTAATGGCCAATTATGTATGCTGTTCAGTCTGTTTTGCCAAATCACCACCATCAATATCGCATTCAATAATGTGTACAAATAATAATTCCTCTTTTATCAAAAAAGCTACAAACAACAGCGACTCTCAAAGCCATCACAACCCGCATCATCGTTCGAATTCAGCATGAAGAAGACCACAGAAGACGGAAGGTATATTTGAACGACAATATACTTGACACAGAGGGATATAAATAGGACTTTTAAATGCATAAAAAATGTCTATGATATCTTACACATACTTGGTTTTATTTAAATTTAAAGATAGAAGCGCTGAAAGCTAAGCTAATTGTGATGTGTTCTTATTATAAAATTTTGCGGCGTTTGGAAGAAAAATATAAAAAAGTACTTTTTTGTACTTTTTTAAATAATTAAGGAATTTAAATTTTAACATGATTTGGATACGGTTTCAACTGCCAGCACTCCTTTCTGTTCGAAATTGATTACATGATGGCATCATGCTACTAATCGCAGTCTATGTTAATCAATCCAATTACTATGCTTGCAAGAAAGTTAAAACCATTTCAATATCTTTGCGTGCTTATACCCATCAATTGGGGGAAAATTTAATTGGTTTTACTCTCTAGTCTGAGGTACAAAGATTATAGTCTACTCAGCATATTTGCGTGAAAACTTCAATACAGGCACCGTAGAACATTAAGCACCATGCTCAGTTAGATCTTAGATCACGATCTAACAATTGTAGTTTATCTTCCTTTATTGTGCAGTATTACTCACTTAATTAATTATTACAACCCTTCAGTCAGAATCACGATTTATGTAGCTTCTCTCTCTATGAGACTACAGTGACCTCATAGTAAAGTATACTGCACGAAAAAATACTGATAAAGAAGAAGCCAACATAACCTGTAACCTTGTTATAAAAATAAAAATCAAGATACTGGTGTTTTGCTTTTACATCGCTTAACATTAAAATTATAAACAAAAGCTACAAAAACAAAACAATGCAGTAAACAAACCTGGTTACAAATTATCGTACTGCTTAATATAACAACAAACACTAGCATAAAAAATGGTAAACAAGTAAACAAAAATACCCAAACAACACTACAAGGACGAGAAGTCATGAACATTCAAGAACATTCATCACACTGTTTACGTTGCCGTATAAAAGGCAAGGCAACTGAGGGAGTGAAGTTCAGTCAGAGTGTGTGTTTGAAGTGAGTAATCGTGGTTTGAAGATGTCCGTTACAACGATCTGTTGAATAATTGTTATTGTTTATGCAAAGGGTATAAATAGAGAAATAACAAAGAAAAGCAATTGTTGTTCTTTTCATCAAGTTGTGAACAGTGGCACACAGAATTGTGCGAATAATAAAGAATTTTAATTAAAATTAAACACAAATTTATTTTTTTTTTATTTGCATTATACGAGCACATATTTTAAAAGTTTTTAATAGGTAAGAACGTAACAATAATTAATAATTTCTGAATCAGGTTTCCTAATAGTTCTGAAGGTCTTTCATATTGTCCGATAAAATTTTTCCATTCGTTCCTTTTGATTTTCCCTTGACATTATTAAACTTATTGATCGATACCCTACAATTGCACGAGGGTCGTTTTGGTTGGGCTTTAATCAACAAACAATTGTAAATAAACGCATATCCACTACTGTATGCAAGACAAATATTGACACAGCTTTTTCACGTGCGTATGTTCCGTAAACTTACTTATGAGTAGAATTTATAAAGGAAAACACAAAAACAAAAGGTTTTTACGCACTTATACTCATTCAGAAGAGAATAAACGTGTATCTGTGTTTGTGTATTTATAGGAAATAAAATTAAAATTCATATTTTTGATGTCTTCTTAAGTGCCTTTAAGACAAATAAGCTTTCTTTCCAGAAAATATAAAAAAGGAAAAAAAAACAGAAAATTCAAACGTGTATGTGTGTGTTTGATTGTTAGTCTGAATGCAGTCACGTATGTTCCTATAAATAATCAAAAGGATGACAATAAAATCAACAGGCCCCTAAAATCAACTTAAGCAAATTCCTATGAAAGCTAAAAAAGTCACCAAGCAAATTAAACAAAAATATTAAGAAAGACAAACAGCAACAATATGGAGGAAATATACGTTTATGTTAACAAGATAGGGTAACAAAAACAAAATATGTATTCACTATTAGGCTGTTGGGCATTTAACCATTTGTAGTAGAACTAAAAAGTACCGAACCACATAGCTAATCCTGCGTTACAAAGCCTTAAAGCCACGAAAGCTAATTTAAAACTAGATTGATTTAAAACAAATGAATATCATTGCCGATGTATTGAACGTATTTGTAGAAATGAAACCGTACTGCCCTAAAATACTTGTAACATTAAATTCTTCTAATCGCTTAGAAGCCCCCTGTCTGTGGTACAAGTATTCGGTAAAAGGAATTGAGTTAATTACGCTCAGTGTCCTACACTGTACGAAATATACAAAAGGCAGGTCATCTGAAAGAGGGGTTAACTGGCTCTATCTCTATCGAATGTGGCGTACTATTGAAATTATCTTCTTTTAAGTCGTGATACAACTTTTCTTTGTCATGATGCAACTTTTTTGTGTCACGACCCAACTTTTTTGTGTCATTATACAACTCTTTTGTGTCATGATACAACTATTTTGTGTGATGACACAACTTTTTTTTGCATCATTATACAACTTTTTTGTCTCATGAAACAACTTTTTTGTGTTACGGCACAACTTTTTTTGCGTCATTATAGAACTTTTTTGTGCCATGATACATCTTTTTTGTGTCATGATACAACTATTTTGATTCGGCAGTAAGGCCTGCGTCTCCTCCCTCAGAGTGTAGTTAAAATTGTGACTAGATAATGAAGTCGCTGTACTCCAGTAATTAGTGTGTTAGCTTATGAGACGTAACGCGACGGTTCAAACCCCATGTTAGTTATCTCGAACGAAACGAAACATGAAAAATTATTTCTTCAGCGACATCCTCTCAGCAGATTACAGGCAAAAACTCTGAGAGTAAAAAAATGCCTTAAAAAAGATTTTAAAAAATGTGTCTTTCGGATTTGACTTTAAACTGTAGTTCGCGTGTAAAGGGCTGTAATGCCAACCTATGATTGCATGTATGAGTGAACAAAATTTAAAATTGTCGCTTTAAAGCTAAGACTTGATGTACTTTCGCTAGACTGTTGGTGATTTCTCAATCCCTCTCTTCTTATGGTCAAGTCCAGAGTTGGATTCAATACTAGCTTCGTGGAAAATTGTCAATGCACTGACTGATAAAGAAAAGAAAAATTCCGATAGAAGGAAGACTTTGTACACAATAGCAAGCCACCATCGAGCAGACATTACTCCAGAAAAAATGACCAATAGCAGATAGTAGTAACAACAATAGAAACCAGCAATCGAGCAGCCATTAATCCAGAAAAAACAACAGTAGATAATAGTAACAACAATATTAATAAAATAAAAAAATGACCAATAGTAGACAGTAGTAACGGTAAAAGCAAGCACCTAACGCGCAGCCATTAATCAAAAAAAAAAAAAACCAACAGTAGGTAGTAGTAGCAAGAATAGCAATCGGCCATCGAACAGCCATTACCCCCCCCAAAAAAAAACCAAGAGTAGATAGTAGTAACAACAGTAGCTAGCCTTCATCGAGCAGCCATTATTCCAAAAAAAAAAATATGACCAATAGTAGATAGTAGTAACGACAACAGCAAGCAACCAACGCGCAGCCATTAATCCAAAAAAAAAATAGATAGAAGTAATAACAATAGCTAGCTACCATCGAGGAGCTGGGGGTTCCATGACCACGAGTGTTTTTTATTTGTCGCTACACGTATTCAAATTTACCAACCTATATTGAAAAAAAATTAGATCTTAACTAGGATTTGGTTTTGAAAAAATGTGCAATTTTTATGAAATCACCTTCAAGTCTTCTTCATCACTTAGTCGCTTATGTTTTGTTATAGAAACCAGAACTTTATACTTAAACTGTGGATGAACTGCTTGTTATCGCCCTAATGTACATCAAAATTTTTTGAATCCCTTTGGAAGTGAAAACAGCAAACTTGACACGCTTTTGCTCTCTTATGCCACAGCTACCTCCTTCTTTGTTTATGGTCTTTATTATAAAAAACAAAATCAAACGATTTTTTTTTCACCCTAGAAAGTAAAATTTTTTCTGACAAAACTTCCCAAATTTTTGTTTCTTGTAACCTCCATTTCTTTTTAGTGAATTAATGCAAGATGTCCTTTTTGCTGGCAGCTATTCCTGCGTTTGTGACAAATAAAGTAAGGAGATGAACTACTGTTGTTATTGTGGCATAATAAATTATTTTCCTTTTTAGTTTTTCTTCTTTTCTCTTTGTTGTTTTCTTAAATATTTTGAGACAATATATGCAGGCGACAAGAATAATATTTTGTTTTCATTTATTTGGCATTGAAATGCGAAGGCGGGAATAAATTTTCAAGGTACTTACTGCTTGACACTATATTCTATTGGGAAATAAAATTAAAGGAAAAAACAACAGTTAATTTCAAATGAAAAGCTAATAAAATTATACCATACTTAAATGGAAATAAGAACCAAATATTTCGAATGACTTGCTTACTTTTAGTTTCTCAAAAAAATTTTAATAACTCAAGTTTTCTACATAGATCACCAAGAAAGCTTTGCATTGAGACTTCTAACGCGGGCTTTTGAATTTTGACAGTTGAAGTTACATCTGTCAAATTAAAAGTCATTTACTCATTCCATTCTAATTTTCATTGAAATGTATAATTTGGGTCTCTCAACAGGGATAACAGCCACACTGTTGAATCTGCATCTGACAAATTAGTTTTCATTTATAGTTCAACCAGCAATTTTACTCACACGAACTTTATTTTTTTGAATTTGAAGATAGGAAGGACTTATACGTTCTTACCTTTTAAAAACCTTTAAAATATGAGCTCGTAGATTGCAACAAAATAAAAATAAATTTGTGTTCAGTTTTAATTAAAATTCTTTATTATTCGCACAATTCTGTGTGCCAATATTCACAACTTTATGTAAACAACAACAATTGCTTTGCTTGTTATTCCTCTGTTTACACCCTTTGCATAAACAATACAAATTGTAAGGCAATTATTCGACAGATAATTTTATCGGAAATATTCAAACACATCGCGTCTTCACACAAGACTGACGGAACTTCACTAACATAGTCGCCTACTTTTCCTTGCCTTTTGTATGACCACGTAAACAGTCTGATGAATGTTTTTAAAGGCTAATGTTTACGACTTCACCTTCTCGAAATATCTGTAAATGTAAACATCGTTGTTTTCATTTATTCTTGTAGCGTTGTTTGTGTATTTTGCTCACATTTATTTATTTAGTATTATTTGCGTATTTTTGTTTACTTGTTTACAATTTTTTTATGCTGGTGTGTGTTGTTATATTAAGCAGTACGTTTATTTGTAAATCGATTTGTTTACTGCATTGTTTTGTTTTTGTAGCTTTTGCTTATAATTTTAATGTTAAGCGATGTAAAAGCAAAAAGCCCGTATCTAGATGTTTTATTTTCGTAACAATATTTACCAGGTTCCATTTTAAAACATTTTTATATCGAATATTCCCCCTCAATCATTGGCAGTGGAACGAAAACTTGTCCAAAAGCGGTGCGAGAACACTGCAGTGTTTGAGTCCGTTGCATAGGGTAGTGAAGATCAAAACCGCAATAGCAGACAGGTTGAATACGAAATTAATCTGACCTAAAAGCTACATTTTAGAAGAGGTACGGTCTGCGGTTGCCTTAGTCTATTGGTAGTGTTTTGGCTTTTTAGAAGTGAGGCCACGATTCAAATAATATGAAGGAAATATTTCTTCGACGACTGCCTCACAGCAGATTTCTGGCAAAAACTCCAAAAAAAATTTGTCGTTCCGAGTTGAAATTAAACAGTAGGTCTCTTCACTCTTGTATAAAATTAACATACACAACATAAATGGCGTGAGAAGCTAGGTCATAATTCTAACTGAAGGCCAAGTATGTATATATTTACAAGCCAAGTATGTACTAGAAGTGGCCACAGGCTGTGCTTGCTATTATTGCAGATAAGTCAGTAAATTCGTGTAAAGTTCTTGGGTTCTCCACTTCTTATAGAGATCATTTACGGTAGCATTTAATTTAGCATTACCATATCTCTAAGCCTATATGACCTACTTGAAATTTCTTTCTTGTTTTGATTTCTTGTTTGGGTCTTTAAAACATTTCTTATAAAAACTAAAAGAACTTCCACTTGATGTCAATTCTGATTATTTATTTTATTTTTTTATTTGCGTCGTTTCTTTCTTCATATTTTCTCACAATAGCAACAGTTTCATAAAATGTTGTTTATTTCATCCTTTATGAGAAAATGTTTATTTTGTTTGTGTTCCTTCCGTATTTATGACGACCGTAATTTCTTTTATTGGCTGTATGTTATTATTATACTCGTCGTATATAAAACATAATTTTTTTGTTTTTGTTTTTGAACCTAAAAAAATATAAAAAAGAAGCTATTGGCAACATTTCCCTTATTCGCCATAAACCTTTTCGTATTTGCTTGTTGGCTTTAACAAGTACCATGAAAGTTAAGTATAAAAAACGTAAAATTGTTGGACTTAAAAACAAAAAAAGAGTTGAAGTACTTGTCCTACTGCTTGGCAACGCACTTCACATTTGTTTTTCTATTTTTTTAAAACAACAATGCAAAATAGCATTGGAGTGTTTATATTTAGCTTTTTGGATAAAATAAGCAATTGAAAATTGGCAGAACAGGGTTAAGTTCGACAACTGGATACTCTTTAATTTGTTTTGCTCAAATTATGCAAATAAGGTAGTTTTTCGTCATGTTACAGATTTTAAAAGAGTTACAATTTGTAATTAGACTAGGCAGATAGAGCACGAAATGTTTAATCGCGCTAGATCTCCATCTCCATAAATGATCATAAACATTTCTCTAACTTATTTAATGGTCATTACAAACATTTCGTACAACCTTAATAAGGAGTTTGCTTCTCACACTACTCGTGTTGCGTGCGTTAATTTTATCGATGAATGCTGAGACCCATTGCTTATCGTCCGAACGATAGATTTTTTTAGAAACTTTTCATGATATTTTTATTTACTCCCAGAGTCTTTGACAAAATTTTCTTTCAACGCAGGTTTCGATTCTTTGAGGTTAAATCGAAGATAATATAGGACTCTCTGGGCAACTGAATCAGCAAGGGTCACAGAACTTATAGAAATTCTCGAAAACGATCTGACAGATAAGCATGCACTGCTGAAGAAGCGAGAATGTTTCTGTGGAGTGGGGGAATGGAAGATAAAAAGAGGGAAAGATTCTTTTTAAACCAAATGAAATATATTTTAGTCAAGCATAAGACTATCCAGAAGTCTCCATAGTCTAGTAGGTAGTGCGTTGACTTATTGGAAGAGAGCCCATGGTTCAAAACGAAATATTAAAAAATATTACTCAGCATTCTTCTGCCAAAAATTCTAGAGAAAATAAATCTGCCATGAAAATATTTTTCAATTCAGCGTTTATAGTCGTGGTTAAACTGTAGTTCCCGACACCCGAGGGCATAGTTAACACATACATCAGGATGGTGATGAGAGAAGCATGATTATAATCCTTACTAAAAGTTTTTAATGACACATTAAGAAATTAATAACCTGAGGTTAGTAACAGGACTGTTAACAAGGTACTGTAGACACAAAGTTTACATATGTATGTACATACATAATTGGTCATTACAACCCTTCAGTCAGGATTACGATCTAGCTACTCACACTACTAATGTTGTGCGTATTAATTTTATACATCAGTGGCAGGACTTACAATTCATAGTCGACTAGCATGCGAAGAGAAATATTTTTTCATATTTGTTGGAGGTGACTGCCTAGGGTTTGAACCGTGGCCTTAAGTCTAATAGGCCAATACACTACCTACTAGACTACGGTGACTTCAGACACAAAATATACTTTTTCAAAGTGGGTGTCGTATAGAACCCAACAGGTAGATCCTGTGATAATGAGTATAAATAACCGGAACACATTCCTGGTGGTCAGTCAGTCATAGCCTGAATGTTAGGCAGGGAATTGTCCTTGTTGACACCGAGCAGCATCCCGAAGATTTTTAGTGCAATAGGCTTCGAGAAGATATTATTGTGATACTTTTTTTCAGCTGAGGAGGAGTAAATGCACTTAACCGCACCATAGGGGAAGTCGTCACTATCACGTGTGTTGAGCCCTCACCCACTAAATCTCCCCCTCCTCTTTTGGACTCTTGCGACACTTTAGCAATGACAATAATACAATCGGGCAATTCACACGACTTTGTATCGTGTATGTTGTATTGAATACATTTGTTTGTTTGTGAACGCTCAATGCTATGCTGTATTGTGTATCTCGTGGCATTCAAACAATTTGATAGCACGAAACTAGCACAACTTTTTAAAAACATATGAAAACATATACACATTTTTCGTCATTCACACAATTTGATAGCACGAAACCAATACAACTTTTAAAAACATATGGAAAAAATGTATATAAGTGTATCGGATTTTTATATGAAAAATATCAACAACAATCATACACTGTTGTATGTTCTTCCAACAATACAATGAATACAACGATACAACGACTTGTGTGTATTGACCAAATATATTAGTATATCTGGTATCTTTCCATAAAACACTTTAAGGACAAAAGTTAACTTGCCTAGGTGGTTTACCCTATGCTAGGATTCAGCAATGCACTTGTCTATGTCTATGCTGCTGAGGTTGAAATGCTTTCTTTAAGATTAAAGAAATATCGAAAGGATGGAGGTACATATATGTTAAATTAATTAAAGTTGTATTTATTTGTATTGCTGTAGAAATTTAAAAAAAAAACAAATTTTTTTCTTCAATTTTTTTTTTAAATATTGAGTTAATTTTTTTTTTTAATTTTTATATTCCCTCCGGCCAAAAAAGTAAGAACTGTAAGCCTATTGTCTAGTTTCATTAATTTCCTATCACCTCCATCTTTAGAGTAGAATTTGCGATTTCAGTAGCATTCTTTCTGGCTCTTGTTCTTTTGTGTAATTCGAAGTAATTTAGTGTGTCTATTTATTTTCGTTTTCATTTTCATTCCTATAGTTACGTTTTAATGAGCTTAAAGGAAAAAAAAAGCATTTTATAAGAGCGTTCTTTATGGGTACATTCGTTCATTCTTTTTTTTTTTGACTAAATTTTTCCTACTTTTCATTCATTGCAGAGCGTTTGGCATTGAGAACTGTAAGGATGAGAGGGAATGAAAGTAAATGCCAGCAGTTTAAGTGTGAAATACCTTTTCATGGTTAACTTCAAGCATGTCTGTATGGCTGTCTGTCTGTGTGTAATGGCGTAAGGAAGTAATTGTTATATGCATACATAAGTGCATAAACACACACAAATAAATACTCCTCATACAAATGCATTTAACCACTAAGCTTTAATTATTTTCCATTTTAAGGTTCTCTTCTGTTGCTGTCTGGATGTGTTTTTTTCCGTAACTTTTGTGGTTGGTTGGTTGATGGCTATATTTCAATGACAATCACAACAATCATGACGAAGGATAAAAATAAAAAAAAAATATTCAATGCCAAACTGTGTCAACAATTTTTAACTTTTTTAGAAGCGTTTCAGCACAAAACTCTTTAAAGTGAAAAGAAATAAATATGCAATTCAATATTTAATTCGTAATTCCATTCAAAATAAAGTTTAAATTGCTTTTTAAATATTTGAAAACTATTTCTCAAGTTTATAAAATTCCGTGAAAAGAAATGAAATGAAACGGAGGATGGTAGTTGAAAATCAAAAAAATTTAAGAAACAAAATATTATTTGCATTTTGCAATAACACGGTGAGACAGTGAAAATACACAAGGGTAACAACATTACCTTAGTTCTTCACCAGGTTGAGTAGAACTCAAAAATACTTTTTTTATTTTTCTCGAACAATCCAAACTTGTTTTATTTGACAAAAATGGTTTTTTGATTTTTTAACACAAAATTATTGATTACCAAAATATGTTTCAACCTATTTTAAAAACCCAAAGATCTTAGCCTTTAAAACGGTATACATAAAAATTTTGTTCAAACTTAAATGTTATGAGTTTTCATCAGGTAAACTTGGAAAATTTTACATGTTTTTTTTCTTATTTTTTCAAGTTTAGCCATTCTAAATTGCAAAATTTAATTAAAAAATATAACACAAGTGGCGACATTATAAAAGTGCGTTATGTTGTGAAGAGATTGACACCCCTTATGATAAAATTGAACAAAATTCTAGTAGTTATTATTCAAATAGTATAACAGTCATGTTATATTTTTATATATGACATCTTATCAAATGTTGAAAAATGTTTAAAAATTTTTTTGATCAAAGTCAAAGCAATCAAGAGCTTATCTGAGAATTTGCTCTTTGCACGTTTAAACGACTACCAAAAGTCGCCTAATATTTCCGTTTTTCGCAAATATTATTATTTCGCTTTGCGCAAACATTAGCTAACTTTCGGTGTTTGGTCCAACTGAAAAGGTACACAGTTTTCAATAAAAACTTAAGATCCATCAAAAAGACATCTGATAAGACAGCATATATAAAAAATATGACTCAGCTGTTATACTCTTTAAATCATTACTACTCTAATTTTTGTCCAATTTTATCAAACGAAGTGTCAATCTCTTCACAAGATAATGCAGAATGGCATCACATATTTCATATTTTTTAACTAAATTTTCCAATTAAGAATGGCCAAACTTGAAAAAATAAGAAACAAATTTAATTTTCCAAGTTTACCCCATCAAAACTCATTACATATAAGTTTGAACAAAATGTTTATCTATATTGTTTTAACGGCTAATCTCTCCCCTTTCTAAAAAACTTTGGATTTATAAAACAGGTTCAAATACGTTTGTGTAATCTATAATAAACAATAAAATAAACAAGTTTGGAGGGTTCGAAAAAATTAAAAAAAGTATTTTTGAGTTCTACACGACTAACTGAACAACCTAGAGTAAGTCGTTACTCGGGTGTATTTAATTCTTTGTATTTTATCGCATAGTGTAATTATTTAAAAATTCTTTATTGCTTTCAAGTTTGATAGTAAAACCAAAGAAAATAAAGTATATAGAATGTGCATTTCAACATATTTTGGAATATTTTTCAAAAATATTTCACGACGCGGGGGGAAAGATAGAAGGGAAGGTTACAGAAACCAAGAGCGTAACAATGCGTTGTTCTCATCACACGAATATAAAGAATGTTCGTTAAAAAGAGCGCAAAAATCTTCTCAGCTTTTAAAGAATAAGGTTCATGTCGCTTTTTTCTGATTTCAATCATACACCCAAAGAAATATCACAGTAGTATTCACTAATATCAATGAGAAATGATTTCGATTTTTGGAAGAATACTTACCAAGTTAAATATGGTGTCTTTAGGGATTTAATGCAGTACAATTTTTCTATATTTTCCGATCACATATACATATCATTGGGTTAAAGTAGACTTGACATTATTACTAACAATTTTCCTCTAGGTTAACACATGCCTATGGTTATGGAGTAGTGAGTGAGAGAGAGAAAATAAGTTGTGAGAATTTATTTAATTACAGCCATATAAAAGTGTTAGTAATATACTCTTTTTTACTTTCATTTCATTAACATACATATGTAAAGGTGTCTATTTTTGGCTTAATAATTTTAGATAAATAAAAACAAAATAAAAAATCGATTTTATTATTAAAAGAACATGAAGCTATCCATATTTGGCTTAAAAATTAGGTCATGTTTTTTATATAAATAAAAATAAAAATAATAAAAAACCATTTTTTATTAAAAGAATAAAAAGGAGCATTCCAAAGCATTTAAAAAAATATACTATGGGACAAAATAAAATACGCCCAGCTAATGACAGAGAAGCTTTTCATGACAATTTTATTTTACTTTCAAGGTATTTGCCCCGAGAAATATGCTGAGAAGTCGCCGAAGAAATATTTTTTTTATATTTCGTTTTGTTGGAGATATTTTACCTGGAGTTTGAACCGTGGCCTCACGTCTAATAAGCCAAAACACTACCTACACTACGACGACTTCGACAACTCATGTATAGAATTAACACACACAACATAAGTGGTGTGAGAAGCTAGGTCGTAATCCTAACTAAAAGGTTGTAATGAATGAATATGTAACTAAGAATCATAATCACGAAATATAAAAATGAACAGGTTTTTCATGCATTTTAACAATTTTAGTTTATTTCCTCAACCCCCATTTATTTTCAAATCCGTTTTAAAATCCTATTTTTAATAGGATATCTTAGCTGCAACCAATTTCAGTTGTGTTGTTTGTCCAGTGTACAGTGGTAAAATCAAAATGTTTTGTAAATATTAGCCTGTTAATGCATGTTTGGCTTGAACCGCTTTTATATCCTTTTTATTCTTGTCTCAGGAAGACTCTACTCTCTTTATACAATCTAGTTGTATTGCAATGATTGTTGTCTTTAAGCTGTATTGTCGCATATATTTGCTGGGATTTATTAGGTTTTCCAGAATTTTTCATTTTTTGGAACATGTGGCATCAAAGGATTTGCATTGGTTTTGATGATTTCTATAGCAGTTTGGATTTGTTGTGTGGTTATGCATTTTTTATATAAAGTGGTTATATAAATATTGAATTATTAAATAAAATGAAAATATGATATTCGATTTAATTTTTGCTGCATTAACAACAGCAGTCAGCAAAAAAGCCATACGGTGAAGTGCAATAACAAACAATATGACTTAATTGTGCAAAGAATTCTACAGCAAACATTTACAATAAACGTAAAAAGAAGATGTAGTGTATTGTATTGAGTCTTCCGATAGGAGTTTCTGAACTTTGACAGTTGATATCGGCAATTTTGTTGATACTACATTTCCTTGAGAACGTTATCCTAGTATATTCACAGATGTCACCCGACAAAACCGAAAAGATTCCACTTTGCGAAACAATTGAATCTTCGCTTGTCCTTTGCACTACCCGATTACTTACTTCTGAGACTGAAATAATGACTACAATGAATGTCGTATGACGTATCACGTATTTTTGAAGACAGTAAAGCGACCATTAGATCTCTAGAGAAGGCATGCACCACATCTACGATAATCTAAGAGATTATTATAGGGAAAAAGGAACAGGGACACGTTGAAGATTACAATAAAGCAGACACTTTTGCAAAACTTGCACAAATTAAAATTTAATTGGATTGTTATATAAGATTGGTATTCCTTTACAGAGCACACGAACTTCATTCATTTGCAAAAGGATAATGAACCCCACTTGCAGAATACGCAGAATTTACATTAAATCATTTTGTGAACCTCGTAGCAGTTTTAACAAGACACTGGCCTCTTGTTGCACATACTCGGAGAAGGGGCAGAAGAGGACACCACAGGACATATTTTTTATCATTGCCAGGCACTTGGGAACGTAAGAAGAAGAATTCTTGGGCATCCGGAATTTGTTGATAGATCGGGTTTAGCTAAAGGCGATTTGAATAGAATTTACACCCTCATAACAGTGGCGGAATGTTTGGGAGGTGTGGATATTGCTGAATGAAAACAAAAAATCTCTTAAATACGGCTCTTACTACAGATTCTGATTCCACTCCGAGTTTCGGATTTTGCAGTAATTCTGGTAGAACAGATCAATATTGTCGGCGAAATTGCCAATAGAGCAGTGTCCCGTTTGAATTACTGTTACAGTGCGAACCGTTTTCTTTCTCGAACTCAAGGAGTTTCCTTGTTTTACTTCTGTCCACTGTTGGAAACAGCAATTTTGAAATTCGGCAACGAGGCATGTTGGAACAACTACGGTTTTTGGTGTATTTCATGTTGCTTTTTTCAATAAGAAAACGTATTCCTCTCTATCCCCTTTTCGTTTTCTTCCATATCATAGGAGCCCGGATCACAGTAGAGGCGGGTGTTGTGTCGTTGTATGCTGTGTAGGGAGTCTATACAACTTCTGACGCTCTTCGATTTGACGAGGTGGGATCCCAGCGCTTTGTTGCTTGACTGTCCACACATATGAATAAGGTAGAAGGAGGTTAGTTCCTGCTTGCAATTATTCGTGCAGCTTGTACAATAGCAAAAATCTACGCCTGAAATACGCTATACTGGTTAAATACTCTGTATGACCTGTTTATCGGAATATACCCCGAATCGTTATATCACTGACACCGATGATAGCTTCAGCAACGCATTTTTTTCGTGTGGAAGTGTGAGTTTTGTACAATGTAAATGCATCTAAAACCCGCCTGATTCGTTTCTACTTAACGCAGTATTGAACTTAGCTGAAAACTTAAGGCTCAGTGCAGTTTTATTTATTTTATTTTTATTTATTTATTTAAGTCTATGGAAAATCCTTACAGACTATTACATTTTATATTTCAATTCATTAAATTTTACATTTATATTTCAATTAATTTTATATTTCAATTCATTTTATATATCAATTCAGAATTATTATTATTATGATTTCAATTAAAAAAATAAGTTAAAAAAGAGACAACATTGAAGTTATTAATTAAATGTGTTTAATTGTAAAATTATATCCTTTTTAATGGATTCCATACTTTTATTAAAATCTATATGAAGATACAGACTATTAAAAACACTACAGATACTACGAAATGGATCGAAGTTCGCGTAGTTAACTGTGTAATATTTTATATTTAAGAAATTATAGTATCTAGTCGGACGAACAGGTACTTTTATGGAAAGTTTTTCTAGAAGAAATTGAGAGTTGATAACACCATTAAACAGCTTCAGAAGAAAGATAGCATTTAGCATTTTACGACGGCTTTTTAAAGTTGGTAATTTAATGAGTGCTAGGCGTTTTTCATACGGTGGTAACCTTTCATTAGGATCCCATCCATTCCCTAAACCACGAAGACAAAATAATAAGAACTGTTTTTGAACTGATTCAATTTTGTCAGAGTGTACAGCGTATTGAGGGTCCCATATTACAGATCCATATTCAAGAATTGGGCGAACCAGTGTGGTAAACAATTGCTTAGTAACATAAGGATCAGAAAACTCTTTAGCCCATCGTTTGATAAATCCCAGGGTACATGTAGCTTTGCTAACAGTTGATGTAATATGATTTCTGAAGTCCAATTTACAATCGAAAACTATCCCTAAATCGTTAAAGGTATTAACTAGTTCAAGAGCGGCACCATTCATTGTGTAAAATCCATTGGTTGGTGATGATCGAGTGAAGCACATATATTTACATTTTTTAACATTCAGCTCCATTAAATTAATACTACACCAAGAGGTTAAGTAGTTAATATCCTCTTGTAAAAGTACTTGGTCTTCAATGTTATTAAATGATAAAAATATTTTAACATCGTCTGCATACATTAATGTGTTTGAATTTTTGATAACAGAAGGGAGATCATTTATAAAAAGAGTAAATAGGAGCGGCCCAAGATGACTGCCCTGTGGTACGCCTGACAGTACATCAATAAAGTTAGATTGCGTATTCCTGAATTTAACGCACTGTTTTCTGTCTACTAAATACGAATTAATCCAATTCAATAAAGATGAACTAAAACCAAGTTGATTAAGCTTATGAACGAGTAAGTTATATTATTTTAAAAGCAAAAAGGAAGATGTCGAATGGTTGTAGAGACAAGATGACTTCGAGGCCAGGCTGCGGCATGGATTTCAAAGTACCCGTGATAACCAAAAATGCCAACCACTGTACTTTAATCAGCGTAATTTTTATAGTAACACAAAAAACAATTTTAATCCCGTATAATTAAGAGATTGCATTAAATTCTGATGCCTACGTTCTCTGGGAGATGTTAAACGAATTTTTTTAAAGATTGAACTGTAAGAGATACTTATTCTTGCCAAAGGTAAATGACCCAAAAATTTACAAAATTCCGCAACGTTTTAGACTTTTCACTCTTTAATTTTTTCTTATATTTTTTTAATTCAAAATAACATCTCTCTAAAAGTTTCTCTCATTTTGGTAAAATCCCTCTTCTTTTCCTCCATGCTTTCTCAAGCTTCTAATTTAAATGAAAAAGTACTTTTTCCTTGCAGCAAACTTTTTGATTAAATGTTTTAATCTTTCTCAACATCCCCTCAAAAAATATTATTTTGTAAAGTTTATATTGTATTGTTGTTATTGTTGTGCCCTTTACCATCATTTAAATTTAATATTTTTTTTTTATCTGCACAAGCTCTTGTAATATTTAAAGGCTTTGATGTCCATTCATAATTTTAGTTTGTGGATATTTATTCGCTTTTATTTTCTTAAATGAGCGAAAATGTTGAATTGTAAAGTGTAATCAGAACAAAAAAAAAAAAAAATACAGGATCGTCTAATTGCAACTTCCAAAGTTAGATAGTTGATAACGGTCATTTTGATGAAGCTACATTTGTCAAGTTAGTTGTCATTTATTCAGTCTGTATAGTCAAGTTACCCAGGAGGATTATAGGCAGCATTGAGTGTTTGCTGAATGAAGCAGTTGGAGTAGTTGACCCTAATAGACCTTAATTTTCCTCGAAAAATATTCTTCAACAATGAGTTCAGTTTCTGGATGAATGACAACAATCCACATAAAATACAAGAGCATCCAATGCATGCCGAAATAGTCACTGTTTATTGTATTTCCTTGAGAAAGACATTGACTAGGCCATCACTATTTGATTGCTAAATTCATTTGACCTGAATTCGATGTCGCCGTAGTCTAGAAGGTACTGTGATGGCTTATTAAACGTAACGCCACGGTTCAAACCCCAGGTCAGACATCAAAACGAAATATGAAAAGATGTTTCTTCGGCGACTTCCTCTCAGCAGATTTCTGGCAAAAACTCTGAGAGCAAATAAAATTGCCATGAAAAGTTTCTCAAAAGTCTGTAGTTCGGAGTCGACTTTAAATTGTAAGTCCCGCCACTCATGTATAAAATTAACACACACAACATGGATGGCATGAGAAGTTATGTTGTAATAATGGCTAAAGCGTTGTAAAATATGTATGTCTTCGCAGTAGTCTAGTATATAGAGGCCACGAGGCACAGGTCAGACATCTCCCAGCTGATTTTTGGCAAAACCTCTGAGAGTAAATAAAATTACCATGACAAGTTTCTTATAAATCCGTCCTTCGGAATCGACTTTAAACTGTAGGTCCCGCCACTTATGTATAAAATTAACAAACACAATATGAGCGGTGTGAGAAGCTAGGCCCTTATCTTGACTGAAGTGTTGTAATGGATCATTATGTATAAATGTGAATTCGATGCTCAGCATACCAACGTCATGTGATTTTAACAGAACGGCGCTATGTGCCACACATCTCTTGCCACATTCAATATTCTTCCTGAGCGATTTGAGGGCATCTCATGTCGAGATGATGTGTGAACAAATCAGGGATCGGCAATGGGTATTAAAAAAAAAGATTAGAATCGAATCATACTCATAATTTTTGATACTTATACGCATTCATACTTATTTTAATATCATGGAACCTCTACTCATATTCAAAGTTTGAAGTACTCATCATATTCATACTTAACAATACGTATGATGTTGTTGATTTCGACTCTCCATAATTCACTAAGTATGATACGCATAACAACACTGCAATACTCACTAGAAGGTTGTGCCCTTGCTCTGCTTGCTGCTAAGTCTTTTTTGCTTATGTGTCTTTTTTTCTTTTTTTGTAAATGCAACAATAAGTAAGACTGTAAATTTTGATGAATGATTCGAGTCACTCCAATCATTTATAAGTATTTTTCTAAAGTTATGAATCTGAAATCGTAGGCTCATGAATCGAACATATTTCGAATGGTATGAGTTTGATGTCAACGTTGTACTCATACTCATTGCAACGTATGCTTATAAATCAACGTTGTAGTGAGTACAAATGAATCAGAGTAGTTAAATTAAAATATTGTTGACTCACTTATGTATTTTCAAAATTTCATGAGTGCTTATAAGTAGCAGAAAAACGATTCATTGCTGATCTCTGAAACAAATCACCCAAAGAGTGCAATTTGACTTCATAACCATGCCATCAGCCAAATTTAATCTTATGGGCTAAAGTCAAACAAATTGAACGTTCCGAATGCGCTCCAGCCAGAGTTGCAAAGACGGACATTTGAAAGATATTATATTTCACTCACGATGCCATCAGTAGCTCTTTCACAGTAGCTCTCACACACTTTGTTGTTTGATTTAAATTTAAAAATAGGAAGCGTTCAAATAAAGGACCCTATGCTTTCTCTTGCCGTGTTCATTTATTTCTTTCATGCCTTTTGCTGTTGTTACCACGAATAACCAAGTTTACGGCAGTTTTTCTTTCAGTTAATGGTAATGCAATTTTATTTTTTGGCTTAAAGTGAACAACTGAAAAGAACAAGAGCGTACATCCTAATTGGCATTTTAATTCTCTCTCCCTAGGCTTTTCAAAAATTATAAAAGAAATTTTATTTGAATACATATTTATATTGTATAAATAATGATTTGTTTCACATTTTTAATTTTATTTAAAATTTGTTTGTGGATTTTGTTGTCCATAAACATCACTTAAGTACGTTTGGTGAATTAGCAAGGCCAAAAATGTTTAGTTTGAAAGCCTTTAAAACGATAAATTACCGAAGAATCAAAATCGCTGGAATTGTAAAATGCTATGCCTGGTCATGCACTCTTACGTGTAATGTATTGTACCATATCAAAGTAGAATAATATATACATATGTAAAAAGAATGTTGAACCGCTGATGTAAAATGATACGCTGTGCAATGATTATGCCGGAAGAGGACTGCGGGAGCTATTAATTTGCTAGCAACAGTCGGGTGGGGTAGTTAGGTCCTTTCCTAGCAAAATCTGTCTATAATACAAATTTAGTATAGACTCCCTATTATGTGATGATGTTTAATGTGAAAGTCTGGGATGACTAGATTCTCAATTAAGTCGTTAACTATGCCCCAATCTAGTCATTTTGGGTAGTTTAACTATGGTTTGGGTTAGTCAAAACTCTCAGTTAAATATCATTACCTCTGTAGTTGTTGAGGGATGTTGCCTTATAACACGCCTTCAAAGTTTCCTAGGCAAAAGAAAGTTCTTTGTGGAAACCCCAAATTTAGATCTACGTCTAGCACTATTCTACATCTTCACTGTCAGAAAACACCCCGATTTTAAAGCCTTAGTTTAACATTTTATTTAGGTTACATATTTATTGAATTCTTTAGTTCCAAAAATAATTATAAAGATTCTTTCTAACCTTAAACATATTCAAATATGGAAAAAAAATATATATGTATATAAATAATTCAATTATCGTACAGGAAAAAAAATATATGTATACAGATATTAAAAATCAAAAATTTATATTTATTCGTAAATTTAGGGCCATTATTACAACTTGCCGCTAAACTTGGGTTTAGTTAAAGATACATTTAGTTAAAGGGAACTGTAAAGTTAAATGCTTTTGATTAAAAGTTTTTGTTTTTATGTTTCTTCCTTATTATTGTTTTAGTCATTATTATCTTATCTACCAATTAATTTCTTAATAACCACACAAACTCTGACCTTTAGTCCACTGAAAAATTTTAAAATATTTTTTAGCTCGCTGCACAAAAGTTTGGAAAATGTTAGAAAGTAATCTCACACACAGACTCCCTCTGAGAGCAAGAAATTGTGATCAATTTATGATGAAGTTGTAAATGTTGAAATTAATTAAAAAAATAAAGAAGAAAATAAATTAAATCAAGTCACCTGACTGAGCAAGACGTCAAAGTAAAACTGAAATGGCCAAAACAAATTCACACAGTTGGATGGATGAGCCTACAAATAGGAGAAGGTAAAGACTATAAAGTTAAAATAAAACAAAAAGTAAACGAACGACAAAAATAACGAAACAAGAGAAGAAAAAATTTCAAACGTTAATCCCTTTAATATATGAAACCAACGTGCAGGTTCATTTATCTCGAAATATGATAAAAAAAAAGAAAAACATAAAAGATGTCATAGAATCGGGTTAACCGAAAAATATGTTTTTTCCTTTAGCAGGTAAAGTCGCCGGAGTCTGTTAGGTAGTGCGTTGGCTTATTAAACGTAAGACCACGGTTTAAACCCCAGGTGAGCCATATCGAACACAACGAAAGTATGAAAAAATATTCCTTCGGCGACTGTCTCTCTGCAGATTTCGGGCAAAAACTCTGAGAGTAAATAAAATTGCCATGAAATTTTTTAGACAAATTTCAGACAAGCTTCACCTCTTGCAATATCTCTCTCTGGGTTTAAAAAATGATCGTATTGCTGATTATGGATTCATATTAGTATCGATTGACGTAATTATCGATTGTTTATCCTTAAAGCCAGAATCTTTCTGTGAAATAGAAAAAGGTTAACCATGGACGAAATTACCATTTCGACAACTCTTTTACCATTCTTTTCAGAAGGCTGTAGGCGTTTTCTTTTTAATGGGCGGGAAATTTAAAATTGCGATAAAACAAAAACGGTTTGAAATTTTGCTCAATTTATTATTTTGTTGTGAAGTACAGTTGTTCCAGCTAGAAATGGAATATTATTTCATTTATATGACAATCCAAAATGATCCCACAGCATCTTCTAGCCACATACGAAATCGTTTATGTTTAAAAATTAGCAAAAGAACAATTCGCAGAAGGACGGTAGAGGCCGCATTATTCAGTCGACGACCAGCAACTTGTGGGAGATCGTTAACTTAAAAATCAACCGAGAAAATTGCAAAACTAAAAAAGATTAATTTGAAGCCGCAAAAATAGCTTGGGAAGCAATATCACCTAAAATAATAAATAATTTCAAATCCTCTATGCTTAAAAGATGTGCGTGTGTCATCCAGAATAAAGGATTCGCAAAGAAATATTAATTTCAACAGTTTTTATCTGTACCTTAAATGGGGGGTGCTTTAGTTTTGTCCGCTTATATTTTCGACTTAAAATGTATTTTGAATCACAACTTTTTTTTATTGAATTCTGAATTCCTTAAGTTTGTGTTTTTCAATAATAAGGATATAAATAAATAAAAAAAATAAAAAATAAAATATTAATAACTTTGTTTTCTTAAAAAAATAATCATTTTAAAAAAATGTACTGAGGAGGTGCTTAGGTTTTGTCCGATACTGTACATAATCCTCCAGTCAGGATTACAACCTTCTCATACCACTTATGTCGTGTGTGTTAATTTTGTACACGAGTGATGAGACCTACAGTTTAAAGTCTACTCCGAACGACAGATTTTTGAGAAACTTTTTCAAGGCTATTAAACGTTTAATGCAATAAATCGATTGTGGCATGAGATGTGTGGAAAACAAACATCGTTCACATCAATACCACGAAGATCGGGTTCAAAAAATTGATTATCAAGTTGCGATAAGTGACCCCATTGACCGTAACGTTTGCGCTTTCCTCATTTTCAATGTAATATGGGCCAATGATATCTCCGCTCCACAAGCCGCTTGAAACAGTCACTCGTAATGGCTACATTGGCTTCTGTAAGACCATGTGTGGGTTTTCAGAGCCCGAAATACGGCAATTTTGTATATAATCGCCATCATCGTGCAGTTTCTCCTTGGCCCAATAAATCCCAACGTTGCTCAAGCGTAAATAGATTCATTGCGTTCAGTGGAGATTACACACTGAATTATTCATTTGTTCCAAGAAATTTTTTGCAGTGTAGAATGCCTCATAGTCATACTGAATGGATTTCAGTTTTTATTGAATTAAATCTGATAATAAACAGACGAAATTTAAATATAAAAGCAGTCTGTCTCCGTTCGTTAATGATAAAAAAGGCAAATTCTTTGGAATTATGATAAATTAACTGAATTAAACCATTTCAAGGTGATACAACCAATGCAAATATGCTGGTACTGTAGCCCCTGTTGCTGCGGCTAGTTTAAAGAAAAGAAGTGTTATAAGCTTAGACAATGACTGCCCTAGAAAATAAATGATTATCGTTAAATTAAATGTATAATATGATGATGAAACAACAGAAACAAAAAAATAAAAATTAAATAGGTTTTAATACAGACTTAAAATATAACAAAAAAAAATACTCTTTAAAATTACAAAGAGTCATGGAATAAAAGACTTTGTTTGAAAAGGAATCAGAATTACAGAGAAGTACGGCGGTACACTAGCCGCTATTATAAAACCTACACCACTAAAGTCAACTCTTAGTTACTATTCCAAGGTAATGTTTAACACAGAATATTTAAAATTTAATTCTTATCCTTCCTATCGAAAATGTAATGCAGAAAAGCAGTATAACATAGAATTTGTTAACACCAGTATTGAATTCATACTTGAAATAAAATTAGTTGATTTCACGGACACTCCTTAACAGGTAATAGACAAATAAGCAAAGGAAAATTCGCATATTGTGCCATCAATTTCGTACATGAGCGTAGTCGTCACAAGTGTTTCGAAAAATCTAAGGACCTTACCAAACTCTTAGGGAACATTGAGAAAGCTTTGGCGAATAGATTTTCTTTGACGTGGAGTGACCGATACATAGCGGCGAGACTCAAACACGATATACTCTCCTTATCCGCTGGGGTAAGATACTGTTACGATTTTAGCATTTAAAAATATTTAAAATCGTAGATTCAAATAATATAAAAATAAATTTGTGTTTAGTTTTAATTAAATTCTTTATTATTCGCACAATTCTGTCTGCCGCTTGATGTAAACAACAACAATTGCTTTTCTTTGTTATTCCTGTTTATACCCTTTGCATAAACAATAACAATTACTAGACAATTGTTCGTCAGATCTTTGTAACGGCGATCTTCAAACCACGATTACTCTCTTCAAACACACCGCCTCTTCACACAAGACTGACTGAACTTTAATTGACTCCGTTGCCTGCTTTGCCTTGCCTTTTATATGGCAACGTAAACAGTCTGATGAATGTTCTTGAAGGCGAAAGTTCGTGGCTGCGGCTTCTCGAGATCTCTATTAATGTAAACATCGTTGTTTCATTACTGTTGTTTGTGTATTTTATTTACATTTATTCTTGTGGCGTTTGTTGTTGTACTTTTGTTTACTTGTTTACACATTTTTTTATGCTGATTTTTGTTAGTATAGTTTTTTTTAATTATTTATCATAATTTTTTTATGCTGGTGTTTGTTGTTATGTTACGCAGTGCGATAATTTGTAAACAAGTTCATTGGTTTTTGCTTTTGTGGTTTTTGTTTATAATTTTAATGTTAGACAATGTAAAAGCAAAATACCAGTATCTAGGTTTTTCCATTTTCGTAATAATATATACATACAGGATTACAACTTAGCTTTTCACACCACCTATGTGTGTGTTAATTTTATACATGAGTGGGGGGACCTACAGTTTAAAGTCGATTACGTACGACAGATTTTTGAGAACTTTTTCATTGCGATTTTTTTTTTACTCTCAGAGTTTTTGCTAAGAAATCTGCTGAGAATCGTTTTGATGTCTGATCTGGAGTTTAAACCCTGACCTTACGTCTAATAAGCCAACTCACTACCTACTACGCTACGTCGACTTCATTATCCTTTTGCAAATAAATGAAGTTCGTGTGAGACCATATGCTAGCAGCTCTGTAGAGGAATACCAATCTCATGAATTTTAAATTGTGCAAGCTTTTGCAAAAGTGTCGGATTTATTGTTATCTTCAATGTTTTAAGCTGGATTCACCCATCGTTTCGACACAATAATTTTGTGTTGATTTTTTTTATATATAGTTTGACGTTTATCTTTTTGAGAGAGAGGGCGAAAGAGAGTAAGCTTGCTTCGAAACAATTTCAACTCGATTTGTTTTAATTTTAATTTCTGTTCTGAAACATTCGAACTGCGCTGACAGCTCACTTTAATTTTTTTTTAGTAAAGTACTGAGCTGCCACATCATATTATATATACCATGCAAATAAACGAGCTTTCTTCCACACAATGGCTATTAAAAGAAGCACTTTACGTTTATCGTTTTTTTTCATTAAGATTTGTTTTAATTTGCATTTCTTTGTAACACAATAAAAAAATATGATTACACTCATGCCAAGAAAACAAACAAATTGCAATCATCTGCTACTGTGGTAATTGTAAAACTAACACTCATCGTTTACAAAGATATTTCATATGGTAACCTTGTTTTTACGGAACTATTGTTCGAAGTAGGTGAATCGTTTTGGAACAAACTCCCAAAAAAACTGAACTTGTTTCGGAACAAAATGCTTGTACTGTCTTCAAGCTTTACAGTCTTCAAAAATAGGTGATGCGTCATACGATATAGGCATTCATTGTAGTCATTATTTCAGTAGTAAATGAGTAGTAAGTAATCGGGTAGTGCAAAGAACAAACGAAGATTCAGTTGTTCCGAAAAGTGAAATCTTTTCTTTTTACTCTCAGAGTTTCTGCTGAGTGAAAGACGCCATAGAAATATTTATCATAAATCGTTTTGTTGGAGATGCCTTATTTATTAAAAAAAATTAAAGCCACAAGAAATTAAAAAATTAGTTTTAAAAGTTTTACAACATCAATCCTACGATTGGCTAATAAAACAAACATACGCAACCGTTATTAACGAGCTTTATTTCATAACCGTTTTTCCTACTTTGTTGGAATTTAAAAACCTAGACGTCAGAAATAACAGAATCCCAACAAATTTGCTGTGTAATACCAAACAAAGTCTACATGCGACGCTATTAAATGCATAGAAACTGAAGCACTGAGACACTGTTGGAAGAAAACAGAAACGAAGGTCACAGGTGCGTTGTATAAATAAAAATCGTTTGTGGCAATAACTCATCATAAAATAACCTGAAAAGCAACAACATCAACAGCGTAGTCATTTTAAAAATATCAATATCATCCTCACGGAGAGCAAGTAAAATCGTGTTTGTTAAGCACTGAATGCAATAAGCAAGGAAACCATAGAGACTACAAATCAAATACCGCATCATACTCTTTGAACCACAAACAATTTAATTAGACTTTATGAACGGAAAGAAAACCTTTATTGCCTATGGATTGGTGTCTATAAGAGAGCTAGGGAGAGTTTATGTAATGGTATATGTGAGTGCTGTATAGACAATGATTTACAGCATAGATGGGTAGAGAAACAAAATCACATACATATTGAATTATAGTAGGGAACGAAATAACAGAAAAATTACAAAAAAAAAATATTTTACAGTGTTTACACATACATGCACAAGAAAAAAAATGGAATCAATTTATGAGCATAAAAAATCAAAACAGCAACAACAAAAACGTTATAATCATGTTGTAACATTTTTTTCCTCAGTTTTTTATCTTTTATTTTTAACAGGAGTAGCGAAAGCATATTAGAACAGAAAAAAGGCAAAACCCATCATAAATTAAAGGCACGCATGTATGTATACTAATACTCACACCTGTTAGAAGCTAATCATTTGATTTAAATTTTCGTTCCATCTCCCTTAATTTTGTTTTATTGGCGGCTCTGTTGAAAAGAAAAACAAGCTCTTGTAACATAATTTAAATTGACGTAACCTTTAATATGCTTGTAGAAAATCAAACTCATCATGATAACTTTTCTCCTTCTTTTTTTATTTTTACCGCCTCAACATGTTATCTACACAGGAGAGAAAAATTAAAGAAAATTACTTGAAAGAAAATGCAGGAAAATAAAAATATTTTCATATTAAACTTCAACAAATTTGTTTAAAGTATAACACTCAAATGCATTTCCAAATTTATAGGTGTACCTTTATGAAGTTAGATTTTTTGTAAAAAAAAAAATAAAGATATGTTAATGGGAAAGTAAAACTCATTTGCTTCAAAGTTTTGGTCATTGTTGGCTACACATTTATTCAATCTTCCAGGCAATTTGTGAATTCCTAGCCAATAATAGTCACGGTTATTGGACCAACACTATTAGCTACCATCCTGAAAAATTTAACACGATACTGACTGATTTTCTACATTTGCTGGTTAATGCTTTCCAAATAGCAGCATGTGCAAGACTATCAAAAGCATTTTTGCAATCGATGAAGATCATGCAAAGAGTTGATGGTAAGGATCTTATTCATCAATCGTCAGAACACATACTATCACGTGTTTCACACATAATGTTTTTCCAACTCTGGACTTATCTGTCTGTTTTTGGAACTTTTTGCGGTGAATAGCATCAACTATTTCCATTATATATTATGTGTGTTTATAGGTATATCGGGCCTCTTACCATTATTAATATTGTTACGAAAATGAAAAAAAATTAGTTACTGCTATTTTGCTTTTACATCGTTTAACATTAAAATTATAAACAAAAGTTACAAAAACAAAACAATGAACTTGTTTACAAATTATCGCACTGATTAATATAACAATAAACACCAGCGTAATAAAAATGGTAAACAAAAATACAACAACAAAAACCAGCATAATAAAAATGGTAAACAAAAATACAAAAACAACCAACAGCATAAAAAAGGGGAATTAGTAAACACAAAAATATCAACAGCACTACAATAAAAAACGTAAACAACGATGTTTAGACTTATAGAGATTTCGAGAAGGCGAAATCATGAACGTTCGTCTTCAAGAACATTCATCAGACTGTTTACTTTGCCCTATAAAAGGTATTGCAAAGCAGGCGACTGAATTAGTGAAGTTCACTCAGTCTTGTGTGAAGACGCGGTGCGTTTGAAGAGAATAATCGTGGTTTGAAGATCTCCGTTATACAAATCTGTCGAATAACTGTCTAATAATTGTTTTGCAATATTGTTATTATTGTTTATGCAAAGGGTATAAAAGGAGGAAGAACAAAAAAGGCAATTGTTGTTGCTTATGCGAAGGGTATAAACAGAGAAAGAACAAAGAAACGCAATTGTTGTTGTTTACATCTAGTAGCGAACAGTGGCACACCGAATTGTGTGAATAATAAAGAACTTTAATTAAGACTAAACACAAACTTATATTTATTCTACTTGCAATCTACGAGCTTTAAACGTTTTTAAAAGGTAAAAACATAACAATAACATTAAACAACTGATGGGATCCACTGACTAAATTTTGATGTTTTTTGAGGTGATAACATCACAATTGTTTTGTAAAGTTCTTATTAGAAAGATTTGTGACTAATTGATCTACTGTACAGCAATGTATCGGCTGCAATGTATCGGCTGCAATGTATCAATATATCATTTTCTGTCCACTTCCTATTGTTCCTATACACTCTACTTAACTCCTTGATTATAGTTTAACCTTATGGTAAGTATAATTAAATGAAGTATAATTAAAAAATAAATTAATTTCAACTCTACAAACGCACAAAACTAAATACGCTCTGACCTGGCTTACTAGAAGTAAGGGTTCATTTACTTCAAAATTGAACGACTAATTATTTTGTGTACATAAAGTATGATGCAAATATCAACGTAGGAATTAACAAACACATGAAATTAGTTTTAGAACACAATTTGTATGGTATTCTTATACTCATCGTACACACGACGAAAAGAACCAACGGTTAAAAATAATGAGCCAAAAATCACAACCATGTTAATGTAGTTACACTCATGACAAAAAATATGCATTTGTACTCATGGTATTGATATCCTAAAGATTTTCCTCGGTGACTTTTTTTGGTAAAGTACTTTCTTACCAATAAATAAAAGGTTACTTAGATCAGACTTGATGTTTTGGCCCGAATACCCTATTAATAAACACAGAATAAACACAAATTAGTCTTGTACGGTAATTAATCAAAAGATTCCGGTATAACCCGTTTTCAATCCATGTTGATACCTTCAAAAAGTCCATCAAACAGCATTGAAGAGAAAATTTGTTTTAAATCGTCAGTAATTCTTT
Organism: Sarcophaga subvicina; assembly: GCA_936449025.2. NCBI lineage: Eukaryota > Metazoa > Arthropoda > Insecta > Diptera > Sarcophagidae > Sarcophaga > Sarcophaga subvicina. Next base: position 80,737,005 of record OW388084.2, read on the forward strand.
CATTCCGACGGGTTTGACTACCCGTAAATATTTTACAAGTTTCGTAGTTATTACCATTTGATTTTCGTAATGAAAATTTCATTTGTTAGCTTCATTCGATAATAAATATTTCTGAAGAGCATTTTTACAAATCCCAAGTGGTCTACGAAGTAATTAAATGTGCCCTTGTAACTTAACGAAAAAGTATAGGTTTCAACTCAAAATTGCAGTAATTTAAGGCTATACGGCATCATCAGTGTGCGGACTTTGATACTCAAATTTGTAAAGTTAAGCTTCGTAACAATTTCAAAAGAATCATAAGAAGTTTTAATGAATTAGTGTTAAAATTTTTAAACTTATTGCCATTTTCAATAACTTGCATGTGCTGTCAATGTGTTGCATCAAAATATTTAATTTCTCCCATGCTACTGAAACATGTTGATCAAGTTGTAACATACAAAACATAGAATCCATATGTAAATATATATACACACAACATCCGTATAATTGATAGACATGTTGCTCTCTCACTATGGGCCATATCAACATGTTGTTGTTGGCGGAACACATTGCCTACCATAAAAATAAAAAGTGGTGAATTGAAGATGGTGCAATAAAAAAAATAATTTTACTGATTTCAATGCTATGGAATATAAATTGTAACTCCGAATTTTACCATAAAATTATAGAATCTTTTAATCAAAGTATATTTGTTTCTATACAAGTTGCTCTTAAATATTGACTAAACAACACAATCCAAAATAATAATTTTATTAAGTCTTATAACTGGGAATTCAATTCGTTGATTCGAATTTTTACTACAAAAACATAGAATCCACCAATCATTGGGGTAAATAAGTTTATAAACAACTTTCTTTTAAATATGAACAAAACTTATACCACAACAACACAACTCAACATTGTTTGTAATTGTTGGATGAATATAAAGACTGTTGAATTCATAAGATGAAATAAATAAAATTCCTTAATAAACTTGTTACTTAAAATTCTGGATCAACTGAAATGTCAAGGAGTTGCTTTGGTACCGAATATGAATTTCAAACTCTTATCTAGTGTGATATAGTTAAATAGCCGTTTTCTCTACCAAGAACTAAAGGGTCACAACAATATTTACTAAAAGTTCTGATGGTCTGTGCTTAGCTGATTAATACTCGAATACCCTTTGGTTTGTCCTCAATGGAGTTTCTGGTCTTTCTATTGCCTTCCTTATTGTACGTTCAATTCCTTTTCTATTTAAGTTTTTTATATCAACTTAAACTGATTTTCGATTGGCTCATCTGCTGATTTCGGTATAAGACGGTCTTCATCAGTTGGATTAGTTTCGTAAATCCACTTTTAAATTCTAAAGCAAACCATATCACCTTCATCATTTGGAATTTTAATACTTTTGGAATTTTAATACTTTTGTAAAATCGGAGAAGCCCATTCCACTCTCTGTTCTACAACTGTTTTGAGACTTCTTACATAGTTTAGGCAGTAGTTTCTGAACTGAAACCAATCGATAGAACTGATGCGGAAAGTCTTTTGTTTATGGTTTGAACGATTGTCTTGTTATCAAGTTTAGTGAGCTGTTGCTTCTAAAAATTTTCGAATTAGACAGACTACATTCATACATACTTAGTCACTACAACCTTTCAGCCAGGATTACGACCTTGCTTCTCACACCACTTATGTTGTATGTTTTAAAACATGAGTGACGAGACCTACAGTTTAAAGTCGGCTCTGAACTACAGATTTTTGAGGCACTTTTCATGGCAATTTTATTTTATTATCAGAGTTATTGCCAGACGACTGATCAGAGGAAATCGCCGAAGTAATATGCAATATTTATACTTCGTTTTGCTGGAGGTGTCTATCTTGGGATTTCTACCATGGCCTCACGTCTAAAAAGCCAACACACAACCTACTAGAATATGGCGGCGTCTACAACTCTACTGTCATGTTCTTATAAACCCAAACTAATTCTTTGTAGCTCTTGCAGGATGTCTTAGAGACGCTTCGTTTGGTGATACATCAGTACCATATACCACATCACGTTGGTATATTAATACTAAATACTTGGAGTGTGTACCATGAATGTATGTAGAGGTTATAGTGTTGGGGTCGATGCTAACATCATTTTACAACAAAATTTTTCTCACATACGAATTTGCTCTGCTTTGGCAGTGATGAATTCTTCAAATGAATTATTTGTTAGTTTTTCATTAACTTCATTTGGAATGTTTGTTATTCATAAATTTTATAAAATATTTAAATTTGTAAATATATTGTACATTATTAGTGCATAGAAACATGTATCTTTCAAAATATGCAATACTCTGTTGCCTAAAATAATGTTAATTTATTTAATACGAACAATTAAACATTATAAAATCATGTTGATGACTTAGAGAAGATGTTGAGGGTCCATAAATGTTAAATTTAAACGTACCAAGCGTGTCACTGTTAAATATGTGGTATAATTTAAATATTACGTAGGCAAGTAAGAAATATTAAAAAATCATGTTCATAATATTTATGAATTTTGAACATGTTGCTTGTGTCATGTTGAGTGTGTCTATGTTAACATAATGTTGATATAATTATAAATATTAAAACAACATGTTGATTTTCAACTTGCTTGCATTAAACACTATGCTGTTAAATGTTAAAAAGGGGATACTAATTACACATGAGCTTGTTGTATGCATTATGTTCCTCCTGTAAATGTTAATTTGACTTGCAATATGTTGTTTTAATGATTTTTTAGGCTTAAGGCATTCTTTTAAATTTTGTTTCAACATGTTACAACTTTCTTACATTAAATCAAAACTGTCATACTTAAACGAAGGTATTATGCTAAGTAGTGGATATTTTGTATATCAACATGTATTAGGAAAATTTTAAATAGCATGTTAATGCTATTAATGTTATTTAATATTTTCCGAAGTAGCATGTTAGTGCTATTAATGTTATTTAACATTTTCTAAACCAATATGTTGCTATACAAAATATCCACTAAGCATAATACCTGCTTTTTACTATAACAGTGTGGAGGCAAATGTAAAAAATTGAATATTAACATGTTGAAACAAAATTTAAAATAATGCATAATACTTTAAAATAACCACTAACTGCAACATGTTGATGGCCAAATTAAAATTTAGAGGGGCAACATAATGAATATAATATGCTCATGTTGTAATTAATATCCCCTTTTTAACATTTAACAGTGTAGCGTTTAATGCCAGCGAGATGAATATCAACATGTTGTATATATATTTAAAATTAAGTTAACTTTCCTTTACCATTGACACTTTTTGTACGACCAACGTGTTCTTTTATTTATCGACGTTAGGAACATGTAATGTTTCTTAAAAGCTTGAGTGATATTTTAAATTATACCAACTATTTAACAATGAGACACTTGCTACGTTTGAATATAACATTTATGGACAAGCAACATGTTCTCTTTGTCATCAACATTAGGAACATGATTTTATAATGTTTCTTTGTTTATTTACATTTAAAGTAAAATGTTAGAAATTGTTTGTAAAGTTAAGGATACATTCCCACAAGGATTACAATTTCCTGGCAAAAGCTTTGTAGTTCTAAAAATTTTAAATTGAATTACTTTGCGTTTTGAATGTTTAAAGTTTTTGTTTAAAACTAAAATTAAAAACAGATCATTCGATTTTAATGAACATTGCAAAGAAAACTTAAACTATGGTTGAAATTGTAAATTAAATTCAGAAAAATTTTTATAAGAGAACATTTAGCGACATTGTGACAAAAGTCGGTCAAATATGGTGGATAAAGTGCAAAAATAAATAAAATAAATTGTAAGCATTGATGATACATGTTCATTTCTAAAGGTGATTAGTTGCTCCAATTAAGACTTTTGTTCGAATTATTGGATTTGTTTTAGTTTTGAGTGTTTTATCGAATAGGAAAATGAAAATTGTAATATTTTATTTTATATTTATTCGTTAAAATCATACAGCATACTGGTTCAGTTTAGGAAATATTTAAGAAGCAAAAACAGCTGTTGCACAGTCATAAATGTAATGAATGTTAAAACCAGATTTAAGAAAACTTATAGTGTAAACGCAAAATCAGTTGATTATGGTTTTAATGTTAAAAGCTGGTTTCAACTTTAAGTGTGAGACCACTATTACAAACTAATCTTTGTAGCTCTTGTACGATGTGATCTAAACCAGGAAATATATTCGCCATTAAGTGTCTTAGTGACTCTTCGTTTGGTGCATCAGGACTTCACTTTGGTATATTTATACTAAATCATTGGAGTGTGTACCATGAATGTATGTATAGGCTATAGTGCTGCGGTCGTTGTTAACATCATTACATAACAGAATTTTTGTCAAACACTAATTTGGTTTGTTTTGGCAGTGATGGACTCTTTAGGTTCATTATTTTTTTGTTAGATTTTCATTAACTTCATTTAGTATGTTTGTTATTCATTAACTTTATCAAATATTTAAATTTGTAAATATATTGTACATTATTAGTGCATAGAAACATGTATATATCAAACTATGCAATGCTCTGTTGCATAAAATAATGTTAATTTATTTAATACGAACAATGAAACATTACAAAATCATGTTGATGACTAAGAGAACATGTTGAAATTCCATAAATATTAAATTAAAACGTGCAAAGTGTGTCACTGTTAAATAGTTGATATAATTTTAAATACCACGTAGGCATGTAAGAAACATTACAAAATCATGTTCATAATGCTTATGACTAAATGAACTTGTTGCCTGTTCAAAAATGTTAAATTAAAATTTACAGAGTGTGTCAGTGCTAACATAATGTTGATATAATTTTAAATATTAAAACAACATGTTGATGTTCAACTTCCTTGCATTAAACGCTATGCTGTTAAATGTTAAAAAGGGGATACTAATTACACATGAGTATGTTGTATGCATGTTAATGTTAATTTGACCTGCAATATGTTGCTTTAATGATTTTTTAGGCTTTAGGCATTATTTTAAATTTTGTTTCAACATGTTACAACTTTCTTACATTTGTTTCAACACTGTCATACTTAAACGGAGGTATAATACTAAGTAGTGGATATTTTGTATAGCAACATGTTGGTTAGGAAAATGTTAAATAGCATGTTAATGCTATTAATGTTATTTAATATTTTCCGAAGTAGCATGTTAATGCTATTAATATTATTTAACATTTTTCGAAACAACATGTTGTTAAACAAAATATTCACTACTAAGCATTATACCTCCTTTTTAGTACGACAGTGTGGAGGCAAATGTAAGACAGTTGAATATTAACATGTTGAAAGAAATTTTAAAATAATGCCTAATACTTTAAAATAATCATTAAGGAACATATTGCAGGCCAAATTAACATTTAGAGGAGTATCATAATGCATACAATATGCCCATGTAGTAATGAATATCCCCTTTTTAACATTTAACAGCTCAGCGTTTAATGCAAGCAAATTGAACATCATTGTATATTTAAAATTATGTCGAGATTGTATTAACATTGACAAACTCAGTAAATTTTAATTTAACATTTATGGACAAGCAACATGTTCTTTTAGTCATCAACCTTAGGAACATGATTTAGTAATGTTTCTTACATGCCTACGTGATATTTAAAATTATATCAACAATTTAACATTGAGACACTTACAACGTTTTAATTTAACATTTATAGGCAATCAACATGTTCTCTAGTCATAAACATTAGGAACATTATTTCATAATGTTTCTTTGTTTATTTACATTTAAAATAAAATGTTAGAAATTGTTTGTACAGTTTGTAGTAGTTAAGCATACATTCCCACAAGGATTACAATTTCCTGGCAAAAGCTTTGTAGATATGAAACCTTTTGAATTGAATTACTTTAAACATTCAAAGTTTTTGTTTAAAACTAAAGTTAAAAACACATCATTTGATTTTAATAAACATTGCAATGATTAAAATATGATTAAAATTGTAAATTAAATTCAGAAAAATTTTTAAAAGAGAACATTGAAATGACCGGCATAGTGACAAAAGTGGGTCAAATATGGTGGATAAAGTACGTACATTTTGATTGCAGAAATAAATAAAATAAATTGTAAGCATTGATGATAGATGCTCATTTCAAAAGTTATTAGTTGCTCCAATTAAGACTTTTGTTTGAATTATTGGATTTGATTTAGTTTTGAGTGCTTTGTATGTTTATCGCATAGGGAAATGAAAATTGTAATGTTTTATTTTATATTTATTCGTTAAAATCATACAGCATACTGGTTAAGTTTAGGAAATAGTTAAGAAGCGAGCTGTCCGCCTTAAACTGTATTTTTCTTAAACAAAACACCTGTTGCAGTGCGAACGCAAAATCAGCTGATTATGGTTTTAATGTTAAAAGCAGGTTTCAAATTTAGGTGTAAAAGCACTATTACAAACTAATTTTTGTAGCTCTTGTACGATGTGATCTAAACCAGGGAATATATTCGCCATTAAGTGTCTTAGAGGCTGTTCGTTTGGTGGTACATCAGGACTTCACTTTGGTATATTCATACTCAATCATTGGAGTGTGTGCCGTGAATGTATGTAGAGGTTGTAGTGCTGTGGTCGTTGTTAACATCATTTTACAGCAGAATTTTTGTCAAACACTAATTTGGTTTGCTTTGGCAGTGATGGACTCTTTAGGTTCATTATTTCATTGATATGTTTGTTATTCACAAATTTTATAAAATATTTAAATTTGTAAATATATTGTAACATTATTAGTGCATAGAAACATGTATCTTTCAAAATATGCAATACTCTGTTGCATATAATAATGTTAATTTCTTTAATTTAAACAATGAAACATTATAAAATCATGTTGATGACTTAGAGAACATGTTGATTGTCTATAAATGTTAAATTAAAACGTACCAAGTGTGTCACTGTAAAATAGGTGGTATAATTTTAAATATCACGTAGGCATGTAAGAAACCGTACAAAATCATGTTCATAATGTATATGAGTAAAGGAACATGTTGCTTGTCCAAAAATGCCAATTAAAATTTACATAGTGTGTCAATGCTAACATAATGATTATATAATTTGAAATATTAAAACAACATGTTGATGTTCAACTTGCTTGTATTAAACGTTATGCTGTTAAATGTTAAAAAGGGGATACTAATTAAACTTGGGCATGTTGTATGCATTATGTTCCTTCTCTAAATGTTAATTTGGCCTGCAATATGTTGCGTTAATGATTTTTTAGGATTTAGGCATTATTTAAAATTTTGTTATAACATGTTACATATTTCTTACATTTGTATCAACCCTGTCATACTTAAACTGTGGTATAATGCTAAGTAGTGGATTTAACAATTTCCGAGACAACATGCTGTTAAACAAAATATCCACTACTAAGCATTATACCTCCTTTTTAGTACGACAGTGTGGAGGAAATGTAAGACAGTTGAATATTAACATGTTGAAACAAAAATTAAAATAATGCCTAATACTTTAAAATAATCAATAAGCAACATGTTGCATGCCAAATTAACATTTAGAGGAGTATCATAATGCATACATATGCTGTATATTTAAAATTATGTCGAGATTGTATTAACATTGACAAACTCTGTATGGAAAAGCAACATGTTCTTTTAGTCATCTACTTTAGGAACATGATTTTATAATGTTTCTTACATGCCTACGTGATATTTAAAATTATATCAACAATTTAACATTGAGACAATTGCAACGTTTAAATTTAACATTTATAGGCAAGCAACATGTGCTCTTAGTCATAAACATTAGGAACATGATTTAATAATGTTTCTTTGCTTATTTACATTTAAAGTAAAATGTTAGAAAATGTAGGTAAAGTTTGTGATCCACAAGGATCACAATTTCCTAGCAAAAGCTTTGTAGTTATAAAAAGTCTTAAATTGAATTACTTCGGGTTTTGAATGTTTAAAGCTTTTGTTTAAAACTAAAATTAAAAACAAATCATTTGATTTTAATAACCATTGCAAAGAAAACTTAAACTATGATTAAAATTGTAAATTAAATTCAAATAAGTGAAACTTTTATATGCAAATATTTAAATGTGTGACATTGTTGCAAAAGTGGGTCAAGTATGGTTAAAGTACTCACATATTGATTGCTAGAATAAATAAAATATGTTAATAAATTGAGAAAGAGTTTTAATTTTTTGAAAGCATACACGTAGTTACTTCTAAAGGTGATTAAGTACTCCAATTGAAGCGTTTCATTAAATTATTCTATTTGATTTAATTTTGAGTGTTTTTTATGTTTATCGCATAGAGAAATGAAAATTGTCTTGTTTTATTTTGTATTCATTCATTGCAAAAAAAAAAATTTTCCATTGCCTACAATTCACTCACGCAACCCAGGAGAGGGTAAACCTAATTTCCCTACCTAGCTGATTCAGCTTTCTCAGACAGTATCGTACTATTTTCCAGTTAACATCGAAGAGCGGAGCGTTCAGATGATGATATGACTGTCAGATTTTATGTCCCACCCTTTGTACCCTCAATACAATTTAAGAACACTTTTCGCTTGGAAATTAATCTGCGTCCAAAAACTCTTACTCCTGCCCCAATATACTTTCTTAATCCATCCGTTTACCAAAAACTGGTAAAAATTTTTACTTACTTTCGGTGCAAAGCATTCCCTAAAATCATAGAGTCTACTGGTTGGGGCCAAAGGCTGTTACGGAGAAGATGCCATCAACTACTGAACAATTTTGTGTGAAACTTGTTTCCCATAGTCTTTAAAACTCTGATGTTCGCTAACTAATGCAAAGGGCTTAAATCGAATAGAGTGTCCTGCACTGCTATAGTACAGGTTTTCATTGACCATGCCATAACACGCTGCTTTATGATTGTCGTGCAAGTCCTTATCAGCCGTTTCTAGATTTATTCTGTCTATATAATTATTGGTGCCATATGTTACTATTGATGTGGCCGTCATAGTATAGGATTTTATTGCAAGACTTTCGCATTGCATTACAGAATGTCTGACCATTTCTGAAGTACTCTCTAATCAGCCTTCTACATCAATTTACTGTACAACTATATTGTCAGATATTTTACCTCCAGTTTCCGTAATTGTTCTTAAATAATAACCTCATTTAACTTCATCAATCTTTTTATCTCTTACATCCTTTTGAACTCTGAATTTTCAAAAATCCATTTGTAGACGATTCATTTACACTGAAACTCAGTAGGAAACTGGTTTCATTTGTATGTATGTTTTGTGGTCCGACCTTTGATAGTTTCGTATATTTTGTGTCCATTTGTTCTCCATAAAATCTTTACTTATATAGAAATTAAATTCTATGATGTGAAACATACAGTGGGTTGCACAAATGACATGTACATATGTTGTACTCTGAGCAATTTTTATTGCATAAAAATAAAACTAATAAAACAACTCCAAAATTTTTTTTCTTTTTTTATTTAGTATTTAGTACTTAACAAAATAATATAAAATCCAATCTAAAATTATCAAATACTAAGAAAAAAAACAATCAAAAGGAAAATAACTCGGATGTTATCAATTTTGCACCATTCCAAAATTTTAGGGAACACGAGTATTTTTAATTTTTAGTCCAAAGACCCTTGTTATGTAAAACCTCATTTACGCGACTTGGCATGCTCTCCACCAAATTGTCCATAATTTCTTTCGGAATATTTGTCCATTCTTGATGAATCCGTTGCCAAAGCTCATCTAAATTGGTTGAGGCCGATCGGTACTGTCCCAACCGTCTCTTGACCACAAATTCTCAATCGGATTGAGGTCGGGACTTTGTGCTGGCCACTGCACTAATTGAAAATGTTGCTCACTAAGCCATTCTTTAACGATTTTGAAGGTGTGTTTGGGGTCACCATCCTGCTGGAAAAGTACTTCTTGAGCAGGATGGGCGCTCTTGTCGACAAAATCGGAAAGATGGGTCTGCAAAATTCTCAAATAATCTTCTTTTTTCATATTATTATTGATTTTTTGCATTGGTCCGAGGTGTCAACATGTAAATCAGCCCCATACCATGACATTTCCTCCACCATGTTTCACTGTTTCCTTAACATGGTGTCTTTGAATTCTTTCCCCATGACGGCGCCAGCGATATTGCTTACCATCGGACTGAAAGCGGTTGAATTTTGATTCGTCTGACCAGATTACATGTTTCCAGTCATCCACTGTCCAATTTCTGTGTTCTCTGGCAAACTTTAACCGTGCCTTTACATTTTAGCCTAAACTGCAGATTTTTTCTTTTTACTACTGAGGCATAGGCAATATCTTTAAGAGCTCTAGTTGCCGTTCATCGACTAACGTTTTTCCCGTTTGCCAAAGAAGCTCCTTTTGGTGTTAAAAATTTGTCCCTTTTCATTTTTGTTACCATTAGACGAGCATCTGCATTAGTTAGTAGTTTTTACGACCTCTGCCTTGAGGCTTGAGGACAACTGAACGACGTTTTTGGACTCTGACTGATTAATTCCAAGTTTTTTTCCCTGGTAGAATAGCCACTTCAGGTAAAAGCTACAATACTATCTTCAGTTGATTTCGGGAGTTTCTTCATTTTTTAATAGAAATTGATTTTTGTTCGATAAGTTGCAAAAAATATTCGCTCAACGAGATGAAGTAATTAATATTTAACTAATATTTTCTCAAAAAAGTCAAAGTAGTGCAAAAACATGAAAAAAAACGCAAGTTTTTGATTTCGCATTTGCAAACAAATCACAAAAAGCAAATGTGCAAAATTGAGTACATGCGAGTTGTTTTTGCTTTGTTTGTTTAGAGCTTGATGCTTTCTGTTTTACATATTATTTAATTTTGTTAATCACTAAATGCTAAATGACAAAAAAACTTTTGAAGTTTTCTTTATTACTTTTAGTTTTATTCAATAAAAAGCGTCCAAAGTACAAACATGTACTCATTTGTGCTCCCCAATGTATAAGAACTTCTTTATTCAGTAGCAAAAGAAACTGAAAATAACATCAATTTTAGTTCTTAATATTGCACGTTGGTGAATACACCAAGGGCCTATCGTTTGCATGACAAAAACTGTAACATTTTTGAGCCAATAATGCTCTACATTGTCAACGATTACCTGCATATTAAACAGGCTTTTAAATATTTTAACATTTAATATGAAAATTCAAGAACACACCATACAGCATACAAAGTAATGCTCAAGGAATTCTTACTAGAGAGTTTCAATAAAATGTAAAGCAAATACACCATTAGCACTTGTAAAGAAACTCTCACGGAGAGTCTTTCAGTGACAAAAAATATATTTCTCTTGCGCTCTCTCGTTTGTATGTAAACCAGGGTTCGTCAAAAAATTTTTGGTTATGTGTTAGTGAGTAAGAGAGAGAAAATAAGTTGAGAGAATTTATTTATTTACAGCCATAGAAAAGTGTTAGTAATATACGCTATTTTTATTTTCATTTCATCAGCATACATATGTAAAGCTATATAACTTTGGCTTAATAATTTTAGATAAATAAAAATAAAATAAAAAATCCATTTTTTATTAAAAGAACATAAAGCTATCCATCTTTGGCTTAAAAATTATGCCATGTTTTTTTAGATAAATAAAAATAAAAAGAATAAAAAACTCATTTTTTATTAAAAGCATTTAAAAAAATTATACTATGCTACAAAATAAAAAAAAAAATGAAATACGCCTGGCTAATAACATAGAACATTTTTAACATAAAATATTTTTTGAGTGTTATGCTGAAATAAAATGATAAAGCATCCGCCGCACATGTGTTCTTGTCGCAGTCTGATCGACAACTAAATGAAAAAACACAAGAATGCGTGTGAGTTCTCTTTGCACAACTGTGCTATGAAATGGTAAACTATGATGTAAACCAAAATTTAAATAAGGTTAACTGAACCAAATCCACAGGACAATGTTGTGCACAAATATTTGTAAAGGCACTTTCTTACAGTGTATAGGAGGAGGATGAAATTCTCGTTTTTGTTGTTGTTTTAAAAACTCAAACTCTTTTCATGGTGGGAAAACGAAAGGTTAACTAAACTAACTCCACTTGTAGTTTTAAACCAGTGATGCTCAAAATCCAAATTTCCTATCACATGTGATAGGCAAAGAAAATTCTGCTGACGCTGCGTTGACACACCTACACTATAAGCTTACTTGTGCGGTTTCTTATAATGATCGTGTGTTTGTTGTTTTGTGTTGAACTCAGAGAACAAAATCAATTCAGTTGATGTTTAGCACTTGATGAGGCAGGACCTCGCTACGCAACTTTTCTGAATGATTTTTTGTTTTTTGCAAATACACGCAGCAAAATTTTTGTTGAAAATTGGGAATATGATTTCTTTTTTTATAGAGAATATGGATGGTAACACACAATGTATTGTGTATTATCGCTCTTTATGTCGTAATTCTTTTTTTATAAAAAGACATTACGAGGCTAGCCATGGAATTTTTGACAACATTAAAGGAAATGATATGACTTTAAAATTATTGTAATTAAAAGCAGAGTTTTTTAAAATTCATGGTTGACGAAACGGACGTACCAAATTACAATAATTTACCATATAATAACGTTAAATTGTCGTTGCCTTTTAAAAAGGCATCATATATAGTTGCTTTGGCTTTAGCAAAACAGTGCCGTCCATTCGATAACGGAATGTTCTTTTTGAATTTTACGGCAGACGTATTGATACATACATACATCAATATATTCATCAATACATACATTCATACACACATTCATCAATATATTCATCAATACATACATACATCAATATATTCATCAATACATACACACATACATCAATATATTCATCAATACATACATACACACACATACATCAATATATTCATCAATACATACATACATACCCACATACATCAATATATTCATCAATACATACATACATACATAAGTTCATTATGTGCATGCACGCAACACAATAAACCATTTTTTTTTTATTTTCCCAGTGTACTATTCTCAAAAATTAAGTTGAATTTTGTTCTCCGCTGCTTTACCAACACAACTAAAACTATGATAGTATGTGTTTGAGCACCACTGTTTTAAACACAAACACAAAAAGTTCAGAGAGAGTGGGAGACAGTTTAAAATATTAACCAAATAAGAGAGCAAGATAGTGTGTTGAAGAGAGCAAATATTGGTGGGTATATGGCATTGGGTTTTTTATACCGTTAGGCTTGTACACAAACATTTTCATGCTCTACAATAATGTACACCTTGTACAGGCTTTCCATAGTGAAATACACGCAATTCATAAATTTCGTCAGCAGAGTGAATTTAGTGTTGCCGAGATATTCAAACGGTTTGTTACTCTTAACATAGAGAAACGTATTTAATCGTATCTTATTACACCACACTAAAGGTTTTACGAAAACGTGGTTTTAGAAATCACAAGAAAAATTTAAACAAAACGGTTTTGCAAATCAAAAGAGTTTTTCTTTTTGCCAACAAAATAAACGTATAAATTACGCACTTTTTCGTCAATTCGGGCGGAAAATTATGCAAATAAAAACACGGCCGTAAAGAATTTTAAAACAAAACGGAAAGTGAAATAAAAACCAATTTTGAGAAGAAAATAAGTAAAAGAAAGTATGGTATAAAAAATTTAAAGAAACACAAGTGCAAAATTGATTATTTTGTCAAAAAGTAAAAGAAATTAAAAACAATAAATATAAAATTAAAATCAAGTGTAAAGAGCAGTTCAATGTATAATAAAATCCTTTTTGTATAATAATTCTATTCAAAATTCATATAAAAAGTGAAAAAGAAAAGTGTAGAGCAAAAAAAAAATTCTAAAAGTTAGTGCCACCAAAATATATTTCTTGGAAAACAAATTATTTTTGCAACAATATAGCGATAGAGAACAGCTGCACAATAAAAAGGATTATACAAGGATTACCTGCCATTATATTACCGTAATAGAAAAAGTATGTAATGCACAACAAAAAGTAACACACATTATATCATAACAATACATAAGTAAATTACAAAGGAAGACTATTTAAGAATTTAAAAATATCATTCAGGAGATTAAGACATTTATTTATAAAAATAGTAAGGTTTATACGTATCAATATCATTTAATTTTAAAAATTTTTTGAATAATTTTTATAACAATTTTTGTTGTTGTATAATTAGAAAACTATTTAACATTTATAGTGAAAAAAAAACAATTACAAATCGATGATGTTCTAAAATGTTATTAGATTTAACCCTAAAATAGGAAGCTGTCTTGGAAATCCAACATCATTAACAGAATTAAAAAGGCTTCCATTGCCCTGTATGCTTGTAACAGAGTGTTGGGGAGAAAATGGGGCCTAGGACCTAGGATGACTCACTGGATCTACACAGCGGTGGTCAGACCTATCTTGACTTATGGATGCCTAGTTTGGTGGGAATCCCTTGAAAAGAAGATTAATTCGAAACTAATACAGCGACTGCAGAGATCTGCCTGTATTATCATCAGTGGTGCCTTGCGCACTACACCTACGTCGGCACTGTAGATAATTATGGGCCTCCTTCCGCTTGACCTTTTCTGTAGGGGAGTGGCTGCTAAAATAAGTAAACGTCTCTGGGCGACTGGACAGTGGCATGACTCGGATATCGGCCACGCAAGGATCCTGAGGGAAGTTGGAGCTGTCGGGAGCAGTGACGACATGACACCACGGTACGACTTCACTAGGAGATTCAGGACATCGGTTCCGGACAACAGGGCCTGGAGGGGTGGTGTGACCCACTTATTAAGGGACTCCGTACGAATCTACACCGACGGTTCTGAGCTGAACGGATCTGTTGGGAGTGGAATTTTTTCGGAATCGGCTGATATAGCTCAGTCTATAAGACTGCCAGACCACTGCAGTGTCTTTCAATCGGAGGTGGTGGCCATACGGGCTGCGGCGAGTATTATTGTGTACGGAAGGGTCTCCAAGCGGAACGTCACCATACTTTCTGATAGCCAGGCGGCTATGAAGGCTCTGAGTTCTAATGTGATGAACTCCAAGACGGTGTACGGCTGTTGCAGATATCTCGACGAGATAGCGGGACGTTATGATGTCCATATCGTATGGGTACCGGGGCACAGTGGTATTCCTGGTAACTGCAGAGCTGATGAACTTGCCAGGCTGGGCACGACCATCGAACTCTCCGATGAGTTCTCGAATCTGGGCATACCTATGAGGACCTGCAAGTTCATAATTGATAATGCGATCGTCGATTCAGTCAACGACAGGTGGGCGGCCTCGGACACGGGTAGAACGGCTCGTAAAATCTGGCAAAGGCTGGATGAGGGGCGCACAATGAGTCTACTTAAACTCCAAAGAGGCGCGCTCAGTGTAGTTGTTGGTGTCATTACGGGGAATTGCATTATGGGTACGCATGCGAGGCGCGTTGGTCTTGGACACCTTGCTAACGACTTCTGCAGAAGCTGCAGAGATGAGGAGGAAGAAGAGACTGTCCCTCATCTGCTGGGTACATGCCCGTCTCTCTGCCAAAGGAGAAGGAAGTACTTGGGTACTTACTACATGGGTGATCTGGAGGAACTGTCAAGGATTGATATTGGCAGCCTGAATCGCTTCATCAGGAGCTCCGAGTGGTTTCGAGACTAGGGGATAACGGATAACTGTGGTAGTACAATGGGCCCAATGCGGCCTAAGTGAGTCCATCCAAGAATTTTACTTGGATGGGCAGCCACCTATACCTACCTACCTACCTAATCCTAATCTAACCAACGAGTCTGTGAGGCTTATTTTGATGATCAAATTAATGTAACAAGAGATATATCTTACATACCTCAAACAAATTGCATAAATATTGTTTTACAGTCCACTAGGTTGTGTGTTAGGCAGGGTTATTAGCGGGAAAAAAATCCCGGGAATTCTCAGGAAATATATTTTGGTAAATCCCGGGAAATTTTCTTCGGGAAATTTCGGGAATTTTAAATTATTTTTTGTAGTGTTTACTTTTTATTACAAAGCTGACTTTTGTTTTGAAACCTAAAACTACAATTCTGTGTACCATATGTAGACTACTATCAGAGGATGAAACCTCAACATACACATTTAAATAACATCTTGAAAAGGCTATAACAAATTCAACATTAAATAAAAGAAGAAAAAGAAGTCTGATAATGTGCTAAAGAAAGACTGGTATATTTAAAATAACAGGAAATCGTACGACGAACTTGAAACATTTGTACGATGCACTGCTATCTGTGAGACCCACATCAACAGAGAGTATTTTCTAACATATCAACAAAAATAAGAAATAGAACATCTGATGAACCTTTGAATGCTTTAATAATATTAAATTTTATTTTGTGAAAGGAAAATAATTAAAATCTTTAAAAATTAACTGATCTCTCTACGTTATTATACACTTTCCTTTTTTTAATATTATATTTAAAAATATATGAATTTATCTATTTATGTTTGTTTTTTCTTTATTTATTGTGTTTTATTTAAAAGTTGAATAAAAATGTTAATTTTTATTAAAATGTGGGTTTATTTATTAAAAGGAGTGTTTAAATTTTACCTAATATTTATTTTTACAAATTTAATTCAAATTCCCGGGAATTCCCGGGATTAAGAAATTTTATTTTTTATTTCCTGGTTCATTTCTAGTATTAGCTTATTAGACCAGCAAAACTAATTACGAAAAAATATATCTTCAGCGACTTCCTCTCAGGAGATTTCTGACAAAAACTCTGATAGTAAATAAAATTGCCATGAAAAGTTTCTCAAAAATCTGTCGTTCGTAGACGACTTTAAGCTGTAGATCCAGTAAAGGTATCTGATGTTATTACCGGCGTTATGATCTTTTATGGCCAATCACCGATATAATATTTTCCTTCCTTTTTTCATATACTATGTCCTTCTTTACACTTTATGTATAGCTGCTGTAAAAAGTATTCATGTACTTGAGATAAATTAATCACTTGTCCTTAGTTTTTGCAAGATAGTGTAAAAAAATTTGTTTAAAAATGTGGTTTTCAAAGACTTTTTTGTTCTTCTTCGTTCCATAATTCAAAATTGTATTGATTTCATTATGTCTTCTCCAGAGACATACAGACATATTATGTGCTTAACCACAAACAAATTGTAAAAATAGTTTTTAAATTCTGCACAACAAACTGGCATTATTTGATCAAATCAAACAAAGTGAAAAAAAAATTGTGAAACCACAAAAAATAGTCGTGTGTATTGGAAAATTTTGTTTTATTTATTTCTTTATTTATTAATTAGAATACAATTACAAATTATATTTAATTATATACGAACGAAGTAACTTCGACTATATGATCGGATTCCCCTGGCGGGAATCGAACCCACAACCTCACGTTAATAGTCTAACACACTACCCACTAGATTACTAGGGCACCTAATTTTGTTTTATTTTATAAAAAAAACACTTTAAGTACTAGAACCCTTAAGAAAATATTTTAAAGAGAAAATAATGGATTTTCAAAGGTATAGGGGAAAACAAAAATTGATTTGAATTAAATTGTGTTTTAAGAAATTTCTTTTCCAATTTTTCTCTTTTATTTCATGTCCTTAATATCGTATTTTTTACTCCTCATAATAATTCATATTTTTTGCACAAGTATCCCCTGACAATTGTCGTTTATTCGTTTTGACACTTATGTTTAACTGTCAAACACTGTACAGCAGCATTTTACAGTTAAGACACTTACTGTAAAGTGAAAATGTTTAAAAAAACATTTTCTTAGAATATATTTTTTTTATTATTTTTTAACTTTTTTATTTATTTTTATAAACTAAAAAAATGATAAGAAAGAAATTACAAAATATATGAGTATGAATAAAATAAATAAAATTTGATGTGTAATACTTGAATGGTTGGCTACCATTAAATAATATATTTTCCCTCGTTTAATACACAACAAAAAAGCCGCAAAATATATACGCATTTTTCCTTATGTGAACTCTTAGGATTAAAGGATCCACAACAGGAAAGCATCATGAGTTTTAAACCCAAACACTGGCATAATGACAGACAGTTTCAAATCGATTGCAATGAAATATGGCTCAATACAGCAACAGTTCAACAGCAATGGCAGCAGAACATATTAACATCGGAACGAAAATATGAAAAAAAATAAAAATAAAAATAAAAATAAATGATACGTCAACAACTAAGAAGAACAAAGAAATATTACAGAAATAGGGGTTCCCATAAAATTATATCAAATTTTTAATTCTTTTTATCTCTCTTCTAACAGTTAAAATTATAAACAATTTTAAATTTAATTAATTGGTTTGGTTAGGTTAAATTGCGACCTGCTCATTTAAATGTTATAAGGCCCGGTAGTCATACATATTTCTTAACCATGCTTATAGTTTTATGCAGAGGTGTATTAAAGTCGCCATAGTCTAGTAGGTAGGTAGTTGGCGTATTAGACGTTAGACCACGTTTCAAACCCCAGGTCATACATATCCAACAAAATGAAATGTGAATATAATGTTTCTTTCGGCAACTTCCGTCAGCAGATTTCTGAAAAAACTCTGAGAATAAAATAAAATTGACATGATAAGTTTTTCATTTGTAGGTCCCGCCACTCGTGGATAAAATTAACACACACAGTATAAGTGGTGTGAAAAGCTAGGTCGTAAACCTGACTGAAGGGTTGTAATGACTAATGAAGTAAGTAAAGACAAATCACCTTTAGGATGTCCTTGAATTCTTCGGCTCAGGCTCTTAAGTAAAGTACAATTATTGAGAAGATTCCTTGTTTTTCATTATAGTTTCTGCAGGACTCTTTTTAAGAAATACCCATATTAAGGGGCCAATTGTACATTGTGACCGATGTACGGTTATTAAAACGGATTTTCGGATCTTTAACCCAAATCTCGTTTATTATGTATCCATAGCCGCATTAATCAGGTCTGTGTGTCTGAGACAAAATCGAAATTTTTAATTCGTTTGAAAGCCCTATTAATGGCATTATGTGTGGAATTTAATGTCATTTAAATCTCAGTCACTGCTTCTCTTGATAGAGCGTACTCAAACGTCAAATATTTTATATTTCCAGATCTTCCAATTCATACCAAAGGAGATGTAATTAATGACATATTGTACTCACCATCAAGGGCGCTAACATCTTCCTAAAAGGAATGCGGACCGATGACGTCATTAGCCAAGGTTAGGTTACGTTAGTGGGTAGCTTGTCATTCACAAGCAAGTTCAATCGGCGGCCAATATGGCCAATGTGTGAGGTAATCCTCTTTGTCAGGCGCCGTTATTGATGGGTTTGAACCTCCACGAGCACCGAATGAAACCGGCCAGTTCCCTTAGTGGCACGTTCGCTACCACTCCCAGATCTTTATATGTTCTGTCAAAAACCGAAGACGTCTGCTCTGAAGTGCAGGCAATTCACATAAAAATTTTGTACCGATTCCGTTACTTTCACATCCGTCCAGCTCCTCCTCTCCTACTCAGACATCTCCGATCAATTCAATGCGAAATTGTCCACTCTTCTGTTTCCCTCCATTACAGTGGAATGTCTGGAATACTTTAGAGGCGGGTATTGTTTCGACATATACGGTGGAGAGTCAATGCAACTCCTGATGTCTTTTGATTTGATGAAATAGGATACCAGTGCCTTGTAGGTCTCTGGTTAAATCATGTTCAATAGTAAAAATCTCCACCTGGATTACGCTGGCTTGGTTAAATACTAGTACCAGCTTATCGGAATATACAACAGATCCAGTTCCACTTTCATTTTTGAACAACGTTGAAGATCATGATATCACCGTAACCGAAACAGCTTCAGCAATCCATCCTTTCCGTCGGGAGTGTGAGTTCTCTATGTTTGTCTGAAAACAATCTCTGCTCAAATGTAGTCTCGTCGAAAACCTGGGTGTTCCGGTTTTACTTCGCCAGCCCAAAATCCATACTAACTTTGTAAGAGCACAACTAATCGTAACTTTGACAAGAAGCAAATAATGTATCTGCTTGGTTTTCAAGATACAGTGATCAACTGTCTTCTTTTAAACGCCGGCGTTCATAACAGTGGGTAGTTAGCCTAGGTTTTCTTGTTAATAATGAGCTTACAAAAGAGCCTGAGAAGTAAAACAAGGAATCTACAGAAGAGTACAAGTTTGGGTTAAAACTGTTCTATACCAATGCCTTTTATTTACTCTGTACTTACTCCAGTCCATTAGACATAATGACGCAATATTTACTATGTGCGGCTATAATAGCAAGTATTGCTCAAAATAGTGTCCGAATAATATCATTCGCACTAAGATTACTTTGGTCTGAACAGAGCATTCTGCCAATGTAGAATTGCTTGTTTTATCACATTCGGCCTAAACTATCAAAGAATTCATAAGCCGATGGTCTTTGTAATGATACGATGAGGAGAGTGATAATAGTCAGTTGTGAGTTTTACTTAAGTGGAGTACTTAACTTACTTAATCGGTCGAGGTTGTTAGGATCGACCTAGTTTGCCACACCACTTATAGCTTGTATGGTTGAACCAACACTTTAAAATCAACTACGACAGATTTTTAAACAAGCTTTTCATGACAATTTTATTTACTCTCAGGGTTTTTGCCAGAATGTGCTGAGAGGAAGTCACCGAAAAAATATTTTTTATATTTCGCTTTGTTGGAGATGTCTGACCTGAGGTTTGAACCATGGCCTCGTGTCTAATAGCCAACACACTATCTTCTAGACTACGGCGACGTGGATGTATGTAATCATTCTATACAAAACCTTTGGTCTACTTCCATTTTTCGTTTTTCAACACGCATTTGGTTAATGATAAGCGGTTTCCTTTGAACAAATTTTATGTTTGGAAACATATTTTATTAGAATTAATAATTCTAAGGGAAGTAGAATAAAAAAAAAGTTTTTTTATTCAATAAAATATTAATTATTTAATCAATTGAAGTCGGGAAGGACAATTTTCTTCATTTACTGGGGTATTTGGTAAATAATTGTTTTAAAACTTAAACCGCTTATTAGAAATGCAATATGAAAGGTTTGAAATTTAATTTTTAATTAGATTTTTATATGGTTATACACATGTAAAATAATAATTATTTAATAAGTGAATTCAGTACATATAAAGTGATTTTCACAGTAAAACGTTAAAAAACTTAAAAAAAATTTTAACATTTTTTCCCAAATTTAAAGAGAGGTTGTATGGCTCTAAAAAAGAAGTTGTTGTTGAAATACTAAAATTCTACTTTATAGTAATGAAACTACCCTCATGACCAACACAATTTAAAAACAAAAAATAATTAGTTTTCAAAACATTTTCCACAAGAATAACAACAATTACAATCGTACACTTCACAGCATTGTTAAATTATTTGGTTAGAAATGACTCTTCGGTATTGTAATTACCATAAAACAAAATTACTCAAAAAGTAGAAATTTTTAATAAATTATTTAAAATTTATTTTCAGAAAACAAACACGAAAATACATGGTTTATTTAAAAATGAGGCATGTGTATTGATATATGGCAGTAATTAAATTTTATGACAGACTAAATTATGGTAATTTTAATGTGCGACCATTTGGCAGTTAAATAACAGTTCTGAACACGCTCTAATATTCTTTTTAGATACTTAAGCGATGGCTTCTACTTATGCAGCACTTTGTGTTGGAATCAGGAAAATAGGTTATGAAAAGGAGGGCAGAGAGAATAGTGTTTATGAACATTAGTTTCGAATCTTTTTGTATAGTTACGTTTTTAACTTTTAATAAGGTTTAAATTATGAGTTCTTAGATCACAAATAAAATAATAATAAGTTTGTGTTTAGTTTCTGTGTGTAATTCTGTATACCACTGTTCACAACTTAATGTAAACAACAACAATTGCCTTTTTTGTTATTCCTCTGTTTACACCCTTTGCATAAACAATAACAATTACTAGACAATTGTTTTACAGATCTTTGTAACGGAGATCTTTAAACCACGATTACTCTCTTCAAACGCACTGCGCCTTCACACAAGACAGACTGAACTGCTACTGACTCAGTTGCCTGCTTTGCCGTGCGTTTTATATGGCAACGTAAACAGTCTGATGAATGTTCTTGAATTCGAATGTTCGTGGCTTCGCCTTCTTGAGATCTCTATAAATGTTTCATTATTGTTGTTTGTGTATTTTGTTTTCATTTATTCTTGTAATATTTGTTGTTGTATTTTCGTTTACTTGTATGCCATTTTTTATGCTGGTGTTTGTTGTTATATTGCGCAGTGCGATAATTTGTAAATAGGTTTGTTTACTGCTTTGTTTTGTTTTTGTAGCTTTTGTTTATAATTTTAATGTTAAGCGATGTAAAAACAAATCACCAGTATCTTGACTTTTCATTTTAGTACCAATATTATAATTGGCAAGTAAGACTTCATCAGGTAGGGAGTTCCATATACAGATAGTCCCTCTAAAGAACGAATTCTGTCTGTTATGCAGTGTGCGTTGCTTTCGGCCAATCGGCCACAAACGAATGAGCCCAGCGGGAGAGAAACGTATTATACGTAAAAGTATACGATTTATGGGAACAAGTCCCTTTATTTCGCTCGATCTAAATCCGTTGTAGTAGCGGTATATATACATATTTGTGTTGTGGTGTTTCGCATGCTCATTCACTTTTAGAAATCGATAAATCTTAACGTTTATACAAAAATTATTGTTTTATTGTTCGCCCATAAAAGTACCAATAATTTTAAAATGCTGTCATGCAGAGAATGTTAAAATTTATTACCGAATATTTCACAAAAAAAAAACCGAAATTATTGTCCATATGTTGTTCTTTTACAAATGTAAAAGAAATTTGATGCCCAGAGCCTGTTCCGCTTGAATCCTTTATTCAATGAATATTATGTGGAACATAGAACATACTGTCACGAAAATGGAAATGGTGTTTCATCGTTTAACATTAAAATGATAAACAAAAGCTACAAAAACAATGGACTTGTTTACATGATCAACGAATAAACAAAAATATAGCAACAACATCAGTATCACAAAGGGGTTAAACAAGTAAACAAGAAGCAACAACAACACTGCAAGGACAAACGTAAACAAAATACATAAACAACAATAACGTAAGCAACATGTTTACATTTATGGAGATTTCGCGAAGGCAAAGTCGTTCTTCTTCAAGAGCATGCATCAGACTGTTTACCCAGCGATATAAAAGGCAAGACAAAGCAGGCAACGCGGTCAGTAAAATTTCAGTCAGTCTTGTGGGAAGACGTGTTGCATGTGAAGAGAATAATCGTGGTTTGAAGATCTCCGTTGTGAAGATCTCTCCAACAATTGTTATTGTTTACACAGAAGAGTGTAAAGAAGAATAACAAATAAAGCAAATTGTTGTTGTTCAAATCAAGTTGCGAACAGTGGCACACGGAATTGTGAGAACAATAAAAAATTTATTTAAAACTAAACATAAATTTGTTTTTATTTCCAAACTACGAACTCATATTTTAAACGTTTTTAAAAGGGTAAAAACATAACAATACGATATGGAGCTTGTAATACGAGTTTAAAAGTGTATCAAACAGTAAGGGGAATTTGTTAAATCTAAGAAAATTTACTCACAGTTGCGAAGAAAATAATGTAAATCCTACATTTTCTGTAAAAAAAGAAATTAAACCATCTTAATTACCTCAATTTTAGGATTTAAGTTCTTAATAAACTCTTATATCTTCTGAAGACACACAACACACAAACAAACAGACAGACGGACGGAAGGAAAGAAAAAACCAAAAGAACACTTAAAATAGAATTTCTTTAGTCACCAGAGATTTTCAAAGATTTTCTTTCTACCCTAGTTTATTGCTCAAGAAAAAAAATCAAATTGTTATGGCCAAAGAGCCTTTGTATTATAGGGAATATCCCTCTTGGTTGCTTTTTGTTTAAATATTTTAAATTATGGCTGATATTTTAAAACCATTTAACCTTTTTGATGTTGGCATTTAGTAGCCAAAATACCGGATTTAGCTTGTGTCTAAAACTCGCACAAACTTTTTAATTTTTAATGTTTTTTCTATATTTCTTTTGGTTTTTCTTTTCTTAAAATTTATAATGTCTACTAAATTGTCTTTTAAAAGTTTATTTCTTTCAATGAATTCCCTTAAATGTAAAAAAATATATTTTTTTTAATAAAAAAGAAGTAATTTGTATACAGGAAATTGCTAGAGACTTGAATATACTGGAACTCCCACATCACAAAAGCCATAGTAAACGCTTTAAGGAACGCTTTATGGAAACATTAAAACAGTCCACAAATAATTTTGAAACACCGCATACAGTGTAGAGTTGATCGAGGTATTAGATGATTTAAAGATACATTCTTACGTACATAATTGGTCATTACAACCCTTTAACCAGGATCAAGCCCTATCTTCTCACATCACTTATGTTGTGTGCGTTAATTTTATACATTTGGCGGGCCCTACAGTTTAAAGACGAATCCGAACGACGGATTTTTTTGAGAAATTTGAGCAATCTGCTGACAGGAAGTTGGGGAGGAAATATGTTCTTTATATTTCGTTTTGTTCGAGATGTAAGACCTGAAGTTTGAGCCGTGGCCTGAGATCTATTAAGCCAACACACAACCTAGTACACTACGGCGAGACACGGCGTAATTGAAACGAAAGCAATCCTCAAGCCGTTAAGGCATTATATCCATTACAATTGACTGCTTAGTGCAGTTTACATGCTGGCGGTATCATTGGCTGCAGTTACAATTATCTGCAGTTACAGTGAATGGTGAGCTTTGCAGAATGAATTTTTTGTTTTCAAAAATTAATCAGTTAAATATTAGCAACATTTGGTTCCAAAAAAACTGCACAACTGGCTATATTGCAAAACTAAAAGGATGACAAGTTTCTTGCCAAAGGTGATCCCGTTGAACGTTCTCTTGATCCGTACGTGGCTTTGTGAAGTCATTGGCTTATACTGATAAGCCAACATCTCTTGAGGTATTGAAAGCCACAATTACCGTCATACGGCCAGAAAAAATGAGTGACAAACACAGTAAAAAATATGACTGATTGAATGGATCATGTCGTTTGTAAAAATTATATTTAAAAAGATAAATGCGATTAAATTATTTTACATACATACGTACATAATTGGTCACCACTTCAGTCAGGATTAAGGTCCAGCTTCTGACACCAATCTTATAGTGTGTGTTAATTTTATACACATGAGCAGCAGGACCTACAGTTTAAAGTCGTTTCCGAACGACAGACTTTTGGAGAAACTTTTCGTGGCAATTTTATTTACTGTCAGAGTTTTTGCTATAAGATTACTACGAAAACGATTTTAATTTTTCCATATTTCGTTTTGTACGGTATGTACCGGCTGAGGTTTGAAAATCGGGAAGTCATGTAATATGAAAACATATACTTCGTACTAGACTACGACGACTGCATTCGTTTAATTTATCAACCAAATTGTTATGCAAAAAATTTAATTCAATCATAATTTTGATTTATATCAAGTTGTTATAAAATTAATCACAGGATATTCTTAAATATATTGTTACGAAAATGAAAAAAATCAAGACACTGGTGTTTTGCTTTTACATCGCTTAAAATTATAATTATAACAACAAACACCAGCATAAAATATGGTAAACAAGTAAACAAAATACAACAACAAATACTACAATAATAAAATTAAACAACGATGTTCAGATTTATAGAGATTTCGAGAAGGCGAAGTCAGAACATTCATCAGACTGTTTACTTTGCTATATAGAAGGCAAGGCAAAGCAGGCAACGGAGTTAGTGAAGTTCAGTCAGTCTTGTGCAAAAATGCGACTTGTTTGAAGAGAGTATTCGTGGTTTGAAGAACTCCGGTTCAAAAATCTTTCGAATAATTGTCTAGTAATTGTTATTGTTTATGCAAAGGATGTAAACAGAGGAATAACAAACAAAGCAATTGTTGTTGTTACATCAAATTTTGAACAGTGGCACAGATAATTGTGCGAATAATAAAGAATTTTAATTAAAACAAAACAAAAATTTACTTTTATTTCATTGGCAATCTACGATCTCATATTTTACGTTTTTAAAAGGTAAAACGTAACAATATTATTGACCCTATTATAATTATATTATAAGCACCCTAGATATAATAATTTTAATCTTAGTAGCACTGAGACTTATGCAATCTTGACTTTTGCATCCCGCTTTTAAGCATTCCCCAATTATAAAACGAAAAATTGTACTCCATACTTTAAATTTTTTTTTTAAAAATTCGTTTACATGGACCCATTTTGTGTAGGTTTTCTTTCCACAATTGACCCCGTTCTCTAGCTCCCCCATTCGAACGATTAAACGTTTCGGAATTTCCGGAGTCATTAAAAACCAATATTTACTAGTTATATTGGAAAAAGTACTAAAAACATTTGGACAGCGCAAAGCAATTCCATAGAATGTTTCTCCTTTAGGCAGAGCCTGCACTCCGTCCCATACAGAAGACATAATCAACTGAGGCAAGATAATCTCAGATAAGTGATTCCTAATAGAAAACCAACAATCTACCAATGTTTACCTTCCCTAATTTGAACAGCTCTTCTTCTACTAATGGGTCCTGGTGCAGGTCTCAGGCGACTCAACGGCCTGATTCTCTGCCTAGTTGACTACATGTTTACATTTATAGATATTTCGAGAAGGCGAAGTTATATAAAAGTCAATCAAAGCAGGCAACGGAGTCAATAAAAGTTCAGTCAGTCTTGAGTGAAGACGCGGTGTGTTTGAAGAAAGTAATCGTGGTTTGATGATATTCGTTATAAAGATCTGTCGAACAATTCACTAGTAATTATTATTATTATTTACGCAAAAAAGTGCAAAGAAGAATAGCAAACAAAGCAATTGTTGTTGTTTATATCAAGTTGTGAACAGTGGCACACAGAATTGTGCGAACAATAAAGACATTAAAACTAAACACAAATTTATTTTTATTTGCGATCTACGAGCTTAAAATATAACAGTATTTTATGGCCAGTAGTTTTTAGGTCTAGTGGTTGGTTGGGCAATTATGATAAAAAAATTTATTTCATATTTTTCTATCATAATTTTGTCTTTTAATAAGTCTCCGAAGGGAATTTGTTTTCCATTTCCCATAGAAGATGGTTTATTTGATTGCTTTGAAACAGGGCAATTCAAATTTATAACTAAAAGGGAAATGGCATGGAATGTTTGCAGAGTGGGTTGAGACTCCTTAATGTATTTTGACTATTAACGAAATTAATATTTACATAATAATAAGGTCAATTTATTGCTGTTGCTGTATACACTTAAAAATTATATGCAAATTGTATGACGTGGCTTGATAGCCTCCTATAATTCAAAATATTTTGACAATTTAAATGGTATTTTGGTATTTCTTCCCAGTTGTTTGCCTATGGTAATATTTATTGATAATTTGTTGTCGAAAATTAATATAAAGTGGCTAAAATTCTTTGTTACTTATGATTATTTATAGTCGGAGGACTGTAATGCTTTCTAAATAACTAAATGGTTTTAATTGGTCGCTGTTTCTTTAATTGATATGAAAAAACAAGAGACACACGATTAAGATTTATTACTTGGAAGCAAAAATAATTTTCACTTAAGATTTTGAAATTGAATTTAGCGTAGGGTTTGTAAAAATGGATATTTAGAGCAGAAAGTAGTTTATCGTAGATCGAGCCTTAAAAAAACTTATGTATCACTTTTGATACATACTTGTAGTACATAGAATTGTTGCGATTATTAATAGATTTTGTTAAAAAATTTGTTGTCAACGTCATGTGGGGTAAAAAAGTTAACAGTTGCAATAAAACATCGATTATGCCAATAACAATGCTCACTCTTTGATTTCTCTCTGGTTTCCCGGATACAGGTTTCCCCAAATACAGCTGTAAGTAGTTGCTACGCACGTAGTATGTACTTGAATCTAAAACTTCCACAAAATTTATAACGACCATAAAATTTAATTTGTTACTCATCTACAGCGACAAAATTATTGGGTTTATTAAAAGCTGAAAGTCTTTCAGCTCATTTTTCGAAAAGGCCTAATAGGTGTAAATTCCGAGTAAAACATTATCACAGCGAATGATTCAGTTATCTTATACGTACGTAGTTGACCGAACTATTATCCTCTGTAATAAGTGTGAAATAAAACATAAGGCAAAACACTTTCTTTCAAATGTTTGTCTGTCTCGTGTGATAAACATGAGAAAAGCAATAAGAAAGACTCTACAACATTTCAAGAAACAGCTGCTAGCAATCTGTGTGAAAATTGGTCATATTTTCTCTTCCCAAACTACTAAAGGCATACGGTTCTTTGTTCCAATTAGTACCGTCTTTGGCGATAAACAAAGGATTATCATGTTTGTTGCTGCCAATATTTTCGTAGTTCATAAGACGAGCTTCTGTTTTCTTCTTCTTCAGAGTCTTCAGCAGCGGGAATATTACGTATATATGTATAATCGGTCATTACAGCCTTTCGAAAATTCAACCTTTTCAATTTCATTCAACACTTAACTTTAAATTTCTTCTCAAATATCATACATATTATTTACGATAAAACTTCACAAGATCTGTGAAAATTTAAAAAAATTACATACGCTGCGCCAAAGAATCCCCAGTAAAGTCGTAAGCCAGAATTAGGAATTTTTCGAATTTCTTAAGTCCTGTATAAAATTTTCTTTTTTATAAGGTGATAACAATACTAACGAATTAAAAAAATATTAGGCATCTAACTTTTTCTGAATTAAGTCATTAATTGGTTAGCTGGGTTTAGTTGTTGTCTAAGTCGGATTTGATAGGAATGGGTGAGCAAATTCAATTTGAATGTCGTCATTAAGAATAGTAAGATTGATTCAAAAGTTGAGAAAGGCATTGAATTGACAAATTCGGATTGTCCACTACATAATGCGTAATGCCATAATGCACATGCCAGACTACATCAATAACGCTTACAGTCTCTTAAAATTTTTTATAATTTAGGCAATTCTTTGATGACCATACATACATAATTGGTCATTACAACACTTCAGTCAGTATTACGACCTAGTTTCTCACACCACTTATGTTGTGTGTGTTAAATTGTATACATGAGTGGCGGGACCCTGGCTTTACGTCTAACAACCCAACACACTACCTACTAGACTACGGTGACTTGATGGCCAAAACCATGCATAATTATAATTATTTTCTGTTGTTCTTTTTATATTTTAATCAACAACAAAGACATCAAATAAAATGTATAATTTTCTGTTTCACCAGCACAACATAATTTCAGAGAAACATTTTTTTCAAAAAAGAAGAGAAAAACATCAGTTCCCAAGTGATATATTTGCTCAGTATATGACATTGTAATTGTATGCTGTGAAACAAAATGAAAAATACGAGTCCTTTTTTTGCCTTTTGGTATTTACAATGAAATATTGCCAACATTAATGGTAAGCATACCATTCATCCACAATATGCCTACCATACCATCCACAGAGCACAAAATAATTGGTATGAAATGACATGTGAAATGTTACAAACAATGAAACTGGAAAGGACACGGTTTCATAATTGAAAGTATTCAGGGGCGAATGAGAGACATCTATACTAACAGAAACTATTGGAAGGAATAAATTCGCATCAATTACTCAAGCCCTAGTGTAGTTGAGATAGCTCGACCTACGCCTGATTTTTTTTTTTGATTTTTTTTAAATGTACTCAATAATCTTGACTACCCAGCATTTTAAAGAGACTGGCTCCCCACGATATTTACAAATGAAAACACCCGTGTCTTTTAATAATTTATCAGATGCATTTATTCATCGTGATTCCTTACAATCCGTATTTAAATGTTTTGCCTCCTGGAATTTATAATGCTATGTGTGTTAAAAGAAATGCGATTTCTGCGTCCAGTAAGTTGTTACAGCATTCTCTTATTCTTTAAAGCGTTATTAATCGTTGGAACTTCTTAAAGTACTAGAATACATTGTTTCCAGTTTCTGCTAAGCAGGCGTACTTTTTTTCTGAACTCCAAAACATGTTGGTATTTAGTGAATCATGCGACTAAAGATCCCAATTTGCACTCATGGGTTGTAGGTTCGGTTAGATGGTTTCAAAAATTAACTCGTAAGTCCACTCGGAGGTCGACAGTCCATTGTAATGTCTTTAAAATTGTACTTCCCTAATAGAATTTCCCCTAGAAAATCTTATCAAATTCGACAGCGTGTTCCTGAGACTTAGTGACTGCAGTGAGGACTTAAATCCCATGAAGCAGCTCATTCACATAGAAAATGCTCTTTCGGTTTTCCTTCTCTCTTATTGAAATGGCTCCTACATAACCAAATTCTTTATATACTAGACTTTGAAACATACGCCTAGTCCTAGTGTCGAATAATTACACCCAAAAAGAATTTAAGTAGCACCACACCAAGCAAGGATCCCCTAGAAGCACACCCATCAACAATATCACGTTGACTAAGCGAGGCCAGTAAGAGAATTCAGCTCATCTCAGTACTTTGGAATTAAAAGCGCGGATCGCTGCAATGATATCTACTCAGATATCAGCAATTAAACTTTCGAGATTCAATTCTTGTACCTATCTAGTGCTTTTTTAAACGGCGTTAATCTGTACCTGAAATATAGAGCACTTATCGTGCTATTTGAGAAAGGCCTAAAGATTTAATTTAGCAAATTAATAGTTTTAATAATTTATCTACTAGGTTGCTGCCAGGATCAAATCGTCGTCGCTCAATTTCTCACTGTCTCACTGTGTCTCAGCGCCTACTTCGCAGAGACGAATTTGAAAAATACACTAAAAAGTTGTCGGGGTCAGACTGCGGGCAAATCATGGCTTATGGTTGTAATGAATAAATCAAAGACAAATCATTTCGTACCTGTCATGACAGTGTCTTAGTCAATATTTTATTCATCTTAATTCATGCTTAGATTTTAATAAATGCCATGCCAAAAAAATAACCCCGTGTACATCGCACTGTGCTATGTGAACTGGTTTCCCAAAACCATCACCTGCAACATTCACCGAATTTGGTTTAATATATTTAGATTTGTAGATCAAATACGATAATGTCTTAGGGTAAAACCTTGAGAAACTTCCATGAAGAGAACACAACAACATACCTTTGGTTGGCTGTTTGTATCTTGTGAGTGCTCAATAAGACATTGTTTTGTTGAATACCACAATACTTGAAACATCAAGTCAATTCCTGTCTATTATTTCCTCTACAAAGACCGCTATCTCCGAGCTATCTTGCTTAAACCAACTACTTCAAACTATATGACGGGGATGAAACTTAACTATATTCTACTCTTTTGCATTGTCACAGCTGCAATATTGATTACTACGCTGCATTTCCATCCGGCGAGTATGGTCAACGATGGATGCGAATATTATCAAAATATCTACGAATCTAGATACGTCCATTCTACTGTGGCTTAATATTCTACTGCGGGTTACCTAGTGCACCTTTTCATTATATTGCAGTAGTCAATTACTATCTACCAAGAGTTCGGCTTTCCAAAGTAAACGTCCCTTATATTCATATGTCCTCGTAGGCTAGTAAAGAGTGTGTTGGCTTATGAGACGTGAGGCCGTGGTTCAAACCACGGCCCAGGCATCTCAAACAAAGCGAAAATATGAAAAAATATTTCTTCGGCGACTTCTTCTCAGCAGTCTTCTGACAAAAACTCTGAGAGCAAATAAAATTGCCATGAAAAGTTTCTCAAAATTCTGTCGTTCGAAATCGACTTGGACTGTAGGTCCCGCCACTCATGGATAAAATTAATATACTTGGGTAGTGTGTGAAGCTAGGTCGTAATCGTGACTGAAGTGTTGTAATGATCAATAAAGTAAGTAAGCCCTTTAGGGTAGATTGTTAAGTTACAATCCCAGGTGTAAGGTCTTCAATTTACTCCAGCACTTCCCTACCAGCAAAGAAGTTTGACTGCAGGAAACGAACACTTGGCTACCCCTGTAAACCTCGATTGAGTGTTCGCAATCTGTCTTTTCGATAGATTTGCTTAATTCCGTCGTAGCTGCCATGTTTACTTCTCGATCCCAATTATTGACTCGTATTGATGTCATTCTCGTTCAGTATCAGTGTAAGAGAATTTTTAGATCCTATTCTGACTTAAACATTTCTGTAACCATGGATAGCTTCCATTTCGAACAACAATTTAAGCTTTAAAGCAACCAGTGTCTACTCATGCTTTTTGCGATTTCGTAATTGGATTCAACAACAACAATTCTTCTGAGTGTGTTTTTATTTTTGAAGCTTTTATCAGCATTTTGTTTTTATTTACATGAATTCAGTTCTTTTTCATTTTAGAAATCGCTAAGGATTTGAAAATGTGGAGCAGAAATTTCACAATTTCAAACAGCAGCAACATTTTTGGGAAAAACCATAGCGTTACTCCTCTACCCAAAGCAACAGCTATAATAAACAATTGTTGTTATTGTAAAATAAAAATAAAAATTATTTTGAATATTTACCAAGGCTTGCGGTATTAACCGCAACCGAACAACATACACATGGTAAATGAATGAAAATGTTTTACAATCCTGCAGCTCTTCTGTCTATTCAATAGAGGCTCTAAACGGGCCTGTCCAAAAATCCAATGCCATAGATTAAAAGCCATTTAACGCATGTTTGTTGCGTGTTCAGTATGTAACAACAGCCAACAACAATACCATTTTGACGGCATTGGAGAAGAATTCGTGAATTTTAATATTTTGCTTTTAATCCCTAGAGTCTGTACGAATATGTTTATGTTGTTATGATGTGATGTGATGTGTTATATGTTCAAGTACTTTTCAGTGTTACAAATACAATACATGTTTATTTGCTACAATCGTATGCTGTATTTTACTGGTGTTTTTTTTGCAAAAATAAACACATTTTCTTCTAATTCAGCTAAATATCGAGTGGACCATCTATCGATTTTAATTTGAACCATGGGTTATATTGAATCTGGGAATACTTATGTCATTCTATTCTGTTACAAAATGTAATGTAATCTCCACTCATCGTAATGAATCGATTTACGCTTGAGCAACTTTGAGATTTATTGGTCCAACGGGAAATTGCACGATGATATTGATTTTACCAAAAAAAAAAAAACATCTTTTCGGATGAAGCTCATTTTCATATTGGCAAAATTGCCGTATTTGGCCAATGCACCCATTACGAGTGACTGCTTGGTTGCGGCTTGGGGAGCGGAGGCGTCGTTGGTCCATATTTCTAGAAAATGAGGACATTGAAGATAGATTTTATTGTACCTGCTCTTAATGTGAACGATGTTTGATTTCAACAGGATGGTACAACTTGACACATATCTCATGCCCTAATCGGTTTATTGTGACAACGTTTAATTAGCCGAAATGGTGATGCCAATTAGCCTCCAAGAAGCTGCGATTTGACAGCGTTGGACTATTTTCTGGGGAACGTCGTTTAAGAAAAATTTTATGCCGACATAACACCCTAGTCGGTGGTCGCTGTAGTCTAGTAGGTAGTCTGTTGGCTTATTAGACTTGAGGCCTCGGTTCAAATCCCAGGTCAGACATCAAAAATAAAATAAAAAAAATATTTCTTCGGCGACTTTCTATCAGCATATTTGTGGCAAAAACTCTGGGCGTTAAAATAAAATTGCAATGAAAGGTTGCACTTTAAAATATAGGTTCCACCACTTATGTATAAAATTAACACACACAACATCAGTGGTGTAAGAAATTAGGACGTAATCCGCACTAAAGGGTTGAAATGACCAATTATGTATGTATGTATGTATGTATGTATGTTATGCCGACAAACTAGAGACAATTGAGCATTTGAAGGCCAACATTCATGATGCCAATGCCGTGATACGACTCCATACACTCGAAAAAGTGCACGAAAATTGGTCTGATCGAATGAGGTATGTGAAGTCAGCCGCGACAGCCATATGAATGAAATAAGATTGCATTTCTAGTCGGAATAATGTCACTTCACAACAAAAAAAGTTTGGGAAAATTGTAATCCGTTTTTGTTTTATTGCATTTTTAAATTAGAACTTTTAAATCACCCACCCTATAAAATTGTATTAGTACAGCAAACACATACATGAAAATTATAGAATTCCACATCAAATGTCCACACGGTGACTGATGAACATGGCTACCATAAGAAATTAAAATATTTTTTTAAAAATACAAAAATAATATTTGGTTTGAATATTATTTTCAAAATTATCGAATTTAAACGACTTCCATATTCCATGAGATTTTATTAAAAAGTTAATTGTTATAGCACAAATTACTTCATTCTTGCTTGAGTTCATTGCTTTTTTTCTACCTATCAGTAGCCTTCTGGCAAAAACTCAGCAATTATAATTAAAATTGTCACGAAAAATTTCTAAAATCTGTCGCACGAAGTCAAAGTAAAACTTTAGGTTCCGTCACTAACACACACAACATGGGTGGTGTGAGAAACTAGTAATCTTGACTAAACAGGTGGTTAATTAAGTAATGTAGTTCAAGGTATGAAGTTGCCGTTGTCTAGTAAGCCACGGTACAAACCCCAGCTCAGACATCTCCATAAAAACTTTCCTATTTAGTTTATTCCTTCGGCAACTTCCTATCAGCAGATTTCTGGCAAAAACTCTGAGAGTAAATAAAATTGCCATGAAAACCTTTTCAAAAATCTGTTGTTCGGAATCGAATTGAAACTGTAGGTCCTGCCACTCATGAATTAAAAATTAACACACACAATATAAGTGATTAAGAAGCTAAGGTCGCAGTGCTGGCTGAATGGTTGTAATGACCAATTATGTACATATGTATGTATGTATTCGACTACATTTAAGTCATTTCAATTCACAAAACTCCAAACCGTTGTTGCCAGTTGATATCAGTTGAAATAATTTGTTCCGGCAATCGTTGCTGAAGTCAATCGATTGAAACACAGGAACGTGGATGATGGTGACGCCGGTTTGCTGAAACCACATGTCTTGTAGCGATCACAATAACTCCGTTATCATGTTGCTGTGATGAATACCACTCACAATCACTGCAATTTCGACCTTATTTTTGGGGTATAAAATCATGGCCTCGCGTCTACCTACTAGAATACGGCAAATTTGGAACATTCTTTGCTTGAATTTTAGTACCTCTTGTTTCTTAACCGAAAATTATAATGCTAGTAGTCCATTTTTATTGAATCGACTGTGGTCCTTAACAACAATTAAGTCTACTACCTTATCATGAGTGGCTCGCAGGAAATCTACATTGAAACCTGAAAACTTGAAACTCCCTTCTAACCCATTCAAATACCTTTGGGAATACATTTTGCAATCAACTCAGATGTAATCGAGATTAATTATCTTATTTGTGTTTAAACAAAATTCCTTGAACAATAATTAAGTTTTTTTTGCGAAATTTCAGTTTTCACCAAAACGAAGTTGGTTAAAATTAATCTTGAC
Source organism: Sarcophaga subvicina (assembly GCA_936449025.2). Taxonomy (NCBI): domain Eukaryota; kingdom Metazoa; phylum Arthropoda; class Insecta; order Diptera; family Sarcophagidae; genus Sarcophaga; species Sarcophaga subvicina. The sequence continues at coordinate 80,772,490 of OW388084.2, forward strand.
ACCCCCTGTAACAAGAAATATTTCTACTCGCAAAAGTTTATTGAAAATTACCAAGAAAACATTGAAAAATTAATTGAATTACTTTCATCGGCATAATTTGTTTGAGACAAAATAGATGTAAATGTAATAGAAAGCCACAATCTAATTTGCGATAAATTTTGAAGCAAAAATAAAGCAAAGGGAGCTGGACTTACAACCCACACTCTAAAATAAAACTTAACAAAAATTTTATTTTGTAAACAAATTAAGCCAATGAAATGGTTCTCTGCAAGAGTAAATAGAAAGAGGAAAGAAAAACAAGAGATTTTAAGAAGAAGTACATAATTTAACCCTTTAAGTGCCACTATTACAATTTGCCGTTAAAGTTGGGTTTAGTTAAAGGTAACTTTAGCTAAAGTGAACTTTAAGGTCAACTTTAACTTCTTTCTGTTATTACAACCTAATGGTAAAATAAAGTCAACTTTTTCAAAAATATGTTAATGCCGGAGCAATGTCGAGAACATTACTCAATTAAACAAGTTCTTTTTAAACGCAGTGGCAACTGCGGGCTTTTTTGTTGTATTTGCTCATTTTGTTTAAATTTGAAGTTGCCGTATTGAAAATAATATATAATATGGCAAGATCAAACATAAACTGAACTTTATAAGTAACAGGTAGAATGATACTGCTTTTAGCTTAACGCTCACTTCTACCATATTGTCCCCTTATAATAATAAAAACCAATTTATCTGCCCGTTAAAATCCTCCCGGCAAGTTGTAAGCCCTAAGTGAGAAAAATATAAAATACCTCTCAGACTTTCGTTAGAAGTTACAAATGTGTGTCTGCTAAAAATATTCTATATATGTACTAAGAAGAATTAAGAAGATCATGAATTTCACGGGTTAAAATAACAAAAATTGCTTTTAATTACAAAAACAAATTAAAAACAAAACTTCTTTCTTAAATTAAGAAAAATATTTAACCTTGACTACTACCAATGCTACTGCCTTACAATTTTGTACACTCCATCAAACTGTCTGCTCTCTTTTGCTCCATTTTTGAAGTCACACACGTACTCTGCTTACACATACAGCCCTAGAAACATGCAGAATTTTATAAACGTATTAATAATGAATGCAAAGAGCGCTTATATAGCAAAAAAAAAATGTACGAAATCATATTTAAAGCAAGACTTTTTTTACCACTAAATGATAAAAAAAAAAACAAAAGTATGGCGTCGACAGAATAACAATAACAACAATAGCAAGGCTTTTTTCACCTCTATAGGAAAAAAAACATGGCGGCGACAGAATAACAAAAACAACTATTACATGCATATTTTAATGGTGTACATAGGAAATATATTGAGGACAAATTTAAAGCATTAAAAAAGGAAAGAAATGAAATTTAAAAAGAAAAGAAAGCGTTGAAGTGTTGAAAAATGATTTAAAAATGTGATTTAATTGTAAAACTAAACAATTTTGAAAATAAATTTAATCATTTTGTGTTTCAACAACAAAAATATAAATACGAGTACTTAAGAGCGGCTAAGATTATTTTTTTATTGATTAAAAATATGTATCAGATTGAAAATAAAATTGTTTAAGGCGGCTTTTGTGTTTTTTTAATAAAGCTGACCAGAGTTATGTATATCCAATTGGAAGGAATTTATTTATGATACGTTTGTGAATTAAACTTCAGGACTTATTATTAAACAACTTAAAAAATAAAATCAAGACCAGTTAATTATGCTCGAAATTGTAGTTTTCTATTTGAAACTCAGGTCCTCAAAATAAATTTTCAACCTTCAATCAGCAATTTTAAATCATTAAACTTCTTTCTTCTCAAACCACTCATGTTTTTAAAACAGAAAAAGTGAAAAAATCTACTTCAGAACATAGTGCTATAAAAAGGGTCCTCATGATAATATTCAAAGAGATATTAACAGGCAGTGTCAGGTTTTTAAAAATCAAAACCTGTATTGTTAAAAAAAAGAAAATATCATTTTTTTCGGTCGATCGGCAAATTTATTAAAGTTAACAAGTATAACTGTTTTAATAGATCCAAAAAGCCAAGTAATTCAGATTGATTCTGTATATTAAAAGCCTTTAACGACGATGAAATAATGCAGGAGCTGAAACCAGCGAACAATACATTAAACAGTTGCTACATGTCAGTGAACCTCTTATGAATGAAATAAAATTTTAGGTAAGCCGCTCTACTTTCACTTATATCATTCTCCAGAGCTCTGAGGATAAATAATTTAAAGTACGCCGCAATCATTGCCTGATTAATGCGTCAGAAAATTAAACATTTCCGATCTCTACACAGTGAAGCGTACAATGTTTTTAAATTTATTTAAAGACTCGTTATAAATTATATAAGAATTCTATTTGGAGTCCATGGAATGAGGAATAATTGTTGATTGTTCTTTTACTGTTTGAAAAGTCTTGTAAAAATGTAACGAATATTTTCTATAATTTAGAAATTGTTTTATGAAAAAAAAAATACTAATCCTGACAGCAAAACAATTTTTATCTCCCCTTCTATTACTAAGATAAATTTTTGTGGAATATGAGAATTCAATAAAAGTGAGAGTACTAAATAGGTTTGATGAAATGTGTAGTTATACTTGGTAGGCAAAAGACTGGAATTTAGTTTGACGAAAAGCCCTTAAACTCGAATCATTATTGTAATTATGCCAAGAATACTTCCAATATCATAGCATTTATTTTGCGGCTTTCCCTTTCCTTGTTTAAATTATGCAGGCAATGAATTTTTCATCAGAAAAACATTTACATGCGAAAAAGCTTTGTGTAAATCTGCGTGTATTGATTTGTTGAAAAGCGTGTATAATAGAAACCAAAGCATTCATCTCATTTTTTGTGACTTTAATGCTGCCAGCGTGTGTATAACCTTTAAACTTTGAAAAAGTTTTTCAAAGAAATTTAAAATTAAAAACAGAATACGATATAAAATCATTTTTTTGAATTGAACTGCACTAACATAAAGGTTAGGAAGCCAGATACAAAAAATATATATACATATATATGCATGATTATGACAATAAAAAATAATACCTCAACACGAAGAGGAACCACAAGAAAAACAAGAGAATGCTTGGAAAAACAACATTAAGTTTCTCAATATTTTTTGAAATATTTTTTCTTTACTTTTGTTTTTATTGTGGTGTAGTGTGTTGGTCACACTTATCTACCGTTGTGTGTTGGTTACGTTTGTGCTACCTAAAAATGCATTAGTGGCATTTATAACAAAAAGCCACAAAGGCATTTGACATACATTAGCAGAAGGACATTATTTTCTATGGCTTTTCGTATATTTCGATTTTTTTCCTGTTTTATTTTGCCATCTTTATTGCAAAGTTTGGATAGAAGAGAGCAAATAGCTTAAGAAAAAGGAAAGACAAAATAATAGCAAAAAAGGGAGAGAAATAGGGAAATCCAAGGAAAAACAGACAGAGAATAAAAAAAAACTTTTAATTACTTTCTTTAGTTCTTCTCTAAGGTAAAATGTTAAGTACGGAATTATGCTCATGCACGTGCCTTGATCGATATTTCTTAAATTACGTCAGAAAGCTAAAGCTGCCACTTTTGAACAGAATTATTAACATTTTAACTGATCGCCTAAAATAATTAGACTTCAGAACAAAGAAAGATGATAACGAATTAAAACCAAAGGTTTCGCAATGCTTAAATGGTAAACATTACAAAGGTTCGAAACTCGACTCTCTAGTAAGACATATTAGACTGTTGTACTCATAAAGACCGTGAAATATACTACACTGCCCTCACTCTATATAGAGTATTCTTACAATGTATCCTTCAAGACTATTGTTTCGATAGGTTGAAGAATAATCTTCGATGTCAGCAAGAACAGCTTCCTATCCAGCACCTGATATGCGTTCAGGAGTTTACTTCTGGGATGCCTTACAAGTTGTGTGCTAATAATGCATTCCTACTTTACAAAATCTCTATATCTGGTTTGAGACGATCTTCATTCTAAGCAAGTGTTCTTCGAGTATACAGTGCTCTGCGAAAGGTTCGGTTACTAACCTCAATTATTCCGGGATAGTCTGATGCATGACTCAAATCTCTTTCATTATAATTTCCCATATGAGCTGAGAAGATGCTTTCTCTGAGTATAAATATTTCTTTTTACTCCACAGAAAATGTTCTGACCACATCAGCGGCAAGATAGTTCCTCTCTTCGCAACCTTTTGCCTTCTGATTGCCGCGTACTTCCCCATAATATAGCAGAGGGTTCATCTTCCCCGTCCTTTGAACATTCGTTTCCAGTTGAATTGAGCATATCTTTCTTGTTCATAAACTGCTGTTTAGAAAATACCAGTGAGTTTCTCTGTGGAATCGGAATATTTCAATCTGGAATCTAGAACTTCAGGAACGCATGAGATTTACATCCCGTTTGCTTTTTATGGTTTTATTCTTTTATTATTATAGACTGATTTTGATTCTATTATGGGTCGAACTGAGAAGTGTGTGAAAATATTTCTCTAGATCCCGCCACTCATGTATAAAAAATTAACACACACAATGGAAGTGGTGTGAAAAGCTAGGTCGTAATCCTAACTGAAGGGTATGTACATTAGGCTGTCCCGTCCTTGAATGACAAAAATAGCTTTTGACAAAAATAGCTTTTTAAGCTACACTTTCGCAAGAGGTATCAAAATTTGCGTAATTTTACACAGATTACGGTAAAAGTAATAAAAATTACATGCCATCTTGAGGGCTCTACTTTTGAAAACGTTTTTACAAACCTAAACCCTATGCTTAAAATAAAAAAAGAAACGAGATACAAATTTATTTTATTAATATATTTTATACTTGCAATTAATGTACAAGGAAATAAAACTTATAATAAATGAGCAAAACTTAAAATTTAAACATATTTTTTTGAGCAAAGTTTGGCGTTTCTGCTCGTGATTTTAAATTACTTCTAATAAGGCCATCTCTAGAAGCAGCGTTAGTTACACATTGAGAGGCTTCTGTTACCAGTTTAACACATCTTGCGACAGCTTGTGTGTGACAAGGAAAGTCATCAATTTCCAAGCTGTTATTTTTGCCATAATTTGAAGGTCCTAATTGGAAATATGCCGGAGAACCGGCGGTACTGTAACCCTACACTCTCGCCATATAATAATTTAGGTGTAATCTCCAGCAGAGAAGTTAATTTTTGGTGGTTTAAATATTCTGTATTTAGTTCTACTTTCAGCTTCTCTAGCTTTGATTATTCTTCGCAATGCCAGCTCCCGAATATGGTCTCTATCATCAAACAACATACTGACAAGTAGATTTTCTGGGTGAGCAAAAAAAGCAATTCTTTCGATAACAGAATCCACAACTGAACTGATATTTTCGGGTAAAAAACGAGAGTACATAATCAGATGAAAAATATGTTTGGCGGAGCGTATACTTTACACAATATTCTCTAGGTCCCGAAGTGCAACCATCTAAAGTCAAAAAATTTTTTTTCCGGAATTTTTTTTATAAAAAAATCGTTATAAACGGTGTACGTTATAAACGAAGTCCACTGTGTCTAGCAAATTCGTAGTCGCCAGTAAAGTGTTGTTGTTATACATAGTATTGGCATATTTAGTTTAGGTTTCGAAATTAAGGATAGCGAAATATAATAATGAAAATAACTACTTTTCAAAACTTTGAAGATTTGTAGAACCCTGAAGATATAGTTTCATTTTATTTTTAAAATCATTTTGGTCAATATTTTTAAAAATAATTTTGATCAATTACGCAAATTTTAGGAGGTCTTGCGGTAGGGAAAGCTAAAAATAATTTTCGGGACACCCTAATGTATTAGTTTTGTTTTTGTATGTTTGTTGGCTTTAATAATAATTAACCTGTTTGGAGATACGTTATAGTGACAGTAATAAAATGTTTACTTAAACCGTTTTAATCCTTTTAGTCAGGACTACAATTTAGCTTCTCACACCACCCAGTCCAAATACTTAGCTTAGAGCTCCAACTGATTCTACCTATTTAAATAGAAACCCTTTAAGAAATTTAACATTTACAAATTATTTCCGTTTGACACCTCCACTAAGTGTTTAAATAAGTGTTTTTAATTTTTTCCTTACTCTTATACAATCACCATTTAAGCCTTCCAGAATTCATTGCTAATGTTTAAAACTCATAAAATGTTAATAAAATGGGTTTGGAGATATTAAAGAGTAAAAAAGAAGCACTTTTACATCCAACAACCAACATTTATTTGTATATAAAATATTTTAGGGTGCCCTGGTAGTCTAGTGGGTAGTGTGCTAGACTATTAGCGTGAGGATCGTGAGTTCGATTCCCACCAGAGACTCTGGTCTGTGACACTACACCGAGCATATGGTCGAAGTTACTCAGCTCGTATATAATGAGAATATAGTTTGTAATTGTATTGTGTTTAATAAATAAATAAATAAAATATTTTATTTCTATTTTAAAAAACAAAAGCAGTTAAAGTACATACATATCCATAAATTTTACAATTTTATATACATACATGCTAGGAAAATTATAACATTTTATATTTCGTTTTTTTTTTCTAGGCGTTTTATAACTGGTGTCCTTCCTGTTTATACACCCTACTCCTTCTTGCCTATAAACTAACCTCTATACTATACTGTCCACATAAAACCCATTGTGCAAATTCTACACCACCCTAAAAAATATAACCCAATAAACCTTTAACATAATAACAACAATAGAAGCAGTGCATTAAATATCAGTGCAAAAATGATATAAATAAACAAAATAAACACATATGCACTAACAAAAACAGTATAAAACATAAATCACTCCATACAAAAAACATAACAAAATATTCTACAAACAGAACCCATTACCCGGTAGTCAACAAAGTGCGCCAAATACTTAAATATAAATAAAAAAAAAACGAAAATTAACAATTATCACAAACAATAATCACAAAAAATCACATAAAATAAAAAGTGCATTAACAACATATAAAACAGCAAAAAATCGAAATCTTTCAAAATCAAAAATTAAAAATAAGGTACATATTTAAAAGTACAAAAAAATAAAAATAAAAATAAATAAACATAGAACAATAAAAACAAAAATTAAAAGTAAATATAAAACGAAAAGAAAATAAAAATTCACAAAAGTTCATAAAAAAAAATAAAAACAATATGCATTTTACAATACATACGTACATAAGTAAATTCAAAAGTAAAGAAACCAAAAATAAAAAGCACATCAAAATGACAAAAATTAAAAAATTGAAAAATATAAAGTACACTCACAATTACATTCCATTACAGTTCACTAACAATAAACCAAAAACAATTACAAATATCAAAAGTGACTACTAACAAATTAACATTATTGACATTACACACAAACACAACACAACACACGTTACACAAAGAGGAATTGGAAAAAATTTGTTTGTACCCTACCCTAAGCAGACAAGGTAAGTTAAATATTTTCAATTGAAATTTTTTATAACATGATTTTTTAACTCGAAAATTTAAAACGTGCACAAACTTGCAATAGGAAATATTATCTTTTAATCCTTTTTAATCTTGGATAATATTTCCAAAATATAGGCAAAAAATACCCAATAGTGTAGATCCCGCCACTTATGTATACAAAGTTAACACACATAACTCAAGTGATATGAAAAGCTAACTACATACATACATAATTGGTCATTACAACCAGTCAGTAAGGATTACGACCTAGTTTCTCACACCACTTTTGTTGTGTGTGTTAATTTTATACATGAGTGGTGGGACCTACAGTTTAAAGTCGAATCCGAACGACAGATTTTTTGAGAAACTTTTCGTGGCAATTTTATTTACTCTCAGAATTTTTGCCAGAAATCTGCTGAGAGGAAGTCGACGAAGAAATATTTTCATATTTTCGTTTTGATGTCTGGCCTGGGGTTTGAAACCTGGCATTTCGTCTAATACGCCAACACACTACCTCCTAGACTACTGGAGCTCGAAATCGTAACGGAAGGGTGGTAATGACCAAGTATGTATGTATGTGTATTGATTTTATTTTCGTATGGTTGTTGGCTTTAATAATATGTAAATAATCCGTTTGGAGGTTACTTTATAGTCACAATAATAAAATTTATGCTTAAACAGTTCGAATCAGAAGTGTTTTTAAACACAATAACTTCAGTACTTAGTGAAATGATCATTACGACCCTCTTAATTATAATCTAGCTTCTCATACCATCCAGTTCAAATCCTGTTTATCTAGCCAAGGCTTGGCTCCAAAATATTTTTTTCCGACAAATTGTAATGTTTTATTAATACACGAAAGAACTTTTAACCCTTTTCATACAAACTAATTAAAATTTCTTTTTCTTAAAATTCTCTATCCTACAGACTAATGGCTCACACGAGTGAACATATTAATACAACCCCAATTCTGCATTTCAATATCATCAGCACCAATACTGTCATCCAATATACCAACACCAACATCCTGAACAAACGTCAATATCCACAACAACAAACACTGAACAATCAAAGGACGATTTGAAAGAGCTCCATTGAGGATCTACACACCTACGCACGTTATACATACTATATATCCGAATTCTCACCCAAAACACCTACAACTATCAATACTCACCAAAATATTAATTCCAGATGCAACACGATAGGAAGTTATGGTAGGTTTAGAGGTCGAAGTTAAAAGTTATTCACAGATTGCCGGTCCGGGAGAATATTCACACGAGCAATCATATTTACACAACCCCAATTCTGCATTTCGACATCAACACCAACACTGTCACCCAATATAACAACACCCACATCGCCAACAAACATCAACATCCCCAACACTAAAGATCCATTGTTTACATCAGTTCAGTTGAGTTTCGAACATCAGCAATAAAGAAGAACCCAAATGCATCTACAAGTGTGCGCAAAGGAAAAGAGATTTATTCTGATATTAAATGAAATTATAAAAACTACATATCAATAAACATAACGTATTTATTTTAAAATGTTTTAAATAAACAAAAAAATAGCATTTATTATTTACATACAGGATGACACTAATACATACAACATATTAAAGGTTTGTGCTCCTCTTATATTAATTTACTCCACCCCTCTTAGCATCACTTTTTTAAGACTTTTCATCCCTAGACTTGAACTCGAGTGTTAAATCTTGTTTTAGTCAAAATAATATCTACACGAGGCAAGTACTTTACCAAACTGGTGTTTTGCTTGCATTGTATTGTACGGTTGTATAAAGGTATAGTCGATGTGTTGTACTGCCCTATATAGGGTTACACTTAAGTGTCTTCCCAGGTGGTGTTGAAATGGGTTTATAGATATTTAAGACTAAAAACAAGCACTTTCACATGCAATTACCAACATTTATTTGTATATACAATTTTTTATTTCTATTTTAAAAAATAAAAGTAGTTAAAACACATACATATATAAATATATATATTTTACAGTTTTACATACATATGTACATACGGGAAAAATAATAAAATTTTAATCCTCGTTTGTTTTCAAAGCTTTTTATGACTGGTGTCCTTCCAAAAATTTTCATTATCTAAAATAGGGTTTCGTTACGTTTGTTTTAAATGACATGGAAATTTTTAATAAACAAAAATAAAAAAATAAAAATGTCTAAATTATTAATCAACGGCGCCATTAAGAGTGTATGAATTTTTAATTAATTCACTTGGTGACGTTAATTCAGCTGATATTTGGATTTTTTTCTTTTTTAATAATTTTTAAATTATTTAGGAGAGAGGTTTTTTTCTTTCCGCAGTTGCGAAATATGAGCCAATGCCGCACCAAACCCGCGTGCCCCAAATACGGCAATAATGCTTGTGCCTACCAAGATGAAATGAGCTTCATCCGAAAAAATGATTTTTTGGACAATAGCGACATCATCGTGCAGTTCCTCGTTGGCTCAATAAATCCCAGGTCAGCTCAAGTGTAAATCTATTCATTACGTACAGTTGAGATAATAAACTGAATTTTGTGACAGAAAAGAGTGAGTGTCAGATTCGAAATAACCGATGGTTCAACCGATATATGGCACACCCAATAAATTGTTCTATTATAACAGAGAGAAAAAATGTACTTCATCTAGCTGATTTTGGTCTTAATTTTGCAGTAAGCTTGGGATGGCAACAAATTATCAACATTTCTAGTACTCTTCTGCTAAAAATTCTTCTCTTAACTGAAACTGGTTGTTGAGACTGCCGTTCAATTGTTAATTACAGGTTTAAAGTTTCAATTGTTTGTCTTGCTATGTTTTAAAATTCTAAAATTGATTTACGGCAAACAATAGCATCTAAATATCAATGTTTAGTTTAACAGTCAAAATGTTTGATGGGTTGTATTCTGCTACTTGAACGCGTGCATGAAACCTGACCACATATACTAACTTTTACTCATGCGAAGAGAGTAGTTAACGTCAAAGCTACAATTAGAAGTGTAGTTTCAAAGTAAAAGTAGTAGTTGTAAACACTTCATACGCTTTGAGAGAACATCGTTTCAATGACTGTGTTTTCTACTTACATTTTATAAAAGGTCTGTTAAAAGTTTTGTTTTCATCTGAATAAAGTGGCAAATACACGAAAACATATACTAAAGCACCTGGCAACTAATACTAACTAACATTTACACATTTACATACAGCAAACCAAATAAATAATTGTTATTGAGGATGTAATTTAGAAAACAGAAAGTTGAAATCAACAAGAGGAGGAAGAAAAGATCACATGAAATGAAAATACAAACTGATTTGAATGCACAACTTTTTTAGATCTTGTTTTCCATTTTTTTTTTTTTTTTTTGGTATTTCAGGAAAATATTTCTGAAGCACTTACTCTTAACCTTGTTTCACTTTTCTTTCCTTTTCTCTGTAGCGCCATATATAGGGTGTTTAAATTTGAACAATCGGTTATTTCGAATCCAGTAATACTTGTGTCATTCTATTCTGTCACAAAATTCAGTATATTTTCTCCATTGAACGTAATGAATCGATGTATGCTTGAGCAACGTTGAGATTTATAGGAATTTTGTGCCAACGAGAAACTACACGATGATGTCTATTTTTCCAAAAAAAAACCTTCTTTCGAATGAAGCTCGTTTTTATCTTGGTGGATACGTCAATAAGCAAACTTAGCGTATTTCGGGCTCAGAAAAACCTCATATGGTCTTACCAATATATCCATTATGCGTGACTGTTTAGTGCGACTTGTCGAGCGGAGGCAACATATTTCTTTGTAAACGAGGACGACGTAACCATTACGGTCAGTGGAGACACCTACCGCACCATGATAACCGATTTTTTGTAGCCGATCTTCATGGTACTGGTGTGAACGATGTTTAGTTTCATTTCATACCACAACCGATTTATTGCGTCAAACGTTTGGAAAGGTGATGTCAATTGGCCGCCAAGAAGCTGCGATTTGACACCGATAGTCCAATATTTTGTGTGGATGCCCTAAAGAAAAGTGTTATGCCTACAAATCAGAGACAATTGAGCATTTGAAGGCCAATACTGATGATGCCATTGTCAAGATGAGAATGAGGTGCTGATAAAATTTCGCAAAATTTCAAACCGTTTTTGTTTCATTGCATTTTAGAATTTTGGACTTGTATATGGCCCACCCTTTATTTGTTTTGGTATTTTACGATTATTTTGATATCCCTCGTTTGTTTAAGTTTTTGTTTTCTTTATTCTTATTATTCATTCATTTTTCGGTTGTGTTTCCATGATTTTTTATTTATTTGATTTCGCTCTGTGTTATGAGTACGATACAAATTTTTGAGCGAATTTGGCTAAAAAATTTTAAGCAGAGTATAGAAAACCCAAATTAAATAAATGAAAAGTAAATCGTATGAACGGAGTTTTTGTACTTCTATTTTGCCAAACACTTTTTCGACAGACGCAATTTAATATTCTCCACAATCTGCTTCGTGGCTTAACTTATGCATTATTTGTTTTATATGTTGCTCATTCTCTCTTTTATTTAGATTTACTTCCTTTATCATACTAGTTTCTTTCGCAGTTGATAGCCTTATTAGCTTTAGTGTTTGTGTGGTAGCTTGCGGACGACTGATTTAAGTAAGAATTTTTGATAGCAATTTTTATTTACGCTCAGAGTTTTTGCCAGAAATCTGCTGAGAAGAAGTCGCCAAAGAAATACTTTTTTCATATTTCGTTTTGTTGGAGATGTATGACTTGGGGTTTGAACCGTGACCTCACGTATAATAAGCAAACTCACTACCTACTAGACTGCTACTTCTATAAATAAAGCGGTCGAGTAATTAAGTATTGCTGTAAACTTGTATCGAGATACAAGCTGCTTGTGTTGAGGAGTTCTAAATATTTTCCCATTTCTGCTATGTTTTGGGAGAGCCTTCCTATATCATTTTATTATGGAAAATACATTTAATTTGCAAATATTTAGGTAATATTATTACAAACACCGTAGAGGAGAATTGCATAAACATTCCCTTTTCTCAAATGATTAAAATTGAAAAGAAAAATAAATTTTTTAGACAATTTAAACTTAGTTTACATTTTTGAAATATTTTGTAAGGCATTGATTAGGACTTTCTCAGCATATATATTTACAGTAGAATGTACTTCAGCAACAATAATTATTACCCTTCCAATTCAAACTTTCAGTTTATGGAACGCAATTATATAACTCTCCAGCTACCCTATGAACACTTGGTATCATAGATCATCAATGAATCGTTTTTTCGCTACTCATAAGCATTCATGAAATTTACTCATGTATACAATTAACGCACACAACATATGTAAGTGGTGTGAGAAGCTAATACGTAATTCTAACTGAAGTGTTGTAATGACCAATTATGTATGTATCAGAGATTGCTTTTTCGCAACTCATAAGCACTCATGAAATTTTAAATATAAGTGAGTCAACAATATGTATTGAAATTTAACTACTCTGATTTATTTATACTCACTACAACGTTGATTTGTAAGTACAGGTTGTAATGCGTATGCATACAACGTTAACATCAAACTCATAATATTCGAAATATGTCTGATTCATAAGTCTACTCATTTAGATTCATAACTTTAGAAAAAGACCCTTATAATACTTATAAATGATTCGAGTGGCTCGAATCGTTCATCAAAATTTACAGTTTTAATTGTTGTTGCATTTACAAAAAAGAAAAAAGACAGAGCAGCAATCAGAGCAAAGACCCAACCATTTAGTGAGTATTTTAGTCTTCGTACGCGAATCATACTTATTTTGTGATTCTTGTAAATGTTGAGTTATGGAGAGTCGAAATTAACAACATCATACATGGGCTGCCTTGAAAAATGTATCAATACAAAGTTTGTATACAGTTATACTACTTTATATAAACTATGTAGATATGCAAAGTAACCAAACAATGCATCAACTATAAATCCGATGCCTGATTGCTTTTTGACTGCGTTAAAAATACACATTTTTCAACATTTTTTTTTGTATTTATTTAAGGCATAAATCCAATAAAAGAAATATAAAATGGGAATGAAATTTATAGCACTTGCGTGGTACAGAAAGTCCTGGTCTGTAGATGTATTTTAGTTTTGGTGTTTGAATTCTCATATTTTTTTGATTTTTATTTTAACTTTTTTTGTCTAAAACTCTCTCATATTAATCATATTCTTGTTTAAGTTTGATAAAAAGATAAATGGAATGATAAATGATTTCTTTACTTGACATATTTTATCTACTAAATGACATTAATAAAAAAATAAATATTTGAATAAAATTCTAAAATAGAGGATGTCCGTATCACATTTTCTTTCATACTCAAAGTCGCTTTAGCACGTTGAAAACTGGCCAAAAATTACAATTTGATTTTTTCATATTATATTACTAAAAACTTTATTTTTATTCTATTCTTGTAGTGTTCATTGGTATATTTGTGTTTACATGTTTATAATTTTTTTATGCCAGTATCTAGATTTTTCCATTTTCGAAAAAATCATGCAATTGTAAGTAATCCATTCAAAACTGGTGCTAATAGCTTAGCAGTAAGATTCCGCAAAATAATTCATGTTTCACTCATGTTTTTCATTCACTATTGTATAAAATCCAAAAGGCAGAAACGATGTCTGTGGAGTAAAATGCCAACAAAATTTTCCCTATGATCATGAAAAAAAAACTGACATTTGAACTCCGCCGTATCATTGGTTGATACGACTGCTTCATCCAAAACTAATCAGCCTTACACATTCAGAAAAATTCTCAAGAAGATCTAAGAATTTCATCATCAATTTCTATGGATTTTCGTAGAGGGATAAAGCATCTCGAACAACGAAATATGAAAAAATATTGCATCAGCGAATTTTTTTCAGCAGTTTTCTGGCAAAAACTCTGAGAGTAAATAAAATTGCCATGAAAAAAATCTGTGGTTCGAAGCCGACGTTAAACTATACGTCCTTCCATTCAGGGATAAAACTAACGCATACTATATGGGTGGTGTGAAAAGCTAGGTCGTAAACCTGACTAAAAGGTTTTAATGACCAATTAAGTAAGGTGCAGCGAGAAGATTTTTGAGTTCTGGATCACGTTATCGAGAAACAATCTGAGAAAGGTAATCAGCTTTCTGATGGAGCATGCCAATCCATTGAAATGTTATGCCAAGTGCATCTGAAAGCTTATGTGCTTGTTTATTGCTCACGATCCAGCTAAAGACGACCTTATAGTCCAAGCCTAGCTAATTCAGAGTGCCCGTACAATGCCGTTCTAATCTTTAGTCTACCTTTCGAGTGTCGGCCTGACTATTATACAGGACGTTTCCTTACCCATACAGGACTGTTTCCTCACTAAAATGAAAATTTTCAAAATAATGGAGTTGGATGATTCTCATACAGTTACAGATGTCAGGCGCTCTATTTGTTGGTTCATCATGCATTTGGATGAGTGTCGCTCTATAACTGAGACTAGTTGTCCTAGCTTCGGTCTTCACTGGTATATGAAATGGGATCTAACTCCACCATATGACAGATTCTCATTACCCGCGTATAAGCATGCATGCTAAACGCTGTATCTTATCAAACTTCACCTGTGATGCCTTTACATTCGTTCTATTTGCCCAAATAGTGGTTCCAGTTCCAGAGGTCATAATTGTTCGGATATACTGTATACTAAGATACAGCTAACAAATCATACTTGAATTGCACTTTCAAGATTTTCTAGCATGCCTTCTGCATGTCGTGATGCATTGTTCGACTGATCTTTGTAACGGAGATCTTCAAACCACGATTACTCCCTTTAAACACGTCTCAACCGCGTCTTCACACAAGACTGACTGAAATTTTACTAACTCGCCTGCTTTGCCTTGCATTTTATATGGCAGGGTAAATAGTCTGATGAGTATCCTTGAAGCCGGATGTTCGTGGCTTCGTCTTCTCGAGATCTCTATAAATGTAAACATTGTTTTCATTATTTTTGTTTGTGTATTTCGTTTACATTCATTCTTGTAGTGTTTGTTGTTGTATTTTTGTTTACTTGTTTATCATTTTATTTGCTGTAATTTGTTGGTATATCTTTGTTTATTTGTTTATCACTTTTTTATGCTGGTGTTTGTTGTTGCGATAATTTGTAAACAAGTTCATTGTTTTGTTTTTGTAACTTTTGTTTGTAATTTTAATGTTAAACGATGTAAAATAAAAACACTAGTATCTAGTGTTTTGCTTTTCGTAATAGTATAGTATTAGATAATTTTTATGAATATTAATTATTTTATTATGAAATAAGTTAATTCTTTTTACTTCCTTATGTGAATCATCCCGAAAAAAATTGCAAATATAAGCAGCCCGGAGCATGAATATGTCATAACAAATAAGCCCCCGCATAAAGCGTTTATTGTTTAAGCAACAGGAGTACAAAAAATTTTGTAAAAATTTTGTTTTAACGAGAAAGGACTTTATTCATATGGTACATATGTATATACTCCTATATATACAGTGATTATCTATAAAAACTTGAATAATAATGATAATAATAATAATAATTCTTTTGTTATTTTTAATGAACACCGCCTCCTGTATTAAATGCGAGCATTATTTGAATCTTTTTTGTTTCGGTCGTTATCATTTTTTTTTTTCATGTGAAACAAAATTTGTTTATAATTTATCCACTTGTTTTTTGGGAATATTTTAATTATTTCTTTCTTTTTTTAATTTTTGCGGAAACATATGAATTATTTATGTGCTCCCATATGTTTTAATTCTCGTTCTTCTATTAAAGTTTAATGCTTTATTTTACATTCATTTCCAGTGCAGAAGTATGATTTTTCACTACAATTTCTTTCTCTGTATGGGTATATCCTTTCTACCTCCTTTTTTATAATTTTCTGCGCAAATTTTATCATAAATTATACGTGTTTGTGGTATAAAAACATTATTGTTACGATAATATGCCCATACTTTCGTTAATAAATATTCACATGTTCGTTAGGGTTTCCATTCAAAATATATGTATATTGAGAGTCTGTTCTCAAAATGAAAATTTAAAATAATAAAAATAAAAATCATTAAAATGGCCGCAATCATTCGCGGGTACAATACCACTAATTTGCTCAATAGTAAGGGTTACCCTGAATACCAGGTTCAAACAGTAACTTTTTACCCTCTCAGCACGATGTCATGTAAATTATCTTCGTTAGGAAGCAAACGTAATTGCGTCCATGTAATCTGATTCTACTTGGTCAACTGTACAAAATATGTTCTCTGTTTGCTTCCTCCTTAATGCAGAGTCAGTACGTCAGTTATGACGAACTGATGAAGGAAAAATAGCCGTATAGTAATAGAAAGTATGTTGGCTTATTAGACGTCAGTCTATGGTTCAAATCCAAGCTCAGACATCCCGAACAAAAAATTCATTCTTCAGCGTTTTCCTCTCAGCAGATTTTTGGCAAAAACTCTGTGAGTAAATAAAATTTCCATGAAAAGTTTACCAAAATCTGTCGTCTGCAATTTAATACAAACTGTAGGTCATTAACTACCACATACAACATGGATGGTGTGTTACAAGCTAACTTGTAACTCTGACTGAAGGTAGAGCTGGTGAACTGCCTACGCCGGGCACAACCATCGACCTCTCCGATGAATTCTCGACTCTGGGAATCCCTATGAGAACCTGTGTGCTTATAACTGATAATGCGATCGTCGATACCGTCAAAAACAGATGGGCGGCATCGGACACGGCAAGAACGGCGCGGAAAATCTGGCCAAGGCTGAATGAAGGGCGCATGGCAAGTCAGTTTAAACTCCAGAGGGGCACGCTCAGTATGGTTGTCGGGTTATTACGGGGCATTGCATTATGGGTACGCATGCGAGGTGCATTGGTCTTGCACACCTTGATAATGATTTCTGCAGAACCTACAGGGATAAGTAAGAGGATTAGACTGTCACTCTCCTGCTGAGCACATTTCCAGCAAATTGTCAAAGGCGATAAAGGTAAGTTGGTGCTTACTAAATGGGTGATATGGAGGAACTGTCACGGATTGACATTGGCAGTCTAAGTCGCTTCATTAAGATATCAGAGTAGTTTCGAGACTAGCGAATAGCGGAAATCTGAGGTAACACAATGGGCCTTGTGTGGCCTAAGTGTGTGCATTCAACTCTCTTAGATGGACAGCCATCTCTACCTACCAACTGTATATGATTGAGCCGGAATCGTTTTATTAAATCTGAAGAATAATTGAAAAGGTATACCGAGCAAGAGGAAAATATTAAAGGAGGTGAATTCATTCTCAAGCTAGATAGGTTTGAGACAATCTTAAATTATGTTGAATAAGACTGAACGGCCTTCTGACTGAAAAATATTGAGGAGAATAGGAATAGGTTCGAGTCGAATGTAAATTCTTTGATGAATCTGTGTGACGTTAATGCATTTCAGTAGGAAATATCTGGATCGGGATCAGGTTTGTTTTAGTCTGTGTGGAGAAAGGTTTTAAGAAACCACCTTAAATAACTGAAAGTTGTACCCGAAATAAAACTTTTCTTCAATTAACCCTAAAGGGACACCCTTAAAAATGTTCATTTACTACTAAACCTTAGACTATGTACACGTAGAAAGTATAGATAAATTCACGTATGCGGTTTTTATATGGAGCACGTTCACCGTTAGACTATACATACTTAAAACTCTTTTATACTCCTTTACTAAAGTTCCATCTCACGCTCTCAAACTCTTTTGCTGATTCACGTATACAACAAACATGCACCGCAAATTAATGCAGAACAATTGGAAACTTACAAATGATACACTATTTTGCAACAATTTTTCCTCACTTTGATAATTTTAAAGTCACCGTTGTCTAGTAGCTAGTGTGTTGGCTTATTAGACGTAAGGCCGCAGTTTAAACCCCAGATCAGACATCAAAACGAAAATATGAAAATATTTCTTCGGCGAATTTCTTTCAGCAGATTTCTGGTAACAATTCTGAGAGCAAATAAAATTGCCATGAAAAATTTCTCAAAAATCTGTCGTTCGGAGCCGACTTTAGACTGTAGGCCTGGTCATTCATGTGGAAAATTAACGTAAACATCATAAGTGGTTTGAGAAGCTAGGTTGTAATCCTGATTGAGGAGTTGTAACGACCAATTATGTATGCATTTAAATTTATTTTTTTAACATTTTATTTTTATTTAAGAATTTTAAATTGTTTTAAATGTGGATTATTTATTAACAATATTTAATTGATTTTTAAAACTTTTAACTACACCTTCATTTTGACCTATCTTTTCTTCTTTGTAGGTATGTTGCTCTTTTACTGTGTATATGTTGTACTTACACGTTGCCTTAATTTTGAACCTGTAAGTTGGAAGAGAAAGTGTTTTATAAGGATAAAGTTGAAATAATTTAATATTATAATAAAATAGGGAAGATAGCAAGCGAGAAGGAGAAAACTGATAACTTTGTTTAGTATATGCTTATTACAGTATGTAAAAATATCAATTAATATGTATAAAAAGTTATGTTGTTCTGGTGGGAGAAGGAGAGAGGAAGGAAATGGTATATCAAAAGAAAAGCAAAAGTTTTATGAAAAATCTGAGAAAATGATGGAAAAAATTATCTTTTGGTTTAAAAAAAATTTTTTTCTTTGGAATAAAATAATCGGATATATGATATGATACGATATATGATATATGCAATAAGACGCGTGTAAAGTCTATGTGAAGTTGAGTGAAAATAATCAATAATACCGAGGTTAATTGCGGATTTAATAAAATAAGCACTTCTGACAGGTTCTTCAAATTATTCATTCAAATTATTTTAATAAAAAAATTATGTACCATATACCCTTCATAGCCGTTGAATGAAATGATAAAGTTACGAGAACAGAAAAAACATTAGAAAAGTATCCAGAAAAAAAAACAGTAACAAAATAAGAAAGTTAGGGTACAATAATATCAGAATACCAGAAATACATACAAAAACCATAAAAGATAGAATATATACATGCACTATAATTGGGCATTACAACCCTTCTGTCAGGATTACGAGCTAGCTTCTCACACATCTCATGTTGCGTGTGTTAATTTTATACACGAACGGCGATTTTTCTGGATATGCAATTTTAATATCTAGTCTTAGAATTGGATAGAACGCCAGTTTTGTTAAATAAAAATCCACGGGTGCACTCACAGCTACCCTTAGTGATACCACATGAAGCGATATCTCAAAATTGACTGATAAGTTTTCATAAATCGGTTTTGACTAACAGCATAAAAATGTCACATTCAAAGCATGACATCCTTAGCAACTGGCAATATATATATTTACAGTAGAATGTACTTCAGCAACAATAATTATTACCCTTCCAATTCAAACTTTCAGTTTATGGAACGCAATTATATAACTCTCGAGCTACCCTATGAACACTTGGTATCATAGATCATCAATGAATCGTTTTTTCGCTACTCATAAGCATTCATGAAATTTACTCATGTATACAATTAACGCACACAACATATGTAAGTGGTGTGAGAAGCTAATACGTAATTCTAACTGAAGTGTTGTAATGACCAATTATGTATGTATCAGAGATTGCTTTTTCGCAACTCATAAGCACTCATGAAATTTTAAATATAAGTGAGTCAACAATATGTATTGAAATTTAACTACTCTGATTTATTTATACTCACTACAACGTTGATTTGTAAGTACAGGTTGTAATGCGTATGCATACAACGTTAACATCAAACTCATAATATTCGAAATATGTCTGATTCATAAGTCTACTCATTTAGATTCATAACTTTAGAAAAAGACCCTTATAATACTTATAAATGATTCGAGTGGCTCGAATCGTTCATCAAAATTTACAGTTTTAATTGTTGTTGCATTTACAAAAAAGAAAAAAGACAGAGCAGCAATCAGAGCAAAGACCCAACCATTTAGTGAGTATTTTAGTCTTCGTACGCGAATCATACTTATTTTGTGATTCTTGTAAATGTTGAGTTATGGAGAGTCGAAATTAACAACATCATACATGGGCTGCCTTGAAAAATGTATCAATACAAAGTTTGTATACAGTTATACTACTTTATATAAACTATGTAGATATGCAAAGTAACCAAACAATGCATCAACTATAAATCCGATGCCTGATTGCTTTTTGACTGCGTTAAAAATACACATTTTTCAACATTTTTTTTTGTATTTATTTAAGGCATAAATCCAATAAAAGAAATATAAAATGGGAATGAAATTTATAGCACTTGCGTGGTACAGAAAGTCCTGGTCTGTAGATGTATTTTAGTTTTGGTGTTTGAATTCTCATATTTTTTTGATTTTTATTTTAACTTTTTTTGTCTAAAACTCTCTCATATTAATCATATTCTTGTTTAAGTTTGATAAAAAGATAAATGGAATGATAAATGATTTCTTTACTTGACATATTTTATCTACTAAATGACATTAATAAAAAAATAAATATTTGAATAAAATTCTAAAATAGAGGATGTCCGTCCGTATCACATTTTCTTTCATACTCAAAGTCGCTTTAGCACGTTGAAAACTGGCCAAAAATTACAATTTGATTTTTTCATATTATATTACTAAAAACTTTATTTTTATTCTATTCTTGTAGTGTTCATTGGTATATTTGTGTTTACATGTTTATAATTTTTTTATGCCAGTATCTAGATTTTTCCATTTTCGAAAAAATCATGCAATTGTAAGTAATCCATTCAAAACTGGTGCTAATAGCTTAGCAGTAAGATTCCGCAAAATAATTCATGTTTCACTCATGTTTTTCATTCACTATTGTATAAAATCCAAAAGGCAGAAACGATGTCTGTGGAGTAAAATGCCAACAAAATTTTCCCTATGATCATGAAAAAAAAACTGACATTTGAACTCCGCCGTATCATTGGTTGATACGACTGCTTCATCCAAAACTAATCAGCCTTACACATTCAGAAAAATTCTCAAGAAGATCTAAGAATTTCATCATCAATTTCTATGGATTTTCGTAGAGGGATAAAGCATCTCGAACAACGAAATATGAAAAAATATTGCATCAGCGAATTTTTTTCAGCAGTTTTCTGGCAAAAACTCTGAGAGTAAATAAAATTGCCATGAAAAAAATCTGTGGTTCGAAGCCGACGTTAAACTATACGTCCTTCCATTCAGGGATAAAACTAACGCATACTATATGGGTGGTGTGAAAAGCTAGGTCGTAAACCTGACTAAAAGGTTTTAATGACCAATTAAGTAAGGTGCAGCGAGAAGATTTTTGAGTTCTGGATCACGTTATCGAGAAACAATCTGAGAAAGGTAATCAGCTTTCTGATGGAGCATGCCAATCCATTGAAATGTTATGCCAAGTGCATCTGAAAGCTTATGTGCTTGTTTATTGCTCACGATCCAGCTAAAGACGACCTTATAGTCCAAGCCTAGCTAATTCAGAGTGCCCGTACAATGCCGTTCTAATCTTTAGTCTACCTTTCGAGTGTCGGCCTGACTATTATACAGGACGTTTCCTTACCCATACAGGACTGTTTCCTCACTAAAATGAAAATTTTCAAAATAATGGAGTTGGATGATTCTCATACAGTTACAGATGTCAGGCGCTCTATTTGTTGGTTCATCATGCATTTGGATGAGTGTCGCTCTATAACTGAGACTAGTTGTCCTAGCTTCGGTCTTCACTGGTATATGAAATGGGATCTAACTCCACCATATGACAGATTCTCATTACCCGCGTATAAGCATGCATGCTAAACGCTGTATCTTATCAAACTTCACCTGTGATGCCTTTACATTCGTTCTATTTGCCCAAATAGTGGTTCCAGTTCCAGAGGTCATAATTGTTCGGATATACTGTATACTAAGATACAGCTAACAAATCATACTTGAATTGCACTTTCAAGATTTTCTAGCATGCCTTCTGCATGTCGTGATGCATTGTTCGACTGATCTTTGTAACGGAGATCTTCAAACCACGATTACTCCCTTTAAACACGTCTCAACCGCGTCTTCACACAAGACTGACTGAAATTTTACTAACTCGCCTGCTTTGCCTTGCATTTTATATGGCAGGGTAAATAGTCTGATGAGTATCCTTGAAGCCGGATGTTCGTGGCTTCGTCTTCTCGAGATCTCTATAAATGTAAACATTGTTTTCATTATTTTTGTTTGTGTATTTCGTTTACATTCATTCTTGTAGTGTTTGTTGTTGTATTTTTGTTTACTTGTTTATCATTTTATTTGCTGTAATTTGTTGGTATATCTTTGTTTATTTGTTTATCACTTTTTTATGCTGGTGTTTGTTGTTGCGATAATTTGTAAACAAGTTCATTGTTTTGTTTTTGTAACTTTTGTTTGTAATTTTAATGTTAAACGATGTAAAATAAAAACACTAGTATCTAGTGTTTTGCTTTTCGTAATAGTATAGTATTAGATAATTTTTATGAATATTAATTATTTTATTATGAAATAAGTTAATTCTTTTTACTTCCTTATGTGAATCATCCCGAAAAAAATTGCAAATATAAGCAGCCCGGAGCATGAATATGTCATAACAAATAAGCCCCCGCATAAAGCGTTTATTGTTTAAGCAACAGGAGTACAAAAAATTTTGTAAAAATTTTGTTTTAACGAGAAAGGACTTTATTCATATGGTACATATGTATATACTCCTATATATACAGTGATTATCTATAAAAACTTGAATAATAATGATAATAATAATAATAATTCTTTTGTTATTTTTAATGAACACCGCCTCCTGTATTAAATGCGAGCATTATTTGAATCTTTTTTGTTTCGGTCGTTATCATTTTTTTTTTCATGTGAAACAAAATTTGTTTATAATTTATCCACTTGTTTTTTTGGGAATATTTTAATTATTTCTTTCTTTTTTTAATTTTTGCGGAAACATATGAATTATTTATGTGCTCCCATATGTTTTAATTCTCGTTCTTCTATTAAAGTTTAATGCTTTATTTTACATTCATTTCCAGTGCAGAAGTATGATTTTTCACTACAATTTCTTTCTCTGTATGGGTATATCCTTTCTACCTCCTTTTTTATAATTTTCTGCGCAAATTTTATCATAAATTATACGTGTTTGTGGTATAAAAACATTATTGTTACGATAATATGCCCATACTTTCGTTAATAAATATTCACATGTTCGTTAGGGTTTCCATTCAAAATATATGTATATTGAGAGTCTGTTCTCAAAATGAAAATTTAAAATAATAAAAATAAAAATCATTAAAATGGCCGCAATCATTCGCGGGTACAATACCACTAATTTGCTCAATAGTAAGGGTTACCCTGAATACCAGGTTCAAACAGTAACTTTTTACCCTCTCAGCACGATGTCATGTAAATTATCTTCGTTAGGAAGCAAACGTAATTGCGTCCATGTAATCTGATTCTACTTGGTCAACTGTACAAAATATGTTCTCTGTTTGCTTCCTCCTTAATGCAGAGTCAGTACGTCAGTTATGACGAACTGATGAAGGAAAAATAGCCGTATAGTAATAGAAAGTATGTTGGCTTATTAGACGTCAGTCTATGGTTCAAATCCAAGCTCAGACATCCCGAACAAAAAATTCATTCTTCAGCGTTTTCCTCTCAGCAGATTTTTGGCAAAAACTCTGTGAGTAAATAAAATTTCCATGAAAAGTTTACCAAAATCTGTCGTCTGCAATTTAATACAAACTGTAGGTCATTAACTACCACATACAACATGGATGGTGTGTTACAAGCTAACTTGTAACTCTGACTGAAGGTAGAGCTGGTGAACTGCCTACGCCGGGCACAACCATCGACCTCTCCGATGAATTCTCGACTCTGGGAATCCCTATGAGAACCTGTGTGCTTATAACTGATAATGCGATCGTCGATACCGTCAAAAACAGATGGGCGGCATCGGACACGGCAAGAACGGCGCGGAAAATCTGGCCAAGGCTGAATGAAGGGCGCATGGCAAGTCAGTTTAAACTCCAGAGGGGCACGCTCAGTATGGTTGTCGGGTTATTACGGGGCATTGCATTATGGGTACGCATGCGAGGTGCATTGGTCTTGCACACCTTGATAATGATTTCTGCAGAACCTACAGGGATAAGTAAGAGGATTAGACTGTCACTCTCCTGCTGAGCACATTTCCAGCAAATTGTCAAAGGCGATAAAGGTAAGTTGGTGCTTACTAAATGGGTGATATGGAGGAACTGTCACGGATTGACATTGGCAGTCTAAGTCGCTTCATTAAGATATCAGAGTAGTTTCGAGACTAGCGAATAGCGGAAATCTGAGGTAACACAATGGGCCTTGTGTGGCCTAAGTGTGTGCATTCAACTCTCTTAGATGGACAGCCATCTCTACCTACCAACTGTATATGATTGAGCCGGAATCGTTTTATTAAATCTGAAGAATAATTGAAAAGGTATACCGAGCAAGAGGAAAATATTAAAGGAGGTGAATTCATTCTCAAGCTAGATAGGTTTGAGACAATCTTAAATTATGTTGAATAAGACTGAACGGCCTTCTGACTGAAAAATATTGAGGAGAATAGGAATAGGTTCGAGTCGAATGTAAATTCTTTGATGAATCTGTGTGACGTTAATGCATTTCAGTAGGAAATATCTGGATCGGGATCAGGTTTGTTTTAGTCTGTGTGGAGAAAGGTTTTAAGAAACCACCTTAAATAACTGAAAGTTGTACCCGAAATAAAACTTTTCTTCAATTAACCCTAAAGGGACACCCTTAAAAATGTTCATTTACTACTAAACCTTAGACTATGTACACGTAGAAAGTATAGATAAATTCACGTATGCGGTTTTTATATGGAGCACGTTCACCGTTAGACTATACATACTTAAAACTCTTTTATACTCCTTTACTAAAGTTCCATCTCACGCTCTCAAACTCTTTTGCTGATTCACGTATACAACAAACATGCACCGCAAATTAATGCAGAACAATTGGAAACTTACAAATGATACACTATTTTGCAACAATTTTTCCTCACTTTGATAATTTTAAAGTCACCGTTGTCTAGTAGCTAGTGTGTTGGCTTATTAGACGTAAGGCCGCAGTTTAAACCCCAGATCAGACATCAAAACGAAAATATGAAAATATTTCTTCGGCGAATTTCTTTCAGCAGATTTCTGGTAACAATTCTGAGAGCAAATAAAATTGCCATGAAAAATTTCTCAAAAATCTGTCGTTCGGAGCCGACTTTAGACTGTAGGCCTGGTCATTCATGTGGAAAATTAACGTAAACATCATAAGTGGTTTGAGAAGCTAGGTTGTAATCCTGATTGAGGAGTTGTAACGACCAATTATGTATGCATTTAAATTTATTTTTTTAACATTTTATTTTTATTTAAGAATTTTAAATTGTTTTAAATGTGGATTATTTATTAACAATATTTAATTGATTTTTAAAACTTTTAACTACACCTTCATTTTGACCTATCTTTTCTTCTTTGTAGGTATGTTGCTCTTTTACTGTGTATATGTTGTACTTACACGTTGCCTTAATTTTGAACCTGTAAGTTGGAAGAGAAAGTGTTTTATAAGGATAAAGTTGAAATAATTTAATATTATAATAAAATAGGGAAGATAGCAAGCGAGAAGGAGAAAACTGATAACTTTGTTTAGTATATGCTTATTACAGTATGTAAAAATATCAATTAATATGTATAAAAAGTTATGTTGTTCTGGTGGGAGAAGGAGAGAGGAAGGAAATGGTATATCAAAAGAAAAGCAAAAGTTTTATGAAAAATCTGAGAAAATGATGGAAAAAATTATCTTTTGGTTTAAAAAAAATTTTTTTCTTTGGAATAAAATAATCGGATATATGATATGATACGATATATGATATATGCAATAAGACGCGTGTAAAGTCTATGTGAAGTTGAGTGAAAATAATCAATAATACCGAGGTTAATTGCGGATTTAATAAAATAAGCACTTCTGACAGGTTCTTCAAATTATTCATTCAAATTATTTTAATAAAAAAATTATGTACCATATACCCTTCATAGCCGTTGAATGAAATGATAAAGTTACGAGAACAGAAAAAACATTAGAAAAGTATCCAGAAAAAAAAACAGTAACAAAATAAGAAAGTTAGGGTACAATAATATCAGAATACCAGAAATACATACAAAAACCATAAAAGATAGAATATATACATGCACTATAATTGGGCATTACAACCCTTCTGTCAGGATTACGAGCTAGCTTCTCACACATCTCATGTTGCGTGTGTTAATTTTATACACGAACGGCGATTTTTCTGGATATGCAATTTTAATATCTAGTCTTAGAATTGGATAGAACGCCAGTTTTGTTAAATAAAAATCCACGGGTGCACTCACAGCTACCCTTAGTGATACCACATGAAGCGATATCTCAAAATTGACTGATAAGTTTTCATAAATCGGTTTTGACTAACAGCATAAAAATGTCACATTCAAAGCATGACATCCTTAGCAACTGGCAATCAATCGGAAAATCAAACTGAAAGTTCAATGAATTTTGTTTTGACTTCAATTTAGTATGTGGAAATTGTAGCTCTGTTGATTACTGAGAAAGGGTGAATTAAATGATGTCTGCGTTGAGTCAAAGACGCACATTGCCAATACTATCTTCCTTCTTCGATGTTCTACAGTCTCTGCAGAAGTTATTTGCAAGTAAGCATGGTCTTCATACAGCAGTTTACGAACCTAGATGCATACGTAATTGGTCATTACAACCCTTTAGTCAGAATTATTAACTAATTTACGTACCTACCCATGAGAAACGATACAGTTTCAGAGTTGTCTCTACAATCTAACTAAACTTCCAATTCAATTGAAGCCATTAAATTGCTTAATAGACTGTCGAATAGTAGTAAAGATAGTATTAGTTGAATGTCCATACAATGTAACGCAGTTCTTCTTTAGTATACGAAAACAATGGGTGTCCCGATGGCCTAGTTGGTAGTGTGCTAAATTTCAAGTGTCGAGGTCGTTGGTTCCGTTCCCACCCGAGACTGGCTGTGGATATTTGTGATTGTCTGATTGTTTGTCTGACAAATTTACGTAATTACTCACAATAGAAAAAAGAAAGTGGGAATTGTTACTAAAAAGCAATTCTCGAAAATGAAAATAACGAATATGTATGACCCCGGTCATCAAAATATATTTTTTGAGATAAAGTATACCTGCTCTAGCGTGTACATGAGCAAATCAAATACCCGAAATATCTCTATTAGCCTAAGAACCCAATTAGACTGACACGAAAGTGCCGCGAAAATCCAGCAATGGATTGAATTTTATTTTAGATTCTTAAATTGCATTTCTTAGTATATTTGCTTCCTTTTTGAATAAACTTTTCAAGGCCATATTATTACATATGAAAGAAATTTTTTAATTTACGCTTTAACGTAATTTTTTTTATTTTTTTCATTTTATTAAAGTAATTTGATACCATAAAAATATTTTTTTCACATCGAAAATATTAAAATTTTTGTTTATCATCTGAAAATGCGTAATCCAAAACCAATCACTCATAGGCATGCTACTGTAATTTAATATATTGATTGACAAGTTCTAAAGGTATTATACACTCTGGGTTTTACTTTGAAAACTGTGGGCTCTAGCTTCCAATAAAAAAATCTATTGCCGTCATTCATTCTGTATTTTATTTTTAGCCGGAAAATATTTACGGTTTTTATTTCATTTTTTTTTTAAATAAAAAAAATTTATAAAATCGAATAAGAGAAAACGTTTGAAAATTAAATCAAAAAAATTTGTTTTATTAGATTTTTTTCCTTTAAAATCACAAAACACTATAAAAACAAAAACCCAGCAGCAAATACCCTAATGTTGAATGGTATGAAAAAATCACTGGCACGTTTAAGAAAAGATTTCAAAAATTCTTTGTGTGAATGTCTTCACACTACATTTGTTGTTCCTTAGTACGCATTTGCACGCATTTACTGTATTACAACACATAAACCGCCTATCATCATAAATAATGCAGGACTCATATATCTTTGCCGACAATAAGGTTTATAAAAAACAGATAAAATATGATAAAGACGGTGTTATAATGTAAATACAAAAGCTGCAGTGTCAAGTTTTGGCATTGACTAGTATCTCTATGTATGAGTTCACAAACGTATATGTTTTGTCTGAAGGTTTTGGAACTGCTTGCAGTTAAAAATAAATTTAATTTTCTTTGTTATGGTAGAGTTTCACAGAAGTCGAGGGAACTATATATTATATATGACTATCTAAGCAGAAAAGTACTTCAAATTGTTGTGCAATCAAAACCAAACTAACTGTTTTTCTTAGAATACAGTCGGAATGAATTTCTTACTTACTTAACTGGCCATTAACAACCCGATTATCGGATTTCGGCCTGCCTTAACACATCCTTCCTTCCTTTCGTGCCTACGTTAGTTGGTCACACCAATCGATGACAGGGCTTCCTCGATCTGGTCCTTCCAATGCAAACAAGTTTGTCCTCTTCGCCGACTTCCGCAAATCTCCGCGTCAAATACCCGTCTCGCTGGAGCATCCAGCTCCATATGCTGGATGTTAATACGCTGCACAATGTCCATTTCGTTGACTGGCTTACACAGCTCACTGTTAGATCGGATGCGGAAATTATCGCCAACTCGCACTGGACCGAAGAACTTTTCTCTCGAATACTCTCAAGGCTGCTGCATCAGTGCTTAATAGTGTCCATGCCTCTTCGCCATAAAAAAACACGGGGAGAATGAGCGTCTTGTAGAGTATTAGTTTTGTCGTACGAGAGAGGTCTCTATTACTCAATAGCCTATTGAGACTATAGCAGCACCTGCAAGAGTGATCATGCAATTGATCCCCAGACTAACATTATTTTTGGTAGTAACGGAGGAGCCAAGATCTGTAAATTCCTTGACTACATCGAAAGTATTCTGAGATCCAATACGACGCTTATCCAAACTTTCGATAACATATACTTCGTTTTACCCTCATTTACTGCCAGGCCCCGTTCAATAGCACTAAAGATCAGAATGAATTAGTTTCTATAATTTGGTCTCAATTGGTATATTTTGATGGGCACTATATTGTGCCTAATTTTATGTAGATGTAGCGGAGTATTACAAGCAGACGAAATTTAAAATGGAAAACTAAACCAGCAAGAATTTTTGTAAGAATTATGATATAAAATTAACATGCACAACATAGTGGTGTGAGTAGCTACGTCATGATCCTAATTGAAGTGTGATAAAGACTAATTATGTGTGTATGTATCCGTGTTATTTACTTTGTAGTTAATTCATTAAAAAATTGTTTCCATGTGCAGTTTAAAATGTTCGTTTAGATAACTGAATAAATATTTTAATGGAAAAATAGGAAATTTAAAATTAGTTATCAGAACGCGTATGACAACTATACCCGAAAATATCGAAGATTTGTGCGTGAATCGTATGTCGAATTTTCAAAAAGATCTCTATATGACGGTAAAGTATAATTGGTTCAGGAGTTGAAGCTGATGGGCCAACGAAAAACTGCAAATTGATCGATTCTGCAAAAAAAAAATCTTCTTTTCATCTTGATGGATACGTTAGTAAGCAAAATCGCCGTATTTGGGGCTCAGAAAACTCACACGTGGTCTTGCAGAAGCCAATGCTTCCATTACGGAAGGAATCATTAGCCCATATTACTTTGAAAATAAGGACGACCCAACCACTACGGTGAATGGAGACAGCTATTGCACCATGATAACCGACTTTTTTGTACCAGCTCTTCTATATGGTATTGATGTGAACCAACAGAATGGTGCAACTTTCGGCCATTTAATTAGCCGAAATTGTGATGCCAATTGGCCGCCAAGAAGCTGTGATTTAACACCGTTGTACTATTTTCTTTGTGGCGTCGTTAATGAAAATTGTTATGCCAACAAACCAGTGACAATTGAGCACTTGAAGGCCAATATTCGTAATGCCATTGCTGAGATACGACCCCATATACTCAAAAAAATACACGAAAATTGGTTCGATGGAATGAGGTACTGTGCCGCTTATGGCTGAAAGTCAATTTAGCCAGCTGAATTGCCCTAAAAATATATAAATCTTATGTAAATATCTGTTGGCTCTCATTCGAAAGAACTTCAGTTAGCTGAATTTACTTTTTCATTCAGTAAAACAGACTCTTTAACATCATTCTTATGCCATACCCTCTTAAAGAACTGCAGAGTACTCTGTTTATAAAATTTTCAAAAAAAAAACCGACAGAAATAAAACCGACAGAATGAAACCCAATTTCATGTTTTGAATTACTTATAAACTTTGACATGATAAACGCATGTATCAATTGTATGAAAACAAAAACAACATCTTATTCTGAATATAACACACACACACACAGTCACTCACTGAAACAAACAGATTCGAACAATGGCAGTGCGTGTTATTTTTATGTCATACCGTTATAAACACTTTTTGTTTTCAGTATTTTTGTCGATTGTTTGTTGTTTACATGGTTGTGTGTCTGTCTGTCTGTCTGTATATTATTTTATTGAATTTATTGTTCTTCTTCTTTGGGTCTTCGTTCTAAATTGTTTATTTGTACCGGGCAAGTGGAGTGGAGCGTGTAAGTGTGCATATTTTCTTACCATATAGTTTCACACTTTCTCATCCACCATATCCACTTTATATTTTATTATTGATTCTAAGACATTTAGTCTGCCTTTCGGTCTAAAATTAAACTCTAAATAAATGTATGGAACATAAATATTTATTAAATATTTGATTTAATGTTACAATCATTATACATACTAAAAATAAAATAATAGATTTAGTAGAATAAGCACAATTATTAAATTGAAAACAATTGTTCGCATGATATACACTACTCGCCAGTTGAATAACATACCTCCTGAGGTTTAAAAATATCTCATTTTTCTCAAAGTCTAATTATATAGCAGCGCTTTTGCCTTCTTTTGTTCAGAAATCAGCAATGAGTATTCAGAAAGATGAGTACAATCGAATCATACTCATAATTTCTGATACTTATACGCATTCAGACTTATGTTAATATCATGGAACCTCTATTCATACTCAAAGTTTGTACTACTCATCGTACTCATACTTAACAATACGCATGATGTTGTTGATTTCGACTCTCCATGACTCAACATTTACAAGAATCACAAAATAAGTATGAATCGCGTACGAACACTAAAATACTCACTAGAAGATTGTGTGTTTGCTCTGTTTGCTGCTCTGTCTTCTTCCTTTTTTTGTAAATGCAATAATAACTAAAACTGTAAATTTTGATGAATGTATATAAGTATATGATCATGAATCTAAATGAGTAGGCTAATGAATCAAATATATTTCGAATGGTATGAATTTGATGTCAACGTTGTACGCATACTCATAGCATCCTGTACTTATAAATCAACGTTGTAGTGAGTACGAGTGAATCAAAATAGTTAAATTTCAATATTGTTGACTCACTTATACGGGCATGTTCTGAAAAACGCAAATCACCTGAATTTTGCGTTTTCGTTTTAAAAAGCCAAGAGGATGTTCTGGCGAACGCAAAAATTTTTTTTATATGATTCAAAATCGCTAAATAGGTGTTCTGGCAAACGCTTAAAGCTAAATATTTCCGATTTCAAATCACAAGAGTATATTGCAGTGAACTGATGAAATATTTGAAATTTTTACCATTTGTTGCCGCTTTTGTTTTATATTCGGTATTTGTTAAATTTTGTTATATGAAACAATACTAAATTTTTTAAGTTTTATGTTAATTGTTTTGTTTTATTAATAAAAAATAATAATGAATTGCATTAAAATATAATAAGATTTTTTTAATTAAATCAAAACAGATAAAGGTAAAAAGATTAAAAGGTTTGTTGCATTATTTAATAAGTATGAAACGAACAGAGAGAGATTTATCTGTAAGCATTAAAAATCACACATGTCCACATCAAAGTTCTAGCAATCCTGTTTCTTATTTGAACTCTAAAAACTATAAAATCCATTTCTTCAAAAATAAAGTTCAGAATCCGATGCGGGTTTTACTATCCTAACATGGGATTCAATTGCTCCTGGAATTTTAAACTTTCGATAGAAATGCATTTTTGACGATTTTGTTTCTTCACGTGTCATGTCCAAATTGATCCAAAGAAGGAAGGCATAGTCTTTCTTCAAAAACATTAAGTACATCTCATAACATTTTACACAACATAGAACGTCCCATACTGAGATTTATGTCATTGGCAATCACGCCTTGGAAGGCACCGACCGCCTGAAATTTTAAAGCGCTCAGCAAACGTATCGTGTCTGGAGTAGTACTTTTACATATATGCCCAGCAGTTCCTTCATAACCCATCCTAAATGCAGTTTTATTCAGCCGGTAAAGCGCTATAAAACTTAACACAAAATCCTCATATATATTACTCCTTTATATGTAGTAATGTTTGTACTTACGCCTACTCCGGAATGTCTAATGGGTTAGAATAATCCCTCAGGACACGCCTTTTTAATTTTTCATTTCTGGTTTGCAGTTTTTTTAAACAAATTATGATTAATAAAAAACCTGTAGGCATTTTTACTCCTTATTTTTTAGTTTTGATGTTTTCATTTTTATTTGTAATGCTAAAACATATGTTTTATTTTTTTCATAAACGACTTCGAAAAATCGAAAATCGCAAGTAAAACGCGTGAGTTTCAGAACACCCTGAAATAAATTTGGCGTTTTTAAAATCACTTGCGATTTCAAATCGTGCGATTGTCAGAACAGGCCTGATATTCAAAATTTCATGAGTGGTTATGAAAAGCGAAAAACAGATTTATTGCTGATCTCTGGTTTTGCTATAAAATTTTAATAAATTTTGTTGTAATTTAAATTTCTCTATCTTTATCCCTGATAATGTTGATGTTTTCTTTCACCGGAGCTGTACTCTGCTGGAGATTCTTAATGCGTCTATCCACTTACTTGGCATCGTCTTAATGACTGCCATTGGGACCTTGAATAAGCCGGTGACATTGCTTTTCCCTCGTACTCGCATCCTCACATGCAATCGAACCAGGAAACACTAAAAACCTTGGTTTACACTTAATATAAACAGAACTGAATCCTTATTAATTAAATCTTTCTGAAATATGGCCAGTTACATTACATATTTGGGTAGTGTTCTTTCGACCAACGAAGAAGCTAAGCCCGACGTTCTAGGATGCATAAAAAACGCGCGTCTGGCATTTGTCAAGCTAAAAAATTTGTGGCTAGTAAATAACATCAGCATTGTCACAAAATGCTAAATTTTTGAAGCTGCCTGAAATCTGTGGTCTTTTACATCTCACGAACATAGCTCCTGACCGTGAAAGTGTGGGCAGAACTGCTTCATATATTGCTGCTTTCGAAATATTCGCCAAATATAGTAAACCCTTGAATTATATAATGAGGTTCTATGGAGAATTACTCATCAATAAGGGGGAAAAAATTGCGTTTATTGTTCCTCCCACACAGATCTGGCCCGCAAGGAATGCGACGTAGTGGAATATTTATTGTTTTTTTTTCAAATTCTTATTAAATTATTCGCTATTCACAGCTTGAAATCCAAAAAAAAAGAAACGGTTACCATGACATGTCAGAAAATTTGAACATGCCTACGCCACGATTGAGAGATGCCTGTTTAAAGTGTCTGATTTTTTGGAATTCCTTCGTTCCAGAGTAAAAGCGTTACGACTAGCCGAAAATATGGATACTGTTAATGCAAGTGTGGCTGAAAATTCGATTTTGTCGGTTCAACGGCGTTCTCAGCAATTGGGCCTATCTTATGGTCCCTTATGACTTATTTTAATTTGCGCCAGCATCTATATAATGTTCAATTTATCGAACAAAAAAAAAAAAAAAAAAAAACCAACTTAGTATTAATAAAGCAACTAATAGGATGCTAAAGTACTAAGGGTTTAATGCTGATTGTTTTTCGACTAAAACTTTCTTCAGCGTATTTCGCACTTGGTGGTTGCGACAAGGAACAAAATTCTGGCATATGAAGCTTTGAAATTTAAGGAGTGATTGTGGCAAGGATATCGAATTCCGAAAAAGTTATTGTTTGATGTGCATTAGGGTCAGGAAGTGTAACCCAGGAAGAACTTTCAGATTATATTCACATCGCTATGACACTTTTTAGACTGCAAGTAAAGCTTATTAACTAGATAGACTGTAGCTTCAACAACATACCATTAGTCACTAACTTCTATTCAGAGTGCTATGACACTATGATAATTGGTTCTTTTTGGGCTACAAATGAAGCTTATTAGCGGAACATCAACAAAACGCCAACAAAGGAAAGTCACGGATTTTAGCTTTATTGCATGAGAAGTTTCCAGAAGAAGTTATTTCTATTTCTAGTGGTGTGGCTAAGTAGCCATATAATATACTCCTCCGTGGGACTATATCGAAGATCGCTTGATCGAAAATTCCCTTAGGTTGGATTATTTAAAAAGCCGCATTCGCAATTTATCGTCAACTGTTGTAACCAATTCAGACGCTGTCGTTTAAATGCCATTTTCTTTCCTTTCATTGTGGAATGTCCGCCATGGCTTCTATAGGTGGAGCGCATCTGAAAGCTCCGCTATTCCATGACTCTAGCGCACAAATCAGGCTAAATTTGAGCGATGGCATGGATTAAGTTGGATTTGAGGACCACTGCGAGTTAAGAAAGCACTACAAAAATCGTTTTATTGGTGGGCATTCCATATCATCTCCACGTGCGATGATCATTTCTTCAAATCTCTCGAGATGTTACATATCATTGGTATCCCAATCATCCAATTCAGGCCAAAAGAAATTGTTAATGCTTTAATGATCGCTGTAATGGTCTGACAAGATCATTCTCCAAAAAATAATGACGTTGTCAGCAGAAAATTCACACCAATATTCGATTTTATCGGGATGTATTTTACGTTCTTTGATGTCGTGTGACTTGGTATCCTCCAAGTTCGACAATGTTCTTTATTCACGTACCCATTCATTTAAAAATGGGTCTCATACGAGAAAATGATTTTTCGGTGAAAATTGGAGTCAATTGTCAACTGCTCTACGGCAGTTTACTTTCAACTCATATGTGGGCTGAATTTTGTAATGGCGCAGACCTAATTCACGACGCAAAATACACGAATTGTGGTATGCGGAAGACCGAGTTCTTGTGAGTGTCAAGAAATCGACTGCCTCGGATTCTATTGCACATTCTCACGGACAGCGAAAGAGTTTTTGGTAGATCTTGCATTTGGTCGATCGATTTGCTCAATCAATCGGTTATGAAGTCGCCATAGTCTAGAAGGTAGTATGTTGGCTTATTAGACGTAAAGCCAGGGTTCAAACCCCAGGCCAGACATCAAAACAAAATACAAAAACTATTTCTTCGGCGACTTCCTCTCAGCAGATTTCTGGCAAAAACTCTGAGAGTAAATAAAAATTGCCATGAAAAGTTTCTCAGAAATCTCTCATTCGGAGTCGACTTTAAACTACAGGTCCCGCCACTCATGTATAAAATTAACACACAACATAAGTGGTGTGAGAAACATGGTCGTAATCCAGACTGAAGGGTTGTAATGACCAATTATGTATGTATATATGTATAAAATGGGAGAAGCACACGGCACATTTTTAATTGCTGTTGAATTTTATATGCGTCCATGGTGATTTGGCGCAAGGGACTGAATATGTGACAACTTATTTGATTGACTTAGTTTCATCATTCTAAGTCAACCACTGTGATCCATATAAAATTTTATTAAATTTTTGACGATAAAAAATATTTTCATTTGTAGGATTCATTTAAATTTCGACTGATATTTTTTTTTGCTTAAACATTTCTTGTTTGTTCGCTTTGCCTTAAGTTTGTTAAACAAAATTTGAATGTAAAAACAAAGCTTTCAATATCACGTGCAATTTATATGTCAATTATTTCACTTATTTCCCACATTAATAAGCAAGAAAAATACAGAAAAAAAACTGGGACTACATTTATTTGCTTTTCCTTTTTAACGTTTTCATAATCTCTTTAACTTTTCCTTTGGCTACACATTTCACTGGAAAAGAACAATTTACGATGGTAATTTAAGAACATGCTCTAATGACTGTGAAGGCAAAGTAAAAAGAAAGAAAAAATTTATAAATGAAAGTCAAGACTGGCAATAAAAATTCTACGAAAAAAATTGTTTCTTTTCGGCTTAGCCTATAAGGAGTTTTAAATTATATTTGGAAATGCAAACGAAAAACAGCCTTATTTTCAAGGTCAGAATTAACAAAAATTGTACTTATTTTAGAAACTGTATCCCAGTAAAATAAAGTAAGTAAATAACAGGCTGCCTTTCAAAATATTAGTTGATTTGTGTTTGAACAAAGTATCGTGTTTCATAATGCCACTGTACGAAATATATACAATGTATTCTGTTTAAAAACGTCGGCAATGTGTATTTTTAACGCAGTCAAAAAGCAATCAGGCATCGGATTTATAGTTGATGCATTGTTTGGTTATTTTGCATATGTACATAGTTTATATACAGTAGTAGAACTGCATACAAACTTTGTATTGATACATTTTAGAAGGCAGCCACATATTGTTTCGTTTTTTCCTTTTAAAAACGTTTCAGATATGAGCTCGTAGATTACAAATAAAATGAAAATAAATTTGTGTTTACATTCTTTATTGTTCGCACATTTCTGTTTGCCACTGTTCACAACTTGATGTAAAGAACAACAATTGCTTTGTTTGTTAATATTCTTTGCACTCTTTTGCGTAAACAATAACAATTGTTCGACAAATCTTTGTAACGGAGATCTTCAAACCACGATTATTCTCCTCATATACACCGTCTCTTCACACAAGACTGACTGAACTTTTACTAACTCCGTTGCCTGTTTTTGCCTTGTCTTTTATATAGCAACGTAAACAGTCTGATGATTGTCCTTGATGGCGAACGTTTATGGTTTCGCCCTCTCGAAATCTATATAAAGGTAAAAATCGTTGTTTACATTCATTATTGCTGTTTGTGTACTCCGTTTACATTTATTCTCGTAGCGTTTGTTGTTGTGTTTTTGGTTACTTGATTACCATTTTTTATGCTAGTGATTGTTGTTATAGTAAGCAGTGCGATAATTAGCAAACAAGTTCATTGTTTTGTTTTTGTAGCTTTTGTTTATAATTTTAATGTTAAACGGTGTAAAAGCGAAACACCAGTATCTAATTTTTTTCATTTTCGTAAGTGAAATAACGTGTGTTATTTTTAAAACAAATTCTCTTTAGAAGATTGGAATATAGTGATTAAGAAAGAATTGGGCCAATCTTCTAAAGAAAAATTGTTATGATAATTACTTAAATGTAAATATAATTAGGGTTAACGAAAAGAGAAAAAGAGATAAAGAAATATTAGTATGTATTACTTTTTAAGGTTGTTAGGTATGACTTACCCTTTTGAGATGAGATGAGTGATGAGAGATCTTTTTTTCTCTCCGGAAGTATTAAGAATTTATTTTATAATTGAGATTGTTTATAACCAATCAGTTGAGCGTTGTGAATGTAAATAAATTTTAGGTACAAATTAGATTTCATGAAACTTTAGAATTTTCCAAAAGATAAATTATTTAGAAAAGTATAAGATAAATTTGGAAGGTTGGAATATTTAAGTGTTAGTTAACGTATAACAATTAGTTAACAATAACAACTTTCCAATAAAATATAAATTAATTCGCAATATAATTCAGTAAGAGTAATAGGGATAATAGTTTCAATAAATAACTTCAATTTAATTTCAAATTCACTTCAGTTCAATTTCAAATTTAAAATTCAAAAGGCAATATAAATTATGTACAAATTCTGAATTTAGAAACGAGTTTGATATTTAGCCAAATTTGGGTTAGAAATGGAATATTATTTCATTCACATGGCAGCTGCCGCTGGCCTTACAGTACCTCATTCAATCAGACCAATTTTCGTGCACTTTTTCGAGCGTATGGGGTCGTATCACGGCAATAGCATCTCTGGTTTGTCGGCATAACACTTTTCATCGACGGCGCCCCACAGAAAATTATCCAACGTTGTCAAATCGCAACTTATTGGCGATGAAATTTGACGCTATAAATCGATTGTGGAATGAGATATCTGGCAAGTTACACCATCCTGCACCAAACATTGTTCACATCAATACCATGGAGAGCGGGTGCAAAAAAAAGTTGTTATCATGGTGCGATTGGTGTCTGCATTGACCGTAATTGATGCGCTGTTCTCATTTTCACATTTAGGCTGATAGATATAATGACTTTTAAAGTTACTTAAAAATATTAAATTTTTTCTTATTTGTTTTGGAAATTGTAATTTTAAATTCTTTGAAAATTGTTTAAGAACCTCTGCCTTTATTTGGTAATGCCGCCACACTTTGCCATTTTGTTAATACAGGGTAATTGTTAAATTTTCTTTGATTTACATAAAAGAAGCACAAAATTGTTGCTCATTTGAAATGAAAATATATAATTTGGTGTATGACTGTAGCAAATTACGTTATTATTGTTAGTATGGAAAATTGCAGTATATGAAGTCGGGCTGTGTGTACCACCTACAAAATAAAGTAAAATGTTAACATAATTTGCTTTACACAACCAAATGATTGTTTAAAAACTTTGAAGAAAATTGAAAACAGAAAAGTAACACAAAATTTAATGATCATTGTACGAGTTGTTTTACAACAATAGATGAAAAACATGTTTGGCGTTAAAGAAAAATTTTTTAAGTTTTCACACAAAAGCATGAAAAAGATTTCAAATTTTTAACTTAATTATGGAAAAAGCAAGTTTGTTTTAAATTTTTCTTTTTTTCTAATATTTACAATGTCTAATGGAGTCTAATGGAGTTGGATCTATTCCGATAAGTTAGCACTATTTCAGGCGGAAATTGTTATTAAACAACCTGCACATATGATTGAAACCAGAAACCCACCTCCTTGGAAGTTGATTATATGTATGTGTGGACAGTCGAGCAGCAATCAAAGTGCTGGGGTCTCAAATCTAATGGCGTCAAGAGTTGTATGCACTCTCTACACCATACACGCGATACAACTCTCGCCACTACTGTGTTCCGAACCACTGTGGCATAGAAGGAATCGAAAAGGAGGACGTAGTGGCATTAAAAGTTTTGGATATATCTGACGAAGAGACAACAGAAAAGATATATGAGCCCCTACAAGAATACTTTTTCAAATTGGAAAAAGTAGAATAAAATAACAAATCAAAGGTGGTTCAAAGGTGGTAGACGTATTTCAAAATTACTGTGTCCAACAGTGGACAGCAGGAAAACTACAGGAAAAACCTACTTGCTTTCGACAAGAGAACGATTCGCATTCTAAATGGAATTCTAACAGGACTCTGCACTATTGGCAGTTTCGTTGACAAGCTCGGTCTGCCCCATTAGGATTACTGCAGAAGTTGGTATGATGTAGAGGAAATGAAATCGGTACAATACCTTTTATACCACTGCCCTGCACTTCAAAGCAGAAGTAATCGGTTTTTGGGTGACAAAACGTTTAAAGGTCGGGGCTTGGTGGAGAACGTGTCACTAAGATAACCGGTCGGTTTCGCCTGGAGCTTGGGGTGATTCAAACTCACTACTAACTGATCATGACAAGAGAACTCATGTTCTTCTGGCAAAAACTAAATAGATATGCCATGAAAAGTGTCTCAAATCTGTCGTTCGCTGCCAATGTTAACCTTAAGGTCCCGTTAGTTATGAATAAAATTAACACACAACATAAGAGGTGTGAGAAGCTAGGCCGTAA
Source organism: Sarcophaga subvicina (assembly GCA_936449025.2). Lineage (NCBI taxonomy): Eukaryota > Metazoa > Arthropoda > Insecta > Diptera > Sarcophagidae > Sarcophaga > Sarcophaga subvicina. Next base: position 80,812,818 of record OW388084.2, read on the forward strand.
TCACGACTGAAGGATTGTAGTGACCAATTAAGTATTAATTGTTTAATAAATGTTTCAAATTTAATGAAAACAAATACGAATTTTAAAAGTTAATAATAAAACCACTGCGGTCAAACGAATGTCTTTGACTGTACGTAGGTCGTTGTATTTAAGCGAAATGGTTTTAAATGGGAACGCTTGGAGTAAATTCCATGAAAGTATTGTAAGACAATATAATCTTAATTTCTTTTTTGTTGGTTTCCATTTTTTTGATGCCTTAAAAGTCTCATTATGATTTCAAATATTTTTTTATTCCATTAATTTTTCTCAAAAATCATTTCCGTTTACGAATTTCATAATATTTGCTGGTTTTAGATGGAATTAGCAGTCCATAGTGAAAGAAAAAATTTAAAATTAATTAACAAAACAAATAAATCCTCATATTTCATTACTTTCTTACATCTTTATACATCTCTAAGACTCTAACGTTTTGACGTGTGATAGGAAAATAAAATCAAAACCACGTAATGGAATATGCTTATAAAAAGCATAGTTCTGATGAAAATGAACGTGTTTGTGTTCAATGTATCACTTTTGCTTTCCTTCATAACATTGATATTTCGTTTTGCTATTTCTTTGCTTTTAGTTGTCATTGTTTAAGTGAACAATTAATATTGTTAACACTATAGTTGTTGTTGTTGTTTTTATTTTCTTCAAATCAAACAAAATAAATAAATAAATAAATCATTCCATAAACACTGACAAATTGAAATTCAAAATCGCAGCTTGCGGCAAATGAAAATGAGGCTTTTTTTGCCTTCAATTCAACAATTCAATTGTTTGTTTGCAATTTTCCTTGTAACTAATTTTTGAAAGTGTTTACAATGACATTTCATTAGGCCATACGATTTTGATAAATTAGCCACTTAACAGTTTAATATTAACATTTAATGTTGACATTTGTAACATGTTGCGTGGAAAAAACTTGAGTAAAACAGGCGGAGATATGAACATGAGATAAATGATGATTTGTATTAAGCGGAGTTGATGATATTTCAACGATTAATCGTTTAAAAAATTTGGGAATATTTGGGACCCGTAATATTGGTTCTATAAATAAAATTATACTCTTCATCTGTCGAGCAATTTTGACGAAAAAAATCCTTACAGAGATGCCAGTCCACATTTCTGCAGTGACTAGCGTTAAAACAGAAATCTGAGTCAAATTTTTCACTACAAGAAGGTACCCAATTTAAAATCGAAGAACAAATTTTAGAATTTGACGTAGTCTAGTAGGTGGTGTGTTGGCTTATTAGACGTAAAGCCAGGGTTCAAACCCTAGGTCAGATATCAAAAGGAAATATAAAAAAAAATTATTTCTGCGGCGACTTCCTCTCAGCAGATTTCCGGCAAAAACTCTGAGAGTAAATAAAATTGCCATGAAAAGTTTCTCAAAAAATCTGTCGCTCGGAGTCGACTTTAAACTGTAGATCTTGCCACTCATGTATAAAATTAACACACACAACATAAGTGGTAAGAGAAGTTAGGCCGTAATCCTGACTGAAGTGTTGTAATGGCCAATTATGTATGTGTATGTATGAACAATTTTTGTAGAACTTTAGAATACACATTTACATCTATATCGATTTGACAACGCATTTGTAGATAGTACGGTCAGATCTACAATTAGTTTATAATGACGTTTCGCGGAAGATGTATAGCACACTGCTTTGTAGAGTTCAATGATTTGTTTCATAACATTTGTTTGAATAAGAAGAAAGGAGGCTGCTTCCGTGTGAATGTCCAACAACATCAGAAAGTGGACTAAGACACCTCCATGCAAACAGTTTTTATGAATTCTCGAGAAAATATAAGGGCAACCCATGCAAACTCTTTCAATGACTGTTTTTGTATTCGTATGAGAACTTATAGTTTACAGGGTCGTAGTAAACTATAAGTTCTCATACGAATACAACTAATGCCTTCGAGGTTTTCATTAAGAATGGACTAAAGTTTGACGAGAAGTCAAATCGATATCAAGGAAGGTAACCACAGTGCGCAAATCTGTATCGATAAATTCAAATCTTTTGTAGTCGTGCTGAAAAGCAAAAAAACGTGCTGAAAGAATGGACATTTTATAAAGAATATCAATGGGATGGTAGGCTAACTCGTGTGTAGACCTTCAGTTTCTGCGGAAAGATTTTTCTTTCTTAAGGATAGATTACAGTAGGAATTATACAGTTAAACCAACCGACTATAGCCCCCTTGATTGTTTTCTCACTTGTCTGATTGAGCACACTTAACTCCATACCACACAATATCTACCACATCATACAATACAACACAATACATGGTTATATAAGTGCGTAAATACTAGGCAAAGAAAGATAGGAATCCTATCGTCCTAAAACATGTTGCATTAGACGAATAACTTGCTTAGATGGAAAAGAAGAGTAGCTATTAGGGTGGTACTCCATTCCTGAAAGGGTGAAACTTTTTAAATCCAAAGAAAGCAACATCACAGATACGCAGGAATTGGCACTTTTTAGAATTCAAAGAACAAACTTGCCTACTTATACCTCAGTAGTATGGTGCTACATAAGAATAATTCAAAGTGTATGCATTAAGAACATCACCTTTGGGATTTGAAGCAAAAGGCGGCCCTTGTGACAGACCGTTTCCATGCTATAGTGGAAGTGATCAACTAGAGCTACAAATGATATTTCCACAGTATGCTTGGGGCTCTGCACTAATACTCGCTTAACAACAAATTATCCGACGATATACTATACCGACTTTCTTAATCAAACGGATCTATTGAAGAAACTCTGTGGTAAGCCTTATAAGAGGAAAACTTTGAATATATTGAGACGGTTTAAAGGCGACCTGATCAGCGATGAGTGCTCTTACGGAACAACATCCTGTGTCATACCTAGACTAGGGCCTTGGATAAAATGGAATGCTGGGCATGTTGTGAAGACATTAAAATGAGACATTGCCCAGCTTTAGTAAACTCGATATCCCCACAATTTTTGAAAAGATATAACTTATCTTGGAGCAGTAGATTGAAATAATAGATGGATAGATAATAATAGAATAGTGATCGAGTAGATTGTCTCTTTACAAAAGAAAGTGGTGGCTATTTAATAGAATTTATTCACAATTTTCAATCTAATTTATGAAAGAGCGCCCCTATGATTACTTACTTAATTCATCATTACACCACTCATGTCGTGAGTGTCAACTTTATTCATGAGAACAATCCGCCATAATATACGATAATATGCCAAAAATATGCGATATTCAAGAGCTATAACACGTTAGAAAGTGCAGCATGGCTGACTTTCTTAATCAGTATAGTTTCAGAGAATACTCCACAACTGAGCAGTCAGAGTATCCTTAAATTATTATAAGTAAAGTTCTTTAGATTTTTCTTTTTATAATATAAGCCATTTATTTGACAATTATTACTCAATTTCAATAAACGTATTGAGTATGTCGGTTATATCGTGAGACCTCTGTTCAAGACCCAGTTCAGACATCCGCAACTAAAAACGAAATATGAAAAATATTTCTTCAGCGACTTCTCTCAGCAGATTTCCAGCAAAAACTCTGAGAGTAAATAAAATTGCCATGAAAAGTTTCTCAAAAATCCATCGCTCTTAGTCGACTTTAAATTGTAGGTCCCGTCACTCATTTGTAAAATTAACACAAGCAACATAAGTGGTCGCATGTAATTTTCAGGGAGGATCTTTAATGACTTGCGTAGCTTTTGGATATAGAGCCCGTTCTCCATTCTGTTTTATTTCTCATAAAATGAATGCAGAGAACTATGTGGAGTTACTGGACAATGTTTTCGTTGAATTTGCTGAATAAAATTATGGAAATAGTTTTACTTTTCAGCAAGACAACGCCCCTATACATGTAGCCAAAGGACCAAAGCATTTTTTGAAGAAAAGGATACAATTGTTTTGCACTGGCCACCACTTAGTCCCGATCTAAATCCTGTTGAAAACCTATGGGGAATTTTAAGTGCCGTAATATGCAAGAGTGTGATGATTTATAACTCCTTAAAAGAGCTGAAGGAAGCTTTAATAAAAAATGGGACGAAATTCCCCAAGATGAGTTACAAAAATTAATAAACTCTATGCCACTTCGGTTAAATGAAGAAATTAAAAAACGAGGAGGACACACGCATTATTAAAATTTATGTTTTATTTCAATTTATTTAATTAGCTTTAAGTTTTGAATTTTTTCTTATTTTAATAAAATTTAAATAAATATTTCCTTTAAGAATTTGAAATATTTAATAAAAATAAACAAACTCTGAAAACTTTTTACTTTAATTTTTTGTTTCTCTTTACTAAATATAAGAAATATATCAACTTATAAATTAGATTTAAAACCAAACAGATTTCTAGAAAAAACACATGTACCATATATTTTCTTCCTTGGCTGTATGTTGAGTAATCCTGAGGTTAAAGATCAATATGATAAAGTTATTGAGGAGTATCTTACCCTAGGCCACATGTCGAAAATAGATCATGACGCCGTTTATTCTCCTAAACGCAGTTACTATCTACCCCATCATGCCGTTTTTAAGCTTGATAGCACAACCACCAAGCTACGTGTCGTTTTTAACGCCTCTTGCACCGCCTCTAATGGCTTAAGCCTTAACAATGTGTTGTACACTTGCCCGATTTTACGAGCCGATTTAAATATTTTGATTCTCCGGTGGAGACTGTTTAGATTTGTCTTCAATGCAGACATACAAAAGGTATACAGGCAAATGCTGGTTGTACCAGATCACACTCCTTTTCAAAAGATATTATTCCGTCGAAACTCCCAGGAAGATGTCCAAGATATCGAATTAAACACACAGTGACATTTGGTGTTAACTGTGCCCCCTATTTGGCCATAAGAACCCTACATCAGTTAGCTGATGGTTGTGAAACGGATCACCCCTTTGTTTCTGAGATTTTGCGAAACTAAATATATAGAGCTACTCGTAATCGTTATGAGATAATTCATGTTCTGAATTCTGCTGGCTTTTCTCTTCACAAATGAGGATTTGCCACCAGAACATTTATTGGATTCCCAATTTCTAAAAATTGTCAGACGCCAGCACCGCTAAAACTCTGGGTTTACGTTGGAATGCGATCATTGATGCATTTTCCTTCAAGCCATCTCCAACGCCCGATTTCTCTGTAGTACAAAACGTTCTGTCTTGTCTCAAATATCAAAGCTATTCGACCCCGTTGGGTGGTTGGCATCTAAAGTCAGAGTTGCTGAAATTCTTATGCACCAAATTTGGAAAGACGGAACTGATTGGGACGAATGTTTGAAACCCATGACGTTTAACAGATGGCTAGAGCTTGTCGATGATTATTCGTACATCGAAAGGATTAACATCCCCCGTTGGTTTAATTTTAACCCTCAGAGTGAAGTACGACTTCATGCATTTTGCGATGCTTCTGAGAAAGCATATGCTGCCAACATACGTATGTGTATACAGACAAGATTGAATTGTTATTATAAATGAAATTAAAATTTTTAATCTTAGTTTAGCGCATGGGGGGATCGAACCCGCGACCTTCGCGTTATTAGCACGATGCTCTAACCAACTGAGCTAATGCACCACATGTTGCACTAATGCATTGTTGTACTAATGCATTGTTGCACAAATGCACTATATGTCTCACAGTTGTTGCAGAAGAAAAATTTATAAAATTTAATAATAATAGAATTCAAACAATACTGGTATAGAAAGAACTTCCATATAAACACTCTGTTCTTTTTTTAAATGTAATTGAAGTCTAACTCTTATACTAAATGCTGAATTCCACTACACTTGCTAATTTATGACAAAACAATGCGTTAGAAAAAATAGGAAAGTAGTAAAAAATAAAAAAACAACAACAACATTGTAGTATAGTTGTTTAGAGTGATTGGAATAAGAAATATAATTTTGTTACATTTGCTGCTGGAAGTGCTTGCCATTTCTTTATTTTGCAATTCATTTCATTACTTATTTTTCTTAATTTATTTCCTCTTTAAATAAATTTGCTGTCCTTATTACAATTACAATTTGTAGTCTTTCTATTCAATTTTGTCTTCTTTAGATGCGCAAGGCCACAATGAATGAAATATTTTTATGAGCGACTATTCTAATATAAATAATAATTGTTTAATTATGAAAATATTCTTGAATTTTAAATTATGGTCGTAATGGCCCTTAGGTGCCTAAGCGTAAATGAAATGCTTTCTGAAAGAGAGGGTTACTCCACAGAGATTGCAACAACAGTGCAGCAACGCGATTACTTAATTCATTACAACTCTTTAGTCAGGCTTAAAACTTAGCTTATTACAAAAAACAAGTTGTGTTTCTTAATTTTATAAATACGCGGCAGGACCACCTACAGTCCAATTTTTTTTACTTTCCGAGTTTTTGCAAGAAAACTGCTGAGAAAGAAATCGCCGAAAGGAATGATTATTTCGGGATCTCTTCTATTAATTCACCAACTAACTAAGGTGTATAAAAATTCACCTTTAATTCTTCGATTATTCTGGCCAACGACTCCTAAACCCTGACGAAGACAGCCCAACGTTCCCTATCGTACCAAATAAGAAGGCCTTAATAGAGCTCAATTCAATTTCCATAGGCTGGATTTGTAAGAGAATAGACATAAGGAAGAGGAAGATGCTGTCCTAAGAGAGTTTTTCATAAAATTTATGGAAAATTTGCATCATGACTTGGACCTGCACCCACATGATATTCAACTGGCCTTGGAACTGAAGGTAAACAAAAGCATACAACGACGTCTATGCCTAATATTCATCGAAACATCATCATCAGCATTGAGGTCCAATCCTGGACGAAAGGTGTATAAACAAACAAAATTGTCGAATTTCGTGCGATGTCTGTCCACATGAGATCCATGAGTGTCTAATACATACCGAAAAATTCACTATTAGGTGTCTATTATGAGATAGTGGCTTTTTTGAGCCTGAATATTGGTTTCAATAAGATAGTGCTACGCGCCACAGAGCTCATGCCAAATTGCACTTAATGCACAAGAGATTTAAGAGACATCGTCGTAGCACGTGGGTATACAGACATGTTAATGTTGGGTGTCGATTTTGGGCTATTGGCGTCATCGGTCAATATTTCTTTGAGAACGGCGACAACAGCACTAATGATCGAAGAATACTAATTTCTTTAGGTCGGAATATTATCTCATACCAAATTGCGTATTCTGCATGAGCGATTTGAAGGCATTCCGATTTCACGTAGAAATAGTATGAAATGGCCTCCTAGACCCTCTTAGGTTTTTTCGCATTAAAGCCAGCATAACCCATGCCATCGGCCAAATTCAACCAGGGTTATGGAAAAAGGGACATTATGGATGCGCTCCACCTATAAAATCCGTGGCGGACAGTTGAACAATGTAAGATTCCACTTATTATGGCATCAATATGCCTTTCAAAGGAATAAAAAATTTGATGAGTGTGTGTTGGATTTTTTGGTACTAAAGCTATACGCTTGCAATACCAAATATTTTCCTCATGCCTCTATAATCATCAACGTAGCTCAGGCCTTAAAAATGCTGATTATTTTAGAAACCCACAATTGCTTCATAGTTACCACTCATGATACTTTGTAGAGAATAAATGTTGCATTGAACGTTATGCAAAGCTTTTTCATAAATTTAGAATTTTTAGTACCAAAGTTTAGGATACGGATGGTATGTGACATTTTTAATTAAATTTTCTTCATTTTTAGATTCGTTAGAAAATTTTTCTCATCTCAGCTCTTCGGAATTCATTTCGTTTCAACTTAATTGATATCAAAACATTTCGCCGAAATAATGACTCTTCACATATAAACACTTGACATCACAAAATAAAAAGTAAAGAAGAGACAGAAAATTTGGCAATTCATCAGAGGGACGTGAGTTTAATGACTGCTTTTCAGTCACTTTGTGATTTTAAAACTTAACATTTTTTTATTGAATTTTATAGGTCTTTGTTGTGTCTATAATTGACTGTTTTAATGAGTTTTTCAGCAAAAAATCAGTTTTTATTTTATTTGTTCGGCAGCAGGCATATTTGAAGAAATATTTTATGACCTTAAACCTCCATATGTTGAATTCATATTGGAAGTATGTATGTATGGATATACATACACAGATGCACAGTAATCATTATTATGCATTTATTTATAAATAAAAATTTAATTAATTGGGCAATTTGTATAGCATTAAGAAAACATTCAAAGTTAATTAAGACACCCCCTGCTAATATGGTAAACATATGTAGCAACCTCTGTATGGCATATGGGTGGAGGGGTCTTTTAATAAATCAAATATTTTGTAATCGTTATGTAATTATTGAATTTATTTAATCGGTTTATTTGTACGATTTCTATTTTAGATTTTCTGTGGTGGGTTTGGAGGAGACGACTTTTCCCTGTGATCTTATGCCAGCCACTATGATAGCCGATAATTGCAAATATAATATCTCCAGAGAAATGTTAAGCCTATTTATAAGTAAGTATACTAAATAAAAATTATTTATTTTTTAATCGTTTTTTACTGTTTACAATTTAAATGGTTTACAAGTGATTTATAATTACAATGGTTTATAATGAAATAATTGCAAAATTAGGTTGGTTTTTCTCGGATATTAATTTAAATGTAGTTCAAAGGTTTACAGTGATTGATGACACTTTTCTTAATTGCTTCATTCTGCGTATTACCATAAAAACATTCACAAATTGTTCATAAGGAAATGGTGTTTTGCTTTTACATCGTTTAACATTAAAACTATAAACAAAAGCTACAAAAACAAAAACAATGAACTTGTTTACATGATAAACAAGTAAACAAAAATATACCAACAAAAACCAGTATAAAAAAGGGATGAACAAGTAAACAAAAATGAACAACAAACACTGCAAGAATAAATGCAGACAAAAAATACACAAACAACAATAATGAAACAACGATGTTTACATTTATAAATATCTCGAGAAGGCGAAGCCATTAACATTTGACTTCAGCATCGTTCATCACATTGTTTATGTTGCCATATAAAAGGCAAGGCAAAGAAGGCAACGGAATCAGTAAAAGTTCAGTCAGTCTTGTGTGCAGACGCGGTGCGATTGAAGAAAGTAATCGTGGTTTGAAGGCCTCCGTTATAAAGATCTGTCGAACAAATTGACTAGTAATTGTTATTGATTACGCAAAAGAGTACCAAGAGGAATAGTAAACAAAGCAATTGTTGTTACTTACACCAAGTTGTGAGCAGTGACACACAGAATTGTGCGAACAATAAAGAATGTAAACAAAAATTTATTTTTATTTAATTTGCAATCTACGAACTATTATTTTAAAGGTTTTTAAAAGGTAAAAATGTAAAAATATGCTTGTTAAAGAAGTAATTAAAGATGAAAAATGGTTTTTAAAGTGACAGCCAAAATACTATATTCATGGAGAGCGCCATACATTTCAAGTTTTTAAGACTAGGTCAGTTGAAAGATAGGGGCTGGTTAATATTCGTATTTCTCTTATTTGCATGAACAATAAAAATTGTTCGACCGATCTTTATAACGGAGATCTTCAAACCACGATTATTTCCTTCAAACACCGCTCGTCTTCACACAAGACTGACTGAATTTTTACTGATTCCGTTGCCTGCTTTGCCTTGCCTTTTATATGGCAAATGTTAATGGCTTCGCCTTCTCGAGGTATTTATAAATGTAAACATCGTTGTTTCATTATTGTTGTTTGTGTATTTTGTTTACATTTATTCTTGTCGTTTTTGCTGTTGCATTTTTGTTTCTTTGTTTGGAATTTTTTATACTGGTATTTGTTGGTATATTTTTGCTTGTTTATCATGTAAACAAGTTCATTGTTTTGGTTTTTGTAGCTTTTACTTATAATTTTAATTTTAAACGATGTAAAATCAAAACATCATTTCCATTTTCGTAACAAATCAGAAAAGAACTTTGTTTGAAATAATAATAGACACACCATATAATATGTAGGCAGAGCAATATCAAATTGAGTCACTCATAGCTTCCCCGCAGTGCTCCAATTTAAATTGTATTACAATTAAAAAGAAAATTTCGTTTGTTTTGTAAATCATATGGAGAAAATAAAAATAACAAACAAATTTGAATTCAGACAAATAAATTTGTTAATTAATAATCACAACTAAAGACAAAAAAGCTTAATTTGTTTTATTTCGTTCAACATGAACATGCAGCAACAAAACTCTCTTAAGCATACCATACAATTTTATACGTATTTCTTATGAATTGTGTGTATAAATGACGAAGGCGGGAGTTTGGAAAAAAACAAAGGCAATTAATGAAACATAACAAATGGTATTAGTGGCGCCTGTCTAAAACCATCTAATGCCACCATTGCTAACGCTATTACTATCACCATCACCACCAACATCTTAAGTCTCATTATCATTGTCATTAAATACGAACACACTATATTGTCTCTACTATATGCTTCCCCATTATAGAAAGTACATGAAATATCCATTTTTAAAAAATATTTAAAGAGGGCTGCTTAATATACGAATGCCGGTCTCTGACGCCAGAGGAGCTTACACAATCATTAAGCAGAATATAGGCAGCCATTTTAAAGCTATTAACAGCAACATGTAAGGAAATTGAGATTCATCACGACAATTTCAAGCGCAAGAATCGAATAAAATCTACGGCCAAACACAATCTCCATGTCTAGATAATGCTTTGAATTATGCGGGACTAAAAGGATGTGATTCATTATAAACTGTTATAACAGAGTACCAAAAATTGACTCGATTCGTATTCTGAAAAGACGAGCACTTTTTCATCTACCTGTACATTGCCGCAAATTCCCACATGTTGTGGCCTAGCCAAGGCCTAGCCCTATTTTCTCAAACTAGCTGATTCAGTTCCTCCAAAGAAACCCCAACTATCTTCAAGTTAAATTCATTAGAGCCGAGTACTTGGATGGTGGCCTAGCTGTCACTTATTAATGCTGTGTTGTGTTCTATCCAAGCCGAATTCAAATAGAAATTGATCCAATTGCGTTAGGTAGGCCTCTATGGAATTTAATTTAAAACTATTAAGAGAGCTCTGCAGTCTCTCTCTCTGTCAGTCTTTTCAAACTCCAAAGGAGAACGCTCAGCATGTTGTTTGTTGACATTATTAGTCATGGGCGCTCATCCGAAACGCATTGGAATTTTACAGGAGCCTCAAAGATGTAAAGGAAAATACTGTTCGTCATTTACATTGTTTACAATGCAACATAAGTGTTGTGAGAAGCTTGGTCGTAATCCTGACTGCAGGATTGTAATGAATTATATTCGTATGTATGTATGTAGCTTTACTTACCAAATGCTAGCAATATGCAGCATTTTGTAACAAATTGTTGAATGAAATGTAAAATCAAATTGTCAGTTTCAAAAATTTCAAAGATGTCTTCAATACAAAACGATTTCAATAAAGACTTGTAACAATTGGCGACATCGTAACAAACATTTGCTTGTATTTTATAAGTGAATGATAATGAAGGAGGTACTAGTGGTGATTTCTTTTGACTCAACTATCCTTGATTAAACCAACACTTGTAGTAAATATGATTCAAAATAAATTTTGTTGTAAAACCATCAACAAATCTAATTTTAAATTTGTTTTGCTTAAAAGAAAATAAAAAAGAAAAAAATTAGGGGCGTTTAAGTTGTAATTCTTTGTTTTGACTTCATTCAAGCAATTTATTATTCATTCAAGGCATTTATAAACACTTCGGTTTCACAAGAAATCAAAACAATAAGAATGTAAATTAAAAATATGGCAAGAGAATGTATAAAGGAAAACGAAATAATTTCATAGAAAACAAACCGTCAAAGGGATTATAACAAAAACAAAAAGCGAATAAAAAGAAAAACATTAAATAGTCTTGTGGCATGTTAAAGAACATTAAAAGAAAACATAGAAACTGTGAAAAAAGACGTAAAGAAATGAGAAGAAAAACACATGAAAAGCATCATAGCAACTCTTAATTTGAAATACTTTATTTCCGTTTCCTTTTTATACAACCGAAGGAAATATTCTCTCATACCTCGGTAGGTATAGGTATACAATTTCAACTTTCATTAGTGTTTGAGTGTTTTTTCTTATTTTTTTCTCCCCATTTTTTCTTTTCTTCAATCTTATTCCGTATATTTAATAGTTTCTCTCCTTTTACTTCTGTTACTCCTTCCGCTGTCTTTAGTTTTCATGTATTTTATTAAACTTAATAAGAGTGAGTTAATATGTGTAGACATTTTATTGACACGAAAATTTTTCAGATCATTTCACATGACATCCTAACTAAGTTCGCCCTGGTTCTTCCTGTTTTTGTGTTTTTCTTTTTGTAGTTGTCACATGTCACTTATTTTATGTATGTATCTTATACAGAAGAAAACAGATCTTTACAAAAGAATATCAATATTTCTTCAGGTAGGAAATTTTAAATTGTGCTTCCAAAATTAAAATTTTGTTGGTAGGGTGACTCTTTACTCCTCAAGCTGGCTATATGTCAACATATAACACGACATATGGGACGCTGATACAAATTGATGGATACGTTTTGTAAATATTTTTTGTTAGGGCTGTCTCTTCTTGTCAATACGTATGTCAATCTACCTGCGCGATTATATTGTAAATAAAAGATCTACATACAGTGCGATATATACAGTGGGTAAAAGAAAATTTTTTCTATGTTTTAAGTTTCTATAAGACAAAAAGGTGAAATCGTTCATCTATTTGTAACACTCAATAATGTTTGTGTTTTTCAGACAAATAAACGTCTAACAAAAAAATTTTTTTTCATTACACAATTCGCATACAGGAAGGTATTTCAGCAATTGGTACTCTACTCTGAGCTAATATGTTTAGCATTAAAGAGTTTCTTAAAAGTTAACCTTTCGAAAGGGTCAAGCCAATAACTTTTAAAACCAAAGTTCTGTAAAAAGATTTTTGTAGAGTTTGTTCTTCTGGGTATCTGTTTGCATTAAATGCATTTAATGGTATAATCAGTCTGTTAAACGATTCGGTGACAATATGCCTGCAGACCGAGATGGTTTATGGTATATGGCACAGTGCGTTCATATCGCAACTATGTCAACGATGATTACACATAATTGGTCATTAAAAAACGAAACTTTTGTTGCTTCTAATCCTTCAGTCGGGATTACGACCTAGCTTCTCACACCATTTATGTTGTTAATACGAGTTGCGGAATGTACAGTTTATATTCGACTAAGAACGACAGATTTTTGTGAAATTTCATTCCAAGTTTATTTTCTCTCAGAGTTTTTACTAGAAATTTGTTGAGAGAAAGTCGTCGAAGAAATCTTATTTTTATATTTCCTTTTGTTTGAGCCAAGGTGTGAACCGTGGCTTCACGCCTAATTAGCCACACACACCATTTGCTAGATTACGAACCGAGCGTTGAGTAATTACTTACAGCGTGTGTTAATAATTATTTGAATTTTACAATATTGTTACGAAAACGAAAATATATATGTAGATACTGCTGTTTCGCTTTTACATCGCTTAACATTAAAATTATAAACAAAAGCTACAAAAACAAAACAATGCAATAAACAAACCTGTCTACAAATAATCGTACTCCTTAATATAACAACAAACACCAGCATAAAAATGGTAAACAAGTAAACAAAAATACATCAACAAACGCTACAACGATGTTTACATTTATACAGATTTCGCGAATACGAAGTCGTGAACATTCGCCTTTAAAAACATTCATCAGACAGTTTACCCTGTCATATAAAAGGCTGGGAAAAACAGGCGAGTGGGTTAGTGAAGTTCAGTCAGTCTTGTGTGAAGACGCGGTGCGAGTGGAGAGAGCAATCGTAGTTTGAAGATTGCCGTTACAGAGATCTGTCGTATAATTGCCTAGTAATCGTTATTGTTTATGCAAAGGGTATATACAGAGGAATAACAAAGAAAAGCAATTACTGTTGTTTCCATCAAGTTGTGAACAGTGGCACACAGAATTGTGCGAATAATAAAGAATTTTAATTAAACCTAAACACAAATTTATTTTCATTTTATTTGCAATCTACGAGCTCATATTTTAAACGTTTTTAAAAGGTAAAAACGTAACAATATCATAAGCCCAAAAAAATAAATAGGCAGAACAATAGCCTACAAGGTACAACAAACATCGCTATAAATTCAATGATTGCCACAACCAATGGGTAGCAAAAGATATAAAAATCTGAAATAGAAAAATTAAAAGAAAAATGCCACCAACCTTCTGAAATTTATTTATATTTTCGCTGTTTTATTTCTAAGTTTGATTCATAAACATTTGCTTTAAGCAATAAAAAAAGAAAAAGAATAAAATGTTGAAAAGAAAACTTTTTATCTGTTTTTCATGACGCTGTAATGCTGATGGTGACACACGAGAAGTTAAAGTAACTTCTTTATTTGAAATTTTTTAGTCTTTTTTATTTTTGCTGAAATTCGTTCTTTATTTCTTTATTTCGAATGGCCTGCACTTAAATGTACTTTGGTGTAAAAAGAAGAAAAAGAATAACAAAAAAAATACTACGAAAATGTTTTTTTCTCTTAAAGACAATGGTTGTACTTGAGACTAAAACTGAGGGCGTAACAATAAAACGTTATTTGATTAATTAAATGTCGCAAAGCTTTTTAGCCTGGTTGTATTATTGGCCACACAGCCAGTTCGTCAGCCAGTCATTAAGAATGTATTTTGAGGACATAATGTGGTAAATGTTTCAGATTAATTGGTGTAATCGATAATAGTGTTACGTTTTTACCTTTTAAAAACGTTTAAAATATGAGTTCGTAGATTGCAAATAAAATAAAAATAAATTTGTGTTCAGTTTTAATTAAAATTCCTTATTGTGCGCACAATTCTGTGTAGCACTTGTTATAAACAACAACAATTGCTTTGTTTATTATTCCTCTCTGCACTCTTTTGCATAAACAAGAGCAATTACTAGTCAATTGTTCGACAGATCTTTATAACGGAGATCTTCAAACCACGATTATTCTCTTTAAACACACCGTCTTCATACAAGACTGACTGAACTTCTACTGACTCAGTTGCTGCTTTGCTTTGCCTTTTATGTGGCAACGTAAACAGACTGATGAATGTTCTTGAAGTCGAATATTCGTGGCTTCACCTTCTCGAGATCTCAATAAATGTAAACATTGTTGTTTCATTATTGTTGTTTGTGCATTTTGTTGACATTTATTCTTGTCGAATTTGTTGTTACATTTTTTTTGTTGCATTTTTTAATACTAATGTTTGGTGGTATATTTTTGTTTACTTGTTTATCATGGAAACAAGTTCATTGTTTTTATAACTTTTGTTGATAATTTTAATGTTAAACGATGTAAAAGCAAAACACCATTTCCCTTTTTTGTAACAATATGTATGCTCTATGCCGTTTTCAACAAGGAATGTTAAAGGCTCTGATTTGAAGATAAAAGTTTTGCTCCCCTTTTTTACTCCTAAAAAGACAATACAGAGATTAGAAACAAAGTTTTCCATTTATTACTTGCTTTTTTTGTTTTTGTTTATTTTATAAATTTTTACAACTCCACACAACACACAACAAAAAAAATTAATATTGTCACCTCATAACAGAAAAATTTTTTATTGAAATATTTTCAATTTTTTTGTTTGGTTTCGGCTATTACACGAAGTCATTTTCAGTTTAAGTATGAAACAATTTTCTTTAATATTAAAACAACAACACAAGAAAAAGGAAAGGCAAGATAACTTCACATCTCTACACATCTTATATTTATTTATTTCCTACGCTCCCCTATATTTATGCGAAAACAAAAAAGTGAACAGAAACTTTGTCATACCCTCAGGTAAAGTTTCCTGTTTTGTTCCCTTAACCGATTGTGTTAAAAAGAAAACATCAAATAAAGACAAAAAATAACATTTTATTATGTTGCGTGTGTATGTACATAAACAGTGCCTATCAAAACTTACGGACCACAAGCTAATGTAATGAAATCTTTCAATTTGTTATGCAACATCGCTCATTTAATAACAACAAACTTGTTTTAATAAAAAAAGCTGAAATTTCTATTATAATAAAAGAACTGCTAAAGAAAAAATTTGGTTGTGCTTCTACGCTTGATTTTTTTTTTTATCTGATTGAACAAATTATTATGATTTGAATATAAATTTGAACCATGAGTTAATTCGAATATGGCAATACTTGTGTCATTCTATTCTGTCACAAAATTCAGCATATTATATCCACTGAACGTAATGATTCGGCTTTCGCTTGATAAACGTTGGGATTTATTGTAAATTTATTACCTAAACATAGACAATTGGTCAAAAATTTCACGAAATTTTCGTACAAAATTTGATCGCAGAGAGGGACCAATAATACCCGGTATACGCAAGTTTATTGCTAAAGTTCGTGAAACTGGTTTCATTGGTTGCATTGTAGCATTTTACCCACCAGTTTACGTCGAATTTTGCGAAAAGATCTCGATACGATGCTATGCAAAGTTTAATTGGTTTAAGAGTTGAAGCCACATGACCATGTGCTTCGTTTTCGCCTGGTGGGTACGTTAATAAGCACAATTGTCGAATTTGGGGCTCCGAAAACCCACACTTTGTCTTACAGATGCTTATGCTCCCATTACGAGTGACAGTTTGGTGCGGCTTGTAGAGCGGATACATCATTGGCCCATATTTCTTTGAAAATGAGGACGGTGCAACCCTTACGGTCAATGGAGATACCTATCGCATCATCATAACCGATTTTTTTGTACCAACTCTACATGGTATTGAGTTGAACGATGTTTGGTTTCAACAGGACGATGCAAATGCTACACATCTCATGCCATAATTGATTTATTGCGTCAAATGTTTGACCCCCTTTTAATTCGCCAAAATGGTGATGTCAATTTGCTACCAAGAAGCTTCGGATTTGTCCTGTTTAACTATTTTCTGTGGGGCGCCGTTAAAGAAAAGCGTTATGCCGGCAAACCAGAGGCAATTGAGCATTTGGAGGCCAACATTCGTGATGCCATTGCTGAGGTACGACCACATACACTTGAAAAACTGCACGAAAATTGGTCGGATCAAATGAGGTACTGTGAGGCCAGTCGCGGTAACCATATTAATCAAATAAAACTCCTGTTCTGACCGGAACAATTGTACTTCTCAACAAATGGCAAAGTTTCAACCCGTTTTTGTTTTATAACATTTTCAAATTTAAACTTTTATATGGCCCACCCTTTATAAACATACATAATTAGTTATTACAACCCTTCAGTCAGGATTACAACCTAGTTTCTCACACCACTTATGTTATGTGTATTAATTTTATACATTAGTGGCGGGACC
Source organism: Sarcophaga subvicina (assembly GCA_936449025.2). NCBI lineage: Eukaryota > Metazoa > Arthropoda > Insecta > Diptera > Sarcophagidae > Sarcophaga > Sarcophaga subvicina. Next base: position 80,830,226 of record OW388084.2, read on the forward strand.
TACAGTTTAAAGTCGACTCCGAACGACACATTTTTGAGAAACTTTTCATGTCAACTTTATTTATTCTCAGAGTCTTTGCCTGAAATCTACTGAGAAAAAGTCGCCGAAAGAAATATTTCTTCACGATTACGTTGGCCTCAAAACTTATAACCCAACGCACTACCTACTAGACTACGGTGACACACATCGAAAGGAAAATAAAAATTTAATTTTGATTTTTCACTATTAAATTAGAGGATAATTAACAGATAAATAAGCTGTTTGAGGGTGTGTAGTATGGATGTCGCTATTATGTGGAAGCAAATAGTGTAGTATCAGAATTACAGGTAGTCCCTGACTTACGACCGTTCGACTTACGACAATTCGCATTTGCGACCATTTTTTTCCATTTTTTCATAGAAAATACTTAAAGAAGACAAATATGTAGTTACGGGGAATCCCTAAATTTATGAATATATCAATTATATGCCTTTTGGGTAGTTTTCTTCCTCCTGACCCTCAAAGTTAGTTGTAATTTTTTCTTAAATTCTTTTTATATGAAATTCGACTTACGACTTAAACGACTTACGACCGATGACCAGGAACCTATCTCTGTCGGTTCTGGTCACATCAACGGCGTGGAAGCTCTCCTTCTTACACGGTCGTCTGATATATCAGTGCCGAGGATTCTTACATGACCTGGAACCCAGCAGAGGATAACCGTATTTGTCCTTCATGATTCAAGCTGAACAAGCTACATGTCTCAATAATATCATCGATTTAAGGTTATAAAAGGCGATTGCTCGAATTGCGCCCTAGCTGTGATAAGGTCTTGCAATGTGCTGATTTTTGTATGCCTTTTCTATACGTCAAATTGAGCACGTCTTTCGATTGCATAGACTTCTGGTTGGATGATACCCGAGAGTTTCCTCAAAGGCTCGGAATATTTTATTGTGGAACCAAAATCGCATAATCATGTGACAAGATGAATTCTTGATTCAGCTATTTACAGAAAAATGGGCATCTCTTTTGTGTATGCAGCTTCCAGGTGGCTCAACTCATTTTTGTTACTAAGTCCCCTTGAGAAGCACTTTCCAAAATCATAGGGTCTCCTGGCTCTATTCAGGAGAGAGAGATATCAGCAACTCGATTCCCTACGTCACAAAATTTCCCAGTGAATTTCATGTTAGCTCTGACCTTCACTGCCATGTGAACGTACTTAAATCCCTTAAAAGCCTATTAATAGGTTCTGAATCCTATTGTTGTACTTATCTTTGTGTCTTGCCGAGAGCTACGCTGTCTATTCAGTTAATTGTCCCCTGGATTAATATTATTCTGACTATCATGGTACCCATTCAGTGCGAAATACCAGGGATGAATTCTCAGGATTTCCTTGCAACAATTTTGCATATTATTAGGTCATGTCCTTTTACATGAGCCCTACGTACTAGATATTTTATCCCCGTTTAGTACCTCATTCATCATTCGAATATTCTTTCAATTCGAAAGTTTCTCCTTCTTCTAAATGACACTATTGTAGTCCTGTCAGGATTTATGCTCAGACCTCTTGTCTTGCACCAATGACTTAAAACCCTATAGAGGTTTTGCTAAATATTAATAAATTTCTTAAATGGAGTTGTAAGCTGTTTGTTTTATCTACCTTAAAGAGAAGGAACCTAGAAAACATTTTTCCGTACTTAACTAGAGCATACCATGAGGCATCGCTATGATAAATTATTTATTAGCTATAAGAACACCATTCTTTTGGGCTGCTTACCATAGCAGAATTTTAAGTAGTTGCTGTTTTCTCGTCCTCAAGTATGTTCTTATGTATTTACTTCACACAGTTTGTTTGTTAAAAATATTTGTGATGACAACCACCTATCACCTCTACCTACCCTTTGCCAATGATACATCAATCAAAAACCAACAGCAACAAAAAGAAATACAACTGATTTGGATAATTACTTCTGGTTTGTAATTATTGCCGTAAAAAACTTTAAATGTAGTTGTCAGTTTTCCTAATAATAAAAATCAATAACTACAACAAAAGCAAATAATACCCGTTATTCATATATTGACTTCTAAAATTTAAACTCTAATCTGTACCAAGTATTTAAATAAAATTTATCTTAGCCTTGCTATATTTTTGTCCTCCTCTACAACTTCCGAATTGCACATGTAATCTGATTTATATACAGATGTCGGCACAAAGAGAACATTATAAAAATGTGAGTGTATTTGTGAGAGGCATGTGTATAACCCAGAGGAAAATTGTTAGTAATTATTGTTTTAACATGTTCATCGCCATGTCGGTCATATGTGTCTGACGCTAAGAAGTCCTACATGAGCCATGTCAGTCATATGTGTCTGACGTACTGGATTTGGTAAATCACAAATGTCCGACGCAAACGACGCTGTGTTCAAAACAACAGGTTAATACTTGTTGTATATTGTTTGGATGCGTCAGACATATAAGAGTGACGAAAAAAAGTTTAAATATAGGGCCATGTCAGTCATATATATCTGACATAAAAAATAGTGTTTTTCCGGGAATTTTGGCAAAAAAAAATTCTCTGTGATACATTAAGTTTCCTTGATAAATTTTTAACTAAATTATCTAATAAAGTTACCGTGGCCCATGTGAAAATTTTTCTGATACAGCCGGACCTTGATTATCCGTGATTCGATTATCCGGCGACATCAATTATCCGGGATGGAAAAAGAAAATTTTTTGCATCGACTTAATTTTATTTTGGATCGACTTAAATTTTTCTGAATCGATTAACCGTGATTACCTCTATTATCCGTGATTATAAGCAAACATTTTTTCTATTATTTTGGACAAACAAGCGAAAAAGGGGAATTCCCTCTTTAGTATACGATGAGTCAGAAGCATACATGTAAGCCTGTTTAGTTTAATTTAGAAATTTGAGAAGTGCGGTTTTTTATATTTTTGAAACATGTATGTATATAAAATCCTTGAATTATTTAGTTTTTATATAAATATGTACATATTCATTTATTAACTAATAAAAATATCTATAAAAAAGTAGCCAAAATTGGCACTCAATTAACCGGGAAAATCGATTATCCGGAATGCTTCCGTTCCCGACCATCACGGATAATCAAGGTCCTACTGTATTGTCGTGGCGATGAACGTGTTAAGCAGTGTTCGAACAAATATTGTTTGCAAACTATTGTGCTTTTTGATGCCATTTATTACTCTTTGTGATAATAGCCATATTTCACTTAAAAATCCAAAGAAAAAGCTGTGCATTTTTCCCATTGTAAAGGATGGCAATATTTCACCAGGCAGAAAATATCATTATAGAAAGATTTACGTACATAATAATGTATGGAAATTGTATAGCGACTGATTTGCGAAAGCCCTTGAAGAGTTCGCACTCATCTTCATTCAATATATTTAAAGCAAAAATAATTCTGTTTCCCAGTTTTTATTCTACATTTTATTTTAATTTTTCTTTGGGTGTATAATTGAAATACAAAAATTTTTTAAAAAGAAGTGACGACAACCTGCTTCACTGAATGCTAACAAGCGACTGAATGCATTTTTACGCTCTTTTTAAAGAACATTGTTGATGTTCGTGTCCTATGTGTGTAAAAAGCCGAAGATGTTCGGCCCCCGGGGACTATTGGTGCTGACGTCTGATTATATACAAACAGGACTTCCAAAATATGTAAACCATCAAATATTGTATTACAACTACAAAAGAAAAAGCAGAACAAATATGAAAATATTAAAAATTTTAAAACTTCCAAAAAGGAAAAATATGTCCATCATGATTATTTTTTTAATATCATCATTATCATCTGCAACATAGAATACAGGGATTAGAAGCAATGTTCTCATTTTATAATTTTTTTTTCTTTATTATTTTCACTTATTGTTGGTGCCAAAATAAAAATTGCTTTTAATTTTTCTTTTTTCCCTCTTTACAGTTTTGATGCCAAAGGACGTTCACGACATCAAGGTATACCATGGGCTGATGAGAATTCATTTAAAAATAAGGCAGCCAGCTTTAAGGATTAAAAATATACAAATAAGTGATGCGGGTCTGTATAAATGTCGGGTTGATTTTCATAAATCTCCGACACGTAATTGGCGAATAAATGTAACCGTATTGGGTAAGTAGACTGGTTTATTTGGTTTCCTTTTTTTATTTGTTGTTATTTGTTTTAGTCTTTTTATGCTTTGAGAAATCTGTGGTCTTTCACTGTCGGAAATTTTTGTTGTGATTTTAAATTTTTTTATGGGAAATTAGTGTAACTTCTTTCCTTGCCGCTATGATTTGAAATTTATTAAGATTGCGCGGCATTTCTTCGTAAGATTTTGATCTATATCATAACAACCCTTCAGTCAGGATTACGTTCTAGCTTCTCACACCACTTATGTTGTGTTCTGAAAGACAGATTTTGAGAAACTTATTGGAGATGGGATGACATTAAATGTATTAGTATCAAAACAACAGAAGTAGCATTTTTCTATAGTATGTGGCAGTTACAATTAGTAGACAGATGGAATGCTACCAAATGGTGTATAGTCAGCAACACATTCCGTTGCATGACGAATAATGTCGCTGTCGCATGTCGAAACGTACTATTTTGTGTGGTCTGCAACACCTGTTGTAAAATGGAAAAGCATAAACTCTTCCGAAGTCACTATAAACCTTATTAATCATGAACTACTGCTCTCATGAGAGTTCTAAAGACCATATTTCTGGTTCACATATTCTCGTTAAATGAAGGAGATTACCTTTGAGGGTTATATCCAGTTCCTTGCTTACTTCTATGGTAGATGAAGACGATAGCGATACTGTTGAGTTGAAAGCTGACCAACTGTGTCAAACGACTTGAAGAGTTTCAAAGTGCGTTGACATATCCGTTGCATCTCAGAGTCTTGATTGTGCTTTGTTCTTATGAGAGAAATGCTTTGTGGCGTTCTAATATTTCTAAAAGCAGAAGAACTAAAAAAATTTAGATCGAAGATTGATCGATTAAATGCGTCACTTTTCTTTCTTTCACGTCTTTCCATTTCACGTTGTCTATAAATTCTTTATTCTCTCCGTTCTTAAAAATTTGTCAATTTTTTTTATACCGAGTAGTGGAAATCATCAGTCCTACTTGAGCTATTTTAACAGAGCATATGATGGTCTCAACAATTATTTCATATGTTTTTTTAAGAATATTTTCAATATTTTTATTTATTTGTCTATTGGTTTTTTTTGCCTATTAGTGTCTTGAATGAATTCCTATTCTGTTCGAGGTTACGGAAATCAGATTGACTGCTTAACGACTGGCTGATAGAGATTTATATTTAAATAAATTCATTCATTTTATATATGTTTTCTAATTTATTTTTGGTCGAACGAAATTAAATCCCTGTGTCAATTTAATGGGTGTTTTCAGTTTTTGTGCTATTATAGCAGACAAACAGACAGTATTGTGTTGAAGCTGCTGGCTACTGCAATAGAGTTCAATGCCATATTTTGCTCTTTTTTTCTAGTACTGGCCTTTAAGTTTAATAATTTATCTGTTTTTTGTTGTCGTTTCTTTGTTTTTTTTCTTGTTGTAGTTGCAAATAAATTTCGTTTTACTGTCTGTGCTGATTCTTTTTTTTATTTTATTTTAATTTTCTCTTTGTAGTGCTACCCATAAAACTGACAATACTGCCGGTCCTTATTTAGAAGGTGACGGTATTAAATTAACATGCTCATCGAGGGGTGATATACCATCACCTCGTGTTTCATAATGGTGTTAAAATGCTTTGGTGGATGATTCATTTGAAGTGGCACCATATGGTTCGGAGCGCAATGTGTTGCATTTGAAAATTATTTCATGCAAGGATTTGTTAGAGGTAAGTCTCTTTTCTTTCTCATTTTCGATTTAATTTTTTCTTCTTCTACCTTTTCTGCATTTTGTTTTTCTCCTTCCACATCAACACACACTCACATACACAGACACTATTTAAGAAGATTGTATGCGTATGTGTCTGTTATCCTTAAGCTTAACGAACCATGATAACAAAAGAATATCAAGTTAACATCACCCACCACCTACAAGTCAACTATTTATCACTAAAAATATACAAGAAAATGCCTGCTCAGTCTTGCCACCTCTGCTGGCTCTATCCAGCGCCAGATTTTAATTTTTTTGTTGTTGTTCGTATTATTTCATTTTTATGATTCTTTTCTGGTGCCAAAGAAGAACGTTTCGCTCTCAAATTATATTGAATAAATTATACAATAATAGACGAGTAATAAATTATACTTGATGAGCAAATATTTTGTAATTTTAGATTTAAAATTACTGCCGTTCGGTTACTTCCACTGCTTCTTCTCTGGCTGCCAACACATTTGAGCTTATGAGAGTAAGACTGACTCCATCACTGCTACTCCAGTTGGCAGTGACTTGCCAGATGAAATAAGGAAATGATGGAATATATTTATGATTTCGATGTAATTGTCACTTTATATTCATACTTCGTAATATAAAGAATTTAAAGTAAAGGATAAATAATGTCAAGAAAAGAGATAAATTAAGATAAATTGAAAACAGGAGCAGAATAAATAAAATGTAATACTTAAAAAGCTAAAACATGCAATTTATAGTGACTGGTAACAACAATAGTTATGAAAAAATTTGGTCAGGATTACAACCTGGCTTCTCACACCACCCACGTTTGTTGGGTCCATGTTCCATGAGTCTTCTGCTGACGGGAAGACGTCGAAAGAAATGGCTTTTCATTGTTCGTTTTGTTTTTCAATTTTGCCCACGAGTGGTGGGACCTGGAATTTAGCGTTGACTAAGAGCGACAGATTTCCGTAACTGTTCATTGCTTTTAATTTTCTATCAGAATCTTCGCCAAAAGGCTGCTGAAGGAAAGTCGTCGAAAGAAATTTTTCAAATTTTTTGTTTTGTTCGAGATAAATGAGCTGGGATTTGAACTACGTACTTTCGTCTATTATTACCTATTAGACTGTATGAGACTCTACTCCAAGAAGTTTGGAGTGAAGGAAATATCACTTTACGTCCAACTTTAACAATATGTTCACCGGCCACATTTATAACCATTTCTAGCGCAAGACACCTTAAGACGGGAAAGGATAGGATCTGATAGAATTCTACTTTCCCTTCAGGAATGGTATGGAGTATCTTCCAAAGCGAAATGTCTACAATTTATTAAAATATATTCTGCATTAGGCATTACTGAGTATTCAGTACTAATTCTTGAAGATAGTCAAGTAGTTTGAATGACCTCACAAGGATTCTATACGAAATTTATATTTACTAAATTAGATAGCTAGTGATGTTATATTGCCTTGACAGAATTTAGGAGCTTATTAAGTAATATAGTTGCTAATATATGTTAGCAAGCTACAGATTACAAGCATTCAACATTAATCCACTTTGATGATATATGATGGCTTAACTGTATGTCGATCGCAATGAGATATTGAGCAATATGGTTGGTTTCCTCTCTTTCAACTGCTTTCATGCAAGCAAGGTCTCGTCGTTTTTAATCTAATTTTTGCAAAAGCGATCGATAACTATACGAAATTGTTGCTCATTAGACTGATTATTTTGGCCGTAAAATGAGTGAAGTGCTCTACGCTGTAGCGAATTTTTTATGGCAAATTAACACAATTCGAAAGCGTTGTTCCATCGTTAAAAACTTCATGATAATCATGATTCATGGATTACGACCTAGCCTCTCACACCATTTATATTGTATGCGTTAATTTTATTCATAAGTGGTGAGATCTACAGTTTAAACTCGACTCTGAACGACAGATTTTTGTGAAACTTTTCATGGCAGTTTTATTCAATCTCAGAGTTTTTGTCAGAATTTTGCTGAGAGGAAATCACCGAAGAAAAATGTTTTTATATTTCATTTTATTCGAGATGTCTGGGCTTGGGTTTAAACCCAGGGCTTATGAAATCACTTTTAAATTGACAGTAACAGCAGATCCTGTAAGAAGAAAGGATAACAAAAATTTCTTTTTTTGTGATATTCAAGTGTCCAAAATGCCGCGACTAACTCATCTCTCACAAAGCACGAATGTTGGTGACAAATTTAAATGATTTGTAAGTTGAAGCTGCCGTTGTCTAGTAGGTGGTGTGTTGACTTATTAGACGCGACTGTGTAGTTCAAACCTTAGCTCAGACAACTCGCACAAAAAAAAATGAAAAAAAAAAAGATTTTTTCTATGACCAGTCTTCTGCTGAAAACTGTACATGAAATGATCATTAAAAGTTTACCAAATCTGTTATTCGGAATCATATTTAAATTGTAGCTATCACCACTCATATATAAAACTATGATGAGTGGTGCAAGAAGCTAGTTTGCGATCCTGACTAAAGCGTTGTCATGAGCAATTCAGTAAGTATAAGTAAGACTTGTAAGTGTTGTACGTTTGCTAGTCTATTCATTTCTATATGGCAAACTTTACTGTTAATTATTTTGATATTGCCACATATCACGAATATCTTTTTATATTTACATTGATAAGCAAAATTACAAATATAAAAAGCAAATTGAAAATATGTAGATAATATTACATCATGCTTTCAAAATAAATTAATTTCGGAAATGACTTATCCTGGTCTCAGCAGAAGAAATGCCCGACCTAAGCCATTTTGATGGAAAGAAAATAGACAAGATTGATTTCTGCAGTAAAATAAATAGAATGATCTTCCAATTTATTTCTCAGTATATGGTGGTGAATTCGTATATGCTAGGTTAAATTAGGTTGGGTTAGATGGCGGACCGTCTGGAAGGAAGAGGTCCCACTTAGGCCAGCAATTAGACTGTGATACTACGAATAATTTTATCCGGAGGCGAACCATAACCTAGAGAAAACCATCCTGAGTCCAAAATAAATTTTGCTATTGAATCAAGCTTTATATTACAGACTTCGGTCAACGATGTCAGCAAATGAGAGGTCAGAAACCATTGCTATGATACATGAGGTGAAATACAGTCTCTTCCTCCTCCACAGATCCATAGCTCCTTTGGAAGCCATTTGTTAAAATGTCGAGTCTTTCGGCATACCTACCAAAAGGAAAATGGCCCGCAAGGATCGCTACTGTGCGATGGATGACCATATGACTTAAGGACAGAAGTGAGTCAGTCCTCTACTTGTCCATACGTGTCCAGCAGAGTCTGGCAAAGAGATTAACCCTCTGTGTAAAATGAGTGGAAAAATATCTAAATTAATCGAAGCAATGTCAGTACCTATGCCCCATAAAAGTCCTGGCCAGCTCGTCAGCAATGGTATTTCCAACGATATCTCTGTTCTTATACGCTTAAATCATATCATTTTATATATCAAAAGCTTTGACAATATTAAGAATTTCCTCCCTTATATTGATAAGAGTGGATTACAAGTGAAGCAGTAACTTATTTAATAATTTCCACCATTTTACAAGCATCTTTCTACAAGAGGTACCATGTGTTCTCTACTAAATTTAGTTTTTTCTTGGGAAATATTTTTTTGTGGATTATTTTTTAATATTTTCTTTAAATCCTACAAAGAATAGCAATAGTCCCACAGACTAAAGAGAGTTATATTGAAAGACATCTGATTTTAGTTTTTAGTTGAGCTATTTGGAGGGATTACGGGAAAGAAAAAATAAAGAAAAGAAAACGTTTTGATTTTATTGTGCAAAATATATGTTTCATTGAGCAGTGCATTCCAAAGGAATGGCAACAAATTAATAAGAATTAAAGAATATCAAGGCTTAGTTACTCAGTATTCACACCGCAATACAATTATTTAGGGTGAATGTCAATGTTTTTAAAAAGAAAGCGTCTTTCGGTAGACGAGTTGTAGCCAGTAAGAGTATGTCAAACTGCCTGTATTTGGTGGGCCATTTAAAATAGAATAGAATAGAATAGAATAGAATAGAATAGAATAGAATAGAATAGAATAGAATAGAATAGAATAGAATAGAATAGAATAGAATAGAATAGAATAGAATAGAATAGAATAGAATAGAATAGAATAGAATAGAATAGAATAGAATAGAATAGAATAGAATAGAATAGAATAGAATAGAATAGAATAGAATAGAATAGAATAGAATAGAATAGAATAGAATAGAATAGAATAGAATAGAATAGAATAGAATAGAATAGAATAGAATAGAATAGAATAGAATAGAATAGAATAGAATAGAATAGAATAGAATAGAATAGAATAGAATAGAATAGAATAGAATAGAATAGAATAGAATAGAATAGAATAGAATAGAATAGAATAGAATAGAATAGAATAGAATAGAATAGAATAGAATAGAATAGAATAGAATAGAATAGAATAGAATAGAATAGAATAGAATAGAATAGAATAGAATAGAATAGAATAGAATAGAATAGAATAGAATAGAATAGAATAGAATAGAATAGAATAGAATAGAATAGAATAGAATAGAATAGAATAGAATAGAATAGAATAGAATAGAATAGAATAGAATAGAATAGAATAGAATAGAATAGAATAGAATAGAATAGAATAGAATAGAATAGAATAGAATAGAATAGAATAGAATAGAATAGAATAGAATAGAATAGAATAGAATAGAATAGAATAGAATAGAATAGAATAGAATAGAATAGAATAGAATAGAATAGAATAGAATAGAATAGAATAGAATAGAATAGAATAGAATAGAATAGAATAGAATAGAATAGAATAGAATAGAATAGAATAGAATAGAATAGAATAGAATAGAATAGAATAGAATAGAATAGAATAGAATAGAATAGAATAGAATAGAATAGAATAGAATAGAATAGAATAGAATAGAATAGAATAGAATAGAATAGAATAGAATAGAATAGAATAGAATAGAATAGAATAGAATAGAATAGAATAGAATAGAATAGAATAGAATAGAATAGAATAGAATAGAATAGAATAGAATAGAATAGAATAGAATAGAATAGAATAGAATAGAATAGAATAGAATAGAATAGAATAGAATAGAATAGAATAGAATAGAATAGAATAGAATAGAATAGAATAGAATAGAATAGAATAGAATAGAATAGAATAGAATAGAATAGAATAGAATAGAATAGAATAGAATAGAATAGAATAGAATAGAATAGAATAGAATAGAATAGAATAGAATAGAATAGAATAGAATAGAATAGAATAGAATAGAATAGAATAGAATAGAATAGAATAGAATAGAATAGAATAGAATAGAATAGAATAGAATAGAATAGAATAGAATAGAATAGAATAGAATAGAATAGAATAGAATAGAATAGAATAGAATAGAATAGAATAGAATAGAATAGAATAGAATAGAATAGAATAGAATAGAATAGAATAGAATAGAATAGAATAGAATAGAATAGAATAGAATAGAATAGAATAGAATAGAATAGAATAGAATAGAATAGAATAGAATAGAATAGAATAGAATAGAATAGAATAGAATAGAATAGAATAGAATAGAATAGAATAGAATAGAATAGAATAGAATAGAATAGAATAGAATAGAATAGAATAGAATAGAATAGAATAGAATAGAATAGAATAGAATAGAATAGAATAGAATAGAATAGAATAGAATAGAATAGAATAGAATAGAATAGAATAGAATAGAATAGAATAGAATAGAATAGAATAGAATAGAATAGAATAGAATAGAATAGAATAGAATAGAATAGAATAGAATAGAATAGAATAGAATAGAATAGAATAGAATAGAATAGAATAGAATAGAATAGAATAGAATAGAATAGAATAGAATAGAATAGAATAGAATAGAATAGAATAGAATAGAATAGAATAGAATAGAATAGAATAGAATAGAATAGAATAGAATAGAATAGAATAGAATAGAATAGAATAGAATAGAATAGAATAGAATAGAATAGAATAGAATAGAATAGAATAGAATAGAATAGAATAGAATAGAATAGAATAGAATAGAATAGAATAGAATAGAATAGAATAGAATAGAATAGAATAGAATAGAATAGAATAGAATAGAATAGAATAGAATAGAATAGAATAGAATAGAATAGAATAGAATAGAATAGAATAGAATAGAATAGAATAGAATAGAATAGAATAGAATAGAATAGAATAGAATAGAATAGAATAGAATAGAATAGAATAGAATAGAATAGAATAGAATAGAATAGAATAGAATAGAATAGAATAGAATAGAATAGAATAGAATAGAATAGAATAGAATAGAATAGAATAGAATAGAATAGAATAGAATAGAATAGAATAGAATAGAATAGAATAGAATAGAATAGAATAGAATAGAATAGAATAGAATAGAATAGAATAGAATAGAATAGAATAGAATAGAATAGAATAGAATAGAATAGAATAGAATAGAATAGAATAGAATAGAATAGAATAGAATAGAATAGAATAGAATAGAATAGAATAGAATAGAATAGAATAGAATAGAATAGAATAGAATAGAATAGAATAGAATAGAATAGAATAGAATAGAATAGAATAGAATAGAATAGAATAGAATAGAATAGAATAGAATAGAATAGAATAGAATAGAATAGAATAGAATAGAATAGAATAGAATAGAATAGAATAGAATAGAATAGAATAGAATAGAATAGAATAGAATAGAATAGAATAGAATAGAATAGAATAGAATAGAATAGAATAGAATAGAATAGAATAGAATAGAATAGAATAGAATAGAATAGAATAGAATAGAATAGAATAGAATAGAATAGAATAGAATAGAATAGAATAGAATAGAATAGAATAGAATAGAATAGAATAGAATAGAATAGAATAGAATAGAATAGAATAGAATAGAATAGAATAGAATAGAATAGAATAGAATAGAATAGAATAGAATAGAATAGAATAGAATAGAATAGAATAGAATAGAATAGAATAGAATAGAATAGAATAGAATAGAATAGAATAGAATAGAATAGAATAGAATAGAATAGAATAGAATAGAATAGAATAGAATAGAATAGAATAGAATAGAATAGAATAGAATAGAATAGAATAGAATAGAATAGAATAGAATAGAATAGAATAGAATAGAATAGAATAGAATAGAATAGAATAGAATAGAATAGAATAGAATAGAATAGAATAGAATAGAATAGAATAGAATAGAATAGAATAGAATAGAATAGAATAGAATAGAATAGAATAGAATAGAATAGAATAGAATAGAATAGAATAGAATAGAATAGAATAGAATAGAATAGAATAGAATAGAATAGAATAGAATAGAATAGAATAGAATAGAATAGAATAGAATAGAATAGAATAGAATAGAATAGAATAGAATAGAATAGAATAGAATAGAATAGAATAGAATAGAATAGAATAGAATAGAATAGAATAGAATAGAATAGAATAGAATAGAATAGAATAGAATAGAATAGAATAGAATAGAATAGAATAGAATAGAATAGAATAGAATAGAATAGAATAGAATAGAATAGAATAGAATAGAATAGAATAGAATAGAATAGAATAGAATAGAATAGAATAGAATAGAATAGAATAGAATAGAATAGAATAGAATAGAATAGAATAGAATAGAATAGAATAGAATAGAATAGAATAGAATAGAATAGAATAGAATAGAATAGAATAGAATAGAATAGAATAGAATAGAATAGAATAGAATAGAATAGAATAGAATAGAATAGAATAGAATAGAATAGAATAGAATAGAATAGAATAGAATAGAATAGAATAGAATAGAATAGAATAGAATAGAATAGAATAGAATAGAATAGAATAGAATAGAATAGAATAGAATAGAATAGAATAGAATAGAATAGAATAGAATAGAATAGAATAGAATAGAATAGAATAGAATAGAATAGAATAGAATAGAATAGAATAGAATAGAATAGAATAGAATAGAATAGAATAGAATAGAATAGAATAGAATAGAATAGAATAGAATAGAATAGAATAGAATAGAATAGAATAGAATAGAATAGAATAGAATAGAATAGAATAGAATAGAATAGAATAGAATAGAATAGAATAGAATAGAATAGAATAGAATAGAATAGAATAGAATAGAATAGAATAGAATAGAATAGAATAGAATAGAATAGAATAGAATAGAATAGAATAGAATAGAATAGAATAGAATAGAATAGAATAGAATAGAATAGAATAGAATAGAATAGAATAGAATAGAATAGAATAGAATAGAATAGAATAGAATAGAATAGAATAGAATAGAATAGAATAGAATAGAATAGAATAGAATAGAATAGAATAGAATAGAATAGAATAGAATAGAATAGAATAGAATAGAATAGAATAGAATAGAATAGAATAGAATAGAATAGAAAAAATGTAAAAAAAGGAAACCGGTTTAAAATTTTGTCAAATTTATTTTTTTGTTGTGCAGTGAAATTGTTCCGGTTAGAAATGTAATATCAATTCATTCATATGGCTGCAGCGGCTGTCCGCACAGTACCTCATTTGATCGGATAAATTTTCTTGCACTTTTTCGAGTGTATTAGGTCGCATCTCGACAATTGCATCAGGAATACGTAATTGATCATTACAACACTTCAGTCAGCATTATGGACCTAGTTTCTCACACCACCCATGTTGTGTGTGTCAATTTTACACATGAGTGACGGGACCTACAATTGAATGTCGATTCCGAATGACAGATGTTTGAGCAACTTTTCATGGCAATTTTATTTATTCTCAGAGTTTTTGCCAGAAATCTGATGAGGAAGTCGCCGAAGAAATATTTTCTCATAGCTTGTTTTGATGTCTGACCTGGTGTTTGAACCGTGGTCTTACATCTAATAAACCAACACACTACCTATTAGACTACGGCGACATGCATCAGGAATGTTGGCATTAAAATGTTCAATTCCTTTAACGGCGCTCCACAGAAAATAGTCCAAAGGTTTCAAATCGCAGCTTCTTGGTGGCGCTATTCGGCTCACTATTTCGACTAATTAAACGGCCATCAAACGTTTGGCGCAATAAATCGATTGTGGCATGCGACGGGTGGCATCAGCGAAGTGAAGAGCGCACAGAGAAATATGGCCGATGATGTTTTTGTTCTACATGTTTTGTTCATTCGTAATGAATGCATTGGCTTCTATAAGATCACGTGTGGGTTTTCTGTGCCCCAAATATGGCAGTTTTGCTTATTAACATATCCACCAAGATGAAAATGAGGTTCATCCGAAAAGATAATTTTTTGGGCAAAATAGTCGCCATAGAGCAGTTTCTCGTTGGCCCAATAAATCCCAACATTGCTCAAGTGTAAATCGATTCATTACGTTCAGTGGAGATAATATTGTTACGTTTTTACCTTTTACAAACGTTTAAAATATGAGCTCGTAAATTGCAAATAAAATAAAAATAAATTTGTGTTTTATTTGTTTTTTTGTTAATTTTTTATTATACGCACAATGTTGTGTGCCACTGTTCAGAACGTGGTGTAAACAACAACAATTGATTTTCTTTCTTATTCCTCTGTTCATACTCTCTGCATAAACAATAACAATTGCTACACAATTATTCGACAGATCTTTGTAAAGGAAGATGTTCAAACCACGATTACACTCTTCAAACACACCGCGTCTTCACACAAGACTGACAGAACTTCACTAACTCAGTCGGCAAAGTAAACTGTCTGATGAATGTTCTTAAAGGCGAATGTTCATGACTTCGCCTTTTCGAAATCTCTATAAATGTAAACAACATTCGTAACAATATACTGAATTTTGCGACAGAAAAGAATGACATAAGTACTGCCAGATTCGAAATAACCGATGTTTGAAATTTAAACCGGTAGATGGCCCACCCTATATTTACGTATTAAATTTTACGGTTGTGTACCTTTTAAATCACATTCATCCACCACAACTAGCCAGCTATTGGCTGTGAATTTAAAGGTTATGCCTGGAAGCCAAAATAAAATATTGCAGAAGAAAACGGAACAAAAACCAAAAGATCGTTGATTTAAGTGTTTTTAAAATAAAACCGGTGAAAATGTTGAGAAGAAAGAAAACGGGAAAATAAACTTTAAATACTAGGCTGCACGAAATTTGTGAAAAGATAATCGCTGTGATAAATATCTGTTTCTTTTTCCCACTACCTTTTTATAGATTATTTTGTTGATTTCAATTCAGTTCAGTTTCAATAATAAGTGTCCCGTTTATGGAGAATTTATTCGTATTTATTTAGAATCATTAACTTTTCAAATATTTTAAATTTGTTTTCCTTTCATTCATTTGCTCTCACTGCAGTCTCATTACGTTTCCTTTCCTTTAATGGCTCTGGTGAATAAACTCTTAAAGCTATCCTGGGAAAACAGAATTATTACAATTGTATTCGTAATCTAGTTTTTGTTTCCTATTTCTTTCGTATTTTATATTATATTTGTAAAGGCCCTTCCGGTCTGGGTTCGTTATTTTTTTTTGGGCAGTTGTTGTAATCGAAGTAAAATTTAATGACACACATAAAACTTGTATTGAATTATTATCGTCTTACGCTTTTGCTTTGGTCAAATATGGTTTTGGGAGCCTCAGTTTTAGATCGCAATTACAAAGTAATTTTTATTTAAATGGATATGTGGAGTCATAAAGCAGTAGGCAGTAGTCTAGTAGGGAATGTTTTGGCTTATTAGAAATGAGACCACTTTTCAAACCCCAGGTCTGACAACTAGAACTAAACGAAATATGAGAAAATATTTCTTCGGCGTCTTCCTCTCAACAGATTTCTGGCAAAGACTCTAAGAGTAAATTAAACTGCTATGAAAAGTTTTTAAAAAACATGTCGTTCGCAATCGACTTTAAACTAAATTTAACACACACAACAAAAGTAGTGAGAACTAGGTCTAATCCTGACTGAAGTGTTGTAATGACAAATTATGGATGTATGTACATAAGTCATCATGAACTGCTTAACGCTGGAACAAACCCTGCGAATTGTGCTATTACTATTAAAAAATTAATCTATTCGTGAAGTCCTTAGGGCACTTCGTTCATTTTACGACCAAGATCAATAAGTCTAGTGAGCAACCAGTTCATGCAGATGTTGGTCGTTTTCGCCCAGATTAGATGTTAGCCTTGCTCATGAGGGCAATAAGTCTATGAGTTTTGACTATTTTTAAGCGTTCCTCAGTTGTTAAACTAAAAACCTTTCACTTAATAAATGATACTTGAGGTGACAGATATTTAATTGCTGTCAGCTTTGCGAGACAGCCTTTTAACCGTGAAAAGAAGTTCATAATATTATTGGAAATGCAAGCTATTTCAAGTATTGCTAGCATTTATTGGCATAAACCCTTAAATATTTGATTCAAAAAGTTTATGTTTTGAAAACAGCATTCGTAAAATACTACTCCAAAGAAAGAAGCGATTTAAAATCTAGTCGCATATTGGTAGGTCGATTTAAAGAGAGAGATCTCTATCATACACCTCAACATTTACAAATACCAACATGTCTATAGAATGTAATGTCAATACTCTTTTAACACAGAACATCAATTTTGTAAAGGGTGTTTTTTATAGAGGTATAGAACTTTAAGTTGCAATAAAACAACGATTGACACGAATTTTATTTATCCGAAAGATAATCTTGTGGCATTACATTTTAAATATGGTTTCTGGCATATGACCGCCACGGCTGGCGCGGATGTAGTCCAATCTGGACGTCCAATTTTCGATGACTTTTTCCAACATTTGTGGCCGTATATCGGCAATAATACGGCTAATGTTGTCTTCCAAATGGTCAAGGGTTTATGGCTTTACCGCATAGACCAATGACTTTACATAGCCCCACAGAAAGTAGTCTAGCGGCGTTAAATCACAAGATCTTGGAGGCCAATTCACAGGTCCAAAACGTGAAATTAGGCGGTCACCAAACGTCTCTTTCAATAAATCTATTGTGGCACGATCTGTGTGACATGTTGCGCCGTCTTGTTGAAACCACATCTCCTGGACATCATGGTTATTCAATTCAGGAATGAAAAAGTTAGTAATCATGGCTCTATACCGATCACCATTGACTGTAACGTTCTGGCCACCATCGTTTTTGAAAAAGTACGGACCAATGATTCCACCAGCCCATAAAGCGCACCAAACAGTCAGTTTTTCTGGATGTAACGGTGTTTCCACATACACTTGATGATTACCTTCACTCCAAATGCGGCAGTTTTGTTTGTTGACGTAGCCATTCAACCAGAAGTACGCTTCATCGCTAAACAAAATTCGCTTATGAAAATCGGGAAAAACGGTAATCTCGTTTTGGGCCGATTCGACGAATCTACTCCTTTCTTGATGATCGTTTGGCTTCAAATCTTGCACGAGTTGGATTTTGTAAGCACGCAAACCAAGATCCTTCCGCAAAATCTTCCATAAAGTGGATGAACACAGATCCAATTCCTGTACTCGATGGCGGATGGACTCATTCGGGTCTTCCTCAATGCTACGCTCTACAGCAGCAATAGCTTCTTCTGTACGCACCGTACAGCGTCTCTGGGGATGCGAGTTATCAATAAGAGTAAACGTGGTGCGAAAACGTTCCATGGTTAATCGAATTAACTGCTTTGATGGACGATTTTGTCGACGATAAAATGGACGTAGTGCGCGATACGTTTTCCACACAGAACCATTATTTTCGAAATAAAAGTGCACTATTTGCAAGCATTGTTTAGGCGTAAGTCTATTCATGATGAATTGCCAAACCAAACTGAGAATAAATCACTTGACAGCTGTTAAATCGGTCGCCATCTTGAAAAGTAATGCCAACTTAAAGTTCTATACCTCCATAAAAAACATCCTTTAGTAGCTAAGTGGCCTCCGTATTCTAATGGGTAGTACGTTAAAACATTAGAGGAAAACACGCAAATTTTAAATTTTGGTTGGAACATTTGAAAAACAACAAAAAAAACTAATGAGCTCAAGAACAAAATAATTGCCTTGCAAAAGTTTTTTAAAGCCATGGCCAATAATGTATAGGTAGGTATGTAATGACGTTGAAATAGATGAGACTTCCATTTATTTCTCTGTCACTGTTCAGAGTTTTCAGTAAATAGAAAACGATTCCTGTATATGTAAGTACTCTCTGCATAGGTAATCTAAAAAGACTCCAATGAATTTTGAAATGATCTACTGGTTCACTAGAACCTCATTGATTGAGGTAAAACTAGAGATCGAGGCAAAACTACAGAAACTACCCTTCTTTGGAATAACACGATACCGAGGTGGAGAGTAATTGAAGCAGTTCACTCTACATATTCCCATATTATCGATTTATCAGATATCGAATGATGTCAGTAGACCAAAGAGGGAGCCAACTTGCCAACTAATAACAAATTTATATACCATAAGTACATTATTGGCCATTAAAATTCTGCATTCGGAGCCTCATGTAATGAAATCATGTTGCAGTTTACCTTACCAAGCTAAGCTTCACTTGCTCTTTGAAAACAATCCGCTAAATCAAAACCACTGCTGATGACTCAGATTTGGTGTGTGACTCATGCTTTCGTATATTTTACCATCCGTTTCCGTCATGGGGAAGTTAATTTGTGTTCAACTAGAGAATTTGTACATTTGTACATTATCTTGGCGATAAGTTGCCGCAAACTAGTGTTTTAATGCTCCAAATTTAGTTTATAATTCTCTTAGGGCTTTCTTTACTTGGACTTACAAATAAAGGCAAATCACATAATCTTGCTCGTCAAAACATGTCATTGCTTTTTCTGGCAACTCGTAAAATAAAATCTGAACTTATCGTGCTGTGTGGTTCGTGGCACTATCCGCCTTGAGTCCCTTCTCCTGTAAATAAAAGGAAATCACATGATTCTGCTCGTGAAAACGTGAAGTTCTTCTTCCTGGCAGTTTCTCACAAAATAAAGCCAAAATTGGAAGTGCTGCGTGGCTCGTGGCCCTATCCTATTGAAACCAGTATAAATCAAATTATGAAATTAGGTTATCAGATGATCAGAGAGCTATTAATTACAATGTAAGGGTCTCCTCCAGATCATAGTGCATAGCAGTAGTAAATTTTTAGAGTGCAACGATTTTTCACAATCATACGTGGCGTGGGTCACTGTACTTCAATTGTTGCAAACCATGGTACTACATATAAGACGTAAGATAGGCCGAAATGCTAACGACAGCATGGAATCAACAAAGCGATATTATGGGCAGTGTCCATTTTCAGGTAATGCACAAGCCTGACCAAGTCTGTTACATTTACAATATCTTCAAATTTCTTTATAAAATTGTCAACACCCTGCATAATAAGTCGCTTATAACAATCTCTTGACCGCATATGGTTCCACAAAGCACTTCTGTCTTGTTTCAGTTTCTTTAGTATATTTTTCTTGCTTCAGCTCAGCAGGTGATTAGTGTGCTGTAGCAAATCTTAAGAGAATCAGGCTGCCATCTATCATTGCCAAGAAACAAGTACGAGTATTTGGTGTAGTGGTGGGCAATCTTGTGGATTTTTGATTCCTATCTCTTTTCGAACTAGGTGGCAAACTGCCTGACCTTGTGTTGTTATCCTTTTTCCATTTGTAGGTGGTGAGCTGCCTTCATAAACGAATTCTTTTGGAGGCTGATAAAGCCACTTAATTTGAAATCGAAAACCACAATCAACGTTTTTTTTATTTTATTTCATTGGAATTCGAATCTGAGTTTTTCTTTTTTATCTTTCATTGGTATTCAAACCTGGGCTTTTCGATTTGTAGACTAGCTGCTTTGATCAATACAACACGCCGCCACTATGACAACCATAACTACACCATATTGTCAGAAAAACTGTTACCTTTGAATCACTACTTTTCTAATTGTTTTGACTATTTTTATGTGTTCGTCAGTTATTAAGCGAGCCATATTCGTAAACGGAAAATCGTTCGCTTCAAAATATTTAACATTTGACAGTTTTGCCGGACAGGCCTTTTGACACCTTAAAACTTATATCGTTAGTCTCATTCGCAAATGTGTTAAGTTCCTTTTTTCAAATTTTACAGGAGACACAAAAAACATTGCGGCTTCTTCAGTTTTTAAAATTTTTAAACTTTTTAAATGCAATTATTTTTACAAAATAGCGCTCTTTAAATGACCTAGATCAAAAATTAAGTATAATTAGTAATTAATAATCGTGGAGTTAGCACATGCTGTTAATATTTGTCGTAGTTTTGTGGACTTAGCGTTTTTGCAAACCACATAATTACAACAACTTTAAACTACATACTGACATTTTTTTTGTCGTAAAATATGTATTTGGTATAGTGTTATCGTTTCGCATTAAAATCTCAATTTTGGAAAAAGTGGACTTAGCGTCTTTGCGAATTATACTAACGATATATAACATTTATATAACAGTTTAAAGAGGCGCATGGTATTATTATTATTCAAGTTCTTTCAGGTATTGCCAGCATTTATTGGCATTAAATTAAAATTATTAAATTTTTGATTTAAAAACTTTATACAGTGCACTCGCGCTAATGTTAACACCGCATAATATGAACACCGCTTAATGTGAACATATTTTTTGCTTCATTGGCTACTCTAAAAGATGAAAAAATTTAAAAAGCCCTATAATTTGAACAGAATTGAATTGAGCTAATGAAGGAGACACGACTGGATGATCGAGTTAAGCACGCCAAGTCAGATTTTTTCTATCAGTTCTATTCGTGAAAAAAAATTTTTTATTGTAAACTGAAATGTATTTTTATACAAAATATAATACGAATTTAAGCAAATTTTATTAAATAGTTCAAATGAACGAATAAAAAATAACCAAAAATAATCTAAATATGTTTTAAACAAAGTGTAAAAAACTGCAGAAAATTTGCTAAAAAGCAAAGAAGTGTAATAGAGTCAAGCAAATCCCATCTTTTGCAACTGTCGGGAATTGATATCGAGATTAATTTGGAAGAAATTTGGTGTGGAAAAAAATACCAGAAATAAAAGCTAAAGATTTTGTGAATTTTGGGGAAAAGAATTAAAAAAAAAGGTCTTTTGCT
The DNA here is from genome assembly GCA_936449025.2 of Sarcophaga subvicina. Taxonomy (NCBI): domain Eukaryota; kingdom Metazoa; phylum Arthropoda; class Insecta; order Diptera; family Sarcophagidae; genus Sarcophaga; species Sarcophaga subvicina. The sequence goes on from OW388084.2 coordinate 80,852,234, forward strand.
GGATTAGCATAGACTTTTGATCTCTCTGGAAAACTTATTGAAAACGGTAAAAAAATTATAAAAACAGTTTATGGAAAGATTTCTAAAATTCTGTGAAATAAAGGAACTGTAAAGCCTGGAAAATAAATTTGGTGCCGCTATATTGCTTTTCTAGTCATCGTATTAAATGCATTCCAGTTAAATTTGCTAGAAAAAGAAGAATAACGGAACTTTTAGCGGTTTGTTAAAAAAAAGAAAGAATAATTAAAATATTTAAAAAACAATAACATCTATTTAAAACAATAAATGCAAAGGAATTTTGCTAAAAGACAATCTATTCAACATACAAAACCTTAAAAGTGATTGACAAAAAAGGCCAAATCATTGCGTAAATCTATACAGAAATTCCGGAAAATTCATGATTATAAATGGAAAGTATGAATGACGTGAAATTACTGCCTGCGCCCGATGAAAATCCTCCCACACAGTCGGACAATAACCCAAAGCGGAAAAGGATCGATGGGTTCTCGCCCACAAATATTGACGTCACCCAACTGGGTGAGAATAGATTTGCCTTACTTTCAGGACTAGAGGTCGAGAATACGGAGGACAGCCCTAGGACGAAAAAGCCAGTTAAAATTACCAACACAAAGCCCAAGAATACGAACAGCTCATAGTGTCCACCCATCTTCTTGTTTAACGTCAACATTAAACGGTTAGTCGAGCAGTTGGAAGCTAAAAAGCCAAAAATTACATTTAAAATAAAGAATGTAAACCAACGAAAGAGTAAACTTTATCTCTCTGACCCACTGGTGCACACAGAAATGATGGCCCTGTTAAAGGAAAAGAATATTCACTCATATTCTTATACACCAAAGGAGTTTAAACAAACATCATTTATCCTAAGAGGTCTTTATCATGGTACCGAGATAGATGAGGTAAAGAGAGTCCTGGAAAAAACAGTCACAGGTGTCGTCTCAAAGGTAACGCGTTTCACAACACCATATTCTACTAAAAATGCATATGATACAGGATTGTTCCTAGTAACGCTTAACCCTGGTAAAAGCCTTAGCGATATTTCTCATATAAAATATCTCCTAAGTCAGACAATTCTCTGGGAAAAGCCTAAAAGAAAAGAAAAGGAGGTGCAGTGCCACAGATGTCAGCGTTGGGGTCACATAGCCAAAAACTGCAATTCTGAGTATAAATGTGTCAAATGTGACAAAAATCATCTTCAAGGTGAGTGTCAGCGAATGGGATCAGAAACGGAAGCTCCTCATTGCGTAAACTGCGGACAAAGTGGACACCCAGCAAACTGGAGAGGTTGCCCTACATACAAAAAATATATTGGTGCGCGTAAGGAGCGTATGGAAAAAGCCAGAGAAGAAAAGTTGATTGCTAAATCCAACGTAAGCCAAACAATAAATCAGTCCCTACGATCCCCTGGGAAAACTTTCGCTAATTTATTCCATCAACATGAATCAATGCAAAAGCCTACAATAATTGATGATTTCCTAAAACTTGCAAGCGTCTTTCTAACACCGGAGGAGCTGCCACTGGAGCAACAAATTTCAAATTTCTTATCTGAATATAAAAATATGCCACAACATGAAGCAAAGTCAGAATTTCTTCGTCTTTTAAATAAGGTAAATACTAAATATGGTCCATAGAGTTATACATTTTATGACTTTCAATGTTCGTTCTCTAGCAAGTAAAAGCCGTCAAATAGAGCTATCAAACATACTCCACCATTATCAAATCGACATAGGATTTATACAAGAATGCCACTTACAAGCGAACAGAAAAGTAAGAATTGATGGCTACAATTTCATTCGCGACAACTCAGATATTGGCGTAGCTGTAGTCATTAAAAACACAATCCATTTCAACAAAATAAACTTTTCCGGAATCCGCCTTAATAATTCCTTTATTCAAATTGAATTGTACATAAACAACACTTGCAAAAAATACCTTATAGGTTCTGTATACATTCCATGTGTATATCCTTCCCACGAACTACATGATGACTTGAATAAAATCCTTCGCCTCGCAAAAAGTTATGACGAATTCATAGTCGGAGGTGATCTTAACGCCAAAAGTCCTAATTGGGGAGACACTTTCGAGAACTCTAACGGTAAAGTACTTTATGACTGGCTACAAAATAATTGTCTGGATGTCAAGCGTATATGTGATATATCCCCATCGTTCCCGAATGGTTCCTCTTTCCTGGACCATTTCTTAATAAGCTCCAGCGCAATCAACTCCATTTATCCCAACTTCAAGATCAAATCAATATCAACATTCTCTGATCATTTCCCCTTAATTTTAGAACTTGACGTTAATGGGGGCCACTTACAATTACGAAGCCCCCAAATAATAACGTCTTACAAAAACACTAATTGGAGTCTATTTTCAAGGGACTTGGAAGCAGCCACTCTTACCATTCTTCCTCCTAAAAACTGTAATATAAATAATAATGAATTAGATGTACTGATTAACTGTTTCAACAACACACTTACCTCGATACACGATAATCATTCGGATAAATTTGAGATTAATGATCGGAAGCGACCATACTCTGAAAACATCAGAAAATTCTTCAGAATCAAGTACACTTGGCAGAAAGACCTAAAGAAAATATTTCACAGAACTGGCAACAAAATAAGTAGTGAGTATAGAATCCTATCAAAACAAATACAACTATTGAAAATTATTATTAACGACCTTGTCAACATAGAAGACGCCAGGAATTTTAGTAATAGACTCACGAAAATAGTTCCAGGACCTACGGCCTTTAAAGAAGTTCGCCAAATATTAGGAAATCCAAAATCTCCATTTTGTACACAGCTCATCCGCAATGATATCTCTATAACCAATAGTCATCAAGTTTCTGACATATTCAAAGAGTACTATACCAATGTTTTCCAAGAAGTGATACCTGAGAGGCCAGTCCCCGATATCGAAAATCAAATTTTACAATGTGTTAATGGGATTCCTCAACATATCTACACTTTTGATGACAACTTCCAATCTGACGAAAATTCTGACTCCTTCCATTTTACAAATGTAAGCAATATCAGAAAACATATCGACACCATCAATAGTAAGAAATCGTCGGGATTTGATGGCGTTTCCAATTTTCTGATTAAAAAATTTCCTGACACAACATTAAAACTATTAGCCATAATTTTCAATAATTGTATTAATAACGGCTATTTCCCTGTTGAGTGGAAAAAAGCAAAAATTTTACCCATAAAAAAGAAACTGGACAGCAATAAACCAGAGGATTTTCGACCAATATCTCTTTTATTCAACATTGGCAAATTATTTGAACACGTTCTGAAAGAAAAACTTGAGAATGAATTTATTATAGAACCAATTTCGGACCTCCAGTTTGGATTTAAACGATTTCACTCTACAAATCATGCATTGTTGAAATTCCATAATGATGTTATCCAAAACCTAAGGAACAAAATGTGCACTATTGCTATATCTTTGGATATAGAGAAGGCGTTTGACTCAGTATATCACAACGGTATACTTTATAAACTACTGAACCTCGGCGTTGATCCATTTCTTTTAAAGCTATTTCTTAGCTTCTTCTCTAATCGTGAATTTGGAGTCTGCATCAACAACGTAACTTCTGCCTTTGGCCCTATTAAAAGTGGGGTCCCACAGGGAAGCGTTCTAGCTCCATTACTATTTAACCTTTTTCTCCATGACTTCCCTCATCTCTCCAGATGCTCCCGGGCTATTCTCTACGCAGATGATTGTCTAATATACTCTCACAACACATCGCCAATAGAAGCGTTGAATAATGCAGCATTTCATCTCGGCGAAATAAGCGTCTTCTACAAAAGATGGGGTATCAAGATCAATGCTGCTAAATCGGAAGCGATCTGCATCAGGAACCCCTCGGGAAAATGTCCGAGGTATGTAGTTCCTGAGAGCAAATCGCTAAAACTCTCCCTAGATGGTGTGAACGTACCTTTTAAAAATTCTATAAAATACCTTGGGATCCATTTTAATAAACTTTTAAAATTCAATATACACACCAGGAACCTTTTACAGAAAACAAAAAGAATATCCGGTATATTTGCAAGCTTAATGAATAATACATACTTACCCATGAACACCAAACTCCTACTCTACAAGGTCGCCATTAGGTCGGTACTCACTTACGGATTTCCCATCTGGTTCACTATATCTCCTATAGTGGCTAAAGAATTGGAAGCATTCGAAAGGAAGATCCTTAGAAAGTGCATCGGAAAAAACTATGAAAACTTTGTGAAACGTTTTTCGAATAGTTATGTGTACAAGACCGCAAATGTGGTACCATTCTGTAGATACGCCTTGTCATTGTTGGAAAAATTTGTTCTGAAAATTCCGGACCACGACAACATTCTGGTTAGACAAATATATGCTTACGAGAGAAATGCAAACTGGAGTGGATCTGCTTACCTGTCTCCGTTTGGGATTATGAACGAGAATCTTGACAACGATCCTGACCCTTATAACGTACCATCATTCTACTTGAAGTCCACTCCCGGCACTCATAGGGGCTGAACATTTGGATTTTACTACTACGAGTTCATTAATTATTTAATTAATTATCTTTATACAGGAGTTGTACTCCATTCGTTGTTTTATATTATATTATTTATCTCATACATGAATATTTATTCGATGTTACTTAGTTTACTTGAGTACATTCGTTCTACACTCGTATTTATAACATAATATGTATGTATATTGTGTATTAGTTATGTTTGTCAATGAATTTAACAGACAATCGTTATTTATTGTTTAGATGTTATTTAGTTTTAATAATGTTATCCACAGACATTTGCTCTGTTTGCGATATTGAAAGGCCGGAAGCAAGCCTTGTCAAACTTTCGTTTTTATGTACAATTACATTTTGTATACATATACTATTTCATTTTAGCAATGTAGCTTTACTCAATCAATGTGTTATTAGAGCAAGACGTATATAACTCTAAGAATATTGTTATTCTCCTCGTATGTAAGAAAATCAATGTTATCAGAAAATGAAGAAGACTTAATAAAATATACTTACTTACTTACTTGAACAGAATTTTTTTTAATTTGAAACGTTAAAATTCTGTGTTTATTAGTTGCGGTAATCCCCGGTTTAGGTTTACATGTATATGTATGTGTTAGTATATCTGCTTGCATATTTATTCTTCAATTGCTATTTAGATACTGTGAAGAAAGTTTGTGTAGATTAAATTATAAAATGTGTTCTAAAAAATTCTAAAAAAATAAAAAAAATCATAAATAATGATTTTTGTTTAAAAGATGGTATAATTCTGTTTTAAAATTTTCAGTATTCGGAAATGTGAACAATTCACAAAAGTGAACAACGCCAGTCTTAATTAGTTCACATTAGCGAGCGTGCACTGTATTTTGAAAACATCACAGCTAAAATTTAAATATTCTATTCGAAGGAAAGAAACGATTTAAAATCGCATGAAATGTGCTCTTTGTGGTATAGTGTTGGGATGCGAACACAATTATCAAACACTAATCGGATTAAAAGTTGTTCTCCAGTGTACAATATGGAAAAATGCTCAAATAACTAAAATCTAAAGGGGAAAGAAAATCTCAAAGTTAAAAGGAAATTAGAAGAAAAAGAAACAAAATATGAGCCATAAACCATTACACAAATGGCTTAAAGCATGAATGGTCAAAAAATAGTTTAAAAATTTAAATACGTTTCGGGTAAACTTATGGGATTCTAAGTCAATTGCAACAATATGTTTTTGTAGATTTTGAATGTGTCATACCAAGGGTTTGTTTGGACTGGTTGGGTTTGGACTATTCAAGAGCTTTTATTTATTGCGTAGAATTTTAGAAATATGTTTTTAATTAATTTAAACATATGAATTAAGAGCCCTTTTCTTCTTTTTCCTCTGCTTCATTTTTTTCTATAGTTAAGGCCTCGTCACTTGCATGACCCTAACGCATGTCAGTGTTAGTTAGTTTTAATTATTTTCCTTTGCTTTCCATTTGGATTACCTACATTGAATTGCAGGCAAATGTGGTCTCAAATGTGGTGGTTTTTATTTCAGGGGATTTTATTCATAATTTATAAAATTGTGTGTGTACAAGTGTGCGTATTTTTATCAATTAATTTTCTTGTTAGTAATATAATGTTAGTTCTTTTTTTTCATGTTTCTTAATGAATGTATTAGATTTTCTTTCATTATTATTACAGCTTATACTTGCGCTTATGCTTTTGTGTTCTTGGCTTAAATGCCTGCCAAACTTACCGGCCACTAGATTTGATTTTTACCGAGGGTGTATGGTCTGTAGGTTTTTATGTTTTTACTATAAATTGTGTATTTGACACGTGCATTTAATATTTTTACATGTTTGTTAATCATTGTTTTCCTTTTATTTTTTAATTCTTATATTTATTTAGGGGACCTTTTCCAGTCATTGGAATGAAAGGATTTCGTTGCTTTTGCTCATAAATAAATTCTTACTTACTTAATTAATTTGTTATTATTACCCTTTAGTCAGGATTACGATTTAGCTTCTCTCACCATCCATGTTGTATGTGATAATTTTTATCCATCAGTGGCTTGACCTTCAGTTTAACGTCGATAGCGAACGATAGATTTTTGGGAAACCTTTCATGGCAATTTTATTTACTCTCAGAGTTTTTGGAAAAACACTGGTGTTTTGTTTTGTTCGTGATGATTGAGTTGATGCTTGAACCACTGCCTTACGTCTAATAGGCCAATACACTATCTACGGGGACTTCAAGTAATAATATTCTCTTCAATAATAAGGAAACCAAAATTTATTATTAGTATTACTGAAATGTCCAGCAAAATAATACCTAACAAATTTTTAATCAACTGATTGATAAACAAAAATATAGTCTCTAAACTATTAAAGACTATAGTATTCAGTCTACAGTTTTTTGTATTCTAACTTAAAGGTTTTTTTTCATATATTATTTATTGAATCTTTCCTTTCGGAATTTACAATAAGTATACAAATCTTAACCTAAAATAATATTAAAAGGTTTTTAAAAATCAGAAAATTCCTGCGTAGATATTTTATTACTTAGTGCATCCAGAGTGTTTGAAATCCTGAACTGAGACCAATAATACAAGCTCTCAGAGTATAATGATTGGCACCAAATTAAACAATTGATGCCTCGGTGATTGGATCATAATGGTCATATGAAAATTGTAGATGGTATTGATACTGTTTCTCCTATTGACTACAAGATAACAAAGCTTGCATTCGATCTTGTTTCAATTCTAAAGAAATTTCTTGCCTCAACGGCCTACACTTCGTGGAGAACGTTATCCATTAAGCTCCGAAGACGAATCTTTTTGAAGTCGCCTAGTCTAATACGAGAACACGTGTTTCAACCTTTGGCTCAGACATTTTGAACATAACGAAATAGGAAACTAATACTTCTTTCTCCGACTTCCTTTCAGCAGTTTTCGGGCAAAAAGTCGTTCGAAGCCGAACGAAAGGTTCCGCCACTTATAGATAAAATTAACACAAACAACATAGGTGGTGTGAAAAGCTAGGTCGTAGTTGTAACTAAAGGTTTAGAGTGACCAGTTAAATATGTTAGTTTGTAGGTATGCCATCAATCGCGGCTTTAATATTGGCATCTAATGCTTAAAGAATTATTAGTTTGTCGGCATATGCCCGTGGCTTAACATAGACCTGCAGAAAGTAATGTAGCGGCGCTAATTTGCGCAAATGAATGGGCCAGTGAACAGGACTTCATTAAATCACTCATGCTGCATGTTAATCTTGGATCCAATTTTCTTTGATGTTTAGTTGATTGTTTTTAGGAAACAAAAATTCTGTGTTAGAATGGTTGATGATGCCGCCATTATGTAAATCGCGCCAAACATTCTATTGTGACGGGTGATTTTTTAGCTATTATCTTTTTGGCAACACTGGTTTAAACAGCTCACTCACGTTTCGTGTTTTGTTTCACTGTCAAATATCTTCAGTTTGGTCTATAATTTAACCACAAACGAACAACGCTTGCAAATCATTGAATTTTATTATCAAAATGCGTGCTCTGTTAAGAAAGTTCATCGCGCACTTCTTCCATTTTATGGTCAGTAAATCGACCCACTGAAGCGGCTATTCGGGCTATTGTGACTAAATTTCGCATCAAATTTACATTGTTGGACATTAAACCACCAACACGCTTACGTAGAGTGCGAACTGAAGAAAATATCGCAGCTGTATCGGCCAGTGTTAATGATGACCATCAATTATCGATTCGTCACCGTTCGCAGCAATTGGGCCTCTGTTACTCAACAACGTGGAAAATTGTGCGGAAGGATTTAGGTGTGAAGCCTTTCAAAATACAGCTGGTGCAAGAATTGAAGCCGAACGACCTACCGCAACGCAAAATTTTTGGTGAATGGGCTCTTGGAAAGTTGGCCGAAGATGCACTTCTTTATCGAAAAATTGTGTTCAGCGACGAAGCTCATTTTTGGCTCAATGGATACGTAAATAAGCAGAATTGTCGATTTTGGAGTGAAGATCAGCCAGAAGCATTATAAAAGCTACCAATTTTATTTCACGTTCGGGACCGGTCGATTGGCCGCCTAGATCGTGCGATTTAAAGCCTTTAGACTATTTTTTATGGGGCTATGTTAAAGCTCATGACTATACAGACAAGCCTGCTTCAATTGATGCATTGGAAGACAACATTGAAGTATTTATTCGTGAGATAGCGGCCGAAATGTTGGAAAGAGTATGCCAAAATTGGACTAAGCGGATGGACCATTTGAGGCGCATTTTTCTGAATTTTATGTGTTTTTTTTTTTTGAAAAATTTTCCTACATCTCTTAAAAAATCACCCATTAATACCTTTAGATATAATGGCGATTCATTAAAATCTTTAAAATAATCTTCGCTCCAATTATAGGGTATTGATTAAAGACGTAGCCATTTAGCTCGAAATTCTTTCATAAAAATTCTTATGCTCAATCAGTTTCAAATGAGTCCAACCAGTAAAAATGCAACGCAAATGATCGCCTATGAGTTGATGAGAAAATTGTCTTCAGTTTACACATTTCTTTGTGTTTTCGCCCATTCGTTTGGTTTCGAATCGAATAGATCTGAGAATTGATTCATTTTTGTCGAAGATATTTCTACAATTTCGAAACGTAGTTCTGGTGGTTTGACAAACGTTACTAAACTCAAATGTCAACAAAGTTTGATATTCTTAGCTGTCAAGCTAACGTTATTGATATCTATAGCTTTCATGCAGCTAAGAAAAACTTCAGATACTAAACCGCACTCGACTTAGTTTAAATGAATGGTTTCATCTATTAAAAAATATACTGCAATAGATAATTTAGTTTGTTTTAGAAATATTGTACGCGCTTATAAAATTACGCCATAAAAATGAATAATATCTCTTACGAAAATCAATAGATTATCACTGTTTAACTAGTTTCGATAAGAGTACGAATCCTAGAAGTCGCTGTAGTCTAGAAAGTAGTGTGTTGTGTTGTTATTAGACGTGAGGCTACCGTTTAAAATTCAGGTAAGACATCTCCAACAAAACGAAGTATGAAAGAAATATTTCTTCGGTGACTTAATATCAGTCGATTTCTTGGAAGAACTCTGAGAGTAAATAACATTGCCATGAAAAGATTCTCAAAAATCTTGCGGTTGGAATCAACATTAAACTGCAGGTACCGCCAATCATGTATAAAATTAACACCCGCAACATAAGTGATATGAAAAGCTAGTTCGTAATGTTGATGTTGTGATGACCAATTGCATATGTATGTATGCACGAATCCTAAGGAATGGATTTGAAAATGTTCGAAACGTTCGTTATGCTCCGTGTGTTATATTGATTAAAATGTTACCAATACTTGAATTTAATAACGTTTTACTTTAAATTATAGCCAAATCTACAGTATAATTTTTTTATATTTTTTTTTTTGTTTGATTCTATTATCCTTAATTGCTTGTTTCTGTTATTCATTGTCTGGCAATTGACTTCTCTGGTTTTTATTACTGGCATATAACTTTGTTTGATGTCAAGCAATGAAGTGTATTTTTCGAATGTCTTATTTATGTAAGTGGGCTGGAATACAAACAAATATGCAAATTAAAAAAAAATAAACAATATTCTGATAAATATTGGTTTATAAACTTAAATGTAATTCTTTATTGGGACGATATTTCTTATAAATGACAGTATTAACATGCCACGAACCATAATACATAATTTTGTTTACCTTCCTTCCTTATTTACACAAACAACCAAACACTATACCTGACTGTAGAACATTATTTTTTTCTACTTTTCCTACGAGTCTTATGAAAACCTCATACTTAATTTACGAAAGCCTAAAGACATACTTATTAACCTGGATATATATTGTTTAATACTGTCAATATAATATAAACAATATTTGTGTCAACTGTAAACACCAGAAAAAAGAAAAACAGCAAAAAATAAAAAAGACAGGAAAAGTAAAAATGAGAACAAAATATCCTACGAGAAAACAACCAGAGTTGCTACGATGAGTATAATAAACAAAAATTAGTATTAAGTCCTGAGGGAAATGCACTGACATACCATTACAGTGTTACAAAGATAAGCAGTTCCAGCAATAACGGTAACTAAAGAATAGAGAATGAATAAAGCTAGAAAATAAATGATAATATTGTTCAATAAAAATGGAAATTAATATCAACAGTGAAGTACACTCGTTTATATACTCATACTCATTTGTAAGTTTTAAAGAAAAAGTGCAGTGTTACATGTATGGGCCTTTAAAGTCGCTTAATGGGATATTCTTTGTTTACTGTTGGATTACAAATTTATTTTGGGTAAAAGGATAAAACAAAAATAAAAGTAAACTCTAATCGAAATACAAGCTACGCTATCAAACATCATCAGGGTCAGGAATTAAACACTGCATGGACCTGAATGTACATCAAATTTCAACAACTCCATTTTCCCAAAGTGACATGGATATCGCTTTATCATGTAACAAAGGGACAAATCCATCACATTGTTGCGATTAAAGATGGAATTCCAGACTGTTAGATGTTAACTCTATCCATGATACTAATATTGACTGAGATTACCTTGTCGCCCAAAATCTTCGCGGTCAATAAGTTGCCGCTAGCTACTCCGCTGAAGTAATGCAATTTTCCCCTCAGGCAACGACCTCCACTCATTGTGTTGGAACTTGAAATAAACATTGAGCGTCAAAAGAAACTGTACATTATGGATAAAATTAAGAAGAGCGGCCGAAAAAATTTGACAATGTTCCGAAATTTTTTGTAATTTTTTTTTTCAATTTTAAAAACTAATAATAAAACAATTTTAAAATAACGGTAATTTAATTATGTATATTTTTTTAAATATACAGTTTCCTTTGGCGCTCACTGTATATAACGGGAAGAAAGCAAGAGGGAGTAGTGTTTGTGAACACTAGATTTCAATCTCTTTATATAGTAAGCGACAGGAACAAGGTCTGCAGAAAGGAAGTTCCACATACGAACAGTCCGGCTAAAGAACGAAGTTTGTCTGTAATGCAGTATGCGATCCACTGGCCAATCGTCGACAAACGGATATGCTCGCCGAGAAAGACGATTGTTACGTAGGAATACATAATTCTCAGAAACAAGTCCCTTCATTTCGCTCGAGCAAAAACCATTGTAGTAGCGATACAATGAATCAATAGAGTTGGATACCCTGCCGTCATTAGTGAGCACTTTCACCTTCTCCTGTACATAGTTGAGAAGCCTCAGAATAGAAAAGTATTTCTTCGGCGACTTCCTCTCAGCAGATTTCTTGGAAAAACTCTGAGAGTAAATAAAATTGCCATGAAAAGTTTCTCAAAAATCTGTCGTTCGGAGTCGACTTTAAACTGTAGGTCCCATCACTCATGTATAAAATTAACACACACAACATAAGTGGTGAGAGAAACTAGGTCGGAATTGTGACTGAAGGATTGTAATGACTAATTGTGTATATATGTATGTATGCAATAGTAAGAATAACAATTGATATTACTTATTAATTGATATTATCATTCATATTACCCCTTTTCGCCTCAATCAAAGTGCTCGGCCTACAATTAAAAGAATATGAATGACAAATACTGCTGAGTAGATATTGCAAAATCTGTACGTGGTTCGCAAAACTCAAGTACTAGAAAAAGGTGATATAGTCAGAATTGTCGCAATGGCTACTAATACTACGCTTCAGTTTCGGTAACACAGTAGTCTGTGGTAACACGTAGCGGGCAAGAGACATTTGGAGAAAAAGTGAGGTGAAAAATGATTTTCCACACCAAGAAAAAAGAAATGTAATAGTGTGAACGTGAAGAACTCATGATGTTGAGTAGTAAACATAGATTATACCCGCTCCTAACACGATTGTTTTATGGTCGCCTCTATTTAGGATGCTACAGGTAATCTCAATCGACTTTATTCTAGCTTTGCCGATCTGTGACATAGTGATAATATCGTCATCTTTAATGGGAAGTGCAGGAGCTTATATTCAAAATAGGATTCTCTGCAAAACTTTCCATGGACTACTTAACTTCGTAAAAATTCCTTCACGTTCTAAAAAATCAGAACAATTCCAAGCAACTGCTTCAATATTAAGGTAAAAGATGAACTGTGGTATTGGACCCAGTGTTTTCTTAATTCAGATCAGGATGAATCATCACTACAGGTCTTCTACTAAATCAAATGTCTTTAAAACAGCTATCATGGACATTGTGGAAACTTAATCACTACATTTTAGGACAGAGTGCATGGTCAGATATATACTTGCACATTATAATCGCTCAGTTTTTAAATGCCTTTGTGGGTCCCAAGTCATCAGAAATAAACAAGGAGAAGAATCGATCCATGCTGGAACAAATAAGTTACATATAATTAAAGCGTAAGTAGCTTATAAATACTATCTAGGCAGAATAGCGACAACGAGTGACGACACACGCACAAACGAATGTAAAACCTGACTAACAATTGTGCAAACAATATACGAGTAAATATACAACAGCAGGATCCAACTGGCACTAGAATGAAATGCTGAAGGGTTAAGAGCACATACATGAAAGCAGTATATCATGTAAGATGGACAGGTTTTATGGCAACCAAAGAGAAGTATTTAAAAAGAATATTAAAATTTAACGTACCTCATCATGCATATTGATTTGTAAGTATTTTCTTTGGTTTAAGTGATGGTGTCTTTGCTTGTAAACATTTAAAAATCTCCCTGCACACTTAATATGATTGTGTCACTTTAAAAGTTCCTACGTTTAGTAAATGGTCTTAAAATTGTTATTTTAATTTGTATATTTATATATATTCTATATTCAAAACTCTGTTTGATGAAAATAAAATCAGCTTAAAATATTTAAATAATAATTAAAAATAATAAACATTTTTTGTTTTTATAAATTAATTCCGCTTCAACGAGTTTGACAAGCTGTCTTTTCTTAAAACCAAAAAAATCTTGATTTACACTCGCCAACAAAAATGCACGTATAAATCACATTCAGCTAAGTTCTGCCTTATATGTATGTCGTATAAAGAAAAATTATTGAAATAATAATTCTTTGCAACTTTTTCAAACTGTCCGTACCTGTTGTCGCTGATTTGACAGACTAACAAAACTTCTACTCTAACAGACCCGATGCGCATTACAGCTAAAGGGTCCGCCAAATAACTTTTTTTTTTTAAATGCTTTAAAACAAAACTACTGAATATTTTCTCAATTTCTTTTTTTATTTGAAAGTACAATCCTTCCGGTTAATAATGGAAAATAATTTCATTCAAATGGCTGCCTCGGCTGGCCATGCAGCATTTACTTTGAGACTTCCCGACCACGTACAGGGGAGGGAGAAGTTGCTCGTTAATGACGGTAGGGTTTCGAACTCTACTAATTCATTGGAGCATCGTCCGCAATGTGGCTTGTATTTCATTGTTCTATCGCTATTACAACGGATTTTGCTCGAGCGAAATAATAGAACTTGTTCCCGAGAATGATGTATTCCTACGTAACACTCGTGCTTCTCGGCGAGCACATACTACATATGTTGTCGATTGGCCAGTGGATCGCACACTGCATTACAGTGGAACTCTCTTCGTACAGAGGTTGTAATTTTTGTGCTTTTAAGGGACGAAAAAGGCATAAAATACATAAAAATTATCACAGGTGTTTTCAAATACAAAGTTAAAAATATAATACTTTACTCCTCATTATTACCTAAATTTGTAATAGCAACAATTGCAAAGTAAATACAAAGCTTAAAATGGCTTTTAATGTACTAAAGTGAAGTATACGATGTAAATTTTTCAATTCCAAATATCGTCAAAATAAGGGCACAAATCGCCATATCCTCGATATGATATTTTTGGTGCTCAAAATTGTCAAAATGACGATAAATCGTTAAATCTGGCATGATTACCAGCAAGACCATGTCAACAGGAAAATATTTTTTATTAATTTTCTTTTCTTTGTTTTATTTATTAAAGATGACATAAATGACATTAAATTCACAAATAAAATTTGTTTATTCCTTGAACTTGGTAAGATCTTGTAAAGGAAGGAAATTCAAAACATGAAATTTTTTAATTACTTTTTTTTTCAAAGTGGTAGTAAATGAAAAAATTAACTTAAATTTTAGTTGAATTCTCTTTCCATTTTTGTTTTAGTTTTATACTTTACAAGCTAACTATGGTCATGTCGTGGCAGCTTTAAATAAAAAAGTGGCATTGTATGCGAATTGTAAGTAAAAAAGCTCCCTTAATATGTTATAAAAAATTAAGGATTCTTCCTCTAAGTATTCTGCTGGAAAAATCTCTGAAAGTAAAATAAAATTGCCATTCAAAAGTTTCTCAAAAATCTGTCATTGGGAGTCGACTTTAAACTGCAGGTCCCGCCACTTTGATGCCTGGCCTGGGGCTCGAACACAGGCTTTTGCGTCTAATAAGCCAACACACTACCTACTAGACTACGGCGACACATAGGAATCTTAAAATTTTTATTATGGGACACTGTTCTCTAGGTGCACACGATTGGAGTTTGGGAATATCTCACAACGACTTTTGCAGAAACAGTAATCACGATAAAGCAGAGGAGACCACGCAATAATTTCTGCCTCTGTCCCATACTTATGAACTAGAGAATATGGGTTGATTGAATACACAGAGTTTTGTAACAAAATCTAGGGTCCATTTGGTTCCAATATTTCTTAAATTTGCGCACAGTGCTACGGGATTATGTAAAATTTGAATGACAGTCACCTGCGCTTAAACCAGTCAATCACTATAACTCAAAAACTCTTTTCGACGCGTTAGGAAAATCTAATAACAGCGAAGCAAGCAGCAAATTCTGTAGACTTATAAAGACCTAAAGAAACGAAGACTGTGCCAAAAGATTTGAATTTTTATAAAATAAAAAAACACAAAATTTTTAAAACCAAAGAAATGTATGAATGTAGGAATTCTCCCTTTAAACAAAACACACTTATTTACTGCTTATAGATAATTTTATTTAATATTAATTTGTTGTGCTCCCGTCAATTGTCAGTCGATAACTAAACTGTCCGTTGTCTGTATTGTTTCTTTGTTCTGTCTGTTTCATTGTCATTGTCCCTGTCGATCTCGTCCGTTCCTTTGTCTGTCAACATAGGTCGACTGCGGTTGATATCCTACAATCGGCCCTCCTGACGGCAATACGTCCCGGATTGCCATTTTTTCATAAACTCCGCAACCGTGGTTGTTCTGGCTGGACCTTCATGGTCTCCTACCTTTTGCACTTCGTACCTCCCATGAGGTAACTTATTCAAAATTTTATAGGGACCAAGGAATTTTCCTCTCAGTCTGAGACCTGTTCCGTACTGAGTACGCTTAATGGCGACCAACTCATTCAACTTATACTCTTCCTCTGCTTTACGCCTGCTGTTGAAAGTCTTCACATTCTCTTTCTGAACTTTGGCGATATTGCACCTAGCTGAAGCTCGTACCTCATCACGACCATTAACAAGCTCAGTCAATGATTCCTCTTCAAGTATTTCACGCAAGTCAGGATAGTCAGGCAACCTCATCTCAACACCGGTCAACAATCTAAAAGGTGAGTACTGAGTACTTCTGGACACTGTAGAGTTAATCATGCTCTGAACGCGCCTTACATGTTTGTACCAACTTTTCGGATCTTCACTACACAGCTTTGATATCATGGGAACTATTATTCTGTGCATACGCTCTACCTGACCATTGCCTCGCGGAACACCGGTAGCAATTAACAAATGCTGAATGTTCTCATCCTTACAATAGTCTTTAAACATGTGTGAGGTGAACGCTGCTCCTCTGTCAGATACTATTCGCATTGGGCTCCCAAAAATTGCAGATTGTTTTTCCAAGCAATCGATTACTGACTTCGCATCCGTTGATTTCGTTGGGTAAAGCCACACGAATTTAGTGAATCCGTCAACAACAACAAAAATATAGTTATACGCCTTTTTCGTCATCTCCATCGGACCAACATGATCCACGTGGTAAGTTTTCAGAGGAACATCTTCCTTGTCGATAGGGTTAAGCAGTCCTTCTTTTCTTCCAGTCTTAGCATCAGCGATGATACACTCCACACAACTTCTAACTACCTTCTGCACTTTTGCGGCTAAGCCTGATATGTGGTATTGTCTCTCGACAATTTCCTGGGTCTTTGCAATACCATAATGACCCTGATTGTGTGCAAGCTTTATAATTTCCTCTTCCATCTGGACTGGTACTACTATAAGTTCCTTAACGGGATCCTTAAATAAAACACCATTCTTCATATAAAAATCTTCGTAGTCCCCAAATTCTAAAATAGCTCTTATCACCTTGGTTCGATCATCAGTCTCCTGAGCTTCTTTCATTCGATGAGTTAGGCTGCTTTCCACAATTAAACATGACATTCGACTCAATGCATCAACGTGCTTCATCTTCGTGCCTGAACGATGTTCTATCTCGTAAGAGAAATCTTGCAAAAACATTGCCCATCTAGATATTCTGGGTGGCACATCTTTTTTATTCATCGTCATCTTGAAAGCACTGCAGTCTGTCACAATTTTGAAAGGTATGCCAAGCAAATATACACGCCACTTTTTTAGCGCTTCAATTATGGCAAGAACTTCTAGTTCGTAAGAGTGGTACTTCTCCTCATAGGGTTTCGTTCGCCGACTCATGAACTGTACGGGATGCAACTGCTGATCATCAAGACTCTTCTGCAATAATATGGCACCATATCCATATTTACTTGCGTCTGCATGCACTTCTGTAATCGCGTCCGGATCATATAATTTCAGTACTGGTGCGCTGACTAAAGACTCTTTCAACTGTTGGCAGGATATTAACACCTCATCCGTGATATTGAATGGTATATTCTTCCGCAATAAATCAGTCAGTGGTTTAGCTATTACTGCATAATTTTCTATGAATTTCCGAAAATATGATGTTAGGCCCAAAAACCGTTGAACTGTTTTCCGATCGGTGGGGATGGGAAAATTATTCACCGCTCTTATCTTTTCGTCTGATGGTTTTATTGAACCATTCTGCACCACATAACCGAGAAAATTCACTTGCTGCTGTAAAATCTGGCACTTACTCCATTTTATTCGCAGACCACTCATCGCTGCTCTTTCCAATACTAACTTAAACTTATGTAGACCTTCTATAACATCCTTGGAGGGAATGATGATGTCGTCCATGTAGACTATAATTGTACCGTCACGTATCAAATCCATCAAAACTGCAGATATAAACCGCGTAAAAACTGCTGGTGAATTACTAATACCAAAAGGAACATACAGAAATTCAAACTGTCCGCTACTCGTTACGAATGATGTATATTTTCTCGACGACTCTTCCAAAGGGACATGGAAAAATCCATTCACAAGATCTAGAGTTGTATACACACTGGCTTTCTGCAACTTATCCAAAACTTCTTCCATTAACGGCATAGGGAAATGGTCTCGTATTATCTTCTGGTTTAGTTTTCTGTAATCACAGCATAACCTCTTGGATCCATCTTTTTTATTCGCCAAGACAATAGGAGAGGCATACTCAGAGGAACTAGGCTGGATTATTTTCTGCTGTAACCATTCGGACACTTGGGCGTCCACTATACGTTGGTCTGAGAAAGGTATACGTCGTGGTTGTTGGAAAACTGGTATATCATCCTTCAAAATTATTTTCATTTTCACCGGACTCTCGAAACCGGTTTGTGGTTTATACCCGTCTATCAACTTCTTGACCTTATCGACTGTCTCGCTTTTGAGATGCTTCAGATCCAATTCAACTTCTGGTGCATACTGCTCAACGTTCAAACAAATACTCTCGAATTCCCTCAGCAACATGTTCTTACTCGACAACTCTTTAAAATTTGCCTCGCCGTTACTAATCACCACAACTGCCTTTTCCATTAAACTGTTTCCTATCATTAAGGAGTGAATAGCGTCACTCTCCCTAACAACATAAAACGTTACGTCAAAATTCAAGTCGTCAATTTTCACAGCTATATCAAAACGACCCATAGTCACGATCTCACTATCGCCGATTCCGTATAACTTCACTTTTTCGGGAATAAAGTCCACATCGCCCAAAATAAGTAGCATATCGTTCCTCATAATGCAAACGTCACATCCGGTGTCAATCAATGCTGAAAGCGTTTTACCCTTAATTGTAATGTTTTTGAAAATCAGGTTCGGACCCCTGCGGACCATGTTCGCCTGACCCTGCTCCGACTTAACGACTCTTGAATTTGGTTCTCCATTCTGGCATTCAAAAGAACGGTGTCCAAATTTCCGACATTTGAAGCACTTAACTTGTCGCTCTGGGCATTCCTTCGCCAAGTGTGTTGCACTGCCACACTTAAAGCATCTCTTATCAGATTTATTACTTTCAGGTTTGTTCGTCTCGAGTTTTCGTTCAGCTGTCAAATGTTCCCTTTCTCTGTTTGATGACCGAGATTGGAATCTTATCTTCTCGTAGACCGATATCTGCTGCTTTAGTTCCCCTATACTATTAGCTTGGTATAACACAGCCTTATTAAATTTAGAATCTGGAATCCCATCTATAAAATATTCCACTATGCTCCTCTCGTCCAACTCTATTCGTTTACCGATCTCCATTAAGGAATACAGGTACTCGAGCATCGTCTCGTTCTTATTCAATCTTCTATTACGTAGCTGTCTGTGTACCTCAGCCGACGAAAAACATGTACCAAATTCTTCCTTCAAGTTTCCTTTCAATGCTGGCCAATCTTTCACACCGCTCAAGCTTCTTACGTACATTCTCGCAGCACCTACTAACAACTGTTTCGCATAGACAAACATCTGAAGTGACGACCACTGCACTATTTCAGCCATCTCTTCGAATTCGGAAATCCACTGATTAATGTCAGGTGAATTTGTTCCATTGAAGGTAGAAAGACTATCCTCAACGTCTTTAAGCGTGTACATACTCTTTTGTACTGGAGTTATTATTCCACCCCCGGCAACAACACCGACCGCATCACCAACAAGAGAACCGACTGAACTCGAACGATCATCCGCATCTACCCTATCGTTCGCAAAATCTAGTCCGTAGTGCTCCAAGAGCCTTTTCTGTAAGTCTGTTTTAAGTCCTTTTACGTTCAAGCCTAATTTTCCTAATTCGTCCCTAAGAGAATTCACGTTCAGTCCTAAAATTGTCTCTCTGTCCATTTTAGTATTACAATAGATTGAAAATTATAATATTAAAGAATTCAATAAAATTTCAATTATCATAAAATTAATTCAAAATTACGTTACAATAAGTTATTGACCAATCAATTAAAAGTTACGTTACATAAAAAGTTCAATTCACAAAACAAAAACAAATTATCATAGAATAAGTTGAAAAGTATTTTAATTCCATAAAAATTTAATCATTATTAAATCAAATAAAAAGTTACTTTAATCATCAAAATTATGCAAAGTTCATTTCACAGAAATAAAATATTAAAATTTAGTGATTATAATATTTTACCAATCCACAACCATAAAACTTTTCCATTCGGCAACAGCAACAACAAACACACCATATACCGCTACCTCCTTTCAATACAAATACAGCTACAACCCTTTGTCTTCACTAGGCATATACAGCAATTTCTTCACTACGAGTTTTTTTCTTTATCTTCTTTCTCTGCTCACTACACAACCAAGTCTTAAGACGCCAAACAACAAACACAGCAATTTCTTCACACGAGTTTTTTTTTCTTTTATCTTCTATTTTTCTTACTATACGACCAAGTCTTAAGACGCCAAACAACAAACTGTATCTGTTATGCCTAAACCACAGCACTCATACAAACATGATCTAACAGGAATTATTTTGTTTTTCTCTATTTTGGTTCTTCCCCGACAAAACAAATTGTTTTCGTAACGTATTTTCTTTTTACTGCGCAAAAGCAAAAGAATATACAAACGTTCGTTACGTTTCCAACACAAATCAAAAAAAAATTCCCTTTAAGCAGCAACAAGACAACCGTCTCTTTCACTCCACAACGACACAATATTCCCGTCTCTAGCAGAATTGTCTTTTTCGTCAACACTGTATACAAGTATACACACAACTTGTTTCAATTCCGCTGTTCACAACACTGTCTCTTAAGTTTGTTATGATTTTTCTTTTTAAGGGTGGGTTTTTATTTGTCTTTGCACTCTAATTTTTTCCTTCATTATATGAGTCTCACTTTATTTAACTAATTCCTTCGGCTCATTACGAATTTCGGTTGAGTCCCCAAAAAATGTAGGAATTCTCCCTTTAAACAAAACACACTTATTTACTGCTTATAGATAATTTTATTTAATATTAATTTGTTGTGCTCCCGTCAATTGTCAGTCGATAACTAAACTGTCCGTTGTCTGTATTGTTTCTTTGTTCTGTCTGTTTCATTGTCATTGTCCCTGTCGATCTCGTCCGTTCCTTTGTCTGTCAACATAGGTCGACTGCGGTTGATATCCTACATGAATACCAGATATTTGCTCTTTAGAGATTATGCTTTAAGTGTTTCATTTGCGTACTCCAAACTTTTTC
Organism: Sarcophaga subvicina; assembly: GCA_936449025.2. Lineage (NCBI taxonomy): Eukaryota > Metazoa > Arthropoda > Insecta > Diptera > Sarcophagidae > Sarcophaga > Sarcophaga subvicina. The sequence goes on from OW388084.2 coordinate 80,873,330, forward strand.
CAATGATAATGTCAATGTGAACTAAAATTGAAGTTGAATGTCCCCTGCACAGGGAGAATTTAATAGCTTTTTATGGTGTAATATCAATAACAATTTTTCTAGTCTCCATTAATATTCATTAAAATCAAATACATAAAAAACTTTTGCATACTTTACATACACTTTCAACGTACTTTTTATGAAACTGTTCCTTTTGGAGCTTAAAATACCCTCCAAATCTTTACTCTATTAAAAGCTATAGGAAAACAAAGTGCCTTTTTTATCCACAATATGTATACAGTAAATATTTTGGCACAAAATCTTAAAATAGTGTATTTGGGCTTGTTGTCATCTACTGAAAAGTAGACTTTACATTTTGTGTTTAGTTTGTAAACAACTCTGGTAATTTCCTGTTTAAACATGAACTGTTAATACAAAATTGCCAAAAAAAACCAAAACAGTTAAAAATTACAAATGCTTTGTGCAGAAATTCCCAAGACAATGTACTGCCAAGTAGAGAAAATCTAGTTTAATAACATTTTTTTCTTTGAGAGCCTAAAAGTAGGCCACTGAATTTAATACGAAAAATATGCAAAGAAGACTGTTACACGCAAAATAAAATTAAATTACTGGCAACAATAATGAAAGAAGAAAACAATTAAATAAACAAAAATAGAAACAAGAAAATTAAAGCACAACTTTTGGGGTTAAAAATTAATTGTAATGTTTTGCATATTTTTAGTCATCAAATTTAAACATAATTTCTCATTATTGATTCAAATTCAAGGTAACTGTAAAAAAATTTGCTTTTTTGTAAAAATGTTTACCCTCTTTTTTCGCGATTTTTCTAGAATTTCATTTTCGCCTTTTTCAACATGTCTGCTGATTATATCCTTTTTTGACGTTTTACTCCAATTTGGCCTGCCGTGCATTCATTATCCAAGGAATGCTTGCGCACCAATTGCTTTAAATATCCACTAATTTTAATTATAGACAAGCCACTGAACAAAGGAAGACATATTTTCCTGCAAAAGAAGTGAGAGAGAGAAAAAATTTAAATGTTTTGAGATTCACCAGACATATAATTGCCTTCGACAATCCGCTAATACTATAAGTATATGTATGCACGTATGATTTAATGGGTTTTGTAATGCAAACTTTTTTATAAATAGTCTGTGTTTTTCTGGTAAAAATTAATATTAAAAATTCTAAAAATATGCAGATATTTGTCGCATATGTAAACGCCTTAACGCATACTTTAACAATTTTATATAACGTAGAATATACAAAGTTGTATGGAGCCATAAACATAATCATGTGATTGGAACCGTTTTTGTTTTATTACACTTTTAAATTTAAACTTTTTAATTTCCCTCCCTATATATCAGCATATCTACTTTCAATTGCTTTTAAAATTTGATATTTTTAGCAAAAATAAAATTTAGACTTTAGGTTACTAACTTTTAATTGCAATTTGATCGAATTTATCCTACCAATTCAACTAATATCGCTACTTGTTACTGATAATTTTTAATAAAAACTTTAACGAGAACTGTACATGTTTTCCTTTTTGTTAAATTCAAATAAATCCTTTTAATACCCCTAAAATTATGCAGTAACCTTTTTCAATTTGTTTTTTTTACTATGTCACTGGAACAACTAAAATAAATACGAGATTTCAATGTAAATCTTTTTATTTTGTATTTCATTTCGTTTTATTTTATTATTTTTCTTTTTCTCTTTCGGCAGTACTAAAATGAGTGAGAATTTGAAATTTTGTTTATTTATTTCGTTTTTTTCAGTTGTTTTTGTTTCAAGACCACTTTTAAAAAGGGGTACATAATATGTACATACATGTTATGTACATATAAATATATACACACAATTGTTTGTAGTTTTTTTAAATACATTTGTACGTATTCAGTTTAGGTATACAAAAAAACACCAAACAAAATGAGTTAAAAAGGACATGCTGTGTGGTATCTGTTTGCAACATTTAACAAAGACATTGAACTAAACCCCAGTTCAGTTTATTTAAGTTTTAGTTGTTGTTTTTTCTCTTTTTTCATCTCTTTGTTGTTTTTTTAGTATTGTTTTTGTTGCTTATTTATATTTATTATACACTTAAGTATCAACTTACTTCTAAGCAGTGAGTCTTAAATTTTGGATCTCTCTAAATTGTAAGTGAAGGATGCTCGTTCAGCAAAGAAACGTATTTTCATTGTGAAGTATTGTGTGGTCTACTGGCTAATTGACCAATAGTGGATAAGTTTTAGGAGTTAATTTAGTGCACGATTTTTATTTGCTTCACATTGGAACGTTACTCTAATTAATCAATACAGTTGGATAACCAACTTCTATTAATGAGCACTTTCGCTCTCTTTTGCTTGCCACCAAGCAGCTTAAGCCTGTGTTAGAAATTTGTAGCTTGTTTTCAGTCGAATGGTAAGCCCATCTTCGAATGGCGACGCAAATATAATAGCGATAAAACGGGCCTTATATAAACCGTATTTTCTGTTACTGATCCAATTGTTTGACTCTGTATTGCTACGTTTTTACCTTTTAAAAACGTTTAAAATATGAGCTCGTAGATTAGGTTAGGTTAGGTCGGAGTAGTAGCTCTGTTATCACAAAGCTCACTTGAGCACGCATAGCGGCCCGTTGTGATGCCACGGGTGAACGCAGTCCCTGTACTAGCCAAGTTCCTCCAAAATCAGGGAAAAGGAAGAAGTTGGTCAGCCAACAAAAGCACGACTACCCCGCACTGGAAAACCAGCCAGAAAGTTTGATGAACGATGCTATATCCTCGATGTCAATAGATGATAGCTCCGTTAGGCTAACAAGGAATGGGGAGCCAAATAACCTATATCTACACCTAGCAAGAGACGGGCACTGGCAAAGAAAGTGAACAACAGTCTCTTCTTCCTCAGTGGACCTGCATCCACGGCAGAAGTCGTTGAAAGGGAGCCTCATTCTTTCCGCGTGTCTACCCATGACGCAATGACCTGTAAGCACGGCTTCTGTAGTCGAGATGACATCACGGCCATGACCAAGTAATCGGTTGGTACGCCTTCTATCCATCTTGGGCCAGTTGAGTCTAGCGGTCGAACAGGACTCCTCATTGACCCAGGATAGGTTGGCGTCCCGAAAGAACTTCCGCTCAATGGTCAACTTGACGGAGGCAAGTGGCGTACCCAATTCAACAGAAGAGGATTCCGGAAGGAGCGCACAAGCTTTGGCGAGCTCGTCGGCCCTACAGTTTCCCGGAATTTCACTGTGCCCGGGGACCCACACCAGAGAGACACTGGTGAAGCGCCCCGAGAGAAGGTCGAGATAGCGGCGACATTCCCTAACGAAACTAGAGCTAATCACGAAACCCGATAGAGATCGCGGCCTGACTATCAGAAAAGATCGAGACGCGAGTGAAAGGAGCATCGTTGACGAGGATCCACTGAGAAGCCCGGTAAATTGCCATCACCTCCGCCTGAAACACACTGCAGTAGTCAGGCAGACGGAGAGAAATATTTTGGTCCAGTTTCCCAGAGTAGACACCGCTTCCAACCCCATTATCGAGTTTAGAGCCGTCGGTATATATATCAAGGACCTACGGGGGGGACGACCGTATTAGGATTCCAGTCATCCCTACTTGGAATCAAAGAGTGGAAACATATGCCAAGACAATATTCAGCAGCGAAATAGTCCATGTTCACAAGGGCCACTGGATCAACCTCCAGAATAGTGAGTGACCAGAATGTACAATGTGCCAACGAGAGAGAGCATTAAGTCTAGTCACAGCAAACTTGGCTGCCTGCTTAGCGAGAAGCACAGTAGGAAGCCAGTTTAGCATTGCGAACAAGGCTTTCGTGGGGGTGGTGCGTAGAGCGCCAGTTATATAAATGGCGGCAGACCTTCTGACCTTGTCAAGAAGTCTGACGTTGCGTTGTTTGTCCAGAGCAGTCCACCAGAAGGCAACACCGTATAAAAGGTTGGGTCAGCATAGTTGCCTTCCGAGCTCGTAGATTGCAAATAAAAATAAATGTGTGTTTAGTTTTAATTAAAATCCTTTATTATTCGCACAGTTCTATGTGCCACTTTTCACCAAAACAATGGCTTTGGTTGTTATTCCTCTGTTTACACTGTTTGCATAAACAATAACAATTACTGGACAATTGTTCGACAGATCTTTACAACAGAGATCTTCTAACCACGATTATTCTCTTCAAACACACCGCGTCTTCACACAAGACTTACTGAAAGTTTACTGACTAACTCGCATTATTTGCCTTGAATTTTTTATATGGCAGGGTAAACAGTCTGATGAATGTTCTTGAAGGTGAATGTTCGTGACTTCGTCCTCTCGAGTTCTCTATAAATATAAACATCATTATTCATTATTGTTATTTGTGTATTTTTGTTTCCATTTATTTTTGTAGTGTTTGTTGGTATATTTTTGTTTACTTGTTTACCATTTTTTAATGCAGGTGTTTGTTATTATATTACGCAGTGTTATAATTTGCAAACAAGTTCATAGGTGTTGTTTTTGTAGCTTTTGTTTATAATTTTAATGTTAAGCGATGTGAAAGCAAGACACCAGTAACTAGATTTTTCCAATTTTCGCAACAATATGTTTCTCAGGCTGAGGGTTAATCATACTTTCTAGACAGCCTGCCCCACGCATACAAATTAGCATTAACGATAACTGTCTTATAGTAGACAAAAGAGTGATGTGTGCCGATTGGCTTTTCATGAGCCTTTTCAAAGATTTAGAGTGGACTTACGAGATTCAAAGCCACACTTATAATGCCCAATCAGAGATTTGGCAAATCGCATCTATCTTTCACCCAATACGCACGTAGGAACCTTCAGTGCGAGGGATATTGATATTTACATATCATGAGGTCTCCTTCCCTCAAGACTGGATATAGGGAGCACTTTGTTCAAATCTTTGGACTTACATAACGATATTCTGGAAATATTTGTTGCTAGCGTTAAATAACTTAGAGGCCATGCCGTAGTGTAGTAAGTAGTGTGTTGGCTTATTAGACGAAAGGCAACGGTTCAAACCCCAGATCAGACATCAAAACGAAATATGAAAAAATATTTCTTTGGCAATTTCCTCTCAGCAGATTTCTGGCAAATCCTCTGAGAGTAAATAAAATTGCCATGAAAAGTTTCTCAAAAAAATCTGTCGTTCGGAGCCGACTTTAAAACTGTAGGTCCCGCCACTCATGTATAAAATTATCTCACACAACATAAGTGGTGTGAGCAGCTAGGTCGTAATCCTGACTGAAGGGTTGTAATGATCAATTATTATGTATTCATGCCGTCGGGGCTAGCAGTGTTCTCTCGTTTTTCAATTTAAGCCACTATATGAAATTAAGCATGTAGCGATGCATGTATGTAAACACGAGTATTGTCCTAGCGACCTGCACATACATCTAATGTAGCTTTTCAGCTCCATTGTCTTTTATGCTTATTGGTCGAGTTGTTCAAATGGAAACTCATTTATTTGTTTCGTTTGTGTTTTTCTTGTTTCAGCTTTATACCGCATCCACAAACCCACTAGCGTAACCCGGGCAACAAATATACATGCCAACAAAAAAAGTCAATTGTCTAGATGTAATCGTTGCATAAAAGGCAATTTAAAAAATATTATAAAAAAGTACGCTAATCAGTGGGTGTGTGTATCTGCGTATATAGATATATCTTCAATCTCCCTCAAGACATATGCCCTATTCCATGTTTTTGTTTTCTCTTTAATACCTATTATACAGTATTCTGATAAGAATAGATGTTGAAAAAAAGTAGAAAGTCAACCAACTAACAAGCTGCCTTGACGACTAGTGCGTGCGTCCGTTTATATATATGTTTGTGTGTAATGTAATGCCGTATTAGTGGCATAAACTGAGTGAAAAAACTCCATATGGTTCGTTTCTGCACAATAAATTTTAAATTCGTAATAATCGTGTATCTGTTCTGTTTAGAACTTATACAATATAAAGAATTTTCATTTTAAAATCCTAAAAATAGGCCAAGGAGTTGTTTAAGTTCAAAACCCTTAAAGTATGCAATAAATTTAACATTTTCCAAAAATTTTATTGACTTCCTAAGGCTTGGTAAAGTTCAGGGAAATACAAGTTTTTCAACTAAGCACTGCAAAGGCACGACTTATTTTTTGTAAAACAAATAGCGTTCTGAAAGCCGCCCAGTGCAAGCACACTGGTGACCTAAAGTAACATCTTCACCGATCTACCGATAAAGCTATCTCTGTACGATTATCGTTTTATGTGACGTCCAAATGACCACGTGTAAATGTCTACCAATATTTTCTTTCATTCTCTTTCTCTCTCGTTTATGCTGAGTATGCGCAAAAATTGTCTGGCGTACAGTTGTTTATCCTTGCACTTGTCTTCCAATATTTAATTAGCATTTAAAAACGTTTTCAAATCCGCAAAGCTTTTCTATAAATCTGTCACTGTTTTGAAAGTACCTGAAGGTTTTTAAACATTAAAGGCACTTGTGATCCGATAGGATCCGTGTGGCATCTATTGTGCCTTGAGTGAATGTTATTTTTTATTCAGGTGCCCTAATGGTCTAGTTGCCAGTGTGCCAAACTCCAAGTTTTGAGGTTGTTGTTTAGTTCTCACCAGTGACAGTGATGTGTTTGTGATTGTCTGACTGTTTGTCTAACATCTAAGAGTACTACACATACATACGTACATAATTGGTCATTACTATCCTTCAGTCAGGATATCAACCTAGCTTCTCACACCACTTATGTTGTGTATTAATTTTATACGGGGCCTAATGTTTAAAGTGGATTCGGAACGACAGATTTTTTAAAAAACTTTTCATGGCAGTTTCATTTACTCTCAGAGCTCCTTCCAGAAATCTGCTGAGAGGAAGTCGCCAAAGAAATATATTTCATATTTTTGATTCATGTCTGACTGGGGTTTGAACCCAGGCCTTACGTCTAATAAACCAACACACTACCAACTAGACTACGGCAACTATACACTTCACAACAAAAAATCTTGAACAAACCCCTGATTACTTGAAGACATTGTCACCGAATATACATCCCTCACATTTCTGTTGTGTCTGTTGAGAAGGAAGAAGAGGGTAACCTCCACCCAATGTATCGCTTCTCAGAGCTGTAAAGACATTACTTAACGAAAGTTTGGGAAGTGAATTTTAAGGATATTGTTACGTTTTTACCTTTTAAAAACGTTTAAAATATGAGCTCGTAGATTGCAAATAAAAATAAAAATAAATTTGTGTTTAGTTCTAATTAAAATTCTTTATTATTCCCACAATTCTGTGTGTCACTGTTCACAACTTTATGCAAACAACAATAATTGCTTTGTTTGTTATTCCTCTGTTTATACCCTTTGCATAAACAAGAACAATTATAATAATAGTTTTGTTTACTTGTTTACCATTTTTTTATGCTGGTGCAGTATGATAATTTGTAAATAGGTTTGTTTATTGCGTTGTTTTGCTTACAATTTAAAGTCGACTCCGAACGACAGATTTTTGAGAAACTTTTCATGGCAATTTTTATTTACTCCCAGAGTTTTTGCCAAAAATCTGCTGAGAGGAAGTCGCCGAAGAAATACTTTTTGTATTTTATTTTGATGTCTGGCCTGGGGCTCGAACCCTGGCTTTTCGTCTAATAAGCCAACACACTACCTACTAGACCACGGCGACTTCAAAAAGTAAAACACCAGTATTTTGATTTTTTCATTTTCGTAACAATATTGTAAAGCAACTATTTAAAAGAGTCGAAAAATATCGAACAGAACGACTCCTCCTAATGATGCATATCAGTGCATTTCTAAACAAAGTGAATGAGCTAACCAAATTGAAAACTTCACGTAACTTCACGGTATACCTACGTAACCTACATTAGTGGCTAAAACCATGTGAGCGCAATGGTTGAGAAATAATTAAAATTCCTGTCTCCCAAATCTGCCTGAATTGTACACTGATTTCGAATTTAGTTAAACGTTTACTCTTTTAAACAATTTTTTTTTTAATTTTCTCATTGATTTTTCGATACATTATGTTGAATTGATTGAGAATTGCATATGGAAACAGAGTAGTTTGTATATTGAATTTTTGGATTATTTTGTTGTTACTTCTCTTTGCTGTATCGAGTTTAGATTTAAAGTTTCCTGTAATTGTTTTCCTTTTTTCTCGATTAGCAGGCAATTTTTAAACTTTCTAGCCATAAAGAAAGAAAGTAAAGAATGTACCGCTAACAAATTGGAATTTTTAATAAGTTTTTACTGTTTATATGAGTATTTCTTCCAATAGAATTCAATTTTAAAGCGTTGAAGTTGTTTTTTTTGTTTTTTTCGTATTTGTTGTGCTGTTGTTGTTGTTATGTTATGAAAATTTTGTTTATGCAGACAACAATTTCGATAAAGTATTTGCTTTTCGGATATACCAGTTAGTCTATAGAAAGTTGTTTTTCCTTATTTCCGTACATTTTTGTTGCCAAGTAATAGCAGCAGCTCCTATAGTTCTATAAGCCATTTGAGTTTGAAACTTCAATTTAAATGTTTCCTTGTTTTAAGCATTTCTAAGGAGCTTGTTACTCAAATGGATTATAATTTGAAATTGATGCTTAACAAGTCAAATTAACAGTTTTGAACACAATTAAGTTTCTATCTTTCTATTTACAACAAAAACTATAGCAACATCAGTGGAGTTAGCAAATAACGCAAGCAAATATTTTTTCTATTCTTTTAGGATAAACAATTGCGTTCTTTACGCTTGGCATTATCATATTGTTTCGTTTTTACCTATTAAAAACGTTTAAAATATGAGCTTTTAGATTGCAAATAGAATAAAAATAAATTCGTGTTTAGTTTTAATTAAAATTCTTTATTATTCCCACAATTCTGTGTGTCACTGTTCACAATTTGATGTAAACAGCAACAATTACTTTTCTTTGTTATTCCTCTGTATATACCCTTTGCATAACCAACAACAATTACCAGACAATTGCTCGACAGATCTTTGTAACTATGATCTTCAAACCACCATTATTCTCTTCAAACACAGCGCGTCTTCACACAAGACTGACTGAATGTTTACTGACTCCGTTGCCTGCTTTGCCTTACATTTTATATGGCTACGTAACAAGTCTGATCAATGTTCCTGAAGACGAATATTCGTGGTTTCGCCTTCTCGAGATCTCCATAAATGTAAACATCGTTGTTTCATTATTGTTGTTTGCATATTTTGTTCACATTTATTCTTGTAGTGTTTGTTGGTATATTTTTGTTTACTTGTTTAACATTTTTTATGCTGGTGTTTGTTGTTATATTAGGCAGTGCGATAATTTTAGTAGCTTTTGTTTACATTTTTTAATGTTAAACGATGTAAAAGAATAGCACCAGTATCAAGATTTTTCCATTTTCGTAACAATATCGAATTAAATTTTTGCTTGGCAAGGCATTTCAAAATCATGGCATGACCAATATTTTGAATGCTAAGATACCAATGTCCAAGTCAGCGTTTTCGGTAATAAAAATTCGTCATATGTAGAAGTGTCTGTGCCCTCAATGATGTCATAAGCGGGCATACTTAGGCCGCACACAGGGCCCATTGTATGAAAGTAAACTTTAAAAAAATTAAGAAATATAATAAAACAGAAAAAATAAGTTTATGGTGCCGTAGTCTAATAGTTAGTGTGTTGACTTGTTAAACGTGATTTCTACAAAATCTGTCGTTCAAATGTATTCGCAAAGAGCAACAGTCTTTCAATATGCTACACCTAGTACCAATTGAGTAGCTCTTACTCTATCGATCTCTATCACACATAATTTACAGAACCACTGAGGCGGCACCAGCTCTTTATTATTGTAAGAGGGAAATTAGACTTAAACAAGGGTATCAACTCTAAAAGTGTGTACTGGATGAACGTTTTTGTAATAAATTTAACTCTATTTTATGGAGGGCCTCTACTGGTCTGAAAAATTTGGATAGTTTGATGACCTTTTCTGAGACATGTAAACCATTATCTTTGCTATTTTTGTTGTTTTGTTTTGCTATTTTTGTTGTAAAACCAGAAAGGAAGCGGATTCAGATATTGTGTAGTCAATAAGTGTATCCAAATCAACTATATTCAAAATTTTGGTCGAATCACAGCTTCTATACTATCCTGCTCTTGTGGCACTTATTGCCGACTTCGAAGCCACTGTGGCACCCAGTTAAGTGTAGTAATCACTGCTTTAAGTGTTGTAGTCTTAAGACTACCTGTTATTATGAGCGCAATCATCGCCATAATATGTTTACATGGGGTTTTTTCATTACATACATACATACACAATTGGTCATTACAACCCTTCAGTGAGGATTACCACCTAGATTCTCACACCACTTATGTTGTGTGTGTTAATTTTAATCATGAGTGGCGGGACCTGCGGTTTAAAGTCGCCTCCGAGCGACAGGTTTTTCGAGAAGCTTTACGTGGCAATTTTATTTGCCCTCAGAGGTTTTGCCAGCAGTCTGTTGAGCGAAGTCGCCGAAGAAATATTTTTTCATATTCTCGTTTTTGATGTCTGACCTGGGGTTTGAACCATGGCCTTACGTCTAATAAGCCTACGCACTACCTACAAGACTACGGTGGTTTTTTCATTCCTTTTCTATAAAGCAGTCCTATTCAGACTCTGATAAGGACTATAAAAGTTATGCTTATTCGAGTATGTCGAATAAAGATATAAGCATATTTACCGTAGTCTAGTAGGTAGTGCGTTGGCTGGTTAGGCAATGGTTTAAAATCTAGGTCAGACATCTCCAACAATTGACAACTGATTTCCTCTCAGCAGGTTACTAGCAAAAACTTTGAGAGTATGAAAACTCCAAATATATCCTTCAGGGTCTTTTTTACCCGCCGCTCATGTAGTTGTAATGTGTGCATGTATGTAAAGATTCTTTTAGAATACCAGAGAATGGTTTGATCCACATTTAAGATTGCTTAAAGATACCGGATGTATCTCCCTTTTGTTCTTTCTCTCCAATTAACTATTCAGCTTCTTATCACAGCCGATAGACTGATTGATAAACTTTCAGAGAAAAGGCCAAAATTTAACGACCATTGCGACGCTATCAAAATGGCTCTGGTATCTGTCAGTCCAGACCAAAGTTTTATATCAAAACTATTAATAATGCTGTCTAGTCTCTCTATTTCCTTCTATCTCTCTCTCTAGCATTTTGGAGTCTTCCGGACAGAAGTTCTAAAAATTAAATGTCTTTCATCGGTAATAAGTTCATGATAAAAATGGATTTCTTTTTAAATTCTGTGAGTATTAGCTATGCCTTACATAACATAATTGGTCATTACAACCCTTCAGTCAGGATTATGGACCTAATTTCTCACACCACTTATGTTGTGTGTGTTAATTTTATACATAAGTGGCGGGACCTACAGTTTAAAGTCGACTCCGAACGACAGATTTTTTGACAAACTTTTCATGGCAATTTTATTTATTTATTTATTTTTTTATTTTTATTTTATTTGATTTATAATGATCTACATAGCACAACAAGATACTAAATCTTATAAGTGACAGTGCTATGTTTACAATCAATAAGGTATAAAAAATTAACATTAATTAAATATAAAAAATTAGAGAAAGTTAAATTATGTATATAAATATTAAATTAAATTGATAAGGTAAAGTATAAAAATAATAATAATAATAATAATAATAATAATAATAATAATAATAATAATAATAGTAATAATAATAATAATAATAATAACAATAATAATGATGACCTAAAAAATGAAATCACAAAATTTACAAATATGAGATAAAAATTTTAATTATGAAAATAATTTAAATAACTCCTTTTTGAACGCGTTTGCATTGCCCAGATTTTGGATGTTATTTGGTAAGGAATTCCAAAGACTAATGGTGTGTATAAAGAACTGTCGCTGAGACAGAAGAGTCCTGAATCGTTGCTGTATAATCCCCACACCCCGGTGGGATCTGGCAAACTTAATTTTACAATATAAATACTTCGGCTGTTTCGTGTAAATTATTTTATGAAGTAGAAGGAGGCATCTAGTTTTCAGGAGATTATCAAATTTGATACCAAGAATCAAGTAAGCTAAATGAGAAATGTGATCCCGACGCCCCTTAAGGAAAACATACCTGGCTATGTTATTGTACGCCAGGTTAAGTTTCCGGTTGTCATCATAACTGCAATTTGCGTATATCTCACATCCATATAAAAGTACCGGAATCAAGTACGTTTTAGCAAGTTGCATGCGAATGACAAAAGGAGTTGAATCTATGACAGCCCACAAATTTCGAAGCATGCCATAAATTCTGCCAACAATGACACTTATATGGGTAGACCACGATAATTTGTCATTAAAGACAATACCCAGATTAGTAGCCGACCTGACAAATTCAATTTTATTTCCCCTGATACTCAATTCAGGTATGACAAATGATCCGTTTGTTCTCGAAAGTGTAATACATTTAGACTTAGAAGGATTGATACATAGTCCATTGGCCGAGGCCCATCCGTCAATCCTTGCTAAGTCACGATTAATGTAGTCCAAACAAGAATAAATATTCTCCCTTGGAGTATATGTGTAAAGCTGCACATCGTCAGCATACATGTGAACATTACAGTTAACCAAGACATCAGGTAGATCATTTATATACATGCAAAACAGCAAAGGTCCAAGTATAGACCCCTGTGGAACACCTCTACTAATAGTAAGTGGATCCGAAACTTTGCCATTGAAATGAACCTTCTGAAATCTGTTCGTCAAATAAGAATAAATTAGATTACAGGCAGTTTCGGAGAAATAAAACAGTTTTCGGAGCTTTTTCAATAGAACCGCATGATCGACTGTATCAAAAGCCTTAGAGTAATCAAGCAGAACCAAGAACGACACACTATTACCATCAAGTTCCGACCTAAGTTCCTCAACTACATTTACCAGAGCGGTAGTACAACTCCTACCTTTCATGAAGCCCGACTGATTAACCGTTAAGAAATTGTGGTCCCTCAGATATGCATCGATTTGTCTGGCCATGATGTTCTCCAATACTTTGGATAAAAAAGGAAGAATTGCAATTGGCCTGAACTCACAATTAGTTTTCGGAATGGGAAGGATTTTAGCCAGTTTCCAACTTTCAGGAAAAGAAGACTTAGTCAGAACTGTATTGAACAAGTAAGTATAGTAAGGCAAAAGTTTAGGAGTCAGAGCCTTTAAGAATAAAGGATGCAAATCATCAGAACCAACTGCATTCGATTTTACCGCTGAAATACATTCCAAAACCTCAAACTGATTTACGCAACGAAAGCTAAAGGAATACTGTGGTGGAACACAACAGAGTTCATCATACAAGTCACCGTTAGACCTTGGGACCCTAGAATTTACGAACTGGTCATTAAGCTTGTCCACATCCACATCAATATCGGCCTTTGGACATTTTCGGCCTATTCCTATTTGACGAATTACATTCCATTTAGACTTGTTGTCCATAGCATTGGAAAACTTTCCTCCATAATACAATCTTTTTGCAGTTCTTATGCTCCTGGTAACTTCCATCCGTGTGAATCTATGTAAAGCTTTCAAATCATCCGTCCTAAACCTCTTCCATCTCCTGTAAGCACTATCCCTCCTCTCAATGAGTGCTTTTATTTCCGCATTAAACCAGGGTTGTTGTTTAGGTTTGATGTGCTTGGTTTTGACAGGAACGCACCTGTCATAGAGCAAACGCACTCTGTCCTGAATAAACGATAATTGGTCGTTCGCATTACCCAGTGTGTATACCTGGTCCCAAGATACGCTATCCAGTTCAATATTCAGAGTTGCATAATCAATGTTTCCAAAATCACGATACGTAATATATTTGTCCACGGGACGAGTTACGGACAAATTATAATTAAGGAAGAGAAGGTCATGGTTTTATTAGTTAGTTTTTGCCAGAAATCTGCTGAGAGGAAGCCACCGAAGAAATATTTTTTTTTATGTTTTCGTTTTGATGTCCGACCTAAGGTTTTAACCATGGCCTTCGTCTCTTAAGCCAACACACTACCTACTAAACCACGGCGAATTTGCCTTGGTTAACTATTACAAAGGAATTCTATATTTTCTCTTCGTGCTGACTTCTGAAAAATTCGGTTTTTTTATTTTTTAAAGTATACTTTTTGTTGCTATAAGAATTCGCATTTGTATACATATTTATAGCATACTTTAAGGCATCCTTTGCTAAATAAATTAAATAAATTCAAGATGGTTTTGTGTCTTCTTTCTCTTCAATTTTTTTTAACATTGTTAGAATTTACTGAAAAGCAATTTCATTTCCACTTTATTTTCTTCTTTTTTTCCTCTTTTTTTTGCTGTAAGTAGACCCTATAGTTCTACTACAAGCAAAAGTTGCACTGGATGCCTTAAACCTTCTCGCATGCATGTTTGGGCTTGAAACTAATTTAAAGCCCAAGACGAGTCCAATTCCTTTCAATTTCTTTTACTTCACTGTACTATGTATGCATGTATACTCACTGCATATTTATTACTGTCATGACTTTAAATATGTTGTCCCATAATAGGCTGGAGTAATAAGGGGGTCATAAAGCAAAAGATAGAAATGATAAAATTTTCAACACCTGCTTTAGATTAGGTTAGCAGATAGCTTGCCGTTCACAGGTAGGTTCCCTCGGTGGCTGCCCCGTGTGTGGTTAGTCACCTTGCCCCGATTCGTTAGTGGTGGGTTTGAAACATCCCAAACTTCCGCCGAAATCGATTAGTTTCCGTAGTATCATGTTCGCCACCATGTCCAAACGTTCTGTCAACCAAAAATCGAGATAACGTCTGTTTTGAAGTGCAAGGCTCTTACATAAAATGTATTGTGACGATCGTTTTTCTTCTTAGAATTCCTGTTAGAGTTCGAACTCATATAGTTCCCCAGTTTTCCTGCTGCCAACTGCTGGACACAGAAGTTTTGAAATTCGGCAACCGTGTACGTTGGGCCACCTATGGTTTGTTGAATTTCATGTTATTTTTTCCAAATTGAAAAAGTATTTTTGAGTGGGCGTATATGTCCCCTCTATCGCCTCTTTCTCGTTTCTTTCCCTGCCAGTTCATCCGCCTCTTAGTTTCCCTCAATGCCACAATGGCACGCAGTAGAGGCGGATGTTGTATCGACATATACGGTGTAAAATCAATCCAACTCTTGATGCTCTTTAATTGCTTAGTTTGGTAAAATATTGTAGGACTTGGGCTTGGAATGGATCCAAAAAAAAAATGATTTTTTTTAATAAATTTAGTTTGAAATATAAAATTTTTTACTGAATTTTTTTTATGGATTTCCTTTTATAAAACAACAATTTTTAACCACCTTTTTTCTCTGTTGACTTTAACCACAAATACAATTTTGTGAAAGCCATGCCATGGCTTAATTAATTTTTTCACATTTTTTGACTAAAAATTCGGTGATTTTTGTTTCTCTTTATTTTTCTCTCTCATTTCATTTGGTTGCTGACTGTATTCATTTAGCCTGCAATCCTGTGATTTCTGCGAACAAATGCTTTCAAATGGAATTGTGCATTACGAGCGCTACAACAATAATAATTGCAATGAAAACAACAAAATAAAAATTAAACACTCACTGTATGCATGCATATGATATAAACGGAAAACAATTGAATTTTACTGAACAAATAATATCCTCCACGGTGGTTTTAGTTCAGCTAGTGTCATAGCTAGAAGCATTGGTTGTTGTCATAGCAACACTTATATTGGTTGCAATATGCATAGTGATTTTCATGAAATTTCGTACGAAACACACATGTCGCGCACCGAACGGTTATACCACAACTATTGAAGAAGACAAAGGAAGTGCTGAACCACTTTCTGCAATATGGGCAGCCATTCAAATTTAGAGTATATACTGCAGTATACCTGATGTTATACTGCAGGAAGCAAGTAGTGAAGATACATTTCACAATATATATACACTATACGCCCACCACCGCCGTCATCTCTCTCGCCTACTTTTGGCAAACAGGTAAGTACGTGTGAAGTTGGTAGAAGGAAAGCAATGAAATGTTTAAAATTTTGTAGCCGTATTTAACATTGCTCTGGCTCTGGTTGCAACATCTTCAACCCCTTCTTTATATTGCTATGGCCACCATTGCATAGTGTTAAAAAGGCTAGAAAAGAGAGGACGAGGTGTAGCATTTACTCGACTTTATGATATTTACTTTAATTGAACTAATAGCTGTTGCATGAGCTAGTCTTGCCTTGTCTGGCCTACAATTTCCATTTAATGAAGTCTTTGAGTAAAAACAATTTTTGATTTATTTGCTATTTACTTCAGCAGGACTAGATAGTTGTAATTAAATTGGAAAAATTCATTATTCAGCCTAAAAGCCTGCTTTTATTTAGTTATTATGCTTTTAACTGTAATTCATAAGATGAAAAGATTGTGAACTTTGAAGATCAACTAAACCAAAGCTATAAAATAAATAAGAAAAGTTGTGCAAACAATTTAAACTTTTACAAAAGTCAAGCAATGGTATTAAAATTTCCTCTAACAATTGTTATTATTTAATTACGCCTTTAAGTATACTTTAATAAATTTTAGTTTTTCTTTCTATCTACATTCTCATTATGTTAAATTATGGCTAAGCCTCTGTAGATAAACTTGCTGCAAAACTCGTTACCTTTTTCAAATCAATTAAAAGCTTTGAAGGACTTTAGAACAATGCCTTAAAGTATGCAAAATTTTTAGAAATCGGAATTATAGAATTTTGTTTATCAATCAAAGCCTTACAAATAATTCTAGCTGGGTTTCTAGCCTGCTATCAAAACTGGATGCTCTTAAAATAAATGTTTACTTTCACAACCAAAGTTCGTTTTGCCTTATTAATCGAATAGGTTGTAAACAGTAGCTGTCAGACCAAGCCACATGTAATTCACTGTGACAGTCTTTTATTTTCTTTAACTATACCCAGAATTTCGGAAGAAGTCATTTATGCTCGTAATGATCGTTTTTTATATTATTTTAGAAGCCAAGTGCTTCCTACTCTTCTAATATTTTGCAGGATATGTATTCCACAGAAGAAGAACAGTACAACGAGTGAAATGTCCAGTATCAACTATGCTTAGCATAGGCACTTCAAGCGCATCAAAAAACACATTTTTGAAGGAAGATCCTTGAAGGTATCGACACCGATTTCCCTATATTAGCTTATGTGGCATTTTATTAATTAGTTAGGCGGCGTTAATATTAATAGCTTGATCCAAAATGATCAACGGACTTGTGAGCATATCTTCCAGTTTCTAACGCCAAGCCCTAAAAGTCCTCTTCTGCATTATCCATTATGCGTCTTCTTTCAGGTTAGCTATTAAATTTTTTAGCTGAAACTTTTTCATCCGTGCGCAACACGGTCAAGCCAGAGCACTTTGATTTTTCTAACCGTATTCATTTTCCTGTACAGCTAATGCAAGTATTTTTCTCTCAAGCACTCCAAGAACAACTTCATTTGATTGCGCAAGTACACATGTTTCATAGATGGCTTACTGGTAAACCTTACAGAACATATTCGACATTGCCACGTATCACAAAAAAAAATCCAAATTACAAACACGTCCAATGTTACTACTACTACTAAATTCGTCATTACAACCCTATAGTTAGGTTTATGAACAAGTTTCTCACATCACCACCTATGTTCTGTATACTAATTTTTATCCATGAATGGAGCGGCCTATGAAAATTTTATTTATTTTCAGAGTATTTCCTAGAGGACTGTTAAGAGAAAGTCGCCGAAGAAATATTTTTCATATTTTTGATTTGTCTGGCCTGGGGTTTGAACCACGAGCTTTTGTCTAATAAGCTAATACACTGCTTACTAGACTTCGTGTCCAACAATTAATGGGAAAAAGTTATTACTAGTACCAAACAGAAGATTTTAATTTACATTTTCATCTTCCTGGTCATTTCTTCTGAGACCTTTCCCAGTAGTCAATAAATTTGGCTGCAGAATATAATTTACATGACTCCGAAAGTAGAACCTTATGCAACTATTGTAGAACTTCTAAAGGGACCTACTTTTCATTTCTTAGTTTTCTTATTAGACTCAAAAGCCTGGGTTCGATTCCCCGGCCCGGCATCAAAGACAAAATACAAAAAGTATTTTTTCGGCGAATTCCTCTCAGTAGATTTCTGGCAAAAACTCTGAGAGTAAATAAAAATTGCCATGAAAAGTTTCTCAATAAATATAAATCTGTCGTTCGGAGTCGACTTTAAACTGTAGGTCCCACCACTCATGTATAAAATTAACACACACAACATAAGTGATGTGAGAAACTAGGACGTTGTACAAATGGTCAATTCGACCTCCGGGTAATGTACTTGTCTTAATTGACAAGTACACGTCCTCTAACCTAACCTAACCTAACCTATCATAAACCTAAAGGACTTTGCTTTTTTAAGAAAAATTTTTTGTTTTTCTTAAATTTACTACATTTTTTTAAGCACACATTTGCTATCAAATATTTCCCTTTTATAGCTTTAAAAAGAATTCAAGACTTTAATATCCCTTGATACATTATAGATAAGCAATTAAAATAAATTCTTTAAGCATTACATTAAGTCTTAAGACTTCATTGATGAAGTCTTAAGACTTCATTGGCTGTTTCAAACACTCTCTGTATTGTGATATCCATCGCAAAAACAAAAAGGTAGACTTTGTTTAAAAGAACAAATACCATAAAAATTATAGGAAAATATTTCTTAAGCTCCTAAAAGTATATAGAAAAAGATTTCACAAAATGCCCCTTAAATTATGCTATTAAAATAAAATCACCAAAAGAAAAATTATCACCTTATAAGTATGCCATAATATTTGGAGAAATTGTGTTTTTTCTTGTTTTTTATTTTATTATTATTTTTATCACTTACGCGCTATTTCCCACTTGAAATGATTTTTTTCTTTTCTTTATTAAGCCGGGTGGGTAGTCTGTCATTTAAGTGTGGTTGCTGCTTTTTGTCATTGAATCTGTCATTTAGTCGATGAATAACTTTTTTAGTTTGTTTTTATTTACGATAAATACACACTCAACACAGATAGTAAATTAAAGTAGTTTTGCGTGTAATGTACACAACCATCATGGACAGTAGCTGGGAAAGAAAAATAAAGGAAAATATTAAATGTCTGCAAATTATTGACAGGCTATCAAAGTGATAAGACAACAATAGAATTATGATTAGAGCCTTTCTCTGTCTTCTCTTAGTATAAACTCATGGCATTTGTTTGATTAGAGCCTTTCTCCCTCTCAATCTCTCTCTCTCTCACTTCTCTTCGTATAAGCATTTGTTTGAATGTATGCATGAGATAATGATTTAGTTGGCTTGTCTGATTGAAACTCAGTTCATTGTTCTGCTCTTTCTTGCTTTTAATTTTCTCTTTAAGACTGCGTTAGTATTTGGTTACGTTATTACTCTCTTTATTTTTCTGTATAAGTACGCTAGTGTTTGTCACGTTACTGTTGTTATTTGATTTTCCTTGCTTCTGTATGATCTTTTTTATTTATTTTGTAATTTCTTTTTTAGTTTTACAGTATTCCCCGGATATAAGCGCTTTCAAAAAAGGTTGCGGGACAGTGCTTATAAACGGGAAATTTTTATATCGAAATTCCGCACCTGAGAGCAAATTGGCGCGAGTTTTTCAATCTGATAGCATCCTATTTGTCTCATTGGCAGCAATGGCTTCGTATTCGATAGAATGCGGACTTGTCGGAGAGGTTAGGTTAGGTTAGGTTAGAGCGGTAGCCTTGATAACAAAAGCTCACTTGAGCACGCGTAGCGGTCCGTTGTGATGCCACAGGTGAATACAGTCTCTGTACTGACCAAGTTCTACAAATCAGGGGACACGATTACCCTACGCTGAAAAACCAGCCCGAAGGTATGATAAACGAAGTTATGTAAATCCTTGACATCAATGGACGATAGCTCCGTCAAGCTGACAAGGATTGGGGAGCCAAATAACCTATCTGCACCTCGCGAGAGATGGCAATTGACAAAGTGGACAACAGACTCGTATTCTTCAGCGGACTTGCACCCACGGCAGAAGCCGTTAGATGGGAGCTGCATTCTCTTCGCGTGTTTTCCCATAACACAAAGACCCGCACTGCTATAGTGATTGAGATGATGTCACGACCAAGTCCGAGGAACTGGTTGGTGTGCCTTCTATCCATCGACAGCCTATCTATCTCATTGACCCTGGATAGGTTGCCGTCTCGAACGAATTTCTGCGCGAAGTGTCGGAGAGGATTTAGATAATTTCTTTCAGTACGGTATAGGTATATAATACAGGTATAGGTATATACGGTATATAACAAAGTTGAAATTTTCTCGGACATAGTGTTGCTGCGAAGAAATTGCTGAAGGAGATGAATCCGCAGCAGACTTTATCCACACAGTCAAGAGACCTATTGTAGCATCACCTAGGCAGAGAATCAGGTCGTTGATTTGGGCGAGACCTGCACCAGGTCAGATTAGTAGTAGGTTTTTTATCAGGCCTCAACTATCTGAGACTATGTGGCCTTAGTTGGATAAGTCTTCTGGATAGTACAGAGTGCAACATCTGTTTCAAGGAGAATGAAATCATAAGGAACATTCTATGAGATTGCTAGGCCCTGATAATTTTTTTTTACTACTTTTTCCAATAAATCTGAAGTATGGCGTTAAATGTGATTATTGACTTTCAATGACTCACGAAATCCAGAAACGTTTAATCGCACGATCGATTGAGCTAGTGAGCAGGACTATTTTTTGGAAAGAAAGTCGTCACAAAACGGTTGCATATAAACGAATTTTTTAAAAGTAAATTTAAATTACGAAATACAATTTTTCGCCGTTAAAAGCTGGGAATGCTAAAAAGCAGGATGCATATATGGAACTAATTTCAGTAAATTCTGAGGCTAAAAATTCTGAAATGCTACTAAACGGAGAATTATTATATCCGGGGAATACTGTATTAACATTTCGTGTCAATGTTGTTGATGAAAATCATAATGATGATGACACAATGCTGACTGTAATAGTGTTATTGTGCGTGTGTGTGTGTGATTATAATGTTCTTACTACGTTATTATTATACCACTATTGTTGGTATTGCATGTTGTGTTTGCCTTAGTCGATCTATTCCATCGTTACTCTACTGTTTACCTGTTTATATGCACTTTCTAAGTATGTTGTTAGTGTTAAGTGTAACTAACAGTAATTGCTGCTATTAACTATAAGCCACGTTTTATATTCAAGTTTTGTCCAACAATAATGGTTGGTTTCCTTTCACTATTTGTCTTTTTGTTTGCTTTCTACTCTCAAGTTTATTTTTGTTTATTTTTACAATAAGGTTCCACACTACGTGTTGTCCGATAGGGGCTAGAATTTAACAAAATGCAACAGACATTGGTTTAAAGACAATTTTTCATTCATTATTCATTTGTGCTTTAAATGCAATACTTAAAGTCACCGTAGACTTGCTCTCAGCAGATTTCTGAAAAAAACTCTGAGAGTATATAAAAATTGCAATGAAGAGTTTCCTAAAATAATCTGTCGTTCGGAGTCGACTTTAAACTGTAGGTCCCGCCATTCAATGTATAAAATAAACACACATGTGGCGTGGGAAGCTAAGTCGTATTCCTATCTGAAGAGTTGTAATGACCAATTATGTAATGTAGACTGATCCCTAACATTTTCTGCTTAAGCTAATGAACAAAATATAGACGCCTATGCGTTTTGCTTAAGGTTAAACAACAGCTACAGATAGTATTGCTCAATTTATTATCAATTCTGCACGTTTGCTTTTAAGATGGCTGCATAAAACTCATATAGTATCGAAGCGAAAGTTAAGTTCGAGCATGGCAGTGTCAGCTCTGGTGAGATCATCTGGCCCCCGGGGCCCATATAATACGAATATTTAATGTTAACCGTAGATCGAACTTTGTATCAGAAATGATATATTTAAATTTTTTAGACTACATAACTTTAATTCAGAAAAAGTTAGATGCCTGATGTTTTTATAATTCGTTAGTATTGTTATCGCCATTATTTTAAACCAAATAAAAAAAAGAAAATTTCAAACAGGATTTAAAAAATTCAAAAACTTCGTAATTCTGTCTTATGTATCATTTTTGATACATACGACTTTCCTAGAGATTTTTTGGTGTCGTGTATGTAAATTTTTTTAAGATTTCAAAGATTTTGTAAAGTTTTAGCATAAATAATACAATATTTATGGTTTTTGAGAAGGAATTGAAAGTTAAGTGTGGGACGAAAATGAAAAGGTTGAATTTTCTATTCTTGATATATTCTTAATATTGATTTAAGTAGTCGTAGTCTAGTATGTAACGTGTTACCTAATTAGACGTCAGACCAAGGTTCAAACCTCAGGTTAGACATTTCCAATTTATAACGAAAGGTTGTAATGACCGATTATATATTAATTATATATGTAATATTCCTGCTGCTAAAGCCTTTGATGAAGAAGAAATTAGAAGCTCGTCTTATGAACTGAAGAAAGTATTGGCCGCAACAAACATGATAACAGGATGTTTATCGCCAAAGATGGTACTACTTGGAACAGAGTTTGTGATGAACAAATATTACCAATTTTCACGCAGATTGCTAGTAGTTGTTTCCTGAAATCTTGTAGAGTCTTTCTTACTGCTCTTCTCATATTTATCTCCCGTGACAGACAAACATTAGAAAAATGTGTTTCGTCCCATGTTTGTTACAGATGATAATATATCGGTCAACTACGTACGTATGAGGTAACAGAATCATTCACTTTGATTATGATATAGTTACACATATTATGTCTTTTCTAAAAATGAACTGAAAGTCTTGCAGCCTTTAATAATCATGCTTAAAGCCTTTTTTTAAAATTCGAATGAAAAGAATTTTTTTCTAAAAAAATATATATACAATATCTTAATTTTTTGTTAAAAAATTTTAAGCATTTTCATAAAACTTTTATCACACAACTTGTAGTTTTATGTAAAAAGTAATACTGTTTAAATAGTTTGGGGTTAGCTATCATACTTTCAGAGCAGCCCATATATCCTTTTTTTAAGATTTTTAAACATTTAATTTTTTGTTCGCCTAAAAGGTAAGACAATTAAAGAAAATATATTTAAATAATGCTGCTTATGGTTTTATGTTCCTTTTTGGTATATTTTCATCTCAAATTAATTTTTAAGCAACAGAATTCAAAAACTTTTTAGTTTTATTGGTGAAAATGAAAATTACCTCCAGCGATTTTAATTGTAATTTGATACTTAATGATGGAATACTTAAAGAAATTTACTGAGTAATGTTCGGTATTGATTTATTTTTTCTTTACTTTTGTTTTGTTTTATTACCTTTTCAACTCATATTTAATTTTGTCGCTGTAGATTAGTAACTAATTGAATTTGATGGTCGTTATAAATTTCATGGACCACCGAAGTCGAATTGGCAGTTGTAGATTCAAGTACATGCTACGTGCGTAGCAACTACTTACAGCAGTATTTTGGGAAACCTGTATCCGGGATATCAATCAATAGATTATCAGGTTTCAGCCAGCCCTCAACTGAGACTGTTACTGATGCGAGTGACAATAAGCTGTCCTATCTAAGCAATTGGAAACTTATAAATCGCCAGTGCTAGACGTCAAATTATTACCATATAGAAATAAATAAAACCAAGCTGACATGAAGTGCTTGGTTTTTATGTAAAAAACCCTGCTGCAATGTACATTATGTTAAAAATTTGGCGCAAATTTCATAAAAGTGAAAATAAAATGTAATAATAGTAAATAAATAGTTTTATTAAAATGAATTAAAATATTAAAATTTTTTAACAAAATCTATCAATAATCGTGACAATTCCATGTACTACAAGTATTTATCAAAAGTGATACATAAACTAGAATTATGAAATTTTTTAAGGCTCGATCTACGGTTAAAGCGGTCAGCCATCTCATTAGCAGGTGAGTGATAGTTGAGGGTAGGTCTCGTTCTCAGAAACAAGAATTTTAAGACTTCAACAGCGGAGTGACCATATGTATTGATATTAATTGAGATTATGGAAACGATAACTTATCTTAGCGAGACTTATTGAATGTAAAGTTTTTGATCTGTTAAAAACCCAAAAAATCTGGAATCCTCTTCGATACAAGATTACCAGCTTGACTTAGGTAAACGTTTCAAGATCTCTTGATAATTTTCCGAAACCTATATCCGCTGCGTTTAGGTTCTATCTGTGTTGTACACACCTTTTCGTTCCGAGATAGAGAGATTCATTGATATCGAACTTTGGTCTTGTATGGCAATTGTTGAAAATATTAATAAATTAATAAACATTATCGAGCTATAAAGTTGTAACTTACAACTTGTAAGTACTGTATCGAAAGCTGAGAGCATATGTATTGGAAAAGAAACCTTTTCGAAAAGCAAATGAATCACAACGAAATTGTGGTAATGAGAGCATTGTCGTCTTTGTAACTTAATTCTTCATTACAACCCTTAAATCAAGATTACAACATAGCTGTCACACAACATGGGTGATGTGGGAGTTAGGTTTCAGAACGTTAGCGTAATCTTGGTAAAATCGTAAAATTGAATTGAACACTCTCTGCCGATCGTTCATAGCAAAATTTTTTAATTACACTTACAACCCCTGACAGATGGTATAATAAATTTATTGTTATTATTTCATGCCAATTATGATGATCGTTTTTATAATAGAGCCACCGCATGCCACAGTACAGTAGCGCTCTTGAGAGAGTATAGTGAGTTTCTAGATTACCGCATGTATTGTACTGTAATGTAATGTATTGAAATGTAAATGTAATACCGTTCCATATCCATTTATTGTATCGTATTCTACCGGATGTGTACTATATCAAAGCATATCATATCAAAGTAGAATATGTAAAAATAATGTTGAACCGTTGATGTAAAAGACTACAGTATGCAGTGATTATGCAGGAGGAGGACTGCGGGAGCCATTGAGTTGCTAGCAACAGTCGGGTGGGGGAGTTCGGTCCTTTCCTAGCAAAATCGGTCTACAATACAAATTTATTATAGACTCAATTAAGTCGTTAACTATGCCCCAATCTAGTCATTTTGTAGTTTAACTATGGTTTGGGTTAGTCAAAACTCTCAGAAAAATATCATCACCTCTGTTGTTGTTGAGGGATGTTGCCTCATAACCCACGCCTTCCAAGTTTCCTAGGCAAAAGAAAGTATTTTGTGGAAACCCCAAATTTAGTCCAACGTCTAGTACTATTCTACATCTTCACTGTCAGAAAACACCCCTATTTTAAAACCTCAGTTTAACATTCTATTTAAGATACAAATTTATTAACTTCATTAATTCTAACAATAAGTATAACTATTGTATCTAATCTTAAGCATATTCAAATATAATTCAGAAAAAAAGAAAATATATATATATAATTCAATTATAGTAGGAAAAAAAAAATATATATACAGATATACAAAATTAAAGAAATATTTAATTTTATCATTCTTTCAGTTACATGAAATGAATATATAAAAAAAATACTATTTTAACAATTAGGCCGAGCCTCAATGGGTTAATATTGTAAATGTAAAAGAAACAAAAACCAAAAGAAATTCAAAAGATACGATCGCCAGCATTATAGGAACATTTTGGAATTGAAACATAACAATAATAAAAAAAAAGAAATGAAAATAACATAGCAAACATATGTTAATGCACAGTGTGGCAAAAGAAAAATTATGCTAACGATCTAATTGGTTGTGGTTTCTTTTAGCTTTTATTAAGTTAACTTAAAAATTTGAAATTAAAGTTCATTATAGACTTACCAAATCAATCGATTTAATGATGAAGGCCTCCAGCATGATGTCGATGATGTGGTGCTATATTAGTTATATATTCAAAATCTTCTAGCAAATATGTTAAATTCAATAATGATAATTTATAGGTTAATTTATAGGTTAAGTCTTAAATTAATATTAGTCTTCATAATTTTAATACAAAATTATATTATATTATTACATTATTTTCATTTTTATATTATATTTCTTTCAAATATTTCAGCAGAATTTTATGATAATATATACTTTATATTAACATAATCAAAATTTAGACATTTCTCTTTTAAACTTTAAACTTTTTACTTGTAAAACTCATTATTTAAAATTTTTACATTTCCACATCTAATATTTCTTTTTAAGTTTAATTAACTTATAAAAATATTTATATTTTCATCATAGTTTGATTTAAATTCATAATTTCATAATTTAATTCATGTTAAGATTATTAATGCAACATTTTATCAAGAAGAAGCAAAATTTAGAAATATTTATTAATAATAATTTTCAATAATAATTAAGCATAAGTATTAATATATACGTATAAAATTCAGCCTTGCTGCCGTGGAGTAACACATTGATAAATCGGGATATTTTATGGTGAAGTGATGCACATGATCTTCAGTTACGGTTCTATTAAAGATGACTTCAGGCTCTTCTGGTCTAGTACCAAACTCCATTTAGGTTAGGATTTTTTTTTTTGGAATTCACAAATTTTTGCTCGCCAATGAAAATTCTTTAACATATTCGTACTGAATATAACAGGTTTTATCTTTCTATTTTCAATTAGTATTTACTATTTTATTCTATTTTCTTTATTTAACTCACAAAAAACTTCACAAATAACAAAAAAAAAAAACGAAACTTTATTTAGCGTCACATTTTAATAAAATGTATTAACTAATCTTTGTGTTCACGATGTGAACACTTTGAAGTTCAAAAGCAAAAGAGATCGATTAAGAACGCGTGATCACCCACGCTAAGTACTTCTAGATCATTCTATTATATTAATAGGAATAAAACCGCTTTTCCGAAAATAACTGTAAATATTGACATTTGAAGCTTCCAATTTCGAAATTCCATTATATGAAAAAAATTACGACCTTGTGAAGTTTCCAAGATTTGCACTATGGCAACCCCAATCTTATTTTCTGTTTTTTCTACTTGGTTCTTTTTCTAAATGGTATTTAGTACATTATAAAGTAAGTGTGGTGAGAAAGATTATATTTATATGTAGATACTTAACCCCTTAGAAACCAATAAAAAAAAATCAAAGTAACCAATTATTTCCTTGCTTTGTCAGCAGAATGTAGGTTTATGAAAAATGAAATAATTTAGAAATTAAAACGACCATTACAAACCAAGAAATTTTGGAGGCATCCGATACAAAATTTATAGGAAAAAGTCGTTTAGGGTCTAATGTCCTTTCCGTGATATGTACCTATAAGTTTTCCTGCCAAATCTTCCAGAATGTAATAGTGGTTACCTATTTTCTCACGAATTCTAGCTTTCACAAATAAAGGTGATAATTTAGCATTGAAGTTTTTCTCAGCACTACTTTGGGCAAAATTTCTTCTATAGATTTTCTGGCCTACGTTAAATGTCTGAACTTTTGAACGAAGATTGTATTGCTGTTGATTAGTTTTGTGTGCTTCTCTTATGTGTTTTCTAAGACTTTGTCTTATTAACTGCAGGCTATCTTCTCTATTTATCTTCGCCGAAGGCTCATCTAAAAGTTTAAGATTACGTAACAACTCATAGGAAGAAGCATGAGTTATCATGTTAAAGCCAAACAAAGCTTGGTATGGTGAAGTGTTTATGGACTGATGAAAAGAATTCCGAAGTGCACAGCTAATATCACTAAGCTTCTGGTCCCATAATCGATGATCAGATTTTAAATACGCTCTTATACCAGCGATAAGTGAACGATTCACCCTTTCAGATGCATTAGATTGTGGAGAGTATAATGCGGTATATATGTGTTTGATACCATATGAAGTCAAAAATGCGTTGAAATCATTGGCACGAAATTGACTACCATTATCACTAATAATACTTTCTGGAACTCCATATGTATGAAATATTTGTTTCTGTAAAAATTCTATGATGCTAGTTGAACTAAATTTTCGTAAAGGACAAATCCAGTGAAACTTACTAAGATGATCTAAAACTATAAGGAGACCAATATAACCATTTTTACTTCTAGGATACGGTCCTAACAGGTCTATATAAAGACGTTGAAATGGTCGAATTGACGTGGTTTGCTTTCCCATAGGAGGTTTCATGATAAAATTAGGGGCTTTTGTTGTTTTACACACTTCGCAATGACGTACGTAATCACGAACATCTCGAACTAATCCGGGCCAAAAGAAATTTCTTCTTAATAGTTCTAACGTTTTTGCCATTCCACCATGGGCTGTAACCGTACTATCGTGTGCTCTAGCAATTGCGTGCTCTCTTAATTTAACAGGTACCCATAGTTTCCAGCATCTTTCTTCTTGATCTTCGTCTCCGGTATAATGATCCACACGGTAATAAATATATTTATCAATAATTTTTACATCTGGATATTTCGCTGTATTTTTCAGTATCTTTTCCTTTAACTGATCATACTCTTGGTCAGAGAAATGAGGAGAATTCAAATCAATTTCTGGTTCAGTTGCTTCTACACTTAAAACTTCATTTGAAGGTATACGGGACAAAGCATCAGGTACTACATGGTCTTTACCTTTTCGATGGCTAATAGTAAAATTGAAAGGTTGAAGCTTGAATACCCATCTTGCCAATCTCCCACTTAAATCGGGTTGACGCATTAACCACACTAAACTTGAGTGATCGGTGATGACCTCAAATTCTTGCATTTCCAAGTAACAACGAAACCTTTTTATTGCTTCTACGGCTGCTAAACATTCTTTCTCTGTAACACTATAATTTCGTTGTGCGGAATTTAACTTTTTACTCATGTAAGCAATTGTTCGTTCTTGTCCTTGATCATCTAACTGGACTAGTACTGCTCCTATTCCGAAATCACTAGCGTCACACTGAAGGAAAAATTTCTTGCTAAAGTCTGGATTTGACAACACTGGAGCTGAGGTTAACAAAGTTTTAACCTTATCAAATGCTTCCTGTGCTTCTTCTGTCCATTTGAACATTTTTTTGCGGGATAATAACTCTGTGATGGGGAATACTACAGTAGAGAAATTGTCAATGAAACGTCGATACCATCCTGCCAATCCAAGAAAACCTCTAACTTGCCTAATAGTCTTAGGAACAGGCCAATCATGTATTGCTCTAATTTTCTCGGGATCTGTTGTGATACCACCGTTTCCAATCACATAACCTAAATAATTTACTTCCGTTACACAAAATTTTGATTTGGAAATGTTTAACGTTAAGTTGGCTTTTCGAAATTGTGATGCTATACGAATCAGAATTTCAAGATGACTGTGAAAATCTTCTGATACAATTATTAAGTCATCCAAGTAACCAAAAACAGAATGTTTTAAATCTGGAGGAATGATTTCATCCATTAATCTACACATTGTCTGGGGTGCATTGCAGAGGCCAAAAGGCATGACAACAAATTGATAAAGTGGTCTACCTGGTACTGTAAAAGCAGTAAGACTTTTCGAATTTTCATCTAAAGGAATTTGCCAATATGCATCCTTTAAATCCAACTTCGTTATGAGGTTTGCTTTTGGAAGCCTTGCGAAAATACCCTCAATGTTCGGAAGTGGATAGGCATCCTTTTTAGTTACTGCATTGACTTTACGTGCATCTAGACATAAACGAACTTTATTTGGTTTTACCACCAATCTCATCGGAGAACTCCAAGAAGATGTAGATGGTTCTATTACACCTAGTTCTAACATTCGATCGAGTTCACCATACATTAATTGTTCAACTGCTGGAGAAACCGGATAAAATCTTGATTTAATTGGTTTTGCGGTCCCTACATCCATTGAATGTTTAATAAGAGTGGTTCTCCCTAATCCTTGCTTTTCAAAATTAGGAAAAAGTTCAATGACAGCATTAAGCTGCAACTGCTGACTTTGAGAGAGTGGGTAGAAGTTTTCTCTTGTGGTTTCGGAATGCTTTACATTTTCAGACTGAGTTTTAAGTTTATTGGAAATATCTGTTAATTCAGAAAGTAACGTGTTTGATGTTTTATCAAACGAAATTATATCAGTACATCCAATTAAGTCTGGAAAAATAGCAAAAGACTTTACGAAGTCAATTCCTAAAATTAATCTTTGTGCTAACGATGGTACGATAAATAATTTTAATTGTTTAGACTGATTTTTGAAGTTTACTTCAACATCCAGCCATCCATAAACTGTTTGCGACTGACCATCTGCAGTTTTCACAAAATGTTTACACTTTGTAAAGCTCTGTAGTTTTGAAAAATCATAAGAAGCTAAATCTGAACCTATACAACTAACATTTGCTCCTGTGTCTATTAGTCCTAATTCATTGAAATTTAAAAATTTTACTTTTGCATAGTATCGCAAGTCTTTTGGATTAGATACTATAGACGAAACCAGAAGTTTCCTACAGATTCTACGAATTTTGTAATATTTACGTAAT
The DNA here is from genome assembly GCA_936449025.2 of Sarcophaga subvicina. Lineage (NCBI taxonomy): Eukaryota > Metazoa > Arthropoda > Insecta > Diptera > Sarcophagidae > Sarcophaga > Sarcophaga subvicina. Next base: position 80,903,796 of record OW388084.2, read on the forward strand.
CGGGAAGTGGAACGTTTAGGTTTTGTTTTCCGTTGATAATCAACTGAAGATAGACAGAAAATCTGTTTACGTTTTTGCAAATACAATTCCCATCGTATGATAGGGCATTTTTGGCATAATAATTTTAGAAACGTCCTCATTTTCAAAATTTTCAATATTTACTTCACGTTTAAGTATACTAATTTTTTTAGTTTTATCCGGATTTAAAGCATTATTTTCAGTGTTATCAGGTTGTAAAGATCTATTAGAAGTTGGGGTAGTATTTTCTGCTAAGTTTTCTCTTTTGCTACTATAGCTCGGAAGTTTTTTGACTGTGAGTGTTTATTGGCAGCACATTTCACACAATTTGGTTTATAGATATTTTTTGTGCCACAACCATAGCAAAATATAGATCTTTTTTCAAGACAATTTTGCCAATGGTGGCCTATCTCGTCACAATTCCAACATTTTAACTTGATCTCGCTACCCTGAATTGCTTCAATAGAACAATCAGCATCTACGTCTAAATCAACGTTAACTTCTTCTGCCGCGTCAATTTCTGAAATATATTTTCTTGCAAAAGTTGAATTTTGACTGCGAGTGACATGCAGATTTTTACGCACAGTTTCATCATTCAAAAAGTTTTCTCGCATTTGCACAAGCTTTCGTAGATGTGAAATAGAGTGTATGGGGACATAAAGTAAATCCTGCCGTATCTCAGGTCTCAAATTTCTTGCTAAAATTTCTATCAGTTCTGCGTCAGACATCGGTATAGGAAGATGATCCATAATAGTTAAAATGGAATCGAAAAAGGAATCGAAAGTTTCACCTAACTTTTGTTTTCTATTTCTAATTTCTTCTCTTATGTCAAAAGAGCTTTTATACGATTTATATTGACATCTAAGAGCGTTACAAAAGTCCTCGATTTGTTTATGATACCTCCAGTACCAATCTCTAGCTTTTCCTGTCAAAAGGATATGTAAGTTTCGACAAATAACTGAAAAATCACCATTAAATGTATCCTTGGTCAACGATTTAATTCGATATAAAAATTCTTCTACTTGTAAACCTGTTGATGAACCATCAAATTTAATGTTCCAATTTTGAATAACCGATGCAATCTTATCAGCATGTACTGAACTTAAATTTGAGTTTGAATTTGCTATCGGAGAAAGTAATAGGGATTATTAGGATTACTGTTGGGACGTTGAGCTTGACTCGCGTGAAGATTATCCTGGATATTATTGGGCTGGTCATTGCTATTATAATTCGTAGGTCCTATACTTATATTTTGTAAAATTCTGGTAACATTTGCTTCAATCATACGATTTATTTTTTCATAATCAATATCAAAAGATTGATTGTTCTCATTTGTCGGTTGAGCAGATTGACTTGGGTTATATAAAGGAGAGTTCAAAATAATTGGGTCTAACTGATTATCTTCATGTAAACTTGCTTGAGGTATATTAGGATCAGTATTGGAGACTGACTGATTAAAATCTTGAGCAGCATTGCGATTGCTACTACGAGTGTTATAATGTTTTGCCAATGCTCCTCTTGTTCTGCTTTTGGATATTACTCTACTTGATGGAGCTTTAGAGCTAATTCTTAACTTACGCAGCTCATTTAATTGACATGAGTGCTTACACACTGGACATTCAGAAGTAGATGATAAATATGATTCAATGCATGACCTATGAAATGCATGTGAGCATTCATTAATAATCAAACAGTCGTCCTCTTCAACCATTGTTTCCATGCAAACATGACATGCGGAAGGCTCAATATAAACTGGAGCCAAAGGTAATGGTGGAGGAAAATCTGTCCGTGAAGGAGTTCTTTCCATCGACATTTTGACTGTTCTCAATATTCTACACAACGTAACCGAAAATAAAAAAAAATACTATTGATACCAATATATATATATCAAAAAAAAAAAAAAAAAACTTACACTGATTTTCTACCTTAAAAATATATTAAAGTGTGCTAAGATAATAATCCTGACTCAGACACTTTCAAATAAAAAAAATCCTTTTTTTGAAAAATTTAAAATAAACGAAAACGATAAAAAGAATTCAAATAAAACTATAACTTCAATAATGATGTACAAATATCTACCGGGTGTTTTCTTTTAGAAAGAAAAATAGAAAAGTCTACTAGACGAAAAAAAAATTACTGAGAGAAAAAGTATTATGTTTTGACTAACGAGTTTATACAAATTGGGCTATGGTGTAATATCTGAATGAAAAGTATTATGACTAAATTCTCACCTATCAGCACTTAGTAGTTATTAAAAAAAATATTTAGATCTCTACCATACATCGGTCATTTACTTGCAACCAGCACAATAGATGAAGTCCATTATGTATGTTAGAGGCTGAGAACATCGCTAACGAATTTAGGAACAATAGGTTTATCAGTATACCACAATAGAAGTAAATAAATTCTTAGATATAACTCAAAAGGCATAGCAAAGGATATACAGGTATTAAGCGGTCAGTCTATTCGAAATTTATTACCCAAATAACTGAAAATTTCCAGCAAAATCCTATACATTATTACTAAACTTATTTTTGCTACATCCAAACACTTATCTTTCTATGAAAATGATCTCTAAAAAGTATTATATTGCAAAAAAAAATAGTAGAGCCAGAGCGTCCTTGATAACTTTGCTCTTCGCACCAGCACTGAATTATCAACCTCTTTTTGATCTCTTCAAGCTTTATGCCTCCGAGCTAAAATACCAACAAGTCATTCTCTGTGCCTCTGGCCCCACGTTGGGCGCCATTTTTGTATTGTACTGTAATGTAATGTATTGAAATGTAAATGTAATACCGTTCCATATCCATTTATTGTATCGTATTCTACCGGATGTGTACTATATCAAAGCATATCATATCAAAGTAGAATATGTAAAAATAATGTTGAACCGTTGATGTAAAAGACTACAGTATGCAGTGATTATGCAGGAGGAGGACTGCGGGAGCCATTGAGTTGCTAGCAACAGTCGGGTGGGGGAGTTCGGTCCTTTCCTAGCAAAATCGGTCTACAATACAAATTTATTATAGACTCCCTATTTTGTGATGTTGTTTACGGTGTAAGGTCTGGCATGACTAGATTCTCAATTAAGTCGTTAACTATGCCCCAATCTAGTCATTTTGTAGTTTAACTATGGTTTGGGTTAGTCAAAACTCTCAGAAAAATATCATCACCTCTGTTGTTGTTGAGGGATGTTGCCTCATAACCCACGCCTTCCAAGTTTCCTAGGCAAAAGAAAGTATTTTGTGGAAACCCCAAATTTAGTCGAACGTCTAGTACTATTCTACATCTTCACTGTCAGAAAACACCCCTATTTTAAAACCTCAGTTTAACATTCTATTTAAGATACAAATTTATTAACTTCATTAATTCTAACAATAAGTATAACTATTGTATCTAATCTTAAGCATATTCAAATATAATTCAGAAAAAAAGAAAATATATATATATAATTCAATTATAGTAGGAAAAAAAAAATATATATACAGATATACAAAATTAAAGAAATATTTAATTTTATCATTCTTTCAGTTACATGAAATGAATATATAAAAAAAATACTATTTTAACAATTAGGCCGAGCCTCAATGGGTTAATATTGTAAATGTAAAAGAAACAAAAACCAAAAGAAATTCAAAAGATACGATCGCCAGCATTATAGGAACATTTTGGAATTGAAACATAACAATAATAAAAAAAAAGAAATGAAAATAACATAGCAAACATATGTTAATGCACAGTGTGGCAAAAGAAAAATTATGCTAACGATCTAATTGGTTGTGGTTTCTTTTAGCTTTTATTAAGTTAACTTAAAAATTTGAAATTAAAGTTCATTATAGACTTACCAAATCAATCGATTTAATGATGAAGGCCTCCAGCATGATGTCGATGATGTGGTGCTATATTAGTTATATATTCAAAATCTTCTAGCAAATATGTTAAATTCAATAATGATAATTTATAGGTTAATTTATAGGTTAAGTCTTAAATTAATATTAGTCTTCATAATTTTAATACAAAATTATATTATATTATTACATTATTTTCATTTTTATATTATATTTCTTTCAAATATTTCAGCAGAATTTTATGATAATATATACTTTATATTAACATAATCAAAATTTAGACATTTCTCTTTTAAACTTTAAACTTTTTACTTGTAAAACTCATTATTTAAAATTTTTACATTTCCACATCTAATATTTCTTTTTAAGTTTAATTAACTTATAAAAATATTTATATTTTCATCATAGTTTGATTTAAATTCATAATTTCATAATTTAATTCATGTTAAGATTATTAATGCAACATTTTATCAAGAAGAAGCAAAATTTAGAAATATTTATTAATAATAATTTTCAATAATAATTAAGCATAAGTATTAATATCTACGTATAAAATTCAGCCTTGCTGCCGTGGAGTAACACATTGATAAATCGGGATATTTTATGGTGAAGTGATGCACATGATCTTCAGTTACGGTTCTATTAAAGATGACTTCAGGCTCTTCTGGTCTAGTACCAAACTCCATTTAGGTTAGGATTTTTTTTTTTGGAATTCACAAATTTTTGCTCGCCAATGAAAATTCTTTAACATATTCGTACTGAATATAACAGGTTTTATCTTTCTATTTTCAATTAGTATTTACTATTTTATTCTATTTTCTTTATTTAACTCACAAAAAACTTCACAAATAACAAAAAAAAAAACGAAACTTTATTTAGCGTCACATTTTAATAAAATGTATTAACTAATCTTTGTGTTCACGATGTGAACACTTTGAAGTTCAAAAGCAAAAGAGATCGATTAAGAACGCGTGATCACCCACGCTAAGTACTTCTAGATCACTCTATTATATTAATAGGAATAAAACCGCTTTTCCGAAAATAACTGTAAATATTGACATTTGAAGCTTCCAATTTCGAAATTCCATTATATGAAAAAAATTACGACCTTGTGAAGTTTCCAAGATTTGCACTATGGCAAACCCAATCTTATTTTCTGTTTTTTCTACTTGGTTCTTTTTCTAAATGGTATTTAGTACATTATAAAGTAAGTGTGGTGAGAAAGATTATATTTTTATGTAGATACTTAACCCCTTAGAAACCAATAAAAAAAAAAATCAAAGTAACCAATTATTTCCTTGCTTTGTCAGCAGAATGTAGGTTTATGAAAAATGAAATAATTTAGAAATTAAAACGACCATTACACGCATTCATTTACTTTCCATATCCAAATAGTCTACTTTTTTTTCCGTGTAACAATTAAGAAGGAAGCTAACAATCTCTATATTTTTCGACTGAAGTCACATTGAATCGTCTGACAATAGTTTTCATTGCTAGTTTGCACAGTTTTATTACCAAATGCATTGGCTATAATCCAACATTGTTCCAATTGCATTATTTCCTCATTTCCGTAAAATATACTATTGTGGCCTTTCTTGGTCTAATTCTTGAAAAGCACCTACAAGGGGATGATTGTTTGTCAGCAGGGTAACTTTGTGACGCCCCTGGTTAAATTATTTCCCGGCTGCGTTGCTTGATGTCTGTATTTTTGGTATAAAACTTTGTTTTTAATATCTTTTACTTTGTATATAAAGTTAAAGCATACCTTAGGGAGAATAATTTAAGTTTTAAATCTTGTAGGTTTATAGGCGTTTGTACAGAAATTAAATAAGTAATGAATATATAATAAAGCGCTGTTTTGATAAGTTGACATACTCTTACGAAATTTAATAAAATGTGAAGGGTCGCAATATTAATAAGGTTGGCAAATGGCATTAAAGCTACGCTTATAAAAATTAAAATATTATTAATTATGTATGTTGAGTATTCTGGAATAGTATAAGTTTAAGATGGTAAATTCTAATTGTTTCAATCAAAATACAATTAAACTTTGTATTTTTACAATCCAGCAGTATAAACAATTTCTGCAAATTTAAATATATTGTTGTTTGAATATACCATCTCCCCTTTTTAAGTGTGTTTTCTTTAGAAAGGTCATTGAATTAAATGTTTACACCAACATAACAAATATTTATTCTGAGTACTGCATTAAACACACAGAATAAGTTTTTTTGCCACAAAAGATTGAAAAAGAATAACGGAAGTGCTTGCCCATAATCTTAAAATAAACAACAGAATACTGTACATCAACTACAACACCCGTACCACCATCAACCTTGCGGTCTTCTCTTACACTCCATTAATACTTTTTAGCTTACAATTTTCATGTCATTTCAGACTTTCATAATTTCCCCGGAAAAAAACATAAAATATGAAAACCAAGAGTAAAAGAAGTTGTCTAACGAGTTTAGAAACTATAATAAACAGGATGTTGTTAGGAATAGTAATATGAGGCAAAAGAAAAATTATACTTAATTCTCTCTCTCTCAAGGACGACAACAGTAGTAGTAGTGTTCTGCAAAAGAAAAAAGAAAATAAAAATAAGGCGAAGCAAAATAGTGAATAAAATGGTTTCTTATTTACTTGGCATAAGAAATATAAAGGCATACAATTTTTCCTAAGCAAAATTACTTTAAGAAAAAAAATTGACGAAAAAAAATATACAGAGGGAAGTATATATGTATATAGCAGTTTAAATTTATTTAAATTTAAAAAAACTGGCAGCTTAAATATTCACAAGGTAGCTCGAAATGTATTCAGGTGACAGACATTATATTTGGTAGAACGTGCCAGTTGATAAGATTAACTGGCTTCTCCTGATAATTTAGTAACCAAACGATTAGTAAGGGGTAGAACGGTAGACATTTTCTAAAATATTGGTTACTGCAACTTAAAAATGATTTCTTATTAATGTGCTTAAAAAGCATTTCAGACATGCAAACGTCTTTCGACTTCAGTTCATGTGGAATTGAATTTCATTGCTTTGAAATGGCTCCTCCTTTTCTTTACCATGAAGTCCCAAATGATTTGAAACCCTTCCGAACGCAACCTTATTTCTCATTATCTTTGTAATTCAGCTTTCCCAAATAGTCTCATATATTTTTCGAATTAATCGCATGAGAGCTAACGTTGGTGGTTTAAACTTAAGATTAACTTTGAAAAGTATTTGACAAATTTTATTTAAAAAAAAAAAACTTTTAAGTGAGAGTAAGCCGAATAATACAAAAATTTAAGTGATTGAGAATAGACAGTCTTAATTTATTTATTATTTTAAGAAAATAATTTTTTTACATAAAGATCAATAGCATTCAGATTTTGTTTGCTTTTGTTCTCTATAAACACAAATTGTTGTGAAACACTTTGACATTTTTTCTTATAAGAGTGGCAGCTCTACAAGGTTAATCTCCAGTTAAACACCCACGCAAAAAATTAAAACTCAGTTAACTGAAGATTAAATTTAACGGGAGATTAACTTAATCTTGAGTTTGAACTTGCACCCAAAAAATTGCCCTAAGTCATTTCAGGGGCCAGTTAAAAAGGTAGCCACTCAATTTATTAGGTTACGAAGTCCTCTGATGAATTTCGTATCGAACTTGTCTCTCATTATGTTCATTCACAAATATAGTTTTATAACCTACCGTTCACTGCTTCCGTATCCTGGAACCCATTCTTGAAAAATAAGCATTGTTTTAGCCTGAATTATACTACAGTAACCAGGTAGTGCAAGGAAATTTAATATTCGACTGTTCTGAGGACATTCTACTGCCGACTTTGTCTACTTTAATCTGAATCCTAAAGTGAATACTTGAATGAAGTGCTCTAGGAAGTAGAAAGCATTAATAATAGCATCTCTATACATTTTCTCTATAATAGTTTGATACATATACCGATAGAAATTTTATTTACCACATGTGGCATGTCAGTAGCCGCTATACATATATGCTCATGTGGTGCCCGGTCTTATTGGGGCATTTTTATCGCCTGTTTCGCTAACATGCCTTGTGGTAGCCAGTTTGGGAAAATAAATAATGCCTTAGATGATGAAGTACCAAAAGTACTTTTCTATCGTGATGACGACCTCCCTCACAATTCAATCAATGCGGTGGATAAGTAGGTACTTGCTTTAATACTAAAGACATCTTGAGCATGCATAGCGATTCGTTGCGATGCCACAGGTACGCGCTGTCCCTGTGCTGATCGAATTCCACCAAACTCATCCAAGAAGCCAGTCAGCGTCCCTATCAATTCTTTTTCTCAAAAGTATACCACTAAATCTCAGTTCCATAGCATGCCAGAACAGCGTAAGGGTTTCTGTATGTTTATGATTTCTGTTAATACAATTTTTTTCTTATTGCAGCAATAAATTTTTGATTACAAATTCTATTAAATTGAGTATGCTTAACGGTTTTTGAAGCGATTAAGAAAAATTATTTAAGAAATCAAAGCATATAAGTATGGTATTAAAAATAAAAATTCTTTGCATATTTCAGGGCACTTTTATTAGTATTAATAGAATGCTTATTTTAAATTTATGTTCACAGTTTTAGCTCTTTCCGTAAAAGTAAAAATTTTTTTGGTAAAATGATGTCAACTTTTTAAACCAAACGTTTGTCTCTAATAAGACTAAATTGTTATCACTATCGCTGCAAAAAAGTGGTTTTTTACTGTTATGTTCACAGATATCAGGTTATATGTATGTCTAATATAAAACGTGACTTAAACACTTGAAACATACCGCGTTAAAACGCTACCAACTACCGCCAACACTCATTCATTCTTTTGTGGCATAAAGTTTTGTTTTTTTTTGATATTATTTACAGAGCAAACAAAGAATTAAAAAATGAATATTCCACAAATAAAAACACACACAAGGTTTTTTTTTGGCTTAAATATTGGTCGTTCTCCACACATCTCCTATTACAATCATGCTTGCTGGAAAACACTTTCTTTTTTGAAAATATTTAAAACACCTGTGCCAAAATGTAGACGTATAAAAGAATTGAAAATTCTCCTGTTATTCGAAATGCAATTGATCTGTGTTGGGTAAAGACAAGTACAGATTAGGTTACCACACTACATAAGATTGGGCATATATGCCAATATGTCAGTGTTCCGTTATGATTGCTAAGAGGTTCCTAAAATGGAATGGATGGACCTTATCGAAATAACCACTATATAAGAGCTACTATGTGATCCTAGACAATAATCCAGCGTTATTACGTTATTACTCTACCAGTTACCTCTAAGTAAAAAGGAAAGATCTTTCTTACGAGGATGATACTTGCTTGTTATCAGTGAAGCAAAACCCATAAAACTGAACATCATAAACTACGTCAGTTTCTTGCCGCATGGCAGAAACATCGAAAAAGTCGCAGATTTTAAGTAATTGGGCAGAAACTGAATGCAATCATCATGAACTAAAAATCTTAACTAAGAACAGTATTGGTTTTCTGGAAACCCTATGTTCCAATGGCAGGCGAAGGATCAAATTTGTCCTCTCTGCAGGGAATTTTGGGAAGACGAAGAAAATGGGTTGTGGTATTCTCTACAATATTTTCAACACAATTTGGACAAAATGCAAAACCGCCATGCCCGTCCAGGTCGCTATGTATCATTTTCTGCTAAATCCTTCCATTTCGAGTGGCTCTCTAAATAATCTGTCACTCAGTTACAAACAAATCTACGAACAGTTCGTCGCATAGTTATGATCAGCAGATCTATAGTTATCATGCGCCCAAGAACGAACACTCTCTTGTCCAGAACGATGCGCAGGCTCACATGCGAAAATCACTTTAGGGATGCATATAAAACAATGCTTTGCTCCACTTTAGTAAGCAACTTTCTCTGGCTATATTTGGACCTCTTATATGAAGTCGCCGTAGTCTAATAGGTAGTGTTGGCTTATTAAATGTCAGGCCACTGTTCAAAACCCCAGGTCAGACATCCCTAACAAAATGAAACATTAAAAAATATTTCTTTCGGCGACTTCTTGTCAGCAGATTTCTGACAAAAATTCTGAGAAAAAAAAGAAAACTTTTCGCAACAATCTGTCATTTGGCTTGACTTAAATCCGTAGGTCTCGTCATTTATGTATGAAATTAACACTTACTATAAAAGTGGTGTGAAAGACTAGGTCGTAATCCTGGCTGAAGATTTGTGGTGAACAAATATGTATGTATGTATGCATGTATATGCAGCATAATTCGGGTTAGCACCGAGCAGCCTTTTGATGCCCATGCAAATGTAAGTGCAATCGGAAAAAAATTCCGTATTATTGTTGCCCTCTTTTTATTGCTACATATTAGAACCGCTTCCGTATTATCTCGGGAATTTTCAAGATCTATCTATGTATATTGTTGCGAAAATAAAAAAGATCTAGATACTGGTGTTTTGCTTTTACATCGCTTAACAATAAAATTATAAAGAAAAGCTACAAAAACAAAACAATGCAGTAAACAAACTTTTTTACAAATTATCGTACTGCTTAATATAAAAATACCAGCTTAAAAAATGGTAAACAAGTAAACACAAACACAACAACAAACACTACAAAGATAAATGTAAACAAAATACACAAACAAAAATAATGAAACAACGATGTTTACTTTTATAGATATTTCGTTAAAGCGAAGCCACGAACATTCGCCTTCAAGAACATTCAGCAGACCGTTTACCCTGCCATATAAAAGGCAAGGCAAAGGTGGCGAGTGAGTTAGTGAAGTTCGGTCAGTCTTATGAGAAGTCGCAGTGTATTTGAAGAGAGTAATCATGGTTTGAAGATCTCCGTTACAAAAATCTGTCGAATAATTGTCTACCAATTGTTATTGTTTATACGATGGGTGTAAACAGAGGAATTACAAATAAAGCAATTGTTGATGTTTACGTCACGTTGTGAACAGTGGCACACAGAATTGTGAGAATAACAATAAAGAATTTTAATTAAAACTAAATGCATTTTATTTTTATTTTATGCGCTCGTAGATTATATTATAAACGTTTTTAAAAGGTAAAACCGTAAAAATATATACTAGCGGTGGTGATGGTTTCCGCCTTTGGTAATTTCTTTTTAACAAACACAAATACATGCATTAAGCCTAGTCTGAGTATTACCTTTTAGAAGATGTTTCACGTTAGTGAACAAAGCACTGATCTATTGAGCTACTTCAGATATTATTTTTTGCATTCTAGTACATTCGTCTTATAGATCAGTCTAATATTTTGAAAATAATTATGAGAGATGGCGAACTGGTATCTTGGAATATCGAAGGATGCTTATGATGGTATCAGCTCGTGCTAAAATTAATGCAGACTAGAATTGATAGCCTTAAAAAGTAACGGAGGGTAGATGGCTGAACTGAATCGATAGCTAGATACTCTCTTTGTTTAACCAAAGTAATTAAACGTTTAACAAAAGACTTCATTCAAAGCAATAAAATATGAGTAACGATTTCATACTTTTAAAGCACTGAACTCTCATAAATTTGAAATTTATTTAAAATATAATGGCAAAATTGGGAGAAAGAAGAACAATTTATTCAAATAGATCCACTTTTAGTTCAATTTTTCCAGCAACATACCTACAAATTCGATTTGGCTTATTGGTACACGTCCTTTTGATATTTAATTTTTTGTCAAAAAAAAGAAAAACTAGAAAGAAAAATCGATTGTTTTGTGTTTTTGTCTATATTTTGTTGTTGGTTTTCGAGATCACTTTCCACCTTTTACAGTAAATTGGCACGTGAATGTTATCGATACATGAGGCATCATTGACACGAATTTTTATAACTTTTTGTAGTATGATTTTCTTTTTTTTTATCGAAATTGGAAGAAAAAAATAGAAAAATATTTTATTAGAAATTGCTATTGAAATTGTTGTTCTTGTTATAATAAAATATTTTTTTCTGTTGCTGGTATGGCTGTTGTTTTTTATATTTATTCCAGTTACTAAAAGTCAAATCGTAAATTCAGAATTTTACCCCTACAAAGTAATAATAAAAATGGAAACGACAGTCTACAATGAAATTAATTGAACAAGTTTTTATTTATTTTACTATAGATGAACTGTAGAACCATAAAAATTGTATGTGGCTAACTGTTTAGGGGAAAAAATATATGACCTAAATAAAAATGTATTGTATTTAATAAAAGTGAAAAGCATGGTCAGTTGGTTCAATGAATAACCATAGTTGTGTAAAAGAGTATATATACATTTTATCAAGTTAATAGAAATAACCAAATGTGAGGTAGAGAAAGTAAACTTTTACCATTTACTGCACATGTTGTTTAAATAGCAATAGGAAGTTAACCAGACTTGTAAAGAATGTAATAAAGTTACAACAAATTCCAATTTTTAGTAGTATCAATAGCTGTGGTCAAAGGTCAGCTGATAATAATGTTGTGTTTAAATAACAAGTAATTTATTAAAAAGCTAATACATATGTAGATCTCTAATCACTTTAATAGCTATCAAATAACGATAGATATGTTAGACTATAGAAAAGGAATGAGCCAAATAAGAAAAGTATGTGTCAATCCACAGGCGAATACTGGCAAATATAGTGAACAGTGTTCTCTTAGTCCGCAACCAACCCTCCAAGTGCGTATGCATTACGTGGCATGAGGAGAGATACAATTCCCAATTTAGTTAATTTGTGGTCTTAATTTGTTATTTTGGAAACGAACGATGCAGCATAATTCTTTCTTATTTCAGGTTTGATAGTGCCAAATGTAAACAGTCCATGGGTGATTGGTGCGATAAAGGCATCACCAGGCATTGGAAGTATCACTCCACTTACAGCGTAAGGGTCACAAGTCCCGAACCGTTTGAGGTTCAACTAGTGGCAAACTGGACTGCGAAGGCTGACCGGAGACTTAATTCTCGTACCACGGGTGCCGGGAGCCTCGTAGACTTGTCTCTGCCAGACAATGGTGCAGTCCCCTTGTAGGAGCAACGTGGTGGCTGTGGTTTATAGCCAAATCAGGAGAAAAGCACTAGCTCGATGGGGCGTTACACTCTTAACCACTTTCACAAAGGAGTTTAGATAGTCTCCGACTCCTAACCAAGACGGAAATCATGTATAAATGCATGGCTTCGAATTGGTACTTACGTACGGTGTGCAATCACATTATATGCAAAAGCTTATTATGCGGTTTCATCATTGTGCGTGGGAGCGCTGGTAGACGCTTTGTTTCCACCCGTGGTCATCCACCCGTGATATGTGCCATCATGACGTTACTCACATAAAAAAAACCCTCGGCTAGTGTCCACTTACGGCATTTCATCTCCAGGAAATGTTAAAAAATTGTATCACCGGAGACAGATTCTTGCTTAAAAGGAAAGTATATGACACAATGTCTAACGTGTATCAGATCCGTGCCTCGGTTGTTTATGGGGACTTGTTGCTAAGCGGATGGCTTCCCACTTTTAAATTTGAATAAAACAAAGGGTGTGTGAGATAAAAACGAAATTTGAAAGAATTTTTGTGGAATATGGCATCGTTCCAATAGCTGTCATAGTTTCTTTAAATTAAGCGCATCCGAAATGTAAAATTTTTAATGACTGCATTACACAAATCAGGCTGAATTTACCCAATGGTATGGGGTTATGAGGTTGGAGCGCATTGGAAATGTAAAATTTTACGTAATTGTAGCGCGCATGCCCAAGGCATAGGTTATGTTTTCTTTAAGGACTGTTTGTGGCTTATTGGCATACAGCTGTGACTTAAAAAATCTACACAAGAAAAAGTCTAACGGTATCTAAGTTCACATCAACTCAAAGTGCGATAACAAAGTCCTCAAATTGCTCGTGCAGAAAATCCAATGTGACATGAGCTGTGCGATATGCAGCGCCGTCTTGTTAAAACCATACGTTGTTGTTGTTTAGATCATATAATTAAGGGCAAAAGATGGTCTTCACAACAAGATATCAAAGTTCGGAAGGCCATGTTGGAATACCTGCATGATCGTTCCATGCTTTTTTTTTTTTGGATAACGTCATTGTCCAGGCCGCTGAAATATAATCTAAAAAGGTGAAGACCACATAAAACCCGGCTTCACGATCATTCGAAAAGTTGTTGAAGAAGTCTACTCAAGACAGATTCGATCGAAAACATGTTTTGGCCTGTTGTAAACGTAACTTACGTCGTAATTCAGATGTGATACTCCGCCAGTATATTATTTAAAATTCACTTATTGAAATGATCAATGCGACATTAATGAATCAAAATAATGAATGGAATACTGAACAGCTATTAGTTTATTCTGATCGCATACCTTATCGTCTGTGAACTCAAAAACTAATTTATTTCATCATTAACTGACTCCTTATGTATTTGAATGTGAAATTTTTGTTGTTGTTTATTATTTCAATATATGTATATATTTACGTTCAATAATTAAATTAATGTAAATTTTATTTAAAAGTTTGTTTTTCTGTTTAGTTTTCCTCTTTCCAGTATGGTGAACTATCGTTAACAACAATTCCTGCCTTTAGTCTACACAATACACCGCAAAGAGCACATCCCTCGCAGAGACCTGTTTACAGAGCCTCACCACCACTGCTGTCTACACGAATGACACCATATATTTATACACTCATAACAGCCAGGTACCAGTATCACCTACATCCCCTTATGGACTATGCCACTATTGGGTTTGATGGACAGCAGTAATGGTAGTAGCATGACTGTTGATGTTAGTGGCGTTGGCGGCGTTAGCGCTAATCTTAGTCTGGCCAGTGGCAATTCAATAGGTCACCAACATCAACATCTTACGTAATCCTTGCTCACATCAGCTCGCACGCATTTGGATTACATTAATGCAACGAAAAGAACACTACAATCGCCTGTTGTAGACATCAGCATTTTGCGGGTTAATGAAAACTACGAAACAAGCTTTCTTCTCAGCCGAAACTAATTTAAAATTTGTTCTTTTCTATTTAAAAATAATTGTTTAAAATTTATTCATTCCTTTCTAAAAACTACTCATTTAAAATCATTTGAGAAGTTAAAAGTACTTTCATTTACCAGTACTAATAATTACTTCAAAAAAATATTGATATGAAATCCATAAAACATATAAAATAATTAACAATAAAAATAAATAATAATAAATAAAAAACAAAAACCAAAGACTATTATGGAAAAATAGTTAAAAATAAATTTGTTTTAATTCTGCTGAAAACTAAATTTAAATGCAGGTTTGTATTTAACCCTGGACGGTTACTCTTCATTTTTGTACATTTAGGTGACTCTTCGCTAAATCGACGAACAATTTAACCCTGGATGGTTACTGTTCGTCGAATCGACGAAACTCATTTACTCTTTATCATAAAACTCTTTTATGTTTGACCAAATTTTGCTCTTTTTATCAACAACAGTAGTTGATAACGAAAGCATTAAAAACCACGTGCAAATAATAACTTATTTGAACAGCGTTTTTATCAAAATATCAGATTCAGCGATTAAGCCAATGAATTCTGGATGAAATGAACTAACAACATTGTACAAAAGCATTCAATTCATTTAGAGTGGATTTTGCGCTGTCGATCCATATTCATTTTGTGGTCGACATTGGCCAGGTCATCGACGAGCTGGATGAAATGGACATCCATTTAGGAAGGCGCTACGTGCCATACAGCTCATTCCACATTAGATGTTCTGTAAAGTGTCAGTCTGAGTTTACAGCGCCCTGACAAAAGACCGTTTACTATCCATGTTATCACTGGTTATTCCTGGATAGTCTGATAATTTCCCAAAACAAGTTTTGTTTGCTTTAAATCTAGTTGATTTGGGAAGAGTCTCTTTGTCTTCCCTTTTCAAACCTGGCTGTCAAGGACTACGACAAAATAAAAAACTCCCAAAAAATTCCATGTGAATTATTAATGAAAGGCTTGTGTGATTTTTTATTCCAGTAAAATACTTCAACCTTTCAACCTTTTAACTAAAAAAAAATCCTAAACTTGAATGATGGCTACTTCAAAGCAATTAAAATAACGCCAAAGAAAAATATTCTGACACATTACTGGCAACATAAAAAGGTTTATCGATTTTTTTCTTGCCCTTTTTTATACTTAGTTCAGTTAACAAATTGTTATTGTGTTTTTTACAATCACTTAACATTTCATACCATAACTTATTTCATAGGCTACCAAACTAAAGCATTTGAATACAATCCCAAAAAGAAAACAATGCAAAGAAGGTAAGGTCATATATTTTATAGGTATGACAATGAAAAATCCTTTTATTGTCAACACATCAGAGAAGAAATTTGAAACTCGTTTTTTGCTCTCTTAAAAGCATAAAGGTATGGAGATAAGGACTACAAACAACAAAAATAAAATGTAACTACACACAGTTACTAAATTATACGTACGGTTAAAAAATGCCGAAATTTTTTAACTAATAATAATAACGTTTTCGTTGAAAATATTTATAGTTTCCTTGATGTTAAGACGGTCTTTTACATTGGTTAAAAAATTTCTGAAATTGAACTGAATTGTGGCCCTCCCTCCACAAGCCCACAAAGGTATGCATCCGATTTACAAATTTCACAAATTTTTGAACCAAAGCAAAAGACCGTCTTAAAATCGAAGAAAGATGTCAGACAATTATAAATATTTTCAAAAAAACGGATTGGTTAAAAAATTTCTGAAATTTGTTAACTTTTGTGGGCCTGTGCAGACCCACAAAAGTGCA
Source organism: Sarcophaga subvicina (assembly GCA_936449025.2). Taxonomy (NCBI): domain Eukaryota; kingdom Metazoa; phylum Arthropoda; class Insecta; order Diptera; family Sarcophagidae; genus Sarcophaga; species Sarcophaga subvicina. Next base: position 80,920,417 of record OW388084.2, read on the forward strand.
CATTAGGCCCACAAAAGTTAACAAATTTCAGAAATTTTTTAACCAAGACCGTCTTAAAATCGAGGAAAGTTGTCAGACAATTACAAAGATTTTCAACGAAAACGGATTAGTTAAAAAAATTTCTGAAATTTGTTATCCGTATGTATACTTTTGTGGCTATGTGCATATTGGCACAAGTATTTTAAACATGAAACATACATATGTGTGTATAAGTACATTGTTACATACCTTAAGTAAACAGATAAATAAAAAGTATTACAAACCACAAATAAGAACGACATCAATTAAACAAACACACACATGTATGTGTGTAGTAACTTGGCTGTTACTAAAAGTGAAATCCAATTTTGAAATACATACCACTTATGCTAGTATATGCCTGTGTATGTACATGTAAGTATAGGGTGGACCATTTAATAGTTTAATTTTAAAAATTTAATATGATAAAACTGGTTTGAAATTTTGCGAAATTTATATTTTTGTTGTACAAATGTTCCGGTTAGAAATGCACCTCATTCGATTCGACCAATTTTTGTGCACTTTTTCAAGTGTATGAAGTCATATCTTGACATCACGAATGTTGGCCTTTAAATTAACTCCGGTTCATCGGCATAACACCTTAGATTAACGGCGCCTCACAGAAAATAGTCCAACGGTGTGAAATCGCAGCTTCTTGGCGGCCGATTGACATCACTATTTCGGCTAATTGAAGGGCTATCAAACGTTTAACGCAATAAATAGATTGTTTGCTTGAGATGTTTGGCAAGCTGCACCATCCTGTCGAAACCAAACATTGTTCACATCAATACCAAGAATTGCGGGTACAAAAAAAAAGCGGTTACCCTGCTGCGATAAGTGTCTCCATGGACCGTAATGAATGCGACATCCACATTTTCAAAGAAATATGGGCCAATGATACCTCCGCTGCCCAAGCTGCACAAAACAGTCACTCGTAATGGGCGCATTAGTTTCTGTAAGACCACGTGTGGATTTTCTGAGCCCCAATACGAAAATGAGCTTCATCCGAAAATTTTTTTTTTTTGAAAATTCGACACCATCGTGCAGTTTCTTATTGTCCCCATAAATCCCAACGTTGCTGAAGCATAAATCGATTCATTACGTCCAGTGGAGACAATATACTGAATTTTGTTACAGAATAGAATGACATAAGTATTACCAGATTCGAAATAACCGATGATCCAGATTTAAATCGATAGATGGCCCACCCGGTATAGGTGTAGACTACGTTTCTTATAAGAATGCGATTGTGTAGATTAACACAATAATATTTTCAATATATTTCAGAGGGCCTTAAATGTACACAAAACTTGTAAAAAAGGCCAATGAATTATTCTTCATATCGAGTGTTGAAACGTTATAAGCCGTATGAAAAAAATAGAAATTTATTATACATTCTTTCCCTTTAATTCCAAAATTATTGCTTTCATCTGCCCTTTTTTTGTCGTTGGTTGTATTTGCAAGTTTCATGGTTATTTTGCTGTTTATTGTAGCAGTTACTGTGCAAAGTATTTGCTGGGGTAAATGGAATATTTTTTCAGCCTCAACAATGTTTTTTCTTTGTTTATTGATTTCCAATAAGATACTCAAACACGTGTATATAAATGTAAACAAGTACATACGCTGTGTATATGTGAACTCTACACCTGAAGCTAACAATTTTTCATAGGAATTCATTGCAAAAAGCAGAGGATCAAGAGACGTTCAAGAATGTTCTGCAACATTGAGTAAGTACGACTTTGATACACCGTCCCGTCCCGTGTAGTTATTTTGTTTGTTGGAATATTTTGAAATAAGCTCTGTATACATACATATCCATACATACATCCACATTTTTACGACCTAGCTTCTCACAACACTTATGTTGTGCGTGTTAATTTTAGGCATGAGACAAAAAATAGAATCGCTGTTGGGAACGGAATGGATCGGATTTTCATCACACTTTCTATAACAGAATCGATATTTCAGGCAGTGTGTATGTTGCACTGATACACAGGAGTGACCATTCAGTCTTTTCAAATATCTTCATAAATTTGACAATTCCCTCTACAGAGTGACCATTTTTTTGTCATTCATACCACGTTGTATATTTTTATAATAAAATCTTTTTCTTTTATTGAAATTTAATATTCCTTTCGATTGTCATTGATTTGCATTACTTTATATATTTTAAATACTTGATTAAGTATACATGCAGCAAGCTTTAAATTATTCAATTTTTTTCTTAAAATTCTTACAAGAGTTTAAGAAAAAAGGCTCTGCATTTTAAATTCTACTTGTATTTCGATTCTTCTGTGATTTTGTTATAAGGCTTTATGTTACTGGCCAACTTAACATCATTCGATTGTGCTTGGTTGCCAAATAGAAGAAAAAAAGGACCAGAGATAAAAAGGGTCAATGTTCCTTGTAAAATTAGAAAAAGGAACAAAAATCTGCAAAAAAAAATCTCTTACACAAGAAAGTGAAAAACGAAAATGGAATGAAGGAGGAGAACAAAAAAATGGATTTTAATTTTTAATAACATTACCTCTGAAAATGTAGACAATATACATGGGAATAATGTAACAAAGGCCATAATTATAATGATAATAATAAGAGAAATACAGGCAATTCAACATCCTTTCCTTTTATTTCTTTTGAAATTAGTCTTTCTCACTATGACGGTATGAAAAAACAGGTATCCAATGTCATTAGGAAAATAAATTCAGTTTTGTGCACAGACACAACAACAGGGAAAAAACACTGGCAGAATAATGAATGCTTTCATTAATTTTTTTGTACTTTTTCTATATGAAAAGGGTACCTACGAAATGGTACCGTTTAAAACTTCGCTCTGATGTAAGGTTGGCCTTTTTTAAGGTAGCACCGTCGACAGATGCAAAAGTTACTTAACAATGCAATGTTGTCTTTAATTGTAACAGTTTTAAGCCAAACCATTTCAATAATAATTCTCATTAAAATGTAACGATTTCAATAAAATTTATTCACGGTATATTAAAGGCGTAGATGGTGAGAGGAACACTACAAGGGAACACCTATTATTTGAATCATTACTACTCATAGTCTCTTGAGGATATAACTGAAGAAGGACTGAAATCAGTCCTCTACGAGAACTAGGTGTTGACACTTCTGAATCGTAAAAATCTAAACCACGTAGACAGGAGACTAAACACTCTCTGAACAATAAAAATGGGCACCAGAGAAGACTAAAATATTGTTACGCTTTTACCTTTAAAACGTTTATAGTATGAGCTCATAGATTGCAGAAATAAATAAATAAAATAAATTTGTTTTTAGTTTTAATTAAAATTTATATTAACAACAACAAGTTTTACCATTTTTTTATGCTGGTCTTTGTTGTTATATTAAGCAGTAGGATAATTTGTAAACAGGTTTATTTACTGCATTGTTTTGTTTTTGTAGCATTTGTTTACAATTTTAATGTTAAACGATGTAAAAGCCACCACCAGTATCTAGATTTTTCATGTTCGTAACAATATCATCCCGTCCATGAAAACAAGGAGCGCTGATTAGGACAGTCTTCGTTTTCTTAATATGGAGATTACAATATCAAAGCAAATAAAATATTTGAGTGTAATTGGAAAATTGAAATGTGGACAACATCTAAATGATACGGTGTCAAATGGCCACAAAGGCAGCTCATATGTAGAAGAACGAAAGGTTTTCTAAAGGAGCTTCACTTCCGAGTAACACATAGGCTTTACAGGAATCTAATTAGATGTATACCAACTTAGACTTAGAATATGGCGAACATCGCTCAACAGATTATGTTCCATTCGAGTAATTCAAAACGTTCAAAGAATGTACTGTTTAGAGACAAGTGGAGCAATGAGGCATCATCTACAAAGGCGTTGGAAACAATGATATTTGTTCAAGCGATTGAGATAAGTGTACGAGATAAGGCGGATCTTATAGCATATTGTCTCGGGGCTCTAGGATGATCGCCAGTCTACTTATTCGACGGATTTATTCGACGGTATACCTAACATATCAATCGCGACGATATGCATCAGTGTGATGGCAAAAATAGCCGTGGAGAATTGTGTGCTACGAACAGGGATGAAATTTGGCCTCCTAATAGAACAACCAGAAGACAAACTGTACTTGCGTCAATCAGACCATAATATGATTTTCCAAGCCGAAGTTAGTGCGATAAGAGAATGTATAATTTGAGCCAGTGAGTGATAATATGGTAAACTTGATTTAAATATTTTCAGTGATAGTCAGATACATTACACTGACAGAGCCTTTTTCTAGCAAAAACTCTGAGAGTAATTAAAAAATTGCCATGAAAAAGTTTCTCAAAAATATGTGGCAACTATAAACTGTAGGTTCCGCCACTTGTGTATAAAATTAACACGCATAACTTAAGTGGTGTGAGAAGATATATCGTAATCCTAACTACAGTGTTGTAATGGCCAATTATGTATGCATGTATTGCTGACTCAAAGACTTCTGATATAGAATGGCGATCGTCTCGAACCCAATATATAGATTCCGGAATGACGGGAATGAGTCATCAGAACATGTAATTGGAACCTGTGAGGTTCTAAGGATATTGGGTAATGGGCAACAACATCAGGGCCATAAGATTACGACAATTCACCTACATAGGCTCAAATCAATTCAGTTCGTAGTCGACTACAGTACTATAGCACCCGTACATGACTATTATATACGTGTACTTTTGCTTTGAAATACTCTATTCTATCCTTACTGTTCCTATTTAAATAAAGCCATACTCACACATTCTCTACCCTATCGACAATGGCAGTCATTAAATGAGCATAATGTTTTCCCTAAAAAAAATAGGAAAAAACATTCACACTGCCATATTACTACATAAAGGCACACGTATATTTTCACACAACAAGCACTAAAAACCAGCAATAAAAAGATGAATTCTATGGTACCAAATGCTCAAACATATTTGGTGCTCTGTTAACTTGTGCTAATTTTATGGTTAAATGGGTCTAACATAACACCACAGGGTGGGTCCTTGTGAAAAAAATTACGAAGAAAAATCTTTTTTTTCTTGATTTATATTTTTTTGCCTTGAATTCTCTTGTGTTATAATTTTAAGCAGCCTTTATTAACCATTCTACACGTGATTACATACATCTACATTTACATACATTTCAGAGAATGTAGACCTACATATACACACGCATATTTGCTGTATTGTTTATGAAGGTCGTCTGGTTTTGCTTTCCCTTTTCTATGGAAATTTCTAGGAAAAAATGGCAAAATAAAATAGAATATAAAGCAGAAAGAGTAAACAAAAAATGAAACAGTTAACCACTACATTCGTAGGTTTTTATTTCACAAACATATGTACATATATGTATTTACATAAAAGTATGACAAGCTTAAAGTTTTTCCCGTGTTTCTTTATTTTTTTAAATGTAGATGCGCGACAGTATACGTGCGCCTATTAGTGTGTCTCCGCTGTTATCCTTTTTTGGAAATTTCCCTCTTTTCACTGTTTCATATTTTTGTTTACAATTTTTAATCTTGTTGGTGTGTATTTCCCCTTTAAATTGTATGCATTAGGTAGATATTAATATTTTAAAACTTTTCAAAATTCATTTATGGCAACAGGAAAAAACCGTGCTATTGCATTAGTTATCCCTGTTTGTGTTTTATTTAATAATTTAAGGTTTGTTATTGCTGCTATACAACAGAAATACTTTTTTGGAAGGATTAAAGCAAATAAGGCTTGTTGGTAAAGAATAACAACAAAATTTTAAAGAAGAGAAAAAGGATATTCTCTATTGAAATATTTATAAGGTACCAAGGGATTGATTACAGTTCCCCTTCACCGATATGCCTATTTAAAATTAAAACTAAAAAGCCCACTCATGAAAACTTTGTGTAAATAAAGCGGTGTAAAGCATTTCAAACTGCGTATGGAATATTAAAGCATTGGGTTTTTTTCCCATTAATGTGGAGCCTAGTGCCAGAGAGAAGAAGGCAAATTGAAAGTTACATACTCTATTAAATGATATGTCCGAATTGGTGGGGTCCAGATTGTAACATTTGAAACCCCTGATGAAACTCGTGGCTATTTTCCAAGATGGAACTTTAACAATCGAATTATGTGGTCAAGTAAGGTTGATAGGTAGGTAGATTGTAGGAGAGGATATCACCCAAGCCTGTCGGAATTCACGAATACCACCTTACATTCTATAGGAAGCCTGTTTCTAGAGCTTACGAATGCTGACATATTCAATGACACAAAAAGTGCTCCATCGTTTTGATTTCCTCTGTAATGTGGTGTATCTCGTGAGTACGCTCATTAGCGTACTTAGGTCGCCCTAATTTAGTTTTAAAATACGCAGAGTACACCCCACAATTTAACTTCACATAAGGTACAGAGGACGGGACATAGCAATACATAGTATATCATACTTATAACTCTTATGAACTTAACTCAAAATAAGTATGAGATTGTCTATACAATCAGCTATTACGTAGGAAATAGGGGTCATTCCATACCAGATCTCATGTCGTTAGAAAAGACAAGGAACGAGCACATGAGTTTTCCAGGAAGGAAGTTTCCCCATTGCTGAAGAAGCCATAACTTTTGTCTGAAATGGAAAGAGATCTTTAAAAGGATGAAGGATAAAGAGAATCAAAATCTTTTCACAAGTCAGACGTGTTGAATCAATTTAAGCATTTTGTTTGTTAATAACAGCATGAATAGATTTGAGTTTTGGATCAGGCTCTCTATGAATTGCTTGATAATAATGACTGACTTCTAGACTGGCGTTCGCTTAGAACACGAATCACTTAAAGCCCAATATTGTAAATTTTTTGAGAAAGAAAACAAATCTCCAAACCACCTGGGCTTATCAAGTACCAGTACGCAGATTTATTCTTACAGACAACAATCAGTATTCTGAGATTTATCTGGGTTACACGGTTGAAGTCACCGTAGCTTATTAGACGAGATCTTGGGGTTCAACCCATTTCTCAGACATCTCAAACAAAACGACTCAGCAGACTTCTGAAAAAAAACTCTGAAAGTAAAATAAAATTTACATTCAATCAGTCGTTCGGAGTCGATGTTAAGCAGTAGGTCTCGCTACATATGAATAAAATTAAATATACACAACATGAGTCGCGTGAGAAGCTAGGTTGTAATCCTTAATTAAAGATAATCATCCTTTTTAATAACAATGTTGCAGTAACAGTGTAGCTCTTGGCATTAATAATTCTTCACTAATAAAGCACAACGACTTGACTCGAGTATACCATATATATAAGAAATTTTAAATACGCGATTTTTTTTTCTGAGCAATTAAACATTTTTCACTTCTTAGAAACGCTTTTATTAACTCATAATAACTAACTGAAACAATAGTATTAATTCAAAAGCTTACATTTGTTTTGTACTACTTGAAACACATAGCGTTATTCATATCCATTTCTAGGAATTTTCTTTTAAATATTTTTTTTCAAATAAAAATAGAAATAAAAGCAGAATAAGAAAAAATTACCTTTTGTAACAACCTAGACGTATGAGTTACGCCTGCTACCAAACAGTTAATAAATATCACTCATACGCTGTGAGGTGACGGATCTCAACTTGATTTTACGTTAAATAATCTTTACAACAACAAGCAAATATGCAAAATGTAATTATTTTGTTAAATTAAAAATAACATGACACACATTGGTAAATCTGTTTTATAACACGTTCTAGTGGTAAGGCACTGGTACTCACGTACTTTATTTAATTGAAAACGAAAATTAAACGAAAAAATCATTCAGTAACGTACGTTGAAATAAAACATAAATGTGTAAATGTACAAATATGTACATGAACAGTATTTAATAAAGACTATAACATGAACTTTGTCTGTGTCACTACCAACACGTTGTACTTAAAAGAGAAATAAAAAATGCAAAATGAATATAAGACTTAAAAAATTTTTTTTAAAAATTTTTAAAAAAGTTAATAATTTAAAAGCAAAGTAGCTCAAAAATATGTTGAGTCTAGTTTTGGTTTAAAACACTTTAAATAATTCTCAAAAGAATAAACAGAGTGGTGTAGTCATTGAAGTGCCCGAGAAGAACTGTCTGTACTATATGGATAGTACATTTGAAAAATTAGATTTTCTCTGTCATACGTTATTGTTAACCGTAGATCGAGCCTTAAAAAACTTCATAATTCTAGCTTATGTAACACTTTTGATACATTTGTAGTACATGGAATTGTCAGGATTATTGATAGATTTTGTTACAAAACTATACAATTTTTATTTATTTTAATAAAACTATTTATTTACTATTATTACATTTAATTATTACTTTTATGAAATTTACGCCAAAATTTTAACATGATGTACATTGGCCTGGGTTTTTACATAAGAATCAAGCACTTCATGTCAGCTTGGTTCTATTTCTTTCTAAATGGTAATATGTAATTTGACTAGCACCCTGCTTTGTGGCGATTTATAAATTTCCAATTGCTTTGATAGGACAGCTTTTTGTCACTCGCATCAGTAACACTCTCAGTTGAGGACTGGCTGAAACCTGGTGGTAAAAACTATTCTTGTAATTCGGTAGAAATATTTGTTGTCAACGTCATTGAGGTAAAAAAGCTTATGTCAATAACAATTTTCTCTCTTTGATTCCTCTCTGGTTTCACGGATATGGGTTTCCCCAAATACTGCTGTAAGTAGTTGCTACGCACGTAGCATGTACTTGAATCTAAAACTGCCAATTCGACTGCGGTAGATCACCATAAAATTCAATTAGTTACTCATCTACAGCGACAAAATTAAATATGAGTTGAAAAGGTAATAAAACAAAACAAAACGAAAGAAAACATAAATCAATACCAAGAATTACTCCGTAAATCTTTTTATGAAGCTTGATTTATATAAATATCCTTAATTTAATTTCCTTAACAATCACTGTAAGTATTCCATCATTAAGTAACAAATTTCAATTAAAACCGCTGGAGGTAATTTTCATTTTCCAGAATAAAACTAAAAAGTTTTTGAATTCTGTGGCTAAAAAAATTTAATTTGTGATGAAAATATGAACATAAAACATAAGCATCATTATTTAAATATATCTTCTTTAATTTTCTTATCTTTCGGCGAACAAAAAATTTAATTTTTAAAAATCTTAATAAAAGTAAAGTATGATAGCTAATCCTAAACTATTTATACAGTATTATTTTTTACATAAAACTACAAGTTGTGTGACAAAAGTTTTATGAAAATGGTTAAAATTTTCTAACAAAAAATTAAGATAAATATATTTTTTCGAATTTTAAAAAAGGCTTTAAGCATGATTATTAAAGGCTGAAAGGCATTCAGCTCATTTTTCGAAAAGGCGTAATAGGTGTAAATATATCATTATCAAAGCGAATGATTCTATTATCTCATACGTACGTAGTTGACCGAAATATTATCATCTGTAATAAAAAATCGGACGATCCACATTTTTCTATTTTCTTCTTCTTCAAAGCTTTTAGCAGCAGGAATATTACATACATACATACATATATAATCGGTCATTAGAACCTTTCGTTGTAAATTGGAAATGTCTGACCTGAGGTTTGAATCTTGGTCTGACATCTAGTAAGGTAACACGCTACATACTAGACTACTACTACTTCAATCAATATCAAGAATATATTATTACGTTTTTAACTTTATAAAAACGTTTAAATATGAGTTCGTTAATTGCAACCCAAGTAAAAACAAATATGAGTTTAGTTTTTCTCAAACGCCCTTTATTATTCACACTATGTTTGTGCCACTGTTTACAACTTAACGATACAACAACAATTTGCTTGTACACTATTCTATTTCACACTGCTGTCCGCGTTAACACTAACAACTGTTCGTTAGTTCTTCTTTGCTTACAACCTTTTTGCAATCATTGCCGCTTGTACGTTCGAGCCGCAACGCGTCTTCACACAAGACTGACTGAATTATAACTAACTGCTGCCTGCTTTGTCCAGCCCTTTTATAGTCCGACATAACCAATCTAACGAACATTCTTGAAGTGGAAGGTTCGTGTTATCGCCTTCTAGAGAGTTCTATTGCTAATACCTTATTGTTTGTGTACTTTGCTTATGTTGTCTATCACATATTTGTCGTAGCTGGTTTATTTTCCTTTCGTGTTGTTGTTGGTACCAGGTGCAACCAGGTTCGTTGTACATATGTGTGTGTGCAGCTTTAGATATACAACACGTTCATTGTATTCTTAGTGTTAGTGTGTATTTGTATCGTTAATATTAGATCGTTTCGATTTGCGTAACAATATCAAGAATAGAAAATTCAACCCTTTCACTTTCGTCCCACACTTAACTATCAATTCTTTCTCAAAAACCATAAGTATTGTATTATTTACGATAAAACTTCACAAAAGCTTTGAAATCTTAAAAAAATTACATACCAAAAAATCTCTAGAACAGTTGTATGTATCAAAAATGATACATAAGATAGAATTATGAAGTTTTTGAATTTTTTAAGTCCTGTTTGAAATTTTCTTTTTTATTTGGTTTAAAATAAGGGCGATAACAACACTTAATTTATATATACTTAAACGAATTAAGAAAATTACAGGCATCTAAATTTTTCTGAATTAAAGTTATGTGGTCTAAAAAATTGAAATGTATCATTTTTGATACAAAGTTCGATCTACGGTTAAAATCACTTTCAAAAAAAAATATTTTGCAAGACATACGCACCAATCGTTAAGATTTAAGCCTCTTTAAATCCTTGGTATTTAAATTTCTTCCACATTTTTTCTTCTGTTAAACCTTTAAAGCGTACAAAATCCTGCGTAAGTAACCAAAATTCCGTTGAAGTACTATATTTATTGAGCATCCTCAACTAAATAAGAAATATTTCTCTGTGGTGCAATTGTTGAAAACTTAAATATTTTTCTACTCTAAACAAATTTTTGTTTGCCAAAACAAATGTTTATTATTCCTTTTTCGGTAACCACAAGTACCTCAATTTCCATTACAATATATAATTACAAAAGGATACCACAAATTATGTTTACGAATTCTTATGAAACCTTTTTATATTCTACTCTTATCATTTATTCTTTTAGTTTTTCATGTGACTGACTGTGAATAGAGGAAGAAAACATCACCAAGCATCACCTTTTTAATTTCAAATTAAAAAGAAAATGGAATGTTTGAAAGACAAATTTGTGATTTTTTTTTGCGTAGATTCAGTACAAAGACGAAATTGTGGTACAAAAACAAAATTCTATTAAAATGCGGTGTAGAGTAGAGCTCAATTACATTGCACCCTGGATGCTAAAATTCTCACTGACCCTTCTCTTGTCCACGCTTTGGTTATGTCGCCTTGGGGTTTGTAAGCAGACCAAGTTATGCTGGTATCAGAACCTGATGTGTAATCGGCTCTATGTTAGGCTGATCCTGACAGATGGTCAAGGTTTGGAAAGACAGACTGCATACTAAATTTAACACTGGTCTGGCTCTGAGTACTTTTTCTTATAAAGGTTGAAGCTAAACTGTGCATGGCATTCTTATGGCACAGATAGCCGTGGGGCTACTAGTATTAATCTCAAATATTAACAGAGAGAGCGGGTTTTAGTGGGAACTATTTTTTAATGAACTTAAAACATATTAAAATACTAAAACACAAATCTATTGATTTAAACATATGAAGCTAGCATCTGAGAAGGTGTCTATTCCACTCAGAAAGCTTAACATTGGTTTGGAGTAAATCGATCACATAAGCCTGTACAGCACTATACGAACTCTTACTAATTTGTCTGCAGGTATGATCTTAGGTGTATGGCCGCAGGCACCGTATGTGTATGGTTGCTTGGATGTCCTAAAACTTCAGCGCATTCTCAGGAAATACAATACCACTTAACAGATATTGTTAATATATTATATATTATATTCGAGCCATCATTGTATATTATTAGACAAAACCGGCAGCTACAGCAGCAGTAATATGGTGCATTACAATTATTTAGTCAGTATCTAGTTTTTCATGCCACCCACGTTAGTGTGGAAATTTTTATCAAGGAAGATGGATACGGTTAATAGGTTTTATCAGAAACTTCTTTCCTTTTTTTCTGTTCAAAAATTCAGAATTAAGGCTAAAACTCGGAGATATCGTTTTTTAGCACAATGCGCTACCCACTAGACTATAGTCACAAGCCATACTTGTTGTTTGAAATACCACTGATCTCTTCAACGGCCATTAGTCGGATATTTATTACCCTTTGAAAACACAAGCCTGCAGTAGCCAAGAGACAAATAAGTGTGTACGTCTGGTATGGATTTGAAATCGGTATAATCCTTTGCTTCTTCAATTCATCAAAAAATACTTTTTGTTTCAGACAGTCAGTCAAAAGATTGACGAAAAAATCCAGTCTTTTCTTCACTGGAAGCCTTAGGACTTTGCTGAGGATATCAGGTCTTTAGCTTTGCTGATTCCAAATAAGAGTAGAGAAACTAAAAATTTCCAATATACAGCAGTGGTGTTATATAGTTTGTGGTTTCTTGAGAGTACATACATACATACATAATTGGTTATTGCAATCCTGCATTCAAGATTACGACCTAGCTTCTCACAACACTTATGTTGTATGTGTTAATTTTATAAATGAGTGGTGGGTCCTACAATTTAAAGTCGACTCCGAACAATAGATTTTTGAAAGACTTTTTCATGGAAATTTTTTACTTACTCTCAGAGTTGTTTCCAGAAATCCGCTGAGAGGAAGACGCCTGACATAGGATTTGAACGGGTTGTTACTACCATTTCCGTCAGAAACTGGGGCACTGTACCGGTAACGGAAATGATGGATTGGATGATGGATTGTTTTGAAACGTCATTAAGTGGATAAAAATTGTCATTAAGCAAAATCGAAGCTTAGTGTGTCATTTTATCACTCTGTCCACACAAGCTACTTCCTGCCTCCCACCTACAATATAATACAATAATACGGCCAACCCTCCAGCTACCAAAAAATATGCTGGCTAAATAATGTATTTAAAAATGCAACGAATGGCCATTAGATCATTGTATGCCTTAATTAAAAATGGGGTTTTCTATGACGGCATGCTTCTCCTTCATGGCATTAGCACCTTTTAGCCTTGTTAAGAGTGTATGACAACTGAAATATTTTCAACTTCATTTATATTACGAAAGCCTTTTCCGCTTATGTATATGACATAAAATGTAACGAATTTAATGACAATAAATGACAAATAACACTAACACTACTACTACCACTACAATGTCACTAATATTGTCTATAAATAGTTGGCAAATGAAAGTGTCATAAAACTCAATTAAGCTACTGAAAAAAGCCACAACAACAACAGCAATGACGACAACGGTAAATAAAATAATGAACTAGAAAACCTCCAAAAACAAGCCCCTTCAAACCGAAACATTGAATTCTTTCTAATCCACATGAAGTATATTAATGAGCAAAAACTGTAAAAAAAAACTATGGCTGAAATAAAATCATGTACAATACCGCTGATGGCAATAACGTCTAAAACATAACCATCTTTATAACCATCACAATTATAACATGTAAATGTATGTTTATTTACAAACTTTTCTAAATTTTGTTGTTGTTGTTGTTACATAAGGTGTCTCAAAAAAGGGGTTCATATTTAGGGGACTGAATACTCTTTCGCTATAGCGTTACTTATATAATCGAAATTTTAATGTTTTGTACTGAATGGGGGCTATAACTGATTTTAAAATTTTAATTCGCCGCTTTTGATGATTTCAGTAGATTCGATTTTGGTGTCTCATGTTGTATCGATATTTTATTTATTTATTCTTTATCTTTTCGATTTTCGTTTTTTGAGGTATATTGTTAATGGCATACTATTCAATGCGCTTTGTGTGTTCACAATTAAGTTCTTAGTTGAAGTAAAGAGCCTTCATAAAAATTCTCCTTTCGGTTGATGCCAAGTTATTCTTGGCCGACCTTCTGATATCCAGCGGATTCCAAAACAAAAAATATTTTCGGTGGAATTCGCTGCTGGTTTGTGCAGGAATTAGACAGATGACCTCACGTTTGCGGCACAGCATTTGAACTGACATCAACTTTTCGTCACACCCGTATAGAAACTCTCTGAACAATTCTTGTACTTCACATTCTCAATTTTTGTCCCTGGCAAGATTTTATTAACAATTGCAAGTGCTTGTCCAAGAATTTAGACTGGTTTTACACATTAAAGGCCCCAAATAACCTTTTTTTATAAGAGAACCACACTCATAATGTGCGGCAAGTTTAATTTCCTACAGTAATGCCATAAACATGAAATGAAGTATAAACTTTCTTTTACCATACCCGGTACATTTGTTACATGGAGTTTATGACATGTCAATGTCAAATAATAGGAAACAATTAAAACACCAACAAAACAACACATTCATATTTTGTTGGCAAAATATTTGACAACTGCAACACATACATACAAATATACAAATTTAACTACTACATAAACATGCTGTTATCCTTATCTAATATTCGCTGACTTTTACATGTACAAACGCATGCACGCACTTCCAAAAGATTACTTTTGATCACAAATACATGTTTATTAGCGGGTTGTCAAATATTCTGCCTTTTTCTCCCTCTCTCTCTTATACATAAGTGATATGTATATGTGTGTGTCCGATTACCCACGTGTATTGTAAATATTTTCCCCAATTTTTTTAATATAATGAACAGGAACACTAATTAAGTTGTGTTTTATACTGAAAATCAACACACACAGACATGCGTATATGCCTAAATATTATTTCATTTATTTATTGTAACATGTACATAAATTTCCCCGTCATTTTGTGTTGCTAGATGATGATTCTGTTTACAAGTTACAGAGGAAATGGAAAATATTGAATGATGCGTTGTTTTTGCGTAACTTAAGGGAATAATTTTGTTTTAAATGAAAAGCATTTTTTTTTGTTTTCATTAATAAAAGTTAAAAAATGCGGACTACTGCTGACAAAGCCTATATATAGGCCAGTTCTCGAAAGGTTTAAGATATTTGCCAGTGATCTTCAACTAACTTGAAATTCGATTAAATATTTTTTATACCCAAAGCGATCCTAATGAATCTAATTCTATGAATCTAAAAATAATTGACAACCTTACGAGAACTGATGCTCTCTATTTATTTGCCAACAGAAAAAGACTCCAATTTTTTTTTTTTTTTTGTTGACTTGAGCCAAAGGTCCGAAAGACACTTTTGGTCCAACAAAAGTGTGTACGATTCACTATCGCTGGTGCCTACGTACTAAACCCACGTCTTATACCTTTCAACCACTCTCCACCCGCGGTACTGCCGTAAGGTATCACTTCGCGGAGGGCCGGTTTGGTTAAAAGCTTTCTCACATTAAATTAAATTTAAATTTCGCCTTCGTGCCTCCAAAATTCGGATTACCATTATAACCTCAGCCATTCTCTGGCAGTATTGGCTACATAGAATTCCAGAATTCAAAACCACCGCCATAAGCCGGTTTGGCTTAAAACTCGTTTCCCCGGGTCCTCTAAATATGGGGCGGCACATTCGAATATGCTCCATATCTACACAGTTTGGGCATATACGGGATGTAGCATCCATGACCGGTCACATAGAAGTTCAGCAGTTCGTTCTGCATCCAAAAGGTTGTATTAAGGAAAAAATGAGCCGACCTATAATGTCTACTTCTGTAATTTTTTACACAACTTACGTATCGACTTGAAGGTGAACAAATTTCGTTCTCTCTTTTAACTAATTTTCGAAAATAAAAGGTTTCAGCCTACACCTATTTTTTACGGAGCACAACAACTTTTCACAGTGAAATAGTCTACAGAATGGTGATGTCCTCTCTATGCCTGATGTTTATCAAAAGCATTTGATACCGAACATCATCAGGCGATTTGAAAAGCACTATACTGTAATAAGTTGTATTAAATGTTTAACTCAGAGCTCTTTACCCTAGCTCAACAAGTTGTTTCATGAACGATTGTTGGGCAATAAAAACGCTGGAGGATCTGCCCGTTAAATATGATGCTTTAGTGATTATAGTTGATATTGCAAAGCAAGTGCAGTACGAAGTTCATCAGGAGATAATGTGACCGGGTGGCTAGCACTCTTTCTTTCACTCTCCCCTGGACGGAACCCATAGACTGTATGATTTTGGGAAATGCTTTGCAACTGAGTAACAAGAGTGAGCGATATAATTTGGAACCTTTAAAATAGGCATCATTTTATACGAATGAGATGAAGACAGATATTATTGGAAGTAATAATAATAATGAAATAGTGGGTAGATTATTGACAATGTATTTTTGAAAAGGCCACTTTTGTATTGGAGTCTATAGAACGGTATTCACGTGTTGTGGTTTATTTTGAGAGAAAATATGCAATAGTTCAAGAAATTTCTACTTTTATTCTTCGAAAATGTTAAATCTTTTGATAACTCTTTAGATACCATTTCTCGCAATTGCTGTATTTGGTGTACAGATTGGATTTTGAGACATTATTAAATAAATATCTGATGGCTGTTGAGTTAATCCATGTAAAACAGTTGAAGTCAGCACTGTTATAAGGTTGTATATACAAGGCAAGTTGTGATATAGTGGCGAATGTGAAATATGAAAAAATATTTCTTAGGCGACTTCCTCTCAGCAGTCTTCTGGCAAAAACTCTACGAGTAAATAAACTTGCAAAAAAAGTTTATCAAAAATTTGTCGTTCGAAGTCGACTGTAAACTGTAGGTCCCACCGCACATGGATAAAAAATTAAAACACACAACATAGTTGATATAAGAAGCCAGGTTGTAAATCTGACTAAAGGGTTGTAATAGCCAATTATGTACGTAAGTAATAAAAGTACTACGTTAGGTTTTTTAAAGAGTTAAAATATTTGACATTACAAAACGGGGCATTATAATGACAAACTCGTAACTCAATTGAGTAATTTTTGACAAAAGTCTCATGGACCTTAAAAATTAATTGACCCAATTGTAAATCAAACCTTCATTTCCGCAATAACGAAAAAAACCAAAAACCTATAAAATTTTGATTTGTAAAAAAACCTTTTCGACGAGAACATGTTTCAAATAAATTTCTTGTTAATCAAAAATTTTTAGGTTTTTCATTTACCTTAAATTTCCTTTGGACTATTGCTGGTGACATAAGGCAATAAAAAAACCTCAAGGTGAAGTAAAACAAATGAAAGCTAAGCGAAATTTTTCAAAATTTGTTAAGAAAAAACCGGGGAGCCAAGAGCATAAATTCTCCGGCACTTATTTCGCCAATAAAACATTAGCCTCAGACGTGCAAATTTAATAGTTATTTATGACTTTAGTACTGAGCTAAACTTTATTGTATTTTTCGTCAATATTTGTTGCAATTTATGTTTTTTTTTGTTTTTCGGAAACTTTTTCATGAAAAGAACTAAAACGACACAACAATATATTGGAAATAAAAGTTTTTAACGACTTTTTATATGTTTTCTTTTGTGATGTTGTTGCATTTTTTGCTTGTATTATTTATTTAATAAAGTACAACATGAGTAAACGTTAACACATGTTTAGCTAAAAAAAGACAAAAGCAAAAAAACAGAAAATTGAAAATAAATTTTCCTGGCACTTTTTTGGAAAAATTATTTTCGTTTATTTTTTCTCTTTGCTTTTGTAGCCATTTAATATTATAAATGGCTTTGTAAATCAAAGGTTAAATAAAAATCCATAAATTTGAAACACGGAAGTTTGCTTGTTATAATTCTAAGGGGAGTACAAAATTACGAAAACAAAATATAAACAAAAACGATTACAAATAAAAAGCAGTTATGATATAAGGTGGTTTGAGTTTGATAAAACCATTATTGGATTTTGATTGAATAAAATTTAGCTAAATGTCTACCTCAAATTAATACAACCATCCTGCAAAAGTAGGTGCTATACAAATACCGTCAGTCATATTTTTAAAACGATACGCTCAAGTATTCTAACATAAACAAGCACAATTCGTCATCGCTCTTGCCTATATACCAGAGATCAGCAATAAGTATTCAAAACGATATGTGGTATTGAAGCATATTCATAATTTTTGATACGCATTCATACTTATTTTAATATCATGGAACCTCTACTCATATTCAAAGTTTGAAGTACTCATCATACTCATACTTAACAATACGTATGATGTTTGAACTCAACATTTACAAGAATCACAAAATAAGTATGATTCGCATACGAACACTACAATACTCACTGGAGGGTTGTGTATTTGCTTTGCTTGCTGTCTTTGGCTTTTCCTTTTTTTTTTTGTAATTGCGACAACAACTAAGACCGTAAATTTTGATGAATGATTCGAGTCACTCAAGTCATTTCTAAGTACTAGCTGTACCCTGCGCGTGTTGTTGCGCCACGAACTAAGATAAATTTGAAGGAAAGACATTACGCAAATGTCCAATTAATTGTGAATCATTTTATTGATTTTGTTTCCCGTTGTCCTGATGATTCAGATGACCGGGCCTGAGTAGTACGCATTCGATCATTTTCTAATCTCACTTTTCATTGTTCAAGTGTTTCAAGCGAACGGGTCTCAGCGGCACATACTCGAAGATTTTCCAGCAACAATGCTCCTATGATTCTGAGGCTCGTAATGCTCTTTTCTTCCGTGCTTGAGGTTTAGGTCGACCAATTGCTTGTCACTCATTTTTCAGTGACGCTATTCATCGGAAATTAATCGCACCATTCTCCGTCGACTCATGCGCAACAACTTTGTTAAAGAATGCACAGTTTATGATTTAATTCATTTTGAGTAATTTTCAGTGGCACCACCTGTCGAAAATTAGTCATACCAACTTAGAAAACTTCGTCGGCTCATGCGCAACTTTGCTAAAGATCATAACATGACCAAATGCACAGTTTACGATTCTATAAGGTACATACAAACAAAAATTCATTTTTATATAGGTAGACTATGGGAGGTGACACGCCCACTGTAGCCAATTCGCCCATTTTGTTCATATATAAGTCAAAGTCGTCCATACAAAATTTGAGGTCTCTATCTTTTGCAGTTTGTGAGATATGCGACATTAAATACTTATTAGGTATGTGGGCGTGGCACCTCGCCTACTTGAAATTTTAAAATAAAAAGTAGCCTATAGTTCCTTCCAGACATACAGGAAGGTACTGTTAAAATTTCAAGAAAATCGGTACTGCCCTTTAGCCATATTTAGACTTCAAACAAACAAACAAACCCACAAACAAATAAACACACATTCATTTTTATATAAGTATTATAAGTATTTTTCTAAAGTTATGAATCTGAGTGGGTAAGCATATGAATCAAACATATATCGAATGTTATGAGTTCGATGTCAACGTTTTACTCATACTCATTGCACTCATACTTATAAATCAACTTATCAGAATACCTTCAACCATACGTTCCATTACACTCCTTCTATATGATTTGAGAATTCAACTTTTCACCCAAAGACTGACATTGTCATTAATTCATTTCTCAGAGCCATCAGAGTATCTGGCAGTAAAGGTCTATGTTATGTGTCCTCAACCACATTTACACAGTTTTAGGCTCATGAACAAATCTGAACCGGAGTTATATTAGCGATAAAGTGCAATGTTTACCTACCTTTCAAGCTGTCCTCTCATTCTGATTGTCATTTGCACATGGAAATCCGTCATTCTGCACTATGCCCTCGATCTTCAAGAAGGCGGAAACAATTCGCCAATATGTCTACCAGCTTGCCGCTTCATCAGATAATAATGTTTAGGCGGTACAATGAATACAGTTGTCTTCTAGAAGTCTTCATGTAGAGTGCATATAACATTGTTGATGTTATGACCCACAATATTATTCCTCATTCAATGGCTCTCTTCCTCCAATTTAAAGCATTATCCGCACCAGTACGCCCTGAGACACAAATGCATTTGCACTTAAGCAATTCACATGATCCTTGAAGTATAAACTGCGGTCGATGAATGCACCCAAATATTTTATGGCGCATTTCGATCCAATTTAATTTCTTTCTACATCCATTTTCATCATTTCAACCACTTATCAAGTCGTGCTCTAACAACTTGAACTGCTGGGTTCATCGTCTCCTCTATTTCGTCCGCAAAACCTATGTAATTTCGTGCGATAACTGTAATAAGTATAGCATATAGTAAATATAGCACGCAGACATTAAATATTTTTTCTATCCATCCACATGTCTGTTGAACATATTATTCTTAGGTCCCGAAAATCACATAAAAATTCCATCATATATGGCGATGTATTCATACCGTTATGAAAATGGAAATTGTGTTTTGCTTTCACATCGTTTAAATTGGAAACAAAAGCTACAAAAATAAAAAAATGAACTTGAAATAATAAACAAGTAAACAAAACTATGCCAACAAAAACACCAGTATAAAAAAACTGATAATAAGTAAACAAAAATAGAAAAACAACACTTCAAGAGCAAACGTAAACAAAATACACAAACAAAAATAATATTAACAACATGTTTACATTTATAGAGATTTCGAGAAGGCGAAGTCACTCGCCTTTACATTGCGATATAAAAGGCAAGACAAATCAGGCAACGGAATCAGTAAAAATTCAATTGGTATTGTGTGAAGACGCGGTGTTTGAAAAGAGTAATCATGGTTTGAAGATCTCCTTTATAAAGATCTATCGAACAAATTGACTAGTTTTTATTGTTTACGCAAAAGAGTGCAAAGAGGAATAACAAACAAAGCAATTGTTGTTTATATCAAGTTGTGAACAGTGGAATACAGAATTGTGCGAACAATAAATAATTTTAATTAAAACTGAACATAAATTTACTTTTATTTTTATTTACAATCTACGAGCTCATGTTTCAAACGTTTTTAAAAGGCAAAAGCTTAACAATACTGAGGAAAGCTTTCGGAATTTGTCCACAGTTCGCGTAAGTAAAGTGTAAGCAGAGCAAGTATCCCTTGGAACGAATATACAATCGTTCCCCTTCTATAGCGCCTCTTAGGATGTTTCTCACGTCTCTAGTAAAACGTTCTTTTCAAAATCTATACTGCAGGAGCAATAGTTGCCGTAGTCTGGTAGGTAGTGTGTTGGCTTATTAGGCCTGAGGCCACGGTTGAAACTCCATCAAAACGAAATACGAAAAAATATTTTTTCTGCGACTTACTCTCAGCAGATTTTTGTCAAAAATTCTGAGAGCAAATAAAATTGCTGTGAAAAAGTTTTTCAAAAATCTGTCGTTCGGAGTCGACTTCTAGGTCCCACCACTTAAGGATAAAATTAACACACACAACATGGGTGTTGTGAGAAGCTAGGTGGTTATTTTGACTGGAGGGTTGTAATGACCAATTGTTTATGTTGTGTATGACAGTAAAGACAAAATGCATAAGTCTTTGCTAAAATTTCCGTTATTTTAAGGATTCACGCATAGAAACAAATCAAAGTAGTCAAAACCACAATACAAATGAAAACAAAATTGAAATATGTATAGAAACGTGTAAGTGCCCGTATAAAAGGTGCATTGTTGACATAGAGGTTAAGCAACTTTAGCTGTTTCTATTTCTTGGATAAAGCTCATGTAGACGTAATTAAACTTTTAGTCGAGATTTTCTTAATTTAAAATTTGCCTAAAAGTTTACTTACTTAAGCCTTTTAATTATAATCGTATAAAACAAAAATTACAAGATTCTTTGCTATTTTCATGCGTTTAATCTTATCTAATTTTCGTTGAATGTAATCTTTTTAATTACTTTACTTTAGTAAATGTTTTGTTAAACTTGAGTTTATCTTCAGATTCATGCCTTGCCACTTAAGTCCGCCTGCGACTTAAGTGAATGAGAGCACGATTTCTTAAATTTTTGTTTTTTTGTTTTTCATACTTCTAATAAACTTTTTAATGCAACAGATGTTTTTGCGCAAAAACTTTGTAAAAAATCCTTTATTTTATTTTCCTTTTTTTATTTTTCTTTATTTTGCAATCTTTTGCAGAGATTGCAATAACATGTTCGAATGGAACTTTGTTTCTTTTTTCTAAAATTTTTTTTTTAATTTTATTTAAGGTTTTAAAATTAAAGCACCATGGAAAGTAATTAAATATGTATTACATTACAGATGGTAAAATATTTTTAAATACTAAAAAACCAAACCACTTGCGAGGTAAACCACAATAGCAGCTAGCGTACTACATATTTAAAAAATTGCACGGAAAAAAGGTAAATGTTTTTCATTTCTCTTTAAAAATAAAATTTTGTTCCTTCATTTCTAGGCTGTGGATTGATAACAAAAATCAAAGGGTTTACCAGAATGTCGAGTACTGCTACCTAAATTATCAGGTCCTCCGGTTAGATATTGATTTTGCTATCGCCATTGTTAAATACTCTCCATAGAAAACATCTCTTATGTAAATTTTGTCCATCTTACTACATTGTAATTAGGTTTATAAGAACATAGAATTGGTTGAAGATTGATTGAATTCAGTAACATCGGTTTTTAAGAAGCCATTTTCCGATTAGATGAACTATAAGTAATAGGTCTTTATTGTCTCCGTTAATCCAACGCACATCAATCGCTATATCCTACTGAACTAAGGTCTCGTCAACCTCTACCAACTTTTCATTCGATTTCTAATTTACCTTGATTTCTCGAATGAAATATTTAATTCGCCTATTTTCCTTATTATCCTTACTTGCTAGGCAATAATTATCCTAAAGAAAGCCTGCTTGTATCTCCTTTTATAATTTTAAACACTGACCGTAGCCAAAAATTTTCATTTGTGGGATACATCCCCCTCACTAAGCCAAACACGAAAAAGGGTTCAAACAGAAAGAGAGAAAATTAACAGCAAAAATTATGTAAAAGTGAAGAAGGTTTGTTCTCTACAGAACAAATATCTTAATGGTGTATCCTTTATTATTTAATATACTCAGGCCAGTATCCTTCAATTCTTCATTTTTCTATTTCCTTTTTTGTCACCGTTACTGAACTAAGGATGCTGCTAGCGTACGGAAAAGAAGCACTTCTTTTCTTTGTTTTGGAATCCCATCACACAAATTGCATATATGTAACAATATCATACATAGTTATATGCAAAATTTCAGTATTTGCTGTACAGTAAAGTTCAGAAGTTAACGTTTTGTTTACCCTATATTGCCATGCAAAGAAAGAGAATTTGTTTGTAATATAGAAATTGACTAGCATACTGCATTCCGTTTTTAACCCTGACCGGTCGATAGAACCATCAATCTGCCTGCTAATGAGGCATAAAGTTTGCTGCATCATTATCATTTGTGCTGCGCGTTTAGCCGATCAATTTTTGTTTACTTACTCAATTGGCGTTTGCACTCATTTAGCCAAGATAACATCCTAGCTTCTGACACCACCCCTGTTATGTGTCTTAATTTTATCCATGAGTGGCGGTGCTTAAAGTATAACGTCAACTCCGGATTTAACCTCAGATTTTTTGCCAGAATACCATTGAGAGGAAGTCGCCGAAAGTAATATTTTTTTTGCAGAAGCTGCTTGGTCCGACGCTTGGGAACTTGAGACGTAGAATTATTGACCACCCAGAACTTAGTGGCAGGACATGTCACTGACAGAACACCTTCATAATACTATAGGGATGGATGAGAGATATCAACCAAGGGTTATAATTATATAACTAGACCCTTCAGGACCCGCCAGTTACACTTAACCTAACCTACATAGTACATTTGTCATAATATTCTGGCCATGTCTGCCTTGAGATCCTATAGAGTCGACTGCTTTTTTGCTGTTTTTAATAGATACCAAATGAGACCCACTTCAGCAAGATTTTTACCCAAAAATATTAAGATGTCAAGAAATCTAAACAAGAATCGAATTTACTCCTGCTCCGAACTGTACTAGTCGATCGGAAAATATTCAAGATCCAAAGGCAAAGTGGGGAGTCTAGCTGTCCTCACAAATTTAGAACGTCCTCGTTTATTATAGCGAAATAATAATAAACAGGCGTCAATTATATTGTAGATCTATGCTTAAAACACATTAAAACTACCTGGAAGGCTGTAGTGAAGAATCAGATTATTCTCGCAAGAGAAAACGTCAATATCAACGTAAAAGGTTATATCCATCTGTATAAAACATAAAGCCAAACCCATGTGGAAGGTTTGTAGTTTCGACATGGAAGGAATCCACAGGTTAATTTAATCATCAAAGATGACTACGGCGAGAGAGAACATGTAAATCATGCGAGAGGTTCGTAAGTATTCAAGCATGACAATGTGCTCTACATACATACATAATTGGTCATTACAACCCTTCCGTCAGGATTACGACCTAGTTTCTCACACCACTTATTTTGTGTGTGTTAATTTTATACATGAATGGTGGGACCTACAGTTTAAAATCGACTCCGAACGACAGATTTTTGAGAAACTTTTCATGGCAATTTTATTTACTCTCAGAGTTTTCCAAGAAATCTTCTAAGAGGAAATGATGTCTGGTCTGGGGCTTTAACCCTGGCTTAACGTCTAATAAGCCAAAACACTACCTTCTAGAATGTGCTCTAGCCTTCAGTATTCATGAAATAAGGATACTCGATAATAAAGATAAACATAACACTTGGGGGTAAA
This sequence comes from Sarcophaga subvicina, assembly GCA_936449025.2. Lineage (NCBI taxonomy): Eukaryota > Metazoa > Arthropoda > Insecta > Diptera > Sarcophagidae > Sarcophaga > Sarcophaga subvicina. The sequence goes on from OW388084.2 coordinate 80,945,085, forward strand.
GCAGTGTTTGAAACATAGTCAGTAGACAAATAATCTGGACTATATCTGTCACCTGCTACCACATGATAACGTACTGAATGTGTACTTCATTATGTACAAATATAATACGATTCTATGTACTAAATTAATATGGACAATTTTACAGTGTCTCATTATATCTTAAAAAATTATTTGAAATAAAGATACATAAAAAAAACAAAAAAGGGAAAAAACAGAAATCTATTCCAGTAACTTCATTTCTTTATTTAAAATTCCACACACTTTAATATTGAATTGCTAAACGAAGCATTGCGTCTTAGATAACTCATTTGCTGATTTGAAATTCAACAAGGGCTAAGGAAACCAGAGCTGGGATATATTAATACACAGACTTTTTCAGATTTAAATTTTATACATGATAACGAATTTTCAGTTATCCTCTCTAACCTTCATCAATTTGTTTACTTATTTAATCTTATGACATTTTTCTCTAATGATTTATTCAAACATTACTTTGGATTTGGCCGTCTCTTAAATCTATTGCTTGTATTTACAGCTCTATTATACATGTATTTGGGCACATAAACCATTTGCCAAAATCATAAATTGATAGCATCACAGAATCGATGGAAATGAATTACAAGACAAAAAAGACATCAAACTGTGAAGCAACACTGAATATTAAATAAAAATGCTGAAAAAAAAAACAACAAAAAGAAATCAATTTTTATAAAGAAAACTAACAACTCCTAGAGCAACAACTATACAGCAGGCAATCAAGTGGAATATTTTCAATTTACAAAGACAGATGTTTTGACGAACAACGACTGTTGAAACTGAAGTGAAGTGCTGCCATTCACAACGCTACTCACCACACTTCGACCTTACAAACATGCAAGAAAATGAAATAAATTTTGAAATGGAAAAAAAGTAAAAAAAAACAAAAGGAAAAAGAAAAAAAGAAAACAAAACATAAAATAGAAACATGAAAAGAAAAAAAATTATTCCAGAAAAACTCGAACTTCTACAAACAATCAAAAAGCATAAACATTTTCTCTTTCCTTTAATGGTGTGTGCGTGTGTAGACGTATACATATGTATGGAAAAGGAAGCGGAATAGAAATTTATGGATTGTAAATAACAGCTTTACTATACACACAGGCTTCCTGCATATATCCAACATAAAAATTAATATCAATACGCTGCTCTATTTTTAAATCACTTGAGGTGTTGGTATCCAACATTTTTAATCCGCGCTGGGTACTTCATTTCTAGTATAATTCATTTGAAACTTAAGATACCGTGTTGTGACTGGAAACGTACTCAACAAGAGCGTTCTACGATGACCAAAACTCGCAGTCGAAAGTAGTAAATTGAGGTGACTTTTAAAAATCTTCTGATCTTTTCTTCTTTTATTAACCGTTTCCTATAATTAAAATAAGAAATATCAACGAAATGTTATCATTATTTGTGGAACATCGACAGCCCAAAATTCGCACAAAAAATTTAATTTTTTTGAATTCTTGGATGCTTTCAAATCTCATGTGGGTTGGTATCGATCTTATTCCTGAAGACGATGAGTTTTCTTAAAACAATTACAACAAAGTTACCTTTGGATGATGCATTTTTACCGTTCGGCTTGATATTTGTTTTATTATACTCCTTGATAACTTAATTTCTCTGGGCTGTAGCTTAGTAGGTAGTGTGTTGGCTCATTGGACTTGCGGCCATTAGACTTGCGGCCCCAGGTCAGAGATTTCAATAAAACCGAAATATGAAAAAAATTTCTTTGGCGATGTCATCTCAGCAATCTTCTGGCAAGAAATCTGAAAAATAAAATTACCATGAAAAGTTTCTCAAAAATCTGTCGTTCGGAGTCGACTTTAAACTGTAGGTCCAACCATGGACATGTACAAAATAAACACACACAACATAAGTGCTGTGAGAAACTAGATCTTAATACTAACTGAAGGGTTCTAACGACCAATTATGTATGTATGTAAGCAGGTTCAGGTTCTATCAGACTTGTGTGGCTTGAAGCGAGTTGTCGCTTTTCTCTTTTACTCCTCATATCACTTTAGAGAAAGGTCCAGGCCCGGCATCGAAGGTCCTTTCCTGGCAAGTTCATTTGCTAACTCTTATCTGACCTGAAATCCTGCAAAAGGCGACCCTATTTTCCTTGCCTAGTTAATTCAACTTGTCCAGATAACTCCACAAGAAGAATTTGTAATTTTAGTTGCAATAAACATCGGGGTTTTAATATAAAAAATTAGGACCTTCAAGGTGTTGAAGTTTTCTTTAAGATCATTATAAATAAGTCCACGTTACTGACATCTATTAACACACATATGCATGTCTAAATACATTTTAAATAACCGGATGAATGCAATTTTCTTTTGCATAACAGACAGCCAAAAAACAAACACACAGAAAGGGAGATAGGGAGACTTAAAAAGTTAATATTTTACGAAATAAAATTGAAATTTTCTTTAAAAAATCAGAAAATAAAACCGAAAATGATTGTATTACACTTTCTTCGTTCAACACAATCACATTCTCATGATCAACAACATTAATGCGGTCCTCATCAGCATGACGGCTGGCATCAACGCAAAGAAGCATCATAAATGAATGGATGAGATTTAATATGTTTAGACAGACAACTGTTCGGAACGTGCATGGACTGTGTATGAAATGTGAATGGAATGTTCCTTTTAAGCAAATACATGCAGAAAACAATACGTTCTTCAGTTAAGAGTGGCAATAACAACAACAACAAAAACAAAAAGAAAATTTAACGAAAATGATATTTAAAAACTATGCTGCTGCTTTTGCTAATGCTGAGCACATGGCATCGATGCTTTTGGCTGCTGCTGCGGATAGTAAGAGAGGAACAGGCTGCCAATAATCATGACTAAACATGATTGCAAAAAAAGCAGAAAAACTTAGAATAAATGAATGTGATTGTGTAGCGAAATGAATGACGAACTGATTAAAATCGACATAACGGACTTGAGATGAATAATGTTGACAACTGTTGTGATGGATGAACTTAGACTGGAACAACTTATTTGCTACACTCTTCGCTTCCGTTTATCTTTTCCCATTCACTTGATTCTTTCTATATCCTTTACTTCCTTTTTTTAGTGTTTTTCCCACAATATCTCACTCACAAAACGTAGTTTATAAGTGTATTTTGCCATGTATTTGAAGTGTTTTGAATTGGTTATTTGTATGCAGATTGATGTTCAGTTTTAACTTGTCTTTTTCCATTAGGGAGATAGAGAGTAAATTTGTAACTGCAATCGTTCTGCGTTTCTTTTATTTATCACCGTCCATGTATCGTGGATATGCTAACAGATTATAAGAGGTTTCATGTAGAAATTTTCTAACAAGAACAAAAGCAACTACCACCAACAGCATCTATTTGACTATGAATAAAACAACCAATTAACCACTTGACTGGAGAGCTGAAACGAAAATCAATTTTAAGTTATTATTTTACGATGTTCATTAGCTGCTAAAACATAAGGAAGTTAACATGTGATGGAAATTCTTTAAATAGAAAAAATAATAAATTTTCATATTATGATGAAAGCAAGAAAAAGATAGTATATTCGGGACAATAGATTCGAGTTTGTCCAATATATAGGCATCAATGTCGGCACCTACCTAAAATTATCAAACCTTTTTATATTCTTATTGTTTATGGGTTCCAGTTACAGGATATCAGGAAATTTATTTTAATTTTCCATATTTAATTTGAAACGGGTCGCCCTGCCAACTTTATTCCAAGACGAGATCCTGTTCACTGTCCCTTAACCCCGTTCGATTTAATATACCACTAGGATAGTTTTTATGGAGCTTCTAGTTGATTTGTGTTGAATATTGTAGAATTGAAAGTCGCGAAGCGATTCTAAAAGGCATTTTAACTTTTTTGAACCTTCTTTCTTCATCGTATTCTTTCTTTTGAAAGAAAAAGTGTGTCATGTCATTGTTTTCTGGTATAACAAAAAGAGATCGCTGCTCGTCCAGTTATTACAATTATTAACAATGTAAATTGGACATCCAGATTGGACTACATCCGCGCCAGCCGTGGCGGTCATATGCCAGAAATCATATTTAAAATGTAATGCCACAAGATTATCTTTCGGATAAATAAAATTCATGTCAATCGAATAATCCATCGTTGTTTTATTGCAACTTAAAGTTCTATACCTCTATAAAAAACACCCTTTACATAGTTAATCTTATTAGAAAACATTTTTTTTTATATTTAAAAGTATTGTCACGAAACTGAAAATATCTAGATACTGGTGTTTTACTTTTAAATCATACATAATTGGTCATTACAATCCTTCAGTCAGGATTACGACCTAGCTTCTCACACCACTTATGTGTGTGCGTTAATTTTATACATGAGTGGCGGGACCAACAGTTTAAAGTCGGCTCCGAACGACAGAGTTTTGAGAAACTTTTTACGGTAATCATATTTACTCTCAAAGTTTTTGCCAGAAATCTGCTGAGAGGGTCGCCGAAGATATATTTTTTCATATTATGGTTTTGATGTCCGATCTGGGGTTTGAACCGTAACCTTACATCTAATAAGCCGACACCCTACCTAGTAGACTACGATGACTTGCTTTTAAATCGATTAACATTAAAATTATAAACTAAAGCTACAAAAACAAAACAATGCAGTAAACAAACCTATTTATAAATTATCGTACTGCTTAGTATAACAACAAACACCAGCATAAAAAAGTGGTAAACAAGTAAACAAAAATACACAAACAACACTACAATAATAATTGTAAACAACGATGTTTACATTATAGACATTTCGAGAAGACGAAGTCGTGAACAATCGCCTCCAAGAATATGCGTCAGACTGTTTACTCTGCCATATAAAAGGCAAGGCAAAGCAGGCTACTGAGTGATTGAAGTGCAATCAGTCTTGTGTGATGATGCGGTGTGTTGAAGAGAGTAATCCTGGTTTGAAGATCTCCGAAAATCATGTCAAAAAATTCTCTAGTAATTGTTATTGCTTATGCAAAAGGTATAAACCGAGGAATAACAAAGAAAAGCATTGTTGTTGTTTACATAAAGTTGTGATAAGTGGCACACGGAATTGTGCGAATAATAAAGAATTTTAATTAATACTGAACACTACGAGCTCATATTTTAAATGTTTTTAAAAGGTAAAAGCGTAACGGTATTGTTTATTTCAATGAAAAAAAAATCAATTCAAATACATATCTCTTCAGAAAGCCTTTCCTTTAAAAATTCAGAAATTCATGAACGACAAAAGGAATTCAATGAAAAATAAAAAAATAATAATATAAAACAGCTGAACACTATTATTAGGTTTTCCTGGAACTTTATTTGTAACTCTTTCATTTGGAATTCCTGCAATATTTTACCCTTTTATATGCTTTTAAATTAAACGACATTTGATACGAATTTATTTCAGTCTTTGCCATTACTCCAGTTGTTCAGTAGGACGCTTCATTCACTACAATTTGTTTTTCACAATTCTTTTTTTATACCAGCCTGTCATTTCGTAAAATTTGTCAGGCATTTTATTTTATTACATTGTATAAGAAATGGTTTTTATACATACCTATGTATACATACACGGCATGAGGCATGCAGCATGAATATATTACTGTTGCCTTTTATGTGAATGTAAAAATAAAAAAAAAAAATTCCTCAAGTATTTTTTTATTGAAATTGCTGATGCCTTGTTTTCTTTATACTGTCTTTGGTAAATTTGACAACAAGTATTTGAAATTTAATTTTTTAATTTTTGTTTTCTATGAATTTAAAGATATGTACTTCCGGCAATTTGAGCTGCAAATGATAATCCATTATTTGGTACTCATCATGTAAGTATCTAATAATGTATGCGTCGTATGGTTAAATCGTTTCGATGGAATAAATGGGAATGTCTACAAATTTTTTTTGTTGGTATTTTTAACAAGATGCCTGAGTACAAAATAATCACTCATACATACTGTAGTCTACCTGAGTGACAAACAGTCAATTATAATAGAATTCTTGACATCTGTCAATTGACTTCTACAAAAATTTGGATAAAAACGAATTAGGAAGTGTGGCTGGTATAAACAATTTGCTGCAACTACAAACATGACACCAATTGATCTTTGAAGGGCACGCAGTCAACCTTATTACTGTGCTATAAGCAGAATAAACAACTCGCTTCTCTTTTGTTGCATAGCACTGCAATAACATCCTCGAATTTTCTCACTTTACACTCTGAAAGATGTGGAGTGAAGGTTCTTGCTCCTCTCGAAAATTCAGATCACTGAACTATTGCTTAATAGTTGCTTAGTCTAGTAGATAGCGTGTTGTTTTATAAGAAGGCCACGGTTGAAACACTAGGTAAGATATTTCCAACAAATCGAAATATGAAAAAATATTTCTTCGTCGACTGCCTCTAAGCAAATTTCTGGCCTTAGCTAAAAAGCTTTTCAAAAATCTGTCATTGGAAGTTTAAAGTCGACTCAACGAGACGACATATTAACATATAATCGACATCTTCAAAACTTTGCGCTACAGCAGGAATATATTCTTCTATACGTGCGCTTCTTAATCTCGTGAAGGATTTTGAATCGATAGGAGTAAAAGTTGTGTGACCAATAAATTGCTTGCTCAATTACGTTGACCATCAAATAGCCGAATTAGCCGTAGTCTAGTCGCCTTAGTCTAGTAGGTAGTGTGTTGGCTTTTAGACGAAAGGCCACTGTTCTAACTCTGGGCCAGACATCAAAACGAAACATGAAAAAATATTTCTTCGGCGACTTCCTCTCAGCAGATTTCTGCCTAAATACTCTGAGAATAAATAAAATTGCCATAAAGTGTCACAAAAATCTGTCATTCGGAGTCGACTGCAAACTTCAGGTCCCGCCATTCATTTATAAAATTAAAACACACAACATGAGTGGTGTGAGAAGCTAGGCTGTAATCCTGACTGAAGGGTTGTAATGGCCAATTATGTATGTAAAACTATATAACACAATTACAATTTGTATTTAATTATTTACGATTTCAGTAATCTAGACCTTATGCTCGGTGTAGTATAACAGACCAGAGTCTCTGATGAGAATCGAACCCATAACCCTCACGCTAAGCTTGCTGTATGGCAAGTTACGCTGTCCTGTTGAAAGAAAATAAGCAAGAATTCAATCGGTTTGACTCAACATTAGTTGCCATTGAATGTAACTGCAGTTCCTTGCTTGTTCAAATGAACATGTAAGCCTCACCCAACCGTCGGTTTTATTAGGTGTAAAGATAAAACTTGAAGTCGCCGTTGTTTAGTATTAATAGCCTCTGATTCAAATCAGACGTCTCGAGCAAAACGAAATATGGTAAAATATTTCTTTCGGCGTACTACTTTCAGTAGTCTTCTGGCAAAAATCTGAGAGTGAAATGAAAGTCGACTTTAAACTGTTGGTCCCGCCACTCTTATACAGAATGGACATATGCAACATGAGTGATGTGAGAAGCTAGGTTGCAATGCTGACTAAATGGTTGTTGCTGAATGCTATAGGCATCCGCCCATGGTGATTTGGTAAAACAGATTAAATATATGACAGGCAATTTCGCAGGTGTAGCTTCAACAAGTTGGCCGTTAACGGCTGTCACAATTCGGTAGTACCCTATATTCTTAGGGATCAAGATTTGTGAGAAGATTGCGGTATACAATGTAATATTTTACCCTTAATACCAAAGCATAAAATTGGTCAACATATTGCAACAGATATAATGTTATATTCAATAACCATGGATATCAAATTTAATTTTACTTTCAACACTACTTCATAGTCTATTTTGAAATAAAAGTTAATAATTTTCATAGGGAAAGGGAAAAACTGTTAAAGTTAAATCTTTTAACAGGTAAAATTTAATTTAATTTAATTACTTAATTTAATTTGAAATTTATTTTTTATTCTTTTAAAATAAAAACAAACTAACTGTATAACGCAGCCAATATATCGTGCCAGTTAACGGAAGTGCCTTTTCAAACTTGGTCGCTAATATTAGAGAGAGATAGGAAATAAAATTTTATGATTTAAATAAATACAGAAAAAATACGAAAATAAACATAATCTTGTGGAAATGGAATGAATGATAGACATCATCATTATGTTGTTGTTATGGCGCATTGATGGAATAGATTGGGAATAAAATTCAAGTGAATAAAAAAATATTTAAACAGAGAAGATTTACAAACATTCAAAACCCAACAGAGAATATAATAATTTCTTTTTTTTTATTTAAACATTCAAATAATGGAGCTGCAGGCTATATAAGGAAAATGCGTAAATATTTGATTTAATTTATTAGCAAAGCAAAACTAATCTTTCTATAATAAAATAAATAATTTAATTCGGTTTAGATCAATTTGCATGCGGTTAAAAATTCAAAATAAAATTTCGAAATAATTTGTTTCATGCTAGTGCTGTTGCTTTTAATAAACCCATTGTTATTTTACAATTTTAATGCTTAATGATGTCTTTTCGCTTAAGACTTAACCCTTATGTCAACAGATACATACCCGGGTATGTTTTGTGTTTTTAAATCGCCGTATCTCAGGAAGTAATAACTGTATTAACCTGAAATTTTCTGATATCCTCACTAGTAGTGTTTTCTACCTTATTCCTAGACTTGAGTAAAAATGGCGGATCGGGGTCAAATATGGAGCCTTTTTTTGATTCTTATCCCTTACGTCAACAGTTGCATACCTGTGTATGTATAATGGAATATATGAAAATATTTTGATATTTGATGTTTATTGTATTTAATTTACATAAAAAATATTAAATGCTAATTTTTCTTAAATGTATTTATTACATTGCGGCATATAACTTGAATGAGCGGCACAGACGGGCTTGTTGCATAACTTGCAGGATTTGCTGGTTGGCCGACGTTTTGTCCATAAATGGCAAAAACCTTTTACTTTCATTCTGCCAGTGCTTTCAGGTTCTTCCACGCTTTTATCTGCAGCACCTCTTACGCTCAAAGATTCCCCACATATGGCTTCAATAGCATTGCGTGTTGAAAATATTTTTATAACATGTTTATTTTTATCTCTGTTTTCTCTTTCCGGCTTCACCAGTTGTTCGCTGAGGCTGTGTAGGAACATTCTACTGCGGCTTGTGGAAGCTTTCAACATTGGGCAACGAGGTCTAGTATATTGTAGAATAAAGCCAAGGGCCATCTATTTGTTCTTTGCCTTGTTCAATATTCTATCCATATTATATTTGTTGTAATCTAAGATCTAGTGGCTTTTTTTGGACCTTGCATTTCTTATGAATAATGCAAGAAATATAACCGATTTTTTTTTGATGTGAGAGCACAATAACATTGTTACTGAAAATGTAGTTAACACTACTTCCCGTCCTTTAGATAAAGTGAAATATAGTGGTACAAACACTCGTCTTCTGTTTACTGTACCTAACATTGATAAACTGCTGCCCATCATTAAACTTTTCGCTACGTTATATGTTGTGAAGAAATTATCACAAACAACATTCCGTTCACTTCCACGAAAATGATTGACGGACAAGTCCTCCACTACCCTCTTGCCTACGTTTTTTCCTCGGATGCCAGCAATACAGTATAAATTTGTCCCTTCATTGGATAGGATGAGACGGAGTCACATACCCACCAGACTTTAATTATGTAATTGGCGGGTTCCGATGCTATGTATTGGGTAAATCCGGTACCACGTTTGGACCTGCTATGTAATTGCTGCGTAGATTATCATTCAGTATTAAAAATAAATCCGTTACGGCTGCAGCTTTGTCGGTTTTTTACGCTGTTGACGTGTGTTTCCGTTATCGAAAAGTATAAAGCGGCTTATATCCCAAAAACGCCGCACGCTTATGGGAGCTCGATATAAGGGATGTGAGGACGTTTTCCATACTGGTACGTAACCAGAGTGCGTTACACCGCCCAACAAGTAAGTAAAACCAAATCAACACAAAAATAAGTTTAGTAACAAAAAAAATTCCATATAAAATGTATGAACATACCCGGGTATGCTTCTGTTGACGTAAGTATAATTTTTTATCTGTTGACATAAAGGTTAAACAAATAGAATAAAATCAGTGTAATAAATTGTCTGTTTTCATAAGTCTTGTTCATTTTGAAAAGCAAATGTTTTTTTTTCTATTTACATTAACATTTACAAAAGCCCTAACTCAAGTAACACCTATAGTATTGGCTGGGTAGAGTATACGGGCATTTTAATAGGAACAACTGCAGTAATAACAGATGACAAAATATACTAATATTGGCTATTCATATGCTATGTGATATGCATCTGATATTTAGACCGTTATTCGCGCACTTGGCTCTTATGAGGGAAACAGTATTCCTTTGCTGAATTCTGGGTTATTACGCAATTCACAGCAATATAGCTTGTCTACCAGCTTACGAAAAGGAAAGCATAATGCTAAAGGGGCCAGAAACTTCCTATGGAGTGGATAGATATTGTTACGTTTTTAACTTTTAAAAACGTTTAAAACACTAGCTCGCAGATTGCAAATAAAATAAAAATGAATTTGTGTTTAATTTTAATTAAATTCTTTATTGTGCGCACAATTCTGTGTGCTACTGTTCACATGTAAACCATACTCATGTAAACAACAACAATTGCTTCGTTTGTTATTACTCTTGGCACTCTTTTGGGTAAGCAATAACAATTACTAGTCAATTTCTTCGACAGATCTTTATAATGGAGATCTTCAAACCACGATTGCTTTCTTCAATCGCACCGCGTCTTCACACAAGACTGGCTAACTCTTGCTAACTCAGTTGCCTGCTTTGCGTTGCCTTTTATATAGTGTGTTGATGAAAGTTCTTGAACGCAAATCTTCGCCTTCCATTATTCCATTATTGTTGTTTGTGTATTTTGCTTACATTTATTCTTGTAGTATTTGTTGTTGCATTTTTGTTTATATGATTACCATTTTTCTATGCTGGTGTTTGTTGGTATTTTTTGTTTACTTGTTTATCATTTACTTGTTTATCATTTTTTATAGCTTTTGTTTATAATTTTAATGTTAAACTATGTATAAGCAAAACAAAGATTTTTCCATTTTCGTAAAAATTTGGAACGGTATACTCAGTGAAAAGAATGATAGATAGGGGCGGATATTTTAGTTACTGGCCAGAGACAAAGGATAGCAGAACATTTTTCTTTACAATTTGATACAAACTTAGCGTTATGTCGAAGAAGGAGTAATCACATCGGATTCTGTTTTGCAGTTAATTTCACTGTACTGTCGAGAACATACATTAAAGTTCTAAGTGACTACATTAAAAGCCCTGAATGGTTCGAGAAGAAGTGAATGATTTTTGAGTCCAACTCAGGAGATGTATTCATGCAATGCATTGGGGTGGAATAACAAAAAGATAGTTAAAGGAGAAAGGAAAGGCGGATAGTGTGTTACAAATTTTATTCCTGAAACTTCGCTTTTTTATGTATAGTGTAAAGAATTCGTCACCCTATTTTTGTTGAAAATTGCCTTGTAATAATTCGCACTTTCTTTTTCTATATCGGATTAATCAGTAATAATGTCAACAATCAGGCAATAAATACACACCGGTTCCCTGGTGAGAATCAAACCCACGGTCTCGACACTTGAAGTTTAGCACATTACCAACTACATAATCATGGCACCCAGTGGCCTTAGAGTGTCTATCTATCTACTAACAGGCTAACTGAATAAAATATTTTTTTAAATCTTGCAATTAAGACATAAAAGTAAAAATAATCTGAGATTTATATTTTTATCTTATGCAACAATGTTGCATTGAGAAATTCATGGCGACCATAAATCACTTTCCAGGTCGTCATATTAGTCACCAGTGCCTTTACACTTGTTTGGCTGTTACAGGGTATTCTAATATCCTTTTTAGAAATATATACGTTTTGAATAATCCTTACCAGTCTCCCTAATCCCCCATCTAATTGCGAACCATTCATGACCATCCAAGTCTGTTCTGAGATATTCACAAGATTTTTAGTATAATTTTTCTAAATCTCTCTATCCGAAATATATGTGTCTACGCTAACCCGTAGGGTGGCATCGTGTACTCGATTATTTTGTTCCAAACTACTTAAGAAAGCTCAAGCGATTAGCATTTAAACCACATCTTTGCTCATTCACTCAGGGAAGCTGACGAGTCTTAGCTAACTAAGTGTAGAAAACCTACGCGCAATAGAGAGTCAACTCAGGAAAAAGGAAGGTATTAAAAATATAAAATAGATGTGAATGACTCGGCAATAGTTTAAGTTTTCACGTCTTTCGTTTGTCATGAAGTATATCTTCCTTTACGCAATTGATTGGTGAATACTTCACACATTTTTTACATCCGTCTTAAAAATCCTTATTTTTCTTGATTTATAAATTTCCATTTTTTTTCTATTATTTTATCAATTAGTTATTAATATTTATATGTACTTATAATATTTACCAATCACTGTAATTTCTATAACACTCTTCAGCTGTGCCCGCATGTGTAAACGTGTGCCTTTAGTTGTTGATAAGAGTTTGCATATGCAATGTGCCTACGTATGGGTAAACTTTTATGAGTTGTGTAAACTTTTTTTCTTGGAACAACTGAGGTGTACACACATATAAACAAACAATTCCTTTTTTTCTTCCTCCCGATCTCTCTTTACACTCACTGGAATAACGCCTTCACATATTTAAGAAAGCAAGCAAATATGGTTGCTTGCTTGTACAAGTTTATGTTAATGTGACCACTACATGTACACTGTACATACACACCCCTACAGACGCTTGTATAAACACTTAAGCATATAGTGACTAAAGGAATCCTACACAGTCACAACTACATTAAAGAGTGTTCCTATGAATATGCGTCATTTTCAGTGTTTTTTCTTTTCTTTTTCTCTCTAATGTCTGGCACTTTTTTTCGGTTTGTTATTGTTAGTTTAGCCATTGTTGTTTTTGATGTTGTAACAAAGTTTTTATAAAAGAAAACAAGTTTAGCTTTTGTTTACTTTTCGTAAAAGCAATAACAAAATGCACAATGAGAGCGTAAAAGAGGAAAAGAAATGGTGTCTTAGCATTAATTATACAAACACTTGCAACCGTATGCCAAATACTTATAAAACTGTATGTATAAGGATAGAGAGAGAGAGAGAGAGAATGAAAGTAAAAGGACAGCGTCATTAAATTTAAATATTTAATTTTTCCTTTGACAACTATGTGTAAATTAACCGGAAATTGTTGCTAATGTAGCTGCTGTTTTAAGCATAATTTTAAAAATTGAAATTCATTTAAATTAAAATGAATTCTTCTTTTATGAGTCACTTTTAAAGATTTTAAATGCTTATATCATACGCTATTTTATAACTTCTCTTTCATTACTATTGCCTTAAAAAGATTTAAATTGTTATCTTTAGAGCTTTAGTAACGACAACTGATCAAAACCTGTGGCAACTGTAATTAATTTTGAACTTTAACTTCCTTTAATTAAGATTCATGCTGTTTTATTTTTTGGTAATATTTGGTGGCATAGGTTGTATTTCAAACATATGTATAGGATACGTAGATCACGATGTTAAAACATATGCTATAAACACAATAAACTCAAAGCAGCAAATGCAGTTATCTGTCAAAAGTGGAATACATTGGTGTGTTTGGCAGCGCGGCAACAAGCAAATATTCTTCTTCTTTTCTTTTATGTTAATTTTTATTTTATTCGCAGCAATGGCGAATTAGTGCTCACAGTGAGAGGATATGTGCTGGCAATGCGACGATTAATGCCGTCTATATTGTAACGTTTAAAAAACGTTTAAAAATCGTTCAAAATATGAGATCGTAGATTGCACACAAAATAAAAATAAATTTGTGTTTAGTTTTAATTAAAGTTCTATATTATTCTTACAATTCTGTGTGCCACAGTTCGCAACTTTATGTAAACAACAACAATTGCTTTGTTTTCTATTCCTCTGTTTATACCCTTTGCATAAACAATAACAATTACTAGACAATTGCTCGACAGATCTTTGTAACGGAGATATTTAAACCACGATTATTCTCTTCAAACACACCGCCCGCGTCTTCACACAAGACTGATTGAACTTCTACTGACTCAGTTGCCTGCTTTGCCTTGCCTTTTATATGGCAACGTAAACAGTCTGATGACTGTTCTTGAAGGCGAACGTTTTCGACTTTGACTTCTCGTAGTCTCTATAAACGGAAACATCGTTGTTTACGTTAATTATTGCCGTTGTTGTATTTTTGTTTACTTGTTTACCATTTTTTATGCTGGTATTTGTTGTTATATTAAGCAGTACGATAATTTGTAAACAAGTTTATTCGCTGCATTGTTTTGTTTTTGGAGCTTTTGTTTATAATTTTAATGTTAAGCGATGTAAAAGCAAAACGTCAGTATGTAGAGTTCTGATTTTCGTAACAATATAATAACACGAAATAGAGGCTTTAAAGCATCATATGAAATACAACCCAAAAAAATGTTTTTGTAGCACCCTTGAAAAAATTAATGAACTATTAATTTGTTTATATGTCTTGCTTATACTTTATTGACGCTGTGGATTTTTTTATAATTAATACGCATGCAACTTACCTTATTCTGCCATTGCTGCCTGTGTGTTTATAGAAAGAAGTCATTATCATGCCAAAAGATAGTGTTAGATTCCTGTGTTGGAGAAAAGAATCAGCAGATTCGTCAGAATAACTGAATTGTCAAACCATTGCAGTTATAATTTGTTTAATAATTACTGAAGAAGGTCTCTGGATACTAGCTCTTTTGGCTATCAATTTCGAGTCACAGTCTTGGATTCTAACTGCTTGAGAGCGTTAAATTATTTTTAACCTCTTGATTAGGGAAACCTTACAACAACTGTTTTTACAGTACCTGTGAAAATAATTTTTTTAATTATTTAATACGGTCGGTGCTTACCGTTAATACTAAACTATTCAGATTTCTGAAAATATTTCTATTTGTTTCTTATTCATCTTCCTTAAGGCTTTTGTCTTAATAGTTAAGCACTTGACTCATTTGTATAATTCTTTCGTTGGTTTTATTTCTTGCAGACAACTTACTGCCTTAATTCTAGTTTACTTACAATTTTACTTCACTTCAACTCTTCAGTTAGCTTTGTTGGTTCTCCCCAGTTTATTTCACTCCTTTCGATTCTGATATACTCCAATGCATTTCCTAGCACACTTATCTTAATTCATTTAGTATTACTTTGTGTCTGCCGGATTTAATATTCGAACTCATAGCACACTTGGAGAGCTTGGAAGCCCAAGAAAATTATGAAAAAGACAAAAAAAGGAAAAAACCAAATGTAAAGTCGCATTCGAACCGGTACAATAACAAGTGCAATGCAATTTCATTTCATGCTAGTTTACATTCAGGTCGTTGGTGTATCCTTTAGGGAAATTTTATTGTCAGTACACCAAAAAATTTAAGACTGCCAGAATTCCCAAATGCTAAAGGTAGGGTCTTCTAATTGTATTGTTTTCCTTTTTTCACTGCCTTTACAATGCAAAGTGCGAAATTTTATAAAAGAAAAGAGCATAGAAAACAGAATAAAAAAACCAGGTGAAAGAACATATTGTTACGTTTTTACCTTTTTAAAAACGTTTAAATATGAGTTCGTTAATTGCAACAAAGTAAAAACAAATATGTCTTTAGTTTTCCTTAACTCTCTCTTTATTATTTACACTACTTTTGTGTACCACCGTATAGAACTTAACGATACAACAATAATAATCTGTTTATTCACTGTACCAGTGTTGAAAAATTCAGTACTTTGGTACTTTTTTAAGTACTTTTTCATTTCAAAAATACCGCAGTACCCCCGCGATGCTTTCAGTACTTTTTTATTATTACATATTTTATGTCTTGGGCTTCTCAACTACTGGCAATGCATTGGCAACATGTTCAACGTTCGGAACATACGTTCGTTTTTAGAATACGAAAAGCAATGAAAACGCTTGTCGAACCGTTTTGTAATTTCGGTTGGCATTTGCATTGCTCTTCATATGCTAAAAACGAACGTATGTTACATTACGTTCCATCGACGTTTGTCTAAAAAGGTTTTTTTGTTTTGCTACTTTCCGAATCAGCTGTTTTTGTCCTGTATGTGTATTAAATATAAATAAATAAATAGTCTAGTAGGTAGTGTGCTAGCTTACTAGACGTGAGCCCACGATTCAAACCAAATGGAATATATCTCCCACAAAACGAAATATGAAAAAATATGTCTCCGGTGACTTCCTTCTGGCAAACACTCCGGGAGTAAATAAAATCACCACGATAAAGTTTCTCAAAAATCTATCATTCAGAGTAGGGTATAAACAGTAGGTCCCGCCACTCATGTATAAAATTAACACACACAAATTAAGTGATGTGAGAAGTTAGGTCATAATCCTAATTGAAGGGTTATAGTGACCAATAATGACAAAAATACCATTTGATGCAAAAAAGTACCTTTTCAGTTACAGTTCAGTACCATTTCAGAATTTCAGTTTTGCAACACTGCACTGTACTAGTTCACACAAGTATTCGCTAGATCTTTACAACCACGACTTATTTTGTTCACACGCAACTTCACACAAGGCCGACTAAATTAACTCTCACTGCTGCTTGCTTTGTGCAGCCCTTTTATAGTCCGCACACACGCGTATCAATCAGTACGATGAACGTTCTCGATGTGGAAGGTTCTCGCACGCGCCTTCTCGAGAACTCTATTGCTAGTACATTGTTGTTTGTGTACTCGCTTATGTTATGTACCAGTCGCTACCAGGTTCGATACATATTTGTCGTAGCTGGTCTACTTTATGTTGTTGTTGCTACCTGGTTCGTTGTACACATGTGTGTGTGTGCAGCTTTAGATAATCAACACGTTCTTTGTATTTTTAGGGTTAGTGCGTATTTGTGTCGTGTGTATTGTGTTGGTGTAGCTGGTAGCTTTTGTTTATCGTTTTTATTGTTAAACGATATTAGGTCGTTTCGATTTATGTAACACTGCCGCCCACTTAAGCCTGTTCGTCCCGAATAGACTCATAATCTCTTTTCCATACTTTGCCAGTCGCTCTTTATGTACGACCTTCATTTTTGTCCGGGGGCTGCCAGCTTTCTGTATTCTGTACACGACATCGTTTAACCGTTTAATTATTTTATACGGTCCATCCCAGCTACTTTGCGACTTGGGGAATAATCCTTTCTTCCGCGTTGGGTTGTAAAATAGCACCAGTTGTCCTTCATGGAAACACTCCGTGTTTGCTGCTCGATCATACCTGGCTTTCATTCCATTACTGGCCATAGCTCTAAACTCCAAAGGTGCGCCCGAGTTATACTGTTGTATCTGACCTTGACTTCTTTTTGCTGGACGTTTAGATGCAATACATTGGGTACAGTTTGCTATCCAATCCGCTACTGCTTGCTGACATCCAACCCAATAAAAACGTCGTTTTAGCCTTTCCAACGTCTTTGTCACTCCCAGATGTCCTCCGCTAGCTCCATTATGGGACTCCTTTAGCACTTCTTTCGTCTTGGAGGAAGGCACTACTAATAGGTTGGATAAGGTCTTGCCATCAGCACTTTCCCAACGTCGATATAAGCATCCGTTTATCAACCGTAAACTGTCCCATAGTGCCCAATACGCTTTTGTAAGAGGACCTTCTCCGGATATCTCATTACTGGTAGGTCGTTTATCCTCTTCCTTAGCTGCTATTATCTTCGCCAGTATCGGGTCACTCTTTTGTGCTTCGGACCAGTCTTCATTGGCTTCGATCTGCATTCGCCGGACGTCAACGGTGGATTCCTTCTTCTCAGCCTTTACATAATGATTACGCTCCAAATTGCGATTTCGGCTTGATAGAGCATCAGCCTTGCCATGTTTTATGACTCTTCGTTTTGTTAATGGTGATGGTTCGGAATCAGCTCTGATCTTCTTGCGTCCTCTTCTAACTTTTATAACTTCAGTCTTTTCTGCAGTTGTGTAAGTCTCCGAGGACTTTTCGATTTGCATATTAGCCTCTATTCTTGGTACTTTGGACACATGATGATCCTCGATATGTTCAGGATTTCCGCGCCTTCTCTTGGAACTACTCATTTCAACGTAGTGTTCATCAGTAGCCTTAGGCATAGCAATGGCACGTCGTCTTGTTGGTGAGACCAGTCTTGATCTTTTTCGTGGCGCTTTGCAGTTTCTTTGGTAATGGCCACTCTTTCCACAGTTGAAGCATTTGACTTTAGCCTTTTGTCCATTTTCTCCCAAAACTTGCTTCAACATCTCTTTAAATTTGTCCAAAAGGCATTCCTCCTCCTCCACGACTTCCATTTTTCGCACTTTACTGACTTGTGGTCTAGAAATAGCTCGCGCGGTCTCCTGGGCTAGTGCGAAGGCCACGGTCTCTGCAAAGGTTGTCTTCTGTGTGGAGCATACCGCCAGTTTAATGTCAGGATCTCGTATACCATTGACAAACGCCTCGGTCTTAATGTTGTCTATCAGCGGGTGGTTTTCTCCGGGGTATGTTAGCTGCACTAATCTCTCAACCTCCATTGCAAAGGCTTGTAATGACTCATTTGCCTTTTGCGCCCGGCATCTCAACTCCATGCGGTATAGTTCCCGTTTGTGCTCATCGCCAAATTTACGCTGCAATGCCACCATTAATTCGTTGTAGTTGTTTCTGCTGCTGGCTGGCATGGTCTCTAGAATGTCCGCTGCGACACCTTTCAACGCCAGAATTAGTTCTAGAGCCTTCTCTCCATCGTCCCATCTGTTTCTGCTGGCTACCGTCTCAAATTGGAATTTGAATACGGGTAGGGGTGAGCTACCATCAAAGCAAGGTGTTCTTATCCTGCCGGTACTTTCCGAAACGACTCGCACTGGTTCCGGTCGCTGGCTTTGGAGGTTGTTGATCTTTTCCTCCATCATAACGATTTTTCCGCCGACGGTCCTCTCCAAATTGTTCACTTTAGTGTCAACGGTCTTTTCCAGATTGTCCACCTTCGTGTCAACGGCCTTTTCTAAATGTGACACCCTTTCCTCGACACCAGTGATCCTTTTGCTGACCGACTCATGGATTTCCTGCAGCTTTCCAGATGTTGCTTCCAGCTCCTTTTCAATTTTTGACAAAATTGCTGCTTGCAGTCTTTGGTTTTCGGCTCTAGAAGCTTCAAATAGCTTCTGGTTATCAGCTCTAGAAGCTTCTCGTACATCAGCAAACAGCCTTTCGTTCGCCTCTTGCATTTTGCGATTTTCAGTTCTAGAAGCTTCTTGTACATCAGCTAATAGCTTTTTGTTCTCTTCTTGCATTTTGCGATTCTCAGCTCGAGAAGCTTCTTCCGCATCAGTTAATACTTGCATTTTTTCCATCATAGCGGCTAGCAATGAATTTATGTCGATACCGCTCGGGGTTGCAGGGGCCTTTACCTCTCGTTCCTCTTCATCCTCGAACTCGTAGGAATCGATGTCGATGTCCTGAAGCTGCAGATGTTCCCTTAATCGCCTTTGCAGTTCATTTTTCGTGCCCATTGTTGGCAGCTCGAGTTTACCCAACTCCCGTTTAAGCCGTTCCACTTTTAGATCGCAGAGTTTCATTTTGATTTTGCTTTTCTCCTTTTTTATTTATTTATTTTTACTTTTGGATTTTGCAATCCCACTTCTGACACCAATTGTTACGTTTTTACCTTTTTAAAAACGTTTAAATATGAGTTCGTTAATTGCAACAAAGTAAAAACAAATATGTCTTTAGTTTTCCTTAACTCTCTCTTTATTATTTACACTACTTTTGTGTACCACCGTATAGAACTTAACGATACAACAATAATAATCTGTTTATTCACTGTACTAGTTCGCTAGATCTTTACAACCACGACTTATTTTGTTCACACGCAACTTCACACAAGGCCGACTAAATTAACTCTCACTGCTGCTTGCTTTGTGCACAGCGTTGCCGTTGTGACACTAAAGTATCACTTTTGACCCTTTTTCATGCCAATGACACTTTTTATGATCCCTTTTTTAATTTATCCTATTGTATCATTTTAACGAAATATATGCCACTTTTTGACCCTTTTTATTTATTTATTAATTAGAATATAATTTGTAATTATATTGTATACGAGCGGAGTAACTTGACCATATTCTCGGTGTAGTGTCACAGGCCAGAGCCTCTGATGGGAATCGAACCCACGACCCTCAGGCTAATAGTCTAGCACACTACCCACTAGACTACCAGGGCACCTTTGACCCTTTTTAAAAATGAATAATAGTTCCAAAATTCCCCACAAAAGTTCTCAGTACAATTGAAAAAGAAGTAGAGGATACTGATTTTGAAAATATTTTATATGCAAAAGACCCTTTTGACATACATATATAGATCATGGAATATGTATTAATTTGTATCGAAGATGTGATGTTATAGAAATAAAAACTAACATTTTGAATTTTTATAAAAAATTGTGTCACGATATGATATCGAGAATAGATATGACAAATAAAAGAATTAATATTTTAAGATATTTTGACCCAGTTTTTATAAATTCCAAACAAGATATAAATTATTTTGAAATTGTATCTGAATCTTGTATCTGAATCTTGTCGAACCAGAAACTTTTGTCAATGAGTTTAAATTGCTAGAAAGTAATATAAACAGCAAAAAGTATGAAGATATACTTAAAATAATTAACGCAGAAAAGTTTTGGTTCGAGATTGGAAATTTCAAAAATAGATTTGATGAAAATATATATTCAAATGTATATGAATTCGTTACATATGTATGTATATATTTACTTTCCCTCATAGTAGTGCTTCCGCTGAAGAATTTTTTCAAAACAACTATCACTAATTAAAAATAAACTTACTAACAAACTTAAAATAGAAACTTGTGAATCCATGCTTTCCTCTCTCAATTCGCTCGAATCGAAGCTGGAAGAATGGAATAACTATTCCTAAAAAGTGATAAATATTGTCAAACGTTTTTGATAATGGGACTAATATTTGAATGTACCTATGAATTACTTTTATTTTTGTTTAATGTTATCTAATGAAATAACTCGTTTTTTTTACTGAAATAAATCTTATTTTTTGTTCACAACAAACTTGCTCTATTTTACTTTAAATTACTCTCGTTTGACCCTTTTTTTCATTAAATATCCTTTTTATGACACTTTTTCGAAATTGTCAACGGTAACCCTGTTTGTGCAGCCCTTTTATAGTCCGCACATACGCGTATCAATCAGTACGATGAACATTCTCGATGTGGAAGGTTTTCGCACGCGCCTTCTCGAAAACTCTATTGCTAGTACATTGTTGTTTGTGTACTCGCTTATGTTATGTACCAGTCGCTACCAGGTTCGATACATATTTGTCGTAGCTGGTTTACTTTATGTTGTTGTTGCTACCTGGTTCGTTGTACACATGTGTGTGTGTGCAGCTTTAGATAATCAACACGTTCTTTGTATTCTTAGTGTTAGTGCGTATTTGTGTCGTGTGTATTGTGTTGGTGTAGCTGGTAGCTTTTGTTTATCGTTTTTATTGTTAAACGATATTAGGTCGTTTCGATTTATGTAACAATATGTACAAAGAAAATAAACGAAGCAAAGCAGGAATTGCAGTATAAATATTATTTTAATATATTGTTTACGTAAATATAATCATAATACAGTGATGAAAATGGAAAACGAGGAGAGAACAACCAGAGCGTCAGCATGAAGAAATTTTAATTTTAATTTATTTCTTAAGCAAAGGAATACGTATGAAAATAAAGTGGAATGCGTAAAAGTAAATATTGAATCAAAATATTCGTACCACGCCATAAAAAATTATATAATTATAATTATAAATTATATAATTATATAGATAATAAGACGTGAGGCAACAGTTCAAACCTCAGAACAGAAATCGCCGACAAAACGAAATATTTAAAAAATAAAATAAATAAAATTTCCATGAAAAGTTTCTCAAAAATCTGTGGTTCGGAGTTGAGTTTAAAATGTAAGTTACACTCATATATAAAATTAACACATACAACATACATAAGTCGTGAGAAAGTAGGTTGCAATCCTGACTAAAGGGACGCAATAGATGCTCAAAGAGGAAGTTCTAAAAATATTATTGTTACGAAAAATCTAGATACTTGTGTTATGCTTTTATATTGTTTAATATTAAAATTATAAAGAAAAGCTACAAAAACAAAAACAATGAACTTATTTACTTGTTTATCATATAAACAAAAATATACCAACAAACACCTGCATTGAAAAATGGTAAACAAGTAAACAAAAATACAACAGCAAATACTACAAGAATAAATGTACACAAAATACACAAACAACAATAATGAAACAACGATGTTTACGATTATAGAGATCTCGAGAAGGCGAACATTCGCCTTCAAGAACATTCATCAGACTGTTTACGTTGTCATATAAAAGACAAGACAAATCAGGCAACTAGTTAGTAAAAGTTCAGTCAGTCTTGTGTGAAAACGCGGTGCGTTTGAAGAAAACAATCGTGGTTTGAAGATCTCCGTTACAAAGATCTGTCGAACAATTGACTAGTGATTGTTATATTTAATGCAGAAGAGTACAAAGAGGAATAACAAACAAAGCAATTGTTGTTGTTTACATCAAGTTGTGAACAGTGGCACACAGAATTGTGCGAATAATAAAGAATTCGAATTAAAACTCAACACAAATTTATGTTTATTTTATTTGCAATCTACGAGCTCATATTTTATACGATTTCAAACGGTAAAAACGAAATATTATGCTCGCATGCAGTTGCAGAGCGGCTTTGCTATCGCCATTATTTCAGCCGGAATAATACTTAGTAATCAAGGGACCTCCTGTGACACAATTTTTCTAAAAAGTTTCCACATGCGACCTTCTCACTAGCCGTCTGTCATCCTTCAGTCAATACTGCAGAAATTGAAATTGTTGTTAGCGTGTGGTATGGTAGTACAACCCTAGCTCCCATGCGATATGCTACAGTAATAGCGATTTTTATTCTTATTTTCAATATCCTTGTTCCATTCGTTTAACCAACAAAAACTCTTTTCTTTTAAACCAATATTTCAAAAGAAGAAGAATTTTTTCTATCATCATTTCCTTATTAAAAAACAATTCAAAATGAAGACAACAACAAGTGAATACACCCTCATTGACATTCTTTTCAAACTACAACAGAACCACTGACAATGACATCAACACCATTACCGCAATCATCAGCGTAAGTGTTAGCAGCAATACCATGACAATCAACTACATCATCTACAATAACAATGGGAGAAACAGTCAACATGATGACTTTATAAAAGGATTTTACTTAAACATGTTTTTGTGCGTGTGTATGAAATATTGTTTCGTATACCGTATGTTTGTATGCAGACGGACACCTATAAAAATTAGCACGTGTTTATGAAAGAAATCTTCTCAGTAAGAGCATACACGTACATTTATTTATTTATTTATTTATTTATTTAAGTCAATGGACAAATTCCTTACTGACTAATAACAACAATAGGTACGAATAAAATTAAATAGAATTACAAATAGGCTCAACAAAAATACAAGCAATTGTTACAATGAAAATATGAAAAGTTATGTATTAAGAAAAACAATAATGTTCTGTTTTACAACGCAAGAATTTAAAGAAAAGTCGATAATGTCTGACAAATTATTAAATTGACGGCAAATTCTAGTTAACGGATCAGCAACAGCATAATTAGTTCTGCAGAATTGAATATAATTGAACATTGAATTTAACAGGTCTTTACAAAAATTCACAGCAAATATTACCATTGATCAGATTAATCATGAAGGATATATTTAACATTGTTCGACGACTCTTAAGGGTAGGCAGTTTTATTAATGCCAGTCTGCTAGCGTATGAAGGCATATCCAAATAATTCCATCCAAGGCCACGCAAACAGAAGAGTAAAAATTGTTTCTGCACAGATTCGATGTGATCGCTGCAAACAGTATAGTGAGGATCCCATATGATGGATCCATACTCTGAATTGGTCTGACTGTTTCGTAATATATGGATCAGAAAATTCTTTTGCCCAACGTTTAATGAAGCCAAGAGTGCTTCTTGCCTTATTTATAGTCAAAGTGACATGATCATTAAAGTTTAATTTTGTGTCCAATAGGATCCCCAGATCAAGAAAAGAGTCCACTATCTACAATTGATGACCACCAAGCAAATAATTAACCTTGATAAAATTATTTCTTGAGAACCGCATACATTTGCATTTTTTAATATTCAGCTCCATCATGTTGTACTCGCACCACGAAAATAAATTATTGAGATCATTTTGAAGATAAATATGTTCGACGAAATTATTAAACGAGAGAAAAACTTTTACATCGTCAGCATACATCAAGATATTGGCAAAATTAATTATGTTAGGAAGATCATTTATAAACAGCGAAAAAAGAAGTGGACCAAGATGGCTGCCCTGAGGAACACCAGATGGCAAATAAATATGCTTAAATAAGCTATTGTTCACACATACTGTCTGCTTTCTACCAGTCAAATACGATTCAAGCCATCTTAAACTCCTATAATTTACACCCATTAAATCCAATTTTGTTAACAGAAGTTTGTGATTCACTTTATCGAACGCTTTGCTAAAATCCGTAAAAATTACATCAGTTTGCTTCTGTTGAGAAAAGGCCGCATTTATCATGGATGTTAACTGAAGTACATTGGTCGTTGTTGAACAGCCCTTTCGGAAACCATGTTGATGAGGTGATAATAACGATGAAGTATGATGAACCAAAAAATCGGCAATCAGTTTCTCGAACATTTTTGGAATAGCACTCAGTTTTGCAATGCCCCTATAATTTGTAACATAAGACTTATTGCCAGATTTAAAAAGCGGTAAGATATATGAGTTCTTCCAAAACACAGGAAAATATCCATAATTAATCGAGGTATTAAACAATATGACTAATGGTGTGACGAATGACTCTACACATCGATTTAAAATACAACTTGGAACCCCATCAGGACCAGGACGAAAAGACATCTTTAAATTTTTCAGGTTCACGAAAATAACATAGTCATTAAATGTTGGAATAGATATTACTTGAGCTGATGTCAGAGAGTAAGTGTAAATATTTGTATCATTGTAAGCAGAATTAGAATAAGTACTGGCGAAGAAATCAGCAAACATATCACATATGACATCCTCACTACCAGATTCTTTATCATCAAATTTCATAAAGAATGGAAAACAAGCTGTTTTTCTCTTGGAATTTACAAACGTATAGAAGGATCTTGGATTCTTAATAAAATTATTTTTCATTCTATCCATTTATGTTTTATATAATATGTGATTTCGAATGTTATATTCAGACCTGCTAATAGAATATTTTCCATAATCAATAATAGAGCCAGAACTTTGGTATTTCTTGTAACACTTGTTCTTTCGATTTTTCAGTCGCGTCAGTTGTTTAGAATTCCATGGTGGACCAATCATAGTATGCGAAGGTTTTAAGGGAACACAAATTTCAATTATTGAATGCACTTTCTTATAAAAGTTAGAAATCATCAAGTCAATATCTGAAACATTGTTAACAGGAATAGATAAGGTTTCATTCCAACAAGTATTACTCATCATGTCATTAAATAAATTGTAATTGGTTTGATTAAAACAGTAGACTTTACTAACTTTAGAAGGTTTAGGATTTAAATTTGTTGGAAGGAAAAAATTAGTTTTTAAAGTTGGATGATATCGATCCTCAGGCAACGTTACAGGTTCAGAGCGTAAAACATGACAGTAATTGACATCATTAACAAATACAAGATCCAATATTTTTCCAAAGTCATTACAAAGTGAGTTTATTTGATACAGTGATAGTCCAAAAATATCATTCAGGAATTCGTCATGGCAAGTCTTATTCTTACTCGGAATTAAATGAGGCATATCAGGTACACGTTTCCATGCGATTGAGGGTAGATTAAAATCACTCATCACAAAAACAGAATCATTTTTCTTAGCACATTGGACAACAGATGTTATTGCGTCAACATGATCAGAGTAAACAGCATAGTCAGAATCAGGAGGAACATATGAACAAGAAAAGTAGACTCTAGACGTTTTTAATTTTACAACAACAGCAACAAATTCAATATTAGAAGTCTTGGTAATAAACTGTTCAGAAGGATATAATGAAGAGACAGCAACTAACACACCACCTCCTCTGTGTGTATTACGATTGTATCTATAAATTTGATATTTGTTACAAAGAATTTCCGCATTAAAAACACTGTCATTAAGCCAGGTTTCAGTAAAGGCAATCATACCATACATAAAATCATGACTATTAACGAAGAAATTAGACAATTTAGTATTTAATCCACGAACATTTTGATAAACTATTGATAAACTATTACTATGGATATTTAGTTTTTTGGAATTTGAGGTGTAGGTAGACGAACAGTATTTTTATGACATAAAAATATGTATTAGCAGGCTAAAAATTAAAATCCTTCATTTTTTCAAAGTATTCGTCCGAAACTGTAATTTTAAAGGACGATATTGTTCTCGGCTGCGAATAAATAAATTTATGAATTGATAAATTACAGCCATCACATATTTTAGAGCGTATATAAAATGCAATGTCCTTTATGGCAGTGTCCGAAGCTAGACGTGAAATAAAAATGCTTCTAGAAGGTGGTATTACTCTTAACGGCTTAGGTGAGGTAACCAGGATATCAGCGACATTAGCAACAGCTTTCAAGTAGCTTGATGTAGGTTGTAAATTATTAAAATTATTAGTGATGGACGAAATATCAGCAGCACGAGGTAATGGTGAATTGATTTGGTAGACGGTGATGTAGGATTATTATCCAAAGGATATGACGGATTCAATTCACCAGATGAAGTCAACACAACTTCTTCATTCGGATCAGCAGCAGGTGGTAATAATGGAGAAACATTATGAGTTGAAGCAGATCTTAAACCATCCCTTTTACGTTTAGGTGATGCAGGATGTTGATCGCTAACAAATTTATCCAAATTACGATATTTACCAAATAACCCACCAAACTCTGTGAACTTCTTTTGTAATTCCATTAGAATCTTTAAATAGTTTGTAGAATTCAATATTGACTTTTCTACAATCAGGACAAGTCCATTGAAGGAACTTCTGTGGATCAGCCAACGCATCCGCATCACGAGCCTTAAGACCACTACAGGTTATATGATAGAGGCTCATACATAGCCAACATGAGACCATCCTAAGATTCCCAGTAGTTGAGCAATTAACTTTTGAACACTCCATTTAATCAATTTAAAAATAACGTTCGCAGTATAACCAATGGCAACGCTCCCTTTTAAATGTATACGGTATTGCCAGCACAGAAAGTAAAGATTGGAGAAACAATTATCAACACGATAATTGCCAACACGAAACAGTAAGCTCGACGAAAGGAGATAAAAAAATACGCAATAAAATAGGTATAGAACCAAAACACTAAAAGAATTATAATATTGTTGTTATATTGTTGTTGTTCATCAATGTACTCGCAATAAAAATATTTAATTATTGCGATATTAAAACAAAACTCCGGATGAACTTCTATTACAACTCACAGTCAATTATTTTAATCAACGAAAAAAAAAACACGCAAAAGACCATAGAACGAATATTTATTCCGCACAAAATCTACTTATTTAAGACGAAAAACGCACAGCTTAAATATTCGCGTTAGTACACGACAGAGTTGCCATTGCATTTCTATAATGTCAGGCTTAATATGTTTATTGGGTAATAAGACCCATCACAACCCCTAAAGAGTTTACTTGCTTTTTCGAAAATCAATAATAATTTTTTGTCTTTGTTCTTTAAATATTTGATACATTAAATACTTCTCTTATGGTTTTAAGCAATTACAGAAATTTAAAGTTATAATTTCCAATTGTACAGCAGTCAGTTCCTTTGTTTCTTTGGTAAAGACTCTCTCCTTTTACAAAAAATGACTTTAAAAAATGAATAACAATACTATGACTCTGCTCTCTGCCTGGTCTTTGAAAAATACCTTCGCCTGGAATTTATAATCAGAAAATTTTTTTATTCGAGACAGGGCCAGTATTTGCTTTCTCTACAAAAATAAAAAAAAAAAGAATTTTTTTGCACAAATTTTTTAAATGAAAGTTGTTTCGGAGAAGAAAGAAAAGCTGTAAGAGTACAGATACTGAGATTTTAAAAGGATGTCTCAATGATATACGTATACCAAGGAAGATAATTTTCTAGTGATATGTAGGTTGTTCGATTGTTTATGGTTTCATTTAGAAAAGGAAACGATTGCGTACTCTTTACAAAAGACAAAATATTTTAGGTTTTATTTTTCAAGAGAAAGTATTGATTTTATTAAAGAATTTTAGCTTCAGGACAATTAGAACAACAGCAAAACGTGCAAAGCAAATTTTCGACTAGAATTATTTTAAAATGACTTGAAAAAATAATGTTTTGCTTAAAGTAATATTTCCTGAATACAATCAAGAAATTGACTGCTTTAATACAAAATTTGATCAAATCAGTTTAACTTTGAGAAACAAACTAAATTCAAGACATCTTGTGGATTTTCATTTCTGTTGGCACTAAACTGATTGCCAACATTTTATTTTGTACGACCAAAACTCAGCGGATGGCCTCTACTCATGCGGTGCATTCTGTTTTAGCTCGTAAAATATTTTAATGGAAAGGAGGAAAGAGGAAGTAGTAGTTATGGACACTAGATTTGAATCTCTTTCTATCATAAGTGACAGGAAAGACCTCGGCACTAAAAGAGTTCCACGTGGATATCATGGTACGACAGAAGACCGCAATGGTTGCGCCGTCCTCATTTTCAAAGAAATATGGGCCAATGATGCCTCCGCTCAACAAGGCGTACCAAACAGGCACCCGAAATGGGTGCATTGGCTTCTGTAAGACTATGCTAAGCTTCATTTGAAAAGATGATTTTTTTTTTGGCAAATCGATATCATTGTGCCGTTTCTTACTGGCCCAATAGTTGGCAACGTTGCTCAAGAGTATATCGATTCATTACATTCAGTGGAGATAATATAATTAATTCTGTGACATAATAGAGAAACATAAGTATTGCCAGATTCGGAATAATCGATGGTTCAAATTTAAACCGATAGATGGTCCACCCTAAACATAGCCTAAATAGCACAATTTTTTTTATAAAAAAAAAATAAATAGAAAATACTGCAAAAAAATTTTTACACCATCATCATAATAAATGTTAAACGTTTATAACACCTTTCTCCTGCTTTTTCTTTCTAGTACATTCACATTCCTGTACAACGATTTGAACCTTGACCCCTGTAAGGAATGAAAGAGTAATTGTTTTCCCTCCTCCATTTAAGACACTTTCTTTTTATCATACTTTTTAATTTTCTCCCTCTCTCTCTTTTTATAAATTTTATTACAACTACTTGTATTACACTTATGGCTTAAAGCATATTTTTGACCCTAAAATTATTGGTTATTTTTTCATGTTAATGCTGCATTTATACTCACACAAAACCACATATCGATGGCTTAATATGAAAAAGGCCTAACTCAATTTTTTTCAAAATAAGGTTTTTTGTTTATTCTGGTAGACAAATTGCAGACGCACAAAAAAAATTAAAAATTTTTTAAATGAAATATTAAATGTGTTGGTGTTCCTTATTAAAAATTGTATTACAATTTTTGTTGTGTCTAAAATTTTACGCATTTTATTAAGTTTTTTCCTTCTCCTGTACATCGAGTTAGGCCTTTTTTATATTAAGCCATCGATATGCATTCAATACTAACACATACGCACTAAGTCATACAAACATACACATAAGTATACTTTAGTATTTGGTTTATAAAACCTATAGTCCTAGCAGCTATTATAGGTAGGTTAGCTTGTACGAGAACAGAAGACCCAATAGGCAATTTTGCAAAGAAGGAAATAAAATAAATTAAAAATTTTGATTTGAGGGCGATTAAAGAATAAATGTAGACCATTTAACAATAAAATTATGTAACAAATAATCAAAGGGAATAGCAGTAGCAACAACAGAAAATGATAAATAGTTCATGGAAAGGATTAACATTTTTTATTTTGCATGTCAAACAGACTTTGAGTAAAGTGGCTGTGAAAATTGTTCACATAAACCAAATCTAAAAAACTATACTAAGAAACAAGAAACCGCAGTTGACTTGAAAAATATGATAGGCTGGAAAAATATGCATGAATTTAAAATTACCAAAATAACTGAAAGAGACCTGAATTTTGTAATACTAGTAACCACAATTCGGAATGACTTCAAGGTTAAGTATTTGTTAGTCTGGGTAACGTCCTAGCTTGATACACCACTTATATTGTGTGTGTTAATTTAGTACGTAAGGTTTGGGACCTAGAGTTTAAGGTCGAACGACAAACTTTTGTGGAACTTTTCATTGCAATATTATTTACTCTCAGAATTTTGCAAGAAATCTGCTGAGAGCAAGTCGTTGCTTTTAAATATTTCGTTTTGTTAGGAAAGCCTGAACTCGGTTCAAATCCGAGGTCTCACGTCTAATAAGTCAACACCCTATCTACTATACTGTAGCGACTACGATTGTAAATATCTTAATTGGTAGAAAAAAAAATCGAAAGAAAGCTTGTTCTAGCATTGTATTTTGAAGGCAATAGATTCCTGGACACAATCAAACGTTTCATTTTCCTAATGTTCTTGCTCCTTCGCTTTGTGTGTTTCGGCTGAGAGTTTTGCTACAAGCAAAAGTTGCACTGGATGTGTGGGCTTGAAACTAATTTGAAGCCCAAGACGAGTCCAATTCCTTTCAATTTCTTTTGCTTCACTATACTATATATGCATGTATACTCACTGCATATTTATTAGTGTCATCACTTTAAAGATGTTGTCCCATAATAGAATAGAGTAATGGGGGGGGGGGGGGTCATAAAGCAAAAAATAGAAATGCTAAAATTTTCAACAACTGCTTTAGATTAGTTTAGCGGATAGCTTGCCGTTCGTAGGCAGGTTCACTCGGTGGCTGCACCGTGTGGGGTAAGTCATCTTGTCACGATTCGTTAATGGCGGGTTTGAACCATCCCAAACTTCAGGCGAAACCGATCAGTTTCCTTAGTATCATGTTCACCACCATGCCCAAACGTTCTGTCAACCAAAAATCGATAACGTCTGTTTTGAAGTGCAAGGCACTTACATAAAATGTATTGTGACGATCGTGTTTCTTCTTAGAATTCCTGTTTGAGTTCCAACTCAAATAGTTCCCTAGTTTTCCTGCTGCTAACTGCTGTACACAGCAGTTTTGAAATTCGGCACCCGCGTCCGTTGGGCCTCCTATGATTTGTTGAATTTCATGTTGTTTTTTCCAATTTGAAAAAGTATTTTATAGGGGCATATATGTCGCCTCTTTCTCGTCTCTTTTTCGGACAGTTCGTCCGCCTTTTAGTTTCCCTCAATGCCACAGTCTCTCGGAACCCAGTAGAGGCGGATATTGTGTCCACCAATACAGTATAGAATCCATGCAACTCTTAAGGCTCTTTGATTGCGTAGTTGGGTAAAATATTGTAGAACATCCATTCCAAAAACCGTAGATCGAGCCTTAAAAAACTTCATAATTTTAGCTTATGTATCACTTTTGATACATACTTGTAGTACATGGAATTGTCACGATTATTGATAGATTTTGTTACAAAACTTAAATATATTAATTAATTTTAATAAAACTATTTATTTACTATTATTACATTTTATTATCACTTCTATGAAATTTGCGCCAAATTTTTAACGTAATGTACATTGCAGCAGTGTTTTTTACATAAAAATCAAGCACTTCATGTCAGCTTGGTTTTATTTTTTTCTAAATGGTAATAATTTGACTAGCACCCTGCTTTGTGGCGACTTATATGTTTCCAATTGCTTAGATAGGACAGCTTATTGTGTAGAATCCTTCACTCTCAGTTGAGGGCTGGCTGAAACCTGATGGTACAAACCATTCTTGTGATTCGTTAGAAATATTTGTTGTCAACGTCATTGAGGTAAAAAAGTTTATGTCAATAACAATTTTCTCTCTTTGATTCCTCTCTGGTTTCCCGGATATGGGTTTCCCCAAATACTGCTGTAAGTAGTTGCTACGCACGTAGCAGGCACTTGAATCGAAAACTGTCAATTCGACTGCGGTAGATCACGAAATTTATAACGACCGTCAAATTCAATTAGTTACTCATTTACAGCGACAAAATTAAATATGAGTTGAATAGGTAATAAAACAAAACAAAAGGAAAGAAAACATAAATCAATAGCAAGCATTACTCCGTAAATCTCTTTATGAAGCTTGATTTATATAAATATCCTTAATTTCATTTCCCTAACAATCACTGTAAGTATTCCATCATTAAGTATCAAATTTCAATTAAAATCGCTGGAGGTAATTTTCATTTGCCACAATAAAACTAAAAAGTTTTTGAATTCTGTGGCTAAAAAACTTTAATTTGAGATGAAAATATATCAAATAGGAACATAAAAACATAACCATCATTATTTAAATATATTTTCTTTAATTTTCTTATCTTTCAGGCAAAAAAAAATTAAATTTTTAAAAATCTTAAAAAAAAGGATATATGGGCTGCTCTGAAAGTATGATAGCTAATACCAAACTATTTATACAGTATTATTTCTTACATAAAACTGCAAGTTGTGTGATAAAAGTTTTATGAAAATGGTTAAAATTTTCTAACAAAAATTTTGGATAAATATTTTTTTTTTTTTTTTTTTTTTTAAATCATTTTCATTCGAATTTCAGAAAAAGACTTTAAGCATGATTATTAAAGGCTGGAAGACTTTGGACTCATTTTTCGAAAAGCCGTAATGGGTATAAATATATCATTATCAAAGAGAATGATTCTGTTATTCATACGTACGTAGTTGACAGAAATATTATCATCTGTAATAAAACATGGGACGAAACACATTTTGTCTGTCACGTGAGATAAATATGAGAAGAGCAGTAAGAAAGCACACTACTAGCAATCTGTATGAAAATTGGTAATATTTTTTCATCCCAAACTACTAAAGGCAGCTTGTTCTGTTCCAAGTATATATTTAACTTTAGCCTGGCTCTGGTTGTAACACCTTCAACTGCTTCTATTGCTATGGCCACCATTACAAAGTGTAATTAAAGCTTGAAAAGAAGAGGGCGAGGTGTAGTATTTGTTAAACCAAATGTTAGCTTTGTTGTTAGGCTCGACTTTATGATATTTACTTTAACTGAACTAATAGCTGTTGCATGAGCTAGTCTTGCCTTGTCTGGGCTACAATTTCCATTTAATGAAGTCTTTGAGTAAAAAGAATTTTTGATTTATTTGCTGTTTACTTCAGCAGGACTAGACAGTTTTAGTCAAATTGGAAAAATAATTTTTATTCATTATTCAGCCTAAAAGCCTGCTTTTATTTAGTTATTGTGCTTTTAACTGTAATGCATAAGATGAAAAGATTGTGAACTTTAAAGGTTAACTACATAAAGTATGCTTTATAAATTTTAGTTCTTGTTTCTATCTACATTCTCATTATGTTAATTTATGGCTGTCTCTGAAGATAAACTTGCTGCAAAAATTTTTATTTCTTTCAAATCAATTAAGAGTTCTGAAGGGCCTTAGAAAAATGCCCTGTAGTATGCAACATTTTTAGAAATCCAAATTATAGAATTTTGTTCATGAATCCAAGCCAAAACTGGATGTAGTTAAAATAAATTTCTCCTTTCACACCCAAAGTTCGTTTTGCCTCATTAATCGAATAGGTTGTAAACAGTAACGAAGTCGCCGTAGTCTAGTAGGTAGTGTGTTGGCTTATTAGACGTAAAGCCAGGGTTCGAGCCCCAGGCCAGACATCAAAACAAAATATAAAAAGTATTTCTTCGGCGACTTTCTCTCAGCAGATTTCTGGCAAAAACTAGTAAATTAAGTAAATTAAATTGCCATGAAAAGTTTCTAAAAAATATGTTGTTCGGAGTTGACTTTAAACTGTAGGTCCCGCCACTCATGTGTAAAATTAACGGACACAATATAAGTGGTGCGAGAAACTAGGTCGTAATCCTGACTGAAGGGTTGTAATGACCAATTATGTATGTTATGTATGTGTAAACAGTAGCTGTCAGTCGAAGACACATGTAATTCACTCTGACAGTCTTTTATTTTCTTTAACTACACCCAGAATTTCGGAAGAAGTAATTTAGGCTCGTAATGATCGGTTTTTATTTTATTTTAGAAGCCAAGTGCTTCCTACTCTTTTAACATTTTGCAGGATATGTATTCCACAGAAGAAGAACAGTTGCTTCATTTACCTCGTCTCTGCAGAAATATGGTACAAATAATTAAATGTCCAATTATTATTCATCAACTATGCTTAGCATAGGCACTTCAAGCGGATCAAAGAACACATTTTTGAAGGAAGATTCTTGAAGGTACCGACACCGATTTCCCTATTTTAGCTTATGTGGCATTTAATTAATTATTTAGGCGGCGTTAATATCAATAGCTTGATCCAAAATCATCATCGGACTTGTGAGCATCTCTTTCAGTTTCTAGCACCAAGCCTTGAAAAGTCCTCTTCTGCATTATCCATTATGCGTCTTCTTTTAGGTTCGCTATTACATTTTTTAGCTGAAACTTTTTCATTTTCCTGTACAGCTCATGCAAGTATTTTTCTCTCAAGCACTCCAAGAACAACTTCATCTGATTGCGCAAGTACAGATGTTTCAGTAGATGGTTTACTGGTAAACCTTTCAGAACATATTCGACATTGCCACGTATGACGAATCGTTTATTGTACTGAAAAATTTGCAACAAACAAAGAAACGAAATTACAAACACGTCTAATGCTACTACTACTACTACTACTAAATTCGTCATTACAACCCTTTAGTTAGTATTATGAACTAGTTTCTCATACCATACCCATGTTTTGTGTGCTAAAATTTATCCATGAATGGAGCGGCCTACAGTCGACTTTCCATGGGAATTTTATTTATTCTCAGAATTTGAATGAGCTTTCGTTTAATAAGCTAATACACTACTCACTTGACTTCGTGTCCAACAATTAATGGGAAAAAGGTTTCTGTTATTACTAGTATCAACCAACAGATTTTAATTTAGATTTTCATCTTCCTCGTCATTTCTTCTGAGACGTTTCCTAGTAGTCAATTAATTTGGCTGCAGAATATAATTCACATGACTCCGAAAGTAGAACCTTATGCAACTACTGTAGAACTTCTAAAAGGACCTACTTTTCATTTCCCCTAATAATAAACCTAAAGGACGTTGCTTTTTTAAGAAAAATTTATTCCTTTTCTTAAATTTACTACATTTTTTAAGCACACATTTACTTTTAAATACGCACTTTTTATAGCTTTAAAAAGAATTCAAGACTTTAATATGCCCTTGGTACATAACAGATAAGCAATTGAAATAAATTCTTTAAGCATTACGTTAAAACAAATTCGTGCTTGAAGTACCCTCTTAAGCAGCCTATGGATGCTTTAAACACTCTCCTTACTATGATATCCACCCCAAAAGCAAAAAGGTAGACTTTGTTTAAAAGAAAAAATACCATAAAAATAATAAGAAAATAATTATAAAGTTCCACAAAGTATACAGAAAAAGATTTCACAAAGATGCCTCTGAAAGTATGCTATTAAAATAAAATTACCAAAAGAAAAATTATCACCTTATAAGTATGCCATGATATTTAATAGAAGTTGAGCGTTTTTCTTTTTTATTTATTTTTTATTTTATTTTTACGCGCTATTCCCTACTTGAAATGATTTTTTCTTTTCTTTCTTAAGCCGCTCTGTCATTTAATCTGTAGCTAGTCCATGGACAACTTCTTTAGTTTGTTTTTATTTACGACAAAAGACTGAAATGCTCACCACAGATACCATATTAAAGTAGTTGTGCGTGGTAATGTACATGACCATCATGGACAATAGTAGCAAGAACCAGGGGGAAAGAAAATAAAGGAAAATATTAAATTGCTGCAAATTATTGACAGGCTATCAAAGTGATACGGCAACAATAGAATCATGATTAACGTCTTTCTCTCTCTCTATGTTCTCTTCGTATAAGTTTATGGCATTTGTTTGAATGCATGCGTGAGATAACGATTTAGTTGGCTTGTCTGATTGCTAATCATTTCATTTTTACGTTCTTTCTTGCTTTTAATTTTCTCTTCACGACTGCGTTAGTATTTAGTTGTGTTATTACTTTCTTTGTTTGTGTGTAAAAGTACGCTAGTGTTTGTCATGTTATTGTTGTTATTTGTTGAGCAGTTATTTGATTTTCTTTGCTTATGTATGATTTTTTTTATTTGTTTTGTATTTTCAACTTTAGTTTTATAAACGGGAAATTTTTATATCGAAATTCCTCACCTGAGAGCAAATAGCCGCTTGTTATTCAATCTGATAGAATTCTATTTGTCTCATTGGCAGCAAATGCTTTGTATTCGATGGAATGCGGACTTGTCGGAGAGGTTAGGTTAGGTTAGAGCGGTAGCCTTGATGCCAAAAGCTTACTTGAGCACGCGTAACGGCCCGTTGTGACGCCACAAGTGAACGCAGTCTCTGTACTGACCAAATTATCCAAGTCAGGTTAGGTTAGGTTAGGTTAGAGGACGTGTACTTGTCAACTAAGATAAGTACAGTACCCGGAAGTCGAATTGACCCATTGTACAACGTCCTAGTTTCTCCCACCACTTATATTGTGTGTGTTAATTTTATACATGAGTGGTGGGACCTACAGTTTAAAGTCAACTCTGAACGACAGATTTTTATTTATTGAGAAACTTTTCATTGCAATTTTTATTTACTCTCAGAGTTTTTGCCAGAAAAAAGTCGCCGAAGAAATACTTTTTGTATTTTGTCTTTGATGCCTGGCCTGGGGCTGGAACCCAGGCTTTTGCGTCTAATAAGCCAACACACAACCTACTAGACTACGGCAACTTCATTCTCCAAGTCAGGGGAGAAGAAATTGGACAGCGCAAGGACTGCACGTTCTAAAGCACGACTACCCTGTGCTGGAAAACCAGCCCGAAGGTGTGATAAACGAAGCTATATCCTTGACATCAATGGACGATAGCTCCGTCAAGCTGACAAGGATTGGGGAGCCAAATAACCAATCTGCACATCGATAGAGATGGCGTTTCGAAAGAATTTCTGCGCGAAGTGTCGGAGAGGACTTAGATAATTTTTTACAGTTCGGTATAGTAAACAAAGTTGAAATTTTCTGGGACATCGTGTTACTTCGAAGAAGTAGATCCGTAGCATTAACTAGGCAAAGAGTTAGGTCGTTGGCTTGCCCGAGACCTGCACCAGGTTAGATTAGTAGAAGGAGAGCTTTACAAGTTACGAAAGGCGAACATTTTGGATTGTAGATTTTCTATCAGGCAGCAACTATCTTAGACTGTGTTGCCTCAGTTGGTTATGTCTTCTGGATAGGACAGTGTGCAACATCTGTCTCAAGAAGAATGAAATCATAAGGAACACTCTATGGAATTGTAATGACCTGTCCAATATTTTTATTGCGTTTTCCATTAAATCTGCTGTGTGGCGTTAAATTTGATTATTGACCTTCAATGGCTCAAGAAATCCAGAAACGTTTAATTGCACAAACAAGGAAGGAAGCTTGTTAGCAGGAATAATTTTGGAAAGAAAGTCGCATATAAACGAATTTTTTTTATAATAATTTTAAATTACGAAATACAATTTTTCGCGTTTATAAGCGGGGAATGCTTAAAAGCGGGATGCATAATTTCAGTACATTCTGAAGCAAACATCAAGATTGCATAAGTTTCAGTGCGGAATTATTATATTCGGGGAATATTGTATTAAGGTTATGTGACAATGTTGTTGATGAAAATGCTGACTGTAATAGTGTTATTGTGCGTGTGTATGTGTGATTATAATGTTCTTACTGCGTTATTATTATACCACTATTGTTGGTATTGCCTGTCGTGTTTGTCTTTGTCGCTCTATTCCATCGTTACTCTTCTGTTTATCTGTTTATATACACTTTCTAAGTATGTTGTTAGTGTTAAGTGTAAATAACAGTAATTGCTGCTGTTAACTATAAGGGACGTTGTATATTCAAGTTTTGTCCAACAATAATGGTTGGTTTCCTTTCACTATTTGCCTGTTTGTTTGCTTTCTACTCTCAAGTTTATTTTTGTTTATTTTTTAAATAAAGTTCCGATAAGGGCTAGCGTTTAACACTTTTTCATTCATTATTTATTTGTGCTTTAAATGCAATACTTAAAGCCACCGTAGACTTCCTCTCAGCAGATTTCTGGCAAAAACTATGAGAGTAAATAAAATTGCCATGAAAAGTTTCTCAAAAATCTGTCGCTCGGAGTCGACTTTAAACTGTAGGTCCCGCCACTCAATGTATAAAATAAACACACATAACATATGTGGCGTGAGAAGCTAGGTCGTAATCCTGTCTGAAGAGTTGTAATGACCAATTATGTAATGTAGATTGATCCCTAGCGTTTTCTGCTTAAGCTAATGATCAAAATATAGACGCCTATAGTTATGTATAAACATACATATGTACGCCACTCTAACATTATAATGCTATATCAATTGTAATTCATTAACATAATTTATTCTTCTTTTAACATTTTTCTTTAATTTTCATTTTTATCAAATATTTTCTTAAATATCATTTATTATGTAATACTCTTTATTTTTAATATTATCAACTATTTTCCTAATTACTAATTATCTCTTTTTACTCTTTACTTATAAATTATCAAATATTCCCTTATTGTTAATCCTGTTAATCCCGTTAAATCATACGATTTTTGTAAAGTATAAATAAGCTTTCGTTTTTAAAGATAAGTTAATTAAGAAAAAATCGTTGAAGTGACAACATCAAATAAATATTGATTCTAAATAAAGATCATTCTTTTACTGGCGCTGTCGGGTTTACGAACTACATTTAAAATTGTTAAATTAATTTGAAGTGAAAAAAAAGCAGAAAAATTATTAAACACTTGTTTCTAATAAAACTAAAAAGTGAAAAGGTATTGCAAAAACATAAGAAAATAAAGAAAATAAAAAAAAAAATTATTAAACACTTGTTTCTAATAAAACTAAAAAGTGAAAAGGTATTGCAAAAACATAAGAAAATAAAGAAATATTTTTGTATATAAAATCACAATACTGACATTTTTTTCCAATAAAAAGTGTGATAAAATATAGTTAAACAATATAAACCAAATATAACTTAAATAAAAAATAAAAAAAACTTTGAATAAAAATATATACAATATATAAAATACAATGATAATTAACATAATCGTTATTATTTAAAATATATAATTATCATTAACTATAAAGAAAATAATTTCTAAAAGAACTGACCTTAAAAATGTATGGTCCTTATAACAAAATAATAAACTAAAAATAAATATAACAACAACTTCATTACGAACTTAATGTAAATTTATTGTGCAGCATAAAACGAAAAAAAAAACGTGAAGCGCACAACACAGATTACAACAATAAAAATCAATAAGTTAGATCAACTACAGAGAGAATTTTGAGAAAACAACAACTACAACAAATATTAAAACTACAACAACTATTAAAATCAACTACAAATATTAAAACTTTTAAAATCAACAACAACATCACAAACCGGTTTTGCCAGAGAGTGAGCAAGAGGCTTGTGGAGACAGAGGCGAGAATTAACCGAAGATGTCTACAGCAACAATGATTCCCTTCCAGCTATTAGCCGATGTCCCTAAGTTTGGGGGGAAACCAGAGGAATTGGAGATGTTTATTAAAAATGTTGAAGCAATCCGTCAACATGTTGATTCAACATTTAAAGAAATATTTGACTTGAGAATACGCAACAAAATCGTGGATGAGGCTAATGTGTCGCTGATTAACAATAACAATCCAACGAATTGGGAAGCGGTTAAGGTAATATTAATTATTAATTTTAGTATTTCTGATAGTGTAGAAAGTATTATTAAAAAAATAAAAACTTCGGAAATAAGAACCTCGATTAATCAATTTTATGATTATATAGAATCACTTAAGACAAAATTAAATTTGAAAACAAGTCTTGATAGAGATAATGAACGATGGTACAGTTGTGCAAATAATGAAAAAATGGTTTTGAAAATTTTTATTGGGAAATTGCCTAATGAACCCAAACTTGTGTTAAAATCTAGAAATCCATCTTCTATGCTAAATGCAAAAGAAATTTTGATTGAAACAGAATATTTTTACGTGAACAAATTTCAAAGTTCACAATTTTTACAGGCATCTTCTTCTAATATGAATAATATTAGTAATTTTAATGTTAATCGAAAGAAACATTTTTCTAAAAAAAATTCAGGAAATATTAATAGTAATTTACAATACCAAAATAATAATAATAATTTTGAAAATCCAAATTTTTTAACTCGAAATTTTTATCGAAGCGGAAATTCTTATAATACAAATAGTGGAAATTTTGGAAATGAAAGCTATGACAATAGTAGAACTTTTAGAGGAAATTATAGTAATATTAGTAGAAATAACGCAAATCAAAATGTAAATGGTAGCGGACAGACAAAAAGTAGTAGAAACGAATATCCTATGGACGTAGATTGTGTTGAAGTGTCAAATTTTCAGCTTCAGGCCGAAGAAATTTACCCTGTATAGTGTTGAAAACAAAATCTATTCCAGTAAAATTTTTGATAGACACAGGTTCTGGTACTACAATTGTTAGAAAAGGTTTATTTCATTCTTCTTTTCAATCTGAGTTAGAACATCCTATTATTTTAAATACTATTTGTTCGAAAACAGTAACTACAACTAAAGTTACTATTCCTTTCTTTAAAGAATTTAATTTACCTAACTCCAAACTTGAACTGTTAGAGACCGAAATATTTAATGAATTTGATGGAATTATAGGCTGTAATATTTTGAAACCATTGGGTGCAAAAATTGATTTGAATGAAAATATGTTAATAACCAATAATGCAAAAATTCCAATAATATTTGAAAAATCTTCGAAACCGTACAATGAGAAGGATATCTCGTACTTTGAAAACATAATCATAGATATAAACTTCAATGAACCGAGAATTAGTTATCTGAATGATAAATTGAAAGCGGAGAATTTGAATGACGAGGAATTAATAGAGTTGACAAAGCTAATTAAAGAATTCAAAACAGTTTTTTATATAGAGGGTGAGCATTTATCATCTGTTGGTAAATATAAGCATATTATACCTACGATTAATAATATTCCCGTGTACAGTAGAACATATCGTTTTCCACAAGTCCACAGCTCTGAAGTTGAAAAACAAGTTAGTGAGATGTTAAAATCGGGGATAATAACTAAGTCCTGTAGTCCATATAATGCTCCCATTTGGATAGTTCCTAA
This sequence comes from Sarcophaga subvicina, assembly GCA_936449025.2. Classification (NCBI taxonomy): domain Eukaryota; kingdom Metazoa; phylum Arthropoda; class Insecta; order Diptera; family Sarcophagidae; genus Sarcophaga; species Sarcophaga subvicina. The sequence continues at coordinate 80,986,567 of OW388084.2, forward strand.
GAAATTAGATAATTCTGGCGAACAAAAGTGGAGAGTTGTGGTAGATTACAGAAAATTAAATGAGGTGACTATTGAGGATAAATTTCCTATTCCCAATATGGAGGATTTATTCACAAAATTAGGAAGTTCTCAATATTTTAGCACACTCGACTTAGCAAAGGGGTTCCATCAAATCCCAATTTCACCCGAAGACAGGCATAAAACGGCATTCTCCACGCCAACGGGACATTATGAGTTTAACCGTATGCCCTTCGGTTTGAAAAATGCGCCTGCATCTTTTCAAAGGATGATGAATGAGGTGCTACATGATTTTATAAACAACATTTGTGTTGTTTACTTAGATGATATTTTGGTGTTTTCTACATCACTTCAGGAACATATAGTTTCCTTGAAGAAAATTTTTCAAAGACTGTCAGAGTATAATCTCAAAGTACAGGTAGATAAGTGTAATTTTTTCAAACGTGAATCTGAATATTTAGGACATATTATTACTCCGGATGGTATAAGGCCAAATCCGGATAAAATCAAAATTATTCAAAAAATTCCGATTCCGAAAACAATTAAAGAAATCAGATCATTTTTGGGTTTAACTGGTTTCTACAGAAAGTTTATAAAAGATTATAGCCGAATAGCTCTCCCTATTATTTCAAATTTGAAAAAAGGTTCAATAATTGACGCTAATGACCAGAATTACATTGATTGCTTTAGTAAATTAAAGACAATTTTATGTACAAATCCTGTTCTGGCATATCCCAAATTTGACAAATTATTCGTTTTAACAACCGATGCTAGTAATGGAGCATTAGGAGCAGTGCTTTCCCAAAATGGACATCCAGTTTCTTATACGTCAAGGACATTAAGCAAGCACGAACTTAATTATAGTGCCATTGAAAAGGAGCTCTTAGCAATTGTTTGGTCAGTTAAATATTTTAGGCCATATTTGTTTGGCAGAAAATTTAAAATTCAAACAGATCATCGTCCCCTAACATGGCTAAATTCATTGAAAGAGCCTAATATAAAATTACAAAGGTGGAAGATTCAACTGAATGAGTACGACTTTGACATAGAATATATTAAGGGCAAAACTAATGTAGTAGCAGATTATCTTAGTCGTCTAGAAGTGAACGTTCTACAGGAGGAGCAAAATCCTAGCTCGGATTTGGCAACAATTCATAGTGGACAGGATAATTTAAATAACCATATTTTTATTTCAGAGTCACCTATAAATATATATAAAAATCAAGTTATAATTATGTTGGGAAATAGTTTCAGATATGAAAAGGAAAACGTATTTAAAAATATAAGACACAAAATTACATTAAAGTATTATTTTGAAGAAAAGTTATTGGAATTTTTGAAAAAAATATTGCCAATAAAGGGTACTGTAGGAATTTTATGTAGTAATTTGGAAATATATAAAAATTTACAACAAACGTTGATCCATTTTTTTTCTAATGTACCAGGAATGAAGTTTGTTAAGTGTACAAATTTTATAAAAGATGTTTTAGAGAAAGAAAAACTATTGAATATACTGGAAAAATTTCATAATGATAAGAATCACAGAGGTATTGAGGAAACCTATTTAGAATTGAGAAAAATAGTATATTACCCGAATTTGAAAAAGGAAATACACAAATTCATTAATAATTGTGTCGTGTGTAATATGTGCAAATTCGACTGATTACCTATTCGAAACAAGTTTTGTGTGACTGAAACACCCTTAAAATCAAATGAAATTGTACATATGGATATATGGTTTTTAAATAGGAATACGACATTTTTATCATGTATCGATAAACTGACAAAACATGTATCTATACATTATTTGACTGATAAAAATTCTGTAAGTATTGTTGAAAAAATTCGAGAAAGATTTGCCATTTTAGGAAAACCGGTAAAAATTATAGCAGATAATGAATTTAATACTGCTCTTATGAGAGATTTTTTGAGGTCAGAGAATATAAATTATCACTTTACTTCTCCAAATACACACACAGGAAATTCAGACATTGAACGATTCCATCTTACACTTAATGAACATATTAGGTTGTTTAAATTGCAACAAAAGGATCAGGATCTCGACGATAGGTCTTTGGTATATAAATCAGTAGAAATTTATAATGATTCAATTCATAGCACAATTGGTGTTAAACCTAATGATCTATTGCACAACAAAATTGACTCATCAATTTGGAAAAATTTACATGATACTGTTCATGGAAAAAAACTAAAAAGAATTGCGAAGGCTAATGAAGATGGCCAAGATTGTCATGAATTTGGAGAACGAGAATTTGTTAAAAATTTAGGATTTAATAATTTAAAACAGAAACCAAAATATATCATAAAACAAGTAAAAGAAAAGAAAGATACACATTTTTTGGACGAAAAAGATTGTAAACGTGATAGACAAATAATAAAAAGAAATTTTAAATATCAAAATCAAATACCCGATGAAAAATTTGAAAGAAAATTAACCGGCAGAAATTATACAAATAAAAAAAAATAAGATTCATAAAATTTCCATTCCATTCCATTGTTCATTATAGCTCTAGTAAAACTTGTTACACAAATAAATATACATATATAAAAATTTATGTAAAACAAAGAGAAAGAAAATTTTAAATTGTATACATATATTTATATCACTATATATTGAAAATGTTGTAATACAAAAATAAAATAAAAAAAATGAAATATTTAAAAACTTTGTAAAAAAAATTAATTGGCTTTAAGGAATATAAATTTTTGTAAAATTTATGTTATATAAATAGATAAAAAAAAATATTACTAATTATTTTTTGAAATATGTACATATAATACATTCCAGGAGTAATGTATTGTCGAAGGGTGGGGGAGTTATGTATAAACATACATATGTACGCCACTCTAACATTATAATGCTATATCAATTGTAATTCATTAACATAATTTATTCTTCTTTTAACATTTTTCTTTAATTTTCATTTTTATCAAATATTTTCTTAAATATCATTTATTATGTAATACTCTTTATTTTTAATATTATCAACTATTTTCCTAATTACTAATTATCTCTTTTTACTCTTTACTTATAAATTATCTAATATTCCCTTATTGTTAATCCTGTTAATCCCGTTAAATCATACGATTTTTGTAAAGTATAAATAAGCTTTCGTTTTTAAAGATAAGTTAATTAAGAAAAAATCGTTGAAGTGACAACATTAAATAAATATTGATTCTAAATAAAGATCATTCTTTTACTCTATGCGTTTTGCTTAAGGTTAGACAACAGCTACAGATAGTATTGCTCAATTTATTCTCAATTCTGCCTGTGTGCTTTTAAGATGGCTGCATAAAACTCATATAGTATCGAAGAGAAGGTTAAATTCAAGTATGGCAGTGTCAGCTCTGGTGAGATCATCTGGCCCCGGAGCCATATGATACGAATATTAATGTTAACCGTAGATCGAACTTTGTATCAAAAATGATATATTTCAATTTTTTAGACTACATAACTTTAATTCAGAAAAAGTTAGATACCTGATATTTTTATAATTCATTAGTGTTGTTATCGCCATTATTTTAAACCAAATAAAAAAAGAAAATTTCAAACTTCATAATTCTAGCTTATGTCTCATTTTTGATAGATACGACTTTCCTAGAGATTTTTTGGTGTCGTGTATGTAATTTTTTTAAGATTTCAAAGATTTTGTGAAATTTTATCGCAAATACTACAATATTTATGGTTTTTGAGAAAGAATTGAAAGTTAAGTGTGGAACGAAAATGAAAAGGTTGAATTTTCTATTCTTGATATGTTCTTCATATTGATTGAAGTAGTCATAGTCTAGTATGTAGCGTGTTACCTAATTAGACGTCAGACCAAAGTTCAAACCTCAGGTTAGACATTTCCAATTCATAACGAAAGGTTGTAATGACCGATTATATATTAATTATGTAATATTCCTGCTGCTAAAGACTTTGAAGAAGAAGAAAATAGGAGCTCGTCTTATGAACTGAAGAAAGTATTGGCAGCAACAAACATGACAACAGGATGTTTATCGCCAAAGATGGTACTACTTGGAACAGAGTTTGTGATGATAAAATATTACCAATTTTCACGCAGATTGCTAGTAGCTGTTTCCTGAAATCTTGTAGAGTCTTTCTTACTGCTCTTCTCATATTTATATCCCGTGACAGACAAACATTAGAAAAATGTGTTTCGTCCCATGTTTGTTACAGATGATAATATTTCGGTCAACTACGTACGTATGAGATAACAGAATCATTCGCTTTGACTATGATATAGTTACACCTATTATATCTTTCCTAAAAATGAGCTGAAAGTCTTGCAGCCTTTAATAATCATGCTTAAAGCCTCTTTTTCATAAAACTTTTAACACACAACTTGTAGTTTTATGTAAGAAATAATACTTCATAAATAGTTACGGGTTAGCTATCATACTTTCAGAGCAGCCCATATATCCTTTTTTTAAGATTTTTAAAAATTTAATTTTTTGTTCGCCTAAAAGGTAAGAAAATTAAAGAAAATATATTTAAATAATAATGCTTATGTTTTTATGTTCCTTTTTGGTATATTTTTCTTCACAAATTAAAGTTTTTTACAAAAAAACGTTTTAGTTTTATTGTGGAAAATGAAAATTTATTTTTTTTTTATTTATTTATTTATTTGTTATTAGTCATAGCACAACAAGATAATAATCTTATAAATGAAAGTGCTATGGGAGTACATCAAAGAAGGAAAATAATAACAAATCATTGATTATATATGTAATGAAATGTTTGAAATAATGTAGAAATAAAAATGAATAAGAACGTGTTAAAATCACGGGAAATAGCAATCGATACAAAAAAGGATAAAAAATGAATATGTGTAAAAAATAAATTAGGAAAACTACAAAGAACAATGTATACAAATATAAAGAAATATACAAACAAAGTAAAAATATATTCATATACTAAGATACAATGAAATTTAAAGATATATTAAGTAAAAAAATGAAAAATTAAAAACAATCATTAATAGAAATAGAGAGAAAAAAATTCACAAAACAAAATCAAGATATGCTAAAAACTACTTGAACAGATTGTATAACTCCTTTTTGAACTTAACTGCATTGCCTTTATTCTGAATATAATTAGGTAAAGTATTCCAAAGACTGATGGTGTATATAAAAAACTGGCGTTGTGACAAAAGAGTCCTATGTCTGTGTTGGATAATCTTCATACCGCGGTTGGATCTAGCAAATGTAATTCTACTAAATAAGTATATTGGCTGTTTTAGAGTAATAATCTTATGGAGGAGAATAAGGCATTTTATATTCAATAGGTTATCAAAATTAACTCTGAATATCCGGTATGAAAATTGTGATATATGGTCTCGACGTCCCCTAATAAAAACATATCTGGCTATATTATTATAAGCCAGGTTGAGTTTCCGCTTATCATCAGTATCACAGTTCGCGAAAATTTCAGATCCGTATAAAAGGACAGGAATCAAATACGGTTTAGCCAGTTGCATACGTATGGCAAAGGGAGTCGAATCTATAACAGCCCACAAGTTCCTAAGCATACCATAAACTTTACCAACGATGACGTTAATGTGGTTAGACCACGTTAGCCGACCATTAAAGATAACACCCAGATTGGATGCTGATTCAACAAAGTCAATTTTATTCCCCCTGATAATAATATCCGGCACAACTAATGATCTCTTAGTCCTGGAGAGCAATAAACATTTAGATTTAGAGGGATTTATACAAAGTCCATTGGCCCTAGCCCAGCTATCAATGTTTCGTAAATCACAGTTGATGGTGTCTATACATAGTTGGATATCCTCTATACGCGTGCTTCTATAGAGCTGAACGTCATCAGCGTACATATGTACGCTACAATTATCCAAAACATCAGGCAGGTCGTTAATGTATATACAGAACAAGAGAGGCCCTAAGATTGATCCCTGAGGAATACCTCTTCCAACGCTTAGCGAATTCGAGATCTTGCCGTTTAGATAAACTCGTTGTGATCTGTTCACAAGATAAGAACGTATCAGATTACAAGCTGAGTTAGAAAAATGAAAGAGGGTCTGTAGCTTCTTCAATAATATTTTGTGGTCAACCGTATCAAAAGCCTTGGTGTGATCCAAAAGAACTAAAAACGCTATGTAATTTTCATCTAGTTCCAACCTAAGATCATCAACTACATTGACTAAAGCAGTAGTGCAGCTCCTAGCTTTCATAAATCCCGACTGCTTATCAGATATGAAGTTATTACTCACGAGATAACTATTTATTTGTTTAGCCATGAGATTTTCCATTACTTTAGACAGGAATGGAAGAATGGCAATTGGCCTGAATTCGTTGTTGGATTTAGGAATGGGAATGGTTTTCGACTGTTTCCATTCGTCAGGAAAGGAAGACATAGTTAAAACTGTATTGAATAAATGAGTCAAATACGGCAAAAGTCTAGGTGACAAAGCTTTCAAAAACAGTGGATCTAAGTCATCAGAACCAACCGCATTCGATTTTACCGAAGATAAGCATTCCAAAACCTCGAACTGATTAACACAACGAAAACTAAAGGGATTTTCAAGCGGAACAAAACAAAGGTCATTATATATGTCACTATCATTGAGAGCGTTTACATCGACATCAGCAGAAGTATTATGACACTTTTGTCCAACACCAATATCACGGATTACCTTCCATTTAGCCTTGTTATCCAATGCGGAAGCGAACTTCCCGACGTAAAACAATGTTTTCGCAATCTTAATGCGTTTGGTAACCTCACTACGAGCTGACCTATGGATGGCTTTCAGATCGTCCGTTCTGAACCTCTTCCATCGCCTGTAGGCAATGTCGCGTTCATAAATTAAAGCTTTAATTTCAGCATTAAACCACGGTTGGTGTTTGGCTCTAACAAGTTTAGTTCTGACAGGAACACAACTGTCGTATAGCAGACGAACATTTGCCTGAATTAGTGCCACCTGGTCATTTACATTATCCAGTGAGTAGATTTGGTTCCAACAGATATTATCAACACTACTATTCAAAACTGCAAAATCGATACTTTTAAAATCACGGTATGTGATATGCCTGTCCACAGGACTCATAGGCAGATTATAAGTTAAGAAAAGAAGATCATGGTTGGAAAAGTAAGAGGCTGAGATTTGATCATATAAAAGTACCTTAGTCATATCATTAACAAATACAAGATCAATTAGACTGCTGGAAGTAGAATGGAAGTGAGTTGGTAAGGACACATTCACAGGATTAAGATGGAGCGACAACATTGAAGCAGTTAACGTATTATCTAGTAAAAGATTATTATTAAAGTCACCTATAAGAATAATGTCGTCATATTGAACGGAAATTTCCTCAAGAATAGAAATGAAAGGATCAACATTTATATTGGAATTCGGTCTATAAACACAGCCTAATAAAACCTTCTTCTTATGTGTGGATGAAATTTCAAGAAATAAATATTCAATTTGACTACCAATTTCAGTCATTAATCTTACTTTACACGGAATACCGTTTCGAACATAAATTGCAACTCCGCCCTCGTTGCCGTATTGTTAACAAAGATTCTCCTGTCTGACCGGAAAAGCTTAAAGCCCTGTAGACTGTAAACTGAATCCTGAACATCCAGAGGAAACCAAGTTTCGGAAACGCAAATAATGTCGATTTCTGCTGCTACGAATAAATGCCTAAATTCATCAATTTTATTGTTCAGACTCTGTGCATTTATATGAACAATGTTGAGACCAGTTCTATGTTTGGCTAAAACTCTAATCATGTTGTACACACAGTCTCTGGAATAAGAACTGCTAGAGTTCATCAGATTGTACGTAAGTTGTGGCAATGCAATCAAAAGCTAAGTAAATTATGATAAATAAGCGCAAAATAAAAAAGGAGTTATACATACAAATAAAGAAGAAAATAAAAATTGAATTAAAGTTGAACAATAAATTAAAGTTGTACATCATCAGGTTCATCATTATCAGGAAACTAGTTGAGTAGTTAACTATCAAGCCCAGGAAATAACTGGTTCAGGCTACCAATGTCCTCCACCAGAATTGGGTCTTCGTTAACTTGTTTTCTAATATATACGCAACCCCGCATAGTAAATGCTGAAGACAAAAGTTTTTTCTTTTTTAAGCGAATTGCAGCACGCAGGATTCTAAAGTTGTTCTGAGTGAGGTTCTCGGTTACATAAAATTTTACATCCGAGTTGTAGCCGATGTTCCTGAGCCGGAAAGTAAAACCCTTATGCTGTTTCCTGTAGTTAGCCAACGATTTTAAAAAGAAATTTTTATCGTATGCGGACCAAAGTTTTACTATTATTACGGCATCTTTCGAGGTCACGTTATGCTTGTTATTGTGGTTCCTCAAGCGGTATATCGATTTTAAGTCAGGTATGGGTGTGTCTATGGTGTTACAAATTTTATAGAAAATATCCGGCAGATTTTCCTCTTCAATAAACGGAATTTCATTTATCCTGAGTTCGGTTGAAACAGGATAGTTCTCTTGTTGCCGCAGTTTTGTTTTTAGATCCCGTATTTCCACGCGCATACTTTCAATTTCACCCGATCTATTTTCGAGAATAGTTACCCTCTCACTTATTTCCTGCAGTTTATTATCGAGGACATTGTATTTTTCGCGCAGGTCTTTTACGAGGTCTTCTTTAAATTCTCTGAATTTTTGATCAATAGTATTCAGAATCTGTTCGGTAAATTTGTCAAACCTTTTATCCATACAACTTAGTAGTTTAAAAGGTGAGTCGAGTATTGATGGTCGTGAAGAACTTTGTTGTATGTCCGCAATGCGTTTGTTGACAGGTGTGTTTGGCAATCCACCTGAGGTTGATGCGATAACTTCCTAATTTTCGACATTAGGCATGATTGTAGTGTTTTTGTAGGTTATTGTCTTTGATTTATGTTTGCGTGTGTTACTTTTATTTATTTTCTTATCCTTCCTTAGGTTATACATTAAATATAAGTGATATTAAAATTAAGATTTTTAAATTTAACTGCTGATACTTGTGATAAAACTTGCGATAACTTGGCAGCACTTATGACACTAGTGATTAATTGGTTATTCGTGATCTGTTTACTTTTGTTTATGTTTTGTTTTTGTTTTATTATATATTGTATAATGTTACTGTGTAGTCGTGAGAAAAACACCGGCACTGTAAATTAAAGATACTTTGTTGTTTGTTGTGAAAGGATATATTGCAAAAAATGTATCAAAGATAATTTTGTTACTAAGTTGTCTATTTGTTGTTGTTCGTTTGCTGTTATTTTCAATTTTGTATACATGAGTCACCCAAAAGTTAAGAATATGATATTTGTTATTGTAAATTTTAATTATTTCACATAGATTTGTGGACTGTTGCTATGCGTTTTTTTTTTAAATTTGATAACTACAGAATTGTTATTGTTCACTGTAGGATTATTTTATTTTATGTTTTTATTTGTTGTAGAAAGTTTAAAGTTAGAATTAGAATAGAATTAATTTTATGATTGTCTGTATTAGCAGATATTAAATTCAAAAACACATAGTTAATTGCACTTCACAAAAACTATTTACATTCCTTTATTTTATTTTGTTGGTAACGAAAAAAAAATTAAAGAAAAAAATAAGGCATCAAGCACACTTTTGCTGGAGCTCAAACATAAACACGTCTGTTCACTTCAAGATCAGATTAATTAATTAATTACCTCCAGCGATTTTAATTGTAATTTGATACTTAATTATGGAATACTTAAAGATATTTACGGAGTAATGTTTGGTATTGATTTATTTTTTCTTTGCTTTTGTTTTGTTTTATTACCTTCTCAACTCATATTTAATTTTGTCGCTGTAGATCAGTAACTAATTGAATTTGATGGTCGTTATAAATTTCGTGGTGCACCGAAGTCGAATTAGCAGTTGTAGATTCAAGTACATGCTACGTGCGTAGCAACTACTTACAGCAGTATTTGGGGAAGCCTGTATCCGGGAAACCAGAGAGGAATAAAAGAGAGAACATTGTTATTGATATAATCGATGTTCTATTGCAACGGGAAACTTTTTTACCTTACATGACGTTGACAACAAATATTTCTAATGAATCACAAGAATGGTTTCAGCCAGCCCTCAACTGAGGCTGTTACTGATGCGAGTGACAATAAGCAATTGGAAACTTATAAATCGCCACAAAGCAGGCTGTTAGACGTCAAATTATTACCATTTAGAAAGAATTAAAACCAAGCTGACATGAAGAGTTAGATTTTTATGTAAAAAGCCATACTGCAATGTACATCATGTCAAAAATTTTTTATAAAAGTGATAATAAAATGTAATTATAGTAAATAAATAATTTTATTAAAATGAATTAAAATATTAAAACTTTTTAACAAAATCCATCAATAATCGTGACAATCCTATGTAGTACAAGTATGTATCAAAAGTGATACATAAGCTAGAATTATGAAGTTTGTTTAAGGCTCGATCTACGGTTAAAGCGGTCAGCCATCTCATTAGCAGGTGAGTGACAGTTGAGGGTAGATCTCGTTCTCAGAAACAAGAATTTGAAGACTTCAGCAGAGGAGTGACCATATGTATTGATATTAATTAAGAATGTGGAAACGATAACTTATCTTAGCGAGACTGTTGAGGGTAGATCTCGTTCTCAGAAACAAGAATTTGAAGACTTCAGCAGAGGAGTGACCATATATATGTATTGATATTAATTAAGAATGTGGAAACGATAACTTATCTTAGCGAGACTTATTGAATGTAAAGTTTTTGTTCTGTTAAAAACCCAAAAAATCTGGAATCCTCTTCGATACAAGATTAACAGCCTGACTTAGGTAAACGCTTCAAGATCTCTTGATAATTTTCCGAAACCTATATCCGCTTGCGTTTAGGTTCTATCAGTGTTGCACACATTTTTTCGTTCCGAGATACCGAGATTCTTTGATATCGAACTTTGCTCTTGTATGTCAATTGTTGAAAATATTAATAAATTAATAAACATTATCCAATTATAAAGTTGTGAGTTGGGAACATAAGTATTGGAAAAGAAACGTTTTCGAATAACTGATGAATCACAACAAAATTGTGGATTGCGTCTTGCTAACTTTATTAAATCAAGACTACAACGTAGCTTTCACACAACGTGGGTGGTGTGGGAATTAGGTTCCAAGATGTAGCCGTCTAATCTATGTAAAATCGTTTTCAATCGGCGCAAGTTAGTCTAGAGAGATTGGCAGGGAATTGAACACTCTCTGCCGATCGTGTATAGCAAACTTTTACACTTACAACCCCTGACAAATGGTATAATAAATTTATTGTTATTATTTCATGCCAATTATGATGATGGTTTTTATAATAGAACCACCGGATACCACAGTACAGTAGCGCTCTTGAGGTAGTATAAAGATTTTTCTAGATTACCGCATTCATTTACAGCGTTCAGTCTCATTGCAAAGCACTTCCCATATCCAAATAGCCTTAAGAAGGAAGCTAACAATCACTATATTTTTCGACTGATGACACATTGAATCGGCTGCCAATAGTTTTCATTGCTAGTTTCCATAGGGGTATTACCAAATGCAATGGCTATAATCCAACATTGTTCCAATTTCGATATTTCCTCTTTTCCGTAAAAGATACTAATTTGGCCTTTCTTGGACTAATTCTTGAAAAGTAACTACAAGAGGGTGATTGTTTGTCAGCAGGGTAACTTTGTGACGCCGCGGGTTTAATTATTTCTGTATTTTTAATATAAAACTTTGTTTTTGATACCTTTTATTTTGTATATAAAATTAAAGCATACCTTAGGGTAATTTAAGTTTTAAATCTTGTAGGTTTATAGGCTGAAGTCGCTGTTGTAGTGTGTTGGCTTATTAGACTTGGTTCAAACCCCAGGTCAGACATCTCCAACTAAATGAAATATTAAAAAATATTTCCTCTGCAACTTTCTCTCAGCAGATTTCTGACGAAAACACTGAATGTAAATAAAATTGAAAAAAAAATGTTTCTCAAAAATCTGTCTTTTGGAGTCGATTTTAAACTGTAGGTCTTGCCACTCATGTATAAAAATTAACACACACAACATAATTGGTGTGAGAAACTAGGTCATAATCCTGACTAAATGGTTTTAATGACCAATTATGTATGTAGGTTCATGTATGTAGACGTTTGTACAAAAACTAAACACTGTCTTGGAAAGTTGACATACTCTTACGAAATTTAATCAAATTTTAAGGTCAACAGACCCGGTCGTAATATTAATAAGGCTGACAAATGGCATTAAAGCTACGCTTTTAAAAATAAAAATATTTTTATATATGCTAAGAATACCGGAAGAAAAAAAGTTATATTTCAATCAAGATATAATCGAATTTTTGCAATATTTAATAATTTATTTTATATATATATATTCTTTATTTAGATATAATCTATTTCTCCTCCTTCTTCGTGTGCATTCTTTAGAGAGGTCATTGAATTTAATGTCTACACCAACATAACAAATATTTATTGTGTAAAATAACAAACGGAAGTGCGTGTCCAAAATCTTAAATTAAACAACAGAATACTGTATACCAGCTACCACCAACAACCTTGCGTTCTTCCCTTTTAGCTTACAATTTTCTTGTCGTTTCAGACTTTCATAATTTCCCCAGGAAAAAAAACACGAAACTCGCATCAGACAAAGATTGTTCGTCAAACATAGAATATGGAATCCAAGAGCAAAAGAAAGTGTCTAACGAGTTTAGGAACTATAATAAACAGGATGTTTTTAGAATTAGTAATATAGGCAGAAGAAAAATTATACTTTATTTTCTCTCTCAAGGACGACAACAGCAGTAGTGGTGTTATGCCAAAGCAGAAAGAAAACAAAAAATAAGGCGAATAAAAAAAATGATTAACAAATTGGTTTCTTATTTACTTGGCATAAGAAATATAAAGGCATACAATTTTTCCTAAGCAAAATTACTTTAAGGGAAAAAACAGGTGAAGAGGGCAGTATATATATGTATATAGCAGTTTAAATTTATTTAAATTTAAAAAACTGGTAGCTTAAATATTCCCAAGGTAGTTCGAAATGTATTCAGGTGACAGACATTATATTTGGTAATTAGTAAGGGGTAAAACGATACACACTTTGTAAAATGTTGGTTACAGCAACTTTAAAATGATTTCTTTTTAAAGTGCTCAAACAGCATTTCAGACATGCAAACGTCTTTCGACTTAAGTTCATTGGGATTCTAATTTCATTGCTTTGAAATGGCTGCAGAGTAATGCTAAGATTTTGATTGCCTCTAACCCATTTGGTTTGATAAGAATGTCTGCTTTCTCTACTATTCCTTTCATCGTATATATTTCTTCCAAAGAAAGATTCTCACCTAGTCGTCTGTGCGTTGCTTTTCTCCTTTTCTTTACCATGAATTTCCAAATGATTTGGAACCCTTCCGAACGCAACATTATGTCTCCTTACCTTTGTAATTCAGCTTTCCAAAAATGTCTCATATCTTTTTCGAATTATTCTCATGAGAGCCAAGTGCTATCCTATAAGATAGTAATGCAACATCCTTTCCTTTGTAATTTCTTTTTGAATTGATTTGAGCACATATTTCAATGGCGTAGATTTAAGCTTGATGATTTCGCCCACATTTGCACATGGCCTTAGAATATCAGACTGCCGCACTAAAAACACCAGTTTCTCTCTCAATCTCTGAACTCAACCCTCTCACTATATAACGAAAAGATTCCTCTTTCATAAGAGTATGTAGCCTCTATGCTACTGCATTCGCTTCTTTCATTAAGTCATGTCAGGGGCGAGTTAAAAAGGTAGCCACTCAATTTATTAGGTTACGATGTCCCCTGATGAATTTCGCATTGAACTTGTCTCTCATTATTCTCGTTCACAAATTTAGTTTTATATCAGCTTTGTTGATACTTTCAATGTCTCCGTATGATGGAACCCATACGCTAATACCCAGCATTCTTGTAAAATAAAAATTGTCTTAGCCTTAATTATTACTGAATTACTACAGTAATCAGAAAGCGCAAGGGAATTTAATATTCAACTGTTCTGACCTTGTTGCGAGATCTGAATCCTTCAGTGAATACTTGAATGAAGTGCTCTAGGAAGTGGAAAGCACTACCGTAATAGATAGATAGATATTAGATAGATATTTAGATATTTTCTTTATAATAGTAGGATACATATACCGCTAGAAATTTTATTCAAAGCATGTGGCATGGCAGTAGCCACTATACGTCTAAGCTCATGTGATGCTCCGTCTTATTGGGGCATTTTTAAACGCTTGTTTCGCCAACATGCCTTGCGGTAGCCACTTGGGGAAAATAAATAATGCCTTAGATGATGAAGTAACAAAAGTCGTAATCACGACCTTCCTCACAATTCGCTCAAGACAGTAGATAGATAGGTAGTTGGAGTGGTAGCTTTAATACCAAAGACTTCTTGAGCATACATAGCGAATCGTTGCGGTACCACAGGTAAGCGCTGTCCCTGTGTCACCAAACTCATCCAAGAAGCTTGCCAGCGTCTCTATCAATTCTTTTTCTCAAAAGTTTATCACCAAATCTCAGTTCCATAGAATGCCAGAACGGTGTAAGGGTTGTTCACGTATATGTAATACACATTTCTGTATGTTTATGCTTTTTGTAATAAATTTTTGTGCTTATAGCAGCAATAAATTTTTCAATACAAATTCTATTAAATTGTGTGTTTTTAAGGGTTTTTGAAGCGATTCAGAAAATTTATTTAATAAATCAAAGCATATAAGTATGGCATTAAAAATTAAAATTCTTTGCATATTTTGGACACTTTTATTAGCATTAATAAAATGCTTATTTTAAATTTATGTTCACAGTTTTAGTAAATATTTTTTGGTAAAATGATGTCAATTTTTTAAGCCAAACTTTTGTATCTAATAAAACTAAATTTTTATCAGTATCGCTGCAAACAATTGTTTTTTTTACTGTTATGTTTACAGGTATATGTCTAATATAAATCGTGACTTAAACACTTGAAATAGATCGCGTTAAAACGCTACCAACTATCGCAAACACTCATTCAATCTTTAACGACATAAAGTTTTGTTTGGTTTTTATATTATTTACAGAGCAAATAAAAAGTTGAAAAATAAATATTCCACAAATAAAAACAAACACAAGATTTTTTCTATTTGCTTAAAATATTTATCATACTCCAAACATCTCCTACTACACCACCGCTTGCGGGAAAACACTTTCTTTTTTGCAAATATTTAAAACACCTGTGCCAAAATGCAGACGTATAAAACAAATTTAAAATTCTTCTGTTATTCTAATAGCAAGAGTTTCAAATTAATTGATCTGAGTTGTGTAAAGACAAATATTGATTGGATTATTATAAACCACCACACTACATAGCCTCTTAATTTCCTAATAGTTACAGAAAAATATACCGTAACCTTGTCTTATTTTCTGATATTTTAGTTTCCGTAGAAGTTTTTGAGTGCCTTTGGGCATGTATGCCAAGCTGTCAGTATACCATTATGATCGGTAAGCGGTCCCTAAAATGAATGGATCACCTGAGCTATATTACTACTATATCAAAGCTACTACAGCTACAATCTTAGACTAGACAATAATCCAACTTCCTTAGGTGGACAGCCACTTCTACCAGTTAATTATAAGCGAAGGGAAGATTTCCTGCTTACGAGGATGATATCTGCTTGTTAACATACATAATTTGTCATTACAACCTTCAGTCAGGATTACGACCTAGCTTCTCAAACCACTTATGATGCGTGCGTTAATTTAATACATTTGTGGCGGGACCAACAGTTTAACATCGACTCCGAACGACAGACTCTTAAGAAACTTTTCATGGCAATTTTTTTTTTGCTCTCAGAGTTTTTGTCAGATATCTGCTGAGAGGCAGTCACCGAAGAAAGGTTTTTTCATATTTTGTTTTGATGTCAGACCTGGGGTTTGAATCATTACCTTACGTCTAATAAGCCAGCACACTATCTACTAGACTACGGCGACTTCCTTCCGAAAACAAAGGCAATTTCTTGCTGCATGCCGTAAGTATCGAACAAGCCGTAGATTTGACGTAATTGGGCGGAAACTGAATGCAAACATCGTGAACTAAAAGTGCTAACAAAGAGTGTGGATTTTCTGGGAACACTATGTTCCAAAGAAGATCGGAAGACGAAGAAAATGTGTTGTGGTATCCTTTACAATATCTTCAACACAGTTTGTGCAAAATGTTCAGGTCACTATGTATCATATTTTGCTAAATCATTCCATTTCGAGTGGCCCTCTAACGTTTCTGTTGCTCAGTTACAAACAAACATATGAGTAGAACGTTGCATTAGTTATGATCAGCGGAGTTATCTTGGGCGCAAGGACGAACACTATCTTATCCAGAACGATGCGCATACTCACATGCGAAAATCAGTTTAAGGATGCATATTATATAGGAGATGCATCCACTTAAAGAAGCAACTTTCTGTAGCTATATTTGGACCTCTTATATGAAGTTCGCTTATTAGATGTGAGGCCACGTTTCAAACCCCATATCGGACCTCACCAACAAAATGAAACACTAAAAAATATCTCTTTCGGCGACTTCATCTCAGCAGATGGCAAAAACATAAATAAAATTGTCATGAAAACTTTCTCAACAATAATCGACTTTAAAAAGTCGACTTTAAACTGTAGGTCCCGCCACTCATGTATAAAATAACACACACAATATAATTGCTGACCAAATATGTATGTATTTGCATATACACCATAATTCGTGTTAGCGCCGAGCAGTCTTTGACGCCTTGTGCCGTTGTAAATAAATAAATTCCGTATTATTAATACCCGCTTTTTATTGCTACATATTATGATCCCCTCCACCTTATCTCGTGATTATCCAAGATCTATCGATGTATATTGAAAAAAAAAATTAAAAAAATTAAAAATCTAGATACTGGTGTTTCGCTTAACATTAAAATTATAAAGAAAACCTAAAAAAAACAATGTAGTAAACAAACTTTTTACAAATTATCGTACTGCTTAATATAACAACAAACACCAGCATAAAAAGTGATAAACAAGCAAACAAAAACACAACAACAAACACTACAAAAATAAATGTAAACAAAATACACAAATAAAAATAATGAAACAACGATGTTTACATTTATAGGGGTTTCGAGAAGTCTAAACAGCAAGGCACAGCAGGCGAGTGAGTTAGTGAAGTTCAGTCAGTCTTATGTGAAGTCCCGGTGTATTTGAAAAGAGTAATCGTGGTTTGAAGATCTCCGTTACACAGATCTGTCGAACAATTGTAGAGTGTAAACAGAGGAATAACAAATAAAGCAATTATTGTTGGTTACATAAAGTTGTGAACGGTGGCACACAGGATTGTGTGAATAATAAATAATTTATATAATACTGAACACAAATTTATTTTTATTTTATTTGCAATCTACGAGCTCATATTTTAAAAGTTTTACGGAGGTAAAATTGTGCAAATATATACTAGCGGTGGGGATGTTTTCCGCCTTTGGTAACTTCTTTTTAGCAAATACAAATACATGCGTTAAGCCTAGTCTGAGTATTACCTCTTAGAAGATGTTTCATATTAGTGGATAAAGCAGTGATCTATTCAGCTACTTCAGCCGTTATTTTTGCATTCTAGTACATTCGTCTTATAGATCAGTCTAAAATATTGAAAATAATTGTGAGAGATGGCGAGCAGATGTCTTGGAATCGAATTAAGCGTAAGGGTAATTGCCATACAGAGGTGCTTATGATGGTATCAGCTAGTGCTGAAATTAATGCAAACTAAAATTGATAGCCTTAAAAATCAACGGGGGCAGATGACTGAGCTGAATCAATAGCGAGAGACTCTCCTTGTTTAATTAAAGTAGTTAAACCTTTAACAAAAGACTTCATTCAAAGCAATAAAATATGAATTACGATTTCATACTTTTAAAGCACTGAACTTTCATAAATTTGAATTTTAATTAAATTACTGGCAGATTGTACCCGGCGTTGAGCGGGTTATGTAGTTTACATTAGTTTAAAAAGAGAAAAATGTTTTTAAATTAAAAAAAAACAGTGATTATTTGTTGTTGTTAAATAATTTTAAAATTTTTTATTATTAACACTTAAAAAAATACAAAAATCAGTAATTTAAGTATATATATTAAAAATTAAAAATACAAAAAATAAACTTATTCTATTATTAATACTTATAGGAATATTGAGTACATACATATAACTATTAAATAAATGCAATATAAATGTATTCTAAAAATAAATTAAATAGTATTGTTATTTTGATAAAACGCTTTTATACACAATATTAGCTGTTTTACCAGTTGGGGTAAAAATATATAAATTTTTCCCGCTTGGTACCCGTGAGCAGGCAACATACAATTGACCATGAGAAAAACATGGTATGTCCAAATTTAAACCAACCACCTTCAATGTTTGACCCTGAGACTTATTAATGGTCATAGCAAATGCTAATTTTTTATAAAAATTTTAGAATTGTAAAAAATATTTTTAAATATGATTTTCAATTGTTTTGTATTGAAATTCAAAACTTTAAAACGTTCTCGTAAAAAGTTAAAAAAAAAACATAATACCGTAATACTATTACAAAAAAAATATTTTTTTCTCGTAATCAGTGCATTAACAGGCATCGTTTGGGAGGTATTTCTACAAAAAAAGGTGGTTATTGTATACATTTTTCTTTAAATTTAAAAAAAATTATTATTGGGTCACAACATAAAGTAAACCAGCTACGATAAATATTTAACGGACAACATAAGCAAAGTACACGAACAACAATGTACTAGCAATAAAGTTCTCGTGAAGGCGCGAGCGAAAACCTTCCACATCGAGAACGTTCATCATACTGATCATACGTGCGTGCGGACTATAAAAGGGCTGGACAAAGTAAGCAGCAGTCAGAGAGTTAATTCAGTCAGCCTAGTGTGAGGTTGCTTGCGAACAAAATAAGTCGTGGTTGTAAAGATCTAGCGAATAGTTGTGTGAACTAGTGAATAAAACAGATTATTATTGTTGTATCGTTAAGTTCTATACGGTGGCACACAAAAGTAGTGTGAATAATAAAGAGAGTTTAACTGAAAATAACCACATATTTGTTTTTACTTTGGTTGCAATTAACGAGCTCATATTTAAACGTTTTTAAAAAGGCAAAAACGTAACAATATATATTAGGATGATGACAAAATTGAGAGAAAGAAGAACAATTTATTCAAATAGATACACTTATAGTTCCTTTTATCCCTTAACATACCGACAATTTCGGTTTGGCTTATTGGTACACTGCCTTTTGATATTATATTTTAAATAAAAAAAGTTAAACTAGAAAGAAAAATCGATTGTTTTGTGTGCATTTATATCGGGGTTCCATTTATTTTTTTTTTCTATGTTTTAATCACTTTCGACGGTTTTGGCAATTTGGTACCGATAGAAGGGACTTTAAAGCAGTCTGGTTATCTCGAAATTATAAACAACCATGCCTTTGAGTCCGCAAACAACCTTTTTCCAACCAGTGAATGGATTTTACAGCACGACAATGCCCCTTGCCACAAAGGATGGTTACCTACCACATTCTTAGAAAACGTTCTTCCATGGCCTTCTCAGAGCCCTGACCTAAATGTTATTGAAAATGTTTGTGCTTTCATAAAATATCATAGAACTATAGATAAAAGTCGAAAACGCGAAGAGGCTATACAAGAAATTAGTGAAATTTGGTCTAAATTGACTCCCGAATTTGCACAAAACTGAATTAACTCTATTGCAGAAAGATTACAGGCGGTCATTGATTCAAAAGGCGGTATTACAAAGTACTAGTTAAGTTTATTAATAAACTATGTAAAAATAAAGAAAATAATAATTAATATAAAGATTGCGATGTGTGTAAATAATTTTGACAACTTATAAGCATATGGTTATTTGTTTTTATTTAGTACTAAGAACCGTTATCTTTTCCAATTTTATTTTATTTGCTTCTGCATATTCCAGGCTAGGTAATAGTAAAATTTTTTTTCCAAAATTTACTTCCAGTAAAAAGTACTGAGACCTTTTTAAAGAAAAACGTAAAAATGCTCTTTTGTGTAAATACTGTATATATTAAAGTTCAATAATTAAATTAATGTAAATTTTATTTAAAAGTTTGTTTTTCTGTTTGTTTTTCCTCTTTCCAGTATGGTGAACTATCGTTAACAACAATTCCTGCCTTTAGTCTATACAATACACCGCAAAGAGCACATCCCACGCAGAGACCTGTTTACAGAGCCTCACCACCACTGCTGTCCACACGAATAGCACCATATATTTATACACTCATAACAGCTTATGAGGTACCCGTATCACCTACATCCCCTTATGGACTATGCCACTATTGGGTTTGATGGATAGCAGTAACGGTAGTAGCATGAGTGGTAAAGTTAGTGGCGTATGCGGCGTTAGCGCTAATCTTAGTCTAGTCTGCGGCAATTCAATGAGTCACCAATACACAACATCAACATCAAAATCTAATAATAATAACAGCGTTCCTGCGTAATCCTTGCTTACATCAGCACGCACGCATTTGGATTACAGTAATGCAACGACAAGAACACTACAATCGCCTGTTTTAGACATCAGCATTTTGCGGATGAGAAGAAATGAGGGCCGAAACTAATTTAAAATTTTTCTTTCTATTTAAAAATAATTGATCAAAATTTTTCATTCCGTTCTAAAAACAACTCACTTAAAATCATTTGAGAAGTTAAAAGTACTTTCGTTTACCAGTAATAATAATAATTACTTCAAGCAATTTTAATGAGCGAAAATGTGATGGTTTGTACTTCCTGGTAAAAAAATCTCTTTTCCAGTTACACGTTAGAATGAAAAGACCTCTACTTGCTGCATACTGTGTCTGTTGTTGTCCTCATGGAATAGAAAAAGCGAATGTGTTTATAATACTTGTAGAGATGTAGAAACCTGCGGTATTTAACTCTCCTCTACACTTCCTCTTTTCGAAGAAGTATATTTCAAGAATATCAGCCTATGGAGACACATACATATGTTTAAAGTATTATCTGTCATTAACCATATTTTCTTATCTTTCTAGCATAATAAGAGTACTGCGTACAGAAAAAAACAAAACAAAAAAATGCCGCATACCCAATGTTGTAATTCCTATTCCAGTGAAAGTGTTAAGCATCGATCGGGACAAACAGCAGTTGACTAGACTATAAGATCAGTAAAACACAAAAGATTTATAAAAAAATTCTTAAAAGTTTTTGACGGTTTATTGTAATTGCATACTCCAGGCATCTTATACCAATATTCTCCGAACATCCGAAAGTAACAATTGTAGCCGTCTGGCCATGTGGTCTGATCGCATCAACACAGATGATCAATTTTTCATAGCCAGCAATGAGAAGAGAATGTAAGAAGAAGTATCATCGCGATTCGTCTTACAACTGACTTCTTACCTGATTTTATGGCCTTTTTTGCATCCAATGCAATGTTCACGTCAACTGTTGGAATCAGAGTAAAGCATTAAGAAGTTTTAGATCTTCTGAATAAAGCATTGTAATGGTTAATTCAATAAATGTGAGGATTTCGTAACTGTCATTGTCTCGGTCATTCATAATACGAGTACGCGAATGCAATTATATTTCATATTTGTTATGTGCAAATATTTTTTAAATTTAAAAGAAAAACAATTTTTTTCTTCAATTCCATTTAATACCTTTAAGACTTTTAAACAAATTTATTAAACGAGAAAAATTATGCAAAAAAAAATTTTAATTTTTAATTCAATGTTATACAATACAATACTTAGCTAGTATACAATTTGCCTTTATCTAAAGGGAGTATTTTAACGGGAAGATAAATTGTTTTTCATTTTTGTAAGTGGACAATAAGATAGAAGTGAGCGTTAAGCTAAAGGGAGGATCATCCTACCTTTAACTTTTAAAGTTAAGTTTATATTTGAACCTGCCATATTACATATTATTTTCAATATGCAACTTCAAATATAAACAAAATGAGCAAATACAAGAAAAAAAGAAGCATCTCGTTGCCACTGCGAGAAAAAAAATTGATAATTGAGCAGTGTTATCGACATTGCTCCGGCACTGCCTTAGTTTTGAAAAAGTTGAGTTTATTTTATCTGTAGGTTGTAATAACCAAAAGAAGTTAAAGGTGACTTTACAGTTTCCTTTAGTTAAAGATACCTTCAACTAAACCCAACTTTAACGACAAGTTGTAATAATGACCCATAATACTGATAGCTGATTTCGTAACAATACTTTAGAACTTAAGTCGTTAAATCGCATTAATTTCACAGGGTTTTTTAGGACCTTATTTATTTTTAATTTGTTTTTAATAAAATTAATTTACTTTTATACTATAACATAGTATGTTTAAGCAACAATAACAAATTTAATGTAAATGTATTTATTTATTTTAGCAAGAAACAAAACAAAAACAACTATTAACTATGCATTGGATTAAACGCATTTAAATTTAAATCTTTTTTGAATTTCTATGTACAACACAAACGTGAAATCGTAAAAAAAGAATTACTCATAAAAATTAAAAAAAAATATTGATATGAAATCTATAGAACATATAAAATAAATAATAATAAATAAAAACACAGAAACAAAAAAAAATAAATAAATAAATGAAGAACAAAAAAAAAATAATGAAAACAGTAAATAATTAAAAATAAATTTGTTTTCATTGTGCTGAAAACTAGATTTAAATGCAGGTTTGTATTTAAAGAAATTGTCAACAATTTTTAAAAATTTTAAAGAGAAACCATCTCTATCATGTACAATAGTTTGTAGACAAATTGAAGACCTCTCAACAGAAACTGTCAGACTATTAAAATTACAATTTATAACTCTAAAATTATTATTAATTAACTTAACTTAATTGGCTATTATAAACCATCCCATAACGCGTTACTCTCAGAACGCGGTTTCCATATAACAAAGTTGTACACTTACAGCGCGCGTTTGGTTAAACAACATCCCATGAGTTCCTTCCGCAAAGAGGGTTTAATATAAGTTTTATTTACGACAGATTAGAAAATAGTGAAAATAAAACTCTTACTCAACTGTGGATAGAATTTTCTATTTTAGATTGTATTAGAATCTTGTCATTAGCTTGCGCGGAAATTAAAATATCAATGTTTAATGCGTGTTGGAAACATCTTTTACCTTAAATGGTTTTGCAATTTTACTCCCAGGTACAGAAATAGTAAACGTTGCTTCTCGTTTAAGTGTTGAAGAATTTGCAGTAAACCATCAGGACTTAAGAGAACTCGTACTCAGGGAAGAAACTTTTGATGAGGAAGACCTGATGGGTTTAATTGATGCACCCACCTCAAATGCAAAATATAGATTTACAAGATGTAAAAAAGGGTTAAATTTTGCTTATGATTTAAAACTTCATTCCATTCAAACTGATCGTTAAACGGTGCGCAGAGCAAAGTTACAAGGAAAGTTAACAAACTGCTTAGCTCTTAGCTTGTGGAAAAAAATTGCAATCGAAAACCAGTGTGAAGATGAATCAAGTGAGGAAGACAGTTCGCCCATTAAAATAATTCGAATTAGGCGACCCATATCTGACAGTAAGGATGAATGTTGAAAAATTACATAATTTTACAAAAGTCTTACATATTTTTGTTGGAAAACATTCTTTTAATTTAGTTTTTGTTTAATTTTTTATCTATCCTTTTATAAACTCTTTAATTCAATAAAAATAATTAAAATTTATGTTGTCTTTAATATTTTTGCGCGGTTTCCATACAACACTATAGACGGTTTCCATTGAACACGCTCCGAATTACCCTGTTTTGTACGGTTAAATCGGAGTTTTTTATAGCGCGGTTTCCATACAACGCGGTACTCACTCACCTCATTATAAGGGAGACTCATGTGTATTCGTAATCCTCTAGCCAGTCCTTGTGAAAAAAAATTACGAAGAAAATCTTTTTTTTTTTTTGGTTTATATTTTTTGCCTTAAATTGTATTATATTATAATTTTAAACCATTCTACACGTGAATACATACATACAGATACACACATACACATCAGAGAATGTAGACCTATGTACATATACATACGCATATTTGCTGTATTATTTTTTATGGAAGTTTTAGGGTAAAAAAGATAAAATAAAACAGAATATAAGACAGAGAGAGCAAGAGAAAAAGTGAAACAGGGAAACAAACGCAATTCTTATACAGACCCAGACTTACATATTTAAAAGTATGACGAGCTTAATTTTTTTCCATGTTTCCTAATTTTTTTAAATTTATATGTGCGACAGTATAGGTGCGCCTATTAGAGACTCTTTCTCTAGTGTGTCTCCGGTGTTATCCTTTTTTGGAAATTTCCCTCTTTTCACTCTTTCATATTTTTGTTTACAACTTTTAATGTTATTGTTGTGTATTTTCCTTTAAACGGTATGCATTAGGTAGACATTAATATTTCAAAACTTTTAAAATTCATTTACGGCAACAGGATAAAACCGTGATAGCGCATTAGTTATCCTTGTTTGTGTTTTATTTAATAATTTAAGGTTTGTTGTTGCTGCTATACAATAGAAATACTTTTTTGGAAGGATTAGAGCAAATAAGGCTTGTTGGTAAAAAATAACAACAAAATTTTAAGAAGGAGAAAAGGATATTCTATACTGAAATATTTATAAGGTACTACCAAGGGATTGATTACAGTTCCTCTTCATTGATATGCTGATTTAAAATTTGAATATTAATGCATTCAGTTCTTTTACCATCGATGTGGAGTTTAGTGCAATAGAGAACAGGACAATCAGAAAATTACATACTCTATTAAATGAGGTGCCGGATTTGTTGCGACGCAGATTGCAACGTTCAAAACGCATGGTGAAACTCGAGGGTATTGTTACATTTTTACCTTTTAAAAACGTTTAAAATATGAGTTCGTAGCTTGCAAATAAAATAAAAATAAATTTGTGTTTGGTTGCAGATAAATTCTTTATCGTTCACACAATTCTGTGTGCCACTGTTCACAACTTGATGTAAACAACAACAATTGGTTTGCTTGTTACTCTTTTTTAACACTTTTGCGTAAATGCTAACAATTGTTCGGCAGATCTTTATAACGGTATTTTCAAACCGCTATTATTCTCTTCACACAAAACGCGACTTCAGCAAAGATTTACTGGATTCCTACTGACTCGATGCCTGCTTTGCCTTGCCTTTTGTATGGCAACGTAAACAGTCTGATGAATGTTCTCGAAGGCGAATATTCGTGGCTTCGCTTTCTCGATATCTCCATAAATGTAAACATCGTTGTTTGTGTATTTTGTTTAAATTGTTTATTGCTACATTTTTGTTTACATGTTACCCCTTTTTTACTGGTATTTTTGTTTACTTGCTTATCATGTAAACAAGTTCATTGTTTTGTGTTTTATTAGCTTTTATTTATCATGTTAATGTTCGGCATACACCTAAACCATCATGTAGGCTAGTTCTGCGCGGTGTGGAGTACCACTCTACTTTTTATAGGAAGTCTGTTTCTTGAACTTATGAAAGTTGATATCTTCAACGATTCAAACTAAAAAAACCTCCATCGATTCGACATCTTCTTCATATACCCTACATTAATCATTTCCCACCACGTCAACACGGCTCCGGTGTACATGTAAGGCGAAGTGTTCCGTAACCTTAATTTAGTATTAAAATATGTATGTACGGTTTTCTAATCATTAGGGTATCAATTTAAATTGACAGAAGGTGAAAAGGACGGAACACAGAAATACATACATACATAGCTTTTATGAACTTGACTCAAAAGAAGTAGGAGACTTACTATTTAAGCTAAATCAACTATTTCATGGGAAATAGTGTCAGTATAAATAAAATTTCCTTGAAAAAATTTCTCACGTTCTCAAGTTTGTCATTCGGAATCAACTTGAACGTGTGGGACCTACACAACAATTTGAGAACCTTTTATTGGAATTATTATTTTACTTGCAAAGCACACTGCTTTCCCCCATAGGCCAAAAATCAAAAAAAGTTAGTTTTTTTTCTAAGCTTTATTGCACTAAATTTATTGACAACACTCTAAATTTTATGAATCTAATAAATTTTGTTGTTTTATTTTGCGAGATTTAATATTTTCGTCATTTGAAAGTGGAGGTATGTTTATATTTCATATATTGTGGTCGCATAGTCATACAAAAAAACTTAAGTTTAATTAAAAAATTTTTCGTGTTATTGTGGTAGAAGTCCCCAAAAGCCCAACAAAAATTTAATTTTAACTTGTCTTCTACCAAATTAAATGATAAAAGTTGCAAAAATTTAATCCCATTAAAAAATCCCTGAAGAATACTTTTTTGTCCTTTTCAAAACACACGTTTCTTAAAAACTAATTTTTCACACACACACATCTTATTATACATCAAATTGTAGATTTATTATCCCTCTTTAAATTAAATAATATTGTGGCCGCGGGTTTTTGCATATTTTCGCATATGGATGTGATTTGCATAGTCATCCTACGAAAAATAATAAAAAAATCGCATTTTGTTTTGTACTATATCTTTTTAAGAACATGAGTAAAGAGAAATAATTTTTTTTAAATGTTGTTATTTTAAACTTTATATTGCAATTTTGTGGAATTTGATACAGTTATGAATAAAGACAATACATTTGTTTAAGAAATTGTTGTTTTAAGCTTTATATTGCAATTTAATTAATTTGATTAAAATAGAAGGTTTATTCCGTCAGTGCCAATTTTCTAGAATGTATGCGCTTGATATTTGGAGTTCCACAGCTGGTAATTATCATTCAAAAGAAAAAAATATTTCAAATTATGGAGAAAAAATTGAAGGCTGAAGAAATAAAATTCGACCTGAGCAATTTAACAAAAGTTTTAAAAAGTATTTGTAAGCGGAAATTAATTATTCTGAAGGAGCATAAAAAATGTTTTGAATGTCTTGAAACTATTCAGCTAGAAGCAAAATCCCTTTTCAAGTCTTCAGAAAGAACAAAGAGGCGTGAAATATATAAAATTACGCAAGGTGATAATTCTTTAACCGAAGTTTTACAAAAACACAATTATCCCACGACATACAATGTGGAAATTTACGAGGTTTTGGCTCTTTTCGTTGAAACAAGACTTACTAAGCAACAGTATTTAACTATAAAAGATTTTGTGAATAAAAAAATATCGAATAATTTTTTCCCAAGCTGTAAATGTATCTTGACGGCTAAGGAAACCTGTTATCCAAGCACAGAAAACATTACAGGTACGGAGTCAAGTGCAGAGGTCGATCTGCAAGATCTACTTGGTCATACCGCGAATCGAATTGCGCAACTACAAGATCAAGTTTTTGATGAAGCACTAGGCTCAGGAGAAAAACGTTTAACACTGATTGGAAAATGGGGATTCGAGGGCAGATCTGGCCATAGCCAATTCAAGCAGAAACCTAAATATTTTAAAACAAACGAATTTTCATACTTTATTTCAAAAATTCTAAAACAAATCTATAAGCCAATTAACCCTTCAGAGATCAAATGGCTACTTTGGCTACAGTTGTTAAATGTGTGCTTTAAGCTCTTACGGCATGCTATGGGCTGACCAATTTTGAAGACCCTAGCTTTTTTGGTTTTGGAGATATTGATTTTTGACCGCTTGTCCATATAAGGGAAACCCCTGTGCAAAGGTTTCAGAAAACTACCGAGAGGAAGTCGTCAAAATTAATATTTTTCTCATGTTTCGTTTCGTTCGAAATGTGTCAAAGACTCCAGTCTAAGAAGCATTACGTACTAGACTACAGTGACAGATTACACATATTGTTACGTTTTGATCTTTTAAAGACGTTTAAAATATGAGCTTATAGATTGCAAATAAAACAAAAATAAATTTATTTTTAGTTCTAATTAAAATTCTTTATTGTTCGCACAACTTTATGTTAACAACAACAATTGCTCTTCTTTGTTATTCCTCTGTTTACACATTTTGCATAAATAATAACAATCACAAAGCAATTACACGACAAATCTTTATAACGGAGATCTTCAAACCACGATTATTCTCTTCAAACGCACCGCGTCTTCACACAAGATTGACTGAACTTTTACTAGCTCACTCGCCTGCTTTGCCTTGCCTTTGGCAGAGTAAGCAGTCTAATGAATGTTCTAGAAGTCGAGTGTTAGAGTCTTCGCCTTCTCAAAATCTCTATAAATGTAAATATAGTTGTTTAATTATTGTTGTTTGTGTATTTTGTTTGCATTTATTCTTGTAGTGTTTGTTGTTGTATTTTTATTTACTCATTATGCTGGTGTTTGTTGTTGTAGTTTTGTTTACTT
Source organism: Sarcophaga subvicina (assembly GCA_936449025.2). Taxonomy (NCBI): domain Eukaryota; kingdom Metazoa; phylum Arthropoda; class Insecta; order Diptera; family Sarcophagidae; genus Sarcophaga; species Sarcophaga subvicina. Next base: position 81,014,976 of record OW388084.2, read on the forward strand.
GTTTTGCTATTTTTTATGCTGGTGTTTGTTTTGTAGGTTTTGTTTATAATTTTAATGTTAAGCGATGTAAAAGCAAAACACCAGTATGTAGATTATTCATTTTAGTAATTATATATATTTAGCCTTTTCACACTTTTTAGTTCCTTCTTAGAAAAACTATGCGCTCACAAAAAAAATAGTATTAATTCCAAAGCTTACATTTGTTTTGAAAAATATAGCGTTATTCATTTCTAGGGATTCTTTTAAATATTTTGTTCAAATAGAAATAAAAGCAAAATAAGAAAAAATTGCCTTTTGTGGCAACCTAGATGTATGAGTTGCGCATGGTACCAACCATTTAATTTATATCACTCATACGCTGTAAGGTGACGCATCTCAACTTGATTTTGAGTTAAATAACCTTTACAACAACAACAAGAAGTAAATATGCAAAATGAAATGTTTGTATTAAATTAAAAATAACATGACACACATTGGTAAATCTGTTTTATAACACGTGCTAGCGTTACCACTTACCACGGGTACTCACATACTTTATATAATTAAAAATAAAATTAAACGAAAAATTCATCCAAAAATTTACGTAGAAATAAAACATAAATGTACAAATATGTGCATGAACAGTATTTAATAAAGACTGCAACATGAACTTTGTCTGTGTCACTTCCAACACTTTGTACTTAAAAGTGAAATAAAAAATGCAAAATGAATATAAGACTTAAAAAATTCTTTAAAAAATTGAATAAAAAGTTAATAATTTTAAAGCAAAATCTCTCAAACAAAAGTTGTGTCTGGTTTTGGTTTAAAACACTTCAAATAATTCTCAAAAGAATAAACAGCGTGGTGTAGTCATTGAAGTGCCCGAAAAGAACTGAGATTTTCTCTGTCATACGTTATTTTTAAAATCAATTAAAAAAAAAATATTCGTCAAGAAATACACCAATCGTTAAGATTTTAGCCAATTTCAATCCTTGGTATTTAGATTTCTTCCACATTTTTTCTTCTGTTAAACCTTTAATAGTTATTAGACAAGCGTACAAAATCCTGGGTAAGTAACCAAAATTCCGTTGAATCATAATATTCTTTGAGCATCCTCAACTAAATAAGAAATATTTCTCTCTGGTGCAATTGCTGAAAACTTAAATATTTTTCTACTCTAGACAAATTTTTGTTTGCCAAAACAAATGTTTATTATTCCCTTTTCGGTAACCACAAGAACCGCAATTTCCATCACAAAATATAATTACAAAAGGATACCACAAATTATGTTTATGAATTCTTATGCATCCTTTTTATATTCTACTCTTATCATTTATTCTTTTAGTTTTTCATGCGACTGGCTGTGAATAGAGGAAGAAAACATCACCAAGCATCACCTTTTTAATTTCAAATTAAAAAGAAAATGGGATGTTTGAAAGACAAATTTGTGATTTTTTTGCGTAAATTCAGTACAAATACGAAATTGTGGTACAAAAACAAAGTTCTATTAAAATGCGGTGCAGAGTAGAGCTAACTTATATTGCTAAAATTTTGCATTATAGGCCCACTGACCCTTGTCCACGTTTTGATTATGTCGGTCTGGGGGTTGTAAACAGACCAAACTATACTGGTATCAAAACCTGAAGTGTAATTGGTTCTATGTTAGACTGATCCTGACAGATGATCAAGGTTTGGATAGACAGACAGCATATTAAATTAAACACATGTCCGGCTCTGATTACTTTTTCTTCTAAAGCTTGCTGCTAAACAGTGCATGGCATTCTTATGGCACAGATAGCCGCGGGGCTACTAGTGTTCGTCACAAATATGAGCAGGGAGATCGGGTTTTTAGTGGAAACTATTTTTTTAATGAACTCAAATGCTAAACACATAAAAATACTAAAACACAAAACTATTGATTCCACCCTGGCAAATGAATGCGAACAGGTTATCCATTAGCTGGTTATAATATCAGAGAGGAGTCCCTCAAAAACCTGTTAATCACTATAAAAGTCATCCTAATCAATGTTGGTATGATCGCAAATCTCACTGTTCTAAAAATGCAAATAGGCGCTCTGTAGCTGCAAAAACTATCCTTGTTAAGGAACATGTTTATAATCCTCATTCCAGCACTTACGGTAACGTTAGGTCACGTTATATGCCTTTGTCCAAAGCATTTTGGTTTCCATTCGGGCATTGAGGACTGCTTAATAGAATGTGCTGACAAGAACATCACCACACGGCACACAAATAAGTAGTTTTGTTAAGGAATCTAAACGAAGTTAGTTACCCCTGACAGTTACAGTAGTTTACTCTGAATTTAGCATCATTGGGGGCTATATATGCATTTGAAAATATTAATGACCTCCTGTTACCATAGGGCAACATAAAAGTCAACTTAAAACTCAAATTCATTACTTTGATATATTCAGACATTTGCAGACTGGTTCTTATGTGTCTAGAAATGTCAAAAAAATTCACTTTATGTAGGTATACTAAGAATAGGCTATCCATTTTCCACATATTTTTGACGCGAGTACTGGGCGGCAATGAATTAAATGACAGGCGATATCTTACTCCGTCGACGAGTTTTAACTTCTACAGAAACCAAGCGAGGTGGCGCGTAGTCAAATTGAGTACCATTTCATTAGGCAATGCCTTGTAAGAAGAAAACTCCCATAGTACATATTCAGTCAGGAGAGAAAAATTCGATTGACGTACATCGATCACATAATGCTGTTCCACTCTATACGAATTCTTATCGGCTGGCACCGTATGTGTATGGTTGCTTGGAATGTCATCATATTCTCATGAAATAAAATACCACTTAGCTGGTATTTAATCACGACGATAACCATATCGCTTAATTGGGCAGGAGGGGAGGGGGGTATACTCGAGTCCTCTACATACATACTATAACCCTCTCTTCCATCCAACTTCGAGCCATCATTGTTTATTCTTGATAAAACCAGGAGCTACAGCAGCAGTATTATTGAATTACAATTATTTAGTCAGTACCTAGTTTCTCGTACCACCTACGTTAGTGAAGAAATGTCATCAATGAAGATGGACACTTACGAAATTGTTTTATGGTAAATATGTTTTTTTGAGAAACTTCTTACATACATTCTTAGCAAAAATTATTTTTCCTTTTTTTCTGTTCAAAAATTCAGAATTAAGGCTAAAACTTGGAGTTGTCGTTTTTTAACACACTAGACTATAGTAACAAGACATACTTGTTGTTTGAAACACCACTGATCTCTTCAACAGCCATTAATCGGATATTTATTACCCTTTGAAAACACCCGCCTGCAGTAGCCAAGAGATAAATAAGCCTATACGTCTGGTAACTGCGATTTGTAATCAGTATGATCCTCTGCCTATTCAATTCATCAAAAAATACTTTTTATTTCAGAGAGTCAGTCAAAAGATTGACGAAAAATCCATTCTTTTCTTCACTGCAACCCTCAGGACTTTGCTGAGGATGTCTGGTCTTTAGCTTTGTTGTCCCCAAATAAGAGTGGAGAAACTAAAAATTTCCAATATACAGCAGTGGTGTTATATGGTTTATGGTTTCTTGAGAGTACATATACACATACATAATTGCTTATTACAATCAGTCAAGATTACAACCTAGCTTCTCACAACACTTATGTTGTGTGTGTTAATTTTATAAATGAGTGGTGGGACCTACAATTTAAAGTCTGCTCCGAACAACAGATTTTTGAGAGAATTTTTCATGACATTTTTATACTTACTTTCAGAGTTGTTGCCAGGAATCTGGTGAGTGGAAGACGCCGCAGAAATATTTATTCATTTTTCGTTTTGTTGGAAACGTCTGACCTAGGATTTGAAGGGGTTGTTAATTCCATTTCCGTCAGAAACTGTGGCACTGTACCGATAGCGGGAATTGGTAGATTATTTTAAAACGTCATTAAGCGGCTAAAAATGGTCATTAAACAAAATCGAAGCTTAGTGTGTTATTTTATCACTCTGTCCGCACACACTGCTTCCTCCCTTCCACCTATGATATACCACAAGAATACGGGCATCCCTCCAGCTACCAAAAAATATGCTGGCTAAATAATGTATTTAAAAGTTCAACGACTGACCATCAGATCATTGCATACCGATTTCGCTTAATTAAAAATGGGGTTTTCTATCATGATATGCCTCTCCTTCAACGCATTCGCACCTTTTCGCTTTGTTAAGAGGGTATGACAACTGAAATATTTTCAATTCCATTTATATTACGAAAGCTTTTTCCGCTTATGTATATGGCATAAAATGTATCGAACTTAATGACAATAAATGACAAATAACACTAATACTACCACTATAATGTCACTAACATTGGCTATAAATAGTTGGCAAATGAAAGTGTTATAAAACTCAATTAAGCTACTGAAAAAAGCCACAACAGCAACAGCAATGACGGCAACGGTAAATAAAATAGTGAACTAGAAAACCCCAAAAAAATGGCTCTTCAAACCGAAACATAGAATTCTTTCTAAACCACATGAAGTATTAATGAGCAAAAACAGCCAAAAAACAAAAACTATGGCCAAAATAAAACCACGTACAATACCGCTAATGGCAATAACGGCTAAAACATAACCATCTTTATAACCATCACAATTATAACGGGTAAATGTATGTGTATATACAAACATTTCTAAATTTTGTTTTTGTTGTTGTTACAAAAGGTGTCTCAAAAAGAAGTTCATATTTACTCACATACATACCAGAGATTATCAATGAAACGTTTTTTCGCTACTCATAAGCACTCATGAAATTTTGAATATAAGTGAGTCAACGATACTGAAATTTAACTTCTCTGATCCATTCGTACTCAGTGCAATGTTGATTTACAATGAGTATGAGTACAACGTTGACATCGAACTCATACCATTCGAAATATGTTTGATTCATACGCCTACTTATTCGGATTCATAACTTTAGAAAAATACATAAATACTTATAAATGATTTGAGTGACTCGAATCATTCATCAGTCTTAGTTGTTGTTGTATTTACAAAAAAAAAAGATAGAGCCACAAAACCTTCTAGTGAGGATTGCGGTGTTCGTTCGCGAATCATACTAATTTTGTGAATCATGTAAATGTTGAGTCATGGAGAGGTGAAATCAACAACATCATACGAAGAGGACTTCAAACTTTGAATATGAGTAGTATGAGTATAATATTAAAATAAATATGAATGCGTATAAGTATCAGAAATTATGAGTATGATTCGATTCTACTCATCTTTTTGATTACTCATTGCTGATCTCTGATACGTACATAATTGGTCTGAAGGGTTGTAATGATGGATTAAGAATATAAAAAAATATTTCTTCGGCGACTTCCTCTCGGCAGATTTCTGGCAAAAAATCTGAGAGTATATAAAGTTGCCATGAAAAGTTTCTAAAAAAAAACTGTTGTTTGGAGACGACTTTAAATTGTGTGTACCGCTACGTATGGACAAAATTAGCCCATAAGTGGTGTGAGAAGCTAGGTCGTAATCCTGACTGAAGGGTTGTAATGACAACTTACGTAAGGACGTAAATTTCTACACAGGTGTACAAGTCCATCTGTCTTATTTCTGCACAAACCAGTAAGCAAATTCCACCAAAGAAAGTTTTGTTTCGGAAACCGCCGGATATCAGAAGATCGGCCAACCGAAAGCAGAAAGTTTATGGACGCTCTTTACTTCAACTAAGAATTTCACCCGTTATTGCCCAACCGATAATTTCACTTACCAGTTTTTTAAACAGCTGTAAAGCTAAAAATATGTAAAAAATTAAATTTTTTGTTAAGTTATGACATTATTTAGAGTCTTTTAAGAAAACAAATTGAAGGATTTTTATATATTGTTATTCATGAGCCTTTGGCTAACGTTTTCGCAAACCTCCAAAAATACAAATTTTTTAAACTTACATAAAATTAATATAAGAAATGAAATTGGCTAACAGTTATCTGTTTCTAACCAATATTCCATGTTACTTTTATTACATATAAAAAACAATTTGATTTAGTTTCACTAAACGCTTGAAATATTATTACTTTTCCATGTGGTAATTTTACTTACCAATGGGCAGAAACGTATAGCAAATCAGGCAATATTTCATAAAAGCGCTAGAAGACACAACATAACCACTATATGCTCAACACCGGTGTTTTCTTTACATAGTTGTCCTATTCTTGTTGTTCTACTTGGGGGAAATCCCCTTGTGGCTCGTATTAAAAGTGAAAATAATTTTTAAAAAGTTTAAATATTTTTTAAAAATGAAATCAAGAAAGTTTTTAAAACTAGAAGAGGTAGCTGCGATTTTAGAAAATGAAGATAATAATGAAATTGCATTCTCGTCAAATGTTAACGTTGTATACATTCCACCTGACCTAGATGATGTTTCTGATGGAGAGCATATTGATGACATTATGGATGAAAATGCTCCACTCGATGTTGAAATTGCTGGTACAGTTGAACTTCAGTATTGGCCAGGAGACGACTTTGGCGACGATACAATTGTAGAGCTTTCCCCTAAAAGAAAGAAACTTTCAACAGCAGTAAAAAAACCAATATGGCCAAAAAAACTACAAACGTTTGATAGAACGCCAGTTAACATTGAAGAAGAGCGCATTCGTGACGTTGTGGAAAAACTAAGTAGAAAATCCCCTATTGAACTATTTTATCTCTTTTTTGATAATGAAATGCTCCATATCATTGTTGAACAAACAGTAGATTTTTTGCGTTTTAATAAATATCTTAAAAAATTTTAATTTTTGTGTATTATTCATAAAAAGGTTAACACATCTGCCCACTGGTAAGTAAACTTACCACCTCATATCTCGAAAACCAATCGTTCCATTTTCTTTAAACTTTAAATATATCTTAGTTAGACCTAAAAACTCATACACAAAAAATTTCATTAGAATCGCTCAACATTTTCAGGTACCGAGCAATAATGTGTTAATTTTAGATATACATAGAGCATTGAATAAGCTGCTAATTAACAATAGTGATCTGGGATTTGAACCACGGCCTCACTTCTAATAAGCGAACACTTTACCGACTAGACTACGGCAACTTCAACTCCTACTGTAAAGAAACTCTCTGAACAATTTTTGTCGCTCATATTCCCAATGTTTGTCTCTTGCAAGGATTTTGCAAGTGATTTTCCAAGAAATCAGTTATCCAACCTGGTTTCTACGCATTAAAGGCGCCAAGTTATCTTTTTTTAACTTTTGCACTCATAATATTCGGCAAGTTTGGTTGCCATGCGCTGTAAGGAAATTACCACTTGTGTCCTTTTGCGTGTCCACAATAAGTTAATGAAATATAAACTTTGCTTTACCATACCCTGTATATTTGTTACGTGGAGTTTATGACATGTCAATGTCAAATAATAGGAAACAATTACAACAGCAACAGCAAAACAACACATTCAAATTTTGTTGGCAAAATATTTGACAAATAAACATAATAATGTATGTAAGACAAATGCAACACATACATACAAATATACAAATTTAATTAATACATAAACATGCTGTTATCCCGATCTAATATTCGCTGACTTTTACATATACAAACGTAAGCACGCACTTCCTAATGATTATTTTTGATCACAAATACATGTTTATTACCGGGTTATCAAATATTCTGCCTGATGCTCTCTCTCTCTCTCTCTCTCTCTCTCTTATACATACATATTTGATATGTATATGTGTGTGCATCCGTTTACCCATGTGTATTGCAAATATTTTTCTCGCTTTTTTTAATATAATGAACAGGAACACTAATTAAGTTGTGTTTTATACTGACAACAAACTCACACAGCCATGCGTATATCCCGAAACAAATATTTTTTCATTCATTTATTGTAACACATACACATTTGCAATGCATTTCCTCGTCACTTTGTGTTGGCAGATGATGATTTTGTTTACAAGTTATGGCGGAAATGGAAAATATTGAATGATGCGTTGTTTTTTGGGCAACTTAAGGGAATAATTCTGTTTTAAATGGAAAGGCCTTTTTTTGTTTTCATGGATAAAAGTGAAAAAAAATGTCGGCTACTACTGGCTATATGCCTATAGGCCAATTCTCGTTTGGTTTAAGATCCAGTGATCTTCAACGAGCTTAAAATTCGATTAAATATTTTTTACACCCAAGTCGATCCTAATGATTCTAATACAAAATAATTGACAACCTTACGAGGACGGATGCCCGCTATGTATTTGCCAACAGAAAAAGGCGCCTATTTTTTTTCTTTTTAATGACTTGAGCCGAAGGAGCGAATCGCCGAAAGACACTTTTGGTCCAACAAAAGTGTGTACGATTCACTATTGCTGGTGCCTACTTATTTAACCCACCTCTTATATCCTTCAACCAATTTCCATCCGCGATACTGCCGTAAGGTATCACTTCGCGGAGGGCGCTGGTTTGATTTAAAGCTTTCTCATATTAAATTAAATTTAAATTTCGCCTTCGTGCCTCCAACCTTCGGATTTCCAGTATAACTTCAGCCATTCTCTGGCTATATTGGCTCCCTAGAATGCCAGAATACAACACCTCCCCCATAAGTCGGTTTGGCTCAAAACTCGATTTCCCGGGCCATCTAAATATGTGGCGGCATATTCGAATATGCTCCATGTCTACACAGTTTGGGCATATAAGGGAGGTATCATGTTCAAATCTGGGCAGGTATTTCTTGTAGCGTCAATGACCGGTCACATACAAGTTCAGCAGTTCGTTCTGCATCCAAAGGGTTATATTAAGGAAAAAATTATCCGACCTATAATGTCTACTTCTGTAATTTTTTACACAACTTACGTATCGACTTGAAGGTGAACAAATTTCGTTCTCTCTTTTAACAAATTTTCGAAAATAAAAGGCTTCAGCCTACACCTATTTTTTACGGAGCACAACAACTTTTCACAGTGAAATAGTCTACAGAATGGTGATGTCCTCTATATGCCTGATGTTTATCAAAAGCATTTGATACCGAACATCATCAGGCGATTTGAAAAGCACTATACTGTAAGAAGTTGTATTAAATGTTTACATCAGACCTCTTTACCCTAGCTCAACAAGTCGGTTCATGTACGATTGTTGGGCAATAAAGGCGCTGGAGGATCTGCCCGTTAAATATGATGCTTTTGTGATTATAGTTGATATTGCAAAGCAAGTGCAGTACGAAGTTCATCAGGAGATAATGTGACCGGGTGGCTAGCACTCTTTTTTTCACTCTCCCCTGGACGGAACCCGTAGACTGTATGATTTTGGGAAATGCTTTGCAACTGAGTAACAAGAGTGAGCGATATAATCCGAAACCTTTAAAATAGGCATCATTTTATACGAATGAGATGAAGACAGATATTATTGGAAGTAATAATAATAGTGAAATCGCCTTAGTCTAGTGGGTAGTGTATTGACAATGGATCTTTGAAAGAACTCCTTTTGTATTGGAGTCTATAGAACGGTATTCACGTGATGTGGTTTATTTAGGCAAGTCGTGATATCCTCGATGCGAATTATGATGAAATATTTCTTAGGCGACTTCCTCTCGGCAGTCTTCTGGCAAAAACTCTCCGAGTAAATAAATTAGCAAAGATAAGTTTCTCAGAAATTTGTCGTTCTAAGTCGACTATAAACTGTAGGTCCCAGCACACATGGTTAAAAGATTAAAACACACAACATAGTTGGTGTAAAAACCCAGGTTGTAAATCTGACTAAAGCGTTGCAATAAACAATTATGTACGCAAGTAATAAAAGTACTACTTTAGGTTTTTTAAAGAGTTAAAATACTTGATATTACTCAATGGGACATTATAATGACTAAATTTTAACTGCATTGAGATTTTGCTGACAAAAGTCTCCTGAACATTAAGAATTATTTGACCCGATTGTATATCAAACCTTCATTTTCTTAATAATGAAAAAACCGAAGACCTATAAAACTTTGATTTGTTTTGATTTTCCTTTCCTTTTGTTATGCCACCTTATTTGTAACAAAAAACGTTTCCACGAGAACACGTTTCAAATAAATTTCTTGTTAATCAAAAATTTTTAGATTTTTCTTTTACCTTAAATTTCCTTTGTTTATGTTTTATTTCGTGATGTTTATTGTATTGTTTATTTAATAAAGTACAACAATAGTAAATATTAACCACATGTTTAGCTAAAATTGGCAAAAACAAAAAATTCAAAATAAATTTTCGGGGAACTTTTTTGGAAAATTTATTTTCGTTTATTTTTTCTCTTTGCTTTTGTAGCCATTTAATATTATAAATGGCTTTGAAAATCAAAGGTTAAATAAAAATCCATAAATTTTAAACATGGAAGTTTGCTTGTAATAATTCTAAGCGGAGTACAAAATTACGAAAACAAAATATAAACAAAAACGATTACAAATAAAAAACAGTTATGATATAAGGTGGTGTGAGTTTGATAAAAACCGTTATTGGATTTTGATTGAATAAAATTTAGCTAAATGTCTACCCCAAATTAATACAACCACCTCGCAAGTCATATTTTTAAAAAGATACGCTCACGTATTCTAACATAAACAAGCACAATTCATCATCGTTCTTGCCTATATACCAGAGGTCAACAATGAGTATTCAAAAAGATAAGTAGAATCGAATCATACTCATAATTTCTGATACTCATTCATACTTATTTTAATATCATGGAACCTCTACTCATATTCAAAGTTTGAAGTACTCATCATATTCATACTTAATAACACGTATGATGCTGTTGATTTCGACTCAACACTTACAAGAATCACAAAATAAGTATGATTCGCGTACGAACACTACAATACTCACTAGAGGGTTGTGGGTTTGCTTTGCTCTCTGTCTTTGCCTCTTTTTTCTTTTTCTGTAAATGCAACAACAACTAAGACTGTAAATTTTGATGAATGATTAGAGTCACTCAAATCATTTATAAGTATTATAAGTATTTTTCTAAAGTTATGAATCGGAATGAGTAGGCATAAGAATCAAACATATATCGAATGGTATGAGTTCGATGTCAACGTTGTTCTCATACTCATTGTACTCATACTTATAAATCAACGTTCCAGAATACCTTCAGCCATATGCTCATTACACTCGTTCTATATAATTTGAGAATTTAACATTTCACCCAAAGACTTTAATTGTCAGGAAAAATTTCTCAAAGCCATCAGAATATCTGGCAGTAAAAGTCTATGTTATGTGTCCTCAACCACAAATACACAGTTTTGGGCTGGCAGTTATATCAGCGATAAACTGTAAGCTGACCTCTCATTGTGATTGTCATTTGCACACGAAAATCCGTCATTCCGCACTATGCCCTTCCAATCCTCAAGAAAGCGGAAATAATTTCACCGAAATATCTATCAGATCATTTAAATTGTAAACAAAAGCTACAAAACCAGAAATAATGAACTTGTTTACATGATAGACAAGTAAACAAAAGTATACCAACAAAAACACCATTATAAAAAAAAATGATAATAAGTAAACAAAAATACAACAACAACACTTCAAGAGCAAACGTAAACAAAATACGCAAACAACAATAATGTAAACAACATGTTTACATTTCTAGAGATTTCAAGAAGGCAAACTCACTAGCCTTCAAGAGCATCCATCAGACTGTTTACCCTGCAATATAAAAGGCAAGATAAAGCAGGCAACGGGGTTAATGAAAATACAGTCAGTCTTGTGTGAAGACGTGGTATTTGAAGAAAGTAATCGTGGTTTGAAAATCTCCGTTATAAAAATCTATCGAACAAATTGACTACTAGTATTTATTGTTTACGCAAAAGAGTGCAAAGAGGAATAACAAACAAAGCAATTGTTGTTGTTTACAACAGTGTAAACAGTGGAACAAATATTGCGAACAATAAAGAAATTAATTAAAACTGAACATAAATTTACTTTTATTTTGATTTGCAATTTACTAGCTCGTTTTTAAAAGGCAAAAACTTAACAATACTAAAAAAAGCTTTCGCAATCTATCCACAGTTCGCGAAATTAAAGGTGCTCTTGATATTAAGTGTAACCATTGCAAGCACCCCTTGGAACGAATCCACCATCGTTCACCTCCTATGGCGCCTCTTACGATGTTTCTCGCGCCTCTAGTAAAACGTTCTTTTCGCCGTATTAACCTGAGGCCACGGTTGAAACTCCTTCAAAACGAAATATGAAAAAATATTTTTTCTACCACCTACTTTTAACAAATTTCTGTCAAAAATATTGAGAGTAAATAAAATTGCCCTGAAAAGTTCTCAAAAATTTGTTGTTCGAAGTCGACTTTAACCTGAAGGTCCCACCACTTAAGGATAAAATTAGTACACATGGGTGTTGTGAGAAGCTAGGTGGTAATCTTTTCTGAAGGCTTGTAATGACCAATTATGTATGTATGTATGTGTGATAGTAAAGACAAAATTCATGTCTTTGCTAAAACTTCCTTTATTTTAAGTATTCTTGCATAAAAACAAATCAAAGTAGGCACAAACACAATACAAATGAAAACAAAATAGAAATATGGTTAGAAACATTTAAATTCCCATATAAAATATGTTTGTATTGTTGACCTAGAGGTTAAGCAACTTTAACTGTTTCTATTTCTTGGATTAAAGCTTATGTAGATTTAATCTAAAAGTTTAATTAATCGAGATTTTTTAATTTAAAATTTGGCTAAAACTTGTCTAACTTAAGCATTTTAATTTTAATCGTATTAAACAAAAATTACAAGATTCGTTGTTATTTTCATTCGTTTAATCTTATCTTATTTACGTTGTACGTAATCTCTTTAATTACTTTTATTTAGTAAATGTTTAGTTAAACTTGAGTTTATCTTCAGATTCTTGCCTTGCCGCTTAAGTCCGCGTGCGAATTATGTGAGTAAGGGCATGATTTTCTTTTTAATTTTTTGTTTCTCATACTTCTAATAAAGTTTTTAATGCAACAGATGCTTTTGCGGAAAAGTTTTGTAAAAAATCTTTTTCTTTTTTTTCCTTATTTTATTTCTTTATTTTGTAAGACTATTGCACAGATTGCAAAAGCGTGTTTGAAAGGAACTTCGTTTCTTTTTTTTTCAGAACATTTTTTTCTTTAATTTTATTTAAGGCTTTAAAATTGAAGCATACTGCCATCAAGGAAAGTAATTAAATACGTATTTCATTAAAGATGAGAAAATATTTTTAAATATTAAAAAACCAACCCATATGCGATGTAAACGACAATAACAGCTAGCTATAACTATATTAAAAAAATAAAACGGAAAAAAGATACAAAGCCGAATATAAGATTATATATGCAAAGTTTTTTATTTCTCTTTAAAAATAAAATTCTTTTCTTCATCTCTAAACTGTGGATTGACAACTTAAACCAAAGGGTTTACCAGAATGTCGAGTACTGCTATCTAAATTATCAGGTCCTCTAGTTAAGTATTGATATTGTTATGTTTTTACCTTTTAAAAACGTTTAAAATATGAGCTCTTAAATTTCAAATAAAATAAATATAAATTTGTGCTTAGTTTTAATTAAAATTCTTTATTGTTCGCACAATTCTGTATGCCACTGTTCCCAACCTGATGTAAACAACAATAAATGCTTTTGTTTGTTAATCCTCTGTTTATACTCTTTGCAATCTTTGTAACGGAGATCTTCAAACCACGATTTCTCTTTTCAAACGCACGGCGTCTTCACACAAGGCTGACTGAACTTCACTAACTCACTCGTCTGCTTTGTCTTGCTTTTATAAGGCAGGGTAAACAGTCTGATGAATGTTCTTGAACTCGAACATTAATGACTTCGCCTTCTTGAAATCTCTATAAATGTAAAGATCGTTGTTTACGTTTATTGTTGTAGTGTTGTTGGTATATTTTTGTTTACTTGTTAACCATTTTTTTATGCTGGTGTTTGTTGTCATATAAAGCATTACGATAATTTGTAAACAGGTTTGTTTAGTCCATTGTTTTTATTTGTGGCTTTTGTTTATAATTTTAATGTTATGCGATGTAAAAACAAAACACCAGTATCTAGATTCTTCATTTTCGTAACAATATACTCAAGAAAGTATACTTTAATACTTCCTTTTTCTCTTTCCTTTATTGTATCCGTTTTTAGTTCAGATGCTGCTAGCGTACCGAAAAGAGCATTTGTACAGCCCTAAACCTTTTTTGGATTCACACATTCTGTATAAATAAAATTGCATATATTGTTACATACATACGTAGTTTTATACAAAATTTAAGTATTTGCTGTACAGTAAAGTTCAGAAATTAAAGTTTTATTTACCTATTGCCATGCAAAGGAAGAGAATTGGTTTGTAAGATATAAATTGACTGACATACTGCATTCCGTTTATAACCGCAATGAATCGTTTTTCCGCTACTCATAAGCACTCATGAAATTTACTCACTACAACGCTGATTTATAAGTACAGGTCGCAATAAGTATGCGTACAACTTTGACATCAAACTCATACCATTCGAAATATGTTTGATTCATAAGCCTACTCATTCAGATTTATAACTTAGAAAAATACTTAGAATACTTATAAATAATACTTATAATACTTATAAAATATTCGAGTGAAATTTACAGTCTTAGTTGTTCTTGCATTTATAAAGAAGAAAAAAGACACATATGCAGAAAAGACAAAGACAGCAAGCAAAACAAATACCCGACCTTCTAGTGAGTATTGTAGTGTTCGTATGCGAATCATATTTATTTTGTGATTCTTGTGTATGTTGAGGCATGGAGAGTCGATATCAACAACATCATAGGTGTTGTTAAGTATGAATATGATGAGTGCTTCAAACTTTGAGTATGAGTAGAGGTTCCATGATATTAAAATAAGTATGAATACAAGTATCAGAAATTATTTGTATGATTCGATTCTTTTCGAATACTCATTGCTGATCTCTGTTGGAGATGTCTGACCTGGGGTTTCAACCGTGGGTTCATGTCTAATATGCCAACACTCTACTTACTAAACTATAGAGACTTTGAATTATCTTATATTTTCACTATGTATGTTAAAAAAATTTGAAATGAAAACAAATTCTTAATAAAATAAAAAAAAGGGAAAAATAAGAAAATCGTTTCCTGGAACTTCATTTCTTTATTTAAAATTCCACACACTTTAATATTGAATTGCTAAACGAAGCATTGCGTCTTAGATAACTAAGAAATTCAACAAGGGCTAAGGAAACTAGAGCTGGGATGTGTTAATAAACAGACTTTTTAGATTTAAATATTATAGATACGAATAGATAACGAATTGTCAGTTCTCCTCTCCAACCTTCATCAGTTTGTTTGCTTATCCAATCTCATGACATTTTTTTTTCATGATCTATTCAAACATTACTTTGGATTTGGCCCTCCCTTAAATCTATTCCTTGTATTTAACAGCTCTATTATACATTTATTTGGGCACATAAACGATTTGGCAAAATCATAAATTGATAGCATCACAGAATTGATGGAAATGAATTACAAGATAAAAAAGGCATCAAACTGTGAAGCAACACTGAATATCAAATAAAAATGCTAAAAAACAACAAAAAGAAATCATTTTTTATAAGAAAAACTAACAAATCCTAGAGCAACAACTATACAGCAGGCAATCAAGTGGAAATTTTTCAATTTACAAAGACAGATGCTTTGACGAACAACGACTGTTGAAACTGAAGTGAAGTGCTGCCATACACAACGCTACTCACCACACTTCGCCCTTACAAACATTTAAGAAAAAGATATACATTTTGAAATGGAAAAAAAAGTAAAAAACAAAAGGAAAAAAATATTCCAGTAAAACACAAAATTTTACAAACATTAAAAAACAATAAAAAAAAATAAACATTTTCCCCCTTTCCTTTAATAATGTGTGCATATGTAGATGTATTTGCATGCAGTAAAACACAAAATTTTACAAACATTAAAAAACAATAAAAAAAAGTAAACATTTTCCCCTTTTGCTTTAATAATGTGTGCGTATGTAGATGTATTTGCATGGAAAAGGAAACGGAAAAGAAATTTGTGGATTGTAAATAACAACCACTATATTATACCCACAGGCTTCCTGCACATCTGCAACATAAAAATCAATATCAATACGCTACACTATTTTTAAATCACTTGAGGTGTTGGTACACTTTAGTGTATGACTTAAATTTTTCCATCATTTACCCAACAGCGCGGGTACCGCTGGATTATTCATTTCTAGTATAAATCATTCCAAACTTTAGATACCGTCTTCTGACTGGAAACGTACTCCACAAGAGCGTTCTACAATGATAAAAACGAAAGTAGTAATTTGAGGTGGCTCTGAAAAATCTTCCGATCTTTGGTTCCTTTATTAGCCGCTTCCTATAATTAAAATATGAAATATCAACGAAATGATATCATTATTTGTGAAACATAACATCGTTTAAAATCCATTTCCTCTTCTCTCGTTGGAGCGCATCAAAGTGTCCAATTTTCCTTGACTCTAATGTATAAATCTGTGCCCCAAGGGCCTAGTCGGTAGTGTAATAAACTCTAATTCTGGGTTGTTGTGAATGTCTGGTTGTTTATCAGACATTATATGTGATTGCTCACAATAGAAAAAAGAAAATGAGAATTATTACCGAACAAAAGTGATGAATAAAATTTATCGCACAATGCCTCCTTATTCCTTTTTCCTATAACTATCTTTTCTGTATTCCAACACAATGCACTGCATTAAAAGGGATAATCTCCTGAATGTTGATCTCAAAAAAAAAAAGAAATCAGGCTGGATTTAACCGATGGTACATAAACACATACAAAAAAATCGAACTCTCTAACGCTCAAATCTCACGATTTCGGCTTCCAGTTCACATCACCTCCTTGTGATATGGACATGGCCACAAATCGCTTGTGCCGAATATCCAATATGTGTGGTACGCAGTACCATCCCGTTATGAAATCTACCTATTGTTGGTGTACACATTATCTAATTCGGATTAAAAGAAGTTCGTAACAATCGATTTCTAGAACTCGCCGTTAATTATGATTGCCTGGCCAACGTCGTCATACCAAAATTTATGACGGCTAGGTATCGATCTTATTCTTGAAAATAATTAGTTTTCGATGAAAATTTGGGTCAGTTCTCAACATTAATTTTCATAACACAATTTCAGGAAAGTCACCTTTGGATCCTGAATTTTTACCGCTCGGCTTGAAATGAAGAGCAGGAGTAAATTGGATATTTTATGTTGGCTGTCATAGTCTTGGTAGACTCCTTGATAACTTAATTTCTCTGGGCTGCGATCTAGTAGGTAGTGTGTTGGCTTATTAAACGTGCGGCCATGGTTCAAACCCCA
Organism: Sarcophaga subvicina; assembly: GCA_936449025.2. Lineage (NCBI taxonomy): Eukaryota > Metazoa > Arthropoda > Insecta > Diptera > Sarcophagidae > Sarcophaga > Sarcophaga subvicina. The sequence continues at coordinate 81,032,310 of OW388084.2, forward strand.
GGCAAGACATTTCCAATAAAACCGAAAGATAAAAGAATTTCTCGACTATTTCTTCTCAGCAGTCTACTGGCAAGAAATCTGAAAAATAGAATTGACATGGAAAGTTTCTCAAAATCTGTTGTTCGGAATCGACTTTAAACTATTGATCCCATAAAATTAACATACACAATATAAGTGGTGTGAGAATCTATGTCGTAATGCTGAGCGTAGGATTGTAATGACTAATTATGTATGTATGTATGAATGCATGTAATTTAAACAACAATTCCTGAAATGTTTTAATTTCGCACTAACTCTAAGTATATGACCTAATGAATCGTTTTCCTTATCTTAAAATCTACAGATTGGACTTGAAGCAATTCCCATTCTGTCAAGACGTTTTCCGAATCACACACACGGTTACTAAAATCTGTTTATATTTGGATGGCATGATAGAAGTCTTACATATCCTCCCAAAGTAATTAAATATCTTAAGTTTAGGTTCTCTGAAAGCAAATAAAATTGCCATAAAAAGTTTTTCAAAAATCTGACGTTCGTAGTCGACTTTAAACTGTAGGCCCCGCCACTCATGTATCAAATTAACACACACAACATAACTGGTGTCAGAAATTTGGTCGTAATGCTGACTGAAGGGTTGTAATATCCAATTACGTATGTATGTATGTATGTAAGTTCAGGTTCTATTCGACTTGTATGGCTTGAAACGAGTCGCAGCTTTTCTCCTTTACTCCTCTTTTCACTCTATAGAAAGGTCCGGGCCTTATTAGCAGTGTCAAAGGTCCTTTCCTGGTAAGTCCATCTGTTAACTCTTACCTGACCTGGAAAAAGGTGGCTCTATTTCCATGCAACTTATCCAAATAGCCCTACAAACAGCATTCGGAATTTTAGTTGCAATAAGCAATGGGGTGGTTTTGTAAAATTTTAGGTCCTTCAAGCTGTTGAAATTTTCTTTAAGATCATTATAAATAAGCCCACGTTACTGACATCTATTAACATACATATGCATGGCTAAATACATTTTAAATAACCGGATGAATGCAAATTTATTTTGCATAACCGACAGCCAAAAAACAAATACACAGAAAGGGAGCTAGGGAGACTTAAGAAGTTAATATTTTACGAAATAAAATTGAAATTTTCTTTAAAAAATCAGAAAATCAAACCGAAAATTATTGTATTTCACTTTCATCGTTCAAGACAATCACATTCTCATGATCAATAACATTATTACGGTCCTCATCAGCATGATGGCTGGCATCAACGCGAAGAAGCATCATAAATGAATGGATGAGATTTAATGTGTTTAGACAGGCAACTGTTTGGAACGTGCATGGAATGTGCATGGAATGTTCCTTTTAAGCAAATACATGCAGAAAACAATACGCTCTTCAGTTAAGAGTGGCAATAACAACAACAACAAAAACTATAAATTTAGGAACAATAGTAACAACAACAATAACAAAAAGAAAATTTAACGAAAATGATATTTAGAAACTATGCTGCTGCTTTAGCTAATGCTGAGCACATGGCATCGATGCTTTTGGCTGCTACTATGGGTAGTAAGCGTGGAACAGGCTGCTAAATCTCATGACTAAACATGATTGAAAGAAAAAACAGAAAAAGAATGAATGAATGAGATTGTGTGGCGAAATGAATGACGAACTGATTAAAATCGACATGACAGACTTGAGATGAATAATGTCGACAACCATTGTGATGTATGAACTTACTCTGGAACAACTTATTTGCCATACACTTCGCTTCCATTTATCTCACTCCCATTCTATTGCTTCTGTATATCGTTTTCTATATCCTTTTTTAGTGTTTTTCCCACAATATCTCACTCACAAAACGTAGCTTATACGTGTATTTTGCCATGTATTTGAAGTGCTTGGAGTTGGTCATTTGTATGCAGATTGACGTTCAGTTTTAACTCGTCCTTTTCCATTTGGGAGATAGAGAGTAAATTTGTATCTGTTCTTGCTATGCGGTCTGTTTATTTATTTTATTTATTTAGAAGGTTTCCTGTATAAATTTTCTAACAACAACGAAATCAACTACCAGCAACAGCATGTATTTGACTATGAATAAAACAACCAATTGAACACAATTGCCACTTGGTTGGAGAGCTTAAATGAAAATCAAGTTTTAATTGTTATATTATGATGTTCATTAGCTGCTAAAACATAAGGAAATTCAAAAAAAAAAAAAACGAAAATCAATGTATAAATCTTCATATTATGACGAAAGCAAGCAAAAAGTAAGTAAAATTTTGATTTTAATTTTTTATTGAAAATTCTTTCAATCAGTTTTGGGACGATAGTTTATTTGAGACAATGGATTCGAGTTTGTCCAATATATGCGCATCAATGTCGGACAAATACAAAAAAATATCAAAACTCCTTATATTCTTATTATTCCTGGGTTCCAGGTTCAGGATATCAGAACATTTATCTTAATTATCCATATTTAATTTGGGGCGGTGCGCCCTGGTAGCCTCGTTAGTAGTCTGCTAGACTGTTAGTGTTATGGGTTATGGGTTCGAGCCCCACCAGAGTTATAATACTTTTAGGACCATTATTATAACTTGCCGTTAACTAAAGGGAAGATTTTAACGGGCAGGCAATTTGTTGTGGATCTTTTTTAATCCTGAGTACGCATTTGAACAGGAGGTCTTAGAAATGGATATTGAACCTGTAATGTCCAGATAGATGGCAGAAGTCGCTTCTGCGCACAAAATCGTCCGAAGCATAAGAAGGAAACAAAATAAAAGTGAATTCTTTCACCGTGCCTTGCTTGATTATGCATGAACTATTGATGAAACTATCTAAGGCGCCATTAACCTCCAAGTGAATGTAACCCATGTTCATTCAAAGAGGTTTTGAGTTTGTAAGTCAATGGTGCAAGTCAGGAGAAAACTTCGTAAATGGAAAAATATTAGAATTCTGGGTAAAAGAGAGTGTTTCAGGTACGCTTAGGCAAGCCTCTGGAAGTCTTACAGGGTAGTCTTGTGTTTGTAACCCATAAATTATAACTGAATGTGTGCCATAATTATCAGACTAATAATTACCAAAGAGACCATTGTCTGGGTAAAAACAATAAATCTGAAAACAGCTCAAATGTATGTAGTTAGAAAAAATTTAGAGACTACGGTGTGTTAGTATAACAAAACCAATGAGAGTCTGTTATATAGCAGATTACGAATGGTAGCGAAAACCTAAACGTTAGAGGATATGGTTAGGATGATGGGAGACAAGCTAATACGAAATTTTTCAAGTGACTATAATTTCAGATAGATAGATACCCATAAGGGGTATCACTCGATTTGAAAGATATGTCTGACCTAGGCTTTGAACCGTGAACTCACGTCTAATAAGCCAACAAACTATCTACTAGAATACGACGACGTCCTGTCTTCTATTATAATTTCAATTCATCAGACATTTTTAAACTTCCCACTCAGATTTAACCATACGCATACTCAGTTAGATAACGATGTTTTTTTCATTTGCGGCATATGATTGCAATTTGTATCTGAAATCTCTTGCCCTTACTTCATATAAAACAAAAATAAAAAAATAAATTACAAATACTTATTACCAGTGAGACAAAAAAATTTACCAAAGACGGTAGAATGAAAACAAAACATCAGCAATTTCAATAATAAAGTACATGAGGAATTTATTTTTATTTTTACATTCACATAAAAGGCAACAGCAAAATATATTCATGCTGCATGCCTCATGTGGTGTGTGTATAGGTATGTGTAAAAACCTTATAAAATTTAATAAAACACGATAAAATTCCTGATACATTTTACGAAATGACAGGCTGGTATAAAAGAACACTGAACAACTGGAGAGATGGCAAAGACTGAAATAAATTCGTATCAAATGTCGTTTAATTTAAAAGCATATAAAATGGTAAAATATTGCAGGAATTCCATATGAAAGAGTTACACATAATTGAATTCCTTTTGTCGTTGATTGTTTTAGACAGCAGTTGAGATGGTAAAAAATTTAAGAATTTTAAAATTGAATGCTTTTTGAAGAGACATGTACTTGGATTGATTGCTTTCATTGCAATAGATAAACAATGCTTTTAAATAAAAAAAGGTTTTCTAATAAGATTAACTATGTATTTACATTGTTAATAATGGCAAACCTAGCCAATTGTCATACCCAGACCAGGAAACAAAGGATGCCACACTTTTCATTTTACAAAAGAAAGAAATACGACGAACAACAGAAAGGGACCCCTGCATTAAAATGAAATTAAAAAAGAAGGTACAAAAAAGTTTAAATGCCTTTTAGAATAGCTTATTGGTTTTAAATTCTACAATATTCAGCACAAGCCATCTAGAAAGCCCCATAAAAACTATAGCTGTGGTATTAAATCGAACGAATGGGTTTAGGGGACACTGAACAGAATCTCGTCTGGGAAGAAAGTCGGCATCAAATTGATTTTGCAATAAATCGATGTAGCTGTATGGCAAGTTACGCTGTCATGTTGAAAGCAAAGAAGCAAGAATTCACTCAGCATGATTCAACATCAGTTGCCGTTGAATGTAAATGCAGCTTTTAATAGGAACGACTGCAGTAATAATAGATGACAAAAAATGCTAACATTCGCTATTCGTATATGTGATATAGCATTTTTATTTAACTGATAGTTAGAAATACTATTCCTGTGCTGGCTCCTGGGTTACGAAAAGAAAGCATCCATGCTGCTAAAGGTGCCAAAACCTTCCTATTGAGTGAAAAAAATTGTTCTGAACGGTATACTCAGGGATAGCCCCTATCTATGGTGATATTTCTTACACCAAATTAGCTTAAGGTAATCTAAACTTTTATTAGGTGATGACAACAGCAGGAGATTTGAGATATGTATCATAATATCCAAGAATAACCTGGGTTTAGTTACTAGCCAGAGTCGAGGAATAGAAGACAATTTTTCTTTACAATTTGATACAAGCTCATCGTTATGTACTGCCCAGAACAGACATTAAAATTCTATGTAACTACATTAAAAGAAGAGAAGAAAGGAAGTGAATAGTTTTTGAGTCCAACTCAGGAGATGCATTCATGCAATGCATTGTGGCGGAATAACAGAAAGATAGTTAAAAGGGAAATGAAAGGCGGGTAGTGCGAGACAATTTTTTTTTTGAAATTTTGCTTTTTTGTATACATTGTAAAGAATTCGTCACTTTATTTTTTACTAAAATTGCCTTCTAATAATTTTCACTTTCTTTTTCTATATCGGATTAATGAGGTATAAGGCCGACAATCAGACAATCACAACACACACAGGTTCCGTGGTGAATATCAAACGCACGGTCTTGGCAGATGAAGTTTAGCACACTAACAACTAGATCACCGTGTCACCCAGTGGTCTTAGAGTCTGTAGTATCTATCTACTAACAGCCCAAATGAATAAAAAATTCTTTTGAATCTTGCATTTAAGACATAAAAGCATAAATAATCTGAGTTTTATATTTTTATCTTATGCAACAATGTTGCATTGAGAAATTCGTGGCGACCATAAATCACTTTCCAGGTCGTCATATTAGGCACCAGTGCTTTTACAAATGTTTGACTGACATAGAGTATGCTAATATCCTTTTTAGAAATATTTGCGTTTTTAAGAATCGTTACCATATTCCGTAAGGCCGACACTTCCGCTTGGATTTTGCTTCAGTGACCGCATTCCACAGCTCCATTCATGCATTCGAACCATTCATGAAAGTCTGTTCTATGATATTCACAAGATTTTTAGCATCATTTTTCTAAACCTCTCTATGCAGAATATGTGTGTCTACGCTAATCAATAGGGTGGCATCACGGACTCTATTCTTTTGTTCCAAATTCTTAAGAAGCCCGAGTGATTAGCACTTATGCCGTACCATTGCCCATTTGCTCAGAGATGCTGACTAGACTTAGCTAACTAAGTGTAGAAAACCTACGCGTAATAGAGAGTCAACAAACATTTATTAATTCCATTTTAAAATACTTAACTCCTGGTGATTTAAAAATTTCCATTTTTTTTAATTATTTTATCAATTAGTCTTTAATACTTATATGTACTTATAATATTTAATAAACATTGTATTTTCTATAACACTCTTCAGCTGTGACCGCAAGTGTAAACGTGTGTTGTTGAAAGTAGTATGCATATGCATGTGCCTATGCATGGATTTAAAAGTACGAGTAAACTTTTATGAGTTGTGCAAACCTTTTTTTCTTGTCACAACTGAGGTGTACATACATAGGCAAACATTTACTTTTTCTCTTCCTCTCTCTCTCTCTCTCTCTCTCTCTCTCTCTCTCTCTCTCTTCACATTCACTTTCATAACGCCTTCACATATTTAACAAGGCACGCAAATATAGTTGGTTGCATGTTGGTTGCAAGTTTATGTTAATGTGACCACTACATGTACACTATACATACACAACTCTACACGAGCTTGTATAAACACTTAAGCATATAGTGACTAAAAAAAAAAATGTGAAAATAAAAACAATACAAATAAATATTTGAATCGCACTAATTCTGTTTTGAATAGCATATAATAACCATTACATTTGCTTAGATGGTCATTTTTTATCTATCTAACTATAAAAGAAGAAATATTGAAAGATTTTCACTTTCATTGATATCATTCTGGGATTCTGTACTCTTCTTAACTCTGTTTAAATCTTCCCGCTTTTTACGGGTTATTTCCCGACGCAATGAGTTCGGCAGGTTGTATACTATACTTTCAGCAAGTAATAAATTTTTATATAAATATATTGTACACTTACCTGTAGAATAATTATTAGACAATTAATATTATTTATTTTCTTCACAAAACACTTTTAACACACAACCTTTCACTGACACTTTAAAAACACGACTGAATGATTTTTAGTCTCTGCTTATATTTGTTTTGTTTTTAGACGTTAAAGTACAGTTATTTTTTTTTTTTTCATAGAACAAAACAAAAAAATGTGTTGTAAACAACATCTTATCCTATGTGAGGAGAGAAACACAACAAACTTTTACAATTGTTGTCTATGTTGTCCTCAACAAATCTTCTCTGAATCAAAAACTTACTGACACTGTCGCTCATTTCGTCGTCAATATAATTTGAAACAAGACAACACACGTTAAGTTGTTGATAAGTTTGTCTTTCAAAAAGTTTAAATAAAGACAAGTTCAAGACATTGTCGCTCATCTTGTCGTAAATGTAACCTGAAACAAGACAATTTGCATGCAATTGTCGCTCATCGTGTCCTTAATAATATCTTATTCAAGACAAATTCAAGAATTTGTCATTATGCTGTCTACTATTAAGCTCAAAACGCGACAAATTACACGACCTTGTTATTAAAGTTGTCCTAAATTGAATTTTATACAGGACAAATTTGAAAAATTCCTGCAGACATCATTGATGCAAACGTCGTCAATAACGACCTGGCCAACTGGGTATAAACTCTTAAACATATGGTGACTAAAGGAATCCAACACAGACACAACTACATGAACGAGTGCTCCTATAAATATGCGTCACTTTCAGTTTTTTTTCTTTTATTTTTCTCTCTATTGCCTGGCACTTTTGTTCGGTTTGTTATTGTTAGTTTAGCCATTGTTGTTTTTGCTATTGTAACAATGTTTTTATAAAAGAAAACAAGTTTAGCTTTTGTTTACTTTTCGTAAAAGCAATAACAAAATGCACAATGAGAGCGTAAAAGAGTAAAGAAATGGTGTTTTAGCATTAATTATACAAACACTTGCAACCGTATGAAAAATACTTCTAAAACTATGTATAAGGATGGAAAGAGAGAGAGAATGAAAGGCAGAAGAGAGCGTAGTTAAATTTAAATATTTAATTTTTTTGTTTAACAACTGTGTGTAAATTAACCGGAAGTTGTTGCTACTGTTGCTGCTGTATCAAGCATAATTTTAAAAACTTAAATTCAATTAAACAAAAGTGAATTGTTCTTTTATGAGTCACTTTTAAAAATTTTAAACGTTTATTTCATACTCAATTTTATAACTTCTTTTTCATTACCATTACATGAAAAGAAATTAAAAGAAATAACAGTTTAAACAGTGCTTTAATGACGGCTACTGATCAAAACTTGTGTTAGCTGTAATTAATTTTGAACTTTAACTTCCTTTTAATAAAATTTATGCTTGTTTTATTTTATGGCATTATTTGCTGGTATTTTCAACATAGGTATAGGATACGTAGTTCAGATTGTTAAGACTTATGCTATAAACACAATAAACTCAAAGCAGGAAATGCAGCTATCTCTCCAAATAGAATACTGTTACGGAAATGAAAAATCAAGATAATGCTGTTTTGCTTCTACATCGCTTAACATTAAAATTACAAACAAAAGCAACAAAAATAAAACAATGCTGTAAACAAATCTGTTTACAAATTATCGTAACAACAAACACCAGCATAAAAATATGGTAAAGAAAAAATATAATAAAAAACACAAGTAAACAAAAATACAACAACAGCACTACAAGAATAAATGAAAACAAAATACACAAACAGCCATAATGAATGTAAGCAACGATGTTTACATTTATAGAGAAAAGGCGAAGTCATGAACATTTGCTATCAAGAATATTCATCAGACTGTTTACTTTGCCACATAAAACGCAAGGCAAAGCAGACAACGGAATTAGTGAACTTCAGTCAGTCTTGTGTGAAGACGCGGTGAGTTTGAAGAGAGTAATCGTGGTTTGAAGATCTTCGTTACAAAGATGTTAGTGTTAGATTCCTATGTTGAATAAAAGAATTTTCTGAATATGATGCCAATTGAGTCTATCAGCAGATTCATCAGAATAACTGAATGGTTTAAGTATAGTTGCAGTTATAATTTGTTTAATAATTATTGAAGAAGGTTTCTGCGTACTAGCTCTTTTGGCTAATTGATTTCAATTTCCCAGTCTTGGATTCTATCTACTTTAGAGCGTTAAATTAGTTTTAACCTCTTCATTTTGCTGTAACTGTGAGAATAATTTTTGTAATTATTTAATACGGTCGGTGCTTGCCGTCTATATCAAACTATTCAGATTTCTGAAAATATTTCTTATTTGTTTCTTATTCATTTTCCTTGCGGCCTTTGTGTTGATAGTGAAGCACTTGTCCTTCTTATAATTTTTTCGTAGGCTTTATTTCTTACAGACATACTCATTCCCTTATTTCTGGTGTTCTTACAATTTTACTTCACTTCAACTCTTTAGTTAGTTTCTTTGGTTCTCCCAACGCTTTATACGCCCCAGTTTATTTTATTCCATTCGGCTCTGCTATACTCCACTGCACTTACTAGCACACTTATCTTAACCCATTTAGCGTTACTTTGTGTCTTCTGGATTTAATAGTCGTACTCATACTACACTTGTAGAGCTTGGAAGCGCAAGAAAATTATGAATAAGACAAAAAAAGGAAAAAACCAAATGTAAAGCCGCATTCGAACCGGTACAATAACAAATGCAATGGAATTTGATTTCATAGTATTTTACATTCAGGTCGTTGGTGTATCCTCAAGGGAAATTGTATTATCAGTACACCAAAAAACTTAAGCCGTGTCACAAGATTTATTGAAAAGACTGCCAGAATTCCCAAGTACTATAGGTGGGGTATGTTTTTTTTTTAGTTGTATTGTTATCCTTTCTTTACATACTTTACAATGCAAAGTGCGAAATTTTTGAAAAGAATAAAAACCAGGTGAAATGCAATACAAATAAAATAAACGAAACAAAGCAGGAACTGCAGTATAAATATTCTTTTAATGTATTGGTTACGTAAATATAATCATAATACATAATCACAATACTTGGAGAGTACAATCAGAGTAAAGTGTTCATAAAGTTACGAAAATGGAAATATCTAGATACTGGTGTTTTGCTTTTACATCATTCAACATTACAATTATAAACAAAAGTGATAAACAAGTAAACAAAAATATACCAACAAACACCATAAGAATAAATGTACACAAAATACACAAACAATGATAATGAAACAACTATATTTACATTTATAGAGATTTCTAGAAGGCGAAGCGACGAACATTCGCCTTCAAGAACATTCATCAGACTGTTTACGTTACCAGAAAAAAGGCAAGACAAAGCAGGCAAATGAGTCATTAAAAGTTCAGCCAGTCTTGTGTGAAGACAAAGTGTGTTTGAAAAGAGTAATCGTGGTTTGAAAATCTCCGTTACAAAGATCTGTCGAACAATTGAGTAAGGGCCATTATTATAACTTGTTGTTAAACTTGGGGTTAGTTAAAGGTACCTTTAGCTAAAGGGAACTGTAAAGTTACCTTTAACTTATTTTCGTTATTACAACTTACAGATAAAATTTTTCAAAAATATGGCAGTGCCGGAGCAATGTCGATAAAACTGCTCAAATATACAAGTTTATTTTTTATCGCAGTGGCAACCGCGGCCTTCGTTTTTTTGTTGTTGTAAGTTCAAACATAAAGTGACCTTTAAATGTTAAAGGTAGGATGATCCTCCCATTAGCATAACGATCACTTCTATCTTATTGGGTACTCATAATAACGAAAAACAATTTATCTGCCCGTTAAAATCTTCCCTTTAGTTAATGGCAAGTTGCAATAATGGCACTAAAAGTTTTTATTGTTTATTCAAAAGAGTGCAAGAGGAATAACAAACAAAGCAATTGTTGTTGTTCTATCAAGTTGTAAACAGTGCGCACAATAAAGAATTTATTTAAAACTATACACAAATATATTTCATTTTATTTCTAATCTCATAAAGCTCATAGTTTAAACGTTTTTAAAAGATAAAAACGTAGCAATATTTTATTTTCGTTTATTTCTTAAGCAAAGGAAAACAAATGAAAATAAAGTGGAATGCATAAAACAAATATTGAAACAAAATATTTGTACCTCAAAATTGTAATTAATAAAAACGAAGTGGGAAATGTGGCTGGAATAAAAAATTTTCTGCAACTACAAATATGATTGATCTTTTAGGGCTATTTGTGGCGCTCAGTCACTCTTATTACTGTGCTATAACTAGAATAAACAACTCGATTCTCCTTTGTTGCATAGCACCACAATAACACTCCTAGTTTTTTTTCACTTTATATTCTGAAAGATGTGAAGTGAAGGTTCTTGCCTATCTCGAAAATTGAGATGATTGTACTACTCCTTAGTAGTCGCTGTAGTCTAGTAGCTAGTGTGTTGCCTTATTAAACATGTGGACCATATTAGTCATCTCCAACAAAAAAACGAACAAATATTTCTTCGACGACTTCCTCTCAGCAGATTTTTTCCAAAAACTCTGAGAGTAAATAAAATTGCCCGGAAAAGTTTACTTTAAACTGTATAAAATTAACATACACACCATAAGTGGTGTGGGAAGCTAGGTAATCGTCACTGACCGGAGTCTAGTAGGTAGTTTGTTTTTCTTAGTCGTGGTTCAACCTCTGGCTCAGATATCTCAAAAAAAGGAATATTTCTTCGGCAAAAACTCTGAAAGTAAATAAAATGGTTATGAACAGTTACACAAAAAATCTAGATTTGTTGTCGACTCTAAACTGTAGGGACTCCCACTCGTGTATAAAATTAACATACACAAAATTGGTGGTGCCTAGCTTGGAAACTATCCTGCCTAAAGAGTTGTAATGACCAATTAAGTAAGTAAAAAAGTATTGCAAGGTATAATCTACGATACAGCTTTTGAGAAAAGATTCCACATCCAACTTTGTTAACACAGCAGAAATTGAAATTGTAAAGAAGAAAAGGAAATGCCTATTCTGCTAAAGTTTTTTGTTGCCCTAATTGGAATGGTTATTAGCTCCTATGCGATATACTGCAGCAGTAAATATTTTGATCCATATTTTCAATTTCCTATTTCCATTCCATTTTTCTTTCAACCCAATTTTTTAAAAGGAAGAAGTCATTTCATAAGTTCAGTTCATAATGAAGACAGCACTATTGACATTCTTTTCAAGCTACAACAGGACCATTACTACTGGCAATAACTATGCCATCAACACCACACCATCATCACCATCAAAATCAACTACAACACCAACAACAACAGCAGGAGAATTAAAGGATTTCATTTAAATGTGTTTGGGTGTATGTGTATGAAAAGTTGATTCGTAGAGATGTTCGTATGCAAGCGAATACCTATAAAAATTAGTACGTGTTATGAACTGTGTATGTATGCTACACTTACATGTGTATAGTATGTAGTTTTTTTTTGTCTTGATTCTGGGAAGGGAATCTTCGAAAGTCACTTTTTTTCATCACTGGTGCCTACGTACTAAACCCACTCCCTTTATACTTCAACCACTCTCCCCCAGCGGAGAATGCCGTAAGATATTACTTCGCGGTGGTCTGGTTAACTTTAAAGCTTTATCGCACTAATTCAAATTTCGCCTCCGTTCCTCTAGCCTTCGGAGTTCTAGCATAACTTCAGCCATTCTCTGACTGTATTGGCTCCATAGAATCCTATAATTTAACACCTTTTCCATAAGCCGATTTGGTCCAAAACTCGTTTCCCCGGGCCATCTAAATCTGGGACAACAAGTTAGAATAGGCTCCACATCTTCCTCCTCCTGAGGATCTTTTTACTCAATAAATTGCTAGATCAATAATCACATAAATGCTAACAGGCAACTCAAATGACTTCTACCACCCCTGCTTTCATCATTTTCTAATACGATTTAGGAGTACTTTTAAGGCTGAGCATATAGTCAGTATGCTTGCTTTTGTTTTAGTCGCTGTTATTCAGTCATAAAATATTCATGGTTTCCTACTCATTGGGTTCACCCCAGAGTATCTTTGTAACTGCTCTTGTTATGCCACTTTCACCGTTCTCCAATTGTTGATGCTACTTATCCGCCTACTTATTCAATCTAGCTAGGTGCATTAGGTTGTCTAAATCTATATTACGTAATACTTTCGCATTTATAGGCAGAATATTTCCTTTCAATAATTTTCAATCAGTTCGTGGTGACTGACATGATGCTTACCGTGCCTCGTTTAAATGTTTTGTTCCATTCCTGGACTGTCCATATCCCTGGATGATATTGTTATAATTGCTATTTGTCCAAATCATTCATTCATTCACTTATCGCACGTACCCACGCATGGAAACGATATTATGCTCCAGCAACTGGAGGTTTATTTTGGTTCCTCATTAACATCCTATTTCTACGTTTGGAACCAATCGTGTTGCAACAAATTTTTATGGATATCTATTCCATGCTACCATTTGAACAAGAAATTCGATCTGGTATCATAGTCAAACAATTGGTCGCGATTGAGATGCCTGGCATTCTGTCATATTACTATGCTATAAACAAGTTTTCGCCCAGTATTCCAGATATACTGTAGGGATACGATATGTTGCTCTGGTAGATACCATCCAATGAAAGGGCTAGTTAAAGTATATGAAAAGGAAGTAGCAGTTCGCCTGGGAATTTATATAAAAATTTTTAAATACTTCAATGAAAAAGATACGAAATTTCTATAAATTTAAACTCCTTTACTCTAATGTAAACACACGTTATTTATTTCATGTCTTTATCAGTGTATATGTGTGTGAGCGTATATGTATGTGTGTAACGATACGAATCTAATTTTATAAATGCCACCAATGTTACGCGTTAAATTTCAGAGTGATTTTAATTAACTTATTAATCATTTGTCTAAAACACAACAATATGAGTTTCCTTCATTTCCTTTATTATTATCAAATTTCAACAACTTTACTCTGACATTTCCTACACTTACACGTATTAAACTACTCATCAACATACACAAACATATGTTGAAATTTACTAAAAATATAAAAATAAAATATTCGTTTGCATGTATGGGTATAGATTAAAGTTGAAACTGAATGGCCGAACCATTAAATGACTTACACTCAAACACACGCACACACTATCTCTAGAATAACTTCCCTGTTGGCCAAGTCTTCAAGACATCATCGATGATGCGTACAGGACAATGTTAAATCATAAATGATTTGTTGACGACAGCCGGAGCAAATCACTGACGACTTTTTCGAACAAAGGGCACTTTTTTCGTGTCCGACAATATGAGCGACATTACAATGCATATTGTCGTTGACGATCAGATAAGTAACAATGTAGTTCAACTTGTCATCGACGAATATATAAACGAAATTTTTTCAACCTTGTCATTGACGACAGTTTAACGACAGTATCCTTCCATAGTATCGTCGGTGACAGTATAGCTGAAACAACCATAACATGATCATCGACGACAAATTGGGCGACAAAATACTCACCTTCTCACCAAATGATTTCTTTTTGTAAAAATTTTAATATATTAAGAGTTTTATATAGTTTTTATTGATTTCAATATAAATACATATTTATGTACGTACACATATATATGTATAGAAAAATTAATATAATTTATATATAAATAATAAATAATAGTAAAATTTATACATATAATAAAACAAAATTAATTTGAACATTTCATCATGTTTAGTTTTTAAAGAATTTTTATCAAAATTAGACATTAATTAATAAAAAAAAAGTTAAAATACATACAAAAAAAATAAATTCAGGTAAATGTGGTTTTATGGCAACTTAGAATCATTTTCTTTATTATTTTAATTTTTCTTTCTAGAATTTGATCTATTTATGGTATTTTTGAAGCGATGCAACGATAAACGCAGATCTTTTATAAATTTATCATGGGTGTAGCCCTCTGATTTAGTTGATTCTGTAATAAAATTATTGTTATTAATAAATACTATTAGAACTTACTCAAATCAATTACCATAAATTGCGTTAATTATGTTGAAATATTTTTTTAGAGATTTTTTCCCTTGACGCCATCATAATTATAATTGCTAATTATGCATTTACTTAAAATTCGGTCAAGTAGTATGTATTTTTATATAAATATATTGTACACTTACCTCTAGAATAATTATTAGAAAATTAATATTATTTATTTTCACTACAAAACACTTTGCAACAACCTTTCACTGGCACTTTAAAAACGCGAATCAATGATTTTTAGTCTCTTCTTATATTAGTTTTGTTTTTAGACGTTAAAGTACAGTTATTTAATTTTTTCATAGAAAAAACTATAAAAAATATGTTGACAACAACATATAATTCTAAGTGAGGATAGAAACACGACAAACTTTTACAATTGTTGTCTATGTTGTCCTCAACAAATCTTCTCTGAACCAAAAACTTAATGACACTGTCGCTCATTTCGTCTTCAATATAATTTGAAACAAGACAACACACGTGAAGTTGTTGATAAGTTTGTCTTTAAAGAAGTTTAAATAAAGACAAGCTCAAGACATTGTCGCTCATCTTGTCGTAAATGTAACCTGAAACAAGACAATTTGCATGCAATTGTAGCTCATCCTGTCCTCAATAATATCTTATTCAAGACAAATTCAAGAATTTGTCATTATGCTGTCTACTATTATGCTCAAAACGCGACGAATTACACGACTTTGTTATTAAAGTTGTCCTAAATTGAATTTTATACATGACAAATTTGAAAAATTCCTGCAGACATCATTGATACAAACGTCGTCAATAACGACCTTGCCAACTGGGTTTTATTATTTTCTAATTACATATGCATGTTTATGTTTGTATGCATGTTTGTACAAGAGTGTGAATTACCACATGTACATACATATGTGTTAGTTTAGCTGTACATGGTTTTGTGTGATGGCATTTCAATTTCCTAAATTTCATGTATTTTAGTTTATCGATTGGACAAGTTGTTAAAGAATAAAATCTCCGAAAAAAATTACACCCTACATTTCAGACAATGAGATACGATAAGTACTGGAAACTTGTAACCATCAGATATAAATTATTGAAAGAACATATTCAATGCATTATTTTGCAAGACTTATTGTAGACTTGTCGTATGATATAGTTGTTATGATTGCTTTATATTGTCTTTACAGACAATATTTGTTTGCGATTGTAAGATAAAAACAATACTTAATTACTTAATTTTTCATACTATACAGGATTGTGGCTCGATATCATCATCGATGGTAGCCTAAAGATGGCAGCCTAAAGTCGACTTAAAACGGCAGATTTAAAAACCTTTTTCATGGCAATAACTCTCAAAGTTTTTGGCAGAAGACTGCTGACTGAAAGACACTAAAAGATATATGACGCACGAGCGTCTCGTCTATCAAGTCAACACACTATCTACTAGCTCATATCGACTATATTTATCACTATAATCAACGACAAACAAATCTAGCCGTTTAACCAGAAGTTAACCATCGATGACAACTATGACATATGACGACATAACATGACATAATTGGTCATTATAACCCTTCAGCCAGGATGACAATTTACTTTCTCGCACCACTTATGTTGAATGTGTTCATTTTATGCCTAAGTGGCGAGACCAACAGTATAAAATCGACTTTGAATGACAGAATTTAAAAAAAAAATTCATGGAAATTTTATTTACTTTCCGAGTATTTGCAAGAAATCTTCTGAAAGGAAGTAACCGAACAAATATATTTTAATATTTCGTTTCGTTGGAGATGTCTGACCTGGGGTTCGAACCTCACGTCTAATAAGCCAACACACTACCTTGCATCTACTGATTACGAGCTAATACATTGTTGACAAGTTTTCTGACTAGAGCTGGCACTTTGAAATTGTTAAAAATCTTTCTCAAGCACAAGCGTTAAAAGAAATCGATAGAATCCTAGGAAGTGACGTATAAATTCATCAATTCATTTGCCACCATTGTAGAAAATCGCACGGAAAATATATGACCTTAGTAGTCTTGCACCAGAAAGGATGCGAGAACGGCTGAAATTTTTTTTCATATGAATTCTACGAATTCTCACCGCTTGTTCTCTTAATTAAATAAATCAAAAAACGTTTTTTATAAAGTATCCAACGCCTCTGTAAGCCCACTATGCAGCTTAAAACTCTAATTGTGGTTAATTTGCATAGATTTGTCCATGTTGTTTAAATGTTGGTGTAAATTTTCATGTCCTCATTGATTTAATGAGGATGGTTGTCTGCGTGTAAGTTGTATAAATGTGCTTTTCGCACCCATATAGGCATACATTCTATTTATATGCATGCATTCAATTGTCCAAAAATACATATATCGTCATATACGTGGACAAGTAAAGTGTGCCTGTGTATAGTACGAATAGGCGTTTCTGATTGTCCATTTTATTTCTCAAAAATTATTCATTAGGGTGCTCCAGTTAAAACAAGGACTTCACAACTGTGTGAATTTTGTTTCTATACTTGAGCCTTTACCCGTACCAAACTCAACTGATCCAGGAACTGTACCTAAACGACTGTAGACAACGACGTTGGTTCACTAAATTTGTCCTGGTGCAGCCGTCCCTAACTTATATCGAAAAATCCTCTTTAGCTATGAGGTCCATTTCTGTATGAATGGACCAAGAAATTCATTCTTGAAGTTCCAAGAACTTCAGAATGCATCTGTTTGGTGTGAATTTTGGGCTAGCGTCCTCATTTCTTTGAGAACAACTTTAGCGAGACCATTACTGTCAATGCTGAGTAATTTAGGTCAGACACTTTCATTTGGCCTGAATTGGATGATCTGGACACGAAAAGTAACTGTTTCCACAGGACGGCGTTATGTGCCACACAGCTCAATCCATATTGAGTACACCGCACAAGCGAGTTGAGGGCAATGCCGTCTTATGAGGAGGTGATAAAAATAGAGATCATGCGGTTTGATCCCATTAGAAATTTTATTGTAAAGTTTTCTTAAGTCTATAAAAACTTGAAAGGAAATAATTTGCAGCACTTAATATATGGCGATTATATTGGAAAGTAAGCTTCAATGTATGCAATATATGTATGGATAGATTCCGGTCAAACAGAAACTGTGTAGTTCTAGAGTATAAAAAAACAAATGACACACTATTGAGAAACGATTTGTATAACTCAATTAGACTGAATAACTTATTAAGGACCTGAATAACAAAAAACAAAAAAAAAAATAAATTACAATACAAATCAACAGTAAGTTTTAGAAAGTTTCTAGATCGAAAATAATTGAAATATTGAAGAGCGAAACTAGTTTTGCTAGGGAGTTTCAATAAGAGATTAAGATCGTAATATTATTCGCGTTTTGCAATACTTCTTTGGTGCACCTGTTATCGCACCACTGAATTTAAATGAATCATGAATTTAAAGCGTAATCTGCCTACTTTGATTATAGTGTAGTTAAAATTTCTGCGATATTTCGTTATTATGCCAGGGTTGCCTACATCCCTAATAACTATAACAAATTCACTATAATATGCCCCTTTTTGGAATGTGAATATTTACCCGTGTTTTGTTTATATGTGTACTCTTATACGATACATTAGCAAATACAAATTGTCTCTCCATATCTCTCCCTCTCTCTCTCTCTTCATCGGTGTACATGGTGCATTTCTGAGCTAATTACAAAATCTGATTACTCATGCTATTGATGTCACTAGGATGAGAATAAAATTTGGTTAAACATGACAAAAAATAAAATGAAATATGTGTTACATGATTATCTCCATCCTCACCCTCACTCTCACTCACACTGGTAGTCATCATCATGGACGACATGTCATTCCGAGTCATCAATATAAGCTTAATTAAAAACAGATTTTTTGGATTTTGGGTCAATAGCTGCAACATTTATGAAGGTTACACAGTCTAGCTTAACCACACATTCACACTGCCGTACATGTGTAAACATTTCCTCATAAATATGACCGACTAGGACAACGACAAAGTCATTTTTTGAAAATTTTGTGTACATGAGGTGACAGAGGAAAACTTGTGGAATGGATTAACCCGCATAAATGGTAAGAGAACGACAAAAAAATGTGGTTTCCATCGAAAAATATTTAAAATTTTTTAATGCAAATTTAGCGGAAAATATTCATTTTTCTTCCCATTAATGAGTTTTGGAAAATTATGGAAATAAAAGCAAAATTTTTACTTCTAACTTTCGGGTAATTACTTTCTAATTATTGCTTGAAATTTGGAATGTTTGGTTATTCGAATATTAAAATCCCATTCCAATGTTGCTCGTTCTTCTTAGAATTATAACACTTACTCATGGAGCAACTGGAGGCTGGAGATATAGGCCAATAGACTGTCTAGCCCTCACCCGCCCTCAAATCATACCCATACAGGTCTTCTGTTTTCGTCTGTTGTACGAGACTTTTGATCGAAGATATAACACAATGTATGGTAGTCAACTAAGAGCCTGGAACATGATTAAAGTCAAGTTTTCCGCCAAACTATTCATTCAGATCTCGTCCCAAAATATATTTAGTTAACTAAATTGGGAGATTCTTACGGGCCACTGTCCTTTTGGAAGTCATGCCGAAAGACTTTGTATTCCAACTAATGACTTCTGCAGGAGCTGTGAGTCCGAGGAAGAACATGTGCTAATCCTTGCATTGCAGTTTAAGGTATATATCGTAGATCCAGAGACTTCAATAGTGGTCTGTTTAAACAGTGCTGCAAAATTAAAAATGTCGTTAACCTAAGATATCAAGAAAGGGTTAGACAGCTCCTGTTTTGAGTACAATTTGAGCATAAAACATAATTTATTTAATGACATGTGTAAAGGCCAATTAATATCTGCATGGCATGCTTTTACAAAAATTTTGTAAAATCGTCGGATTATTCACCTATGGTATGGGTTATAATATGTTCCACCCTCTCGTGCGGAAAGCTGATCTTTATCTACTGAAAATTCCATTGTAATCGACTTTGGATCGTCCAACATATGTCAATACAATTTTGTATAAATAATGTGTAGAGTGTTGGCTTATTAGAAGGATGCCCGCGATTCAAACCCTAGTCTAGATAACGAAATTTAAAGAAATAAAAAAAATATTCCTTTCGGCAAATTCCCCTCAGCAGTCTTCTGACAAAAACTATGAGAGAAAATAAAATTGCTATGGAAAGTTTCTCAAATCTGTCGGTGGGAGTCGATTTGCAACAGTAGCTCATGGCGTTTATGGAGATAAAATTAACACGCACAATACGGATAGTGTGGGAAGCTATATTGTAATACTGACTAAAGGTTTGTAGTAAATAAACCGTGGGTCTCGCCACTCGTGGGTAAAATTAAAACACTGAATGAAGGGCTGTAATGATCAAATAAGTACGTAATTTAGTTAAAGATGTCAGAGAAATGTTTAGATATCGTGCTGGATATTCTAAGCAGTGTTAGACGATTTTTCATCATAAAAAATACGAATATATGTATCGATATAAAACAATAGAAAATCATTTTACAAAAAATTCAAAATGAATATGCTAAGCCAAATTCAAAGTGCGCAAAGGCTCAATAATAGGCTGGCTAGATTAGAGAATCAGTGCTTCCGAATGCGCGTGATATAATAATTATTTACTATCTTAAAAAGGCAAAAACTATTAACAAAGAATATTACATAGCGTTATCGAAGCATTTTAAGGATGAGAAAACTACGAAACTTTTAGTCAAGCAGTAAGTTTCTTTGAGTAACTGTAACTTCTTAACTTCTTGAAAACACTTTTGGTTTAATATGCTGCAAGTTTATGCATTCCGAGAGAGAGAGAGAGAGCACTAATGAATTATGTAAGTAATTTAATTTTAATTTACAATATAAATTTCTTAAAACACGCAAATATATTCCAGTTAAATAAAATAATTTTTAAAATAATGTTACGTTTTTACCTTTTAAAAACATTTAAAATATGAGCTCGTAGATTGTAAATAAAATAAAAATAAATTTGTGTTTAGTTTTAATTAAAATTCTTTATTATTTGCACAATTCTGTGTGCAACTGTTCACAACTTTGTGTAAACAACATCAATTACCTTTTTTGTTATTCTTCTGCTTATACCCTTTGCATAAACAATAACAATTCTTACATAATTATTCGACAGATTTTTGTAATGGAAGTCTTCAAACCACGATTAATCTCTTCAAACAAACCGCGTTTTCATACAAGGCTGACTGAAATTTTACTAACTCACTCGCCTGCTTTGCCTGGCCTGGTAGAGTAAACAGTCTGATAAATGTTCTTGAAGGCGAATGTTCATAATTTCGCCTTCTCGAAATCTCTATAAATGTAAACATCGTTGTTTACATTTATTCTTGTAGTGTTGTTTTTGTATTTTTGTTTACTTGTTTACCATATTTTTATTCTGGTGTTTGTTGTTATATTAAGCAGTACGATAATTTGTAAACAGATTTGTTTACTGCTTTGTTTTGTTTTTGCTGCTTTTGTTTATAATTTTAATATTAAACGATGTAAAAGCAAAACACCAGTATCTAGATTTTTCATTTTCGTAACAATATTTTCCTTTAACAACTCAGAAATCCATACATTTTTGCATTCCATTAAGCATTTGAGTATTTTATAAAAAGTTCTAAAGAACTTCATTATAATTTAAAATATTATTATTAAAGAAATTTCATTTTTATAAACAAATACTTACGCATAAAATTATTCATTAGAATATCACAAACGATGTTCCTCAGTTCTTGTTCATTGTTCACTTGAGGCAGTTAACAGCACTTGAACAGATTTATGTTGCATTGCCGCATATGAAACTCATGAATATTTCAAATGCATCTGCTTG
The DNA here is from genome assembly GCA_936449025.2 of Sarcophaga subvicina. Lineage (NCBI taxonomy): Eukaryota > Metazoa > Arthropoda > Insecta > Diptera > Sarcophagidae > Sarcophaga > Sarcophaga subvicina. The sequence continues at coordinate 81,053,965 of OW388084.2, forward strand.
TCTCATAAGTATTGCAGTGAATGCAAACACTATTTCGAAATACAAATACAAAAACAGCAATAAACATGTTTTATATATAGGTAAAGAATATTGAAATCGTTGATAAAATTATTCGATAAAAAAAATTTAAAGTTTGAATACGTTTTCTACGTTAAAAATAAATCCAACTTGTGCTGAGACTAGTGTTACCTCAGTCTATATGTTTTTCATATTTATTGATAGTCATACAATCGTACTATTACTGTCAGTGATACATGCTGCATATACAATATAATTGTCTGCTTTCAGTTCCAAATTAAAAGCGAACAATAAAAAATGTTTTAACAAAAACTCGAAGCACTTAAAAGTTCCCATTGGGGACAAGAGAAAAAGGATATACTTTTTATCTATGGGTAGCGGATTAAACAAATGTGTTCCAGTATCACTTCGAAAAGTTTGCTTAACCAATACTTTTCAGCATTTCAGTGAATTTTATTTTAATATCAGATTTTACTTTTCATTTCTGATTAAAAGTAATCATCATGAATCAACGCCAGAGTAACGCTTTCTGTTGTAGAAATTTAGTTCGCAAAAATCCTTTCGTAGGCTTTTTATCAATTTATGAACGACATAGTCCAAATAAACTAGTGGTACTCGCCGTAATCCAATAACTACAGCGGTGCCTTGTTACACGAGAGCTTGTGGTAAAAACAGGACAGCGCGGATATATCAGTCAAAACGAAATATGAAAAAAAAAACTTTCAGCAGTCTTCTTGCAAAAACTCTGAGATCATAAAAAATCGATGTTAAACTGTAGGTCCAGCCGCGGTTAGTTAAAACTAACATACACAACAGGGGTGGTGTGAGTAGCTAGGTTCTAATCCTGACTGAAGGCTTGTAATAACTAATTATGTATGTATGTATATATATCAAGTTTGTAATAGTAACTCTTTAACAGTTTCTGATACTACAAATTTGTCTATTGATATAGACATATAACCATGCCATGCTAAAAACTTCGGCATATTTCGTCGGGCTTTCCTTGTTTAATACACTATAACGAATCAATATGACAAATACTGAAAATATCCTATTGTGATAAGGAACTACAGTGGTGGCCACGAATTTAAGACACGACATTTTACTTATATATTTGAGATAATTTTTACATCTTATCAAAAAAATTTTATGTCCATTATTGTTTTTCCATCAAATTTTGTGTGTTGGATCAGTTTTCGCTCGGCATCAGTATTCCAAGTACCTCTGGTCATTTATAATTAAATATTTCTATGTGTTCCAACATAAAATAAAATAAAACATTCGTTGCTGAACGTTTAGCTTCTAAAAACACCAAAAAATCACTTAAAAACCAGATATTTCTGAAATGTCTTAAATTCGTGGACAATTTCAAATAAGCGTTTTTACAATAATATGATCAAAAAGCAACAAAATGTAAAAAGAATAAAATAGAAGAATAAAGAATATCAAATGTGATATTACAGGATTGTAAATATTGTCACACCTAAGTCAGTCATATGTCGTGTCTTAAATTCGTGGCCACCACTGTATATCACAGAGGCAAAAATAACATCACAAATTCATAGAGTATCGCTTAAATGATATAATATAATAATATTATAATTTAGCCTGAACTGAATAGAAACCTGCGCTGAATGATTTCAATATCAGACTATATTCAGCATACTTACTAATAGTAAATGAGCCACTAGATCCCTAAAGATCTACGCCTAAAATTGTCCAAGAATGCCGAAGGAGTTAGTAAAACATTCAACGACCAACCATATAGTGTTTCTTAGACATGTGAAATACACTAATACAACTAATTATTAAAAAAAAATATGGGTTAATTGCGTGACACATCTATGACTGAAGATTTATAAACATATATTGGTTACTAAAACAACTTCGGAACTTTGACAGCCATCATGCTGACAATTCGAAGACTGTCGCTAAAAGCATTCTGAGCAATCATTCAAGGGTCATAACTAAACCCACTGGCTTACGCCTGTAACTTACTAAAGTAATTCATGCATCTGTATGATTTCCGTCTTCCCTTCTAGCAGACTTTACATAAAAATATTGGTTTTTTATTAAACGTTTCATATCCTCAAATTTAAATAAAATAACGTCTGTAATGATCGAAAATTTTTATTCGTTTGGAAGACCTATTGATCTTATTTAGTGTGGAATATAATATACACTGCGTTTCACTTGAATAGCACACCGTACAAATTGAAATTCTCCCCCCTATATCTTTGTAAAAAATAAAGATAGCGGATTGATTTTGGATTGCAAATGTAGTGTTATTTATAGCTTTTATTATAAAATAAAAAAATATTTCGATATATCAAGTTGTTTTCAAAATACAACATAAAAAAGAAAAATACTCAAAAAATAACAATCAAATTCCGTTTCACTAGAATAGCACATGTTTTAATAAATGTAGGAAAATTACTTTTTATAAAAGTTTTTAATTTTTTTCTTATTTTTTATTTATTTTTATATAAAAACTAAGATTTAACTATCGATTTCTAGTAGTGTGTTGGGCCTCCCTTGTTCAGAATAACCTCGTATATCCTATTAGGCATTGACTCGTACAAATTTTTCAAATAGTCGAGAGAAAATGAAAACCATGCCCGTTGAATGGCCTCAATCAGTTCTGCTTTGGTTGAAAATTGTTTTTTAGACCCGTAAACTTTTCTGGCCAGCCATCGCCAAACATTCTCTATTATGTTTAAGTCCGGCGAGTATGGTGGCCAATTCAAAAATTTGCCATTTTTGGACTCTATGCGCGATTTGACCATACGGGCATTATGTATTAGGGCGTAGTCTTGCTGAAAAGTCGACGGCAATGGGCCAAAAATAATTTTTAAACTGTGGAAAGGCCTTTTCTAAAACACCCTGATATGTTTTAGCGTTCATATTTGAACTTAGAAGCTGGAGCTCACAGGTGCCATAATAGGAAATCGCACCCCACACCATAACTCCGCCGTATCGACTGTGTAATCGATCCAACTGGTGAGTTACCTTCCTCAAATCGTGAAAATAATAATTGTAACCATCAGGGCCCTCCAAATTAAACTTCTTCTCGGCAGAAAAAACAACGCGCTTCCACTCGTTGCTCTATACCATATTATCTCGACAAAATTTCAACCGCATTTCTTTTCGTGCAGAGTTAAGTGGTAGTTTTTTCTTTAATTTCAGTCGTTTGAGTTGATTTGCTCCTTAAATAAAACGCCACACAGTGGTCTTGCTATGGCATGGACACCTACTTTAGCCTTAATTTTGTCAACAGAATCGTGCGAATTTTAAGCTTCTCTTAAAAAAACTCTCTTATATGTTTGGGGATGGCTGGCCAGAAAAGTTTACGGGTCTAAAAAACAATTTTCAACCAAAGCAGAACTGATTGAGGCCATTCAACGGGCATGGACTTCAATTTCTCTCGACTATTTGAAAAATTTGTACGAGTCAATGCCTAATAGGATATACGAGGTTATTCTGAACAAGGGAGGCCCAACACACTACTAGAAATCCATAGTTAAATCTTAGTTTTTATATAAAAATAAATAAAAAATAAGAAAAAAATTAAAAACCTTTATAAAAAGTAATTTTCCTACATTTATTAAAATATGTGCTATTCTAGTGAAACGGAATTTGATTGTTATTTTTTGAGTATTTTTCTTTTTATGTTGTATTTTGAAAACAACTTGATATATCGAAATATTTTTTATTTTATAATAAAAGCTATAAATAACACTACATTTGCAATCCAAAATCAATCCGCTATCTTTATTTTTTACAAAGATATAGGGGGGAGAATTTCAATTTGTACGGTGTGCTATTCAAGTGAAACGCAGTGTAGTTCAGATATCAGCTTCTGTGGGTGGAGCTCATCTGAAATGTTCAATTTTTCATTCACCTGTTTTAGTTGGTGAACTGATCGTCCAATTCAGTTCAAAAGAAGTTGGTAACCACCAACCTGTAATGCTCGCCATTGCCAGTGATGGCCTGATCAACGTCGTTCTTAAAGAAATATATAAATCCACCTACACAGTATCCATTACACTCTCTTGGACCTCGTGTGGTTTGCTATCATCCCAAATTCTATAATTATGTTTGTTTATGTACCTATTGATTTAGAGACGGACCCCAAAACTTTAGACAATTTTTCGATGAAAATTAGAGTAAAACAGCTCCGGAGCTCATATAGCGTACACATGTCTTTGTCAATGTTAGTTTACCTTCTGGTCCTACGTGAGTTTTTTTCGAATGGAAGCCCAAATTACGACTCAAACTTCTATAAGTTATGAACTGCGAAAGTTCGAGTTCTTGTCAACGACGCAAAATCGACTGCCTAGTATTATCCAATATGCCAGATCTTGAGTTTCGTCAACGTACGGGTGTTTGTCAATCCAACTTATCCATTACTTTGTGAATAGTTCTCTTGGTAGCACGATTATGGCGATCATAAAATGGGTGAAGTGCCCGGTATGTAGCCCTAACAGAACACACACACATATTCCCAATTCTCGATTCTGCCTCCAAGTTTTACGTTTACAATTTGCAAAGTACCAAGGCATGTTCAAAGAAAGCTTTTGAATTTTCTCTATCACAACCATTTATGCTTCAGTTTTACACATCACTGTTGATTTTTATAACATGGATTATGATTTCATTTAACCTGTTTGTATCACAACAATTTTTTGGAATTTTATTTTCGTTTCAAATGTCCTTCAGATTATCCTGAATGATTGTTGTTGCAAACATTTTGTGCTTTTTTATCGGTAGCAGAAATAACTTCGTCACTTATTTCGAGTGTTAGTAAGTAAGGAAACAAGCAGTTTTATTAAATAAGGTACTTTGACATGGTATAGAAAGTCCACAGCGGATATGAAAGCCCGTAGTTCAACTTCAAGCAAAACGAAGTATGAAAAAAATATTTCTGCGACTTTCTCTCAACAGTCTTCTGGCAAAAACTTTGAAAGTAAATAAAATTACCATGAAAAGTTTCTCAAATCGGTTGTTAGGAGTCGGCGTTAGTTAGGATGTTGTTGGGGCTGGAACCCGAGGCTCTTATTTAATAAGCCAATACACTGCCTACTAGACTATGGCGACGATCGAACTTTTGTCGAGTCTCGTCAAGAGGGCAGACAGAAAGAGATAAAGAAAATCTAAACTTTTACTCGTGAAATAAGAAAAAGAATTATACTGAAAATACTAAGTGATCTTCTGATCAATCACAGTAGATCAATGCTAAGGAAGACGTATGACCAAAACCCATATTTGGAATCTGCGCGGTGTTAATGGATTTCAGAAGGAAATATGTCAGCAGTACTTTAGTAGCTCTTCGCAGCAAAATTAATAAGGCTGTAACTTTTTACATGTTGAAAGGCTTTTCAAGCTGTCACAGCCGGATTGATTGCGCGGAATTTTTCGACAACTTTGTTGTGAATATATTGCCCTCTGAAGAACAAAAAAAAATTGAAGAACTGCCTTTATTGGCTTCTCGAACTGATTTACTTTTCTTTTAATTAATTTTTCCTTTATTGCATGCTCTTAGCTTACCATTCAAAACTACATACGATGACCTTACTGAAGAGAAGTATCAACACAGTTTGACATTCTCAGCGGACAAACCATAACGATCAATATCACTATGGCCAGGCAGCTATGAAACAGCCTTTTACGGCCTTTTATAGATGCAGGCGTGAGTGTAGAAGCTTCCATTAATTTTTTTTTATTTTTTGTTTATCTTAATCTCCTAAGCTTTTGTTGCAAAATAATTTGTTCGATTTTATTTTATCTTTAAGATTTTCTTGCTAATTTTTTCAGTTTGTTCGCTATGTTGGTTCTAACATACAGTGTGTTATTTTATACTCATTTATGTGTGTGCCTTTTGACAACTTTATGTTTATTTAACCCTTAAAACAAACCCAATAAAACTAAAAGAAGAACAAAAAAAGATACACTATCTGCAGTATTCCATATAGACGATATTTGAAGACGCTGATGACATACATACACTTACCGCCTGCTTTCCATCATTTATGGCTGTAGATATGAAGAAGTGGTTGAGTTTAAAAATGGTAAAATAGAATGGAACATGAATATAATAGAAATGCTAATATGATAACAAGGGAAAACTGTCAAGGGTTTGACATATGAGCTGATAAATTTCTTATTCATATTTGCAACTACACATACAGTTTACGTTTTTTAAGGAATGAAAAAACGAGCATATAACCGAATAAACGACTGGTATAGTAATAAAGATTTATGTGTTACATTTTATGTTACGTATCGTTAAGTTACGTTATCCTTTTTTACTTGACTATTTGCTATTTGGAATTATTCCGTGTGCACCTTTTTACAGCAGCTATGGTGACATGTATTATAAATTTTGTAGGTTCTTGTCTTTTGTTAGATGAAAAACTTGCTTAAGAAAGCACGACATAAATATTGTAAATGAGTTGAGCCATTAAATGTATTTCGATAAGTGTCATGTGAATTGGTTCTGTTACCTATCTATCTTAGAAGTTTCTTGCAATAATATTAAATGTTGTAATAAAATAAAAAAGTTTTATTTATTCCCTTCTGAAATAAAACTTAACTCGAAAGCAATAAATTTACATTTTACATATACTCATACTCGTTGATAAAACCTTTGCAAATTTTTATTTTCTCACTCCGCTCATGACTCCATCGAGGGGACAGCCACTTCTACTTACCTACCTACTCTACTACTTTAACATGAAGTCTTTTACCATCTTCCTCCAATTCGCTTTCGCATGGTGTTTTTACTTTGGTCGTCATTATAAACCAAATTTTAATCCGTTTTACTAACTTTTGTTTTTGCAAAATAATCGGTTGTTATACCAAACCTTAAAGCGTTTTCATAAGAAAACAAATCAAAAGAATTGCTTGCATATACACAGATAACTTGAAAAGTTTTTTAAAGCAGCTACTAAAACAATTATAAGATTCGATGATGTCTTTAACACATGACTTTTGTTAGAGATAAACAGAAAAAAATGTTTTGCTACATGATAATGTTAAAGTACGTAAGGTTATGTACGTGTTAATGTGATTCATTTTCATACTTACAGAATATCAATATTGTTTCAAAACGATCCCCCTTCTTAACAGATGTTTTGTTTAAATTCTACAGTGTCCTTTCAACTACTTTTGTTCAAAATACATCTCTATACACGCGTTCTCACAGTATGATTCTGGGCCCACCGGTGATCTAGAAGCTCCACTCCCAAGAAGATATATGCCTGCCCACCGCCAACAATTCTCACATGACCAGCAACCTTGGATCCTTGAATCCTTGAATTACACCCTCTTGATTTACCTACTGCATATCTGAAAGGCGTGTCTGGCCTTTCACAAAATGCTCCCTATTGCCAATTAACCATTCAATAATATTTTGCTTTCTGTTAGGTTAGGTTAGGTTAGAGGACGTGCATTTGTCAATTTAGACAAACACAGTAGTCGGAGGTCAATTTGACCCATTGTACGTAACGTCCTTAAGAACGAAGGATAAAAGAGGCGATAGGAAAAAAGGAGCGGAAGTAGAAAGGGAGAATGGGAAGCGAAGGAATTACACAGACCAAACAAAACAAGTAGGGAGAACGCTACTACACCGATGAACCCTTAGCGCATCTCAACCATTGCTTTTTGTTTCTTGCATATTATTTCCCGAATATTTCGTTTTGGTTTTGTAAAGTGTGTCTTCAAATTTTAGAAGGCGCCGTAGTCTAGCATACATGGGCATACTGCATTATAATTTTAATGCATTAAGCTTTTCAGTATTCAGTAAATGTTTACTGGTAATGAAATTTAGATTTCATTACCAGTAAATTTTTACTGATTACTGAAAAAAATATCAGTATTCAGTAAATTTTTACTGGTAATGAAATCTAGATTGCATTACCAGTAAAATTTTACTGATTACTGAAAAAAATATCAGTATTCAGTAAATTTTACTGGTTACTGAAAAAAAATTCAGTAAGTCAGTAAATTTTTACTGATTACTGAAAAAAATTAGTATCAGTAAAATTTATTAATTAAGTGCTAGTGGAATTATTTTCTGGAAAAATTGCCTACAGTTCAAGGATTCGAGTAAAATTTGCTCTGTTCAATAAGTTGAATTATTAACAATTGTTACTGGAAAAGCATTCATTAATTCAAAAAACTTGCAAGAAGAACAAAAAACTAAAATTGTCAACATTTTTTATCGTCGCAAACTATTACAAGTTCTATTTTGAATTATCTTTTGTTTACATTATCGTCAGAACAATTTAAAATCCAAATATCTTACAATATCGACTAATCAAAAATTATACATTTACCTTTTTTTACAAGTTTTTATTAATAAAGTTTTCATTAACTATATACATAGTTTTTGATGATATAAAATAGAAAATTTCCATATTTTTTATTTGCACTCTCTTAATAGGAATTTAATGAACATACTTTAAAATTTTTTTTTTCAAATACACAAAATTTTTATTAGTGTCCACCTTTAGTCTATCTTATAAGATTATTAAATTAGGCTCTGTGACAAGAAATCGGAAGATAATATTTTTTCTTTATATCAATTTGTAATCCTGTCCGATTATTCAATATAGCAAAGCACCTAATTCACCAAATTTGGAAAAAATATAATTTTAAACTTTGATGTTTAAGCAATCATAGAATTCAACATTTTTTTCTCTGAAATAAATTTTAAATATAAGACTGCTGTCTGAATGAGTTTTTATTGTTTTTCATTTATTTATTTTCTAAATAGAACAGTGAGAATTTTTTCTTTGGTTGTATCTTTAAAGATACTCTGAGCATTTATGGGTTAATAAATAACAACTTACAGCCTGAAACTAAAAATAAATATAATTTCAATAGGTTTGCACAAAAAAAAAACTTAAAATAAAAAATCAAAATATGTATGTAAACAAAAAAATTGAACAGTTACTTATTGTCAATTTGCCTATTTATTTATATATTTATTTTTAGAACTGTTTTTCACACGAATAAAAAATAAATTAGTATTAGAAACAAGACACTTGAATAAATATTTCGGTGGTGTTGTGAGTACAACGGCGATCAGAAATCGGGTGGTCGTCGGTTCAAACCCAGCGGGCTACATCTTTTTTTAATTCATATTTGACATTATTTTAATTTTTGTTTTTTACAAATAAAGTCCGCCAAATAACTTTTTTTTGAAAATGCTTTAAAAAAAACTACTGAATATTTTCTCAAATTTCTTTTTTTATTTGAAAGTACAATCCTTCCCGTTAATAATGGAAAATAATTTCATTCAAATGGCTGCCTCAGCTGGCCATGCAGTAGGCAGTATGCACCAGAAGATGCCGATTTTGGCAAACAAATCATCTTTTCAGATGAAGCTCATTTTGATCTTGGCGGGTACGTAAACAAGCAAAATTGTCGCATTTGGGGCACAGAAAACAAAAAAGGGAGTGGCCGTTACAGTCAATGGCGATCGTTATCGGGCCATGTTGAACGAATTTTTGTTCACAAAAATTTAAGAGGAGGATATTGGCAACATTTGGTTTTAACGGGACGGCGCTAGGCGCCACACAGCCGAAGCTACACTTGATGTTTTGCGCCCTATTTTTGAAGATCGCATTATCAGCCGCAGAGCTGATGTCGTTTGGCCACCTCGGAGCTGCGATTTGACACCGTTGGGGTGCTGTCAAAGATAATTGTTACGCCGACAAGCCAGAGACAATTGACGCTTTAAAGGACAATATTCGTAAAGCCATTGGTGAAATACCGCTGCACACAATCGATAATGTGCTTAAAAATTGGACCGACCGTGTAGGCTACTGCATGGCCAGCCGAGGCAGCCATTTGAATGAAATTATTTTCCATTATTAACCGGAAGTGTTGTACTTTCAAATAAAAAAATAAATTTGAGAAAATATTCAGCAGTTTTTTTTAAGTATTTCCAAAAAATAAGTTATTTGGCGGATCCTATATATAAATATTTCTACTAATAACATCTATTAGAAATTTTGACAATTTTTTTATAATTAATAAAAATTTACTGGTAATGTAATGGGTTTCAATTTACTGGTACTGATTTTTTTCAGTAATCAGTAAAAATTTACTGATTTACTGTATTTTTTTTCAGTAACCAGTAAAATTTACTGAATACTGATTTTTTTCCCAATAATCAGTAAAATTTTACTGGTAATGCAATCTAAATTTCATTACCAGTTAAAATTTACTGAATACTGTAATTTTTTTCAGTAATCAGTAAAAATCAATTTTTACCGAAATTTTACTGGTACTGCAAAGTGCCCATCTATGTAGTCTAGTAGGTAGTGTGTTGGCTTATTAGACGAAAAGCCCGGGTTCGTATCCCATGTCAGACATTAAAACGAAATAAAAAAAATATTTCTTCGGCGACTTCCTCTCAGCAGATTTCTGGCAAAAACTCTGAGAGTTAATAAACCTGACATGAAAAAATTTCTCAAAAATCTGTCGTTCGGAGTCGACGAAACTGTAGGTCCCGCCACTGATGTATAATGATAATAATGATGTTGAAGGATTGTAATGACCAATTATGTATGTATGTATGTCTTCAAATTTTCCTTTAGCCATCAAGACATAAATTCGGATACTTTCATTAAAAGTTCACTCACACCTTCAAGTTCACTCCATGCTTCATATCAGCGGTGACTTAAATATGCTCTGTGGGTATTCTCTGTGGTTTTCGGAATAAAACCCCGTATCTAATTGTCAGAAATTTAGAACCATTACACTTTTATTAACTACAAACGGTTGGCAAACATCATCACCTCCGTAGCTTAGAGCCGTCTTGGCTTCAAAATTCTTTGAGTAGACTTTAGAACGATTCAAATTAACCAGGGTATGCTCTGAAAGAAAGCTTGGACTTGTCGATGAAGACTTGATGACGAAGTATGCTTGTGTTTCTATTTCAGCTTATTAACAACTAAACTAGAAACTGTTATACATTATTTAACAGCCAGACTATATTTTTATTACTTTTCGTGCTACTTCTAGTTCTCGACTCTGACAGGAACACCACTTCCAGTCATTAGGCATTAATCCATTTATATGCGCCCATTTCTGATTGGCGCTCATATAAATTCCTATTTATTCGTCAACTTATCATTTCAGGAATGACGAATTACATGGCCACAAAAGTTTATTTCTGTGACATACATACTGAAAATCAGACTGGATAAACTCTTCAACGGATGGGCTATTTGGCGAATGAATTGAATGATTTGAATCATCTTCCAGTGTAGTGCAGTATATGTCAGGCGGAAATTCTAGGAGTTGTCATAGCAATCGAACACTGTCAAGACTGGAAAGAAGATTTTAGGATTGTAGAGGAAGGGTCCATTCATGCAATTTTATGGAGATGTAGATCGTAAAAGCCTTTTGGCCAAAGCCTTTTCCTTTAGATACTAATCATAAGCATGAATGGGAGGAAGTTGACAGCTCTACGGAGTTTTAATATACATACCTATTAAACATAAAATCAAGAAATGGAACTGAAATATCTTTGATTTCCGTTGGTTATGAAAAAAAGCAACTGTGGAGGAACACAACATAAAGTGGTGGGAGAAACTAAATTGTAATCCAGACTGAAGGATGGTAATGTCCAATTTTGTGCTCTCAGAACTACAGCATCTAAGGCACTGTTTACTGCATTAAACAGGCTGCCAACAGACTTGTTGAAGAAACAAGAGGCTGCGAAGGCGCCAAATAAGATCGAGGGCCACAAAAGAATAAAAGCATGGAAACTATGGTCCTGACAAAATCTTAGATAAAGTTTATCTGGTTTGAACCCGCTTTTGATTCGATTCGATTTTCACAACTTAAGTACTCCATCGATACTATTATTATATTGGTTTACACCTTCAATAAATTTTATTTCAGACACAAATGACAAAAACAAGGACAAAATTCGAAACAACAGAATGCAACTCAACTGCATTTAGATTAAATTTTTAAATTCCTGTGGCACCGTCAGTAAATTTTAAAATGCACTAAACGCGTTTAATACATTTTGTGGCATTTTAATCCAAATATTTTGACTTTTAGTCACTCATACATAATTAATGCGATTTAAGTGTTTTATACAAATAGAAAAACATATTGACATGTATTATACACCTGCACATACACAAATACTCGTACAAAATTTAATGTATTAGAAAACATAAAATATTTATACACATACAAAAAGAGAAGGATAATGCTGGAGTGTGAATGAGTAAGTATTTGAACGAGACACAAAATGGAGCTTCTTAATCCAAAAAAGTTCGGAATAGGTTTAGGAGGACGACCTTGTTTTCGATGAAGCCCTTCGATTGGTCTGGTGAAGGCGCGTAAGAAGTAGAGACGCCTGGAAAGATGTGTTAAGATATACCAAAATCCGTCAATCGGGTTGTTAAAGGCCAATGAAGTAAGTAAGTAAGTAATAGGTATAGGTGAGGAGCAAAGCGGCTTACTCACAAAGCATCTCTAACTCACTCGGTTTCCGCTTCTACTTTTCTTACAAGTTTTTTCAACTTAACATATTGGTCTACTATAAAATGCAACTGATATGATAAAGCAAATAAGCTTTGAATTAAACAGCCTTTCTCGGTTTTTAAGCAATGTTTATTCACTGATTCGTATTGTAACGGAAACGAAAATCTAGATACTAGTGTTTTGCTTTTACATCGTTTAACATTAAAATTATAAACAAAAGCTACAAAAACACAACAATGCAGTAAGCAAACCTGTTTACAAACTATAGTACTATTTAATGTAATAACAAACACCAGCATAAAAAATGGTAAACAAGTAAACAAAAATATACCAACAACACTACAATAATAAATGTAAACAACGATGTTTACAACATTGAAAATATTAATTAAATTAGTTTAATTGTAAAATTGGAGTTTTTTTAATGGATGCCAAATTTTATATTTATGAAATTATAGTATCTTGTTGGAGCAACAGGTACTTTTATGTAAAGTTTTTCCAGAAGAAATTGCGAATTGATAACACCATTAATAAGCTTCTGGAGAGAAATAGTATTTAGCATTTTGCGACGGCTTTTTAAAGATGGTAATTTAATGAATACTAGGCGTTTTTCATAAGATGGTGACCTTTTATTAGGATCTCATCCATTCCCTAAACCTCGAAGACAGAATAATAAAAATTGTATTTGAACTGATTCGATTTTGTCAGAGTGTACAGCGCATTGAGGGTCACATGTTACAGATTTGGGCGAACCAGTGTGGCAAACAATTGTTTGGTAACATAAGGGTCAGAAAACTCTGTAGCCCATGGTTTGATAAATCCCAGTATGCATGTAGCTTTGCTAACAGTTGATTTAATATGATTTCTAAAGTCCAATTTACAATAGAAAATTATTCCTAAATCGTTAAAGGAATTGACTAGTTCAAGAATAGCACCATTCATTGTATAAAATCCATTGGTTGGAGATGATCTAATGAAGCACATATATTTACATTTTTTAACATTCAGCTCCATTAAATTAATACTACAAAAAGTAGTTAAGTAGTTAATATCCTCTTGTAAAAGTACTTGGCCTTCAATATTATTAAATGATAAAAATATTTTAACATCGTCTGCATACGTTAATGTGTTTGAATTATTGATAACAGAAGGTAGACCATTTATAAAAAGAGTAAATAGGAGCGGCCCAAGATGACTCCCCTGTGGTACGCCTGACAGTTCATCAATACTAATCGAATCAAAAGTCACAGGTTCGGCAATTATTTAGTCTCAGATTATTTGTCGTACTACGTACCTAAGCCATCATGCACTCACTATTAGGAATACCACCCGACTCTCTATAGGTTGTCTGTATCTTATATACATACATACAACCCTTCAGTCAGGATTACGACCTAGCTTCTCACAGCACTCATGTTGTGTGTGTTAACTTTATACATGAGTGGCGGAACCTACAGTTTAAAGTCGACTCCGAACGACAGATTTGTGAGAAGCTTTTCATGGCAATTTTATTTACTCTCAGAGTTTTTGACAGAAATCTGCTGAGATGAAGTCACCGAAGAAATATTTTTTCATATTTCGTTTTGATGTCTGACCTGGGATGTGAACCGAGGCCTTACGTAAAAAAAAAACACACTACCTATTAGAGTACGGCGACTTCACTGTATCTTATATAAACTTCCCAAAATTTATGGATCTCGGGTTCAAGAAAGTTGGGTCATGACACGAGAAGTGTTCCATCGTTTCGATGTCTTCACCGCATACCCTTCATACACCACGCAGCGTGTGTCTATACACGGCACATTAGTTCCTTATACTCTTACTTGTTTAAATATCGAATTCATTATATTCACTAATTAAAACTCTATTAATTATTTTAATTGGATTTTATTTGCGCCCGACATATATATAAATATCTCAACAAACCGGTAATTCACTCTCGCTTACAGTGGATACTAAGGTATACATAACCAACCGCCTATAAGAGCATATGTAAGCGCTCTCTTGAATTCCCATCAATTTACTAAAACTCAGTCACGCAAACACATACAAATGAAATCAATGAGCACTAAAATTTTGCAGACAGCTTAAGGTGTAAATGAAAATAAATGAAGACAAGAAAAACAAGTAAAACATTTGTAGTACATGCATGTGTATGTTTGCTGGTAAACATTGTAAAGAATGTTGCATGTCAACAGCCTCCTGAGTGCTTGGTACTCAAATCTTTCATTCTATTTTGTTTTTAAGTGCTAGTGGCGAGAGGTGTATGGGATTCTTATTTTGTTGTTTAATAATGTTATACCCACTCTCCTTGGTTAATATTAAAATTGTTCAACACGTACACAGTATATTTTAAAAATATTTAGTTATATACATACACGCATAGATACATACACATGCAATCTCAGGAACTGCTGTTATATTTGGAGCATATTTTGCCTGATTCAGTATTTAAACTCATTTAAGCATATCTAAACCTGTTGTTGATATATAACTGTGTGTGTGGATTTCTTTACATAAATGTTAACGTATTATACTCGCATATAAAGAAATTTGTTTTTTTTTTATAAATGTAATATGAATAAGACGTTCAGTAAGACTGCCTTCCAAAATGTTAGTTGCTTTGTGTTTGAACAAAGTATCGTGTTTCATAATGCCGCTGTACAAAATATATACAATGTATTCTATTTCAAAACGTCGTCAATAAATATTTTTAACGCAGTCAAAAAGCAATTAGGCATCGTATTTATAAAGGTTGTTTTTTATAGAGGTATAGAACTTTAAGTTGCAATAAAACAACGATGGATTATTCGATTGACATGAATTTTATTTATCCGAAAGATAATCTTGTGGCATTACATTTTAAATATGATTTCTAGCATATGACCGCCACGCCTGGCGCGGATGTAGTCCAATCTGGACGTCCTATTTTCGATGCCTTTTTTAAACATATATGGCCGTATATCGGCAATAATACGGTTTGTAGCTTTACCGCATAGACCAATGACTTTACATAGCCCCACAGAAAGTAGTCTAGCGGTGTTAAACCACAAGATCTTGGAGGCCAATTCACAGCTCCAAAACGTGAAATTAGGCGGTCACCAAACGTGTCTTTCAATAAATCTATTGTGGCACGAGCTGTGTGACATGTTGCGCCGTCTTGTTGAAACCACATATCCTGGACATCATGGTTATTCAATTCAGGTTATTCAATTCACCATTGACTGTAGCGTTCTGGCCACCATCGTTTTTGAAAAAGTACGGACCAATGATTCCACCAGCCCATAAAGCGCACCAAACATTCAGTTTTTCTGGATGTAACGGTGTTTCCACATACACTTGAGGATTACCTTCACTCCAAATGCGGCAGTTTTGTTTGTTGACGTAGCCATTCAACCAGAAGTGCGCTTCATCGCTAAACAAAATTCGCTTATGAAAATCGGGAACAACGGTAATCTCGTTTTGGGCCCATTCGACGAATCTACGCCTTACTTGATGACCGTTTGGCTTCAAATCTTGCACGAGTTGGATTTTGTAAGCACGCAAACCAAGATCCTTCCGCAAAATCTTCCATAAAGTGGATGGACACAGATCCAATTCCTGTGCTCGATGGCGGATGGACTCATTGGGGTCCTCCTCAATGCTACGCTCTACAGCAGCAATAGCTTCTTCTGTACGCACCGTACAGCGTGTCTGGGGATGCGAGTTATCAATAAGAGTAAACGTGGTGGTTAATCGAATTAACTGCTCTGATGGACAATTTTGTCCACGATAAAATGGTGCGGGATACGTTTTCCGCACAGAACCATTATTTTCGAAATAAAATTGCACTATTTGTAAGCATTGTTCAGGCATGAGTCTATTCATGATGAATTGCCAAACCAAACTGAGAATAAATCACTTGACAGCTGTTAAATCGGTCGCCATCTTGAAAAGTAATGCCAACCTAAAGTTCTATACCTCTATAAAAAAACACCCTTTAGTTGATGCATTGTTTGGTTACTTTGCATATCTACATAGTTTATATACAGTAGTAGAACTGCATACAAACTTTGTATAGATACATTTTGGAAAGCAGCCACATAGACAAACACAGACACCCAGAGACTCTAGGTGGTGATTTGCGTTGGTTATTAGAACCTACGATAGGGCTGTAAGATCTTCATTTCGTATAAGCGCTAGTGGTTTCCGCACTGTTTATGGCTATGGAACTAAAAAGGACATACGATAGTGTTACTATTGTTGGTAGAAAATTAATGACTGAGGAACGAAGGGAGGAAAGACAAAAGATTTTAGACGTATGGCAGATTGGATGGGATACTGCGACGAAAGGGCTATGGACACATAGACTTTTCAGAAATGTTCAAAGTTGGGTTGAAAGGAGACACGGTCATGTTGACTTCTACATGACACAGTTTTTGACAGGGCATAGCTGCTTCAGGGAATATCCCTGTAAATATGGCCACGACAATGAGGTATCTTGCTCCTTCTGCAATAATGGAAGTGAAAATGCTGATCATATTTTCTTTTATTGCGATAGATTTAGATTGGAACGCGAGTTGTTCGAGACGATGATAAATGAAACAGTGACACCAGTTCTTGGATAAAATTAACACTACAACATGCGGTGGTGCGAGAAGATAGATTGAAATCCGACTAAACGGTTGTAATAACCAATTAAGTAACACACTATGTACTAGACTACAGCGTCTAGTAGTCATTTTATCAAAGACTTGTGAATAAAGTACGTTTGCAATGTCATCAAGATACGTTCTGTCAAAATTTGGGATAAAGTTGTACATTACTGCAGATTGTCCATTATAACAAAAGAAGTGAAAACCTCCAGTTAAACATACTCACCCATTCATTGTACTACATTGTTACGTTTTTACCTTTTTAAAAACTTGTAAAATATGAGTTCGTGGATTGCAAACAAAATAAAAATAAATATGTGTTTAGTTTATAAATATGAGTTTTCAATTAAACTCTTTATTATTCGCACTACTTTTGTGTGCCAACATGTACATCTTGACGAATACAACAATAATTGCTTGTTCGCTATTCTGCTTTGCTTACAAAACAGATCTTTTCAAAGGCGATTTTCAAACCACGACTGTTCTCTTCATGCGTAACGCGTCTTCATACAAGACTGACTAAATTCTTACTACTCGTTGCCTGCTTTGTCTTGCCTTTTATATGCTCACGTAAACAGTCTGATGAAGGTCCTTGAAGTAGAATGTTCGTGTTTTCACCTTCTCGAGAACTCTATTGCGACTTCATTGTTGTTTGTGTATTTTGTTCACATTGCTTATTGTTGCGTTCTCGCTTACTTTTCTATCCCCGTTTCTTTCATACCGATGTTGTTCGTTTACTTGTAACAAGTTCGCTTTATTTGTTAGTGTAGCTTTGTTAATCATGTTAATGTTGAACGATGTTTCTATTTTCGTAACAGTATTAACATGCAATGTGGTGTTAGAAAACTCATAATACTTATTCGAATTTCTCACAGTATTTCATTCCTAACTCATAGCTATTATTACTGCAAAATTTCTTACATTCGGGTGTATATGTGTTGAACATGTCTTAAGGAAGAAATATTACATGCGATTTTACTTGTCTCTGTCTTACGAATTTAAGAAAATGTTTCATTTGCGTTTTTGGGTGACAGATAAATCAGATTATTTGCGAAAAATTTCCCACATTTTTTAAGAAAATTAATCCGGTAGACAGACAATTTTTAGTCAAATATTAATGGAATAAGAATTTAAGAAACAAATATTATCCGATATTAAATTTTATTGTCTTTATTTCCAGATAAGATTTTAATTTCTTGAAGATAAATATCTTAAGAATCAAGTGAGCAATTGTCTGGAATTTTTTAAAGTATTTCTTTTGTTATATTTTTTGTTTTATATTTCTGTTGTTAGAAAACAATTCAACATTTATGTTTACAAAAAATATAGTACATATGTATGTATGTGTTTGCATTGGACATTATCCAATACATACCGTACTGGTATGAGCGTTATTTAGTTAACAATGTTTTCATTTTTCGCAATTGGAGCAAAGCTGAGCATTTTTTATTATAGGGTGTTCCTCACGTGTTCGTTACCGCTATGGCAAGTATGTATATATTGATGTAGTTGAAGTATAAAGCAGCAGTGGCAGCAGCATTTGCCATAATGCAATTTGGCAGAATATTGGAAAATATAATTGTGCTGATATTGCAATTGTTATTTGTAGTCTTTATTTTGCACGTGTTTTTCGATGTTCTAGTAAACAGAAAGTCAACTCATACAAAAGCGCTCAAATTAGGGGAAGTTGAATCAGAACATTTTTGTATCTAAAGGCAGCAGGGCGGTGTTAAGATAGCGAGGTTGAAACGATACTTAAAATGTTTCCACAATCCTTATTAATGCACATTAAGGCGAATTGTGGGTCTGTTCTATATCCTACAGGTTGAAAAAGGAAACCATTGCTCTCTATGTATATACGTCATCTGTGGCCTGAGGCTCAATCTCTTTATTCTCATCATTAATGGAAGAGACGGTGATGGTATGTATGTACTTCCACTTCAACTACCGTTTTGTGCCACGTATACCTTATCTAAAGCAATTTCTTAATAGAATTCAAAATCTGCCCAAAACTGTAAGAACCATGTCCAACGCGTAAGCAGTCATCCGACAGCACATCCGCGTTATACAGTTTACAAATGATTAATGGATGTAGGCTGTTATAAAATCCGTATAAAGTTTATGGACTAATATTACTACTCTAAAGACTCGTTTATTCTAAACAGTCTCTGAATGTGATTGCAGTTATTTGTGTATAATTTTCTCTACATCTACATATGTGTCTACGCCTTACACAAACACATCCTGCTGCTGGTGTCAGATCATTTTTTTGCTTATTCTCTCTACGTGTGTGTGAGTGCTACTTCTTTACTGTTGTTGCAATTGTATGTGTAGTAAAGTAGTTTAACATTGTTATTATTGTTGTTGTTTTTATTGTCATCGCTCCTCATTTAATTTTTATTTTTTTCTGTTGTCACTTCACAAAACCGTTTAATTCATTGTTGTTAACAACAATATTGTAGCAGCAATACAAGTCGACTCCGAATGACAGATTTTTGATAAAACATGACAATTTTATTTACAGTCACCGAAGAAATATTTCTTCATATTGTGTTTTGTTGGAGAAATCTGATCTGGGTTTTGAACAGTGGCCTCAAGTCTAATAAGCCAGTATTCAATTCAGTGACTTACCCATGGTATTTTTCTCACTCTCTCTAAATCTAAATGCAAACGTTGATATTTCATTTATTTTATTGGACAAAACTATAATGATAGCAACGAAATCGTGGTAAATGCCAAGGCGGCATACAATCATTACACGCTAAATTGGTTGTATACGGATGACATATTCTTAATGATTGAAAGGGCCAAGGAGAGTAGGTGGAGCAATAAGAGAAAGTGAGGCTTTATGTCAAATTAAACGAAAGTAAATAACAACAGACAAATAAACACCAATAAGTTTTATTTTCTAAAAGCACAAAAAGAAAACAAAACGCTAAGAATTCTAAACGGACGACAGTTAACAAAGTATGTCAACGTTAATCATTTTCTTTAGTTTTATTTTTTTTTTAGTTTTTTTTTGTGTTCAAAGAATATTTAAAGAACGAAGTAAGTATTAGATTTAAGGCGTTGAAAGAGTCCTAACAATGCCTTTTAACACCCAACGCCAACAGCTAGCTGTTTATCTCGGCCATCTTGTTGAAACCTTTTTAGGTTTCTATTACCCTATTAAATCGTTGTAGTCTAGTAGGTAGTGTGTTGGCTTATTAGTCAGACGTAAAAGGAATTTTTTCTTCAGCGACTTTCTCTCAGCAGATTTCTGGCAAAAACTCTGAGAGTAAACAAAATTGCCATGAAAAGTTTCTCAAAAGTCGTTCGAAATCGACTTTAAACTGTAGGTCCCGATTTTGGGCTCAGTGATAAGCCGTAATTTTTTCGCGAAAATTTTAAATAGAAATCTGCTTTGGAAATCGAATATAGTCTACAGGTTGAAAAAGAGAACCATTGCTATTCTATGTATCTATTTCTTATGCTGTAGTTACCCACACGTAACGTAACGTAC
Source organism: Sarcophaga subvicina (assembly GCA_936449025.2). Classification (NCBI taxonomy): domain Eukaryota; kingdom Metazoa; phylum Arthropoda; class Insecta; order Diptera; family Sarcophagidae; genus Sarcophaga; species Sarcophaga subvicina. The sequence continues at coordinate 81,074,635 of OW388084.2, forward strand.
CGTAGCAAACGTTCTCTTTTTAGCATATGGAGAACAATGTAAACGATTACCGACACATTCTCTCTCGTTAGCAAAACGGAACGATCTGTATAATGCTGTAGTTACCCACACGTAACGTAACGTACCGTAGAAAACGTTCTCTTTTTAGCATATGGAGAACAATGCAAACGATTACAGAAACGTTCTCTCTCGTTAGCAAAACGGAACGATCTGTATAAAACAGAATTCTCCCACGTTTTTACGTGACATTTGAACATGAGAGATGATGAGCAGTGTTGACATGATAAAAAATATTCTAACCAACGTTTGTGAAAAAATCACCAAATAAAGAAAAATATGTCCAAAATTAAATTCGCAGTTTTTTATTTTATTTTTTTTTTTTGCAAATTTAAATTATATTTGAGAAAGAAAGAAACAAAAAATAATTAATTAATTTTAACAAACAAAACAAAAGCTCTTTTTATAAGAAAAATCATAACCAAATCCGGAAAAATCTACACATGGAACAAAAAACGGCAACACTGATGGTGAGTCCTATTTCTTTTCATTGTGTTGTGTTCGTTTGTGTGTTGCTTTGTGTTCTGTTTCATTGTTATTTACATTCTTCGTTGACATATGTCCCGTTTTGAACGTTTCTATAACTACGCAAACGTTTTTAAGGCTACGTACGTTACGATTTTACGTATCTTACGCTTGGGTAACCAAGGCATTAGTCAGTGAAGGCTTGGACGACGTTTTCTAAAGAGTATAAACCGTTATTGCAATAGTTAACATCAAGTATTTCCGATAAGAAAAACCTGTTAATAATGCTACGTCGTCTGCATAAACGATAATTATGCAGCATATCCCTTTCATGGCTTTCAGTAGATGTTTAAGGTTGATGTGCCATAGAAGGAAAGAGAATACACTTGTGTTATTAGGCGGCGTATGCTAAATGAGATTCATTTACTTTAACTTTATTAAAAACATTTAAAATATGAGCTCGTAAATTGCAACTAATGTGGAAATTAATTTGTGTTTAGTTTTAATCAAAATTCTTTATTATTCGCACAATTCGGTGTGCCACAACTTGATGTAAACAACAACAATTGCTTTACTTTGTTATTATCTCTACGATATTTTGTAAACAGGTTTGTTTTTGTTTCCTTTGTTTATAATTTTAATGTTAAATGTTACTGGTTAAAGCAAAACGACAGTATATAGATTTTTCATTTTCGTAACAATACCATCGCGAATATCATTCTCTGAACTTGTTATTTAACTCAGTTTTACATTTTTGGGAAGCTTTTGCAACTTCTTGGATTGTAGTATCTTTAATAAAGAATAAACTTTGAATTTATAAACTTTTTTCTTTTCTTAAATTTGATAAATTATAAATGCTCATGAGCATGAACGTGAGCATGAGCATGAGCACAAGCATGAGCATGAACGAGGATATAAATATGTTTGATGAGCATGTGCTATTTCAAAAAAGGTAAATAAAGAGCTTATGAAATTGCATATACAGCTACAGCTACACACACATATTCACTCACACATTGCGAGAAAAAATTTTATTAAAAAATAAAAAAAAAACTAAAACTATTTCATGATATTATTGTCATTATTACCGTTCTGCAGCTCTAGTTGCAATATTGCATATTAAGCATTTGATGAATAGTAGTAGGAGCAGTACTAGCAGCAACAAACGGAGCAAGAAATATGCATTCATTTGGTAATCAAATAGAATTTTTAATATGGCGTTTAAAATAACAAAAACGCAAAAGTTTATCCTTCTTTTTTCACACGAAACGTATATTATTTGATCATATTTAATTACCGTTGAAATGAAATGCAAAAACTCTTTTGGCATTCTGTGAAAAAGTATGCGCAACAATTATATGCAAGCGAAACAAAGGAAATATCATCAGTTATTTAATTAAAGAATGAACTTTAAAAAGTTTCCATTTTTAATGAATTTTAATTTGAAGACTCACGCAGGAGATTTTTAAAAACTACAGTGAAACGTATCAATGGGCAACAACAGAAGGTCATGATATCAAATTAAATATAAAATTTTGTTTAGAATTTATTTTCTTTGGAATTGATTAAGAAGCGAAGAAAATATTGTACAAATTTTCGTTACAAATATATTTCACTTCAACTTATCAGTAGCCAGAATCGTATTATTATTACTGCTGTAAAGAGGTGCTATAGTATTGCGGCCATACCATTCACTGGTCTACCCTCTAATTTTTCTCTGATAATCTCATTGCCCTGAACATTTTAAGGATGCTTCTGAAGTCAGTTAGTCAGGTTTTTGCTTTTGGGATGCCAATAAGAGTTCCTTGAGTTCATCATGATCTGTCAAAAATCCGGTTACAAACGCAGGTTACAACTCGATAGTCTAATGCATTACTAAAATCTTCTCCTATTGTATTGTAATTAAAATGCATGAAATCCTATATTTCTACCTAGTTGATTCGACTTTCTCATACAGTTTCATACAATTTTCGCTTCAATATCATAAGATTAAAGGATCATAGATTAAAGAATGTCCAATGCGCTATTCTAGATCCAAGACCAAATTTTTTTTACAAACCTTAATGCAAATGGAGGATCTTTCCACCTCTCTGAATATATTCGATACTCTGCAACACCTTCCTATTCACAACAAGATAGCTTAAGTTAAAGGTCTACGCAATAAAATCTCACTTGACGAAAAGGCTGTGTTGTACCTTCGACCACCTCCGTTTTCTCAGGATTAACACCTTAATCGCTACCAGATATCTACTAGCTAAATCTCCTCACAGTTACGCTCTGTATCTATCCCATTAGATATTGATGAATCTGCCGGAAATTGTGAAAACAATCTGGGGTGTACAAATACGAAAACACACAATTAAATTCAATTGTATTTCCTTACTCGTAGTTTATTATGGCAGATATGTAACAAACCTGATTCTAAGTTGGCGACTAGAGATTGTCCAATCAATTCTAGTCAATTTTTAGGAGAATTGTTTTAGAGGATTTGAGAACAGTTTTTGCAACAGTAGCCCAGTGTAGGTAGTGTGTTTTCTTCCTAAATGTGAGGCCATGGTATTTAAAGTATTTCTTCCGCGACTTCCTCTCAGCAAAAAATCTGGCAGGAAGTCTGAAAGTAAATAAGAAATTGCTATAAAAAAGTCTCTCAAAAACCTCCTGATTGAAAGGTTGTATTAAAAAATTATTTTTGTATGTAAGAATTCAATATAATCGGCATAGTTAAAGTCCACGAACAGTATTATATGGATTTGATTATGAAAAAAATATGCTAAAGGCTTTACTTTATTTCACTTTTAAATCCCTTTCTCTCCTGCTTAACTTTCGTACGCATTCCAACATCATAAGTTTCCAATGGTTTCCCTTTCTAAGACGTCGCGTGCATGCTTGTCTACGTAGTAACTGATAGGTAAATTAAAAAAAGAACTTACACAGTAGCAAGAACAAATTATTCTATTGTTGAAAAGTTTTGCTTTTGTTAAGTAGAAAATAAAATACGGCTTAAGCCTTGCATGTATATGTTTACATATAAATAGTCAAGCCAAATACCTCTTTGTTTAAAAAAATGGATTTGTTATTGTGGGATATAATTATGACACCTTTAAATCAAATTCAGTAAAAACAATGAGAAAAATTAGTGGCACTAAAGTGATAAAAAGAAATTAAAAACTGTTTAAAAGTTCTAATAGAAACCATGGGTGGTGTGAGAAGTTAGGTTGTAATCCTAAGAAAATGTGTGTAATGAACAATTAAGTAAGTAAGTATTGTTGTAAAGAAGATTTCGCTTTAATATGTCATCCAATCCTAAAGCCTCCTCACCCAAAGCTATGATTCAATGGCACGTTGGTTTCAAAGAGATTTGCAGTGATGCTGTAAAGGTCAGAAAAATAATTCGATAAGAGGCTTGCGTGTGCCAAGATTACCGTGTTAACGATTAGAAACTTATGATCAACTGCTACTTGTACCAATAAGTTCTTAGTTTTCTTTCTTCTTAATAAGTATTTTGTACATGGGGAACATTGCAAAGTTATTCCTCGTTTTATCAGATAGTCTGACATCTTATTACCCTTATAGCCACAATGCTTGGAACTAAACTTAGGTTAGGTTAGAGGACGTGTACTTGTCAATTAAGACAAGTACAGTACCCGGAGGTCGAATTGACCCATTGTACAACGTCCTAATTTTTCACACCACTTATGTTGTGTGTGTTAATTTTATACATGACGGGTGGGACCCACAGTTTAAAGTCAACTCCGAATGACCAATTTTTGAGAAACGTTTTCAAGGCAATTGTATTTACTCTAAGAGTTTTTGCCAGAAATCTGTTGAGAAACAGCCGCCGATAAAATATTTTTCCAAATTCGTTTTGTTGCAGATGCCTGACCTGGGGTTTGAACCGTGGCCTCACGTCTAACAAGCCAACACACTACCTTCTAGACTACAAAGAAGGTTACTTAAGCTGTAATTTGTTTATCATACATTTTCTATCACTACAGCTCTTCCTGCTAAAGTTGAGATACTCAAAGCAATAACACCTCTTGAAACTGCCACATTGGTAGGCCCAGATGAAAACCTCTCAAACAAGTGCGAATACAGCGTCTACCTACGGGTAATGGACAGTGTTAATTCCAATAATAATAATTGATGTGAAATAATAATATAAATCTCACATGTCAAAGCTCATATATAACCCGACAAGCTGGTACCCGTTGAGTTCCTGTTCAGCAGAGCACTCAATTACTGTTAATCGATTAAGAAAAGGCTTTCGACTCTATAGATTGAAAATAAAACTGTGGTCAGCTCCATTAAAACATTATTGAAGCATTCAAGTCATTTAACAACAACTCTAAGAGTAAATAAAATTGTTATAGAAAGTTTCCCAAAAACTCTGTCGTTCGTGGTCAACCTTACACTGTAAGCCCAGCCACTGATGTATAAAATTAACACAAAAACCATAAGTGGTGTGCGAAGCTATGTCTTAATTCTGACTAAAGGGTTGTAATGACCAATAATGTACGTAAGTAGGTTAGGTTAGGTTGGAGTGGTACCATTGATGCCAAAAGCTACTTGAGCACGCGTAGCGGCCCGTTGTGACGCCACAGGTGAACGCAATCTCTGTACTGACCAAGTTCTCCAAATCAGGGGAGAAGAAATTTGTCAGCGCGAGGGCTGCACATTCTAAAGTACGACTACCCTACGCTGGAAAACCAGTCCGAAGATTTGATAAATGAAGCTGTATACTTGACATCAATGGACGATAACTCTGTCAAGCTGACGAGGGTTGGGGAGCCAAATAACCTAACACCTAGCACGAGATGGGCATTGACAAACAAAGTGGACAACAGTCTCCTCTTCCTCAGCAGATCTGCATCCATGGCAAAGGTAGTTAGATGGGAGCTGCATTCTCTCCGTGTGTCGTCTCATAACAAAATGACCCATAGGCACGGTCACAGTAGTTGATATAATGTTACGACCAAGTCGGTTGGTGCGTCTTCTATCCCTCGAGGGCCAAGTGAGCCCAGCGGTGGAGCAGAACTCCTCATTGACCCAGAATAGGTTGGCGTCTCGAAAGAATTTCCGCGCGATTGGCACCTTGCAGTTTCCCGGAATATTGCTGTTTCCGGGCACCCAGATAAGTGTGACACTGAAGCGCCCAGAAAGGAGGTTGAGGCAACGTCGACATTCCCTGAGGAACCTGTAGTTATTCATAACGTGTGACAGAGATCTTATGGCAGCCTGACTATCAGAAAAGACGAGGATCCATTGAGCAGTCCGGTAGTTGGCCATTACCTCCGCTGAAACACACTACAATAATCCGGCAGTTTCCCAGAATACATAATATAATGTATGTATGTATGAGCAGATTTTTGTGTTGTTCAATACTTGGGAATCTGAGTCCAGAGACATCACTTGTCTAGGCTAAACAGTAATAGTCTAGCCAGAGAGAATATGAATAAAAACTATAATTTTGTACTTGTACTGTGAGAATAAAGAAAATTGTTTCACAAATCTGTCGTTCAACATCGACTTTAAACTGTTACGCCACTTATGGATAAATCTATCATAACCAAGGGGGGGGGGAGTAAGAAACTTCTAATTAATTATTATCGTTTGGCCATCTTTTCTGGCATTTTTTTATTTCGAAATAAGCATTCTGTTTAAACAATTATTGCATTAACACTCTAGAATTTAAACTTGACCTCAATTATCTCTCATGACCTAAATTAATTTTCCAATAAAAATTCTTTCTTGCCTTTCACTATTTATTCAGTTTTCAGTTGTATGCTGTTGTATTTTAATTATTTTTTATTTTTTCTTTTCATTCATTTAATGAGAATGTATGCAATGGTTATGTGTTTATTTCCTCAAAATTTACGTACAATTTGGTCATGGTATAAACACAAAGGAGATAACAGTGAAGTGATGTACCAGAATGGTGACGATAGGGTAACACAAGAAAAGAAAATTATTTGTTTAGAACGCTATGTTGATCAAACTCTATAATGATAAGTATAAAAATGTTTGTGGTAATTAAATCGCACAAAATTTCTTCTTTAATTTTATTTTTACTGGTCACCCTACAAACTTACTAAATTCCTTGCTGGGCATAAATATGTTACACGAGTAAAGAGCAAATAACGTTTGTAGTAAATGGCAGCAGCGGCATGTAAAAACTATTTCGTTTAAATATTTACATTTTATGCCGCAACAATTAATCTTATTTTAAATTTAAAATTTTAAATATTTTCGCACGTTTCCAGCAGCAAATAGTAGCAAGTGTAGAGAGATCTTAAAATCTTTGTAAAGATTAAACATTGAAATTATATACGGCTTCTAACTTTCCCAAGGGATTTTAAATAAATTAAGCCAAAAGGAATGAACATTTTAAAACTAATTTCTGCAGTTTTTTTATGTGCAAAAGTTAGGCTTTACAATCGTTTTTCTAACCAATTTGTATCAAAAAATGATTCACATTTTTTTGGTGTTAAAAAATAAAAAATTTCACAATTTACAGCTAAAATGTTGCCTTTTCTTTTCGAAACGTTGGGATAGATGACTAGAAAACAACTAGAAAAAGCATACGTGGCAGGGATTGTTTAAATATTTATGATTTGATCGCCATATGACACTTGCTGTGTCATGTTTGATTTTGTAAAATTCAAACTAAAATTGTACTGCTCCTTGGTTGTTAGCCAGCCATTTCGGGTATTTTATTTCTTTTATTTGTTTCATTTCATCCGCAGAACGTTGTCGGTTTTGTCAGGAATTTGGTTTTAAATTTTTATTGACAAATTACTAAAAAGCAATCGAACAAAAATCGTAAAGAAATCCTACATAAAATCGTACATAGAAATAAAGCATAGGGTTTAACCCACTAACACCACGGCTATACAAGGAATTGTTGATGATGTTGGCTGCAAATTCGCTAAAAATGTTTTAGTTTCTAAAAAAAAAAAAAAACAAAGAAAGTCTAAAAGAAAATGGAGGAAATAAATCAAAAGGATGAAGTAAAAAAACAAAAATCTGCTACAATTTCCCAATACTTTGATTGATTTATAACGCTGCACACATGCATGTGGCATGTTGTGGAAAGATGAAAAGAATTAATTTTTTAAAAAAAGAGGGGAAAAATCTAAATAAAATCACGCAAAACGAATTAAATCGAAACAATCAAAAGCGAAAATGAGTACAACAAACTGTAAATATTTGATATTAATTTCAAAGCAATATAAACAAATGATCAGTTTATATCAAAAAGAAAAATAAAATAAAACCCGTATGAAAAATGAAAAAAATTTATTCTAAATGAATGGCTGAAAAAAATATAAGATTTTATAACAATTGGGAATACATATTAAATACAAAATACAGATTAAGCACTGTTGGTACCGTGGCACAACTACAAGTTATTTGGAACAATTTAAAAATGCCAATGAAGTCGCCATGGTCTAGTAGGTAGTGTGTTCGCTTATTAGACGAAAAGCCAGGGTTCGCGCCCCAGGCCAGACATCAAAACAAAATACAAAAAGTACTTCTTCGGCGACTCCCTCTCTGCAGATTTCTGGCAAAAACTCTGAGAGTAAATGATATTGCCATGAAAAAATTTCTCAAAAATCTGTCGTTAGGAGTCGACATTTAACTGTAGGTCCTGCCACTCATGTATACAATTAACACACACAACATAAGTGGTGTGAGAAACTAGGTCGTAATCCTGACTGAGGGGTTGTAATGACCAATTATGTATGTATGTATGTAAGAATGCTAACTTTATTTATATTGCACCATAAATTTTATGTTCTCTTTAAATATGAGTGTGGTCTTTATTTAATATAGTCAACATTCTGTTTTTGTTGCTATAATGTTGTCAAGGCGAATTCATGTAAAAATTGTAGAATATACATTTCGTTTTCAGAGTTGGTACATATCACTAATAACGTGATGCTTACACAAATCCATAGCACCTCCTCCTATCCAGAGTTCCTGAGAATGTCATATGAGATGATATCAAGTCAGCATCAGAGATAAGAAATGAATCGTTTCTTCGCTAGTCATAAGCACTCATGAAATTTTGAATATAAGTGAGTCAACAATATTGAAATTTAACTACTGTGATTCATTCGTAATCACTACAACGTTAATTTATAAGTACAGGTTGCAATGAGTATGCGTACAACGTTGACATCAAACTCATATTACAAAAAGGAAAAAGACAGTATTTTAATGTTCGTACGCGAATCATACTTATTTTGTGATTCTTGTATATGTTGCGTTATGGAGAGTCGAAATCAATAACATCATACGTGTTTTTAAGTGTGAATATCATGAGTATTTCAAACTTTGAATATGAGTAGAGGTTCCATGATATTAAAATAAGTATGAATGCCTGGAAGTCTCAAAAATTCTGAGTACGATTCGATCATACTATTTTTTTTTTTTAATACTCATTGCTTATCTCTGATACCAACCATAATGGTCTCATGCCGCAGCTTAAACACTGTTGGTATCGTGGTACTACTACGAGTTATGTGGAACAATTTAAGAATGCTAACTTTATTTATATTGCACTATAAATTTTGCCTATATTCCTTTTAAATTTGTGTGTGTGTGTTTTATTTTAAATGGTCAACATTCTGTTTTTGTTGTAATAATGTTGTCAAATCCAATTAATGTAAGAATTGTACCGACATGGTATACAAGTATACATTTCGTTTTCATAATTGATATAAAATCAATAAGATCGCGATACTGACACAAATCCATAGTACCTCCTCAAATCCACAGATCCTGAGAATGCCATGAGTCACCTTCTTGAAATCTCTAAAAATGTAAACAATTTTGTTTAGTACTATAATTTGTACACAAGCTTGTTTACCTGCATTGTTTTGTTTTTGTAGCTCCATTTCTTTATCGCCCCATCTGCTCCAGTTATGAGAGGAATTATCATGGAGCGTTTACTACTAAATATCTTCCAGCTTTAAGTCGCCGAAGTTTAGTAGGTATTGTGTTGACTTGTTAGACAAGATCCTGTCGATTAAACTTCGAACTAAACGAAATACGGAAAAATGTGTCTTTCTGCAACATTTTGCCAAAAATCTTCTGACAAAACCCCTGAGAGTAGAAAAAAACTGGTACGAAAAGTTTCTCAAATCACTGTTTTGGAGTAGACTTTAAACTGTAGGTTCCGCCACTCATCGATAAAATTAACACACACAACATGATTCGAGTGGTAAGCTAATCCTGCATAAAAGTTGTAATCAGGTTGAATTTGATTGGTCGAAATACTTTCTATTTGTGTTTGGTGCAATTTTTTTTACGAGGAACCCCTTGAGTACGTAATTGAAAGTATTCTCCATTATTTTACTGAATATTTAAGGAAAATATTTACTCGTAAGACTACAGTACTATACGAAACTTTCCTTTGAGATTTAAACACTTACATAATTTTTCTTTAATAATTTTTCCAGATGTTAAATTTGGATCCAATATACCTTTCGAACAAAGTACAATAAATTATAAATATTTCGACAAAGAATTTCCAATTTGTAGCTTTTCTTGCAAGTATTTTGGATAAAACATAAAAGAAAGAAATTTTTCAAAAATTCATTTACAGTTTAAATTAAGTTGTAACATCGTAACATCGTTGAAATTTTTATTTCATCTACTCCATCAAAAAGTGAAAATAGTGCAGTGTTTAACAAAGAAAAAATAATTTGTGGTTGTAATTCAAAAAAAATTAAAACAGAAAAAACCGAGTTTCTCCCAGAAGAAATAAAGAAAAAATGAAAGGAATTATAATTGAACCAAGATTACGGTGAAAAGAAAATAAATTATTTTAAATATTCATTTACGCAAAAAAAAAAAACAACAATAAACAAAACAAATTTACAAATTCTCACACATTTCAATTGAACTTAAAAACAAAAACAACTAGAACCGGTTCTTTTCCTCTCATTAATATAAAACAACAACATATCTCACCAGATAAATCACTCATATATGGTTGTATTACTGTATCACCAACTAAACAGCTCCATCTATTGTACAGTAGGATAATAAATTTACACCTATTGTGAATACTCTTTTAACATAACCCAGTGAACAATAATATACGAATTCATTCTCTTCATATAAAATTCTATTCATTATATTTTTTACTTTCATCGTGAATTAAAATCATAATGTCTTGTTTAAAGAAAGGATGTACCTTGGATGGACCTGATGACAGAATGATTGTCTGTTGGCTTTGTCATGGATTATGCCATTTTAAGTGTTGCGGTCTTTCTGGTCTGGTGGGTGAATCCGTTGCAAAGATTAAAAATCTGCATTGGCGTTGTAGTGGATGTCAGAAAGTTGGTGCTGAATTTTATCGCTTTTTTCAAAGCACTAGAAACAACTTTTTACAAATTCAAAATAATCTCAGCCATTTAAATGATCAAATTAATGCGTATGGAAAACTTTTCAATGATTTTAAGACCTTAGATGGTTTACAATCACCGACACCTTCTCCAACTCGCCGAAAAAGCCCCAGATTTGTAAATAATGAAATTGCGTCTACCTCTACATCTAGCGTCGGGTCAGCAGTCAATATCCAAAAAACACCAAATAATATCGAAAAGGAAGGTTTTATTGATAATTCTAGCCAGTTAGCAGGTTCAAAAGAAGTCTTTCCCATGCCTAAAAATTTAGATAATATACCTGATACTGATCGAAATAAATTGCTCTCCAAACAATCAATAACCATATTGCCTGATCCGGTCGACTCTACCCGTTTAATTAATTTGGATGCTGCATCTCCTGTTCAATCGCCCTTAATTCAAAATGCTTCATCTGTGAATAATCAAATAGCTTCTGCTGAAAATCATCCAAAGGAGTTGCGAACTATTTCCCCTAAGAAAACAATATTTGCTACTCGGTTTGCAATTGATACGAATGCTGATGATATGAAATTCTATATTCTATCGAAAATCAGAAATTGCAACCCAGATGATATTCTTATTTTCAAAATAAATGCGAGAAACAGGGCATCATTTAAAATAATTGTTCCTGATAATCTGTTCCAGCAAATCGTTAATCCGGAATTTTGGCCTAAAAATGCTATAGTTCGGGAATTTATCTACAGTGAAAGAAATATTGCTCGTCTTCCTCACATTGGTGATACAAATCAAAAAAACTAATTTCCATTGTTTATCAAAATGTTAGAGGTATTAACTCGAAATTATCTCCAATTTATTGCAATAGTTATGGATTTAATTACCATATAATAATATTCACCGAAACTTGGTTAACTAGTAAAATTAATAATTCTGAAATTTTTTGCCCTAAATACCAGATCTTTAGGAAAGATAGAGAAAGTTGTGTGCAATACAATACGAAAAAATCTGGAGGCGGCGTATTAATTGCCATATCAAATGAATTCTCATCTGAAGAAGTTAGTCTTAATGAATTTCTACATATTGAGTTTTTATGCGTATTAGTTAAAATTTATAAACAATACCTTATTCATTGTTTGCGTGTACATTCCACCTAATTCACCACTCACTGTCTATGAAGATCACTTAAATGCGATTGAAACACTTCTGAGAAAAGTAAACACAACGGATCTAGTACTATTAATAGGAGACTTTAATATGTCACACACATCATGGAAGGCTGTTCCAGACTCAAACTATTTAATCCCCACTGGTTCTTCGGATTCCTCGGCAAATATAATTAACTGTTTACTTGAGAACTGTCTTTTTCAAATTAATTCCATTCCAAATGATTTTGATAAAATGTTGGATCTTGTGTTTGTTAGTGATTCATCGGACTTCTCAGGTATTCGTCATACGCCTATCTCCAATCCCGAAGACAAATATCAAACAAATAATTTAACTCAAAAACAGAAAACATTTTGTTTCAATTTAACTAACCACAATAAACTGCATCTTCAACTATCTGAAATCGAGTGGTTAAATGAATTATCTGGCTATGGCAATGATTTGGACCAGTGCATTATGAAATTTTATCAACTACTTCACAATTGTTTCTTAGCATGTGTGCCAAAAGTTTTACCACATTCTAATCATGGTCCGCCCAGGAATACAAAATATCTTTCAAGATTAAAAAACAAGAAAAATAAATTGTATACAAATTTTAAAAAGGATAGATCATTAATAAATTATTCCAAATACTGCTTAGTAAGATCTGAATACACCATCGCCAACCAAAGGGCTTATAACATCTATTTAATTAAGGTAAAAAACAAATTCGAGAGTGATCCTAAATCATTCTACAAATTTGTTAATTCTAAACGTCGAGCAGCGGATTATCCTTCTGTTATGAAGCTTGGTAGTCATGAATCCTCAGATAATAAGGTTATAAGTGACTTGTTTGCGCAATTTTTTGCTTCTACCTACTCATCATCTACATTTAACGCCAATAATCAAAATTATATTCCTGAAGCAAAGGCCTTTGATATATCTTTTATTGATCAACGTACTGTTTCCAAGTATATACAACAATTGAAATCTTCGCATGTAGTTGGTCCGGATGGGGTTCCTAGCAGTATTTTAAAACACCATTTTCAATTATTGAGTACTCCATTAACCTACTTATTCAATAAATCGCTTAAATTGGGCTATTTTCCCTCCTTTTGGAAACAATCATTTATCATTCCACTGTTTAAATCAGGATCTAAAGCTGATATTTCAAATTATAGAGGAATTGCTAAACTCAATATTATACCGAAATTGTTTGAAAAACTCCTATGTGATACACTGTCATTTCAAGCATCGTCTATTTTATCTGCTTCCCAGCATGGATTCTGTAAGTCTCGATCAACAATCACAAATCTTCTTGAATTTACAACTTTGGTAAATGATGGATTTATTGTAGGCAAACAAACTGACGTCATTTATATCGATTTCAGTAAGGCATTTGATAAAGTAAATCATAACTTACTCGTTCATAAGCTTAATCAACTTGGTTTTAGTTCATCTTTATTGAATTGGATTAATTCGTATTTAGTAGACAGAAAACAGTGCGTTAAATTCAGGAATACGCAATCTAACTTTATTGATGTACTGTCAGGCGTACCACAGGGCAGTCATCTTGGGCCGCTCCTATTTACTCTTTTTATAAATGATCTCCCTTCTGTTATCAAAAATTCAAACACATTAATGTATGCAGACGATGTTAAAATATTTTTATCATTTAATAACATTGAAGACCAAGTACTTTTACAAGAGGATATTACCTACTTAACCTCTTGGTGTAGTATTAATTTAATGGAGCTGTATGTTAAAAAATGTAAATATATGTGCTTCACTCGATCATCACCAACCAATGGATTTTACACAATGAATGGTGCTGCTCTTGAACTAGTTAATACCTTTAACGATTTAGGGATAGTTTTCGATTGTAAATTGGACTTCAGAAATCATATTACATCAACTGTTAGCAAAGCTACATGTACCCTGGGATTTATCAAACGATGGGCTAAAGAGTTTTCTGATCCTTATGTTACTAAGCAATTGTTTACCATACTGGTTCGCCCAATTCTTGAATATGGATCTGTAATATGGGACCCTCAATACGCTGTACACTCTGATAAAATTGAATCAATTCAAAAACAGTTCTTATTATTTTGTCTTCGTGGTTTAGGGAATGGCTGGGATCCTAATGAAAGGTTACCACCTTATGAAAAACGCCTAGCACTCATTAAATTACCAACTTTAAAAAGCCGTCGTAAAATGCTAAATGCTATCTTTCTTCTGAAGCTGTTTAATGGTGTTATCAACTCGCAATTTCTTCTAGAAAAACTTTCCATAAAAGTACCTGTTCGTCCGACCAGATACCATAATTTCTTAAATATAAAATATTACACAGTTAACTACGCGAACTTCGATTCATTTCGTAGAATCTGTAATGATTTTAATAGTCTGTATCATCATATAGATTTTAATAAAAGTATGGAATCCATTAAAAAGGATATAATTTTACAATTAAACACATTTAATTAATATTTTCAATGATGTCTCTTTTTAACTTATTTTTTGAATTGAAATCACAATAATAATAATTCTGAATTGTTATATAAAATGAATTGAAATATAAAATTAATTGAAATATAAATGCAAAATTTAATGAATTGAAATATAAAATGTAATAGTCTGTAAGGATATTCCATAGACTTAAATAAATAAATAAATAAATAAATAAATAAATATAACGTATCTCCAATATACACGATTTGTGGAAACCATCAAAATACGAAATTGTTTGTGAGATGATTTCATCTATTAAGTTCCTTTCCAGTGAGTTCATAGGATAACGTAAATGAGGATATAATGTATGTGCTCTACATGTACTCACCTTTTCGTTGCCATGATACATACCAACGTTTTCTTTTGTTTCAACTTACTGTCCATGTCGTTGAAGAGCTCGTACAGCTCACTATTGTATCGGATGCGGCAATCATCGCCAACTCGCGCTGGACCGAAGATCTTACGCAGTACTTTTCTCTCGAACACTCTCAAGGCTGCTGCATCAGTGCATAATAAGGTCCATGCTTCTATGCACGGGGCGGATGAGCGTCTTGTAGAGTGTTAGTTTTATCGTACGAGAGAGGTCTCTGCTACTCAATTGCCTATTGAAACCATAGTAGCACCTGTTGGCAAGAGTGATCCTGCGCTTGATCTCCAGACTGACATAATTTTTGGTGTTAACGGCGGAGCCAAGATAAACAAATTCCTTGACTGTATCAAAAGTATAGTTATCGGCCGTAATCTGAGAATCAAATCAAATCCTTATTAAATCAACACAATACGTTGACCTACTGTTTACATATATACCTATATATATACATACATAATAGGTCTTCATACATCACTTATGTTGTGTGTGTGAATTTAATACATGAGTGTCGGGACCTACAGTTTAAACCCGACTCCGAAAGACAGATTTTTGAAGAACTTGTTCATCGAAATTTTACTTACGCTAAGAGAGTTTGTCAGAAATCTGCTTTGTTGCAGGTGTCTGACGTGGGATTTCCAATAAGCCGGCACAATACCTACTATAAAATGGTGACTGAGAATAAACGTTTTCCCATATCCAAGTTATTATTTAAAATCAAAACCACTGCGCCATTTGAAACATTTTGAATTTCAGTCCGGTCAACACCCATCGATATAACAGATCTCAGGTTTCTTGTGTTGCATTCATGTTATGTGCCATAGATGGGCACTTTGCAGTACCAGTAAAATTTCAGTAAAAATTGATTTTTACTGATTACTGAAAAAAATTACAGTATTCAGTAAATTTTAACTGGTAATGAAATTTAGATTGCATTACCAGTAAAATTTTACTGATTATTGGGAAAAAAATCAGTAATCAGTAAATTTTTACTGATTACTGAAAAAAAATCAGTATTCAGTAAATTTTACTGGTTACTGAAAAAAAATACAGTAAATCAGTAAATTTTTACTGATTACTGAAAAAAATCAGTACCAGTAAATTGAAACCCATTACATTACCAGTAAATTTTTATTAATTATAAAAAAATTGTCAAAATTTCTAATAGATGTTATTAGTAGAAATATTTATATATAGGATCCACCAAATAACTTATTTTTTGGAAATACTTAAAAAAAACTGCTGAATATTTTCTCAAATTTCTTTTTTTATTTGAAAGTACAACACTTCCGGTTAATAATGGAAAATAATTTCATTCAAATGGCTGCCTCGGCTGGCCATGCAGTAGCCTACACGGTCGGTCCAATTTTTAAGCACATTATCGATTGTGTGCAGCGGTATTTCACCAATGGCTTTACGAATATTGTCCTTTAAAGCGTCAATTGTCTCTGGCTTGTCGGCGTAACAATTATCTTTGACAGCACCCCAACGGTGTCAAATCGCAGCTCCGAGGTGGCCAAACGACATCAGCTCTGCGGCTGATAATGCGATCTTCAAAAATAGGGCGCAAAACATCAAGTGTAGCTTCGGCTGTGTGGCGCCTAGCGCCGTCCCGTTAAAACCAAATGTTGCCAATATCCTCCTCTTAAATTTTTGTGAACAAAAATTCGTTCAACATGGCCCGATAACGATCGTCATTGACTGTAACGGCCACTCCCTTTTTTGTTTTCTGTGCCCCAAATGCGACAATTTTGCTTGTTTACGTACCCGCCAAGATCAAAATGAGCTTCATCTGAAAAGATGATTTGTTTGCCAAAATCGGCATCTTCTGGTGCATACTGCCTACTGCATGGCCAGCTGAGGCAGCCATTTGAATGAAATTATTTTCCATTATTAACGGGAAGGATTGTACTTTCAAATAAAAAAAGAAATTTGAGAAAATATTCAGTAGTTTTTTTTAAAGCATTTTCAAAAAAAAGTTATTTGGCGGACTTTATTTGTAAAAAACAAAAATTAAAATAATGTCAAATATGAATTAAAAAAAGATGTAGCCCGCTGGGTTTGAACCGACGACCACCCGATTTCTGATCGCCGTTGTACTCACAACACCACCGAAATATTTATTCAAGTGTCTTGTTTCTAATACTAATTTATTTTTTATTCGTGTGAAAAACAGTTCTAAAAATAAAAATATAAATAAATAGGCAAATTGACAATAAGTAACTGTTCAATTTTTTTGTTTACATACATATTTTGATTTTTTATTTTAAGTTTTTTTTTGTGCAAACCTATTGAAATTATATTTATTTTTAGTTTCAGGCTGTAAGTTGTTATTTATTAACCCATAAATGCTCAGAGTATCTTTAAAGATACAACCGAAGAAAAAATTCTCACTGTTCTATTTAGAAAATAAATAAATGAAAAACAATAAAAACTCATTCAGACAGCAGTCTTATATTTAAAATTTATTTCAGAGAAAAAAATGTTGAATTCTCTGATTGCTTAAACATCAAAGTTTAAAATTATATTTTTTCCAAATTTGGTGAATTAGCTGCTTTGCTATATTGAATAATCGGACAGGATTACAAATTGATATAAAGAAAAAATATTATCTTCCGATTTCTTGTCACAGAGCCTAATTTAATAATCTTATAAGATAGACTAAAGGTGGACACTAATAAAAATTTTGTGTATTTGAAAAAAAAAAATTTTAAAGTATGTCCATTAAATTCCTATTAAGAGAGTGCAAATAAAAAATATGGAAATTTTCTATTTTATATCATCAACAACTATGTATATAGTTAATGAAAACTTTATTAATAAAAACTTGTAAAAAAAGGTAAATGTATAATTTTTGATTAGTCGATATTGTAAGATATTTGGATTTTAAATTGTTCTGACGATAATGTAAACAAAAGATAATTCAAAATAGAACTTGTAATAGTTTGCGACGATAAAAAATGTTGACAATTTTAGTTTTTTGTTCTTCTTGCAAGTTTTTTGAATTAATGAATGCTTTTCCAGTAACAATTGTTAATAATTCAACTTATTGAACAGAGCAAATTTTACTCGAATCCTTGAACTGTAGGCAATTTTTCCAGAAAATAATTCCACTAGCAATTAATTAATAAATTTTACTGATACTAATTTTTTTCAGTAATCAGTAAAAATTTACAGACTTACTGAATTTTTTTCAGTAACCAGTAAAATTTACTGAATACTGATATTTTTTTCAGTAATCAGTAAAATTTTACTGGTAATGCAATCTAGATTTCATTACCAGTAAAAATTTACTGAATACTGATATTTTTTTCAGTAATCAGTAAAAATTTACTGGTAATGAAATCTAAATTTCATTACCAGTAAACATTTACTGAATACTGAAAAGCTTAATGCATTAAAATTATAATGCAGTATGCCCATGTATGCAAAAGACAAACAATATAAATTTTTGTAAATTCTAACATCATTAAAAACTAAAATATTTTAAATAAAAAAAGTTTTCTTTAAAAAACCAACGTTTTCAAAAGAGGTTTTCTATAAAAAACCCACATTTATTCAGCATGTTCTGCTGACTCACCACGGACGACCATACACAAAGGCTTTAGTTCGCTGAAGAGAATCTGGACCATCTCTAGTGATGAGACCAATTTCTGTATGAACTGGTACATGAATATACAAAATTGGGGAATTTCGAACGATACGCATCGCCATTACATCAAACACCATCCCATGCATCTCGAGAACTTTGGCCAGGTCATCACTGTCGGCGTCGAGCACTGTAGATCGATGATTAAAATTCTTTTTTAGATTGTCATATGGTTTCAATTGGGCGGTGCTATGTGCAACATGGCTTATGTATAATTGGATATTCTGATTTGAGGGCATGGAACTCATGAGGGCATGGAACTCATGGCTGTGGATGTTGTGTGATTTCGGGGGATCATGCGATTTAATCCCGCTTTCCTTGTGAGGTTTCTTAAGTCACAGTCACGAATAAGTCACAATATAATGCAAGGCATCGATCACATTCGACATACATGCATACATAGTTGGTCATTCAAGATTACGATCTATTTTCTTACACCACATATGCTGTGTGTATTAGTTTTATAAATGAGTGGCGGGACCTACAGTTTAAAGTCGATTCCGAACGACAGATTTTTTGAGAAGCTTTATGTGGCAATTTTCATATACTCTAAGAGTTTTTGCCAGAAATCTGCTGAGAGGAAGTCGCCGAAGAAATATTTTCTCATATTTAATTATGTTTGAGATGTCGGACCTGGGGTTTGAACATTGTTCTCATGTCTAATCTACGTCGACATGGATCACATTCTGCCAGCGTCATGAAAAATTGAGCTTTTCGGAAGCACTAGACTTAGAAAAGCCGTGGCGGACTATTAATCCGCAACAATGCCTCTTTCCAACCATTACAAAATGTCGATGGGGTATCTCAATCAGTATTTCTTTTATTTAAACTTAAAGATAGGAATCTCTAGATTCTAAGGATAACCACTAAATTTCCAGTGTTGTTTCAGAAAATGCAAAGTTAATTAGCAGAAGTGGTTTAAATAAATTATTCAAAATATTGGCCATCTACAATTACAATTTCTTCTCATAATTTTGACAGAGTTCGACGACGATTATAACATATGAGCCTCCTTTGAAGCCGTCATATAAGAAAAATTGGTGATTAGCCAGACCGAAAGCATCAAATGTGAAATTATATGGCGTGTGAAGCTTCTTAAAGTTTAAGTCAAAGAACGACAACGAGACTTGCAGCAGATATTCGAGGAGGTCGAATATTTTTTATGTATGTACTTATTTCCTTATTTATCTTTTAGTGGCTCTCTGTTCGCTTAAGCCTGTAGTTTTCTTAGAATGAAATGAAAAATTATCACTGTCAGCAAGTAGCAATTACTTAATTCATGAATTGGTCATCACAACGTTTTATTTTAGTGGCTTGGCCTACAGTTTACACTTCGGCTCCGAACGGCAGATGTGAGAATCTATTCACGACAATTTTATTTACTCTAAGAGTTTTTGCCAGAAGACTGGTGAGATAAAGTCACATAAAGAAATAATTGTTTTAAATTCGTTTTTTTTCGAATCGAAATCGAAATTGAAAATGTAGAGCTCAATAGACTATTTTCCTTAATAGCGAATATGGAGGACCTGTTATATCATTTAACAAACACTTCTATTACAACATTTACATCACATCGTACGTAGCTGTATATGCATCAGACATCAGCAATAAATCGGTTTTTTGTTTGTAAATTTTCAAATTTAATATTTTCATGCAGCATGAAGTTAATGATGTTGCTGGTTGTAATTTTGACTAAGAATTGTATGTCAGTATTTTGCCTTGATAGCCGCCGCTGCATTGCGTGGTTAACAATGTTCAAAATTGCAGTGGCCTATGATTGCTGTCTTAACGACTTAACTGCATGCTGTTGATTCCTTTTCCTGTTTATGTGAAAAAAATTCCAAGTAATTTGAAATAAATTGCGTTAAAAGTAGTTTAAATTGTGGAAGAGATTATGATGTTATGGTCGATAAAGTTTTTACAGTTTTGCCTAAATAAAGATTTTTACTTATAATGGAAAACTGTAAAAGTGATATTCTTTATAGGGAATACAAAACTTAACACTATGTCGTGTTCATTGTAATATAGAAAATTTTATTTAATCTCAGAGTTTTTGCCAGTAGACTGCTAAGAAGAACTCACCGAAAGAAATATATTTTCATATTTCGTTATGTTCGAGATGTCTGTCCTGGAGGCTCTCGTGTAATAAGTCATCACACTATCTACTGCACTACGGCGACCTTTACACCCAAAAGCTCAGGTACACTTTAAAACCTAATTTCATTTTCCCTTGACTGTTGAATTTCTTTAACGTGAATGGCTTTCACTGCCAGGTTTTGTTTTCGTTCTTTTGATTTTTTCTCTTGCCAATCAATTTTTCCACAGTCTCGCTCCGCTTTATTTATTTTTTGTATTTCTTATCGGTTTTCTTTTTAATTTGTGTGGAGGTGTATGCATGAGTGAGGTGCAGTGTTATTTCTTCTGAAAGTTGTCGACGTTCGTATAATATGATTTCGTTTAGTAGATCAATATTTGGTACTTGCCACATTTTGTTGAGCCATGCAACAATTTGCAACTGTGCAGTGTAAGCAATTCTCTTGCTATGGTTTTTTTATTTATTTTTTTTTTTTTTTGGTTCATTTTTATTTCTCCGTTTTCAGGGATTTGAATCGCTTTATTATTATTATTGTTTGTTTTTTTTCGCCTAAAAACCTTAAATACCACGCTAGATGGTAAAAAATCAATTGAAATAAAGCACAAATAGCAGAGCAGGCATATCTCTTGTGCATGCATCACTCAGTAAAAAATTGATACTTATAATACGAAAATCATTTTGAAAGTGACACAATGCTTGTTGGGTGAAACGATTTTCACTGATTTATTCGGACAGCCGGCTTACGATTAAATCCCTAACGAACATATTTTTAACGTCCGTCCTTTCTCATGAAGGCCTGGAATTTTTCAAGGGAATGCGGATCACTTAAAGTGACAGTCATATGGGTTCCAGAGCATGGGGATATCGTTGAAAATTGCATTGTTCATGAGCTAGCCAGGGCCGATACGGAGCACGTTATCTCCGGTTGTAGGTATTTCGATCGCTTCAGTAAAATTCGATGTTGGCATAAGAAGAGGACCGTCCTACTTCTATCCTTAAATCACATGGCCGTCCACCGCTTAAGATCGATTCCCACGTATCAGTGTAATTTTATTAGGTATGCCGAAAGACTTTGTATTCCAGAAAAGGTTTTGGGTCTGAGAAGGAGGAGAAAGAGATAGTCTTACCCCATTGTCAGTGTCCTGCTCTTGTCCTAAAAAGTCGTAAGTTTTTGACGTCTCGCTTTATGTTATATTTTTCGAGTTCTCTTATATATAGATTCCAGCAACAGCATGTCAGTTTTTGGACTGGTATTGGTTTCCTAAAGCAAATGTTTGATCCTCATCATTAATATTGATTAAGGTATCACAATGGAAATAAATGTTGGCCTAAGTGGAATACCTATCATATCCCTAAATCCCTATCTAATCTAACCACGGATCTTAAATTTTTTTACCAGTTAGTTATCTAAGAAACGAAATTACCTTTTCTCTGACCCAATATATTATATATATTATTTTTAGTAAATTATTGTAAAAGAAAATATGGGCGTTTGATTGAAAATTTGCTGTGAAGCAAAACCATTGTCTGTTGTGAGTTGCCAGTTATAGTTTTACTTGATAGTCATGCGAACTGCAAACAGACCTCAAATGCATGCCTACGGTTTTCTTTTGTTTTCCGGTTTATAGTAATTTCTTTTAGAAAATATTTTCACAATCGCTTTAATTGTAACACTTTTACGACACAATTCTTTGAAAGGCTTTTCTTTCTTAAGATGATTTTGCAAATGCTTCAAAGATGTCTATCATCACAACAGAAAACATGCAATCCCTTTTGTTATCGTAAGTTAGCAGGAGCAGTAAATGCAATAGCCAGTCATTTAAAACAACCTCTAACGTCAGTTGGTTAGTAAGCGTAATTATATATTCTTCCTTTTTTGTTGTTGTTGTTTCTGTAGATTCTCAACTTCCGTTTTTGTTGACTTTGCATAACTTTTGTTCTTATTTTTTGTATTTTTTTCACTACTTAGTGGCTCTTTTACATTTATGTTGTTACTTTGCAGCCTTCATTAAAACACAAAAAAGGACAACGGACTCTATTGCCTTTTAAGTTTTGAAATGCGTATTTCTTCGTGTTCCTTGTTTTAGCCTCCTTTGTTTGAAACTCTCTTTGACACTTTGTGGTGTAAATGTAAATTGTTAGCAGCCTTCTAATTTATGCAATATTTATTTCCTTTTCTTTTTTTGTTTTTGTAACAATTTTTTAAAACAACAATATAAAAAAAGAGTGTAATTTTGTTACTAATTTTCATAAAAGACGACATTGTGTCAAACAAACATTATCATGTACATGCAAATATATATCGTACATATTTAAGAATGTACGTTGGGTGATGTCAAGTAAAAATACTTGTCGAATGAAGGGTTTCTACAGGCATTTTGGGTTTCGACGACACCACAATTTATGCAAATTGAAATGAATAATATTTGTATCATAAATGGGGATACAAATATTTAAACAACGTTTTGTAAAAGAGAAACAACAGCAAAGTAATTTAAAACTCACATACGTACTTTAGTCTGTTCGTACATCAGTACTACCATTAAGCCAGAATAAGAGAACATATTGTTACGTTTTTAACTTTTAAAAACGTTTAAAATATGACCTCGTAGCTTGCAAATAAAATAAAAATAAATTTGTACATACATACATAAATAATTTGCCATTACAAGCCCTCAATCAGAAATATGAAAATAAGAAACAAACCACAAAAAGTCCGAACACATAAGATAAAAAACAACAACATTAATGAGTATGTACTTTAATGAGAGCGATGAGAAGGCCTCTCATATTTGTACATTTCACATTTCTTACTTCTCACAATTCATATTCGCGAA
Organism: Sarcophaga subvicina; assembly: GCA_936449025.2. Classification (NCBI taxonomy): domain Eukaryota; kingdom Metazoa; phylum Arthropoda; class Insecta; order Diptera; family Sarcophagidae; genus Sarcophaga; species Sarcophaga subvicina. The sequence continues at coordinate 81,098,129 of OW388084.2, forward strand.
TATGTACCAAAATAAAGAAATAAATGTTTTCATTTATGAATACTTAAAATGAAAGCAATTCTTAGCTACTCATTTGTGAAAAGTGAGCATAAAACAAAAAGTTTGAAAAGTACACTCGTGTCTATTTATAATAAATGTTTAAATTTATGTGTTCATACATGAATTTTTCTGAACTCTGCAATTACTAGACAATTATTCGACAGTTCTTCAAACCACGATTACTTTCTTCAAACACACCATGTCTTCACACAAGACTGACTGAACTTCACTAACTCACTCGCCTGCTTTGTTTGCCTTTTATAGGGCAGGCTAAACAGTCTGATGAATGCTTTTGAACACAAAATACACAGAATTGAAACCTTTGACGTTTAAAAACGCTCAAAGCAGCACCTTAACCTTCCTCGTAGAGGGAGAAAAAATATTATAATGTTTTGCGAATCAAATGTGTTAGAAGCATAGGTATACAGAGTGAAAACTGGCGGTTAAAGTAGAAAAACTAAATGTAAATAAACATTTATTTTGTGTTAAAAAAGGGATCATTTGGAATATTTTTTAATTTCTTTAATGAAAAGTTTAAAGATTCTTAAATATTTAAATATTAATCGAAATGTGTGTGATTTTCGGTCATAATGAATATAGTTTCTTGTGCAAGAGGTAATTAAGAAGTTAAATATTACAAGATCCAAATAAGACGTACTGCTCATAAAAAATCTTTCTTGCTGAAAGTTGCCAATATTTTTTAATTTCTGGAAAGAAAAAGTTAAAAATTGTTATTGTTATTAGTTGTTTTTATTATTTATTAATAGTTTTAGACAAAAATTACATTCTTTATTAACTCTCGCCAATATAAAAACTCACCCCGAAAACTAAAAAAACATAAATAAACAAAACAGAGTTACAATCAGAGAGAAACAGAAATACTTTATGGTAATATTTGCTGTCCCTTTCTCCATGGAAAGTTAACTGTCAAACTCTTGTTTCCATTCTGTATATTTTGTGCTTTTGAAGGCGAATGTTCGTGACTTCGCCTTCTCGAAATCTCTATAAATGTAAACATCGTTGTTTACATTCTTCAGTGTTTGTCAGTGCATTGCTTACATTTATTCTCGTACTGTTGTTTGTGAATTTTTGTTTACTTGTTTACCATTTTTTCTTATGCTGGTGTTTCGTGGTATATTAAGCAATACGATAATTTGTAAACCGGTTTGCTTACTGCATTGTTTTGTTTTTGTAGTCTTTGTTTGTAATTGTAATGTTAAGCGATGTAAAAGCAAAACACCAGATTTTTCTAGATTTTTCATTTTCGTAACAGTATTTGTGTATGTAGTTGAGGTAATAGAGAATGTATTCACTTTACCCTAGCGTTAGTGTAAAATATTTCACTGGGGTTATTACTTTCTGCTTTCTCGTATATATCTCTGATGCATCGAATTATTTTCTTATTGTTTTCCACAAAGCAGTCTGCGTAACTGCATCGAAAGCTGTCTAGGAATCGATGAACATTAAATACATATGCTTAAGGCTTTTTATTGATAACTCTATTGTGGTTCGTAGATCCGATCGACAGCTGCTCTAATAAATAGGACTTGATTGACTATGATTGGCTTGACTTAACTGATTCTCTGATTTATAAATTCAATACAAGCCATTATTGTTTCATATTTATTTCCCTTCCAATGAAATTTTTCATCTTCCTCTACTGATTTTATGCACTACAGCAGCTGGTCATAATAGGCTTTAATAGCCTGCCATTGTCGCACAAAAAAGGTAAGAAAACTGAGAAAGAGTAAAAATAAAAGCCAATAACGAGAGATTGAAAATGAAAGGAAAATTGCTACAATATCTTAAGTCTTCAGAGTGTATTTCACTACAGCCTTAAGCAATATCAGTGTCAGTAAACGCGCCTCAATTTTCTTACACATTATAAGCCACATTAAACATTCACGTATACATTACGTTTTAAAAGACAATTGAGAGTTCCATACCTAAAATTCCGAAAAAAAATTATTTTACCAACTCTTTTCATTTCATTCTCAATTTTGCCATTATTATTGCAAGGATTTGGTTGTCATCTTATGACTGTGTGGTTTCGTACGTGAATGACAATCACTGACTCTTTACGAGTATACCACAAACAGCATGTAAAATATCAGTTCGCTAGCCCGCCCAGCTCTTGACCCATTACTAAGTGGATGCAGAAAACTACTGACTTTGGCTACAAGCAATACACTTAATCTACCGGTAATTATAACAGTTGTGGCAAATGGATTAAAAAAAGAGAAGATGCAACTATGGAGACATCATCTGGTAGGAGGACATATTTTCGGTCAATTGTGTACTCATCGAGATGGAGCATGCAAATGGAAACTATAAACACAGCTGAGCTTTCTTTCTATTTGCTCTGGAACATTAAATATTGGGCACAAGCATTTAATAATGCATCAGTTTCTCTCATCTTCAAATGTTCTTAAACAAAAAGAAGAACGAAAGAAAAAATAAACGGGCAGAAAACCTAGTAAAAATTGATGATAAGAGGGCAATTGTGATTATACTACTGTTGAAATGAAACGTTAAAATCACGTTCCATACAGTAGCTTTATAAAAACATGTGTGGGAGTATAAACATTTTCAGCTTTAACATTATTTTGTGCCCATCATTTATGCATTCTAAACAACTATTCAATCGTTTCTTCATTCTATAAATGATTGGTGAATGTTAAGTGCAAACTATATTTTATAGGGTACGCCGTCTATCGTGTTAAATTTGAAACATTGGTTATTTCGTATCTGAAAACACTTATGTTATTCTATTCTGTCACAAAATTCAGTATATCAGTATATCCACTGAACGTAATGATTCGATTTACGCTTGAGCAACGTTGTGATTTATTGGAAATTTATTTCCAAAACAATGACAATTTGACGGAAATTGCACGAAATTGTCGTACAAAATTTGGTCGCAAAAAAGGACCAACAGTACCCGGTATACGCAAGTTTATTGCTAAAATTCATGAAACTGGTTATATTGTTGATGCGCCAAAACTTGTGCTTGTTCGTACAGTGCGTACACCCGAAAATATTGAAGCTGTTGCTGAGAGTATCAACTCGTCATCGTTCTGAAGAATTGAACATTTCACGCACCAGTTTACGTCGAATTTTGTGAAAAGATCTCGGTATGACGCCTTACGAAGTTCAATTGGTTAACTAGACGAGCCAACGAGAAACAGCACGATGATGTCGATTTTACCAAAAAAGATCGTCTTTTCGGATGAAGCTGGGTAAGTCCGATAGTAAACAAAACTGCTGATTTTTATGGTTCAGGTAACACAAACGTTGTCTTATAGTGACTGTTTGGTGCGGCTTGTGGAGCGGAGGCATCAGTGTTTAATTTATGACTCAGTTATTTTGCAAACAATTTATTTTAAAGAAGTACAGTCAGTTGTTTACTGATAGTCTTGCGTTTAATTTCACTTTTTAAAAATGTATGTGCTATTTTTTTTAAATTTTACATTAATTGCTTATGTTTATCAATTTTAATTGACATTTCGTTATAAGTATTAACTAAAAAAAAGAAACAACCTCACTACCATAACAATTCGGTTAGCCTAACCAAATAGTAATTCCTATAGTACCTATTTCGGTAACAATTTATTTCGAATAAATTCTGGACGTCCAGGAGTCCTTAGTCCCAGATTTATAAGTCCGGGATAGTGACAGAGAATATATTCTGTGGCTTTGTCTTCTTTTACGTCATTACAATTTCTGCAGTAATCATTGTGATGCTATCGAAGCAAGAGTCTGGGGTTATGTACTTTATTTATCAGCTTTTCTAACATTTGATTTGATAACATTAGCTCAGTATTTGTGATCGGTACAACTTTTATTGACATCTATGAAAATCTAATATCATGTTTAGTTCGAAACAGCCAAATTTATGAATAAGTGTACTGTGAGTCTACAGTGTCCTGTCAAAAGACCGGCTATCAATCTTAGGCTCTACAAGATGGTCTGATGATGGTTCTGCCCTTTTTGTAATTTCAAAACAAAGATTTCGATTGCCTCAAACCCACTCGGGTTGAGAAGAGTTTTGTCTCTTTTTATCTTCCCTTTCATTAAACATACCTCTCCACTTCACTTTCACTTCACAGAAGAATTCTGCTTCCACCAACGACGTGTTAATGGCCGAGAATTCCCGCATGACCTGATATATATATGTATAATTGGTCAATACAAACCTTCAGTCAGGATTACGACCAGGCTTTTCACACCATTTATGTTGTGTGCGTGTTAATTTTATCACCAAGTGGCGGGACCTATAGATTAAACTCGACTTCTAAAGATTCTCTTGAGAAACTTTTCAGGGCAATTTTATTAATTCTCAGAACAATTTTATTAATTCGAAGAACTAGTTTTTCATATTTCGCTATGTTGGAGATATCTGACTTTGGGTTTGAACTGTGGCCTCACGTCTAATAAGTCAGCACACTACCAAATAAACTATAGCGGCCAATGACCTGGTCCAAATCATCTTCCCCAGACTATCGCGTACTATAATCGATTTAACCTAATAACAACCGAAAGCTCAAATGGCAGCCTGATTGTTCCAATATACGCTTTTGACCTTGATACCACAAAATAGTCGCATTCATTTTTGTTCTCATTTCGTCTTATTTCGAGCCACTTCCAAAAATATTAGAGTATAATGTTTCTGTCAAGGGGACAAGTTAAGAAGGGAGGTTGTCAGCCAATCGATTCCTTACATAACGAAAAATCGTAATGAGTTTCATGTTAGACTTGCCTCCAATCAAGCTCGTTTTGGTTTCAAAATAGCGATATTTTCGGGTTGCACTGGACACTCTTGTATCTCATGGGGAAGGTTGTAACCACAAATTTTATAATTTGGTTTGTTCACATACTCAGAAATTGTCGTCAGCGCTGAAAATATTTTTTTATGAAAATTAGAGTCAGTTTCCAGCGGCTTTAGACCCCTGAGACGTTTGTAGCAACTAATGAATGAAGTCTCGTGAACAAGTTCAGCAAAACAAATATCAGAACACTTTCTATATTTAAATTTATGTTACTAATCTTGTTTTTCTCACTTCATTTATGTACACATATCACAATTATATTGTTACGAAAATGGAAATGGTGTTATTAAGATGATAAACAAAAGCTACAAAAAAAAAACAATGAACTTGTTTACATGATCAGCGAATAAACAAAAATATAGCAACAAGATCAGTATAAAAAAGGGGATAAACAAAGCAAACAAACAGGCAACAAGAACACTGCAAGGGCGTTTGTAAACAAAATACACAAACAACAATAACGAAAACAACACGTTTACATTTATAAAGACTTCGCAAAGGCAAAGTCATTCTCCTTCAAGAGCATTCATCAGACTGTTTACCCTGCGATATAAAAGTCAAGATCAAGGTAAATTTATAAAAGGTAGCCTTATCTCTACAACAAATACAACAATGCAAAAACAACAGGCATTTTGTTTTTGTAAAAGTGCATTTGAAGTGTTAAGAAAATTAACCCTTGAACCTTCATACGAAATTAGTTAAAACAATTAAAAAAACTAAATAAATTTTATATATTGAAAATTCTTATGATTTTTATGTCATGCTAAATTACACAATAGTGCAGCACCTATAAATTAAAAAAATATCAGCTGAAAACGTTATTTCTTATTTATTATTGTACCAATTAAAATTTGTACCTAATTAATATTTATTTTATGACTGAATTTTGAAATTTAATACTTATTTCAACTATTATCTCTTGAATTATATTGTGAATTATTTTGAATTAACTTTAGTAGAAAATCAACTCACAACCAAATTGACAGACTCAAAAAAGAAAATAAGAAATACATACTAATACTTCTTTCTTTCTTTCTCTTTTCGTAATCCCAATTATAATTACGTTTGAGTAATTATAATAACAAATTTTCAATAGAAGATTGGCCCAATTTGTTTTATTCCCTATATCCCAATCTTCTGAAACAGAATTTGTTTTAAAAATATCGCACAAGTTATTTCAGTCATAGTTTAGGCACCTAGTTGGAGACATGGACTTTTTTTTTGGTAATTCATCACTTTCATCTAAATAACTATAACTATAGTAAATCTAGGTTGTAGTTTAAAAGATATATGTATTTGGTGTTAAAGGCTTAAATATTGTTAATCATCTTGCAAAAAATTTAATATAATTGGCTTTAAAATAGTAATCCTAAAGAATTTCTAGAGTGCGTATCGTTAAGGATACATGCGATACATATGAGTGTTTGTGACTAATATAAATACGAAATTGAATATCGAAACAAAATACACAAAAAACAAAAATTTTTTTGTCACTCCAAAACTTCTCAGCTGTTCAGATAAGGCTACCTTCTATGAATTTGCCCTGGGTAAGACGAAGCAGGCAACGGGATCAGAAAGAATTCAGTCAGTCTTGTGGAAGACGCGTTGCGTGTGAAGAGAATCATTATGGTTTGAAGAACTCCGTGTGTAAAGATCTAACGAACAATTGTTAGTGTTTACGCGGAAGAGTGTAAAGAAGAATAAGAAATAAAGCAAATAGTTGTTGTTTAAATCAAGTTACTAAAAGTGGCCCACGGAATTGTGCAAACAATAATTACTTGATTTTAAACTAAACACAAATTTATTTTTATTTTATTTGCAATCAACGAACTCATATTTTAAACGTTTTTAAAAAAGTAAAATCGGAACAACATTTTTTGTGTGTATAACTAGTACCATGAAACGTCAACTTTGTACCACTAAATGTTGTAATTTTCGTAATTTTTTTTCCAAGAATTCATATTTCTCATTTAATTTTTAGTATTTTTTCCTTTACGTTAACGGTAAAAATTTTTTTCAAATAAGAAGAAAAGTGGTTATAAATGGTTCTGTAATTTTAACCACAAATGTTTGACACATGCCTGCTGGTGTAATTAAATTCATGTTTATGTCATAGAAATGTTGTAATAAAAGTTAATTGTATAAAAATTAAAACCACCAGTTGAGTTGCAACACTTTAAAACTACAATTTTCTACACAATAAATAACGCCTCAAGATATCTTTACGTTTGCAATTCATTTATTTTCATTGGGTTCTGGTTTTCTATGCCCATCAGTACGACTCATCAAAAATCATCTTCCTCTGCTTTATATGCAGCATTTGACTCTTCCGTCTTGATTCTATTTTTATTATTTGCTTCTTAACAGTCAATTGATTTGTTTGACGATGTAATAAATTACGCCGTACAAGAATTACTAAAATTTGTTAAAACCGTACGTTCCTATAAACAAAATCTATAGAGATTTAGTGCTTCATTTCATATTTGATTTTAATCTCCTGTCTGAACGCTGCTAGAACTGGTTGGTATACTAATTATTTGGCTGCTTGACTGACTGGTGTGTGCAGCCTAATTATAATGGTTCATTTAAGCTGACACCACATGTCCAAAACAACAAACACTCTATTCCTGATTCAATAAACGTACAATTATATTGCACTTTTATATGTTGCACAAATGCTCATATCTACACCAAGTAGTGCATACAAATCGTATACACCTTGCAGTATATGCTCTGGTGTATACGAAACACCAGTAGTAATAGCAGCAGCTAAGTAGAGAAAACTTCTGTTGTATACAAAAAATTACTACGTGGGAATATTGTCAAGTTATTATAGAATGAAGTCGCCATAGTTTGGTAGATAATGTATTGGCTTATTAGACGTGAGGCCACGGTTCAATTCCCATATCAGACATTTCCAACAAAACGAAATACGAAACAAATATTTCTTCGGCAACTTACTCTCAGCAGACTTTGAATAAAATTTGTGGGAGGATTTAAAATTTACAAGAAAAACTGTCGTTCAGAGTCGACTTTAAACTGTAGGTTCCGCCACTCAGTTACACAAGTTACAAGTTACACAACATAAGTGGTGTGAAAAGCTTGATCGTAATGCTGTCTGAAGGGTTGTAATGACCAACTATGTATGTATGTATGTATGTATGTATGTATGTATGTATGTATGTATGGAAGGATTTGAATATCTCGCACGTTCTCTAAGTAAATTTTAGTTACTTAGAGCAGAAACTGGAGAATTCAATATTCATTCCCTAGCCTGAGTAGACATGTATACATGTTGATTTCTTTTGTTGTCTGAAGATCATCATTAGCGGCTATAACGTTCTCGTGGATCACATCTTAGTTCTTCGTAGTTAGCAGAATTAGTTATCAGTTAGTAATTCTTATAAACATCGTATCTGATCAAGATCTGATTTCATTTCAACGAATTCCGTTTACCGATTGGGATTCATCATTTGAAATTATAATGTCGGTCCAACCTCTATTCTGTGTATGTCCTTGTACATCTTGTACCACTTTGTACAATTCGTTTCACTGTGTTTTTGATTCTTAATTTGTGCAATCTTCTGTCTTCAAATGTACTTCCACAACCGCTTTAGATTTATATTTTTGTGTTTCTTCGTTAAACTGAATTTGAATTTATTATTGTAATAGATTGGGAATCTCAGTGTGGTTAGTCTACGCCTAATTAGTATTTGTTAGTTACAAGTGATCTTAAATAAAAGAAAATTAGATATAAATTATAAAAATTAAAAATTATAAATTAGTGAAGTACATTTCAGAAAGTTCAAAAGAAAACATGCATTTTTAATATTGTTACGAAAATGGAAATGGTGTTTTCCTTTCACATGGTTTAAATTGTAAACAAAAGCTACAAAAATAGATACAATGAACTTGTTTACATGATAAATAGTTAAACAAAAATATGCCAACAAAACATCAGTATAAAAATGTGATACACATGTAAACAACAATGCAACAACAAACACTACAAGAATAAATGTAAATAAGACAAACAACAATAATGAGACAACGATGTTTACATTTATAGAAATCTCGAGAAGGCGAAGCCACGACCATTCGACTTCAAGATTATTCACCAGACTGTTTACATTGGCATATAAAAGGCAAGAAAAAGCAGGCAGCGGAGTCAGCCTTGTGAGAAGACGCGGTGTGTTTGAAGAGAGTAATCGTGGTTTGAAGATCTCCATTACAAAGATCGATCGAACAATAGCCTAGTAATTATTGATTATTGTTTATGCAAAAGAGTGTAAAGAAGAACAACAATCAAACAACAATCAAAAACTGAACACAAATTTATTTTTATTTTGTTTGCAATCTACGAACTTATATTTTAAGCGTTTTTAAAAGGTAAACACGTAACAGCATTTTCCACCTGAATCATCCTTCTGCTGACTTACTAGCCTAATAAAAAGTATTTCAATGACTTTCCAGTTTACTTACTTTAACCCTGGAAGTTAAAAGCATTAAATACCAATGCGTACAACAAACAAATATAAGTACTTATTAATGGATTCAATTATTGTAATCTTCATAGAAGATGAACTATACGATGTCTGACAATATGCAGTGAATGAAAATCTGCAAGTCTGCCTGTCAGTCTCTAATGTTGACGTGTTACATTTGTATAATGTTCATAAATGCTGTTGTAGTTGCTGCTGTTAAGCAGAAATATTAAATTTTTTAGTTTCAGTAGCTGCTTTTGCCATAAGCTACAACAGTTTTGCTAGGCACATAAAAAATTTAAATTATTTGGAAATTAACTGGAAATGCATTGATCTTATATTATGGAGTCTTATTTGAACCTCTGACTGTAACGTTTAGGTTGAAGTCGCCGTAGTCTAGTAGATGCAAGGCCGTGGTTCAAACATCAGGTTAGACATCAAAACGAAAATATGAAAAAAATATTTCTTCGGTAACTTTCTCTCAGCAGATTTCTGGCAAAAACTCTAACACCAAATAAAATTGCCATGAAAAGTTTTTCAAAAATCTGTCGTTCGGAGTCGACTTTAAACTGATAGTCCCTGCATGGGTTTTGCAAATAAGACGGCTGCAGGTGTTTCCGAAGGCATTTTGCGCGCTGAACACGAATCTGAGGTCACTTTCCATCACGTCAGGTTTTCGAGAAAAACTGGGTTAAAACCCCTAAAAATAGCGTTGTTGGCCATTTTAGAAAAATTGTAGAGCTAAACACTGACGTGCTAGAACCATCGCTATGGTCAGAAATTGAGTATTGATCATTGCTATTTAAATTTGAGTTCAAAGCCAAATTGTTTGCAAGCACCCTTAAAGTAGGGGGTGCGTTTATGTCAAGGCGTGCTAGAGAAAAATAAATACATTACGGAGGTCCTTAAATTAATCAGACTTACTTGAAAATTGTTACTCAGGGGTTTTTGGGGTCGCTGGTTACAGATCTTTATTCAGATTTAAAAAATTCAAAATTGCGGATCCAGGTATTTCTGATTTTTTTATAAACCTTGATTTCAGACAACTGTTATGCCGATAAACACGATAGAGCAGGTATACTTCTTCCGGAATCCTCGGCAAAGTTACATATATGTATTTATATACATAATTGATCATTACAACCCTTTAGTCAGGATTACGACCTAGATGCTCACACCACTGATGTTGTGTGTGTTAATTTTATCCATAAACAGTGGGCCGATTTTTTGAGAAACTTTCCAAGGCAATTTTAGTTGCTCTCAGAGTTTGCCAGAAATCTACTGAAAGCCAGTAGTCGAAGAAATATTTTTTCATATTTGCATTTTGATATCTGACCGGGGTTTGAACTGAATCCTCACGTTTAGTAAGACAACACACTACTGCTACTAGACTACGTGGATATGCCACTTACCTCAGTTAAATTGGCAAGTAGGCAAAAATTCTTCCGGTATGCCAATTTATCCTGAGCCATTGAAGAATCTTGTTCCACTGCTAGGCTCACTTGGTCCATGATGGATATAAAACGTACCAACCGAGTACTCAACCTAGTCGCAACGTCATCTCGAGCACTGTGGCCATACTTACAGGTCGTTGCGTTATGGGAAGACATGCGGAAAGACTGCAGATCCCATCTAGCAACTTCTGCCGTGGTTTTGGGTCTGCTGAAGAAGAGGAAATTGTTTCATTGTCAATGGTTATCTCTTATGAGATGCGGATTTAAATTCTTTGGCTCTCCAGTCCTTGTCAGCTTAACAGAGCTATCATCCATTGATATCAAGGAAGTGGATTTGTAGATTATACTTTTAGGCTGGATTGCAGCATAGCTTTCCAGCGTGCTTAATGTGTAGCCCTTGTAGAACTTCTTATCTTAGTTTGGGAGAATTCAGTTAGTACGGACACTTCACTTGGCGCCACAACGGTCCGCTATGTGTGTTTAAGTGAGCTTTGGCAAACAAAGCGACCACTTTGACCTAACCTGACGTAACCTAACCCTGTGAGTACCCTATTTAAAGCTGAAAATTAAACATTGAATTCTACTTGGTTTGGTTTAGAAATATTGCAATGTTTAACGTAGTTCAGTAGGTGGTGTATTGACGTATTAGGCGTAACATCTCCAAGAAAAAACAAAATTTAAAAAAAATATTTCTTCGGCGGCTGCCTGGCAAAGGATTTGAAATAAATAAAATTTACCATGAAAAAGTCTTCGAGGTCCCCTTTAAACTGCAGGTTCAACCACTCATGGATGAAAATTAATACACACAAAAAAGTGCTGTGCGAAGATAGTGCTGTATAATGATAGGTCCTCACTGAAGGGTTGTAATGACCAATTATGTATGTATGTATGTTTAATTCAAATATTAAAGCTTATAAATACAAAAATTCAAAATTATGTGCATGCAAGTCTGTGTAAAGCAGATTGCAATTCTCACCTCAGTAGGTGTGAAAACGTGTAATTTAAAGCAGGGATTTTCTATAATTTAATACGTTTTGCATAATTAATCTCACAGCATGAGGTTTTACTAAAATAATCATTTTCTAATTGAAAAATAATTTTAATGCAAATGCATCGCTGCTCTCAACTTGGAAGATGGTGAGGAGGGTTTTACACACATAATTTGATTGAGTGTCATTATTAACTACAATATTAAGAAATATTTGCATAAAATGTAATGTAATGCATCTCATAATTTGCGTGACATAAAACGTTGACAGTGTGATAGAAAAAAAACGAAAAAATATGTCCTGATGTTAAATGAAGAGAAAACATGAAATTGCCATTAAACCATAGACAATATACCTTAAAAACGATTGTCTTAAATTCTTGATCTAGTTTGCTGAAAGGAAGATAATTTGGGGGAAATTTCGTTGAGCAACTTTTTAGCGAAAAAAACTATACCTTTACATACATACATAATTACATACATACGATTACGACCTTGTTTTTCACACCACTTATGTTGTGTGTGTTAATGTTATACATGAATGGCGGGACCTACAGTTTAAAGTCGACTCCAAACGACAGATTGTTGAGAAACGTTTCATGGCACTTTTATTTACTCTCAGAGTTTTTGCCACAATTCTGATGAGAGGAAGTCGCCGAAGAAATACTTTTTGTATTTTATTTTGATGTCTGGCCTGAGGCTCGAACCCTGGCTTTTCGTCGAATAAGCCACTACCTACTAGACCACGGCGACGACACATATAATTGGTCATTACATTCTTCAGTTAGGATTACGACCACTTATGTTAGGTGTGTTAATTTTATTCATAAGTGTTAATTTTATTCATATTTCGTTTTGATCGAGATGTCTGACCAAAAAAGTGTGAAGACCATAATTTGGAAATATTACTTGTGTCAGATGCAAGATTGGCTTGTGCATGCAAAAGGAGCTTGCATATGCAAGAGGAGCTTGCATATGCAAGAAGAACTTACATATGCAAGAATAGTTTGCACAATCATTAGACGTGACCCAAGCAGCCATTTTAAAGCACTTAAAAGCAGTAGAATTCACTGCAAAGCAAGCAAGGCTGATACTTGAGCCGAGAACCCATGAAAATAGATTTTTTAATGAAATAATTTTCGTGTCAAATTATCTTTGGCGACAAAAAATAGATTCATTACGATTCAAGCTAAAAAAGCCAATGTGAAGTGCAGGTAACAAGTGAAATCCGCTGCAAAGCAGAATAGCCATTGCGCTAAAGTAATGCTCGATATTTGATGGAATCCAAAAGATGTGATCCAAAATGAGTTGCTAAAACTGCTCTCTGTCCGCTGTCCCGAGAAATTCTCTGAATATTCAAGAGGACATAATCCACCGTCAAGAAAACGCTCAGCGAAATATTGCGGGACAAGTCAAATATTAAAAAGTGGGCCATTTACAAGTTTAATTTTAAAAATGCAATAAACCAAACATGGTTTGAATTTTTGCTAAATTTATTTTTTTAGTGCAGCACAATTGTTTTGGTTAGAAACAGAACATTATTTGATTCATATGACTACCACCGCTAGCCGCACAGTATCTCATGCGATCGGACCAATTTTCGTGCACTTTTTCGAGTGTATGAACTCGTACCTCGGCAATGGCGTCACAAATGTCGGCCTTCAAATGCTCAATTGTATCGAGTTTGTCTGCATAACACGTTCCTTTAACGGCGCGCTACTGAAAATATCCTAACGTTGTCAAATTGCTGCTACTTGGGAGGCCAATTGATATCACTATTTCGGCCAATTGAACGGCCATCAAACGTTTGACGCTATAAATCGATTGTAGCATGAGATGTGCGGCAAGTTGCACCACCCTGTTGAAACCAAACATCATTTACATCAAAACCACTAAAAGCGGCTACAAAAATCGGTTTTCATAGTAGGATAAGTGTCTCCATTGACTGTAATAGTTGCGCCGTCCTCATTTCTAAGCTCCAAATACGGCAATTTTGCTTATTAACATGCCCATTAAAATGAAAATGAGCTTCATCCTAAATAAAGATTTATTTTTTTACAAAATCGACGTCATCGTGCAGTTTGTCGTTGACCCAATAAATCCCAACGTTGCCCAAGTCAAAATAAGTTCATTCCATTCCGTGGAGATAATAAACTGTATTTTGCAACAAAATGGAATGACATAAGTATTGCCAGATTTGAAATAACCGATGGTTCACATTTAAACCGATACACAGTGGTTGCACTTGTATGGGAAGGAGCGACAAAAATAATTATATTAAAGATGTAGTCTTGATTTTTCACAGTACATTTCGGATGTAATAACCACAATATTCTAAAAAAATTGGCGCGGTCACTTGCCCCTACCGCCCATTTTTTAAATTTTTTCTTGATAAAATATTCAGAATAAATTTTCGGTTTTCCACAAATCTTTCAATACGTATTTTTCTGTAAATTAAATTTAGTACTTTATTGTTTTAAAAAGAAAAATATCAAATATCCAATTGAAACTATGGCGTCTTCAATTAAAGCGGAAGCGTGCAAAATAATCTTGTGTACAGAAGGTGGGAGATAGAACCAAGGGTACTTCTCTACAAGCTCTTTACCTGTATTAAGTGCGAATATTTTAAATTTTTTCGATGTTTATTTTGTAGCCTGATGTCATAGTTAAAAAAACGTCTTGCGGTGTTGCCATCATTAGACGTGCCACTACCCCCTTGTCTAGGCCTGTCTACTAACAAACCCATCTCGGATCTAAAATTGCTTTGAATTTCCCTTTTCCTATCCATAAATTTATTCTTTTCATCTGTTGATCTAATTTGCCATTTTTTATATCCAATCTATAAGCAGCATGAATGAAATACTCAATAAAGCGAATATATGAGTATAATTTTCTTTGTTCACCACTTTTTCTAAGCATGTTTCTATATCACTCATCTCTTTCGGGTTTGCTTTACATATATAACATTTGGCAGATAGCGTTTGGCTTAATGCGTTGCATACTTTACCATCGACCATAGTCAGTTGCAATTTGTGTTCAACATATATTTTCTTTTCATATTTAGAATACTCTGTGTATTTCAGAGTATCAATTGTTTGCTTGAAATAATCTCTTTCTGCAATACAAACTTGGGATGTTTCTTTTTTAAATTGAAATCGAATCGGTCTGCAATACCGAGTTGACGATGGCCGAGTGTTTTTCCATATTATTTTTGCATCTTCAGTTTTCACAGATTTTGTCACTAATTGAAGGGGTACATAAGATGTTACAAATAAACTGTTGTCCTGTAGAGTCTTGCTATTAAAACGTTGTTTATACTCATTATAACCGGAGCTACCATCAAAACCCCGTTTTCCTATCAAAGCAAGATTGTTTATATTAATACCAGTTTCGTCCTTCCAGACTTCAAATTGTAAATCTAAAATACGTGAAGCTGTATGGTCAAGCAAATTTTGTAAATCTACTTCAGCTTTAGATTCACTCACGGCGATATATTTTGAATTTGGATAACTTTTTTCTTTTCCCTCTATATCTTTTCGGAACTAGGGAATAAACTGAAGGAAACCTTAGAGTTTACAAAATTTCAAATATGATAATACTGTTGCTTTGTTAAATTTGTGTCAATTATTAATGCAAGAACTTCAGCGGCATTTGATTCCGAACAAGCTTGCTTTGGTTCTGAACATAGACTACGTAAGGCATCCGCTGCAGTCGCATCAGTTTCTGCCAACTTTGCTACTCTTCGTTGTTTTGTTCTTTTTGAAGAACTTGAGAAATCAGATGAAGGGCGACCACGTTTATTCGCTTTTAATACTTGTTCTTTAGGTGACAAAGAAACGTTTTTCAGTGTTAAAAAACAACCTCTTTTTTAGCTAACCCATCTGAATGATTTTTTAAAACGTCTGATTTTAAGCGGTGATTCTTTTCCAAATGTCAACAATTCTTTTACATAAATATTGTACACATTTCAATTAATCACAAAACGAACCTTCTTCGCATTCAAAATTAATTAATTTGATTACTTCGTCATAAACTTGCTGTGATTTCGCCGAATTTGAACCCTTCTTGGAGCACGAAAGCTCAAAAATTGTCATTCGTGAAAATATGCATTGACGGGATGTTTCTATTATTTAGAATAAAAAAAAACTATCAATAACAACAAAAATGTCAGTATTATTAAATCAAACGAGATACACAACAAATTTTAAAAACACAATAAACACAGAAGTTAAGCCTGTATATTAAATGTATAGAAAAAACCTGCAAAAAAACCGCACTTGAATTAAACACAATTTCTTACTATAGATGTGTATTGATATTTACAAACCAATTAGGCCATTGGCTTCCATTTGGAAACTAACTAAAACTCTAATTATTTTTTACAAAGAATTTCAAACGGTGTTAATAAAAACACTTCTTAAAAATCAACAGTTTACGAAAACTATAACACAATTTATTAAGTTATTATTTCTTAAAAATAATGTCAATACCATTCACATTAATTTCCATTTTAATTATTTTAATTGGACACTTTAATTAAATTTATTTTAACAATTTGATATTCACTTTGTTTTCACAGTCGCTTAGTTAATTGTTTGCATTTAAAAATTACCGTTAGATATTATGAAAACAAATTCAGAAGAGAGAAATTTGATGCCATTAGCGACTATTTATTTCGCCACAAACCCAATATAGAAAAAAATTTTGTTTATTTTTGTCATATGGGCGCAACCACTGTGTGATATATAGAAAAGTTAATATGGCCTACCTTTAAGAGTATCATTATTTACTTCGTTCTTCATTATTTACCTTCTTATTCAACGACGCATTAGTGACTGGCAAAATTAAATTATTATGCAATGTTTTATATGTCCGTATTTTTTATTTCTCTCTTCTGAATTTTTATAAATTCCATTTTTCTTATTAATTTTCATAATCTCCCCCTAAACAACTATTTTATTTGAGTAAATTTTGTATGCGCTGGTGGCTCTCAGCATCAAAATTGTTTAGGGAAATGAAATGTCAAAGGATTCTTGTAATCAAAAATAATATTCTAACGAAAGTCGTTTATTTGTTTTCTTTTCTATTATTTTTTTTTTTTGCCTTTTTAGTTTTCTTTCATTTTATGCTGAATGTATAGACGTGAATAATTTGCTTTGATTGGCCAAATGAATTAAGAGAACCGTCATTATTAATAACACGCAAAGTAGCAAATGATTGTTTGGAATCGCCCTCTCTCACCCCACAAAGTATTCGATAACGAAATTAATAATCATCGCGCATATAATAATCGTTAATTGTCTTTTGATTACTTTTAACTACTTTTCATTTATAATCAATTGAAAGGTGGTTTCAATGAAAAAATAAAGAAAAGATTAAATGAATATCAAACAATTATTATTAAATTATTAAAAAAGATAAACATATTCTACAAGCCTTAGTTTAAGTTAGCCTAAGTAAGATGGGCAGAAATATGTACATTGACAAGCTGTTCTGATAGCTTGCATTACAAATATACCTACATGCACAATTAAGCACTTACAACTGCTGATGACACTAGAAATTGTGTAAAATTGAATTATGATCGTTTGCCCGCACCCTTAAATATGCGACATCAAGTTTCCATAAGAGCTTGTCTGCCTTACCTACCAAATGAAGCTTTCATAGCCCTCTTTTATATCATAATTCTGGATGATTAACAAATACTACCGGGGATCAAACACTCCCTAGAGGAAACCTACCCGAGTCCAAACTAAATGTTACTATTGCAGCAATCCTTATATCAACGAGCTCAGTAAAATATGTCAGAAAGTTAGAACTCCAAAAATATCCATATATTTACGACAAGAGCAGAGCACTTACAGATGTGGTGAGAGACAATGTCTTCTTCTTCCCCAGACCCGCAGCTTCTGCAGACGTCACTTCCTAGAAGGCAAAATCTTTCGGCAAGCCTACCAAAATGACATTGGACCGTAATAATCGTTAGTCCTCTTATTATTCATACGATTCCCGCAATATCGCACGTACCCTCTTGTAGCGAACAAGATTCAGCTTCCTTATAAAACGGGCAAATAATATCGAAGTTAATCGGGATTCCCATGTCTTGTAATATGTCGGTGATTGTCGGAAATTCCCTATGTCTTAGCGATACGAAATTTCTCTAAGAAATCCTCGGCCTTCACGGACAATGACGGACTTTGAAACTACGTTCTCCTGTTTGATTTCACTCCTCCGTCTATTTGCAATTCATAATTTTCTGGTACAAAATGCATGCTGAATATGTTTGACAGAAGTCATTTCCAACACAAAAAAGGCTCTGCGGAGACGGTACGCTCACTGTATAACAGGTATAGTAAATCACGTCGATCGTTCTCACACAGTTAAAATTAATCAAATAGTGAGGAGATCAGATGAACTGAATTATTTATTTCACCGAGGCACCTGTATATTATTTTCTACACTTGAAAATTACGTTGGTTTCATAGAACATCACATTAAAATTATATGAATTCCTATATTTAGACCGCCAAATGTATTTCGACATTGACAATTTCGGCTGTCAACAAACAGAAATTGACTCATGGGACCAAAGGTTTATTTAAAGAGGCATATTCAATTTCTGTATTTATTTCATAGCAAAATTTTTAATGTACTTTTTTTCAACAAAACTGAATTGAATTTTGATTGACTAATTTACTGCAAACTATTCAAACTACGCCACTATCGATTTGATTTTCAATTTTTTTCTGGTTTTCATTTTTCACTGAATGGGATGCCTTTGAAAAGCTTTACAAAGGAATTGTTAGCTTCAAATTATGAATTGAAAAAAGATAAAAATGCAAAACATTATTTTTAGTTTCATATCAAAATTTAATATCATGCCATTAGTTCTCACATTCAGTCAGTCATTCATCCCGTCATTCGTTTTTTTATGTTTTTCCTATTTTAGAATGTAGAAAAAATCAGAAAATCTTACTTTGACCTGCAAAATGCGAGCGATAAGGAGGAGGAGAGTAAAGGAGAGTTAAAATAAAAAGTAACTCCACAAAGAAACAATTCTCCTGTGCCCAGCAAAGAAAGCAAGTGTACGTCTGGTATGTATGGTTACATTACAGACAATTTTCATTTTTTAATTCCTCTTTATTTTTCTTTTTTATCTTCTTTTTTTCTGCTGTGACGTTAAAACAATATTCGTTTGTTAAAGTTATAGTCAAAATTGCAATACAAATTCATTTATCATGCTCTGCATTACAATTGTAATAATATTTGCATTAATATTCTCCAAATGGCAAATGAAATAAAACAGAAGAGGGGAAGTGTAGTTAAAAAATAAGAAGAAAGAAATTTTGGAATGACAAGAAACAACCACAAACGTTTGGGATTTAAAATCGTTTGTAAAGTAGCTACTAATTATGAAGTATAAGATCTTTTTAAAATTTGGGTGAAGTGTCAAATTTTCATGGCTCTGGCGCATAAATCATGTTAATTTTGATCGATGACATGGGTTATATTGGTTTTGAAGATTGCTTTGATTTGTGGCTGTTTCGCATACTTCTGCGACTTATAAAACGCCTACATGAACAAGTTTAACGCCGTCAAATTCACGATCTTGGTGGCCAGTTCGCATCATTTTCACACGAGTTGACCATGACCTCAAATACGTAGTGCAAAATGTCCATGGCTAGATCATCCAAATCCGGCTATAAAGAGTTGGCCTATAGTACATACATACATACATAATTGGTCATTACAACCCTTCAGTCAGGATTACGACCTAGTTGTGTGCGTTAATTTCATACATGAGTGACGGAGCCTACAGTTTAAAGTCTACTCCGAACGACAGATTTTTGAGAAACTTTTCATGGCAATTTTTATTTTATAAAAAGTTTACCTATATTATTCCATGCTAATGGTGAGTGCCTGTCAATGTCTTTCTCAAAGAAGTGTAAACCAACCTAAAGACCCCATTAAATATTGACTTTTTCAAATTCGCATTGGACACTCTTGGTTCTAATGTGGAATGGCATCGTCAGAAATTGAGGAATTTTGTTTGTTAATGAACTTATTTATCCTCAAATAGAGCTCATCGTTGAATTTGATTTTTCGATGATAATTAGTGTCAGTTGCCAACTGTTCCAGAGCCAATTCAACAAGCATACGTTGTAGTGTTGATGAAACCTATATCCTCCCATGGTAATTTGAAAAACAGACTGAATATATGACAATCAGCTTAACAGATGTAGCTTCAACAGGATGATTGTTATCATCTACCGATCTCATAACGCCTGTTGAGACACCAGAGAGTTTGACAATAAGATATGTAAAGTCTGGAGTGCTCGAGGTTAGCGCTGTATGATGTGTGATGTGCATATCGCATCAAAATACACCATAACCTAAACCAGATGGATTCTATTATGAAAGTGGTTTACACCTCCCAGAGGACATTATCCATTTTCCAAGGAGTCACTAGAAGACTTACCCAATTTTATTAGTATAATTTAGATCGAAGTAATATTCAGATCAATACATTTTAACTGTCAATGAAGTGGCCATTAGATCACTAGAGATCATCATACCTAAAATTATGCGAAAACACCACTTGTACCCAAAATCCTTCCTGTGAACCTCATAACGGAATTTCTGGCCCCTGTGTAGAGACAATACTCGAAGCTCGAATATTCCATAGAAGGAAAGATAATATCTCCAATTTGTGAGATACAATCTTGTTGTTGCTTTTTCTAAACATTGTAGGACATAAAGATATACTAAACAGCCTAAAGTCTCAGAGCAGGCCTCACTGGCATCGTGTTAATATTTTTTAAATAAAGTCTTAACTAAGCTTTCAAACCAATTGTTTAGGTTTTCAAATATAGACTACAGTCTAGTAGGTAGTGTCTTGGTTTATTAAATGAGAGCTTTTGGTTCAACCCATGGCATCTGAGATATAGAATAATATAAATTTATTTTGGGGACTTCCTCTTAGCAGTGTTCTCGTAAAAACTATAAAAGTAAATAAAATTGCCATGAAAAGTTTCTGAAATCTGTCGTTCAGAATTGTCATTAATGTAGAACCCCATAACATGGGTGGTGTGAGAAGCTAGATCCTTAGGCTTACAAATGAGTTGTAATATTCTATTACGTTAAGTGAGTAGAGCAATTTGTTAAGAAGACCCTTATTAGTCCTCCAAAAAATTATGCCCTTAAGAAGGATAAACAACAATAATTCAATGTTCATTTAAAGAAGAAAGAGAATATTAAGTTCCATGAAATTTTTATTTCTATAACTTCAGTCTCACCATGGCTGTCGTTTTATTTATTTAAAATGCTCAGCAATTGTATATATAAAGTTTCTATACTTCCTTGCTATTCTTTTCGTTGTTCATTCATATAATTCATACTTTTAAAAAAAGAAACACGAAAAATTTATAAAAAAAGAAATCGTTCCAATAATTCCTTTGTTTTTTCATTCATGTGTCTTTCTTTTCGTAGAAATTCGTCTTTTCCTTTTTCCCAGTTGATGCGTAATCAATGGGCTTCATTTAAAATTAATAAATGAAGTAAATATGCAATTTGCTGACGTATGTGTGTATATGGCATAAAGAAAATATGATGGATTACATACTTGAATACGCGAAGATTAAATACGAAATAAAAACCATGTTATCGATAACTTTTCCTTCATTACATTCTCATTTGCAACTCCTATGAATGGATGGCTTCACTAAAGCACAGGAAAATGAATCACCTGAAGTAAAGGACAAGGAAGTTAAAAACAAATACAACCATGTAGCCGTGAAAGAAATAAAAAAGAAAATAAAATTAATCATGATTTTAATTGAAGATGACAAAAAAGTGAGAATATATGTAAAGCTCAATGACGTAAAAGTAAGAAAATATCTTCCCAAAACCCAGTATGGTATTTAAAAACTTTTGATGGCAATTTTATTTACTCTCAGGGTTTCTGCCGGAAGACTGCTGAGAGGAAATCGTCTAAAACATATTTTTTCATATTTCGTTTTTTTCCTGATGTCTGAGCCGGAAGTTGAACCACGGATTCTCTTCTAGTAAGCCAACACATTACCTACTAAACCGCAAAACATTAACTACTAGACAGCGACAGACTTATAAAGTTTTTCATAGAGGTATAGAACTTTAAGTTGGCATTACTTTTCAAGATGGCGACCGACAAATAGTGCAATTTTATTTCGAAAATAATGGTTCTGTGCGGAAAACGTATCGCGCACTACGTCCATTTTATCGTCGACAAAATTGTCCATCAGAGCAGTTAATTCGATTAACTATGGAACGTTTTCGCACCACGTTTACTCTTATTGATAACTCGCATCCCCAGAGACGCTGTACGGTGCGTACAGAAGAAGCTATTGCTGCTGTAGAGCGTAGCATTGAGGAAGACCCGAATGAGTCCATCCGCCATCGAGCACAGGAATTGGATCTGTATCCATCCACTTTATGGAAGATTTTGCGGAAGGATCTTGATTTGCGTGCTTACAAAATCCAACTCGTGCAAGAATTGAAGCCAAACGATCATCAAGTATGGCGTAGATTCGTTGAATGGGTCCAAAACGAGATTACCGTTGTTCCCGATTTTCATAAGCGAATTTTGTTTAGCGATGAAGCGCACTTCTGGTTGAATGGCTACGTCAACAAACAAAACTGCCGCATTTGGAGTGAAGGTAATCCTCAAGTGTATGTGGAAACACCGTTACATCCAGAAAAAGTGACTGTTTGGTGCGCTTTATGGGCTGGTGGAATCATTGGTCCGTACTTTTTCGAAAACGATGGTGGCCAGAACGTTACAGTCAATGGTGATCGGTATAGAGCCATGATTACTAACTTTTTCATTCCTGAATTGAATAACCATGATGTCCAGGAGATGTGGTTTCAACAAGACGGCGCAACACGTCACACAGCTCGTGCCACAATAGATTTATTGAAAGACACGTTTGGTTACCGCCTAATTTCACGTTTTGGACTTGTGAATTGGCCTCCAAGATCTTGTGATTTAAGACCGCTAGACTACTTTCTGTGGGGATACGTAAAGTCATTGGTCTATGCGGTAAACCCACAAACGCTTGACCATTTGGAAGACAACATTCGCCGTATTATTGCCGATATACCGCCACAAATGTTGGAAAAAGTTATCGAAAATTGGACGTCCAGATTGGACTACATCCGCGCCAGCCGTGGCGGTCATATGCCAGAAATCATATTTAAAATGTAATGCCACAAGATTATCTTTCGGATAAATAAAATTCATGTCAATCGAATAATCCATCGTTGTTTTATTGCAACTTAAAGTTCTATACCTCTATAAAAAAACATCCTTTATAAGCTATCCATTTAGGGGTTCCTAAATCGAAAGATTTACCGTTTACTGGTGAGGATCGTCTTACAACTGCAACTAAAAAGTGAAAATTCAGTATAACGTTGGTTATTCACGGGACTGAATAGTTTGAAATGAAATTTAAGAAGAATAAAAGCGTTGTAGATATAGTTAAGCCTGAGAATCGTCGCATTCCACAAGCAAACTCTTTGTTAATGTAAGTGCATCGTACAATCCGAATTTTTCGACTCAACGATTGTGCTTATTATGTTGTATTTTAAATCTCGACTCCAACTCAAGTGAAATTTACTTTCCTTACCAATGAATCCCACTTCTCACTTGGTGTGTGAGTCAACAAGCGAAAATGTTGTAGATGAGACTCGGAGAACTAAGAAGTGATTGTGAAAAAGCCATTGCATCCAAAAAAAGAGATGGCATTTGGTCGCATATTTTCAAAAATAGCTCTTTTACCGCCCATAAAGCAACAGACATTTTTTGCCTAAGCTTATGAGCTGGAAGGTATGTGGTTTAATTTGATGTTTTCATGTTTCTTCTTATCGTTAAAATTTTTTGGAGCATTTAAAAACCGACATTTATCAAGTTATCACTGATATACCGCCCGCAATGTGGGAAAATGAGTCTGATGCCGTAGGCGGATAGTGATTGGATTTCGTACATAATGGTAAGGTATAAATATTGTTACGCAAATCATGAATCTAGGTATTGGTGGTTTGCTTTCACATCGATTAACATTAAAATTATAAACAAAAATACAACAACAAACGCCAGCATAAAAATGGTAAACAAGTAAGCAAAAATACAAAAATACAAAAATACGAAGCCACGCACTTTCGCCTTTAAGAACATTCATTAGACTGTTTACTGTGCCGTATAAAATGCAATGCAAATCAGGCGAGTGTGTCAGTGAATTTCAGGCAGTCTTGTGTGAAGACGCGGTGTATTTGAAGAAGTAATAGTGGTTTGAAGATCTCCATTAAAAATATCTGTCGAACAATTGTCTAGTAATTGTTATTGTTTATGCAAAGGGTGTAAACAAAGGAATAACAAACAAAGCAATTGTTGTTGTTTATATAAAGTTGTGAACAGTGGTACACAGAATTGTGTGAATAATAAAGAATTTTAATTAAAAGTAAACACAAATTTATTTTTATTTGATTTGGAATCTACGAGCTCATAATTTGAACGTTTTTAAAAGGTTAAAACGCAGTGTCAATCTCTTCACAAATAATTCACTTTCAGAATATTATCACTTTTTAACATTTCTAAATTAAAATTTGCTACTATGAACTGGCAAACTTGGAAAAATATGGAAAATATTCACTTTTGTCAAGTTTACCTCATCAAAACCCATAGCATATTAAGTCAAATAATATATATATGTATATCGTTTTAAAGGTCCATCCCTATCCTTTCTAATAAGGTTTAAATTTTGGACATAGGTTTAGAAATATTTGTGTAATCAATAAATTTGTGCCTAAAGTTAAAAAAAAACAGTTTTTTGTCAAATAAAACAAGTTTGGAGGGTTCAAGGAATATAAAAAAATATTTTTGAGTCCTATTCAACAAACCTCACAACCTATATTATGTCATTAGCCGAGTGTATTTAATTTTTTTTATTTATCGCATAGAGTTATGTATGTATGAAAGGATTGATTATGTGCTTGTTCACAGTAGGAAATTGTCATAAAAAATCACCCTGTCACTCACTGAGATATTACATATTATCGGCATATCAATTCATTACGGTTTAGTATGCCGCTAAAGGATTAACATTTTAAAGGCACCGCTGTGAAGACTTAATTTACATTATACTACAGTTTATATCGCTTTCAACTTTTGTTTTCCTGTTGTATTTGATAAAAATGTTAAAATTTTTCTTATTTTAAATGCACAACCACCAAAAATTCTCTGGCTTTTGCAACATCACTCTTAATTAATGAAATTGTTAATGCTGAACATCAAATTCTTCCAAGATTAAAATAATTGCCAGCAAATATTTATGCATCTACTATGTGTGAAAAAATAAACAAACATTCAAAATGTATTTTGAATTGAATCAATTAAAAACATT
This sequence comes from Sarcophaga subvicina, assembly GCA_936449025.2. NCBI lineage: Eukaryota > Metazoa > Arthropoda > Insecta > Diptera > Sarcophagidae > Sarcophaga > Sarcophaga subvicina. The sequence goes on from OW388084.2 coordinate 81,123,359, forward strand.
TAAACTACAGAGGTTTTTGTGGCTGGCTTTTTAACAGAGTAACTTATTAAATTAATGCGCCTACATTAAATGGCATACACTAGCCAAAGTAAAGCAAACGTGGTAAATTGTTAAAAAAAAGATTTTTCATTGTGGTTTGTATTGTTTATTAAGGTTTAAAAGATTTTTGTGTGATGAAAGCATACATATAAACATAATACATATAATAATTCATATAATAATCCATACGGATTTGAAGAATATGTTGGTAATAGCAGTCAACAGGCAGTTTAAAAGCTGCTAATGCATTCTGAAAGATGCACAATTTGGTACGATTTATTTTAGCCCCTACTACTTCAAGAACTATAAAATGCTCAATGGAACAAGAAATCGATCGATTATTACTGAATTTATAAATCCCTTACCCAATGGGGAAAATCCTTATTAATCGTTTGGTGTAGCGTATCCATCAGCAGTCTCTGCAAAGGTTCACTCTCAACCTGACTTCTGGCCAGTTAACAAGAGAACTCTGAAACACGAAACGCTGATCTATCTCTCGCCAGTATTTGAGTAATTTTGTTCCAAATATTATGGAGTGAGCCGAGTTTCGGCAGTGCAAAAATCTGTTTGTACCAAAAAATTGTTAAAGATGATCAGAGTACTACTCGACATGGCGCGCTTCCATCTAATACGAATCCGAAGCCCTATCACAATGTTACGAAAATGAAAAATCCAGATACTGTACAATTATAAACAAAAGCTACAAAAGCACAACAATGCAGTAAACAAACCTGTTTACAAATTATCGTACTGCTAATATAACAACAAACACCAGCATAAAAAATGGTAAACAAGTAAATAAAAATCTACAAAAATCACCACAAGAATAAATGTAAACAAAATACACAAACGACAATAATGAAACAACGATGTTTACATTTATTGAGATCTTGAGAAGGCGAAGTCACAAACATTCGCCTTCAAGAACATTCATAGGACTATTTACCACGCCATATAAAAGGCAAAGCAGCCAAGTGACTTAGTGAAGTTCAGTCAGTCTTGTGTGAAGACGCGGTGCGTTTGAAGAGAGTAATCGTGGTTTGAAGATCTCCGTTACAAAGATCTGTCGAACAATTGTTTAGTGATTGTTATTATTTATGCAAAGGGTATTAACAGAGGAATAACAAAGGAAAGCAATTGTTGTTGAAGTGTGAAAATAAAAAGTGAAAATAAAAGGTTGAAAAAGTGAAAATAAAAAGTTGAAAAGTTGTGAAAATAAAAAGTCGAAAGTCTTTAAAAAAAAGCAAAGTTAAAAAATAGAAAATTGTGAAAGAAAAATATAGTTGTGAAGAACTGATAAAAAACTAAATTTGTAAAGAATTAAAAAAAACTAAATTTATTAAAGAATTAAACAGAAGTTAAATCTGTAAATTTTAAAATAACTTTAAAACCATTTTTGTAAATTTCTTAAATTACTTGAATTTCTTTTATTTAAAATTATATATTAAAAAAAAACATTAAAATCAAAACTGAATTTTAAAATAAATAAAAACCAAAAAAATATTTAAAAATAAAAATTTGAGTGTTTTTATTCAAATATTATAAAAACATTCTTACATTTATGTGCTCAACTCTGATACTCGTCTGAACGTTATTCTAAGCGAAATTGCGTTAATTCCAGTTTGGAATATCCTTGGCGCATAACCCCTATATTTGTAGGTTATTGAATTAGGTGAACAGATCACGGGCAATACACCTGTATCAATTTTTGAGGCCTCCGCAAACCACTTCATGTCCCTGTAATAATCACAAAGTTCACCTTAAATAAACTTAGGATTCATGTAACCTTTGAGGGAGCACTTGACATATAATTCGAAATGCATTCAAGTATATTTATGTGATCAAAATCACTGAGATTAATCCTTGATGTGAATTGTATCCTTAAAGCACTCTTCATAGCACATTTCTTAGTAAATATGTATTGGAAAGTTATGTTACAACAGTAGCGTGTTAAACTCAAATGATATTTGCTTTTTAGGGCCAATTTTTTGCTATTTCTTAAGCAATAAATTGATGATTGAAGAATCAGCCTTGATTGTGTATATTTTTTCAGTGGATTTTTAGTTTTTCTTTATTTTTTTGCATATTATGCAAATGTTATGGCAATAGAATCTTCGCCAAAGTATAGGCCACATTTTTCAAAATCTGTATTCACTTATACAAATGCATTGTGAACGTAATACAATCTGAGTGCGTGAATTAGTGGATTTATTGTTTGCTTGTGGCAGAAGTCAGTATATGGATGTACCCATGGCTGGTTGTTTAGTAGACTTGGTTAATTGTTTGTTTGTTTGTGTGAATAAATTTTATGCTCGCAACAAGCTATACGTTTAACAACTCCTACGCAATACCCTCTCAATCACTTTCAACGGTGCCAACATTGCCTCCATTATACATGTATTGACTATAACTTGCAGCCGTCGAATGTGAAAATATTTTCCATTTCATAAACCAACGTCATTTCACCAACCATTAAATATTGCATGGTTTTTCCCATTTGAATAGTGTATTCATGTATGAAATAAAATATGTATAAATATTCGAAATGTCTGTCCTAAATGTTCATCCATTTATCTGTGTATGTGTCACGCAGTGTAAGTGCGTTAATATTTATTTGCATATGAATATGTACGAAATGATAAATGTACGTGATTTTCACACTTAAGAGAGATGCCTTTAAGGCCTGGCTGTCACAATATTTTTGTAAATTTTAAGACTGTAGGTCAATATTTTAAATCGATTTCGCTATATGTACATAATTTAATAATTGACAACGCTGTTGATAGTGAAAAGTATGTACAGTTATTGGAAATTTTAGTAAATTAAAATTTACGTGTTAGAAATTCATTTAAACTCCGTTTCATTAAAAAAACGCAAAAAAGCAAATTGTAAACAACATACCAAAAACTCTTTATCACATTTTCAAATCGGATTTTCACAAGGCGATATTACCATTTTTTAATACAGCCACAATAATATGGGATCAAGGTTTAATCATTCAGGATCGTCTTGGTACTAGATCTACAGTGCCTTCTCTTTTTAGAATTTTTAAGATTGCTTTGAACAAAGAATTCAGACCAACAGATCTCCTCAGATGCTCTTTAGCACACCTTTCTTAGTCCTCTCTACAGATAACTTTTGATCTTTCTAGATCTTGGTGTTGTTTATACATCATGAACCATTTTTCATCACTTTTAAAATTTTACTTTAACAGGTTGGGTGCACTGGTAGTCTAGTGGGTAGTGTGCCAGACTATTAGTGTGAGGATTCTAAGTTCGATTCCCACTCTGGTCTGTGACACTATGTAAGCATATGGTCGAAGTTACTCCGCTCTTAAATAAATAAATATAATTTGTTATTGTATTGTAATTTATAAATAAAATAAAAATACGTGAACAGGTTCATATACGTGCGATGTTTGAGGCTGACAGAGTTTATGTAGCATTGAAGTCTGTAAGACAAGATAGACTTCAAAATCGTTTTGTGCACAGATTGTAGACTTTTTAAACCAGACAGATCGAAGTTACTCCGCTCTTAAATAAATAAATATAATTTGTTATTGTATTGTATTTAATAAATAAAATAAAAATACGTGAACAGGTTCACATACGTGCGATGTTTGAGGCTGACAGAGTTTATGTGGCATTGAAGTCTGTAAGACAAGATAGACTTCAAAATCGTTTTGTGCACAGATTGTAGACTTCTTCAGCCTATAATACTGTTACGTTTACTTTTTAAAAACGTTTAAATTTTGAACTCGTAGATCGCAAATAAAATAAAAATAAATTTGTGTTTAGTTTTAGTTACACTTCTTTATTATTCGCACAATTCTATGTGCCACTGTTCACAACTTTATGTAAACAACAACAATTGCTTTATTTGTTATTCCTCTCTTTACAACCTCTATATAAACAATAACAATTACTAGACAATTGTCCACAAAAAACACCACAAGAATAAATGTAAACAAAATATGCAAACAACAATAATGAAAAAACGACGTTTACATTCATAAAGATCTCGAGAAGCCAAAGCCACGAACGTTCGCATTCAAGAACATTCACCAGACTGTTTACCCTGCCATATAAAAGGCAAGGCAAAGAAAGCGAGTGAGTTAGTGAAGTTCAGTCAGTCTTATGTGAAGAGGCTGTGCGAATACATTGGCATTATGAAACACGATACTTTGTTCAAACACAAAGCAACTAACATTTTGGAAGGCAGCCTACCTTTACCAACTTAGAATTGACGTAATTGCAATTAATGTCAACTCACTTACTTAGGGGACATTGCAGTCGTATTTCTTATAATATTAGATTTTTGTAAATAACATACATTGTTAAATACATACGTTATACAACCCTTGTCAGAAATACAACCTTGTTTCTCACACCGCTAATGTCGTGTGTGTTAGTTTTATCCATAAGTGGCTGGGCCTGCTCTTTTAATGTAGATCCCAAACGACGGATTCGAGCTACATTTCGTGGCAATTTTTTGCTCTCTCAGAGTTTTTGCAGAAAGACTGCTGGGAGAAAGTCATCGATAGAAATATTTTGGTAATATTTCCTTTTTTCTTTATCTTTGCTGCCATAAGGCTGTAAGGTCGCCATCTTCGGGCGAATACCTCAATGGCCTACACTTTTGTTCAATCCCTTTAAGCCTAAGTAGTAGGAAATTCTACAATTTATAGCTCTTGGAGTAAAGAACCAGCACCCTCTTAATAAAATATATATCAAGACTAGTGTTAGACGCCAAAAAAGAGTTTTCTAAGCGAGAGAGACTACATGAGTTCACTGTAATTAGGAGAAATTTTCCCATTAACATTAACACCAAGCTATCACATAGCAAATAACTTTGCGGTTGTTTAAGGCTACCTGCAAGAGTTCTTAATATATTCCGGTCGAGGCAAATACATCCACTTAACACCCGTTCTACTTCAGTAAATAACAGAATTTTTTTTTCCTCAACATGCAACCCAGGCTTTCAACTTGTTTTCAAATTCATATTTTCGTTCTTCATATTTCGAATAGGTTGTATATATAAAACATTAATTTTTTCCTAAAATAAACAAACTTTTCGTACAACAATTACAACATCAGCAACAATACAACACGACATACCATGGACAAGGCCATAAATCACTTGTAATTAATTGCTACGACATGCAGAACAGCAGGCCGAATTTGTAAAATTTCTTCATCGAGGTAAAACTGAGAAGACAGACAGACGGAATGTCGACATTTAAGAGTAGAATTCATGACGGTCCTTTACAGGGACTACAACCATATTTGAATATAAAGCGGACGAACTTTTTTCGTTCTTTTTCTTTTCAATTAAAACTCAGACGATTACAACAACATACAAACGTTTAATATACAAACATGGTAAATGTTTTAAAGACATTAAGAATGAATTTCTAACACGAGTTAAGAATATTTATTGTTTAAGCCAGAGTTAGTACAATTTGTTTAAGGATACAGTCAAATTATTAAAAATATCTAATCATTGAATTAACATTCTTTGACATTATGTCGAGTATTTAGTATAGAGTGCTTCCTAGGTGTAGGTAAGGGAATTATCGATATCGAAAATATGGTTTGGCAGCTGTAGGGATATTCTATTCAGTAATGTTAGGCAAGTCTTCAGGGATCGTTTAAAGCCGGAAGCACGATTTTAAATTGTTGTTTGAATTGTTAAAATTTACTGCGAAAATATAAATATATTGGGCGATGTTTATAGAGCCTATCTTCCTTTTTGCGGCCAATATAGTCAATCTAGTGAGCAATCTATTCAAACGAATTCATAACCATCAACAAGTGGTGTTTTTCACTAGGCCTTTGGTTCGATCGATTTTACTTCTACTGTTTCTTTTTATGTCGCCATAATTCAACTACGTCATCTTAATCCATTTTAATCCATCTCAAACTTTGGTAGCATAAACGTTACGTTTTTGGAACTTTTGGTTATCAATCGGAGATGATAGACGGATAGCTCATAGCTGGGTCCCTAACGACGCAAGTCTGTGAGATGGAAAGAACTGAGATAAATTTGGAACAAATTTCAACTTTTTTGTGACTGTTCTTCATTTGGTAGAAGCAGATTGATTACCTTGGAATTTAATTTCTGACGGTATAAACCCCCTGTTTGAAGCTATACCTACATAACATACATTATTGGTCATAACTGTAGGTTGTAATCCTTCATTCAGGATTCTCACACCACTAATGTTGTTGTGCGTTAATTTTATACATGAGTGGCGGGACCTACAGTTTAAAGTCGACTCCGAACGACAGATTTTAGAGAAACTTTTCATTGCAATTATATTTTTTCATATTTTCGTTTTGATGTCTGACCTGGGATTTGAACCGTGGCCTTACATCAAATAAGCCGACACATTAGTAGACTACGGCGACTTTGTCAACTGTTTTCCCAAAATCGATTTTAATTTTAATGAATAGGCAAGGAAAGAACCAGAATCTTTTCTTTGAATGTCTATTATATTGCCGATATAATTAGAGAGATTCATCAGATATATCAGTGCTATCTGTCTAGCTGTTAGCATTTGGATTATTGGTTATCCAACTCATAAATATTGGGCCACCATCTTCTCTGACTCAAAATTTATGTACATTGCTTGTCGTAGCAAGTTAGTGGTATCACACTCTCACCTTAGTCTTATTCAGTAACCCTTTGGAACATTCATCAATAAATATCTGTCACCTGGAGAACGAATGAGTTTGTTACTATTTATTGCTTTAAAAATGCTCGTTGTGAAACCATTCTGCATATGGTATGTCTGTAGTTATTAATGGTCATTATTCCATGGATATGCATGCTGATATCTTAAGCTAACCTGACCTAATATTTTTATGTCTATACCATTTAATTATTTCTCCAGTACTGTTTGCATAATTATAACACAATTAACAAAACAACCCACAAACCATTTCCACACGTACATATTTCATAAAATAAAAAATTAACATCTAACATCTCCTTAGGGCATCTAAGGAGATGAATTAAATAAAAAACAAGAAAAAAATTGAAATATTATTATAATAAGGCAATGTATGCATATGAATTATTAAATAAAACGCGTAAAAACACAAGCTAAAACAGTCTCTCCTACGCTGGCTATGTAAACCATTTTTATGAACATAGAATCGCACAATATTTAACACATAATTTGCCTTTAAACAGCAATAAAGTTAAACATATCCTTCCACAATAAAGGCTCTGATCAACATGAATAACAGAAAAAAACTGCTACCATAACCGAGCTGACTGATTTAGCAGTCAAGCAGGCTGGCTAGTAAATTGTCTTCAACATGCAAACCAAAGCGATTATAATAATGTAAGTAGTAGAAGCTGCAACAGAAATCCAAACAACGGAATTTTTTTGCATGATTTGCTGGATCACAAGGCTTTTCGCTTTCGACTATTGGGTAAGGGCTAAATGCATATGCTATGCATGATGGAGAGTTGAGTATAATGCATTAATGTTGTAATACGAGCATGCTTTTATAGTTTTAATGGAAAGAAACGAATTTTAACATATTTTATAATGGTTCATGGTCTGATTCTCAAAGCAGTATATAATTATACCATGGTCTTACAGAACTTATGCATGGCTGTTTGATTTTCTTGTGATCCCAAAATATCATCGACACTGTATATTACGCTTAGAATCCACGTATAACTGATAACTTCTTTAAATATTACAGGCTCACTATTTCTGTTTCTTCATCGGATCTGTTAAAATATCGGATCTTACAATAGAGACTTACGAACTTTTACATTTTGTTGAGTATACATCTGTTGAATTATTTGTTATTTATTTACTCTGTTTTAGCATCTCAACAAACGCCAAAGGAAATCGACCATAGACAACAACATGTGTTTTCTAAATGGGCTCTGGTGCAATTGGCAACTAATTTTCATCGAAAAATAGCCTTCAGCGATGAGACTCAATTTTGTAGGAACAGGTTAATGAAAACGCAGAATTTACAAATTAGGTGCGAGAAAAATCCAAATGGTATTGTTATGTTTTTATCTTTTTAAAAACGTTTAAATATGAGTTCGTTAATTGCAAACCAAGTAAAAACAAATATGTGTTTAGTTTTTTTTAAACTCTCTTTATTATTCACACTACGTTTGTCCCACTGTTTACAACTTAACGATACAACAACAATTTGTACACTATTCTATTTCACACTTCTGTCCGCGTAAACACTAACAATTGTTCGTTAGATCTTCTCTGCTTACAACCTTTTTGTAAGCAATGCCGCTTGTACGTTCGAACCGCAACGCGTCTTCACACAAGACTGACTGAATTATTACTGACTGACTGCTGGCCTTGTTGCCCTTTTCAGTATGATGAACGTTCTCGATGTGGAAGGTTCTTGCTCTCGCCTTCTCGAGAACTCTATTCCTACACATTATTGTTTGTGTACTTTGCTTATGTAGTCTATCCCTTTTTCACACATACATGTTGTAGCTGGTTTACTTTCAATTCATGTTGTTGTTGGTACCAGGTACAGCCAGATTCGTTGTACATATGTGTGTGTGCAGCTTTAGATAATCAACACGTTCATTGTATTCTTAGTGTTAGTGTGTATTTGTATCGTGTGGCTTTTTTTCGTCGTTTTTAATGTTAAACAATATTAGGTCGTTTCCATTTTCGTAACAATATCAAATCCATCCCGAAACAATCACTGCTTGATGTGCATTTTTGACTGGCGACATCATCGGTGCATATTTTTTGAGATCGTCGTTGGCTAAGCTATAACTGTCAATGGCGAGCATTATAGGTCGACGATTGTGATTAAATTGGATTATCTGGACACCAACGACATGTGATGTCAACAAGACGGAGCTAATTGCAGCTCTATGACCACATTAAATATTCTGCCTGAGTGATTTGAGGCCATGATCATCCACATAGAGCGGATTTGAATTAGACTTTTTCTCGTGAGGTTTTCTTAAATAGCAGGTATATGCTAATAAGTCACATATCACAACTATTCTCCAGCCCAACGTAACACATGTCATCGACCAAATTCAGCCTGTTTTATGCACCAGAGTCATGAAAAATTGAACACTTCGAATGCTCTCCACCCAGAAAAACCGTGGCACACATCTAAACGATGTTGTATTCGACACATAATGGCTCTTTTCTGAACGAATACAAAATGTCACTTTATTTCATTCAAATTTATAGATATAGAGCACTTAATGAAAGACTAATTATGTTGGAAATGAGTAATAACTGATTATGGCCGATAATTACTTAGATGTGCGACTCTTTCTGACCAGTAGGGGAATTGTTGGTTTTAAATGTAGCACCTCATTCCCATCTTGATGTTCTATGTAAAAATAAATCCATCTGTTTACTTGTCACTGAATTACCAATATTTGAAGTCGCAGTAGTGTAGTAGTTAGTCTGTTGGCTTGTTAGACGTGAGGAGACGACTCAAACCCCAGGTCAAACATCTCCGACAAAATATGAAAAAATATTTCTTCAGCGCCGTCCTCTCAGCAGATTTCTAGCAAAAACTCTGAGTGTAAACAAGGGTTCTCAAAAATCCAGTCAAAACTGTAGCTCCCGCCACTCAAGTATAAAATTGATACGCACAATATAAGTGATATGAGAAGCTAGGGCGTAATCCTGACTGAAGGGTTGTACTGACCAATGATGTATGTTATGTGTGTATGAAGGATCAATATCTCAGCTATTCCATCCGTTCCATTGTTCCGTATTGATACCATTGGGTTCATTGATTTCGTGTACCTTGTGTCTCATGATATCATGTTTATCTATAATTCCCTGTATGTCCAATCAGCATTCCGACATTATTTAAAAATGATAAGGTGTGTATTGAATTATAGAAGGACACTAATGTATAATGGGAAGATATGGAAGGATTAGTTACTTGCTAACAGACCACCGGACCATACAAAATTAAACACTTTCAGTTCTTTAACACACCTTCGAATGTAAGCAGAAAGGCTCGTTAACAGCTGCACTCAACACTAACAATAAAAGCAACATTTGCTGAAAAGAACAAAAGATAAGCCTTTTACAAAAATCGTTTACTTTCTTAGCCTACTTTATAAATAACGGCTGCTGATAAAAATCTTCAAAGTTTTTGGGAAGGGAAAAATTGGTCAGAGAAACGTTAAATGGTGTTAAAATAAATTATTGGCGTTCAGCCCAGCCACAAGCTATACAACGAATTGCAGTTCAATGAAAATAATTTATTTTTTTGCCGTCAAACAAAACGTTGATTGCGATTGAGTAGAAAGTTTATTTGTTTGTTATGGCATGTTGTTCACGCAAATTAACTTTTAAACGTCAGAGGTGTACATACTTATGGTACAGTTTGGAAGTTTTAAATATAATTTCTCAAAACTTATATTCTCCAGCAGGGGAAAGAACATTTAAAAAATCTCTGACAATTGAAAAAAACTATGACGAGATATTTACCAACTTTCTACGAATAGAATAGAATTAACGCCAGTTGGTGCACAAGGAATGCTCATGTCTTTGATACTAAAAGCTAAAGTCTTCAATGAGTAATATAGACTAGACTCGTGTAAATCGTCAACCTGTCGATACTCAACCCCAACAATTAAGTCTGCTGCAGGTAATTGTGTGTAGGTTAGGTTAGGTGGCAAATACTCCTATACTTTCAGCTAGAGTTTAAGCCCATTGTAATACTACAATTAATAACCACCATGAAGATCAAATATTTCCTGAATGAAACCAACCTGACTCCAGAATAATTTATGCTATTGCAGCAATACTTATATTGGAGAATTTAGTCAAATATGACTCAGAATGAAGGATAAATGACCTTTTCGTTGTGAGAGCAATGTACTGATTTATGAGGTGAATTGCTAGTCTCCGCAGGCATACATCTCCTGCATAAGTCATTCGATGCAATGTCAGTCAGTCGAAATACCTTAAATAAAATAGTAATCCACTCAAATTTCAATTGTGCGATGAATACTCATGTGATTTAAAGACAGAAGTTAAACAGGCTTTTTATTTTCCATACAAGTCTAACACATTTATGCGATATTGCACTTTCGTTCCTGTTCCCAAGAAAGTTGTTTCTCTCTGTAAGAAAAGCGGATAATGTAAGGCAAACGGAATACTTATATCCTGTAATATGTTGGAGATTGTGAGCTCCCTTCAAGCTAAGAGGAAATTGCCGAAGATATATTTTTTTTCATATTTAGCTTTGATGCCTGACCTGAGATACGAACCCGGGCTTTACGTCTAATAAGCCAACACACCACCTACTAGACTACGGCGACTCAACAAGTCCTAGCCATGAAATAATGTTCGTTGGTGACTTAGTCGCATGACCTGCACCATGTTCGCAGCATATATTGAAAGTTTAATATCAGAACCATTACTCGGGTTCGAAATTTAGGAGCCGTCTGTATAAAACTTAAGTGCTTCACTAGGACGTGTAGGCCCGGCGCTGATCAACTTATTTGCTTAATTTAGTGCAATTCGGTTAGAACAGGGATCATCCGGATTTCCAGGTCCCTCTTGGATTTCTAAAATCAAATATTCTATTCAGAAAATTATTGGAAACCATATAATCGGCTTGGACGTGTTTAGGCAGCAGTAGTACAACACCAATTCAGCCCTCTGTTTTAGTAGAAGTTCAGAGGCGGGCCAATTGAGTACATCAATAGACGTCGTGATTCGATGTGGAATATAGTATTCAGAACTGCCGGTGTATTCTGCTTATTAGTCGGCAGTAGCATTAACGTTTGCAAGGCAACAAGGCTCGCTAGAGATAATATGGGATGACGTATCTAAGCCGTTCGTCTTAAAATAAAACATGTCTTTAGAAAGCCCACGTTTTTCTTTAAATACTTAGACAGTCAATTTCTTGAAATCACAGCCTTCAATGTTATTGCCTGCGATGGAAATTAGTGAGAAGTATTTCAAATCTATTCAATATTCACAATGTATTCAGATCGATAGTATAGCAGCCGACCAGTCTCTTGGATATATTAATTATCTTGGCCCCCATTTTCTAGCCTTGTTTATTTTTTATTTAAAATTTACAGGCATGGGTGCCTATTGTAGCATATTACAGTTAAGTAAAGGAAAATATTCAAATAAATTCTTTAAACTGCCTAAAGGCAGAGTATTTTCTTATTCTTTATTTCAACAAAAACCAATTCAGGTACCTGATTATTTGATCAAGACCTATAATCAAATAGTTAGTAAATGATTATTGACTGCCTAAGTATAAGCTGCAGCAAAGAGAATTATTACAATACAATACAATCAATGAAAGGCCATTAAATTTTAAGGTGAAAAATTTGAATTGTTTGCTCAAGTCAAGTCAAGTATTATAATTAATGCAACACTGTGTGCTAAAATAATGCCCAACAGTTTACACTTTCGGAGAGCATGTAAGTTGTTGGTTAACGAAGTTTATTAAACTGATGTTAGCATTATTTTTATTAATTTATTTTTATACAGGCCAATGTGTTTATTTTTTAATGGTAGAATTTATCATAATCACAAACCGTCAGGTTCAAAAATTACTCAGTTTTGGTTATTGAACTCCAGCACCATTTTTTGATTTATTTGGCATAAAAAATTTCATAAAATACGTTGTCAGATGGGTGTTAAAAATTGAAATGTGCAACCGGCATTACTTTTGCAACGCTTTTCAACACAATGATAAAGATAATAGGAACAAAATAACTTTCGGGTGTTTTAACGTTAAAAAAAAAGAACTTTCGAATGTATTTGCGATGATTTCCCCAACTTCGGTAGTTATCCAAATCCCTAACTTATCCTGTTTATGAATCTAAAATTTCCCAAATAAGAAAACAGGCTATGAAATTATTCGGCATTAATGCACCGTCCACAATCGCCCGCAATTTAACAGAGGAGCAGTCAAAGTATACTAGATCTTCTAGTCAACAATTTATGGCCTGTAATCCCTTCTCACATATATACATAATTGGTTATTATAAACCGAGATTACGACCTAGCTGCTCACACCACTTATGTTTTCTGTATTAATTTTATACATGAGTGGTTTAAAGCCGACTCCGATCGATACATTTTTGAGAAACTTTTTCATGGCAAATTTATTTACCAATTTTGCCCGAAATCTGCGGAGAGGAAGTCGCCGAAGAAATATTTTTTATATTTCGTTTTTATATCTGACCTCTGTCTAATAAGCCAACACACTACCTACTAGACTACAGCATCTTCTGGAAAGGTCTGAGGCACACTTAATTGTGATATTTTCCTGCAAACTGGTGATTCCAACGCAAACGTGGCGCCGATAAGAAAACACCGATTTTTCATGAAATCTTTTAAAACAAATCGTACCCATTTGTCATGAAATCCTAAAGGGAAATTACAATGGTCATGACAACCCTCTAGTCAGCCCTAGCTTCTCACAACCACACCATGCTGCATGTATTAATTTTATGCGTGACCGACGAGACCTACAGTTTAATGTCAACTCCGAACGACGGAGTTGGGCTACCTTTCACGGCAATTTTATTCGCTAGACGACTGCTTAGAGGAAGTCGCAAAGAAATATTTTTTTATATTTTGTTTTGCTGGAGATGTCTGATCTTGGTTTTAAACCGTCCAATAGGCCAACACACTACCTACTAGACCAAGTTCATCCATTCTTATTCGTTATAAAAGTAATAAATTCAAATAATTCCATTGTGTTTCCAAAAATAATCTATCATGACTTCTTGATCAAAATCACAGAGAATTTATGCACTTGGATTGACTATTCAAACCGAATTTCTCTCAATGAATCTAAAAGAGTAATGAAATGATAGAGTTGTGCAACGCTTCACAAGTAGGAGCTCAATGCTACATCAAAGGTGTATTAGTTCAAGTATGCTAAAATATTAAAACCCTTCCTTGTTTCGTTCTCTGCAAATGCTAGTTATTATGAATGAATACATCAAAGATAGTACCGCAGTTTGTTGTGTAGTTTTTTAGAATTCCTCTTTGAAATTTTACCAATAACAAAAAATTTGTTAGAAATTTGGCGGAATTCGTTGTGGAGAATAACTGTTAATTTTCCTTTACATATTCTATTTATTTGACAGGCGAATAATCGTTTTTAATGTGTCTTTTTGTGTCCTTATTTCAATAAAATTTTGTAGGATTTTTTGCTATTTGCTTTGATCTGTGCTCCTCATGTTTTAAATTATTCGAATACCATCTTAAACTATTTGTATACAAAACAATCCGTGAGAAAACTATCCACCATCACCACAAAATAAATTCTCAGAAGTATATGTAGATGTTTGAAAAATTTCAAAAATTTAAAGAGAATACCATAATATTTCTCTGTATGGTAAGATCTTTTGTGGCCCTTTGGGGCATCTTCACTTCCAACTAACTGCCGATTATCATCATTATAACAAATGATACCCAACAGTCCCTTTGCTTGTTAGTAAAGTTTCCAAAACATTGTTTTCTTCTCAAAGGATTCCGATTTTCAACTGTATTCCCCTTGTTATCCCTTTTTCATAGTTCTTGTTAAAGTTTACATGGTATTTGTCTTTCTTTTATCTTATTACTTAACAGTGACCTGTGCATATAGTTGCGGTTTTCTTTCCTATTTCCTTTGATTTTATTTTTTAGTTTTCCATAAGAAAACGGAAAAGTTCACAACGATTTCCCCCGGGTAGTTGTAATTTTACTCAAAGAAATTTCTTCTTACATTCTGCAGTTTTTTCATATTTTTTATTTTTGATTATTATTTCATAGTCTTTCACTATTTCAATCGCCTGTGACCATTGGAGAGTCCTTAGTTTAAATATAAAGTGTGATTTTATTTATTTGTTTAATGGATGGACACAGAACTACAGATATTTTGCCTAGGGCGTTCAATTTTTTAAAATGAAAGGTTGTGAGACTGTTGATAATGAGGTAAATGAGGTTAAAATCAATTGTAGGTTTTTGTTACATTCAGCTATGGGGTGTACCGGGCAATTTTATTATATCTTAATTGAACACCTTCTTGAATTTTCATTGTACAAATAAATATTTAAGAATAACCAAAAAAGTTCAGAAGTTACCGGCAATGTAGAGATTATTGGCAGAATTAAATATATGAATATACAGTAAACAGCAAAAGTCTAGATACCACAATATATTTCAGTAATTCCATGAATTTTAAGGTACAAATAATTGATGTTTTTTATATATCTTTAATTAATTTATTTCTATTTTATTATAAAACAAAAAATCTTTTGGTTGTCACCACCAAGGTTACTCTATATTTTTCACCGCAAAAGTGTTGGTACTCCCAAGAAAAAATCGGAGTTAATTTTAAATTCAAAGGCCAAATATATTAAAGCCCTATTAGTTATACTTAATAAGATATCCCTTAAGGCCGAGAACTCCATTTAACGTAATGGGCATTGAATGTACTAGATTTGTTCAGCGTTTCCTGTTGCAGTGGCTTTAAGGTTGACTTTGGTTTGAGGTTCTGCGACTGCATAACCCTCCCTTCAAATGATTTCCTAAATACTCTCTAGCAGTTACTTCGGGATTTTGCGTAAGTGTTTTAAGCCTGTGGGGACTTTGAAAGCCAAATGGCAACATCAAATTAGAAGCAGTATGATTGGGTTCATTGACTTGTTGAAAAGCACAATCATTACAAAATTTTAATGCTTCCGAACATTTGTTGAATTTGTTCCTTAAAAAGTATAAATACTCTTTTACTTATTATTACCTCAATGAATTCTTACAGCCCTCATCTGATGCAGAACTTCCATACTAGTGTACTTACTCTTTAACAGTAAATAGTAGTAACAACAACAGCAGGACGGAATCGAGCACCTATTAATCCAGAAAAATAACCACTAGTAGCAAACCGCCTTCGAACAGCTATTAATCCAGAAAAAACAACAGTAAGTAGTAGTAACAACTACAGCAAACCGGCAGCGAGCAGCTTTAATCAAAAAAAATAACCAATAGTATCAAGTCGTCTTCCAACAGCCATTAATCCAAAAATAAAGAAATAACGAATACTAGCAAGCCGCAATCCAGCAGCCATTAATCCAGAAAAAATAACAGTAAAAATAACAGCCATTAATCCACAAAAAGGATAACCAATAGTAGATAGCCGCCATTGCGCAGCCATTAATCCAGAAAAAACTAACAGTAAATATTATTAATTACAACAGCAGGCCGCAATCGTGCAGCCATTAAGTAAAATAAATAACTGATAGCAGAAAGCCGCAATCGAGCACCCAGTAATCTAAAAAAAGGTAACCAATAGTAACAAGCCACCTTCAAGCAGCCATTAATCCAAAAAAAAGCAATCACCAGTACTAACAAGCCGTAATCGAGCAGTAATATATCCAGAAAAAATAACAGTAAATGGTAGAAACAACAACAGCAGGCCGCAATCGTGCAGCCATTACTCCAAAAAAAAAATGACCAATAGTAGCAAGCCACCTTCAACCAGCCATTAATCCACAAAAAAAAATACAGTAAATAGTAGAAACTACAGCAGCAGGCCGCAATCGTGCAGCGATTAATGCAGAAAAAAATAACGATAAATAGTAGAAACAACAACAACAGGCCGCACTCGTGCAGCCAATAATCCAAAAAAAAAAATAACCAATAGTAGAAAGCCACCTTCGAGCAGCCATTAATCCAGAAAAAATACGGTAAATACTAGTAACAGCAACAGCAGGCCGCAATCGTGCAGCCATTAATCCAAAAAAAAAAATAACTAATAGAAGCAAGCCGCCTTCCAGCAACCAATACTCCAAAAAACCAATCCTAGCAATGAGCCCTCGTGCAGCCATTTATTCAAAAAAATAACCAATAGGAGCAAGCCGACTTCGAGCAGCCATTAATCCAGAAGAAAATAGCAGTAAATAGTAGTAACAATTAACATTAACCCAAAATAAAAATAACCAATGGTAGAAGACCGCTATTGAGCAGCCATTAATTCAGAAAAAATATCAGTAAATAGTAGAAAAAACAACAGCAGGTCGCAATCGAGCAGTCATTAATCCAGAAAAAATAAAAATATATATTAGTAACAACAACAGCAGGCCGCCATCGGGCAGTCATTAATCCAAAAAAAGTAACCAGTAGTAGCAAGCCGCCATCGAGCAGCCGTTAATTCAAAAAAAAATATCAGTTAATAGTAGTAACATCAATAGGAAGCCGCCATCGAGCAGCTACTAAGCGAGCAATAAATGACAATATATATATGTGCCTCTTACTCCTCTAGGGAGCATAGGGCCGCAACAAGTTGGTTCCAATAAACCCAATCGTCAGCGCTGTGTTTCACTTCGTTCCACTGTAGATGTAGTTTGGATAATTCGATTGTGATTTGGCGTTTCCAGGTGTGTGATGGTCGTCGGATGCGCCTGCTTCCCTGGGGGTTCCAATCAATGGCTTTCCTTGTGATGTCATGTAATGGCTTGCGAAGAGTGTGCCCAAGCCAAGCCCCACTTGCGTTTTCTTATTTCCATCTCTATTGGTTGTTGGTTTGTATCTGACCAGAATTGGGCGTTGGATATTATGGAGGGCCAGTAAACACGCATGATTCTACGCAGGCATTTGTTCACAAATACTTGAGTAGATTGGGAATCTCGGGGTGCCATATTCCACGTTTCGCAACCGTAAAGTAATGTGGATTTGACGCTGGAGTTGAAAATTTTAATTTTGGTGGGTCTCGATATATTAGATGATTTCCAAACGGGGTTAAGTTGGGCAAAAGCTTTGCGTGCCTTATTAATGCGGCTGGCAATATCTGCTGTTGAACCGCCGGATTTATCGATTATACTGCCTAGATAGCAGAAGGACTCCACTTCAGATCCAGTTTCGACTGCATGTCGGAGAAAGAATGGCTTAATAAACATATGTCATCCGCATAGTCCAGGTTTTCTAATCTGTCTTGTAGACCCCATGTAATCCCTCTCCTATGATTTGTCGACTTTTGCATCACTACATCGAGGACGCAGTTAAAGAGGAGTGGTGACAGCACACAACCTTGGCGGTTTTTAATTTGATGCTCTTTCCTACTTGTTTTTCATGTAGTACGCGGCATGTTGCGTTGTTGTACAATGTCTTTATCAAGTTTATTATTATAGTAGGGACACCCTTGCAAGCCAGTGCGTTCCATATGGCCATATGGTTGAGCGTATCAAAAGCCTTTTCAAAGTCAATAAATACGAGATAAAGAGGCGATCTCCATTCAGCCGACTTTTCCACAATAATCCTGAGACTATTGACCTGGTCGACGCAAGATTTGTTTCAACGGAAGCCAGCTTGTTCCCCTCTGAGAAAAATTGATTTTGACAGTCTTTTGTTTATTATATTCGCTATAACTTTGTTGACCATGCTCAACAAAGTTATGCCTCTCCAATTCTTCCTGTCGGTCAAATCGCCTTTTTTGGGGAGATTTATAATTGAGCCGGCGGTGATTTCGTCTGGTATAGATTCGTTATTCCAGAATGCCCTTATGACGGGTTCCAATAAGCGAGCACTAGTAGCACGGTCGGTTGTAAGGAGTTCTGCGGAAATATTGTCCAAGCCTGGAGATTTGTTGTTTTTAATTGACCCAATTGCTCCGCTGATCTCATTCATTCCTGGGCACTCAGTAGATATGTTCTGATTCGACACGTGCGAGGTACAAGTGCAGATTGAATCTTGTGGAGCAGACGTTGTATTCAGCATATTGGCGTAAAATTTTTCCCACAAGCTGAGTTGCTGTGTTTTTGATGTTATAAGTTCGCCAACGTCATTTTTCAGGGGTCTACCAATCGAGAATGTACGGTTAGTGAACTTGTTCACAGCAAGATATAGGTCTCTTGTGCGGCGGGTTGCTGCTGCTGCTTGTAACTCGTTTGCGATATTGCTGACCCAATTCCGCTTATCTCGCCTCGCATTACTCTTAACAGCTCGGTTAAATCGGTTGTACATTTCCTGGTGTTTGATTTTATTCGAACGAGTTTTGCTCGAGTTTAGGGCAGCTTTAACTCCCTTGCTTTCAGGAATTAAATTCCACGTAGTATCGCTAATCCATTCCTTTCGGTTGTTGTTTTTGAAACAAAGGTGTTTTTCCGCAGCTTTGATAAATATGTCTTTGATTTCCGGCCAAGTGCGTTCAGAGCTGTTTTTTGTATAAGTTTTTAATTCGTTAGTGAAAGCGTTAGAGATAGCCTCATTTTTTAGCTTCGCCACGTTAAATTTTCTTTGTGACACGAGGGAATTATTTTTGATGGCAGCGATTTTAACACGGATATGAGCGATTAGAAGGTGGTGGTCACTTCCCATATCTGCACCACGTTTGTTTTGCACATCTAGTAGCGAGCCTCTCCACTTCTTGCTGATCATGATGTGGTCTATCTGGTTTTCGGTCACGCTATCAGGAGATATCCAGGTAACTTTGTGAATCCTCGGATGAGGAAATAGAGTACCGCCAATAACAAGGTTGTTAGTTCTGCATGCGTCTAGGAGCAGCTTGCCATTTTCCGTCATACGTCCTAACGCATGTTTTCTCATGGTGTTCTCTGCTGTTGAGTTATCAGGTCCCACTTGTGCATTGAAATCGCCCATCATTACTATAATATCACCCTTGGGTAGGGTTGCGAGTACGCTGTCGAGACAGTTATAGAACGTTTCCTTCACTGACTTTTCAGATGTGTCTGTAGGGGCGTAACATTGTACAAAAGTGATATTTCGGCCATGTCCGCGTGACTTGGCGGTGATAATTCTATCTGTGTGCGGCTTCCGGTCCATAAGCGCATATTTGGCCTGCTTAGAAAGGACTATTCCAACTCCACTGGATCGGGGAAGCTCGTTTGATTGTTTACCAGAGAAGAGAATGGTGAGTCCATTTGATGTTGTGAATTCTCCAGATTCACTCCATCTGATCTCACAGATCCCAAGTAAGGTGAGTTTGTAAGTCATAAACTCTTTGCATAGCTGTGCAAGCCGTGATGGCTCCAAGATGGTAAGTATGTTCCATGTTCCAATTCTAATCCTTTTTTTCATGCCAAATTCCGTCAACTTTATATCAGGTTCATTATTTTTCCTTCTTGTATTGGTTTCGGTAATAAGAGTTATTTAAGACGTACAGCTTATTAGGCTATAGCGTCCGATCCTGGTGTTGGGGTTGCCAACAAATAAATAACAATAAATTGTAGTAACAACAATACAAGACGCCATCGAGCAGCTATTAATAAAAGAAAAAAAACCAATCCTAGCAAACTGTCATCTTGCAGTTATTAATCAAAAAAATTCCGGAGTAGATTGCAGTAACAACAATAGCAAGCATCCATAGACCAGATTATAATCCAAAAAAATCCAGGAGTAGCTTGTAGTAACAACAATAGAAAGCCGTCATCGAGCAGCCATTAATCTAGAAAAAAATAACATTAGATAGTAGTAACAACAACAGTAGGTCGCAATCGAGCCGCCATTAATCAAGAAAAAATAACTAAGAGTGACAAGACGACATCGAACAGTCATTACTCCAAAAAAATAACAGTAAATAGTAGTAACAACAACAGCAGGCCACAATCGCGCAGCCATTAATACCCAAAAAAAACATATAACTAATAGTAGCAAGTCGACATCCAGCAGCCATTAATCAACAAAAAATTGCAGTAAATAGTAGCAACAACAACAGCAGGCCTGCACGATTGCGGCCATTAATCCAAAAAAAAAACATATAACTAATAGTAGCAAGCCGCCATCCAGCAGCCATTAATCCAAAAAAAAATGTAAAACCAATCCTATCAAACAGCCATCGTGCACCCATTAACCCAAAATAAATATAACCAATAGTAGAAAGCCGCTATTGAGCAGCCATTAATCCTGAAAAATATAACAGTAAATAGTAGTAACAACAATCGCAAGCCGCCATCGTGTAGCCATTAATACAAAATAATAACCAATAGTAGCTAGCCGACTTCGAGCAGCCATTAGTCGAGAAGAAAATAACAGTAAATAGTAGTAACAACCATAGCAAGCCGCCATCGAGCAGCTATTAATCTGAAAAAATATCCATTAATAGCAAGCCGCTATCGTGCAGCCGTTAATCTAAAAAAAACAACAGTAGTAGATAGTAGTGACAGCAATACCAAGCGGCCATCGAGCAGCTATTAATACCAAAAAAACCAATAGTAGCAAGCCACCATCGAGCAGCCATTAACCCAAAAAATCCAGGAGTAGATTGTAGTAACAACAATAGCAAACATCCATAGGAAAGCCAATAATCCTAAAAAATCCAGGAGTAGCTTGTAGTAACAAAATAGAAAGCCGCCATCGAGCAGCCATTAATACAAAAAGCAACATAAGATAGTAGTAGCAACAATAGGAAGCCGCCATCGAGCAGCCATTAATCTAGAAAAAATAACATTAGATAGTAGTAACAACAACAGCAGGTCGCAATCGAGCAGCTATTAACACAGGAAAAATAACTAAGAGTGACAAGCCGACATCGAGCAGCAATTAATCCAAAAAAAAAACGGTAAATAGTAGTAACAACAACAGCAGGCCGCAATCGTGCAGCCATTATCCCCCCAAAAAAACATATAACTAATAGTAGCAAGCCGCCATCCAGCATCCATTAATCCAAAAAAAAAAGATAAAACCAATCCTAGCAAACAGCTATCGTGCACCCATTAACCCAAAATAAAAATAACTAATAGCAGAAAGCCGCTATTGAGCAGCCATTAATCCAGAAAAAAATAACAGTAAAGAGTGGAAACTACAGCAGCATGCCGCAATCGTGCAGCCATTAATCAAAAAAAAAATAACCAATAGTAGCAAGCCACCTTCAAGCAGCCATTAATCCACAAAAAAATTACATTAAATAGTAGTAACAACAACAGCAGGCCGCAACCGTGCAGCCATTAATCAAAAAAAAAAAAAATAACCTATAGTAGCAAGCCACCTTCAAGCAGCAAAAAATACAGTAAATAGTAGAAACTACAGCAGCAGTCCGCAATCGTGCAGTCATTAATCCAAAATAAGTAACCAATACTAGCTAGCAGCAATCGTGCAGCCATTAAACCAAAAAAATAACCAATAGTAGCAAGCCGCCTTCCAGCAGCCATTACTCCAGAAAAATTTACAGTAAATAGTAGTAACAACAACAGCAGGCCGCAATCGTGCAGGCATTAATCAAAAAAAAATAAATAACCAATAGAAGCAGAAAAAAAAATTTGTTTTTTCATATATTATTTATTAAATCTTTCCTTTCAGAATTTACAATAAGCATTCAAATCTTAACCTAAAATAATACAATAATAAAAGTTGTTATTGCCACTGCAACGTACAACTAAAAGTGTTCACCAGAAGTAAATTTATCTGATCAGATAATTTGTTTGAACTCTTTTGAGACGTCTGTGACCCTCGAATACAAGTAAGTCTCTTACAAGACGGTTGGGCTGTTCTGTAATCCTAGAGATGTAATTGACACTTGCTATTTTTATTTTCTCTCGAACTAAGGGCACCTTCAGACCTTTGTGGATGTTACTGTTTCTCATATACAAAGGAGGACCTTTTATTATTCTAAGAAGTCTAGATTGCCGCCTTTGAAGCTTCTCTACATTGGATGGTAAGGCTGTTCCCCACAGTTGGATACCATAAAGCCAAATAGGTTTCAATACTGACTTATACAAAAGCAGTTTTAGTTCTAAATCAAGGGTTGACTTAGGTCCAATAAGCCAGTAAAGCTGTGCTGTTCTGAGTTGGATCTGGGGAATTTTGGCAGCTATATGGTGAGCCCAGATAAGGCGACGACCGAGATGGATGCCTAGATATTTTACACTACTATGTTCTGGTACTGTAACACCATTAATCTTGATGGGCGGACAATTTCCCCTTCTCAGTGTAAACGTGATGTGCGTGCATTTAGAAACATTGACTTTTATCTTCCATTTCAGCATCCAACTCTCCAAATCACTAACATGAGATTGAAGTCTTTGTGACGCAACTGTAGAATCTCTATGAACACTTAAAAACGCCGTATCACCAGCAAAAGTAGACGTGTGAGT
Source organism: Sarcophaga subvicina (assembly GCA_936449025.2). Lineage (NCBI taxonomy): Eukaryota > Metazoa > Arthropoda > Insecta > Diptera > Sarcophagidae > Sarcophaga > Sarcophaga subvicina. The sequence goes on from OW388084.2 coordinate 81,146,459, forward strand.
CACTAAACTTGTAGGCATATCTGCAGTGAACAATAAGTAAAGGAACGGCCCTAGAATACTTCCTTGTGGTACGCCAGCAGATATCTTTCTGCGGGAAGAGGTGACATCTTTTGATTTTATTTGGAAATATCTATCCCATAAGTAACTTTTTAGCAATTTATGCACATTATTTGGTAAAAACTGCGTGATCTTAAAAATAAGTCCTTCGTGGCAGACCTTATCGAAGGCTTGAGATATATCAATAAATAGCGCAGAGCAGTACTGCTTGTTCTCAAAAGCACGTCTAATTAAATTGGTAATTCTGTGCACTTGCTGAATCGTGCTATGTTTTCGCCTAAAAGCAAACTGATGGTCGGGAACTATGGCGTTGGCATCAATAAGCGGTGTTAAACTATTAAGCAGCATTTTTTCGAACATCTTAGAAAATATTGGGAGTAAACTTATTGGACGATATGATGATACTTGCGTGATGTCCTTGCCTGGTTTAGGTATCATCACTAAATCGGATAATTTCCAAGATGCAGGAAAGTAGCTTCTTCGCAACATAGAGTTAAAGATGAACAATTTAAAACGCACGGCCGATGTAGACAAATTTTTAATCATTGTCGCAGTTATTTTGTCACAACCAGGTGATTCGTTCGGCTTTAGGCTCTGGATGACGGCAATCACTGCAGACAGCCGGAACTTTATCGGCCTACTAACCACATCGTCGATTGTAACTGGGGCAATTCTAGAAACAGAATTGTTTGGTGTAAAAACATTCTCTAAGTAGTTGGCAAAAGCGTCCACTTTCTGTTCTGCGCTTTTCGCCCAATCACCGTGCTGTAGTCGTAAAGGGGATTCATGCAAAGTAGGTCTCCTCATTTTCCTTACTGCCTTCCATAAACTGTAGTCCGAGTCTTTCGTTGCGTCCAAATTTTGCAAGTATTTTTGCAGGTTCGACTCTTTGTCCTTCTGCAAAGCGTCACGCAGACGTCTTTGGCACTGATTAAGTTGAGACTTTAGACCTGGAGAACGATATTCTTGCCATTGGCGTCTTAAATTCCTTTTTTTTGGCGTAACAGTGCTTCTATGTTATTAGAGCAGGGAAATTTTCGTTTTCTTACCAAAGGGGTAGAGTATGTAGATACCCTAGCAGCTTCAGTTAAGATATTAGTAAACTGGCGGACGCCGGATTCAGTTTCCTGTTCACACCTCAAAGAGATATTTGATGGCAGGTGCGAGCTTACGAACATTTTATATTTCCGCCAATTTGTCCTCGTCTGAAGATAATTTTGCTCCAGTAGGTCTGTATCAGGCACAAATGTGAGGATGGTTGGTGAGTGATCAGAAGACATATCCAATGACAGAAGAGTTTCACGTCTAATATTTCTTACTACGGCAAAATCTATTACATCCGGAAATCCAGAATTCAGAAAAAATTAACAGTAAATAGTACTAACAATAACAGCAGGCCGTAATCGTGCAACCATTAATGCAAAAAAATAACCAATAGTAGCAAGCCGCCATCTACCAGCCGTTAATCTAAAACAAGCAACTGTAGGTAGTAGTGACAACAATACCAAGCCGTCATCGAGCAGCTATTAATGCTAAAAAAAATTAAATAATAGTAGCAAGCCGCAATCGTGCGGCCATTAATCAAAAAAAAAAAAATAAATAACCAATACGAGCAAGCTGCAATCGAGCAGCCATTAATTCAGAAAAAATAAAAATAAATAGTAGAAACAACAACAGAAGGATGCAATCGAGCAGTCATTAAACAAACAAAAAATAACAAATAGTAGCAAGCCACCTTCGAGCAGCCATTAATCCAGAAAAAATTACAGTAAATAGTAGTATCAACAACTGCAATCGTGCAACCATTAATGCGGAAAAAAATGACAATAAATAGTAGTAACAACAACAGCAGGCTGCAATCGTGCAGCCATTAATCCAAAAAAAAGCCAATAGTCGCCCTCCAGCAGCCATTAATTCAGAAAAAATTACAGTAAATAATAGTAACAAGAACAGCATGCCGCTATTGTGCAAAAAAATAACCAATAGTAGAAAGCCACATTCGAGCAGCAATTAATCCAGAAAAAATTAGAGTAAATAGTTGTAACAACAACTACAGGACGCAATCGTGCAGCCATTAATCCAAAAAAAAAAAATAACAAATAGTAGCAAGCCACCAAGAGCAGCCATTAATCCAGAAAAAATTTATAGTAAATAGTAGTAACAACAACAGCAGGCCGCAATCGTGCAGGCATTAAGCCAAAAATAAAAATAACCAATAGAAAAAGCCGCCATCGAGCAGCCAGTAATCCAAAAAAAAGAATAAACAATAGAAGCAAGCCGCAATCAAGCAGCCATTAATCCAGAAAAAATTAACAGTAAATAGTACTAACAACAACAGCAGACTGTAATCGAGCAGCCATTAATCCAAGAAAAAAATAACCAATAGTAGAAAACCGCCTTCGGGCAGCCATTAATCCAGAAAAAAAAATCTGTAAATAGTAGCAACAACAACAGCAGGCCGGAATAGTGCAGTCATTAATCCGGAAAAAATAACAGTAAATACTAGAAGAAACAGCAGCGCCCCGCCATCCAGAATCCATTAATAAAAAAAAAAAGAAAACCAATCCTAGCAAACAGCCATCCTGCAGCCATTAATCAAAAAAAAAATAACCAATAGTAGCAAGCCGACTTCGAGCAGCCATTAATCCAGAAAAATAACCAATAGTAGCTAACCGCCATCGTGCAGCCATTAATCCAAAATAATAACCAATAGTAGCTAGCCGACTTCGAGCAGCCATTAATCGAGAAGAAAATAACAGTAAATTGCAGAAGTAATAACAGCAGGCCGGAATCGTGGAGCCATTAATGAAAAAAATAACCAATAGTAGCAATTCGCCATCCAGCAGCCATTAATACAAAAAATAACCAATTCTAGCAAACAATCATCGATAAAAAAAATTGCTAATAGTAGAAAGCCGCCATTGAGCAGCTACTAATCGAGCAAAAAATAACAATAAATTGTAGTATGAACAATACCAAGTCGCCATCGAGCAGCTATTAATCAAAAAAAAAAAAAAAAGAAAACCAATCCTAGCAAACAGTCATCGTGCAGCCATTAATCCAAAAATACAGTAAATAGTAGTAACAACAACAGCAGACCGCTATCGAGCAGTCGGTTATCTAAAAAAATTAACAGTAGATAGTAGTGACAACAATACCATGCCGCCATCGTGCAGCCATTAATCCAAAAAAATAAAAATAACCAATATGAGCAATCTGCAATCGAGCAGCCATTAATCCAGAAAGAATTACAGTGCATAGTAGTAACAACAACAGCAGGCCGCAATCGTGCAGCCAATGATCAAAAAAAATAGCTAATAGTCGCCTTCCAGCAGCCATTAATCCAGAAAAAAATTACAGTGAATAGTAGTAACAACAACAGCACGCCGCAATCGTACAGCCGTTAACCTAAAAAATAGCCAATAGTAGCAAGTCGCCTTCCCGCAGCGATTAATATAAAAAAAATTACAGTAGATAGTACTAACAGCAACAGCAGCCCCAAATCGTACAGCCATTAATCAAAAAAATAAATAAAATAAAATAAACAATTGTAGCAAGCTGCCATCCAGCAGCCATGAATAAAAAAAAAGAAAAAGCCAATCGTAGCTAACAGCCATCGTACAGTCATTAATCCAAAAAAAAATCCAGGAGTACCTTGTAGTAACAACAATAGAAAGCCCCCATCTAGCAGCCATTAATACAAAAAAAGTAACAGAAGATAGTAGTAACAACAATAGTAAGCCGCCATCGAACATTTTCTAATCCAAAGAAAAAAAAGAAAAAACAATCCTAGCAAATAGCCATCCTGCAGACATTAATCAAAACAAAATTGACAAGCTGACATCGAGCAGCCATTAATCCAGAAGAAAATAACAGTAAATAGTAGTAACAACAATAGCCGGCCATAATCGTGTAGCTATTAATGCGAAAAAAAAATAACTAATAGTAGAAAGCCGCAATCGAGCAGCCATTAATCCAGAAAAAATAACAGTAAATAGTAGAAGTAATAACAGCAGACCGAAATCGAGCAGCCATTAATCCAGAAAAAATAGCAGTAAATAGTAGAATCAGGGCGCAATCGAGTAGCCATTAATCAAGAAAAAATAACAGTAAATAGTAGTAGCAACAACAGCAGGCCGCAATCGGGCAGCCATTAATCCAGGAAAATATAACAGTAAATAGTAGAAACAACAACAGCAGGCCGCAGTCGAGCAACAATTATTAAAAAAAAATAACCAATAGTAGCAAGCCGCCATCGAGCATTACTTAATTAAGAAAAAATAAGAGTAAATAGTACAAACAACAACAGCAGGGCGCAATCGAGCACTCAGTAATCCAAAAAATAACCAACAGTAACAAGCCGCCTCCGAGCAGCCATTAGTCCATAAAAAATAACAGTAAATAGTAGAAAAAACAACAACAGGTCCCAATCGAGCAGCCATTAATCAAAAAAATAAGAGTAAATATTAGAAACAAGAACAGCCATTAATCCAGAAAAAATAGCCAATAGTAACAAGCCGCCATCGACCAGTCATTAATCCAAAAAAAAAACCAATAGTAGCAAGCCGCCTTCGAGCAGCCATTAATCAAGAAAAAAAACAGTAAATAGTACTAACATCAACAGCAGAACGCAATTGAGCAGCCAGCAATCCAGAAAAAATAAGCAATAGTGACCAGCCGCCATGGACCAGTCATTAATCCAGAAAAAATAACAGTAAATATTAGTAACAACAGCAAGCCGCAATCGAGCAGCCATTATTCCAAAAAATGCAACAGTAGATTGCAGTAACAACAAGAGCAAGCCGCCATCGAGCAGCCTTTAATCCAAAAAATTCAGGAGTAGATGGCAGTAACAATAATAACAAGCCATTGAGCAGCCATTAATCAAGAAAAAAAATAACAGTAATCCGTAGTAACAACAACAACAGGCCGCAATCGAGCGGCCATTAATCCAAAAAAAAGCAATAGTAGGAAGCCAAATGTCGGAAGTCGGCAATGAAAACGACCTTGTCTACATTGGAAGAATCAAATTGAGAAAGCCTGGTCGTCAATTGGTATGGCCATCTGGCAAAGACGCGCTAAAAGCAGATGCACCTGAAAGGATGTGGTCGAAATCCGATAAAAGGGTTGTGGCCAATTAAGTTAGTACGTAAATAAGATTTGAAACCATACTAAGTGAGCTTGTCATGTCTACACAGAAGGAATCTTGTTCTTTACATTGAAAATTTTTTCTGATTTTCAAATTTATATTCCCTAAAAACTAAAACCAAGGAGCTGTGAAAGCTGTCCTATATCGTACCTAAATTGGTTGAACAAAATAACTTTTTCCTTGCTGCGCTATTTAATTGCACTTTTTAATCACCGGACTGCTAAAGCATATGTATGGCCATTCTAAAAATGACGATTCATTTAGAAGCAACGATTCTCCTTTATTTGCATGACAATTTTCGGACCATAATATCACCATTGCATTTAATTCTATGTTAAGAAAATGAAAGTCGTTTTCATATTAAATCCTGGTATAGAATTTCCGAAAAATATTTCGATTTGAATATTCAATAATTCAGCTACTGCTAATGGCTTAATTTCAATGAATTCATGTATACAGGTAACGACGCGTCGTTTAAGAATTCAATGCCAATAACAGAACCCACAAATAAACAGAAGAAATGCACTCATTAATGTAAGTGGTGAAACAATTGCTTACATATCCTCTTATTCCCAGATCTGAAAGTTCTCGTGAAGTCTTTGCAGCCAATACAGTCTATCGTGTGTGCGAACTTGGCCAAAAATAAATTTCAAAAATTTCATAATTTTTTGTGTTTGTTTTTTTCTTCATTTTACGTATCTATAGAGCAACCTTAATCTTAATCTTAAACTAAATCACTGAAGAAGAAAAGTTTAAAACTCATGCCCAAGAGAAATGTAAAGATAAATCAATTTTACTTAAAAGTAAAATCAACAGTTATGAGAAACTTAGCTTAACAAAAACCTGATTTCTATTCACTTGTCTTCTGCTGTGAAATAAAAGGAAGATGAAAACACACAAACAAGAAAAGTAAACATACATATTCAATTACTTTTGAGAATGGATTTATTTTTCATACATATGATGGTTATGTTTACTGGTTAGAGTTTACTACCACACGCCGGAATTTATGTCTGAATGTAGGTAATAAGTCGTAGGTTGAAGTCGTCGTGGTGTAGTAGGTAGTGTGTTGGCTTACTATTCGTAAAGCCCGGGTTCGTATAACAGGTCAGACATCAAAAATGAAATATAAAAAAAAAAAATATTTCTTCGGCGACTTCCTCTCAGCAGATTTCTGGCAAAAACTCTGAGAGTAAAATAAACTTGCCATGAAAAGTTTCTCAAAAATTCTGTCGTTCGGAGTCGACGTTAAATTGTAGGTCCCGCCACTCACGTATAAAATTAACGCACACAACATGAGTGGTGTGAGAAGCTAGGCCGTAATCCTGACTGAAGGGTTGTAATGGCCAATTATGTATGTATGTAGGTAATAAGTATAAATACAAACTGAGTTAAATTCATTAAGTAAACCACACAAGCTCGGCCACTAAAGAGTTGTTTAAGGTATTTGAAGATGATTATCCCAGTATTTCTCTGTGACAGTAATTGCTTCCTACACAAGCAATCAGGATTTGAGTTTGAATAAGTATTAAATTGTAACCTCAGAATTACAAGTACATAATTAAAAGCTTAAAATATGAGCTCGTAGATTGCAAATAAAATTAAATAAAATTTGTTTTTAGTTTTAATTAAATTCTTTATTGTTCGCACAATTCTGTATGCCACTGTTCACAACTTGATCTATACAACAACAATTGCTAAGCAATTATATAAGAGATCTTTGTAACGGAGATCATCAAACCACGATTACTCTCTTCACACTAGACTGACTGAACTTCTTTTCACTCCGTTGTCTGCTTTGTCAGACGTAAATAGTCTGATGAAAGTTCTTGAAGGCGAATGTTCGTGGCTTTGCCTTCTGGAGATCTCTGTAAATGTAAACATCGTTGTTTCATTATTGTTGTTTGTGTATTTTGTTTACATTTATTGGTATATTTTTGTTTGCTTGTTTATCACTTTTTAATGATGGTGTTTTGTTGCTATATTACGTAGTGCGATAACTTGTAAAAAAGTTCATTGTTTTTGTAGCTTTGTTTATAATTTTAATGTTAAACGATGTAAAAGCAAGACACCAGATGTTTCCAGTTTTCGTAACAATATTATAATTCTCAATTTGGGCTCTACCATAGTTTACCAATAATTGGTAGATCTTTTAATAAGTGCTTAATAAAACCGTAGATTTCTAGCAGTGACTTCAGAACATTGGCATGATAATGGCCAATTTGTTAGTCAAATTAGTTCTCACGTATTCAGTCTGTTTTTCCACATCACCATCAACCGATACAGCACTCAACAAGACGTAGAAATAACCTGTGCGATGCTTCGCTCATTTTATGATCAATATAATCATCCTACCGAAAGGATCAGAGAAGTGGCTTAGGCCTGTACGCTTACCAAAATCAATTGACCCAGGAATTGAAGGTAAACGACCTCAGACAAAGCCGAGCGTTTGTTGAATGCTCTCTAAAGCAGTTGTTAACTGACCCTAATTACCTGCGAAAAATCACTTTCATTGATGAGAACTAGATCAGTGGGTAGGTGAATAATAGTAAGATTCAAGAGCGCACATTTTTCTTTGAGAACCATGTTGGTCAGGACATCACTGTCGAAGACGAGCAGTATAGGTTAATGAATACCTGTAATAATTTTAACTTGCATTGGATGTTCTAAATACCAACTATAAGTTTCTTTCCAAAAAGATGGTACTAGTTGTCATACACCTCATGACATGGATGGACATGGTCACCTAAAATTACGACAATGTTAACTAGCAACCGGTATCAGACAATTTGACCTTGTTATACATTTTCTTGTGGGGTTCTTTTAAATCTCAGGCGTATGCGAAGAAATCTCTAAGCACACGGGCCTTAAAGCTATCATAATCCATACCAACGGTCCATTACATTGCGCTCTGTTGTAATTCGCATTCGGACTGAGTTGTGCATGTGAAGTAGAACAGAAGACCATCATTTATCGCATTTACCATTCTTGTACCACTGCCCTTTTCGTGCTATGAAGTGCTGGAGGTTTTTAATTTACCGAAATAAAGATTATTAAAAAAGGAACGTTGATTTTGGTGCCTGGATGAGACTTATCCTTTAGAACAATACTCTACAAGTCGATCATTCTCCACGTGTATTAGAGAGAAACTGTAGGTCCCGCCACTCATGTATAAAATTAACACACACAACATACGTGGTGTGAGAAACTAGGTCGTAACCCTGACTGAAGGGTTGTAATGATCAATTATGTATGTTATAAGCTCTTCAATGACATGGATGTTGATGAACGGTTCGTTAATGGCCACTTGAGTTAATATTACAAACGTTACACCACTCTCAAGTACATGGGTGTAGGGTATGAAATGAGAAGTAAGAAGTAATTTTCTTACTCTTATTTTGGTTTTATTGAATTATAAATCAATTTATAGTTCCCACATAGTTACTGCCCTGGTATATCCAGTTTATTAAATATATTTTTGGGGGTAGTTGAAGCGGCACTTAAATATGTTACTGGCCTCAGTGATAACATTTTTGTTTCTGTTGCTTTGTAGTTGCTATTGTTATAAAATCAATAAACAATCTTTAGCAAGGAATGTTTAATAACTTAATAAAAAACAAATAAATTTGGAAATAATAAGAATTTCTCTGAGATTCTGTAAAAAAATTAAATTTTATAATGAAATCGTATAAAAAGGCATCATAAAATAAAAATCACGTTTTTATTCTCCTTGATATTTTTCAAAGCTGCAGCGGATAAAAATTTGTTATACAATGACATTGCAAGAGGTTTTACAATGTAGCACACACGATTTCTCATGAAACTTTGTATTTAAAAGGATTCTTCTCATTTTCGAGTACAAGTTTATTACAGCATTAAATTTGAAACTGATCATGCAAAAATCATAAGAATTATTGTTTTGTCATGCCTACTACATTACCATGTAAAAATACATGGTTTTCTGGAACAGCAACGCATTTTTTATACTAGGGATAGAACAGTATACTTTAGATTAGGTTATGATAGCGGGTAGCTTGCCGTTCACAGGCAAGTTAACTCTGCGATTCGTATAGCCCATTGTGTCACCCAGTCAAGTGTAATATATATTACATTATGACGTTATTCCATGAAATCTATAGAGTTGGATACTTTACCATCATTAATGAGCATCTTCACCACATCAAATATGTCTAAAAACATACTTCGAGATATTGGCCAATACATTAAAACTGTGTTTCATTTTCGGATGGCATTAAGTGGAGCAAATACCGTCTGCAAAAATGTAGAAGTATGCTTAGAAGTTAAAGATCTTCTGTATGTAAAGATCTTAAGGTAGCTGCATGATATGATCAAAATCGTACACGCTTCCACGCCATAGTGGACAGACATAGGTAGTGACTTAGTTTCGTCGACTTTCTGCTGCTCCCTTGCCTACTAAACAATAATAGTGGTACGAAAATGAAAAATCTATATATTGATGTTTTGCTTTTACATCGCTTAACATAAACAAAACAATGCAGTAAACAAACCTGTTTACAAATTATCGAACTGCTTAATATAACAACAAACACCAGCATAACAAATGGTAAACAAGTAAACAAAAGTATATAAACAACACTACAAGAATAAATGTGAACAGAATACACAAACAACACTAACTAATAAATGTAAACAACGATGTTTACATTTGTAGAGATTTCGAGAAGCCGAAGTCATGAACATTCGCCTTCATGAACGTTCATCAGACTGTTTAATCTGCAAAGCAGGCGACTGAGTTAGTGAAATCTTGTGTAAAGACGCGGTATAGTTGAAAAGAGTAATCGTGGTTTGAAGATCTCCGTTACAAAGATATGTCGAATAATTGTCTAATAATTGTTATTGTTTATGCAAAGGGTATAAACAGAGGAGTAACAAAAAAAGCAATTCTTGTTCTTTACATAAAGTTGTGAACAATGGCACACAGAATTGTGCGAATAATAAAGAATTTTAATTAAAACTAAACATAAATTTATTTTTACTTTATTTACAATCTACGAACTCATATTTTAAACGTTTCTAAAAGATAAAAACGTAACAATAGTATTCTCTAGAACTTGATGTAGTATGAATACCTGGTTTGATGATGAGCTTGAGCTTTCCTGGTTAAAACCGCACTGACGAGGTTGAATTATTGCCTTAGCAAGTGGCTTTAATTGTTCCCACAATACGTTCCTAAGAACATAATAGGCAATAAAAAGAGTGCATATACCTCTACATCATAGCGTCTCCTTATTCAAGTTGGGACAGTTAATCTTTAATCATGCTTTCTTCTAATTATAGCGAATCATTACATTACCTACATACATACTACATTGGTCACTACAACCCTTCAGTCATAATTACGACCGTGTTTCTCACACCACTCATGTTGTGTGTGTTAATTTTTTTAAAGGGTCCGCCAAATAACTTTTTTTTTAAATGCTTTAAAAAAAAACTGAATATTTTCTCGGCCCAATTTTTAAGCACATTATCGATTGTGTGCAGCTGTATTTCACCAATGGCTTCACGAATATTGTCCTTTAAGGCGTCAATTGTCTCTCGTTGTCGGCGTAACACTTATCTTTGACGGCACCCCACAAATAATAGTCCAACGGTGTCAAATCGCAGCTCCGAAGTGGCCAAACGACATTAGCTCTGCGGCTGATAATGCGATCTTCAAAAACAGGGCGCAAAACATCGAGTGTAGCTTCGGCTGTGTGGCATGTAGCGCCGTCCTGTTGAAACCAAATGTTGCCAATATCCTCCTCTTAAATTTTTATGAACAAAAATTCGTTGAACATAACGATCGCCATTGACTGTAACGGCCACTCCTTGCTCATTTTCAAAGAAAAATTACCCAATTATGCCTCTGGACCAAAATCCGCACCAAACAGTGACTCGTTTTGGGTGCATCGGCTTTTCAGTGTATGCGTGCGGGTTTTCTGTGCCCCAAATGCGACAATTTTGCTTGTTTACATACCCGCCAAGCTTCATCTGAAAAGATGAATTTTTTTTCCAAAATCGGCATTTTCTGTAAGTCGACCGCAGGCCCACTTAGCGAAACGAAAACGCATTGGATGGTCAATTGACTCCTGAACCAATTGGACTTTGTATGGTGTCATACCAAGGTCTTTATGTAAAATTCGTCTCAATGATGTCTCCGAAATGTTCAATTGTTGAGAACGACGGTGAATTGATGTTGATGGCGCTTCACGCACACTTTCTGCCACAGCAGCAATATTCTCGGGTGTACGCACTGTTTTTGGCTTTTCACGCTTTGGTTTATCGATGAGAATTCCAATTTCTTTCACTTTTTTTCAGAAGATAACGAAAATACGGAGCTGACGGTGCTTCTCTTCTTCCAAAATCCGTACGCAATTTTCGCACACATTCTGCAACATTACCATGATTTTCAAAGTAATGTCGCAATATTTCCCAGCGTTGTTCAAGCGTATACACAACCATATTCGTTCAGCGGAAGGATAAAACTAATTATCTGTCAAATCAGACATGAGCTAAGTGTTACCATTCACTAAATAAGGACTAGTTGAAAAAAAGAAACGTTAGATAGCGGACCCGATACATGAGTGGCGGTACCTACAGTTTACAGTCCACTCCAAGCTACAGATTTTTTTCTGTGATACATTTTATGGTAATTTTATTTACTCTCAGAGTAAAGTAAATTACATTTTATGAAACCTTTTCAGGGGACAACCTTGGGAACAAACACCTTTGCTGTTCTTAAATCACTTAATCGCGACTGTCTTCTTGCCATGACTATAATGGCGAAAAAGGCATCATCATCACTGTAGCGTCCCAAGACCTCAGATTTTCTTGTGAGACGTTGCTGTTTCCAATCCAGTGGCGTTTTTCGCTGTAGTAGTATCCGAAAAACGGCTTTAATGATTATACTTTTTTTATATATTTGGTTTCCACCACATAAAACAATGAGGTATAGCTAGCCTGTTTTAAAATATTCTGAGTCAGCATTGCTTCGTGTTTCTGCCTTTTCAGCAACTAACTCGTCATTGCAAGGTGCACCTCAGATATTGGATTTAAAGCATTGGAATCGACCCTATTTTTCATCATATTTTTTTTCTATTCATACCATACGAGAAATGAGAGGAGAGCGAATTTTTTTTGTTGTATGAAATTCCGATTTAGAATTAAAGCATTCAACTCGTTTTTAATACCACAAATTTGCTGTGGTCTCTTTGAGCAGTAATTTTATATTTTGCATTGGCTAGCAATACTCTGCTGATACTGTAAAGTGTGGAGAAGTGTAAGTGTAAGTGTATTGTGTTTACAGCCTTTTGAGTTATGTGTCCCAGTTGGTATATTTTACGAGCTTTAAGGCGAAATTTATTTCTATTTTATGCTGTACAATATAACATGTATTCTATAAATAAAATTATAATACAATCAAGAGAGAGAGAGAGAGGAAAAATGCGAAATATAAACACAACAACATAACAGCACAACAATTAGCAGAAGAAAATTTTCTATAGTTTTTATAACATTTTCTATTGCTTTTGTTTTCCTCTGTTTTTATTTATTTTTTTTTATTTTTCTAATTAAATTTTATTATTTTCTTATTATTTTATGTTATTTATGATATACGATAGTAATAATCGTAGTAAATTATAGCAGACAATATCATTAAATACTTAAATAGGATAAAAAGGAGAAAGGTCAATTAAGGTCAATATTGTTTAAAATAACATTACAACAGTTTGGAATAAATTTAAAGCCAGAATAAATTGGTATTTCTCAACAGTGAACGCTCAATAAGCCTACCTTATAAATTAGGTGTATGCTGATAGGCATAAGTCTCCTTATTGTTGGTCTTCTCTCCTTCAGCCTCCCACCTAAGTTAGCCATTGTGTCCATGATCTTGTCTCAAGATTTTATATTCGAATCTCCCAATCACGTTGTCTGCGGCAGGTTGGAAGTGGGAAACTCATGTCCCATCTATGATTATGAAATATCGACAAATGCTGTATTATTGTATACATATACCCGTTCCAAATCTAATTATAAGCACAATACACCCATTGTAACTACGTATAGTTACAAACATTGAAAAAGTGAAGAAAAAATTTCCGAAATCACAGAAAACAAAAAAAGAAGTACGTTTTCACACATAAAGCTCTTTAACGAAGAACAACCAGAAACACAAAATATTTGTACTCCTCATCACTCACTCTCTCTCTTCCCATAGGTTGGTATTTTAATTGATTACATTTCAAATGCATTTGACGGCTATGATAATAATAACAACAACAATAATATTAGCTGATTGAAGCCAAAAAATATAATATTATTCGAGATTTTATTTTTAATCGATGAAATATATATTTTTGGATAAAATCATTTTAAAAAGAATAGCAGAAGTTATATCAAAAGGAAACCTTTATAATAAATTGCATGCTCTACTCTCCTTCAGCGTCCTATCTTTCCACTTTGCATAAAAATTTGAAATTCAGTGTCTCTCATTTCTATAATAAAATTGCTGAAAACCACTAAAATATTTGTTGAAAAACATTTCAAATTTCTTAAGTTGCCTCCTGTGAGGATTGAACTCACGACCCCTGGTTTACAAGACCAGTGCTCTACCACTGAGCTAAAGAGGCTTATTATTTTACTTATTTACAGATATTTTTGCTGTTGCAATAGGATGTCAGTGCCAACATTCCTGCCGTAAAACTTTTGTTAACCGAGTTTGGTAATGTTTTATTGGTTACATGCAGACTTTAATTGACCACAACAATTTGCTAAAGTTGGAAATTATAATAAAATATTTTTAGGTATTGTAGATTTGTTGTTGTATAAATTTACATTATTATTATTGTTAGGAATTGTTGCTTTTACACTTTATTTGCTGTTATTCTTTTTGATTCATCTGAGCTGTAACGAAAGTATTTCAGGTTACGAGTTTACAAAATTTAAGCGTTTTTTTTTTTTGGCACTTTTGTAATTGAAGGCATTATACAAAAAAATTTAATAAATTTTTTTATGTTGTTGTATAAACATTACAAGGTCGGTGTTGTTCCCAACTTCGAGTTTCACAAAAGTTGATGGAAGAATTGAATTCTGCTGTGATAATACATTCGTTTCGTTTTATGTTTTATACCTGGTAATATTATATGCGATAAACATTTTTAAGTAATATAGTAATCGTAGCTACTTTTGACCTTTAGCATTACGTAGTGTCAGTTTTCTTGGTTTCGCGTACTTTTGAATTCAAGGTATTCCGCAGATGCACTATAGAGCGTCCATTGCCTGTTATAACTACAATGTCCCGTTAAGAATATGTTTAAGCTGTCGTCTTTCTATTTTTTAGGTTGACCAGAGATCAATAATCTACTAATGAAAGCCGCCATAGTGTAGTAGATGGGCTTATTAGACAAGAACCCGTGGTTCAAACATCCGCTCAGAAATCTCGAATTAGCAATAAACCACATCACTCATGCAAAAAATTAATACAGTATGTGTGGTGTAAGAAGCTAGGCTGTAATTCTGACTAAAGGTAATGTAATTGATTACTAATCGTAATCGAAATTTAACAGGTATGCTTATAAAGATTAAGCAAGCCCTTCTTGCGTCTGTTGCAAATCTTAATCGGGTAGTGTTTTCCATTCATGTTCTTCAAACTCTCGGCCATTAAGAAAACAGCAAACACCTAGGTACACCGTGTTTTTGATAAAGCCGCAAACGACGACGTGCAGCGATCTTCCCCAAAAAAATGCCTAAAGAAAGCTTCTCGCAAATGTTGATTTTTCTGATGTTTGAAAGATTTTCCATGAAGTAAAAATAGATGTTCACAACCAAACCAAACAATATTTGCTATTCCAGTAGCTTAAAACCGATTATATGTTTGTATATCTCGAAATTTATATTTGATTTTAATTTTTGTGCAAGAACTGGACACTCACATGCACACAACTGTTGCAGAAGCTTATTTAAAAGACGATTTTATCCTTTCTTATATCCGTAGGTAGTGCATTTAACGTGAAGTTGAAACTCTGCGAAATTACTCTGAGAGTAAATACAAATATGACTCTATCGTTCAGAGCCGACTTTAAACTGTAGATATCGCTACTTACGAATAAAATTACACATGCAACATTGGTGAAATGAGAAGCTAAGTTGTAATCGTAACTGAAGTCGTAATGACTTGCCTCGAAAGCGAGTTTGCTGTGAAGGAAATTGTATTAAGAATTTCCTGGTATAATGTAACGTGGATCTTATGTGCATTAGGGCGGTCGAAATGAAATCAGCTTAAGAGCTAGTTCCAGCTTAATTGGCTTGTAGAGATTGCTATGGCAATGGTGTAGACATAGAACAGAATGCTCTTCGAATTATTTAGTTACAGAAAAGATTTTTTAACATTCTGTACATGGCATTTGCATTTGCGGAATTGCATTCTGAATACAAATTTTATGCACTTGAATCAAATTCTAAGAAATTTATATTCTTGCGTGTTGATTGTCAATTCCCTGGAAAATTGTTGTAACAAGGTTAAGTTTTCGGTGGCAATTAATTGTTATCATTTTTTAATTAACAACTGTTTTCATCGTAATACAATACTAATTGCCCTTCGTGGCAACGACAATGGCAGTTTCCATGGCCTCGGCTGCCCGGCTGTTAACTGAAGTAATACAATATATTTAAAGATATATAAAGTTGAATTTTTTTTATTTTCTTTTCTATTTCTCCTTTTTTCTATTTCTTACGTGGCAACAAATCCAAATTAAGCTGATTTTGTAAAACTTTTACAACAGTGGCCCTGTGAGTTTATATACAATACATAAATATGTTACTGTCATTTTGTCAACAATGATGAACTGTTGCTAAGCAACAAACCATTTTGATGATGACCTGGGGCTCAGTAAACCCAAACGTGGTCTTACAGAATAAAATGCATCCATTAATAGTGACTGTGCGGCTTGTGCTGTTGCATATTTCTTTGAAAATGAGGACGGCGCAAGCCCTATGGTCAGCGGTGACGCCTAACGCACTTCATGGTATTGATAAGAACGATGTTTGGTGTCAAAAGGAACTTTCCGCACATCTCATGCCACAATCGATTTATAGCGTCAAATTTTTGATGACCGTTTAACGAGCCGAAATGGTGTTGTCAATTGATCGTCAAGAACCTTCAATTTAACACCGTTGGACTATTTTTTGTAGGGCGCCGTTAAAGAAAAGTGTTATGCCCACAAACCAGAGATAATTGAGCACGTGATGCCATTGTCCAGATATTACCCCATACACTTGAAAAAGTATACGAAAATTGGTCCGATGGAATGAGGTACTGTGAGGCCAGCCGCGGCAGCCATATGAATAAAATAATATTCCATTTCAAGTTCATAACCGGAACTTACATATCTAACAGTTTTTTATTGCATTTTTAAATTCAAACTTTTAGATTTTCGACTCAACAAAAATGTATCTGATGTGGACATATAACATGAAATAAAATTAACTGCCCATCACTTACAGCAGAAGTTTATATAACAAGGAGTTAGCGGTCATAATGGTGTTAAAATTTTCGCAAGACAACAAGTTAAAAAAATAAAATCAGTAAATAAAAGAAGAATTTTTTTTTATTTTCAAAACCTATTCGCTTGTTAATAACACGCCCCTTCAGCAATCGTTATTATTCTGCAATTGTTGAAGTGATTGCAGATACTATTGAAATATTTTTTAAGTTAAAATTCATGAACTTTTGTTTGTCCATTCTCTGCTAAAATGCAATGAAAGGAATGAAAACAAAATAAAATAAAAAAGATTTCAAACTGTGGCTTAAAAGTTATTTATCCACAGACAGTTGAAAATCATTTTAAATCAAATGGCAAACTGAGTAATTTGTTAAAATTTTGTACATACTATATAGTACGAATGCATATAAGTAGTACAGACATACATATTATGTATGAAATTGTTAAAAAATAAAATTTTATAGAAATCTGTTTACACATGGCCTTAGAAAATGTATGTTCTTTTACGCTGTTGCACTTGTATGTATGTGGGTCATTCGGAATCAGAGTAAATTCATCAATTTGTTGAATTTGAGTGTGGCGTTTTGATTTATGGCCTCTATCATATGTGCTTTCATATGAAATGGAAATGGCCGCTTTTTTGTAGTCACAAGTGGGCTTTATTCGACAATTATTCTATCAACCAATTTTTATGAGCATACAACATAAACAAGTCGCTGTAATCTAATAGGTAGTGTGTTGGCTTATTAGACGTGAGGCCACGGTTCAAATCCCAGGTGAGACACCAAAACGAAACGAAATATGAAAAAATATTTCTTCTCTGAGAGTAAATAAAATCGCCATGAAAAGTTTCTCAAAAATCTGTCGTTCGGAGTCGTCTTTAAACTGTAGGTCCCACCACTCAGGCATAAAATTAACACACACAACAAGTGGTGTGAGAAACCTAGTGATGGGCACCGCAGACCAGTAGGTAGTGTGTTGGCTTATTAGAAGTAAGCTCACGGTTCAAAGCCCAAGTCAGACATCACCAACAAAACGAAATATGAAACATGTTTCTTCAGCGACTTCCTCGCAGTATATTTCTGGTAAAAACTCTGGAAGCAAATATAATTGTTATGAATCGACTTTAAACTGTAGGTCCTGCCACTTGTATATAAAAGTAACTTTCCCAACATAAGTGTTGTGAGAAGCTAAGTTGTAATCCTGACGGGAGGATTGCTATGACCCATTTTGTATGTTGAGATGGTTACTTCAGAGCGAAATAGGAAATATTGTAGAATATTCAGGCTACTATGGATTTTTATTTTATACCTGAGTGGTGGGACCTACAGTCTTGACAGTTTCAAAGTAGGGAATCTTGATTATGTTTTTAATAGGACAAGAACGAAAAACAAGAAAAAGAAAAACCAGAACAGATTATATGGTAGAGCCTAAAACTTTCAAGCACATTCTGTCTCTGTACTGAAGTAAAAAAATGTAAGTTGAAATGCTAGGATTTCTGACACTGACAGTTTCCTGGCATTATTTGGCTGAAATAAATAAATAAATAAATAAATAAATAAATTTTGTTTTAATCTCTTTTTAAACATCTCTTTTGTTTATTTCTTCTCCTGTGTTTTCTTTTTGTCCTATGCTTTTTTCATTTCATACCTGCCTTCACAATAGAGCCTAACCTAACCTAACCTAACCTAACTGACTGTTTATTGAAATTAGTTCTTAAAATGTCTAATAATAATAAATAAAGAAAACATTCTTAATAATTAAATTCTTTCTTATATTTTTTTCAATGTTTTAAACTTTTTATCTTTTCCATAACATCAACTGCATGTATCGCCCTCGGTAAGATCGTTTTAATATTGAATTTAATTATTTAAGATACACACGAAGCAATATAGCCTGCTCTCTGTTCGAAATTTTTTAATTAACTTTAATTTTTATGTTTAACTAGCTGTACGCTGCGCGTGTTGCTACGCCTCCAACTGAAATAAATTTGAAGGAAAGACATTACACAAATGTCCAATTAATTTTGAATCATTTCATTGATTTTGTTTCCCGTTGTCCTGATGATTCAGATGAACGGGGCTCGTAATGGTCCTTTCTTCCGTGCTTGAGGTATAGGTCGACCAATTGCTTGTCATTCATTTTGAATAATTTTCAGTGACGCCACCAACCATCGGAAATTAATCGCACCAACCTCCGTCGACTCGCGCGCAACAACTTTGTTAAAGAATGCACAGTTTACGATTTAATTCATTTTGAGTAATTTTCAATGGCACCGCTTGTCGGAAATTGGTCATACCTACTCAGAAACCTTCGTCAGCTCATGCGCAACAACTTTGGTAAAGATCATATCATGATCAAATGCACAGTTTACGATTTAATTGATTTTAAGTAATTTTCACTGGAGCAACCTGCCGGAAATTAGTTTTACCAACTTAGAAACCTTATCCGGCTCATGCGCAACTACTTTGCTAAAGGTCATAACACGATCAAATGCATAGTTTACGATTCTTTAAGGTACATACAAACAAACATTCATTTTTATACACCTTTCAAGTTTCATTCACTCTTTAATGTTTCCATTCCTACTATATTTTTATTCCTGTAATCTTAAATCTATTTATTGCTTGCGCTTTGAAAGAGATGTTTTTTCCCACTTGTAGATTTATATACTCTAACAAGTTGAGGTTATACGGTTATACAATTATATATATAGACTATGGGAGGTGACACGCCCGCTATAGCCAATCCGTACAAAATTTGAAGCTCTAGCTGTTGCAGTTTATGAGATATGCGACATTAAATACTTATTGGGTATGTGAGCGTGGCACCTCGCCTACTTGAAAATTTAAAACAAAAAGTAGTCTATTGTTCCTTCCAGATATACAGGAAGGTACTGTCAAGATTTGAAGAAAATCGGTCTAGCCTTTTAGCCGTCTATAGACTTCAAACAAACAAACAAACCCACAAACAAATAAACAAACATTAATTTTGATATAATTATAGGCAGATTTGAATTCTGCAACGTCTACTTCTACATGCCAATTTAAATGTGCTGGCTGCTAAGCAGGTAAAGGGTGTTTTTTATAGAGGTATAGAACTTTAAATTGCAATAAAACAACGATGGATTATTCGATTGACATGAATTTTATTTATCCGAAAGATAATCTTGTGGCATTATATTTTAAATATGATTTCTGGCATATGACCGCCACGGCTGGCGCGGATGTAGTCCAATCTGGACGTCCAATTTTCGATGACTTTTTCCAACATTTGTGGCCGTATATCGGCAATAATACGGCGAATGTTATCTTCCAAATGGTCAAGCGTTTGTAGCTCTACCGCATAGACCAATGACTTTACATAGCCCCACAGAAAGTAGTTTAGCGGTGTTAAATCACAAGATCTTGGAGGCCAATTCACAGGTCCAAAACGTGAAATTAGGCGGTCACCAAACGTGTCTTTCAATAAATCTATTGTGGCACGAGCTGTGTGACATGTTGCGCCGTCTTGTTGAAACCACATCTCCTGGACATCATGGTTATTCAATTCAGGAATGAAAAAGTTAGTAATCATGGCTCTATACCGATCACCATTGACTATAACGTTCTGGCCACCATCGTTTTTGAAAAAGTACGAACCAATGATTCCACCAGACCATAAAGCGCACCAAACAGTCAGTTTTTCTGGATGTAACGGTGTTTCCACATACACTTGAGGATTACCTTCACTCCAAATGCGGCAGTTTTGTTTGTTGACGTAGTTATTCAACCAGAAGTTCGCTTCATCGCTAAACAAAATTCGCTTATGAAAATCGGGAACAACGGTAATCTCGTTTTGGGCCCATTCGACGAATCTACGCCTTACTTGATGATCGTTTGGCTTAAAATCTTGCACGAGTTGGATTTTGTGAGCACGCAAACCAAGATCCTTCCGCAAAATCTTCCATAAAGTGGATGGACACAGATCCAATTCCTGTGCTCGATGGCGGATGGACTCATTCGGGTCTTCCTCAATGCTACGCTCTACAGCAGCAATAGGTTCTTCTGTACGCACCGTACAGCGTCTCTGGGCGAGTTATCAATAAGAGTAAACGTGGTGCGAAAACGTTCCATGGTTAATCGAATTAACTGCTCTGATGGACAATTTTGTCGACGATAAAATGGACGTAGTGCGCGATACGTTTTCCGCACAGAACCATTATTTTCGAAATAAAATTGCACTATTTGCAAGCGTTCTTCAGGCATAAGTCTATTCATGATGAATTGCCAAACCAAACTGAGAATAAATCACTTGACAGCTGTTAAATCGGTCGCCATCTTGAAAAGTAATGCCAACTTAAAGTTCTATACCTCTATAAAAAACACCCTTTATATGACCAGTAAATTAATGGGTGGTTCGTTCTAAAAAGAAAAATAAATTCCAAGAAATATTTTGTTGACACAATTTTCAATTAAAATCCATCTCTTTATGTTACAGAATTTTACCTTTATTTCTTTTACAACAATTTTTTTTCTTTTACTATCTTAGAAAACTTTTACTTTATTACTTACAAAACGTTTTAATACAAATGTGCTCTCAATCATTTCATAGGACAGATGTGAAGATATTGTTGCTTTTTTCCAATTTTCTTAAGACTTTCCAATAATTTTCTCTTTAGTTTTAAAGTCTTGGATTTCCATAAAATTTTAAAGGACTTATCTTTTAAATTCAGAAATAAAATAGATTGTTTTTCATTTTTTAGGATAATTTAGATGTCACATTTCTGCTGGATACATTCTGTCCGTTAAAAGCTTGATTATTACTCAAATGATTTTCCAGCATAGCCTGAAGCAAGACTCTTACATTTTTTCGTGTTATAATTACGAAGTAAAAGTTGGGATTGTTACGAAACTATAGGGCGTTAGCGTTAAGTGTGCTTTTCCGCCGGTTTTATCTTCCCTCTTGTTAAATATCGCCTGTTAAACTCCTCATTACAAACCTTTAGGATTACAATCCTTCAGGATTACGATCTAGTTTCTCATGTGTTAATGTTTTCTATTACTGGTGGGCTCTACAGTTTAAAAACGACTCCAAACGACAACTGAGAAAATTTTCGTGCAATTTTATTTACTTTCAGGGCCTTTGACATATTTCGTTAGAGGTGTGTGAGCTGGGTTTTAAACCAACACTCTGCTTATCAGACTACGGCGACTATTTTGCCAAATAACGATGGACGACCATAGACTACGAATGTGAATAAATGTACTCTGGAGCAGTTTGCAACTGACCCGAATTTTTATCGGAGAATTATGTTCAGCGAAGAGTGAACATAGCATACCAGTTCACATAAGATCCACGAGCTTCTAATGCTGGGGTCGTCATCGATCCATGTTACTATGAGAACGTGTTACTTTGAGAACGACGTTGGCCAGATCACTTTAACGGTGAACACTGTAATTAAATAATTATATTTGATTATACTTGTAATTGATTATTACCTGTTTCTTTTCGGCAGAATTGAATGATCAGCAATGGATCGTTTTTTCGCTACTCATAAGCACTCATGAAATTTTGAATATAAGTCAACAATATTGAAATTTAACTATTCTGATTCATTCATACTCACTTGATGATTTATAAGTACATTATGCATACAACGTTGGCAATCAGACTCATACCATTCGAAATATGTTTGATACATAAGCCTACTCATTCAGATTCAGATTAGAAAAAACTTATAATACTTATAAATGATTCGAGTGACTTGAATGATTCATCAAAATTTACAGTCTTAGTTGTTGTTGAATTTACAAAAAAAAAGAGAAAGATAGCAAGCAAAGTAAACACACAGCCTTCTAGTGAGTATTGATGTGTTCGTACGCGAATCATACTTATTTTGTGATTTGTGTAAATGTTGAGTCATAGAGAGTTGAAATCAACAACATCATACGTATTGTTAAGTATAAGTTCGATGAGTATTTCAAACTTCGAATATGACTAATATGAGTATAATATTAAAATAAGTATGAATGCGTATAATTATCAGAAATTATGAGTATGATTCGATTATACTCAACTTTTTGAATGCTCATTGCAGATCTCTGATCCGGACATCAATGATATGTGGTTTCACAAAGAACACCATTCACGCCAAATGGGTATTCTGCAAGAGCGTTAAGAGTGCCATAAGTATTGAAGATGGAGCCTTAATTTCATGGTGCTGGTGTGTTTCTGACTTCGTGTTGCTTTCGGTTGTCACATATGGTTCCACTGCATGGTGAAAGACCATGAAAAAGTTGTTGAGTAAGCCGCACATCGGGCTATTTACCATGGAGATGCTGATTAAACTAAAGAGTAGAAGTCATACGGATATATTGCTTGGTTTTGTTTTGAATAGTGGTGGTCGGTATTCTATGTAGTTCTCCAAGTATTTGCATAAGAAAAGTTTGTGTCCTATGTTGTCTTCACTCTTACGACAGATTTCTTAAAGTACATCGTCATTTACTTGGCAACTGTGTGTACTTTCGTACTGTGTGTACCTTCAGCCAGGCTTACAACCTAGCTTCTCACCCAATTTAAATTCGACTCCAAACAACAGATTTAAGAAACATTTCATAACAATTTTATTTACTCTCAAAGTTTTCATCAGGAGTGATGGAGTCCCCGAAAGGGATTTTTTTTTCGAACGACCCCGGCCTCACACTAACCCACCCTCACCCAACAGCGGAGGGCTCATCCCCATTACGTAGGGACACGTACACACTACAATCCGGACTGTAGCGGGTAAGGGAAAAGTAATGGCAACGAGAACATAAATCAGCTACAATACTTAATCACAAGCTGAATAAAGTAACAATAAACAGGAACTACCTATGACAAGAACGAAAATACATTTTTATATAATAATTTATAAATTAATGCCAGCATATAAGCTACGTTTTATATTACAAACACTACAATTAAAATCAATAAAATCATAATATAAGTTAAAATCATTACACAATCTACGAAAAGGAAAATTACATCCATAGTTCGTTCTATAAAAATCTAAAGAAAGAGGACGATAGTACCGTGAAAATCTTGCTGGAATACAGAAATTCAGGTTACAAAGCAAAAACACATAATCGATATCACCTTTAACCAGATTAAAAACAAAACAAACTAAAGTTGGAAGTTTTATCAAACCTAATCTAGCCCCATATGACGGAAACCTATTGGCACAATCCCATCCTAAGCCAAATAAACAGAATAATAAAAACTGCTTCTGCACAGACTCTATTGAATCACTATGACAACGATAGTATGGATTCTAAATAATAGACGCATACTTCAAAATAGGTCTAACAAGTGAAATGTATAGCAGTCTTGTTATATGAGGATCTATGAATTCCCTAGCCCATCTTTTCACAAAACCAAGAACAGCCCGAGCCTTGCCAATCATCATACTAATATGATCAATAAAAGACAGTTTCATATCCAATAATACTCCCAAATCAAGAAATGTAGTCACAGTTTCCAAAGGGCAGTAATTAATCACATAAGTGGACGAAATTACGCCCCCGCGAGAGAAAACCATGTTTAAACCATTCGCTTTTAATAAACCGTCTTACTGACTATTAGATAGTCCACCTATGGTGCAAGCTATTGACAGGATTATTAACAAATTTAACGAAACTAGAAACACTTTAGATGCGGCTAGATTTGTGACTCGTTGCAATATTAAAGGTTTCGCCTCTGATATACAAAGTGCGGCGTATAATCAAAAATTGACGATTTCATGGCATTCTCAGTACCTGGATTTTTGTATCTTTATCCGCATAAAGTCCAACTCACGCAATAATTAGAGACTGACCATTGACCGTTGCTGATTGGCTTGCTAGAGCGGCTGTTTTTTATTGCTAGGAAAATGCGAAAGTGGTTGTGGAAAGCCATTACATGTGGCTTTTTGGTATGGCTTTTTGGTATGAAATAGACTGGATGAAATCGCAATAGTCTAGTAGTGTGCTGGCTTGGTAGACGACAGCCAGCGGTTTAAACACCAGCTCACACATTTCTCTCAGTATTCAACTTGTAAATAAAAATTCTTCTCAAAAAATATGTCGTTAGGTGCCGAATTTAAACTATTGGTCCCGCCACTCATAGATCGTAATCCTGACAGAAGGGTTGAAATGACCTATTATGTATGTATATGCATTATAGTCTGGATGTGAATTGTTACCGTCAATTCAGAGTTCTATGGCCGTATGGTAATATTTTTTTTGGGCCTGCTCTACAATCAATCTATATGCGGTGTTTAATCGAGAGCATTTTTTTTTAAATTTGCTTTACAGTAAATACTAAACATAATACATGTATTCAGCAATTTATAAAATTAAAACTTATTTTTAAAGTTTTAAACAATTGTTAAAACATGACAAATGCTAACTAAGAATCCCAATGAAAATACACTTGCCTCTACATGCAACGTAAGCCTTAAGTTAATAATCACTGCTTTTATTGGCTTCCCCCATTGGCAAAGGCTATTATAAAATTTAATACCGTAACAGAACATTAAAGTGAATGAAAACTGCATTATTGCTATTACCATTGCCATCGTTGCTGCAGTTAGTAGCTGTTCATACCCTCTGTTGTGGTTATTTCCTCCGTTAAGACCAATTTGTTCCGGTCGTTATTTGAAACAAATTTTTCTGCAATTGCTGTAAATTCCCTTCTAAACTATTGTTAAAACAGTTTCTGGTTACTTAATGTGGAAAATTATTTCAAATTGAAAAACAATTGAAATGCAAATAAAGCTTTCAAATGAGATTTTATTGCCCTAAAGGGAATACACTGCCCAAAGAAGGAGAAACAATTAGAGAGGCACATGACCAGCTGAAAGTTAATTATGAAAGCAAATCAGTTTAAAATATTTTTGATTTAATAAACCTGTAATGTGTTGGGAAATCTTTTACATCAATTTTATGTAATAAACGAAACAAATAAAGAAAAAAAAATGTTCATAGAAATTTAGTCACTCTTCTTTCTTGTTTCCTTAATTAGTTTGATTGGCTGCCTACTGAAGGTATTAAGCAGTATCTACGCTTAGAAATCCGTTTATTGTATCCTACTCGTCTACAGAAATAATCTCTTCACTGCAGAAGTCTTTTTATTGGAAAGCTTATGAAGACAAGAAGCCCCGTCTCTTTATATGCTCAGCTGACACAAGTGGTCAAAGTTAGTCTCCTCCTCCTTCTTAAGGTCACAGCTCCTCAACAAGTCATTCGAGGGAAGTTAAGTCACCGGCCTGTCTACTAATAGCGCAATGGTCCATGACGCTCTTGATTGTATGCAGGTAACCATGTGAATGTGTTATCCTTATCCATACAACATCGACAGAGTTTTAGCTACTTAACTGTAGGCTATTCTTGTGGCTTATTAGACTTGAGGCCTAGGTTCAAACCTCAAGTCAGACATCTACGATAAAGCAAAGTATGAAAAAATATTTCTTCGGCGCCTGCCTCTCGGAAGATCGCAAAACTCTGAGAATAAATAAAATTGGCATGAAAAAGTTTCTCAAAAATCTGTAATCCGGCGTCGACTATAAACTGTAGGTCCCGCTACTCAAGTATAAAATTAATACAAACCATATAAATGGTGTGAGCAGCTAGGTCGGTCGTATTTTGAACGGTTGTCATGATCAATTATGTATGTATGTATGTATGTATTGCCACATATAAAAGAAGTTAATTTCTAGGAAAATGAAGATGGGAAAATAGTCCAAATTATCAGTGAATTTAAATACTGACCCCAGATATTGAAAGGCATGTGAATATAATTTGCTGTTATATTTACAGAAGACACTTACATTTCGTCGATCGATACGATACATCAGAGCACGTTCTATTCAAATGCTCCATTTTTGCAGGCAACCGAATGAAAATGTAATTCATTTGCAGCTAGAAGCTGTGCACTACTTACTATAATAAGACATTAAAAAATATTGCGAATAGCAGAGGAAACTGATACTCTTTATAGAGATTTCGTGAAGGGGATGTCACGAACATTCGCCGTCAAAAATATTCATCAGACTTTTTACCCTGCCATATAAAAGCAAAGGCAAATCAGGCAAGTGAGTTAATGAAGTTCAGTCGGTCTTGTGTGAAGACGCGGTGCGTTTGAAGAGAGTAATCGTGGTTTGAGGATCTCCGTTACAAAGATCTATTGGATAATTTTCTAATAATAACAATAAATAACAAATAAAAGCAATTGTTGTTGTTTACCTCAAGTTGTGAATAGTGAATTTTAATTAAAACTAAACACAAATTTATTTTTATTTAATTTAATATAAATAAATATAATAAATATAAATATAATCTATCAGCTCATATTTTAAATGCTTTTAAAAGGTAAAAACTTAACGATACTCAACCTATATTCACCTTGGCTGCTTTCCAAAATGTTAGTTGCTTTGTTTGAACAAAGTATCGTGTTTCGTAAAGCCGCTGTACAAAATATATACAATGTATTCTATTTCAAAACGTCGTCAATGTGTATTTTTAACTCAGTCAAAAAGCAATTAAGCATCGGATTTATAGTTGATGCATTGTTTGGTTACTTTGCATATCTACATAGAGTATATACAGTAGTAGAACTGCATACAAACTTTGTATTGATACATTTTGGAAGGGAGCTCTTCTATAGCTCAAATGCCTCCCTAATACACTTCTTTACATTTGATTTTAAAATTCTATCAGAGGATTCCTCACTTGGAAATCTGAAAGTTTTCAGTGGAACCCCTGAGGCTTATACCAATCGCTCCAACCTCAATATTGAACAGAATAGGTTATGGTATTTGTAGGGTTGTATTTGAGGGTTTAGTTATTAAACTTTCGTGACCATATCAGTTTTTTATAGACGGGGGCCGTAGTCCTGAAAATCCAGACAAGCTGCGATTAAGTCCGAGTTCTCTTTTGTTACTGTCATGTATTTTTCAGAACATCGCTTAAATGTAACATCGGAAATTGAACTGACACAGACTGTTAAAGGGCCCAGTTGTCGATATTGTCTAAGTTAGACAAGGTATTCTCCTACTGTTTAGCAGTGAGGCTCAACTCTACTATGTTTTTAAATTCTCGTTTTCGCTCATACTTGGTTAAGATTTCCAATATAAAGACCGCTGCAATGGAAATTTTTTTTCTGTTGTACAACTGATTCCCTACAGGGACTGCTTGGGCTTAAATAGGAGCCTCACAACTTGATAAAATTCAAACACACAACGTGAGTAATGTGGGAAGATAGGTTCTAATCCTGACTAAAGGGTTGTAATGATTAAGTACGTAAGTAACCACTGCCAAAAGAGTAATTTATGGCAAAATAGTAAAAACATTATTTGAAAGAACTTTAAAGCTTTCTGAGGGTCTGTAATCCTCTATAAGTAGAACTAATTCTGTTGCTCCCTATTCGTTAGTTTGTATCTTAACTTCATGTTTACCCTGATTTAAGTATTGCAATAACGCTGACAATATGTCATATTGTGCTGCTATTTAAGGCAGTCAATTATCTCTTTACACTTTCAATTGTTATATGTAAAGTTATCTTAAAACAAATTCTGTAATGCGGGGAGTTTAATATGCGGCTGTGTTTTTAGGTCTTAAATGGGCCGAAGTCCACTTCGGAATAAAACACGTAAACTGTTCTTCTAAATTCTAAATTCTACTAAACTCTTTAAGAAACAACATAATTTTGCGTCATTATTTTTATTAGCGCAGTTTAGAATTATGCTTACAAAGCCATTCAAAAATGCTAGGAATATATTGTTACGAAAATGAAAAATTTTAATACCGGTGTTTTGCTTTTACATCGCTTAACGTTAAAATTATGAACAAAAGCTACAAAAACAAAACAATGCAGTAAACAAACTTGTTTACAAATTATCGTACTGCTCAATATAATAACAAACACCAGCATAAAATATGGTAAGCAAGTAAACAATAATAATTGTAAGATTTCGAGAAGGCGAAGTCATGAACGTTCGCCTTCAAGAACATTCATTAGACTGTTTACTTTCCCATATAAAAGGCATGACAAAGCAGGCGACTGAGCTGGTAAAGTTCAGTCAGTCTTGTGTACGCTGTGTGTTTGACGAGAGTAATCGTGGTTTGAAGATCTCCGTTACAAGGATCTGTCGAAAATTTGTCTAGTAGTTGTTATTGTCTATGCAAAGGGTATAAACAGAGGAATAACAAACAAAGCAATTGTTGTTGTTTACAAAAAGCTGTGAACAGTGGCACACAGAATTGTACGAATAATAAATAATTTTAATTAAACATAAACACAAATTTATTTTTATTTTATTTGCAATTCACGAGCTCATATTTTAAACTTTCTTAAAAGGTAAACATGTAACAATATTATCGTAAGGCATTTAGGCCTTGCCGCCACGAGCAGTAAAACACAGTTAAAGGCTTGAATAGGAAAGGAATAGTCTAAAAACTTCTTAAGCTTTTTTTTCGTTCATTTTATTTTTTCCAGCTAAATTAAGGTAATAAAGCCCAATAAACTGCGGCTGTAATAGTTCAACCATAATATTTTCATAGATTTGTTTGTAAATGGGTTAAATTTTACAACTTCTACTACTTCATTCGTTCATTATTTTAATTTTATTATCTTACAAACACACATATACACTTCTTCAGAGACTCCCTTTCAAAAGGCTTGTAATGGGAAATGATGGTGAGTAATGGCCATTAAAAAGGCTTAAAAACTGGAAATAATGAAAACTTTATCAAAATGTAATGATAATTTAAATGAAATAGGTGGTGGTAAGTAAACTTATTCTCTCTCTCTCTCTCAACATTATGAAAGTGGTTTAAATTCATTAAAATTGAAATGAACAAAAACTTTTGGAGCCAAAACGAATCGAAAATATGAGAAAAAGAAAAAAACAAACAACTGAAACGCTAGTCAACAAATGCATTTTAAAACGCAAAAATAAGGAATAATTACACGTTTTCCGCCACTAAATTCTACTTAAATTAGCCCATCTTGTTTAGGGAGTTCATAAATAGCAGACGGACAAAAGTGTTTCGCGGATAATGTTAAAAAGTTGGGAAATAAAAAGGAGAAAAACTTATTTTGTTTGATAATGCAATTCGCTTAAAAAATATTAACAATGTTTTCTTAAAGCGTGATTAATGTAAAAAATTTTTTTTATTTAAATTGATTTTTTAATGGGAATTGAAAGAGAATATCAGTTTAAAGTCGCCTTTAACTTCTTTTCGTTATTACAACCTAATGATAAAAAAAAAATTAACTTTTTCAAAAATATGGCGATGCCGGAGCAATGTCGATAACACTGCTCAATGAAACAAGTTCTCTTTAAACAAGGTGGCAACGGCGGGCTTCTTTTTTTCGTTGTATTTGCTCATTTTGTTTATATTTGAAGTTGCCATGTTGAAAATAATATACAATATGGCAAGTTCAAACATAAACTTAACTTTAAAAGTTAGAGGTAGGATGATCCTCCCTTTAGCTTTACTCTTACTTCTACCTTATAGTCCACTTATAATAATGAAAAACAATTTATCTGTCCGTTAAAATCCTCCCTTTATTTAACGGCAAGTTGTAATAATGGCCCGAAGATAAACGTGCCACTCAGGGGTAAAATTATCACACACAACATGGTTTCAATCCTGACTAAAACGTTGTCATGATTAATTAAATAATAATTTTCCAAATACTAGTCCTCACAACCAGAGACTCTAGCCCTGCAGTAGGATAAGTTCCCTTGGCTGCTGTTACATCAACGTATGCTAGTCTATGTATCTTGCCACAAAAACTTCGATGTTGGTTTGATATACATATGTATCTCCTGTCCGATATTATCAGTAAATACATTGCGATGATTCACAGGGCCGATCTGTAATGCTTCTGAGTTGTTTTTATAATGTTTACAATTCCTTGCACGGTAGGTCCATTACGAGCAATTTATTCACGCCGTAATTCTCGGAAAGCTTTTATATACATACAAACATAGTTGGTCATTACAACCTTTCAGTCAGCCTTACGACCTAGATTATCACACTACTTAAGTTGCGTGTGTTAGTTGAAGACATGAGTGGCGAAACCTACTGTTTAAAGTCGATTCCGAACGACAGATTTTTGAGAAACTTTTCATTGCAATTTTATTTATTTTCATATGTTTTGCCACAAATCTGTTGAGAGACATCGTCTAAGAATTATTTTATTTCGTTTTGTTGGAAATGTTTGACCTTTGGTTCGAACAGTGGCCTAATGTCTAATAAGCCAACACACTATACACTACTTCGACTACAACTTTTACAGTGAGTGGGTTATTACATGATCCATATTTGTAAACGAAAAGCTTTTCAATAAATGTAGAGAATTTCAGATAAAATAAATTTAACAACTGGTAGCCTTACCAGACCGGCAGCTAAGCACCATTAAAACGACAACACGCTATTTTATCAACTGCCTTTTAGCAAAAGTACTGAGAGTAACAAATTCCAATAATAAACTTTTTAAATCTGCTGGTCGGAGTATACATTAAACTGTAGATCTTACCACTCATGGATAAAATCCACACACACAAGATGAGTGTTGTGCGAAGCTAGGCTGAATCCAGACTGAAGGCTTGTAGAGCCAATAACGTATGTTTTTATTGCATTGAATAATTAAGACATTCGATATTAGAATCTCTAAGCATCTTGGTTTATGTTGGCAGCTAACTCAAAGGACATGTCACAAACACTTGGTTCCTTGAAGGTTACGATGGAACACTGATGGTACCTATCATAGATCAGCAATGAATCGTTTTTTCGCTACTCATAAGCAATCATGAAATTTTGAATATAAATTAGTCAACAATATTAAAGTTTAACGACTGTGATTCATTCGTACTCACTACAACGTTGATTTATAAGTACAGGTTGCAATGAGTATGCGTAAAACATTGACATCAAACTCATACCATTCGAAATATGTTTGATTCACAAATCTACTCATTTAGATTCATAACTTTAGAAGAATACTCATAATAATTAAAAATGACTCAAGTGATTTGAATCATTAATCAAAAATTACAGTCTTAGTTGTTGTTGCATTTACAAAAAAGAAAAAAGACACATAAGCAAAAAGGACAGAACAGCAAGCAGAGCAAACACACAACCTTCTAGTGAGTATTTTAATGTTCGTACAAGTATCATATTTATTTTGTGATTCTTGCAAATGTTGAGTTATGGAGAGTAGAAATCAACAGCATCATACGTGTTGTTAAGTATGAATATGATAAGTATGTACTTCAAACTTTGAATATGAGTAGAGATTCCATGATATTAAAATAAGTATGAATGTGTATAAGTATTAGAAATTAGGAGTGTGAATCGTTTCCAGTCATCTGTTTGAATACTTATTGCTGATCTCTGGTTCCTTTCCCATCGTGTAACAATAATTCTTGGCCGACACCTCTCAGTCATTCTGATAGTTTTAAATAAAGCATTCTGTCTACATTGCGTCTATAATAAATTGGTTATTTTTTTTGCAAGCGCAACTAAAAATCTTTAACGTGTCATCAAATTTAAAAAAAATTCTTAAACGGGTTCTTCTTCATCCAACTAAATGCATTACTTCCATGTTTGCACCTGTTTCATAAAGTAACTCGTAGTCCTATACTCTGGTGCTCTAGTTTCTGCATTACAAGACATATAAATTGATGAATGCTGCCAGCCTTTATAAGCCCTCTTTATTTAACATGATAATCTCTGTTACAGAGCTACTGGCTGACAGCAAATGCTGTTACAACGTTAGACACTTATGTGTTCATAATGAGCAAACAAACTGTATGATTGTCAATGAAATGGAGACTTATGTAAGTAATAAATGTTTTGAAAACAAGAATGATAGAACAATTGAATAATGAGTGGCAAAAACGTCTTTTAGAGAACTTAATCTCTACCATCAAGATTATGAGACTTTCCATAAAATTTTAAACACTCAATTGTGAATACATTACAATAGAATACACACAACGTTCAGTCAGGATTACGACTTAGCTTCTCACACCACCTATGTTGTTGTGATTTTTTTTCATGCGTGGGCGGGACCTACAGTTTAAAGTCGACTTCGGACGACAGATTTTGAGAAACTTTTCATGGCAATTTTATTTATTCTCAGAGTTTTTTCCAGTAATCTACCGAGAGAAGGTCGCCGAAGAAATATTTTTCAAATCTCGTTTTGTTGCAGGTGTCTGACCTGGGGTTTGTGCCGTGGTCTCACATCTAATAAGTTAACACATTACCAACTAGGCTACGGCGACTTTAGACTATAATATATACCAAAAAGACACAATTGCATATGTAAGGGCTTTTCACAAACTCTTTTGCATTTTCCGAGCTCCACATGCAATAATTTGTTGTTGCTTGTTGACGCAACCACCGATTGGGGAATGGTCGTTATATATGAAGAAAATTTTCTCCGAAAAATCAGCAATGAAAACCAATCACGCCAGCACCCAATCAGCATGTTTCATGGTCAGCCAGCTGTAATTAATGCGTGAGTTGGACTTTATGTAAATGAGGTTATTAATCCAAATCCAAAATACGTCGTAATGAGTCAGAAGAGAAATTTAAGTTCTGAGGAATCAAAAATTTTTGATTATACACCAGACTGTCTATCAGAAGAAAAACTTTTAACTTGGCACAAGCTATAATTATAAGTTGAGGTGAGTTTTTCACGGCAGTCTTTCTAAGAGTTAACAAAATTGCTATGAAAAGTTTCTCAAAACTGTCGTTCGGTATCGACGTTAAACTGTAGGGATTGTTTTTCCCTTAATCTTTTTTAAGGGCGAATATTAAATTAAACAATTTATAATTTAATATAAAATTGGGCACTTAGTAAATTTAAAACAATCGTGAGATTAAGACCAAAATTCCGAATTTAAAGGATCAGACCGATGTCGATTATGTTTTTAGTTCAACTGAATTCATTTATTTTATATTTCTTAAATCTAACTTATTCTATGTATTTAATCCTAACTGTATTATGTATTCAGCAACTCCGTTGCTTTATCTAACCTTGGACTACCTGTATTCTATATTATTTGTTCATTCACCTTAACGCTACTTTATTAATTATATTATTTTACATTAGGGTAGTTCCTACTTCTAGTATTAGTATTATTATTGTATTATAAATTCATTTTTTATTATTATAGGTATTAGGTATTAGGTATTACTTATATTTAAAAGTTATTTATTTATATATAGAAGTTAATATAGTATATTAATGGGAGCCAACATTCCGGCCCCATTGAAGGACTTCACGTCTTCAATTATATGGTAAAGGTGCCAATTTGTGGACCGGACGTTTATATACGCCGTTTCGAGTTCTTACCTCCGCCACTCTGACCTTGCCGTCTTCGCCTTTGATTACGGCCACGACTCTCCCGGTCACCCATTGCTGTGGCGGGCGATTGTCGTCGTGGATGATTACCACTTGACCTTCTTCGAGGTTGGGCATTTCTTGATGCCACTTGGCTTTGCTCTGCAGCCCGAGGATGTAGTCCCGAGACCAGGCCTGCCAGAATGTCTGCTTGAGTTTGCAGAGCAGACGCCAACGCTTGCATAACTTCGCTTCTTTGTCTTTCACGCCTTCTGCGAATTCTTGCGGCAGCGAACGCAGACCCTCGCCTATTAGTAGATGAGCTGGTGTTAAGGCTTTTCCGTCGTTGGGGTCCGGAGACAGCGGTGCAATTGGACGACTGTTGAGCACCGCCTCTACTTCTGCGAGCATTGTTGCCATCTCTTCTTGCGTGAGCGCCATGTTGCCCACGGCTCGCAGAAGTAGGAACTTCGAAGTCCTCCGAAGTGCGGCGCCCGAGGTGGTATGAAGCTGAACTTCACCCCGGACGACGCTGCGTACGACTCGACGGCCTGTCGACTCTTGTCGAACGCTTGGTGCAGCTCTTTCAGTACGCGGCTGGCTCCGACGAAGTTCGTCGCGTTGTCGCAGTATATTTCTTTGGGTAGTCCTCTCCTGGCAGCAAACCTTTTAATAGACATAAGAAAAGCATCAGAGGAAAGATCAGAGACTAATTCTAAATGTACTGCCTTAGATGTAAAGCAAACGAAAACCGCTATGTACATTTTCAATGGTGGGCGCCCACGTATTCTCAAAGACACGTCAATAGGCCCACAGTAGTCGACTCCGACTATTAAAAATGGACCCGAAGCTCTCACTCTATTAGTGGGTAAATTTCCCATTATTTGGGACATAAGCTTCGGTTTATAGCGGAAGCAATGTACGCATTTGCTAACTATCCTCTTGCATTCTTCTTTCGCATTCATCAACCAAATATTCTCCCGCGAAAGAGCTATAAGTGCTTTCGTACCAGCATGGCAATTCTCTAAATGTAAGTTTCGCAAATAAAGCGTGACAAAGCTATTTCTTTTCGGTAACAATAGTGGAAACTTGGTATTATACCCCAAGTCTGCATTTAGCAGTCTTCCACCTACCCTTATCAATGAAAACGATTTATCTTCCTCAACAAATGTGTGCATAAATGGTGTTAACCTCTGGATATTAGAGGGCAATACAAGAGATTTCTGAAGCTTAAGTATCTCCTCAGAAAAGTTAGTTTTCTGGATCGTTTCTACAAGTCGAAAGAAGGCCCATTTCAATTCGATTGCAGTAGGTTGACAATTTTTCACGACTTTGCGTTTCTTAAGGATGTCAACAAATCTGACCACAAACGCAGTGACTCGTAATAATTTTCCATACGAGGAATACTTTTCTATGAGATCCAACAAGCAATTTTGTGAATCCTCTACTGCAAGAAATACATTTGTTTTCCTTTTTTCCAATAGTATTTGGTTCTCTGTTAACTCGAAATGTTTATTAACAGGCCAGGAAGAACTGTCATCTAATAAGAATGACGGTCCCTCAAACCAGATCGATTGCTTCAATTCCTGGACGTCGCATCCCCGAGAAACAATATCAGCTGGATTATGGTCAGTTGGCACATGTCGCCATGAAATTTTTTCTGACCACTCCTGAATCTCAGCTACTCTATTCGATACAAAAGTAGCAAGGGAGGATGGATGGGTCTTTACCCAATGTAGAGTTATTTCCGAATCTGTCCAGAAATAAACTTGATCGATCTTAAATTTGAACATGAGCTTAATTCGAGCCCACAACTTAGCCAATAGGTGTGCAGCACACAGCTCAAGTCTCGGAAGAGATTTTGTCTTGAGTGGAGCAACTTTAGATTTTCCAGTGAGTAATCTGACAGTAACTTTGCCAGATTCGAAACTTCTTACGTAAATGCAACACCCATATGCTCGCATTGAGGCATCAGCAAATCCATGTATTTGAATGTTTGCTGTGGAAGTTGTTTGGACGAATCTTGGGATTGTTATTGAATCGATCTCCATTAAATTAGATTTGAGATTTTCCCATGAAGTATCAAGTCTCATGGGAATCGATTCATCCCAGTCAAGTTTTAGAATCCAAAGTTCTTGTAGTAAGATCTTGGATTTTATACCAATAGGGCACAATAGTCCGAGAGGATCAAATAACCGAGAAGAAACTCCGAGAAGAAACTCCTTTTCGTAGCTTTCAAATCTTTGAAAGAATTCTCTAAATGAAACTTTAATGAATCATTCTTCGGACTCCAATGTAAGCCCAAAGCCTTAGCAGAATCGGAATCGCTGTGCAATAGCTTTTCACTTTGCAGAGTACTAATAAATTTAGGATGATTTGAAAACCATTTCGCCAGATTGAAACCAGCTGAACTTAGGATCTCGGTGACTTGATTACGAATTGTAATCAGATCCTCGTAACTTTCACCACCGGTTAACAAATCATCAACGTAAAAATCACTGCGAACAACTTTCGAACCAATAGGCAAAGTCTCTTTGTACAAATCGCTTAACTCAATCAGACATCTTATAGCTAGAAATGGGGCAGAGGCTGTGCCATAAGTCACAGTGTTTAATCGAAACACTTGTAAGCTATCAGATGGATTCTGTCTCCAAAGGATTAATTGAAAATTCCTATTATTATCGTCGATCAAGACTTGACGATACATTTTCTCGATATCTGCAGTGATTACGTACCGATGAAGCCGAAAACGGATGAGTGTAGAATACAATTCTTCTTGAATGGTGAGACCAACCATTAACAAATCGTTCAGTGATACATGAGAAGAAGTTCTACACGAAGCATCGAAAACTACTCGAAGTTTAGTAGTTGTACTTTGAGGCCGCAGAACACATTGGTGGGGTATAAAATAATGAGGAGAAACAGGCATATTATCCAAAAGTGACATATGTCCCAAATTGAAATACTCTTTCATAAAGTCATGATACATATACCTCATCGTGTCGTCCTTAGACAGTCTTCGTTCCAACGAAAGGAATCGTCTTTTCGCGACTTCGAACGAAGAACCTAACACTTTTGCATCAGACTTGAAAGGCAGTGAGACTACAAATCGTCCTGACGCTAAACGTCGTATTGAATTTCTAAATTTATCCTCACATTGTTGCTGCTCCTCTGAATAAATTTTCCTTGATTCATTTGGAAGTTCCTCCAGTTCCCAGAACTTCCTAACTATTGAATCAATATTGCTCTCGTTTTCTATCGAAGTACTCAAATGACAAACGCTAGAATTAATGGAGCCCTTTGATTGATTGCATTTGCCAGTGACAATCCAACCAAGTGAAGTTTTCTGAAGGATTGGAAGGCTCGGGCCAGATTTTATCTGACCAACACACTTTAACTCGAAGAAGATTTCTGCTCCGATAAGCAAATCAATTTTGCGTGGTTTATGGAAGCACGGATCAGCTAACTTTATATTGTTAGGAATATGTAAACCGGTTGTATTTATAACACTATCAGGTTGGAAATTAGTTATTGAACTCAGTACCCAAAATTTCGCATTAAATTGAGTTATAGAGTTAACTCTCGACGTGACAGTTAAATTAACGCAAGATTTCGAAAGTGAATTTGCTTGACCAATGCCAGTTAAATTCAGTCTGCCTCCTTCTCTTTTTAAACGAAGTAGCTGCGCAAGTTCCTCAGTTATTAGATTTGGTTGAGATCCGGAATCCAAAAGTGTTCTCGCTGGTATCAATTTACCAGAGCTACTTCTTACACTGACTACTGCTGTCGCGAGAATAACTCTCTCATCGGACGAAGAATAGTTCACCGATCCATGTGAAGTTGATGATTGTTCAGTGTAGATGTTATTTGAACTTGCACTTGTAATGTACCTATGTAGCAATGAATTGTGTGAGCTACCACAAATTCTACATTTGGATGAGGTACACTTCGCTACTGTATGTCCCCTTTTCAGACAATTTATACACGCTGGCACTGATTTAATAAAGTCAAATCTTCGACTTACTGGCTCAGCAGTGAATGAAGGGCAATTATTAATATTATGCTGAACAGATTTACAAAATAAACATTTGTCAGCAGACAATTTAGATTTCGATACATTTAGTGAGGCTCTATTATTTCTCCTCGGAAAATGTTCAGTTCTTTGATTATCAAACCTCGGCCTTGAACTTGAAGACTCATCAGCTGCAATATGCTGATATCGTTTGTTCAAGGCGGATTCACAGTCTGACCAAAGGGGAAGTTTATCAAAGTCAAGCTGTTCTTCCCATTTCGATTTGGTGACTGGGTCCACTTTTGACATCACTAAATGTATAGGGATGGCATTTGTAATCTTTTTATCGTCACCAATTGACAATAAAGAATCGTATATCACGGATACTGTGTCTATCATGCTTCGCAAAGCACTAGCCGAAGGTTTTGCAATTTGTGGCAAATCGAATAGTTTTCTTATGTTGTCAAAAAATATAAGACATTCATTGTCATAAACCTTCTTCAGACTGGCTATTGCTTTGGGGTAATTTTCTTCCGTAATCTGAAAAGCTTTTACCGTACCCAAAGCTTCGTCGAACAAGCATGATATCAAATGATTAAATTTCTCAATGTCTGTCAACGTCGGATCATTGTGGACCAAATTCTCAAACAAACTCATAAAGTTTTTATAATCGGAATATTTTCCGCTAAATTTGGGAAGTTTCATGTTTGGGAGCCTCGACTGATGTGGTTGTCCGAAAAAGGACACTTCTGGCACATTTGATTGCCTATTCTTAGACAGGAGGCTCAAAAATAATGATTTTGTGGTCACACAAATGTCCTCAAGCTGAGCTCTGTCATCGTTTTCGGGATCCAAATTATCCACATCGGACTGGAGCTTCATAGCTTGGTCAATATAACCTTTCAATATGTCCAATCGACATTCCAACTCGATTGGATTAAAGGAAATCGTCTTTTCCACAATGGATTGACGAATTCGAACTATGTTCTCAACAATTTTCGATTTCTTCGAAATCAACTTCTCCAAACTTTCCGATTTGGAGGGAGAATCTTGTCTCTTCCTACTAGTCATTTTCAATTAACTTATGAAATCAAAGCAAATCGTAAGAAACCAAATAAATTTATTGGTTAAATGAAATTCCCAAAGGTCGAATGATTTGCTTTGGACTAGAAGAGTTAACGAACTTATCAAACTCTCGTCGATTACAAAAATATTCGGGTCTGTGTTCTATTCTAGTTTCGTTATCGCGGTTTCCCTAGATGCTGGTTCCACAGTCAAAATAACTAAATAGCAATATATGTATATTTTCCTCACAGCCTTTGATAAATGTAAAATTTATCAAGTCAAATGATGAATTTGTTCTTTCCTTTATAAAACAACAATCAAACAATTAACTAAAATTGTATCGAATTGTTGTCTGGAAATTAAATTCCGTATACAGTGTGAATATTCCCACTGTAAGCAGCTGTGCAATATATAATTTATAAGCCGCTGTGAAATGTATATACTGTGAATGGTAAGGGAACGACGGAATGGAACACTGATCATATGCAATCTATATTCAGCGAACCAAAACAAGAACAAGCGAAAAAACAATTTGGTAAAAATAAAAAATTGTAAAAATAATTCGCGAATATATCCGTAAAAATTTTCATAGAAAATGTAAATTATTTTAAATAAATGTAATGACGGTAGAAAGTTCGGTGCATATATATACAAATAATAATTAAAATAATTACTTTCGCGTTGAATAGTAATTTATACGCAATTGTGTGTACGACAACAAAAAAAAACACGGTTTTCACAAGATAAGGGCGGTAAATATATAAAGTTCAATTCTAAAGGTAAATAAATGAATAATTTCAAATATCTAAAAGTATAAAATATATTATTTGTGTTCAAACTCAAGTTGCGAAACAGTTTTTGAATAGATTACAAAAACCTCTTAAATTTGAGTAACTTGCAAATTTAAGGAACCAACACAAATATATTTTATACTTGTTACCTCGGATTCGGAACTAATGTCGGAAGTGCGTTCCTTTTTACAGATGATACAGCGGCAACGGGGCATCTGTGCAGAAATTAGAAGTCTTCCTTCAAAATAGTGGGTTGAGGGTTGATTCGATGGCCTGATGTCCTCTTGATATGATGTGATTTGTATTTTATAGGTATCTGTTTTTGATTTTTTACCACACTACACTTTGTTGTTTTCTAATTTGTAATCTCTTTTACTTCTATATTTCTATATATAGGTATATATATATTTTATATTTTCAGTTAGATATTTAATTTTCCCACTGTTTTTATTTTCTAATTTATGTAAAATGATATATTATCTTTTTTTTATGATATTTTAATTTGTGCACTGTATTTTTTTTTTTTTTTTTTTATTTTGTATATTTCTGTGTCTATTGTTATTGTTGGTTATTTTTAATTTTGTTATTTTGTATTTTATTTTATTTTTCTGTATGTTTATTTGTATGTTTTCACAGCAATAACCAATATATGTATATATAGTTAATTTTGTTTTTATATTTTTGTATGTTTATTTGTTATAATTTTTCTGTTTTATTTATTTCACTGATAACA
Source organism: Sarcophaga subvicina (assembly GCA_936449025.2). Classification (NCBI taxonomy): domain Eukaryota; kingdom Metazoa; phylum Arthropoda; class Insecta; order Diptera; family Sarcophagidae; genus Sarcophaga; species Sarcophaga subvicina. The sequence goes on from OW388084.2 coordinate 81,187,146, forward strand.
CTTTGTTTTTTATGTTTTATTGTTTTGCGAATCACTTAAATTTTTTAAATTCTATGTAATTTATAAAATTTTATCACTCGCGAACATATGTAAATTTTAAATATCTTATAAAACTTTTACCGCGAGTTTGGTCTTTTTATCGAAAGAATTTGAAATAAATTATCAAATTTTTTTTTTTTAATTCACTATGTCCCTGCTCGGGCGCCAAAATGTTTTTCCCTTAATCTTTTTTAAGGGCGAATATTAAATTAAACAATTTATAATTTAATATAAAATTGGGCACTTAGTAAATTTAAAACAATCGTGAGATTAAGACCAAAATTCCGAATTTAAAGGATCAGACCGATGTCGATTATGTTTTTAGTTCAACTGAATTCATTTATTTTATATTTCTTAAATCTAACTTATTCTATGTATTTAATCCTAACTGTATTATGTATTCAGCAACTCCGTTGCTTTATCTAACCTTGGACTACCTGTATTCTATATTATTTGTTCATTCACCTTAACGCTACTTTATTAATTATATTATTTTACATTAGGGTAGTTCCTACTTCTAGTATTAGTATTATTATTGTATTATAAATTCATTTTTTATTATTATAGGTATTAGGTATTAGGTATTACTTATATTTAAAAGTTATTTATTTATATATAGAAGTTAATATAGTATATTAATGGGAGCCAACAGGGACCGCCAATCAGGAATGAAATTAACACCCACAATGTGGGTGGTGTGAGCAGTTTGGTTGTAGTCCTGACTAAAGAATAACAATGACCACCTAAGTAAGTACGTTCATTGTATCATTACTATTAACCTCAATGCTGTTTTAATGCGGTCTTCAAAACAACAAATTCTTGTGACAAGAGAACGTCTGGTGATGTTGGAAACGTTCATGCGTATGAAATAATCCTTACAAAGGTAATCCTTGAAAGGTAGTTCTTGTGATGACTGTTAGGGACAGAAATCAACAGGACAGGATATATGCTTTTGTGCGACTGGGCAGTTATGTGGATTAAATATTGGCTACTCGAGAATACTGAAGCAATTTTAAAGTTATTGACATGACTCCATACATGGTTATCCAGGAAGTTCAAGACACTGGTTTCGCATAGAGATGACTGGAAAAATACTTGTTACTCATTTCGGATTATTAGGCACAACACTATATACTATCATACTGATCCCTAGAAGTAGTTTTGCTGACATGAGTCTCTCCACCAGATGACAGTGGCGTACAACATTCACATCATATGGATATCCAATACAATGGTATTTCAGCAAGATACAGTGCGAATGAAAGGATTAAGAAACTGCAAGCTTAGGTTTGATGGTGTAGTAATAGATTCTGTCAATGTCTACAAACAGCTACGGATACGGGCATCAAATCAAAGTTTAGGGAATGCGGACAGTTATCTCAAACCACATGCACACATCTGTTACTGGACACCTCATTCTGGAAACATATTTCGAGCCCCTTTGGGGTTGTTCATACAGCCAATAATATTTAAAGGATTTGCAGAGACAAGAAAGAACGAGAAACTTTTCTACACCTAAGCTCAGTAAAATGTTCTATGAGATGGATGGTAATACACAACTGCCTTAGTGTCACATACACGTCTTAGTACACGAATGCAATAAATTTTGGAAACCTACCGAGTACTTATTGTCAAAGCTTTAGTGTACGCACAACAACAGTAAATTTATTGCCACAGTCTAAAAGTACATAGTAGAGCCGTACTTATAACATAATAATGATGATTATTATCGCTACTACTACAATGTCATCCAGTACATACATACATATACACGCATTTCATATATACACATGTACATTTTTAGCGTGAAGAACAATGTGATTTCAATGGTATGAATAACATCCGTTTCAAATGAGTGCTAATGTTCGTGTATGTAAATATAATCGTAAACAGATTTACAACAGTTAAGTAACAAGCAGAAAGAATGTTGCTTGCGGCTGTATATGAGTAGCTGTAGAGACGTATTAGAACCACGCGTACAAATAAAGTGACCACTATTTTATGCATCAAATGCCTCAACGTGAAATTATACGGAGTATTTTGGAGAATAAGAGTATCAGGGATAAGACCATACTGCCCTTTCTCTTGCTAGTGTGAGGGAGACAGAAAGGTTACATGCTGGTTTACACCTGCGGTGTTTTAACTTTATCGAACGGTGGTATATATAGATTCGATTCAGTGTTACAGCAAATCGATTATAATACCTACGAGAGAACCAAGTAGCTCATGCGACCCTCATTTATTTGGCAGTTCCAAAAACTAAATTCATTTTTTCATGAAGTTCAGGTTTTAATTGAATATTTAAAACGAGTTTTTAAATTTTGAACCAGTATCTACCAGCATCAAAGCTACCACTCTAACCTATCTATCCTGTCTTTCATTAAGTGCTTCCTATCTTTAATTTAAAATAAAAGAAAGTGTGTGTGAAATATCATCAATTTCAAATCACACGATTTCGGTGACCAGTTCACATAAACTCAATATAAGATGATCATTCCCTTAAATAGCTCGTACAGAATATCCAATGTGGAATAAGTTGTGCGGAACGTAGCGCCGTTTTCCAGTTCATCCAATTCAGGCCAAAAAAGTTTTATAGCGTTGACAGTGATGACCAGGCCAATATTGTTCTACGGATCGATGATGTCGCCTGCCGAAAATGTACCCAAAAAAGTGTCTTTTTCGGAATGCATTTGAAACTCTAGGGGGTTAGTATCGTTCCAAATTCGATAATTTTTTTTAATCACGTATACATTTATTATCATTGTAATCGTTGGAGATGATTCTTCCCATTTGGATAAAAAAATTTTATTATTTGCACGTGTTGTTGAACGCTGTATTAGTCCATGGTGATTTGGCAAAGTAGACTGCATGAATGACAAATAATTTGATAGAAGCGGCGTCAGGAAAATGACCGTTATTTGCTGTCATGGCTTGGAAGTTCCTGTGGAAATCCCATTTAGAAATGTATGCCAAAAGATCTTTAAACAAGTACAAATGCAAAATGTCTTTACTTAACAGCAAAGTAAGGAAGAGTTAATCAACCTACAGCAGCGTAATGTCTGTGTTTCAAGTTGTTCTTATTTAACTGACCAAATACGTCATCGTTGTCTTTTTGGCTTCCAATACTTAGTATATGTTTAAAAAGAAGTTCGTTGCATTCTTTTAATATTCCACATAATCTATGCCAATATTTTCTTTTCTAATGAAATTTTCCAGACAAACACAGTGGACAGCAAATAAAAAATGAAAAACTTCAAAAAGAAAGCAAAATTTTGAAAAGAAAAAAGGGGAAAGAAATACATGCAGTCTTCATACAATTTAATCAATTAATTAGAAATACATTGTATTATGCGACACAGGGCCAAAATATAACGATAAAACTATAATGTAGAAATAAAGGACCACAGACTTCAGTATTACATTCACATACACTCACATCTGCATGATTTTTACATTAAATCGAAATTGGGAGCCAAAACGGACATTTGTATACAAGAATTCAAATTTTCTGCACCAAGGTCAATTTCTTCATTTAAAATCTCGATCGCTGATGATAACTACGACCTTATTGTTAACCCGAACTTCTGGCCTGTAAATACTTATGTTCGTGGTTATACTTTTAGACAAAAAACCAGAAACAACTATGAATCGAATATTGCCCGTTTACCATCAAGTAATGTACCTACGTCAAAAAACTAATGACCTCCAATAATTTTCTGAATATTATATACCAGAATGCACGTGGCTTAAATACTAAATTAACAGACCTTTTAGTTAATAGCCATGATCTTACATATGATGTTATTATCTTCACTGAAACCTGGCTTACTGACGATATTTTTAATGCTGAAATTCATTGTGACAAATATCAGATATATCGATTCAACCGCAAGTCGTTGTAAAATTAAAAAAGTCTAAAGTCTACTTTACTTGTTCATATATTCCTCCTGATTCTGACTCTGCTGTTTACTCTGATCATACTGACGCAATAACATCTGTTGTCCAATGTGCTAAAAAAAGGTGATTCTGTTTTTGTTATGGGTGATTGTAATCTACATGTACCTGATATGTCTTATTTAATTCCGATTAAAAATAAGACTTGCCATGACGAATTCCTAAATGATATTTTTGGACTATCACTGTATCAAATAGACTCATTTTGTAATGATAATTTGGAAAAATACTGGATCTTGTATTTGTTAACGATGTTAATCACTGTAGTATTTTACTACACTTTAACTGTAAATAAGGTAAGAAGCACTCTTGGCTTCATAAAACGTTAGGCAAAGGAATTTACTGATCCATTTATTACTAAACAGTTATACGTATCGCTTGTCAGACCAATTTTGGAGTATGGATCCGTCGTATGGGATTCTCACTATAATGTTTACAACGAACACATCGAATCTGTTCAGAAACAATTTCTACTCTTCTGCTTGCGTGGCCTTGGATGGAATTACTTTGATATGCCTTCATATACTAGCAGACTGGCTTTAATAAAACTGCCTACCCTTAAGAGTCCTCGAACAATGTTAAATATATCCGTCATGGTTAACCTGACCAATAATAATCTTTGCTGTGAATTTCTGTTAAGATCTATTAAATTCAATGTTCCTCGTCGTAACTTCCGCTGTTATCACCTTATTTATATTCAATTCTGCAGAACTAATTATGCTGTTGCTGATCCGTTAACTAGAATTTGCCGTCAATTATTTGTCAGACTTTGTTGATTTTTCTTTAAATTCTTGCGTTATAAAACGGAACATTATTGTTTTCCTCAATTCGTAACTTTTCATATTTTTATTGTAACTATTACTTGTATTTTTGAAGAATCTGATTGTCATCCTATTTAATTTTATTCGATTTGTGTTATTAGTCAGTAAGGAATTTGTCCATTGACTTAAATAAATAAATAAATGAAAGTCCCTAGTTGGAATCCTAACTCCAATCTCTTATTGAGAACCTTACGAAATATGTATCAAAAAAAAAAATTCTCACACCACCAATGTTGAAACCATGTGTGGCGGGACATACATATGTACATACAGATTGGAGAAACTTTTCTTTAAAATTTTACTTACTCTCAGCGTTTTTGCCAGAAGACTTTTTTATTTAAGTTAAATTCCTAGATTACGTTATAAATAACGTCGTCCCTACAGTAGAATTTCTGGCTGTATCCTATGTTGCAAAGAGTTTCAAGTCTTATGCCCACAGACATTACTCGCTCTTTCCCTCACACTATAAACTTTTTTGTTAGAAAATCTCAACATCACTTAAAAAACTTTGATTGATTGTAAAATGTTGGGGTTCCTTTATCTCTGACCATTTTTATAATCATGCATTATACCCCTGATGAAATATTTATGGCCCAAGTAAGATGATTACATCTATGTATGAGTTTAATAGGAATATTAAATATTAAAAAAGTTTGCCCTTTTATAAATCCAGTTTGATGCAGAGATATTGCAGTATGATCTTTTTAAATATGAAATACCATTCTTATAATCACTCTCTATGCCACATAAACCATGAACCAGACTCAGCATTCTGTACATATTTAAATTGGGGTGCACCACTATGATTGAAGCTAAAACGCAGTTGAACCGAATAAATCTAAAGCCAGCCATCTGTACAAATGTTTATAGGTCCCTTTTATAAAAGGTAATATACATATACACACTTGACCGAACACATATGTATGTATGTACATGGGGCTTGGCTTCGGGCTACCATGGGGGTCAGTAGGTGGCGGATAACTGAACGGCCTATCCCAGGTAGGTTAGCTGCGAATAACCAATAAGCAGTCCCCGACCAAGAGCGGCAGATACGGAGGCGTACTACAAAAAGGTACAAGTGACCGAAGACGTTATCTGCGACATGGCGAATCGATGCCGCCATTAACTAGGCATCATCCCACAGGGGGTTCCCTCAAGAGATGGGAAAATAGGAGAGTAACGACTCCACCGAAGCGGCGAACTACGACGCCCTTGATTGGGGCATTAGAACCGAGCCCGGTAAGGTTCTAATTATGGTATACCGGAAATTGAATTTGAATTGGTGATATAGGCTGACGATGGCAGTATTCCGGCACTTTAGTAAGCGGTGTGATAGCTGGCTGAAATGGCTGTCGGGCTAATGCTGTCATTGCCCCCGCCCCGTTAAAATGATGGCAAGTCTGTCGGTACGTTCCTGATTTATCACCGTTAAGTTGGTGTTGTAGGACCAGATGTGAATCCCTGGTTTACGTCGACCTGGCTCTGAACACGTATTCCCATGAGGTTACGTGTCAACCCTCGCGTGGCCTCCCTGCTTTTGCATAGATAACCACGGGGTCTTTTGTGACGACTACAACGATGGATTAGGATAGCGGCCGGGAGTTGGGGCCCTAATGAAATGATTAACAACAAAAATAAACCTACAAATAAGACGACGAACGATATGAATACCTTGGAGCTGAACGCTTTCGGGCAGAGCTCAAGGATTTTAAGATCTCCTGTGCGGAATCGGGAAATGAACCCATTCGGCCAGAGTACGAGGACTCCGAGATCCCCAGTGAATGGAGAATCTTCAGGATTGGTGGCATCGGGGTCGGAACCGAGGCGAAGCAACCCGACGGCATCGACCAGCGGGGTTTTTGGTCAACTCGGAGACCAAATTAGGAGCCTAGTTGATATGATGGAGGATGGAAAGAGGAGATCAATCCACCAGCCGATGAGAGATGCAATTGACTCTATTAAGACCCTATACGACCTGTACGCAGGTGAATTGAGGGGGCAGTCAACTGATGAGAAGAGTTGCAGCAGTTCTGCAACTCAAACTTCGCCCTGGATGAGAAATCAGGAGGGCAAGAGGAGACAGGAGGAAACTGTTGAGACTCCCGAAGCAAAGAGGAGAACTCCAAATCCTGCACCGAAAGCTTTGGTTAGGAGGACTACTGAGACGACTCTGAGTCAGCAGGTAAACGCTCAGGAATCGACTGGAGAGCCAGGGTGGCAAAAAGTCACTAAAAAGAAAAAGAAGGAAAAGAAACCTCAGGAGAGGAAAACAAAGCCTGATGCGATAACGATAGCAACGAGGGATGACACATCGTATGCTGACATTTTGAGGAGGGTTAAAACGGACCCTAAGCTCTGTAAATTAGGTGAAAACGTGACGAAAATTCGGAGAACCGTCAAAGGGGAGCTACTACTTCAGCTCGGCAAGAACGGCGAGCGAACGGAGGACTTCAGAGGAGCCATTGGAGAGCTCCTAGGGGAGTGCGCGACTGTCCGCGCTCTAAAGGAGAGGAAGACAATTGAGATAAAGGACATTGATGAGATCACGGAGAAGGGAGATGTATATAACGCAATACAGAACATTCCAGGTCTTGAGGGCTTCGCTGAAGCCGACATAGTTGGTCTCAGGAGGGCATACGGTGGGACACAAACGGCCACAGTGAGCCTTAGTGCAGAAGGTGCAGCTATTCTCCTGAAGGAAGGTAGAATTAGGATCGGCTGGGTCATATGCAGGATTCGCGAGAGGAACATTCCGACGAAATGCTTCCGATGCTTGCAGTTTGGACATATAGCCCGCCTGTGCAAGAGTAAAGTTGACCGCTCGGGAACATGCCGCAAGTGTGGACAGGACGGTCACATTGCTGGGAATTGCGAACGGGAACCACTCTGCATGTTCTGCAAAGTGGACAACCCAAAGTTCGCCAAACATATCGCGGGGAGCAGGAAGTGTCCTCAGTTTCAAAGCGCTCTTAAATCGCGATCTAGGAGATGAAGTTAATACAAATTAATCTGAATCATTGCGAAGCAGCCCAGGACCTATTGGTCCAGAGAGTAAAGGAGGAGAATATCGATGTCGCAATCATAAGCGAACCTTATAGAGTACCGATGAATAGTACTTGGATCACGGACGGATCTAGTACTGCGGCTATATGGACTTGTGGTTCATTACCCTTCCAGCAAACCTATGCGCGGGACATTGGTTTTGTTATGGCCAGGATAAAGGGAGTTTTCGTCTACAGCTGTTACGCCCCCCCGAGGTGGTCAATGGATGAGTTCCAACATATGTTGGAGAGGCTGGCGTCACACGTGCGCCTGAACACCCCCGTTATTATTGGAGGAGATTTTAACGCTTGGGCGATCGAATGGGGTAGTAGATATACTAACGCCAGGGGTCGCTGCCTCTTGGAAACATTCGCTTCCCTTCCTGTGGCGCTGATGAATGACGGAAGAGGAAGCACATTTAGGAGAGCTGGTTCGAGCTCGATAATAGATTTGTCGTTCGTGAGCGATGGCCTTGTTTCGCGGACCGCATGGAGGCTAACTGAGGACTTCACGAATAGTGACCATCAGGCAATCGTGATGACGGTTACTGGGTGCAACACGAGAGGAAACGGATTGCCGAAGTTTACGGGACCTAAATGGAAGGACTCCCGCTTTGACGAGGAGACGTATAGATTGATGTTGTCGTCTTTTCATACGACTGGCAGCACGGTCGAGGAATTAGTGAGCGGCGTATACGAAATGCTCAACACTGCATGTGATGCTGCTATGCCTAGGAGAACTGTGTGTAGGGGACGTTCCCCCTGCTACTGGTGGAATAACGAGATTCGAAGACTGTGGTCGGCGTGCTTTGGGGCGAGAAGACGGGCCCAGCGCACGAGAGGAAGACCGACATGGGAAGTCGAACGGGCTTCATATGAAGATCTAAGGCGTCAACTTAGAAGAGCCATTAAAAGGAGCAAGAAACTATCCTTTCAGCGGATATGTCAGGAAGCTGACATCAATCCTTTTGGGACGGCGTACAGAGTCGTCTGCAAGAGAATCGGTGCTCGAGAACAGCCTAAACTAGGTTGTCCAGTTTTGCTACGGGAGATCATTGGTACATTATTCCCACGTGGCCAGCCCTACACTTTTATAAGTAGGGAGCCGGAGGCCATTCATACCATACCCGAGGTAACAGGAGAGGAGGTACTCGCAGCATGCACTAGACTAGGAGATAGGAAAACACCAGGGCCAGATGGAATCCCGAATAGGGCACTTAAGGCGGCTATCCGGCTCAGACCGGATACGTTCGCCAAGGTGTTCCACAAATGCTTCGTCGAGGGTGTTTTTCCACGTAGGTGGAAGCAGCAGAAATTGGTTCTCATTCCAAAACCTGGTAAACCGCCAGGGGAACCATCGTCGTATCGGCCCATCTGCCTACTTGACACGATGGGAAAAATATTGGAGAGGATAATATACAATCGACTACTAACATGTGCTGAGGCAGGAGGAGCTCTCTCGGACCTGCAATACGGATTTAGGAAAGGACGGTCCACTGTTGACGCGATAAGGAGGGTGGTCGACATTGCAAGAGATGCAATAGAGGGCGAAAGATGGAGATTTGGCACTAATGAATACTGCGCGGTTGTCACACTTGACGTTAAAAACGCGTTCAACTCGGCGAATTGGGGGCGTATTATGAGAGCCCTCTTTAACATGGCTACGCCGCCATACTTAATGGAGATTCTGAATAATTACTTTCAGGACAGGAAGCTAATATACCTAACGGATGAAGGAGAGCAGGAATACGTAGTGACGTCGGGAGTCCCGCAGGGCTCCGTACTTGGGCCACTACTATGGAACATTATGTACGATGGAGTACTTCGACTGCGATTGCCAAGCGGGACTACAATTGTGGGCTTTGCAGATGACATTGCCATAGTCTCGGTAGCTAAAACGGTAGGAGAAATAGAGGAGAAAACGAACACAGCGATTCGAAATGTTGGAGCATGGCTGGATGAGGCAGGTTTGACACTTGCTGCACATAAAACGGAGGCCGTCTTGATAAGCGGTCGGAAGATAGTGGAGAAGATGGAAGTGACCGTTGGAGGCACAAGGATCGAATCGAAGAGGGCGATAAAATACCTGGGCGTGATTATCGACGACAGGTTGAACTTCAAGGAGCACGTGAAATACATCGGCGAAAAAGCATCTGTAACACAGGGAGCACTGGCGAGGATGATGCCAAATATTGGAGGACCAGGTCCATTCAAAAGGAGGATAATTTCGGCGGTAATAACGTCGATAATGCTGTATGCTTGCCCAATATGGTCGGAGGCACTCTCCGTGGGGACGACAAGGAGGATACTGTCCTCGGTGGCTTCAGGACAGTGTCTGATGAAGCGGTATTGGTGTTGGCAAAGACAATACCAATAGACATATTGGCGGATGAGATGAGGAGGATATACCTTCGCCGTCTCGAGCACCCGGGACGAATAGCAGCTATAAAAGCGGAGGAACGAAGGACTTCCATGCACAAATGGCAGTCACGATGGGAAAGCAGTTTAAAGGGAAGATGGACATTTCGCCTTATCCCTGATGTAACTCTTTGGATGAATAACAAACATTGCGAGCTGAACTACTACGTGACTCAGTTCCTAACTGGTCATGGGTGCTTCAGGAAGTACCTGCACAGATTTGGTCATGACACTTCTCCTATATGCCCAAACTGTGTAGATGAGGAGGAAGATGCGGAGCATATTCTAATATGCTGTCCCAGATTTAGATGGCCCGGGGAAACGAGTTTAGGACCAAACCGGCTAATGGAAGTGCTGTTGAATCGTAGGACTCTATGGAGTCAATATAGTCAGAGAATGGCTGAAGTTTTGATAGTACTCCGAAGACTGGAGGAACAGAGGCGAAACTTGAATTAACGAGATAAAGCTTTCAAGCTAACCAGCTCTCCGCGAAGTAATACCTTACGGCAGTCCCGCGGAGGGAGAGTGGTTGAAGTGTGTAGGGGGTGGGTTTAGTACGTAGGCACCAGTGATGGTGAATCGTGCACTCTTTTGTTGGAACAAAAGTGTCTTTCGAAGATTCCCACCTCCGGCTCAAGACAAAAAAAAAAAAAAAAAAAAAAATATGTATGTATGTATGTATGCACATGAACACTATTTCCGATTTTCCTATTTTAACGGCTAAAAACATGATGGTATGCATACAAAATATTTCGTTGACTGCCCTACCAGAACATAACTAGTAAAATGACTAGTTATTTGACTGTAAATTGTGACGTATAAACTAGTCACAACTTCCCATCAAGTTATTAAGGGCAATGTGAAAAACTTGACGTAAACATTCGTGTACATGTGATTTTGCCTCTCTTTCTAACATATGAATTCTTTCGCCTGTAAAACATATATCTAACCTGCTCACTCTTGCGCTATTTGAAGTCACAAATAACTAGTTAACTGGTTACACTTGACTATAGTCAAGTATAGTTGAGTAGTCACAGTTGACTAGTTAACTGGTTACACTTGACTATAGTCAAGAATAGTTGACTAGTCACAGTTGACTAGTTAACTGGTTACACTTGACTATAGTCAAGTATAGTTGACTAGTTAACTGGTTACACTTGACTATAGTCAAGAATAGTTGACTAGTCACAGTTGACTAGTTAACTGGTTACACTTGACTATAGTCAAGAATAGTTGACTAGTCACAGTTGACTAGTTAACTGGTTACACTTGACTATAGCCAAGAATAGTTGACTAGTTAACTGGTTATACTTGACTATAGTCAAGTATAGTTGACTAGTTAACTGGTTACACTTGACTATAGTCAAGTATAGTTGACTAGTCACAGTTGACTAGTTGACTAGTCACAGTTGACGCATCATACCCCCTTACAAAAGAAAAATGTTTTTTGTTTTGATATATTTTTATTAAAAAAGATATTTTATTTTATAATTAAATAAATATAGTTATTATTTACATATAATTATTTCGAAAATTAATCTACTTCTTGGCGGCAGCTAACAATTTGAATGATCCAGAAGCACGCTTACCTTTAGTTTGGATTAATTTTCCACTGGTAACAGCACAGTCAATTTTTGGGCATCTACCTTATATGTATATGCTGGCGAGGTATTACTTAATAGCTGGCAAAGATGAGCTTCCACATTCCTTCAATGTTTTAATGGCAGCATCTACCAATTGGAACACTATACAAAAAAGTAATCAGAAATTAGAGGACTTAATATTCACAAATAAATCACACAAAATAAAATACTTTCCTTCCTTGTTGCCTGTCCGACTTCTTACTCTTCTTGATTCACTTTCCTTTTTCTCTTCACACTTTAATTAAATTCACATTTTGTTTCTCTTTTTTCCACGAGCTTCAAATTTTCAATTTAAATTTTATATTATTCCATTCTTCACAGTTTTTTCACAAAAGTTTTGTGGGAGTAGCTTTGTTTTCAAAGCCTACTACGATTGAGTTTTTGAAATTAATAAATATTAACAAATACAACTCTGTAGCTTAAAAAGTCAAATAAAAACTACATGTGTAGTAGTAAGTAAGTTTTGTTTGTGTTAGTTTCGGTCATTAATTTCTTGTAGGGTGCCATCAATCTTCATTTTAGGAAAACTTGTTTAAATTTGTCTAAACTACACGCACTAAAGTTTAGCACATATATTTGGAGGTGTGTGTGTATATATGTAGTTAGGTATGGCGTATTAAAAGGGTTTGTACTACATATGTATATGAACTAAAAATAGGGGAACCAAAAAAGCCGTAAATATTCAATTTAATATCAATGATGCATCTTCTTTCACGGCCAGTTAAATATTCGGAAATAATAATCGAAGGGACTGTAGTCTACAGTAGGTAGCATTTTGGAGAATACTACCTCTGGAATAAAATAAAATAAGAAATATTTTTCGGCGTCTTCCCCTTGGCAAACACTCTGACAGTAAATAAAACTGCCATAAAAAGTTCCTCATAATCTATCGTACGGAGTCGATGTTAAACTGTAAATCCCTCCACTTATTGACAAAATTAGAACGTACAACATGGGTGGTGTAAGAACCAATGTTGTAGTATTGCAATCTATGCAATCTACTAGCTTATATTTTAAAGGTTTTTAAAAGGTGAAAACGTAACAGTATATTCTCTTGAGCTCAGTTCCGATGATGCCATCGAAGGCTTTCTTCCAATCTACGAACTGTATGTACAAAGGTGTACGCCATTCAAGAGCGATTTTCCTCCGTCTTCTTTGAAGCCTTCCCTGTATTTTGCATATGATCTTAAGCAGAGTAATTCGTCTTCAGATGTCACTTGATTACCCTTCTGATTAATTCTTCTGAAACAAACATTTGGGAATACTTGTGAATGACATTTTTTAAAATAAATTTCAGAAAAACTTTACAATATCCTTTGTTTTTCCACATACAGCCTGATAACTTTAATTTCAATGCAATTTATAACGTTACGTACGTATAAATTAATACACAAAGAATATTCTGCAACAGTCTAAATCAGTGATGCTCAAAATCCAAATTTCCTATCACATGTGATAGGCAAAGAAAATTCTGCCGACGCTGCGTTGGCACACCTACACTATAAGCTTACTTGTGTGGTTTCTTATAATGATCGTGTGTTTGTTGCTTTGTTTGTTGTTTTGTGTTGAACTCAGAGAACAAAATCAATTCAGTTGATGTTTAGCACTTGATGAAGCAAGACCTCGGTATGCAACTTTTTTGAATGATTTTTTGTTTTTCTCAAATACACGCAGCAAAATGTTTGATGAAAATTGGGAATATGATTTCTTTTTTATATGTATTGTGTATTATCGCACTTTATGTCGTAATTCTTTTTGTTTTATAAAGAGACATTACGAGGCTAGCCATGCATACATACATACATACATCAATATATTCATCAATACATACATACATACACACATACATCAATATATTCATCAAGACATACATACATACATCAATATACTCATCAATACATACAGACACACATACATCAAAATATTCATCAATGCATACATACACATGTACATACATACATCAATATATTCATCAATACATACATGCATACACACATCAATATATTCATCAATACATACATACATCAATCTATTCCTCAATACATATATACATACATACATAAGTTCATTATGTAATAAAATACATGCAACACAATAAACCAATTTTTTATTATTTTCCCAGTGTACGATTCCCAAAAATTAAGTTGAATTTTGTTCTCCGCTGCTTTACCAACACAACCAAAACTATGATAGTATGTGTTTGAGCACCACTGGTCTAAATAGAGATACTTGTGCATGGCATAGGTTTAAATCCCGTTAGCGTGGTTTAACTGCACAATGCGTTTTTCGCAAACTAAAATTAAAAGATAATCAAAAGCAAGTGCAAAATGCTTTGCTTTGCTTCGATTTGATTGCGGTTGGTTGTTGCATTTGGTTTTGACAGCGATTTTCTCAGTGATAAAGACATTAGAAACCTAAAAGAAAAACTGGAAATGATTTCTTTTTTTGTTTACAAAGGAAAAGACGATTCAGTAGCAAATGGGAAAAAGAAAAAACTGCTAAATAGCGTAAAAAAAACAGTTGGCATAGAACCATTCACTGAAATAACGCATAGCTTAGCGTTAATTTGTTGCATTTTATCGTAGATAACTCAATGATTGATTGTGATTAAAACTGGTTTAGTTTGGGAAAAATTGGTAAGGCAAATCGCTACACGAAGTAGAACGCAAAGGAACACATAAGAGTATTTGGTTTTGAAGTAGAATGTGTTTTAAGCGGCCTGTATTTGAGTCCCATCGTTGCTTTATACTATTGAAACGGAATTCTAATTTAAAATTTGGTTTCATTGTGTGTATATCAGAGATCAGCAATGAATCTTTTTTCGCTACTCATAAGCAAATTTAACTACCCTGATTCAATCATACTAACTACAACGTTGATTTATAAGTACAGGTTGCAATGAGTATGCGTATAACGTTGACATCAAACTCATACCATTCGAAATATGTTTGATTCATAAGCCTGATCATTTAGATTCATAACTTTAGAAAAAATACTTATAATACTTATAAAAGATTCGACTCACTCGGTGATGGTAGTAGTAGTAGAAACCTTTTCGAACATTGCTTGTGTTGAAATTTCTATTCAATTCCCACTTTATTTTTATATGAAATGAAATTAACGTTGGTTGGTTTTTTTGACTGTTTGATGACTCTGCTTTTGTGATTTCATGTTAAAGAAAAGCAAGTGACCGACCGTCGTCTAGTAGGTAGTGTGTTGGCTTATTAGACGCAAAAGCCTGGGTTCGAGCCCCAGGCCAGGCATCAAAGACAAGATACAAAAGGTATTTTTTCGGCGACTTCCTCTCAGTAGATTTCTGGCAAAAACTCTGAGAGTAAATAAAAATTGCCATGAAAAGTTTCTCAATAAATAAAAATCTGTCGTTCGGAGTCGACTTTAAACTGTAGGTCCCACCACTCATGTATAACATTAACACATACAACATAAGTGGTGTGAGAAACTAGGACGTTGTACAATGGGTTAATTCGACCTCCGGGTACTGTACTTGTCTTAATTGACAAGTACACGTCCTCTAACCTAACCTAACCTTACCTAATATTAAAAAAAAAAAACAATAACGTAAAGGGTTTATATAATAAACGTTTAGGTAAAGCATTTTAAGTGGTATTTTATAGCTTTACACAAAAAAAAATTAAATATATTTGAGCTGAAAGTTTATATTCCTATAACGAGACATTATAATCACTCCAAACTTGTCTCGAATAATTAAATCCTTTGAGTCCATTTTGAGCAACAAAATTTGTTTAACCTCATTAGCTTCTTTCGAATATAGTAAATCCAGAGATGTTATATTCTTTGTTGTCGAAAAGAAGTGCCATAATTGCATGACCATACATTGCACTCAAACTACATGGCGTTCGCTATCTATGCTTATGGATGCCACGAAAAACAATGTCAGCCCATGTGTGTTTCGGAATGGTGCTTCACAGGTTCCAAGTTTGTACTCTGGTGATTCACTCTTATCATCACTGAATCTACATCTTAGATTCGAAGCAATTCCCATTCTGAACGAGTATACTTTGTGTTTACAGTAGCTCGTTAAATGACCGTTAGTAACTGGTCAGGTTATTCTTGAACTACCCTTTTGGTTTAAGAAAAGTTTTTAAATCTCTTTCGCTTGCTTTTCATAAACTATACTTTTTCCATTACTCAGAAATTTTTTGGTCCAATTAGCGGCGGGAAAGAAAGCGCAAATTCGCACATGATCTCTGGGTCATCTGAAGGTAACCCTTTTTTCTACATTCCCAACTAGTCCAATACTATGTTCGAATTAACCTCCAAAAGAGAGTAGACGGATGCTATGACTCAGCCTTTTTACTTTCTATCCAAGTTGGGTGACACCCGCAAGTTTCACGCTTGGGGTTGAATTATTTCATTCAGAAACCATAAAATTTATATTCTTGGTCTCCAGATCTGTTCTTGACCCATCCGTATACCACAAAATGGTTGCTCTTTTGGACTGATATAATGCTACATGGACCGCTCGTAATCGCAGCGGATATATGGCGGAAATGTTATTCAAAAATAAATGCCATGAAAATACTATATCAACGAAATTATAATAAAAATAGGTTCATTCCAATAATGCTTCTGTCTCGTATTATCATTTTAAGTGCCAAAGCTTTTAAAGGTCTTACTTTCTTACTTAATTGGCCATTAACAACCCGATTAACGGATTTCCGCCTGCCGCAACACATCCTTCCAGGCGCCTATGCATCTCGCGCCTAAGCCAGTTGGTCACACCAAACGATGACAGGGCTTTCTCGATTTTTTCCTTCTAACGTATACAAGGTCATCTTCTTCGCCGACTTCCGCTGATTCCCGCATCAAATACCCGTCTCGCAGGAGCATCCTCCTCCATTCGAACGACGTAGCTGAGCCAGCTCAGCCGCTGGAACTTCTATGGCGTTTAGGAGCTCATACAGCTCATGCTGTTTTATCGGATGCAGAAATCATCGCCAACTCGCACTGGACCGCAGATCTTACGTAGAACTTTTTTCTCGAATACTCTCAAGGCTACTACATCAGTTCTTAATGGCCTCTGCGCCATTAAGAACCACGGGTAGGATGAGTGTCTTGTAGAGTATTAGTTTTAAAAAACACCCGATAAAATTGCTGGCAAAGCTCATTTCGTATAACCTCCTTGACTGAGTATTATCTGTAACAAATTCTCTCTATTCTCGTTTCTAAATTTCTGGCTACCGCCCATTCTATTGGCATTAATTTAAATAGAAAAATATTAACACAACCACTCCTTTACACCATCATCACTTGGTTAAGGAGGCTTATGACGGTATCTCCAAGGGCTTTTTCTCTGACGAAAGCTGGTTTGTGTCTTCCATACAAAAAAAAAAAAAGAGAGAAAAGAAGAACAGCGAAAATAGAAAGAGAGAAAAGGACTTAAAAACGAAGTGACACTTTCAATAATAAAGTTTATTTCAAAGATTATTTAAAAGTCTTAAACGATTAAATAGAAAAATTCTTTTTTGCCATTTATTTTCTAACAACTTAAAACGCGTAGAGCGCTTCAGTGTTACTTCTCGAGAGGCCAAATTTGAATATGGAATCAAACGAAAGAAAAAAAGTTCCCGATATTAAACGAACTCTAGCCACACAAGAAAAATGAATTTGAGTTTCTTGTTGCCGTCTCCTCCACCCCTATATTGCAACAACAAACTGGTGGCAATGCTAAAAGAAAAAATGTTGGTGGTAAGGAATTCATTGAAAAAGAAATTTTGAAAGGAAATAAAAAAGTTGTAATCTGAGGGATTTTTATAAATGATTTGAAAATATAACATAAGAAATAAAGTTAGAAGAGAAGAAAAAACTTTGAATCACTTAAGCAGGAAATTGTTGAACTGTATTTGCATTTGAACATCACAAAAAAAAAACTCAACGACATGTTAGAAGTTTAAAGAGTTAAAACTTCAATACTAGACAGACACACTTATTGACATTACAAGCTCAAGTGATAAGTAGTCAGACATGTGAGCTCTGCCTAGGAGAGACCTTTCTGTTGTAGAACTTTTCTGTGTGGTGGGAATTGGAGTTTAGAGTTCTATACTTGCTTGAAATAGGGGCTTATAGATGGGTTTAAGACAATTTAAGCTTATGGCCTGGGATTATATATTTTTTTTAATTGGTCGTTACAACCCTTCAGTCAGGATTACGACCTAGTCTCTCAGGGATTATAGTGTATCAGACAATCCACAAATAGGCTGAAAATAGCAGCTGGCTATCTAATAGAGTATTGTGTTCCTAAAAACCGTTTATTCAGAGTATAAAGCGTTTCAAGCATTTTAGAACACGTACTTGTTTATTTATCCAGAATTGGGAAAATGTTACATTTTCCATGATGTCTTGCTTAAAACTTAGTTTGTTATACAAAATGTTGTCGAAATAATTAGCACTCTCTGTGAACATACTCCCGATGTTATTTAAGCCAATGGACTAGAATCCTATATTTCTTTAACGGCGCCCCACAGAAGATAGTCCAACTAGTGTCAAATCGCAGCTTCTTGGCGGCCAATTAAACAGCCATCACACGTTTGACGCAATGAATCAATTGTGACATGAGATGTGCGGTAAGTTGCATCTTCCTGTTGAAACCAAACATCGTTCACATCAATAGAGCGAGTACAACAAAATCGGTTATAATGGTGTGGTGGGTGTCTCCACTGACCGTAATGGATGCGAAGTCCTCATTTTGAAAGGTGTAGTCGCTGCTCCACAAGCCGCAGCAAAAAGTCACTCGTAATTGGTTTATTGGCTTCTGTAAGACCACGTGTGGGTTTTTTTTTGCAAAATCGACAACATCGTGCAGTTTCTTGTTGGCCCATCTAGGGAAGCGAAAACGAGGCGGATGATCAAGCGGCTTCAACTCTTTGTAAGGCTTCATACAGAGATCTTTTCGCAAAATTCAACTCAAACAACAAAATCGGTTATAATGGTGTGGTGGGTGTCTCCACTGACCGTAATGGATGCGAAGTCCTCATTTTGAAAGGTGTATTCGCTGCTCCACAAGCCGCAGCAAAAAGTCACTCGTAATTGGTTTATTGGCTTCTGTAAGACCACGTGTGGGTTTTTTTTTGCAAAATCGACAACATCGTGCAGTTTCTTGTTGGCCCATCTAGGGAAGCGAAAACGAGGCGGATGATCAAGCGGCTTCAACTCTTTGTAAGGCTTCATACCGAGATCTTTTCGCAAAATTCAACTCAAACTGGTGCTTGAAATCTTCAATTCTGAAGAATGATGATGAGTTGTTGGTTATTGATGTTTATGGATTCTCTCAAGCACACTCTTAGCCACAGTTTCGATATATTCGTACTGTACGAGTGAGCATACGTCTTGGCGCGTCAACAAAGAAAACAGTTTCACGAACTTTAGCAATATATTTGCGTATACCGGCCACTGTTGGTGCTTCTCTGCGAACAAATTTTGTACGACATATTCGTGCAATTTCAACCAATTGTCTTTATTTTGTAAATAAATTTCCAATAAATCCCAACGTTGCTCAAGCGTAAATCGATTCATTATGTTCAGTGGAGATAATGTACTGAATTTTGTGACAGAATAGAATGGCATACGTATTGGCAGATTCGAAATAACCGATGGTTGAAATTTAAAACGATAGATGACCCATGTTGTTGATGTTGAGGTTGTTTTTTAATTAAAAATAAATGAATGTCTTTACAGACATTATTTAATGGATTACCTTTCGATATTCGATAATCTCGATATGTGTGTGTGTGTGAGTTCGAATATATTATCGTAATTTTATATTCTTGTATTTGTCTTTATGTAGACGTTCTAGCTGCTATTATTGCTGTTGTTATTTTCATATACTAATGCATTTTATAAAATAAAAAAGAGAAGTTGCCATAGGAGGGCAAAAGGAAATGAGATTTGCACGATAAAATATGAAAAATTTAATCAATTTGTACAACACCAAAAAAAAAAACTTATAATATCGCACACGTATGTACGTATATGAGTATGTATTTATGGATATATAATGAATAAATATACGATATATCCATGTATATACGTGCGTATATAAATATGAATAATTGAAAATGTATAAACAATTGATCTGATTTCTCTAGCAGAATTGTCATTGACACACTGACATTCGCACAATCGAATTAATCAACCGGGCTTACGTTTATTGTAAAATATTCAGATCAAGAGGAAGAGGGGAGTAGCAGTAAAGAGAGTCAAAAGACAATCAAATCAGAACAGGAAATGCGTTTGGATATTCAAATAAATATTCAAATACAAAAGCATTTATTGAAATTGATTTCCGTAAAGGACCCTACAGTTGTTTAGACTCCATCCACCTTCACTGCAAGGATATATTCAGCTAAAATGGATAAAAAAATGTATTCAATGAATTGATTTTTATGACAGATTAAAGTTAAGCCAGTAATAAATTGGAAAAACATAGCAATGCAGAGATTTAAAGACGATTTGAAAACGTTAAAGTTTGTCTTATAAAGTAAAGGACATAAGAGAAAAAAATTTGGTCTTCAATAGTACAGAACATATAGAACGTGTTTTAATATAAAAATTTTCGCGGTATTTTGTCATCAAATGATCATTAAGCAGACTAAGCAGTATAGTTCTGAAAATCAAAGGAAAAAAGTTCCTTTGAAGTTCCAAAAAGTCTGCCAATCTCTCCTGTTATACGCATGTTTTCTCACTATCTTCAGGGGAAAATATCTTCGTATCTATTGTCAGCATGTATGCGTTAAGGTTTAGTGAACTGTGACTGCTCTTCATTCGATTTGGTAACACTCAAAAGCTTTGCAGAATATCGAAAAGGACTTGAACAACATTACTCCCGAAGCAAAACTGTGAGCATTGTGATGGGTGGGCTATCAATGCGTTTACATTTGAACCATCGGTTATTTCGAATCTGGCAATACTTATGTATGTCACTCTATTCTGTCACAAAATTCAGTACATTATCTCCATTCAACGTAATAAATTGATTGTCGTTTGAGCAGCTTTGGGATTTATTTCCGAAATTTATTTCCAAAACAAAGACAATTAGTCGGAAATTGCACGAAAATCTCGTACAAAATTTGGTCGCAGTGAAGGACCAACGGAGTACAGGTAGGCTTATTGCTAAAGTTCGTGAAACTATCGTGTTGACGCGCCAAGACGTGAAGGTGCTCGTACAGTGCGTACACCCGAAAATATCGAAGTTGTGACCGAGAGTGTGTGTGATAATCCATCAACATCAACTCTTCATCGTTATCCAGAATTGAACATTTCACGACCAGTTTGCGTTGAATTTTGCTAAAAGATCTCTCTTGATGCCTTACAAGGTTCAATTGATTCAAGAGCTGAAGCCGCATGACCATCCGCCTCGTTTTCGCTTCGCTAAATGGGCCAACAAGAAACTACACGATGATGTCGATTTTGCAAAAAAAAAATTATATTTTCGATTGAAGCTCATTATCATCCTGCTGGGTATGTTAATAAGCAATAAGCGTATTTGGAGCTCAGTAAACCCACATGTGGTCTTACAGAAGCCAATGCATCCATTGCGAGTGACTGTTTTTTGCGGCTTGTGGAGTGGCCAATACACAGCGCAACCATTACGGTCAATGGAGACACCTACCACACCATGATAACCGATTGTTTTGTACCCGCACTTTATGGTACTGATGTGAACGATGTTTGGTTTTAACAGGATGATGCAACTTGTCACACATCTCATACCACAATCTATTTATTCCGCATAACGTTTGATGGCCTTTTAATTAGCCGAAATAGTGTTGACAATTGGTATCCAAGAAGCTGCGATTTGACACGGTTGGACTATATTCTGTGGTGCGCCGTTAACGAAAATTGTTATGCCGACAAACCAAAGACAATTGAGGCTTTGAAGGCCTACATTCGTAATGCCATTTCCGAGATACGACCCTATACACTCGAAAAAATTTACGAAAATTGGTCCGATCGAATGATATAATATTCCAAAAGAAGTCTGTGGTACGTAAAATCAATATTTCTGAGTTCGAAGACAAGAGGATGTCTATTGCTTTTACAAAATATCAGTCGCGGAGTCCTAGACTTATATTTTTTATCCAGAAATATATGATTACTAATTTCCAATCTGTTGTCTTAAATGACATCGATGTTATATCCACCTTAAGTGCTAAATTCGTCGGCAGCATTTTTGATGAAAAGCTGAGTTTCAAGTATACAACGTGGAGAGAGCTTCTCTACAATGTTTCTCTCAATTCTTTTTACCCTAACATACCTCAGGATGCCGTACGGTGTCCGTAAGGTACTTCATAAGCAACCAAGTACCGCTCTAGAATGCATTAATTACACATAGGTTGTAAGTATGTGTTCCGGAGATTCCAACTAAACCTCAGGATGTCGTTCGGTATCAGAAAGATGTCACGAAGGTTCCAAGTATGTTTTCTGGAGATTCTTTCTCCATATTACAGAAACTTTATACTACGCTTGAACCGATTCCTATTTTTAACCAAATGTTCTTTGACTTTACAACGCCTGCTTAAAATGTCGGTTGTTATTCCTGCCTGTTTATAAATAGTTTAACGTATACGTCTTCAAAATTTGCAATGAACTCCTGTATTAGAGTGTCCAAGTTTCTAATATCAGCATGCACTATAAAACAAAGAACATTGGAAGTGAGCTTGTAGGTAATTTTGTTTTGAAAATTTCTGTTATAATCTTACTGGAAACCTTTTCAAGTTTGTTTTAAACAAACAACAAAAAAAATTTTATTTTTCTGCTCCTAGGCCTCTTATTGCATTTTATGCTTTTATCTCGTTTTTCTACCTTCAAAGTTATTCACCCATCTGAAGGAACAAAAAATATTTTTTTACGAAAAAGGCAAAAAGAAAGAACAAAACATAGATGGACATCGTTTAGAATATAAAGAAGGAGTGAAGCGAAATCCATTGCTGGTAACTTTTTTTTTTGAAAACTAAAATTAAGACGAATCAAAGAACGTAAGTAACGTTTAAATAAATTTACATATCGACGCCTCCGTTCTAAAACATTCTAAGTCGAAAAAGTATGTTTTGAGTTATGAGCTCTCAAAATTTTCACGCGACATACGACTATATGTGTATTCTACGAAGATTTTTCAATATACCTTCGGAACAGATCGGCGCATCTTAACCAAATTTTGACAGTATTTAAGATTTTTTTGTTTCTACAGTTCATTTTATCCATCTTTTAGGAGTATAAGTATTGCTTCTAGCTTAAACTGTTATAATTAAATTGTTATAAAATAGTCTATTGTCAAACTGTGTGTTTTCCAAGTAAATTCTAAAAAATTAAAAAAGAAAAATTTTAATATTATAAGAAGTGTTTTAATTCAAAAATGAATTTAAGAATTTTGCAAAACGATCGGGGAATACCAATGTCAACTTAGACAATCGAAACATCTATGATATGCAACGTAACTGAGATTATGAGTTCTGTGCTATGTTTGATAATTTCACCAGCAATGCAATCATATAATAATACATTCAATTGTCTTTGAGAAATGCTCAATTGAGTATCATAGGTATGCACCGTAAGAAGGAATGACATCGTTACATGATAAACAACTAAACAAAAATATACCAACCAAAACCAGTATAAAAAACAAAGGAATAAACACGTAAACAAAAATGCAATAACAATAGTGCAAGAACAAACGTAAACAAAATACATAACAATAATGTAAAGAACATTTTTACATTTATCATTCTTCTTCAAGAGCATTCATCAGACTGTTTACCCTGCGATATAAAAAGCAAGACAAAGCAGGCAAGGTAGTCAGTAAAAATTCAGTCAGTCTTGTGTTCAGCGTTACCGTTGGAAATTTTGAAGAAGTGGCACAAAAAGGGGATTTTAGAAAAAAAAGTCGCACATAAAGGGTATTTTGCAGAAAAAAGGGGCAACATTTTTAAAAGAAAAGAAAATGAACTAATATAGATTTTTAAATTATTTGTTCTTTTTTATTTCTTGATTGAATTTCATTCAAATTTATGAACTTTAGGACATTTAAACTTCAAAAATAAAAAATGCATTTTTAAATTTATAAAAATTCCATTAAATAAAACTTTTTTTTGCTAACCCACTATATAATAATACAAAACACAAAACAAAACTATTATTATAACTAAAGATAAACTTAAAGATAAATAAAAAATTATACAAAATTGCGTATTTTGTAACAAATTAAAAATAAATAACAAAAAATATAATATATATTTTAAAATAAAAATACAATTCAAAATTATACAAAATTACTAATTACATTTCAAATAATTAATATGATAAGACTTAGAGTACATAGTATTTGGAATTTTTGTATTAAACAAACTGAGATCAAAAAGTTAAACATAAATACTAATTTTGTTGCAACGCTTCATTTTAGAAGTAAATAGAAACATTTTGTAATAAGTTAAATATATAGTTTTACATTTTATTATTTATATGTCATAATATATCACAATTTTATGACAAAATATATCATAATGGAAGGCACATTTTTTATAACTTTATTGTTCAGGTATGGAAAATAAAAATTCTGAAGTTTAGATTTTTTTCAGAACATAACAACAAAAATAATCAAATTTCACAAACTAGTTTATAGATTATTCAATAGACTAATCAATAGAATAGTTTATAAGTTATTTAATACACCAGTCCATAGACTAGTAGTAGTCTATAAAATAGTCGATCGAATAAACCATTGACTAATACAGTTGATTAATTCATGGTCTATTTAAAAAACTAGTTCAAATGCTATTTAAAAGACCACAGAAGTCAATAGACTGGTCAATATATTATATCATATACTAGTATAATATATTTACTACTCTATAGACCACTATACATATATGTGGACTGGTCTATTAAATAGCCTTTGAACTAGTTTTTTAAATAGTTTATGAACTAGTCTACTAGTCTTTGAACTGGTGTATTAAATAACCTATAAATCTACTCTATATTGACTAATCTATTAACAAGTCTATAAACTAGTCTGTGTAATTTATTCGTAGTTCTATGAAATACTTAGAAATTAGGATGCAGCGATATTTCTCAATGTCAAAAAGGACTATATTACTTAATTTTCCATGATTGTTTTGGTTTATATATTTTACAAAATGAGTTTTTATATATATTTCACAGTTATATTAGTATATTTACATTCGATTAAATTATTTTTTTGATAAATTAATTCTGTACTTTTTTATAAGTTCATCGTCAGGCACCCAATTTTCCAGGTCCATGTGTCCACTTTTAACCTATTCGATAACTTATTTTTCATTAATGTTAGTTTCGAAAAAATTCTTTCTGCCGACGCACTACTATGTGGCAGAGTAAATACGTAAGTAACAAATTCATATAAATTAGGATACAAATAATTATTAAGCCTATTTTTTAAATTACCAATTTTATGCCCAAATTCTTCTGGATTTGTAATTTTAAAGATATTTTCATATGATATATCATTAATTTTGGTTTCTAATATTTTTAATTCTTATATAAATACGTCAGGTTTACTTTTTCTAAAAAAGGGGAAAAAAGGGTCAAAAATCTTGAAAAGTGTCAGATTTAGTTCATTTTAGTGAGGGGGCACAAAAAGTGGCGGGGTCGCTGAAAAAGTGTCAAATTGCGACTTTAGTCGCTAAACGGTAACGCTGCTTGTGTTACGTTTTTAAAGGGTAAAAACGTAACAATATGATAGAATTTTTCTTTTGCTTCCTCCTATATTTACAGAAATCAAAGACAACCCTGTCTAAACTTATGCGTCAAGGGGTCATTCCCCTTTAAGTCTTCTAGCATAGCTCTCAACCCTTTTCAGTCATGCATTATATTATTTTCGTCTTTGTGGGCATGAGCTTCGGCAATAATTCATAGACCAGATGTGTCTTAAAGTTACATAAAACCCTTCAAAGTCTTTAGCACTGCCTGGGTAACCACATAAATTGTCTTCGGAATAATTATTCTCCAACTATTAAAGTGGCCTTAACAATAATTAGAATTTTAGCCTGAATCGATTATTATTTGGTATCAGAGATGAATATTCCGATTCGTTTATATTATGCGAAATTTTCAAATTGAAGTATTTTTATAATTTAAAACTTTTTTTAGATACCCTGTTTAAATTTAAATCACGTAAATTTTGTGTATACATACTTACATTCAGCCTACATACATATGTATGTATATGTAGATGGGATACCTGCACATGTACTATATGTATTAGAATTTTTACCTTTTCCGGAAAACCGCAAAAAATAAATTTTAGAAATTTTACAATTGATTTTCAGCCATTTGTAACTCGATTATTTAAAACTACTCGTATATAGAGAATGCGTGGCAATATGGATATTCATTTTACATTTATTTTTATTTTACTATCGCTAACATGAACTGTAGGAGTGGCTTGAAGCAGTAACAGGAGCAGCCATAAAGAGCTTAAATAAAGTGGATTTTTTTTAAGGAAAAATAGCGTTGACGCAATAAAATATTTATTATTTTTTAAAACATGTGTTGTTCTTTATTTTTATTCTATTAAATATAGGTTATGTTGCAGTTGTTGATACTGCTGTTGCAGTTGCTGTTGTTGTTACAGTTTATAAATACGGGAAAATATTCCACAAAAAACTGTATCAGCTGTTGGTGACATAATTTCCCATTTTATTTCAACCACAAAAAATATAGACTTTCAACGTTTAGCACAAATGCATATACATACATATATACAATGGCTTTTACACACACAAGTACATACAAGCTTATAGAAAAAGGATACGTATACGTAAAACATGTACATGTTTATATGTATACTACTACTTACTTTCATCGTCGTCGTGGTTGTTATATTTTGCTTTTGGCCACTAGTTTTGTCTGTGAGCAGACGAAAAAGAAGAAATTTTTGTAGAAGCGTTTGGTTGCACATGGCAAGAACATTTGCCATGTGGCAAGAACAAAAAAAGTGTTTTGATTTATACACTATAAATAAGCCAACAAGCATGAGAGCATGAACGATCTTAAAACAGCCGGATGACAAATCTGACAACTTGTAATATTTTTTTGATTGGAAGTGTCACATGTTTATTGCCTTTCACACATTTGAATTGTTCATATGGCTTCATTAAGACAGTATTACTAACAATACAACCCGACTAGGAGGAGTAATTTCACGATTAGGACCATCAATATCAAGCGATTTAACGAAGGATTTTTTTGTTGTCAAAAATCATGTCTTCCCGGATGATATCCTAACATTGGAACATTTGGAAATCAACACACGTCACTTTCTCCTTGAGATACCGACCGAAATATGCGAAGAATTGGTTGAAAGCTACCTCAAAATTATCGACGTCTGCAACCTATTTTGAGGTGTTTGTACATAAGGGCAAGGTCCAAGTATTATAAATAATGAATGAAATAATGGCCATCGATTTACTCAAGAGACATAATTATTGTTATACATTAAACAAACGTCACCGTAGTTTAGTAGGTGGTTTGTATGTGTTGGCTTATTAGATGCGAAGCCATGTTGCACTTCCCAGCTCAAACATAAAAAATGAGATATAAAAAAATAAAAATTCCTCTCAGCAGTCTTCTGTCTAAAACTCTGAGAGTAAATAAAATTATCATGATTATTTTCTCCAAAATTCGTCGTTCTAAATCGTCTTTAATGTAAAAAGTTAACCCAGACAACATGGGTGGTGTGAGAACCTTAGGTTTAAAGTCGACTCCGAACGACAGATTTTTGAGAAACTTCTCATGGCAATTTATTTACTCTCAGAGTTTTTGCCAGAAATCTGCTGAGAGGAAGTCGCCGAATAAATACTTTTTGTATTTTGTTTTGATATCTGGACTGGGGCTTGAACTCTGGCTTTACGTCTAATAAGCCAACACACTACCTACTAGACTATGGCAAGCGTAGCCTGTAGGTTTTATGAAAGTAATGGTATTATTAAAATCATCTTAGCCTGTCCTTCTCGAGAGCTCTACAAATATAAACATCGTTGTTTCATTATTGGTGTTTGTGTATTTTGTTTACATTTATTCTTGTAGTGTTTGTTGGTATATTTTTGTTTACTTGTTTATCATTTGTTTTTATACTGTTGTTTGTTGGTATATTTTTGTTTACTTGTTTTTGTTGCTTTTGTTTACAATTTTAATGTTAAACCATGTTAAAGCAAAACATCAGTATCTAGATTTTTCCATTTTCGTAACACCATGAAAGGTTTCTCAACTATCTGTCATTCGGAGTCGACTTTATACTATAGGTGCCGCCACTCATGTATAAAGTTAACGTAAACAACATAAGGGATATGTAATAATAAAAAAAAAATAACATTTAAAGAAGAAATACTCCGATTTAGAGAAATTTTGCTATAACTGTTTCAAACATTTGTTAAATTGTTGTTGTAATTTATGTCGGTACATCTTTATCATCCCGTACTTAAGCAATATGTGAAATATGTTCATATATTCAATCTTTACTTAATGCCATATAGCAATTCCAATGAATTCAAATTCTATTGTTTGCATTTGAATGGAATATATTTATTGTGGGAGATTTAATAGGAGATTAAAAACGATTTTAAATTCATTTAGTATTGCATTTGATGTAGTTACATTTGATATATTTGCGGAAACAAATACAAAAGATAAATTCATATGCGATTCCAATATACTCAAATCGAAATTGAAAGAGAATTCTAAAATGTGGAAAATGTTAAACTGAGAGTTTCAGGGTATGGTGATTCGATGGCAATGGTTGGCACTATTGGTTGCATTATTTATTTCCTAGTAGAGTATTCAAATGATTGAGAATTAATGGAAACTTCAAATGTTAAAAAAACTCACACACACATATGCATTTATCCATACATTTAAGCAATTCATAATTTCGTTAGAAATATTAATCATTTTAGAAGCTTTGGTTTTAATATTAAAACTCTTTTGCATTAAATGTGATTAAAATTAAATATTGTTTTAATATTCTTCTTGACACCACTAATGACTATCAATTAATCATTAAAATAAAGTATATGGTTAAGTTTTTGCCTTTTAAAAACTTTTAAAATATGAGTTCGTAGATTGCAAATAAAATAAAAATTAATTTGTGTTAATTCTTTATTGTTTGCAAAATGTTGTGAGCCACAGTTCACAACTAGATGTAAACAACAACAATTGCTTTTCCTTGTTATTCCTCTATTGCATAAACAATAACAATTACTAGACAATTATTCGACAGATCTTTGTAACGGAGATCTTCAAACCACGATTACACTCATCAAACGCACCGCGTCTTCACACAAGACTGACTGAACTTCACTAACACAGTCGCTGCTTTGCCTTGCCATTTATATAGCGGGGTAAACAGTCTAATGAATTTTCTTGAAGGCGAACATTCATGACTTCGCCTTTCCGAAATCTCTATAGATGTAACCATCGTTGTTTACATTTATTATTGTGCTGTTGTTCTTGACTTCGCCTTCTCGAAATCTCTATAAATGTAAACATCGTTGTTTACTTTTATTATCATAGTGCTGTTTGTGTATTTTGTTTACATTTATTCTTGTGGTTTATTTTTGTTTACTTTATTACTATTTTTATGCTGGTGTTTGTTGTTATATTAAGCAGTTCGATAATTTGTAAACAGATTTGTTTACTGCATTGTTTTGTTTTTGTAACTTTTGTTTATAATTTTAATGTTAAGGGGTGTAAAAGCAAAACACCTGTATATAGATTTTTTCATTTTCGCAACAATATTTTCAATTCACGAAAATATTATGTTATGCCATTTAAATTTAGAATATTTTCATTTAAAAATTTTCAATTTTATGGCCAAAGTAAAGAAGATTGTCTATTTAAATCAAATTACTGCCAACTTTGCTTCTCCACAAATTTATTTGGAGAAAACTTTTCAATTGCATTCATTCATGCAAATCTCACTAGTTCTGTAACTGTAAGTCATGAATTTATTACAACGTTTTAAAAATGTTTTTTAAAACTAAATTTTAACGCTTAAAAAATAAATTCCATTTTGACACTGCAAATTCCATTTTAACGTAATTGCCGGAATTTTATTTGGGTTTTCCAAAATTCAGTAAAATATTTCGATGTTGAAAAACAAATCTCGGATTTATTCTACTACTTTCGCAATTGGCATTTTACATGCCACAAGTAAGCAAAAACAAAAATGAGAAATACTTTCTGTGTGATATTTCATTTTCATTTTCTATGCACATATAAATATTTTCTTGTGTGAACCTCTAAAACATTTCGGCACGAATATTTCGATAAATTTTTCTCACTCTGGTTTTATCATTTTTCTGTGTTTCTTTTTTTCTGTTTTGCTGTTGTTATGTTTTGCTGTTGCCAAAAAATATTTGAAAATAATTTTCATGTCGTGTGAAATGCCAAGCTCTTGGGGATGATAGGCTAAAAGGAAAATGGTTGAAGAGCAGGCAAGAAGGTATAAATTTTAAGTCACGTATGAACAAATAGCAGCATTAGCAGCTCACTGTATAACAAGTTTTTGAAGCTAGAAAATCGTTAACAAATTAACGGATTTTTGCGGTACAATTCTTCGAAAGAGGAAAAGAATCAACAAAAAAAAATTGTACTTTTCGAGAAAGAGAGGAAAATCGACGTGGTCTAGTAAGTAATGTGTTGGCTTACTAAGTTACGAGGCATTGCCCAACATCAAAGAGTCAAGGAGAAAGTTAAGGAGGGATTTGTCAATCACTCGATTCATTAGATTTCCTGAGCTGACAGTTTCTTGAAGTGTCATTTATACTAGCACTCCACTGGTCTTTTATGCCTACCTAGGCAATGACACCATAGGTCACTATGGTTTGTATCCAGCCCATAATCCTTGAATTATATCTGCTAGACTTAACTTAACAGTCAACGCTTCTGGACGTCTAATCACAGTTCAAATACTGATCACTGGAATGTAGATTACGTGAGACCACACGATGAGGAAGTTCAAGATTTTTATTCCTAATAAGGGGGAATGAAAAATGCTGTAAATTCATCCGCACAAATTTTCTGGGAAGGAAACTGATTAGCGCTGTGAATGATATCAGCTTTTTGAAATCAGCAGCTATAGTTTAAATGATAACGCTTCTGGGCCTTTCCGGCATTTAATTTTAGACAGAAGTGCCGATCATACGGACTGCAGTAATGGCAATTAAAGACGGGGGTAGTAGGTTTTAATATAACAACCTGAGGAATGATTTTCAGTTGCAGCGATTCTCAAAACGAAATGGCAGAGCGTTACAACATTAACTTCATATCGCTACAGCATACAAAGTAGCATTCTGTACAATTGTGGGAAACTGTAGAGCAGGCAGACATTGCATAACTATCGAACTTTCGAGTACAGTCTGTACCTTGCAACTTCCACTTTGAACATGCACGCCTTGAGCTGACAATGCGGTAATATGTTCCGTTAATATCACAGACGCAGAAAGTCTACTTAACTCCACAGAACTGCGCCTAGCTTAGTTGTTGAAATAATTACTGGACATTGGAGATGCATTGGTGTTGGTCACGTAGTTAATGACTTCTGTAGGCACTCATTGTTTTTGAATTGTGAGATTAAATTATAAGAATTTGAATTTTGTTCGTACTATTTTGTACACCACTGTATAAAGACATAGTAAGCCAAGAGTATATCACACATGTATAGGAACACATACTTTATCATGTGTATAGTAAACCTGAGCGTGGTTGCATGTTTCTGATTTTGTATAAGTTTGTATGTGTTTATATGTAAATTAGCTGGGTTATGTGTATGTTAATCCTTATGATTGTGGTAGCAAATCTCTACAATTTAATCGAATGGCAAATTGACAATTTTTCTCCTCTTCAGTTTTGTAGCATAAGAACGATAGAATTATTAACGAAAATATTTGAAATTCAAGAGATAAGGAGTTATATATTCAGCTTAAATTAGCATCATTTAAAAATTAAAAAGAATTAAAATTAGAACTGAATTCAACAGCAGATGGCTCAGGCTTTAAAGAATTTTTTATAATTTTTCCTATAAAAATGCTCATAATAATGGGTGGCAAACAAAGCTCTGAGAGAATATACATAGGTACCCTTCAACCATCTTAAGCTCTCTCACAATTGTTTTCAAGACGTTATAAGGAAATATATAATCGACCGGGATGTTTATATGCTTTCCCAAAATTCCGGCATATCCGTAATCGATATAGTTTGACGGAGGATTTAATTGTATTGAGTCTTAGTGCTACTACTCTTCTTTTCTGATTCAATAGAGTGGTAGTGGGGTGCCAATAGAGTAAAGCAAATAATGTCTTAGTTGGAGTGTAACAGAGTGCGCTGGTGATCAGGATAACTGACTGCATGCATACCCTATCCCTCAGTCGGTATTGGCATTCGTATTTGCCTCACTGTCTTACAGTCTTATTGCCACAAGCTTAGTCCTCTGTTTCAATAGCAGGTCAGATGAAATCCAATTGAATGTAGTAAGTAATGCGTAAGTTCGAGTGATCAGGATGACTTACTGTCTCCATATTCCGTCCATTAATCGGCAGGCACACTGGTGTTTGTAAACTTTCTACCAAGCGCAAGATTGTAAAATAAGGTTGTTTCCACTACCGCCTATCTAGAAGCAGTTTGTAATGGAGGGTATGACTCTCTGTTAAGAGGATTTTGGGCGCTCTCTTACCCTTTCAATGATAGCTCTATTAACTTAGAACTGAAGTCTAATTCCAGTATTCATTCACGAACGATACTGCAAATACAGATACTGCATTATTTCTTGAGATAGAGGGATTCTCAAACACTTGCCTCCGAAGGTTAAATTGTCGTTCAATGGTGCAAAAACAAATAAGATTGATGAGGTGTTAGTCGTGAGCATCTCATTTAGTTCAACTCATATAATTTTGAGCATATTTTGTGCGTTTTTTTTTTTCTCAAAGTCAAAGTATCAATTTGACTGTGAGTGTTCAAAACGGTCAAAAGATACGTTATAATCGGACAAGCGGAATAAATAGAAAAGAGAGATAAGACTTCTTATCTACCAGCCTCCACCATATCAAAGCTCTTTCTGATAGCACGTTCTTAATAAAAGAAGTATATTTCACTTGAATACGGTGGGCTAGGTTAGGTTAGGTTAGGTTAGAGGACGTGTACTTGTCAATTAAGACAAGTACAGTACCCGGAGGTCGAATTGGCCCGTTGTACAACGTCCTAGTTTCTCACACCACTTATGTTGTGTATGTTAATTTTATACATGAGGAGTGGGACCTACAGTTTAAAACCGACTCCGAACGACAGTTTTTTATTTATTGAGAAACTTTTCATGGCAATTTTTATTTACTCTCAGAGTTTTTGCCAGAAATCTACTGAGAGGAAGTCGCCGAAAAAATACTTTTTGTATTTTGTCTTTGATGCCTGGCCTGGGGCTCGAACCCAGGCTTTTGCGTCTATTAAGCCAACACACTACCTACTAGACTACGGCGGCTTCGGTGGGCTATTTACTGCTTTAAATCTGCCCCATCTGTTATTTTGAATCTGGCAATACTAATGTCATTCTATTCTGGTACAAAATTCAGTTTATTATCTCCACTGTATGTAATGAATCGAATTACGCTTGAACAAGGTTAGGATTTATTAGGCCAACGACAAACTTCACGATGATGTCGATTTTACAAAAAAAAAAACGGATGAAAGTTATTTTATTCTTGGTGGGTACATTAATAAGCAAAATTGCCATATTTGGGGCTCAGAAGATCCACACGTGGTCTTACAGGAGTCATATTTCTTTGAAAAATGAGGACGACGCAACCATTACAGTCAATGGAGACACCTATTTCACCAAGATAACCAATTTTTTTGAACCCGGTCGTCATGGTATTGATGTTTAGTTTCAACAGGATAGTGCAATTTGCCACACATCTCATGCTACAATCGACTTATTGCGTCAAACATTTGATGGTGATTTAATCAGCCGAAATGGTGATGTCAATTGGCCGCCAAGAAGATGCGATTTGACATTGTTGGATTATTTTCTGTGGGGTTAAAGAAAAGTGTTATGCCGACAAACCAGAGAGAATTGAGGATTTGAAAGTCTACATTCGTGATGCCATTGCCGAGATACGAGATACGCCATACACTCGAAAATGTGTAGGGAAATTGGTGCGATCGAATGAGGTACTGTGAGGCCAGCCGTGGCAGCCGTATGAATGAAATAATATTCCATTTCTAGCCGAAACAATTGTACTTCACAACAAAAAAATAAATTTGGCAAAATTTCAAACCGTTTTTGTTTTATTGTACAGTAGGACCTTGATTATCCGTGATTCGATTATTCGGAACAGCAATTATCCGGGATGGAAAAAGAAAATTTTTTGCATTGACTTAATTTTATTTTGGATCGACTAAAATTGTTCTGCATCGTTTAACCGTGATTACCTCTATTATCCGTGATTTTAAAACAAACATTTTTTTATTATTTTGGACAAATAAGCGATAAAGGCTAACTTCCTCTTTAGTATACGATGAGACAGAAGCATACATGTAAACCCTTTTAGTTTAATTTAGAAATTTGAGAATCCTTGAATTATTTAGTTCTTATATAAATATATACAAATTTATTTATTAAATAATAAAAATATCTATTAAAATACTAGCCAAAATAGGTACTCAATTAACCGGGAAAATCGATTATCCGGAATGCTTCCGGTCCCGACCATCACGGATAATCAATATCCTACTGTATTTTCAAATTCAAACTTTTAAATCACCCGCCCTATATTTCAGTTGGCATTCAATTCCTTTTAAATTACTTCCTATTACAATAGTTTCATCCTTTATTTCTTGCTGCTGGTATAGATAATGAATATTATAATATTGTCAACACATATCAAATATTTTTACGATGTCATTACTTTGTCATTTTGTTGCTTCATTCAACGCTTTCTTCGTTTTTGACTTGTGGTTGACTTTTTTTGAAGGCAAGAAGCCAACAAAAAGCTGTGCTTTTGTGTTGTCTTCACAACGGAAATACTTAACAAATATTTAAGAACAGTATGTGCATACATATGTGTGTTTGTATTGTTTGTTTAAGTATGTTCATAATGTCAAACTAATACTTCCTTATTGTGTTTGTCTTTCTCAAGTTTTTTTGCCACAGTTTTTCCCTTTTTCCTTTCTTAAGCCCTCATGTCAGCCGACAAAAGGCATAAAGTTTTCGTTATTATTTCCATGGATTTGTAGTTTACATATAATAAAGGAAAGATCAAAAACAGGACATTTAAAATAGAAAAGTTTGAAACACACATAACAAAAAAAAAAACATTTTAATTTTCTATTGTTTTCATTGTTTCTTAAGTTATATTCTCGCATCCCTCCTTCATATTGCATGTGTACTGTTGTTAAGACAAAACTAAACGGGTGGCAGAGCAATAGTTAAGAAGGAAATTTTTGAAGTTCCTCAAAAAATACCAACAAAGAATACCAACAATGTAATAAAAAACAAACAAAAAGCAACAATATTGTTATTGGAGCCTACAATTCCTACAGTTGAAGTCATATATGCCTCAATAGCCATACGATGAATATTTTTATTAACATATTGTTACGTTTTTACCTTTTAAAAATGTTTAAAATATGAGCTCGCAGTATGCGAATAAAATAAAAATAAACCTATATTTAATTTTAATTAAAATTCTTTATTATTCGCACAATTCTATGTGCCACTGTTCACAACTGGATGTAACAACAACAATTGCTTTGTTTGTTATTCCTCTGTTTACACCTTTTGCATAAACAAAGACAATTACTGGACAATTGTTCGACAGGTCTTTGTAACGGAGATCTTTAAACCACGATTACTCTCTTCAAACGCAACGCATCTTCACACAAGACTGACTGAACTTGTACCAACTCATTTGCCTGCTTTGCCTCGCCTTTTATATGACACCGTAAACAGTCTCAGGAATCTTCTTGAAGGCGAATGTTCGTGACTTCGCCTTCTCGATATCTCTATAAATGTAAACATCGTTGTTTCATTATTGTTGTTTGTGTATTTTGTTTGCATTTATTTTTGTGGTGTTTGTTCTTGTACTTTTGTTTTATTGTTTAAAATTTTTTATGCTGGTGTTTGTTGTTATATTACGCAGTGCGATAATTTGTAAACAAGTACATTGTTTTCTTCTTGTAGCTTTTTTTATAATTTTAATGTTGAACGATGTAAAAGCAAAACACCAGTATCTAGATTTTTAAATTTTCGTAACAATATGAAACTAATCAGGTTAGACCAAGTTAGGCTGTTATTAAAATAAATTCCCAAATTGTTCGCAACGTTTACGTCCTCAATCATAAAAAAATTAACACTCCCATAGGCAATGAATGGGTTACTGAATAGGTCATCGGTGACAGTGGTATAACAATCTTCATCGATGGCTCGAAAGTGGATGTAGAACTGGATCTGGTGTCTTTTTCGATAAACTGGTTCTGGGGACCAACCCCCTTTAAACTTGATCATATGTATGGACAGTCAAGCAACAATCTCAGCGCTACGATCCCGTTTCGTCAAATCAAAGGTCATCAGAAGTTGCGTAGACTCTTTATACTGTATACGTTGCCACAATACCCTCCGATTCTGGGTTCCCAGTCACTGTGGCATAGAAGGAAACCAAAAGGCGACGAATATGTCTGAGGAAGAGACGATAGAGGTGATATAAGCATTGGCCTAAAATACTTGGTTGCCGAATATCAAAACTGCTAAGTTCAGCTGTGGACTGCGGGAGAACTAGGAAACTACTTGAGTTCGAAAAGAGTACGGTTCGCACTCTAACAGAAATTCTAATGTCACACTGCGATATTGGCAGTTTCGCTGTGAAGCTCGGTTTGACCGACCAGGATGTAGGGGAAACAAAATCGGTAGAACACCTTTTATGCGACTGCCCTGTACTTTAGAACAGATGTCATCGGCATTTGAGTGACAGAACGTTTGAAAATTTGAGCACGGTGGCAAAGGAGCCAATAAGGGAATTGGGAGGTTTCATCTGGAGCTCGGAGTACTTGAAACACACCACTAACTGATCATGACAAGGAGACTAACCCCACGATGGGTAACATAATGGGTCAATGGAACAAGTGAACTTGTCTGCGAACGCATTATATACGCTAACCTAACCTAACCCTACTCTGAATTGTCGGGAAACCTGATTATAAAGCAATCTTTCTAAACATTTCAAGATAAACGGTAGGATTGCTATCGATGTATTCAAAGTTAGATTTTCTTACTGGAATAATTCTTGTCAGTTTCCATAAGCATTGTAAAAATTTTGTTGAAAATAAATGTTATAAAATGCACAATTTGTGGTATTACAATCTTAAGAAACTTTGAATTATTCCCTTCAACTCCTATTGCAGTGAACTTTAGTGATGGCAGACTAGATATTACACAAACATGATTGACATTATTGAAATCTAAATTACTGTTCGACTACCATTAGAGAGTGGGTACAGACACTGGTATATTGGAAAATTCTTCATTAAGCATCTGCTTTAAATCCGTGAATATCGTGAATTGTTTTCCACCTTTCTTTCAAATTAGTTGCAACAGAAAACTTATCTCCAATAAATTTGGATTTGGCCGTTTTAGTTTGTTCTGTGTGAAGTCGTTGCAGTAATGAAGGAAATATGTTCGTTTTTTAGATGAGTAGCCGTGGTTCAAACTCCAGTTCAGACATCTCGAATAGAACGAAATATGAAAACAAAATATTTCTTTCGGTGTCTTTCTCTCAGCAGTCTTCTGGTAAAAACTCTGAGAGTGAAACAAAATTGCCATGAAAAATCAAAAATATGTCATTCGGATTCGACTTTAAACTGTAGATTCCGACACTTATGGATAAAAGTAACACACTCAACATACTAGACTAAAATGTTAGTATTTACAGACGAGCTAGTGAAAAGCAAAAGTTTTTACTTTACCTAGGAAAAGACAAAGGGCCTGCTCGTATAGAAGATATTACAGCGATACTGTGTCGTGATGGAATAGCGTTACAAAAATGCAAAAAATCTAGTGTTTTGCTTTTACATCGTTTAACAAAAAATTATAAACAAAAGCTACAAAGACAAAACAATGAACTTGTTTACAACAAACAAGTAGCAGCATAAAAAATGGTAAACCCGTAAACAAAAATATACCAACAACACTACAATACTAAACGTAAACAACGATGATTACATTTTTAGAGATCTCGAGAAGCCGAAGTCACGAACATTCGCCTTCAAGAACATTCATCAGTCTGTTTACTTTGTGATATAGAAGGCAAGGCAAAGCAGAGTGAGTCAGTGAATTTCAGTCAGTCTTGTGTGCAGACGCGGTGCGTTTGAAGAGAGTAATCGTGGTTTGAAGATCTCCGGAATAACAAACAAAGCAATTGCTGTTTACATAAAGTTGTGAAGAGTGGCACACAGATTTGTGAGAATAATAAAGAATTTTAATTAAAAATATACACAAATTTATTTTTATTTTATTTGCAACCAACGAGCTCATATTTTAAACATTTTTAAAAGGTAAAAACGTAACAATAGCAAATCGGATTGACGACAATTGTCATCTCGCCCCTTTCCCTGAGGATTTGACTGCAAGTATATCTTTTTAACCATTCCACCATGATATTTTTATAATTTGGGTCTAGAAAATAAATCTTCTAGTGGAGCTTCCGAAAAAAAGCTTATTGAATTCCGCCCAACGTGCATTTTCGAACGCCATCTCTTCTTACCTCCTGCATAATAATTTCCTACAATTAAATTTCCATTCATTCGCTTTAACCTTGCATTTTCATTTAATATTTCCATTACTTTCATTTCAGTGTTTAAAATCTAATTAGAAACTGATGTTCATTCAGCAAATAAATCCCATATTATGAATAAAATAATTATTAAATAAATTTTAAACAAAGAGAACATGCATATATGTGTACATACATTCATATGTATATGGTTTGTGTGCTTCTAATCGCAATAAATTATATCCATTGATGGTATTATTAATTGGATTTCCTTATGACAATGTACTCGCGTCTTATGTATGTTTGTGTGTATGTAGTTGCTAAGTGATAATTTATGTAATTCTTACGATTTTTTTATTAAACAATATTAAATTTCTTTAATTATGGTAAATTTATTTTGAAATTATAAATTTTTTAGTTTTAATATGCCGTACTTCAGTAGATGATTGAGATTTTTTAACAACGTTTGGTTAGGTTGGCGGGTATCTTACCAGTCACAGGCCAGTTCACTATGTGGTCTTTATGGCCCATTGTGTTATATAGTGTGTTATATATTATTGTCATGATGCATTAGTGGTGGGTCTGAACCACCTCCAGCTTCGGATGAAACCGGCCAGTTTCCCAATTGGCACATTCGAAATCATGCCGAGATTTTAGAGCTTTCTGTTACTGTATTGTACCGATTCTGTTTCTTCCACATCCTGGCAGCATCTGCAGTATAATGGTGGAGTAGACAGAGCTTGTCAGCGAAACTGTCAATAGCGAAGTGTCCGGTTAGAGTTCCTGTTCGATAGCGGATCGTTCTGTTGTAGTTTCTTGGTTTTCTTGCTGTGCACAGCTACACTTTGAAATTCGACAATCAGACATTTTGTACAGTTTCTTATACGGTTTGTTGAGATCCATTATCCTTTTTTTTTGCAGTTTGAAAAGGTATTCTAGTAAAGCCGCATATATCCCCTCTACCATCTCTTTCTCAGACATCTCCGATTCCTTTCGTGCCAGTTCATTCAGCTTATCGTATTATTGTATGCCACAGTGGCCCGGAACCCAGTAGAGGTTGTAAAAGGCGGCATACGGTGTAGGGAGTCTATGGTACTCGTGCTGCCCTTTGATATGACAAGGTGGAATCCCATCGCTTTGAGTGCTTCTTGACTGTCCACATGTATGATCAAGTTCGAAGGAGGTAGGTACCTGTGCAGCTTGTTCAATAGCAAAAATCTCCGCCTAAAATTCTTTGGCCTTCTTCTGTTATCTATTCAGTGCCATTTTACTGGATTACACCCCACATCTAGTTCCACATTTCATTTTTCATCGATGACACCATTATTCTCGTGTGGGAGTGTAAGTTTATAAGTTCGTTCGACAACAGTATCTGGTATGATGTAGTCGCATCCAAAACCCGGATGAATAGCTTCTACTTCAAGCAGTAAACATATCTGAGAACTTAAGCCTTAGTGCAGTTTTAGCAGTCATGTTTTGGTGGAAGATGTACAATGGTTGCAGAGATAATATGGCCTCGAGGCTAGCCTGCGCCGTGTATTTTAGAGCACGAATGATGTCCAAACTTGCCAACCTCTATACTTTGTCCAGCATAGTAGTCAACGCTACAAAACAATAAATTTTATTATATCAAACAATAGTAAGCTTTCTTAAATCCATGTCAACTTCAAATTTTTTAACAATATGTGCTGCTACACAATTAGTTTGATTCACAATACGGATAGCGATAGACGGTAGACGTAGCTGCACTCTTTTCTTTTTGATGAGCTACTGTAGTAGGAGAAGTATTCTTTGTCTTCCATTTTTAAGATACGAGTATATCTTCAAAAATAGGGTAAAATTGCCTTGTATATAGAATTTGAAGTCAAGTTTAAAATAATGACAGGCCTTTTTACTCCAAAAAGCAATATAAGAGAGGATAAGGTACTAGTAGCAGTAAATATCCTTATAATACCTGCAAGCCGGGTGTAGTTTAGCTGATATAATTCTACTCCGGGCCTAATACTTGGGAAGCATTCTTTTGAAATGTAATATCAGTAAAGCAGGTTCCAAGTATGCATATGTGATAGTAATTTTATTTATTTATTACAGAATCCACGTATTACCCGTACAACTGTTTTAGAGATTATAATGTCCGCTCAGAAAACCGGTTTAAATTGTAGTATAAATAGTTAGGATAGAAAACTACTTAAGTTTGGCACGAAAACGGTACGCACTCTAATTGGAATTCTAACGAATTGGAATTCTAACTGCGCTATTTGCAATTTCGCTGACAAGCTCAGTCTGCCCTAACAGGATTACTGGAGAAGCTGCCATGATGGATAATGCAATACAGCACCTTATAGTATATGAGAATGCCCTACAATTCGAAACAGACGTAATCGATTTTAAGTGTCGGAACGTTTGAAGATGCGCCGTTTGGGTCACTGAGTAAACTTGCCTGTGAGTGGCAAGCTACCTGCTAAGCTAACCTAATTTATGTACGAGAGGAAGTCTTGGGGTTAGCAAATGTCCAGATATGCTCAGTCAATTAAATTGAACATAAAATATTTTATATTAAACTTTCACAAGAGTTCAACTACTTTAGATAGAAATAAAAATTAAGAAAATAGTATTCAGTGTTGTGCAGTGATTATAAGAAGACCAAAACCATCGAATCTATTCCAATAGCTGTTCACAAGATTCAGATAAAAATAATTTTTTAAAAAAACAGAAAACTTTAAATAAAAATTCCCTAAATGAAGACAGCGGTACATGGCAATATATGATAATACATATTGGTTGTTTATTTGTTAACTATTGCCAGAAAAAAAATTGTAATACATTTATTAAAAAAAGAACAAGTCTTAAAACAGACGGAAATCTGTTTATTTTTGGTAATTTATATGTCGACTTTGGATTTACTTTTAACGTTAAGCTTGTTGAAGAACAAAAAAGGAAACAATTTCACCAGCCAATTTATTTGAAGAGAAGCCAAACAGTTACAGAAGATATAATAAAAATTATAACCGTCTGTACTCCTTTACTCTCTGGCTTAAACAGCAAATGGCAGAGGAGGTTCGAAAGAGAAAACTTAGCTGAAACAATTATAACTGGCGAGACACTGGCTGCTGTAAAATTTATACAGTCTTTATGTCAAGTGTTAACTGGGGGTTTATTAAAATTTTCTTTTCTAGAAAAGAATACAAGAAAATTTATTTAGTTTGTTTTCATATTATAATTTAAAATAAAACAACATTTGCCAATTCAAACTAAAAATATTAAGTATTACTACTGAGCGAACACTGTTGCGTATGTGCAATATTTAATGTACAAAGAAACAATTCCACTCTGTTTCATATTAGTCATACGCAAGGTATTCCAAATATGTAGTGTTTTAAAAAATCCATTTATTTTATTTGTTCTACCCCTCCTTTACACATTTTTATGTGTATCATCAAAGATAAAGTAATTTGTCAAACTCATAATTTCTTGTTCCCGTTCTCATATTTTTGTCACTGTTAGAAATGATGGCAATTTGTAAAATTTGTCAAAAAACTTTTTACACTGTGTTGGCATTTGACATTCATTTTTTTTATAAATTATGGAAATCAAAACTGTTTAACCGTAGTTCGAGCTTTATAACAAAAATGAAACATTTCAATTTTTAAGACAATACAGCTTTAATTCAGAAAAAGATAGATGCCTGATATTTTTTTAATTCGTTAACGTTTATATCGCCATTATTTTAAACCAAATAAAAATGGAAAATTTTAAACAGGACTTAAAAAATTCAAAAACTTCATAATTCTGGCACAT
This sequence comes from Sarcophaga subvicina, assembly GCA_936449025.2. NCBI lineage: Eukaryota > Metazoa > Arthropoda > Insecta > Diptera > Sarcophagidae > Sarcophaga > Sarcophaga subvicina. The sequence continues at coordinate 81,229,682 of OW388084.2, forward strand.
GTATCATTTTTGATACATATGACTTTACTAATGATTCTTTGGTTTTGTGTATAGTTTTTTATAAGTTTTCAAAGACTTATGAAGTTTTATTTATTATTTTATTTTATTTATGGTATTTGAGAAGGAATTGAAAGTTAGGTGTGGGATGAAAGTAAAGAGGTTGAATTATCTGTTCTAGATATGGAACTAGTAGTAGTCTAGTATGTAGCGTGTTAGCTTATTAGATGTCAGGCCAAGGGTCAAACCTCAAGTCAGGGTTTTCCACTTTACAACGAAATGTAACAACCGATTATGTATATATGTAATCTTCCTGCTGCTAAAGACTCTGAGAAAGAAGAAAACAGAAGCCCGACTTATGAAAGTAAAAAAAAAGTAAAGTCGAAAGTATTGGCAGCAGCAAACATGACAATAGTATGCTTATCGCCAGAGATGGTACTACTTGGAACAGAGAGCCGTATGCCCTTAGTAGTTTGAGTGGAGAAAATATTACCAAATTTTTTCGCAGATTGCTAGCAGCTGTTTCTTGACCCTTGTTGTAGAGTCTTTCTTACTTTTCTTTTCATATTTATCTCACCTGACAGACAAACATTAGAAAAAAGTGTTTCGTCCTATGTTTTATTTCATAGATATTAAGGATGATAATATTTCGGTCAATTACGTACGTATGAGATAACAGAATAATTCACTTTGATGATTCACTTTGATAATGTACTAATCGGAAATGATCATAAATTTACATCTATTACATACATACATACATAATTGGTCACTACAACCTTTCAGTCAGAATACGACCTATTTTCTCACACCACTTATGTTGTGTGTGTTAATTCTATACATGAGTGGCGGGACCTACTGTTTAAAGTCGACTCAGAACGACAGATTTTTGAGAAACTTTTCATGATAGAGTTTTACTCTCAGAGTTTTTGTCACCTATTACGCCTTTTCGAAAAATGATCTGAAAGTCTATCAGCTTTAATAATAGCAATAATTTTGTCGCTCTAGATTAGTAACTAATTGATTTTATGGTCGTTGTAAATTTCGTGGTCCACCTAAATCGAATACATGATACATAAGCTAGAATATGAATAGTTTTTTAAGGCTCGATCTAGGGTTACAGAACTTTTTTTTAACAAACTTTACTAAATATATTCAGTGGTTAAACACAAACTATTATACTTGTATCTTGGTGAACTATTTACACTGTCTTTATTAATTTGCTTTGCCTTTGAAGTATTTCCTCTGAAACCCTACTGTGGTTTATTATTATAACATGACCGACAATTGTATCTATGTTTCGTGCTTTGAGCTTATACCTCCTTCAGCATATTCATCAAAAATTTTATTAAATTTGCCCTTTTGCTCCAAATAAAATTTTTACATTGACATTGAAATTAATTAAAGTGTATTCTAATTGATTTTAACTATTAAAGTCTGGTCTGACTCATTCGAAGTTTTCCGGCAATGGATTGCATAGACAATTATCATACTATACTATATCGATATTAATGACTATGTATGCATTCCACACCACACCAAAAGCTAGACAACTCTGCGTCGTAATAAGGATTCGTATTTTAAACTTTCATACAGACTGCTGGAGAGTTGTCTTATTAGACGAGATACAGTGATTCGGACCCCAACTCTGGTATGTCACACAAAACGAAATTAAAAAAAAAATATATCTTTGGAGATTTCTTCTCAGCAGTCTTATGGTAGAAAATCTGTCATTCCGGAGTTGGCCTTAAACTGTAGATGCCTATGCCACTCATATATAGAATTAACACACACAAAACGGGTGGTGTCAGAAGCTCGGTTGTAATCCTGACTAAAGAGTTGTAATGGTGTCCAATTGAGTAAGTACAGGATGCTTGACTAATTGAATGTCAAGGCGATATTGAAAACAGAGCAATGCTGCTTGCATCATGGGACTTTTCATCAATGTTGGAGATTTCTGCAGAACATTTCGAATCATTGAAAAATAACTTGTATTTACGTTCCATGATATTCATAAAGAATATTCCAGCCAAGGCCAGTGAATGCTTGCAACATTTTTTATGGTATACGTGTTCTGATTTCGTCGGTTAATTGCTGTTCTGGGAAAGCATGAAGGAGGGCTGCATGAGGTTCTCTATGACAGCCCTGGTCCATGAATGCCTGTTTTTTCGGCGGCAAGTTCGTATGAAAGACAATACCGGAATAAAGTAGGAAATTTCATTTCTTTCAAACTCGCTGGTTGTAAGCTCCTAGTGAGTTTGCGATTGCGTGAGTTAAACAAGGTGGTCTCTGGTAGTTTTAATAGGAAAGTTGACGTCGTTGGTAATATAAGAAAATGTATAATACGGAAGAACATTGATTGTATTGTTTTCATAAGCAGTACTTGTGTGGCGTGAGGAGCTAGTTTATAATTGTGACGGAAGGACTGCAATGACCATCTAAGTAGTCCGAAGTTATGAACTTAAGAAACAATTTGTTCAACTTAAGATGCAATAATCGATTAGAACATTGTTACGAAAATGAAAAAAATTAAGATCTGGTGTTTTGCTTTAAGATTGTTTAACATTAAAATTATAAACAAAATCTATAAAAAAAAGTAAACAAGCCTGTTTACAAATTATCGCACTGCTTAATATAAAAACAAACACCAGCAAGTAAAAAAAATAAAACAACAAACGCTACAAGAATAAATGTAAACAACGATGCTTATATACTTATATAGATATTTCGAGAAGACGAAGTCACGAACAATCGCCTTCGAGAACATTCAGGCGACGGAGTTAGTGAAGTTCAGTCAGTCTTGTGTGAAGACGCGGTGCGTTTGAAGAGAGTAATCGTGGTTTGAAGATCTCAGTTACAAAGATCTGTCAAATAATTGTCCTGTAATTGTTATTGTTTATACAAAGGATATAAACAGAGGAATAACAAAGAAAAGCAATTGTTGGTTTACATCAAATTGTGAACAGTGGCACACAGAATTGTGCGAATAATAAAGAATTTTAATTAAAACTAAACACAAATTTATTTTTATTTTCTTTGCAATCAACAAGATCATATTTTAAACATTTTTAAGAACGTAACAATATGTTCTTAATTTGAGTCAAATTTAAGCACGAGTCTTATTTTTCTAATTGTTTACTCTTGAAACTCTTTAATAAATTTCTTAAACTCTTATTTAATTTCTAAAACTGGATATTCTCAGAAAGATTTTTAAAGAAAACGTGCCAGACTGACCAAAAAGGAAGAAAATTAAAAACGTCGAGTAAATGAGTGAAACACTAATACATTGAAAGGAACTGCAGTTGCTAATAAACAGGATGCTGCGTTAACACCAGCTGCACATTTTTATTATTTCATTTTGCTTTATGTCTCAAGCGTTGTTTTTCCGTTACACAAAAGGTATATAAAATCTGAACGTATACACGCATACATATCATATAATTTATTACCAAAGTATACACAGTTATTTTCCATTATATTGCAATGAAGAATCTGTGTCTATAGCTGTAATTGTTGAGCTGCTTTGTGTTCCTGTATTTACTGACAATTTCTTGTAAATGACTCTACTTAAGTGTGCCTTTATTGAAAATAATTTACGAGATTTTTTTATTTATTTTATAATACTCTTGATTATAGTTTACCTACTCCAAACTCAACAATTTGAGTTCAGAAGATTTTGTTTTTGAAAACTAGTTCAGGTGCCCTGTTTAGGGTTTTGTAAGCAACAAACAGCTGTAGCAATATTTTTTATAGAAAATTCATTACATAGACACAAAAAATAAGAAACTTCACAAAAGAAACGAAAATAAAAAAAAAAATTCAAAATTTTTAATTTCATTTCTTTATCAGCTTCCTTAGACCTTTTTGTAATATTTTTCTTTCCTTTTTTTCATAATTTTTCTTTGATAAGTACTCAACGAGTTGCGGCAATAAAAAGGATTTTGGGTGAGAAAATATTTGCCTTAAAAGGATTGAAATCATTAATCATTATTATGCATCATCAGCACAATTTAAAATGGAATTACAGTGAAAGACTTTTATACTCTCAAATAATTTTTGATTCTTACTCTTATGGCTGGGGGTACTAAGTACGTTTTCCTTTATATGACTTCAGCAAAATATGTTCCTTAGTTTAGTAACAATAGCGTCAGTTCAAAAGAGTGTTCGAAGCTAAATGCTACAACAAAATAACACAATCCTGTAGTAGTTATTATGCCTGAGATTTTAATCTATTCAAGTATTCTACTTAAGGACTGTAAGTGTGAGTGTGTTAAACAATGAGATTAATTTACATCGACTTGATAAGCATAAGATAAGCTGTTCCCACTATTCTATACAAAGAGAACTACTCTATATTCTATGTTTTAGAGGTGGCCTCCTAATGGAGCTCCATCGGATGCACTCTAATGTTGCCTAATATTGCCTAATGAATTTGCCGTAGGCCAACAGGTAGCGTCTTCGCTTATTAGACATAAGGCCTCATTTCAAATCCCAGGTCAGACATCTCCAACAAAACGAAATATGAACAAATATGTCTTCAGCGACTTCCTCTCAGCAGATTTGTGGCAAAAACTATGAGAGTAAATAAAATTGGCATGAAAAGTTGCTCGAAATTCTATCATTCCGAGTCGACCGATGGATAAAATTAACACATGCAACACACATCAGAAGAACGAACAAGAGCGAAGGCTAGCATTTGAGCATATATTTGTCCATTATGACACCACCATAAAGCGATGCCACAGAGTTAACTTTTAAGGCTTGATAAATCACTTTGAAAGTTTAATAAAATTTTGTTCATTTATTTGATATCAAAGAACGATAGATCCGTAACAGCATTTAGAAATTAAGAACAAAATTAGAGAAGTCTGTGTCGAACTTGAGACGTACATTGCTATCTTCTTCGAGAGAAGTCATTAGCAGATAAGTGAAGACTTTTATTGCCACGGTAATGACTATAGATATAGTGACAAATCTTTCTCTACAATCCAGTTTAAATACTCTTTCTTGTCAATTTAGACCAATTATATCTTGCAATGATGGAAAATTCTTCCTCAACCAAGTATTTATAAGAGTCCATTCAAATGAAGCACCTTAAAGAAGAGGCATATCTATTCAGATACACGGAAAGATGCTCGATGGATGTGTACCTACCCTAGTCAGTCCGTCAGCTACAAAATTAGGCGGTGATGATAGCGATATAGCGAGAGAGAATTTGACGAGTCGAAGAGTTCGAATCTCTTAATTGTGGAAGATAGTTTGGAAAGAACCCTGTTCCCTCAGATTGAACTGTCTAATAAAAGCATTAGCTCTAAACAGACTTACTTGAAGACAATTTATTATGGCCTTATGATGCCTATGTGGTTTACAAAAGTATGTTTTCAACACAACTCGTATAATATCGTTATTAATTTCAACTTAAATTTTTATTGAGTGATTGTAATCGAATGTTTTTGCTGTACTTTATATTTGAATTCCCAAACGTTTTCCAATTTATATTTTAACAGTTTATTAAACCAAATCAATAAACACTTAATCCATCTCACCTTAAATTAATAGAATTTTCCGTACATTCTGGCATTCTTGGCAAGTAAAATTGCTTTGCTGGAATAGAGGAAACAAACGAAGAAGAAGATGGTATTGTCAAGGCAAAATATTGGTATTGAAAACCAATGTTGGTATCCAAAAATCTTGGCTGTTTGCCAAAGTTTAGAACGGGGGAGTAGTCTTAATAAAATTCATTTCTTCTATCAAATTCTATTCCATTTTTATACAAATAAAATTAAGAAAACGCCAAAAGAATTTTAATTTAATGTCAGTATGTTAAGCTGCACAGCCCAGCAAAAAAAAATAAATAAAAATGAAGAAGAAGTTGGAGAATAAATTGGGGGCACAAGTTTTACGATCAATTTCATTAATAGAATCTTAAAAAAAAAATTAAAATAGTCTGTTTGGAAAATAAATTCAGAGCAGCGGATTATAATTCTGTAAAGATGCTTGCCATAGATTGAGCTTCTAAGTGAATTAAACGAGAATTTTGACTTGAACTTTTTAAATAATTAAAAAGGAAATAAATTTTAAGATTTAAAAGCAAATAAAAATTAACTATCTGTAGGGAAATTAAACCAAAATCAACAAGTAAATAAAAAAATAAAAATTTTTACACTGTTACGTTTTTATCTTTTAAAAACGTTTAAAATAAGAGCTTTTAGATTACAAATAAAATAAAAATAAAATTACTTTTAATTAAAATTCTTTATTATTCGCACAATTCTGTGTGCCACTATTCACAACTTTATGTAAACGACAACAATTGCTTTGTTTGTTATTCGTCTGTTTACACCCTTTCCATAAACAGTAACATTTACTAGACAGTTGTTCGACAGATCTTTGTAACGCAGATTTTCAAAAATCGGGTACTCTCTTCAAACACACAGCGTTTTGATACAAGACTGACTGAACTGTTACTCACTCACTCGCCTGCTTTGCCTTTCCTTTTATATAGCTTACAGCGATACCATCAGAAGCGAAAGTTTGATAGAGAATAACTGAGTATGATCAGCAATTACGACTGCATGGACAAGCCAAGTTAATTATAATTACGTAAGTAGATAGGAGTGATAGCTTTGATAATAACTCCTACTTGAGCATGCACAGCAGCCCGGTGAGTCCCAGTACTGACCGAATTCCTCCAAAAAGAAGAAGAAGAAGAATTGGCCACACAGTTCAGTTTATAGTTTATTAGTGGCATAAAAATTAATTTCACTATTCATATTGGTGTGTTTTGATATCACATGAATTGATGTCCCACAGTTAACAGACATGCTCTGTTTAACCAATTCTGATAATCAGAATCAAGGGCTCGCTTTAAAACAAAAACCTTTCAATCAAGCGAGATACCATCTGTTGATGTATTTCCTGATCGATTTGATGTCAATTAAAGATAGCTGCGTTACACCATTCCGAAAGGGTGAGCAAAAAGAAAGTTAGCATTTCTCTTCGACCGATTAACAACCTCTTCAGAAATCACAAATAAAGTAAAGCCATGTCCCCCCATATACTTAGCTACTACTGATCAGTGAGTAAAAATAAAAGACTACTATGTCTTTAAAGTGCAATTTAAAAAAGTTTATTGTAACACCGTAGTCTAGTAAGTAGTGTTTTGGCTTTTTGACATGAGGCATTAGTTCAAACTCCATCTCAGACACCTTCCACCAAACGAAATATGAAGAAAGAAATATTTTTCGGCATCTTCCTCTCACCACATTTCTGGCAAAAAATTTGAGCGTAAAATTTGCCATGAAAAAGTTTCTTAAGGTCCCTCCACTCATGGATGAAATTAACACACACAACATAAGTGGTGTGAGGTGTTAGGTCGTAATCCTGACTGAAAGGTCAGGTATGTACGTAAGCCCTTTAACGATTGTATATTCTCGAGACTTTATTATTCAGTAGCCTTGCAAACATCTTTATTATTGATTATCTTCTTATTGTTTCTTGAATCAAAATGGATTAGCTAGGCATACTATTTTCTTCCTGCTTTAATTTGCATTAAGTTCTTAAGTTAAATTAGCTAGTAACTTGCCGTTCACTCGGTGACTCATATGGCCCATTGTTTTAGCCAGTAACCACCTCTGCCGTGATCCGTTAGTAATACATTTAAACCACCCCAGCCATTTCCCTTAGTGGCACGTTCGACCAGATTTTCAAACGTTCTGTCACCCAAAAACACTCATATGAATCAATCTCCCGATTCCGTTTCTTCCACTTCCTGGCAGCTTCTGAAGTGGAAGACTGAGCTTGTGATCCAAAATGCTAATAGTCCAGACACCTGTTAGAATTCCTGTTAGAATCCAATAGTTCTCTTGTTAAACTTAAGTGGTTGCCCCGGTTTTCCTGCTATCCATTGCTGAACACAGCAGTTTTGAAATCCAGCAACCAGATATGTTGCACTACCTATGGGTTGTTGAATTTCATGCTGATTTTTCCAATTTGAAAGTATTCTTGTAGGGGCCCATATATTACCTCTATTGTCTCCTCCTCAGACATCTCCGATCCCTTTCGTGCCAGTTCATCCGTTATTTCGTTCCCCTCTATGTAGTACACTATATTATATTAAGATCTTAAGCTAAATAAGAATGTGGTTGAGTGCTTCTGAAAATACTTGAGCATCATTGCTACAATGCTTAGAATTTTAACGAAATTTGCTTCTGCTTAATAAATATAACAACAAATGTAGAGATAGGACCCCTTCAAAGTGATTGAAAGTAATTCGAATGAAAATATCTTTTTGAGGCAATGAAGGAATGTATGGATGAATGAATGGAAATTTTTAACTTTTTTACTTTAATTTATTAAACAAATGTATACTTTTAACGCTATTTACATGCACACATACAATATAATAACATTTTTGTTATGGTTGGCAAGTGGTATTGGTGATAAAATTTAAATATAGAGCTGTGGTTAACTAAATAGTAGTGGGGTAAATTCAAATTTAATTTTTTCTTCATTACGCATCTTTAAAAATTCTTATTAAATTCAATATCATGTTGGGAAAGCTTTTAAGCCATTTGTTTCTTATTATCTAACCTCGTCTGTACGACAATGATAATGCAAATTACAAATATAGTATTTACTCATGTATTCATATGTACAACTACTTAAAATCAAACTTGACGTTATCCATGTGTGTACACAAGCAAGCATGCTGATATCTACATGTGCTTACATGTGTGCGTAACTGTATTTGTTTGTTTCACTCGAGCATGAAAGTAAAATGGAGTAACAAAAGCAATTTAAATATCCGCACTTACACATATAAATGCACACATTATATACAAGGATACATACATGCATACAGAGTTATTCTCACACATTGTCAATGTATGTTATGGCAACTACAAGAAGTGTAGAATTACACATGATACACCAGCTGCATGTTGAAAGTGTGTGTGCATGTGTGCATAACTGATAGCAACATATGCAATTTCAGCTGAATATATCGGTATGCGTAAGCAATGTATTTAAGTACTTACATGCCATACATACAGTATAAACACTGATGGAACGTGCATGTACTAGTATGTATGTAGACTGTACAATTGCTGTTTATATTATTGCTGGCATAGAGATATAAAATATTTATTTTATTAAAGGATAACAAATGGTTATTATTTTTCTTTGCTCTCCCTTTTTTGTCTCAGAGAGAAGCAGCTCACTCTCTCTCTCAATTTGTTTATTTATTCAATTACTTCTTGCTTAAAGAGTTTTTTAAAACAAGGGTGACATTTCAAACGTCAAAGTAGTGTGATTCAGTAAGTGATCGTTTTAAATGACATGATAGGGTAACACAAGAAATATTTTTGGCACCCTATACCGTAATTTTATCAACAGCATTCTGATAACAACAGCTCTTTTACATTATAGTGGTACATTACAATCATTTACCTTCGATTACGTCTAACTTCTCATATCACCTTATTTGTGTTAGTTAACTATAACCATGAGAGAAGTAATTTAGAGTTTAACATCTACTGCGAACTAATAATTTTCGAAGGTTTCGAAGGTTCCCGTAGACATATATAATTTATCTAATTTTTTCTCAATATTTCAGAGCTGAGGTTTGAAGTCAGAGTTCCACTACTGTATGCTAACATGATACCTACTATTCTTTCTATTGGGTCAGCTAAAAAGTATGAAAAACTACTGTAATTTACTTACTTACGTAATTGGCCATTAACAATACGATTAACTGATTTCGGCCTGCCCCAACACGTCCTTACAGCCTCTGCTTCTTGCGCGTCTACGCCAGTTGATCACACCAATTGATGACAGGGATTCCTCGAACAAGGTCGTTCTCTTCGCCGATCCAGATCCCCGCAACAAATACCCGTCTAGCCGAAGCATCCTCCTCCATTCGAACGACATGGCCGAGCCAGCCGCTGGATATTAGTACGCTACACAACGTCTATGTCGTTGAGGCGCTCATACAGTCCACTGTTGAATCGGATGCGGAAATCATCGCCAACTCGCACTGGACCGAAGATCTTACGTAGTATATTCCTCTCGAATACTCTTAAGGTTTCTGCATCAGTGCTTAATAGGGTGCATACCTCTGCGCCATTAAGAAGATCAGGGGCGATGAGCGTTTTGTAGAGTATTAGTTTTGTCGTACCATAGTAGCACCTGTTGGCAGGAGTGATCCTGCGCTTGATCTCCAGACTGACATCATTTTTAGTGGTAATGGCGGAGCCAAGATAAATAAATTCCTTGACTGTATCAAAAGTATAGTAATCGTCCGTAATCTGAGAATCAATACGCCGCACGTCTCTACTTGTCGATAACATATACTTTGTTTTGCCCTCATTTACTGACAGACCCAGGGAGGGTCTGCATGCAAGCAGAGTAAAATTGATTGCTGTATTCAAGTAGTCGCGGCCCCTTCTGGATGGCATTCTAGCACCCGCTAGATGTTAACTAATGCGTGCAGCGAAGTCCAATACCCTAGACGTTAAATTTGGGTTGTACGTGGGGCTTGGAACCCACCACGTAAAAATCAAATGAAAGCTACAACAAAAGACTCTAAAACTACTGTAATGCGAAATTAAATGTTCCTCCAAATTCTTTGAAAATGTACACCGAAAGGCTTGAAGTTTGATATGAAAATATCAGACACTCAGGAGAAGATTATGACTATCATCGTGTCATTTAAATGCGTTCTCTGTGTCAGCGTATTTCATAGAAGATAGTGTGTTGGATTAGAAGACATGAGGCCACGGTTCAAATTCTAGGTTAGGCATTTTCAACAAAACGAAATATGAAAAAATATTTCTCCGGCGACTTCCACTGTGCAGATATCCGGTAAAAATTCAGCGAGTTAATTAAATTTGCCATGAAAAATTTTCTCAAAAAATCTGTCGTTCGAATTTGACTGCGAATAAACTGCAGGTCACGCCACTCATGTATAAAATTAACACACACAGTATATGTGGCGTGAGGAACTAGGTCGTAATCCTGAATAAAGGGTTGCAATGACCAACTATGTATGTATGTATGTATTTAAGTATTCTAATCTAATTAGATTGCCAATTTGCCATAAAGTCCCTTTGGAGTGTCATATCAATGCCCAATCTTATCCACCAATATCATCTATTCCTCCATATAATAATCACTGGACATAGGGACAAATTAACCCCAATGATAATCAGAGTGTGACTACTGGGTTGAGTTGAGGAAGAACGAAACTGCTTATTTTCTTTTCTCGACTGGAAATTTTGCTGTGGGACCGTTGTCCTTACGATACATAGTCTACTGAGAAATAATGCCTCCAAATAGATCTACGAGAGTAGTGGGAATCCCATCGCTAACATCTGTAACGGAACTATTTGGAGTTAATTTATTTCTATTATCTATAGTAGTTAAATTTTATAGGGTATCCCTATAATGTATGCTCCCATCTTATTATCATGACGAACTTAAGAGTGCTGCTCGGTGTCAACAACACCCAGGTTCTGCCTTTTGGGATGCTTTAATGCCCAAAGATTCTAAGAAGATGTTTTGCTGATTCATCGTCTCCAAACTATTGGAAACTAGATTGCTGGTTATCATACATTTTACTGTAGTTTAGTTGGTTGCGTGCTGGCTTTTTTGACGTGCGGCCACGTTTCAAACTCCAGGCCAGACATCTCCAACAAAACGAACAACAAAACGGCGACTTCTGCTCGGCAGATTTTTGGCAAAAACTCTGCGAGTAAATAAAATTGCCATGAAAAATATTTTCAAAAATCTTTCGTTTAGAGTCGACTTTAAACTACAGGTCTCGCCACTTATGGATACAATTAACACACAATTGAGTAGTGTGAGAAATTAGGTCGTAATCCTGACTGAAGGGTTGTAATGGCCAATTATGTTATGTAATCGACTTTATATTGACTTCTTACCACAGTCTGGCGTTTGAGGTGGAAGTTGTTCAAAAAAATTATCAGAATTCGTTGGTGGAATTTTATGTATACTAGAGCGTGTTATATTCTAAACTCCAAGTTATTTATGAAAATTCAAAAAATTTCTTCACAATAATTTTTTTCAAGCTTAAAAATCTTAGCGCATTTCCTGTGGCACAATTAATTTTCCTTTCCCTGCAAATAATGAGCAGTCATAATAGATTTGAAAAATTCAAACAAAACTGTTTGTTTTTCAAAAAACAAAATGAATTTTTAAAATAAACATAAAACAAAGCAACTGTTGGTAAAAACGCATCTTGAATAGTTTTAATAATACTTCTAAAGAGTATAAGCTTCTAAAGATTAAGTGGACTTACTTGGAAATATAACACAGGTATTTTTCAAGTGGAAAGTATTATGAACGATTAACTTTAGAAAGGCAATAAAAAAATAAAAACAATACAAATAAAACAAAGGAATTTAAATAATCCATGCAAAGTTTTATAAAGATTTGTAAAAACAACATTCTTATAGATCTACAGATGTGAACAATATTGTTACGTTGTTCCCTTTTAAAAACGTTTAAAATATGAGTTCGCAGATTGCAAATAAAATAAAAATAAATTTGTGTTTAGTTTTAATAATATTCGTTATTATTCGAATAATTATTTTTGCCACTGTTTACTATGTAAACAATAACAATTGCCTTTTTTGTTATTCCTCTGTTTATACCCTTTGCATAAACTATAACAATTACTAGACAATTATTCGACAGATCTTTGTAACGGAGATCTTCAAGCCACGATTACTCTTTTAAACGCACCGCGTCTTCACACAAGACTGACTGAACTTCACTAACCCAGTCGCCTGCTTTGATATGCCTTTTATATGGCAAAGTAAACAGTCGGATGAATGTTCTTGAAGGAGAACGAAATGAAACAGTAGACCCAGCCACTGAGTAGATTTAAGGACAGAAGAAAGTCAGTTGTCCCCTTGTCGATATGTGTCCAGCAGAGTCTGGAAACATTGCACGCACCTTCTTACTGCCAATGAGCTTGAGCTACCCTGTAAAACGAGTAGAAAATGTCCAAATTAACCGAAACAATCGCAGATTGTGTTGTTCCGTGCCGTCCCTGGCTAGCTCATCAGCGGTGCAGTTTCCAATAATACCCCTGTGTCACGTACACCACATAAGGTTTACCATTGAATGGCCAGAAATTTATCTGAGAAATCCACGGCAGTAATGGATAAGGACGGATGTTGAAACTACATTCATTAGAGATTTAATTGCAGCCTGCTAACCCAGTAAATCAATACATTTTAAGGGAAAATCCCGCTACTCAATAAGTTTTGATAAAGTATTGAGAAAGAAAATTAACTGCAAGTAATACACACGACACAAATTCACACTAACACTAACAATACAATGAACGTGTTGATTATCTAAAGCTGCACACACACATATGTACGACGAACCTGGTTGCGCCTTGTACCAACGGCAACATAAGCAAGGTACACAAACAACAATGTATTAGCAATAGAGCTCTCGAGAAGGCGATATCACGAACCTTCCACTTTAAGAATGTTCGTTAGACTAGTTGTGTCGGACTATAAAAGGGCTGGACAAAGCTGGCAGCAGTGAGTGATAATTCAGTCAGCCCTGTGTGAAGACGCGTTGCGGTTTGAACATACAAGTGGTATTGCTTGCAAAAAAGTTGTAAGCAGTTTTACTTGGGTTGCAATTAACGAACTCATATTTAAACGTTTTTAAAAAGATAAAAACGTAACAATATCAAGGAAAAAGGCAGCACGAGACGAAAAAGATAGAATTTCATGAAGACAGTGCATCATTATGCGCACCTCCATCGTGACGAGGACCAAAATCATTGAAATAATGTACGAATCATTAGCCTGATTTAGTTCACTCGTGTTATATTATAATTCCGAATTTAAAAAAATGTTTCATGTATGTAAACAATTTGCTACTCTTGTATCAACAGGGTATCGAAGATATAGAATATCACAGGAGTGATAACAGTTAACACCTGTAGCACAAAATAATTTGCATAATTTACAGAACTTTAGAAACGTTGGACTTCTCAGCACTTTGCCATAGATACAATAGTTTAGAAACAAAAAGTTTAAAACAAAAGACAAGATTATAAACATGGAAAAGAAAAAGACATTTTTGTGATGTTCAATTTAAAACATATGTCGAGCAGTTCTGCTCTTTTTATTTATTTTTTAAACATGAAGTTTGTTTAGAAATAATTTGCATACATTTTACTACCTTTTGTTGATTATTTTGTTTTTCTTTTTTTTGTGACTTTTGTCCCTAAAAGTCAGTTTAAGACCTTAAATTCAAATAAAAGCAAAATATTGTTTTTTTTTTGTTAAATAAAGTTCCAGAAACGCGGCCTTTGGCAAACCATAGAACTAGCCTAGACAGTAAAGATTTACACATACATACATAATTGGTCATTACAACCCTTCAGTCAGGATTACGACCTAGTTTCTCACACCACTTATGTTGTGTGTGTTAATTTTATACATGTGTGCGGGACCTACAGTTTAAAGTCGACTCCGAAAGACAGATTTTTGAGAGACTTTTCATGGCATTTTTATTTACTCTCAGAGTTTTTGCCAGAAATCTGCTGAGAGGAATTCGCCGAAGAAATATTTTTTCTATTTTATTTTGATGTCTGGCCTGGGGCACGAACCCTAGCTTTTCGTCTAATAAGCCAACACACTACCTACTAGACCATGGCGACTTCATTTATTAAAGTTATTTAGTCTCCAAAATTGAAATTTTTTATACAAAGCTCGATCTACCGTTAAGCGGAATAGTAGAAATTCAAACAAAATTTTTCTACAATTTCATTTAAAAAGAACACATGCAAACAGTAAGTATTAGGGGATACTGTTCTCTGAACTAACTTTTGTACTGTTTTAAGGTCCGCTGGTTGTATTATTATAAATTTATACATGCTTTCTACACATGGTTAGAAATCCTCCTAATATCCTATACCTAAACTATTATGTGAAAAAATTTACAAAATGAATGTAAATGAATTTTACTTGAAAATGCATTTTCTACTGGTTTAACACAAACAGAAGGAAAGTATTTCGTTTTAGTTTCGATTTTTTCTTTACATTTTATGGTCGTACTAAAATGTAATTTGTCTTCTATTCCTGTGGTGAAATTCTATGCTCTAGCAAAGCCCCAGATATTTAGAGCGAAGAAAATGTATTGAACACAGTGATAAGTCAGCTTTCAAAACTGAAAATTACTTGTAAATATGTTTTAAAAAATTGTTCCACTTCTTTAGCTTTTACTGTCTACCATAGAAACTATTTCATTTAAAATATTCTTATATTCCATACAGAGAAGTTCTTCAGTGTCAAATATTTGATTAAAAAGTAAAATTTTCTCCATTCTTAACACATGTGCTACACACAACTAACGAAATGAATCATTTTCTACGTTGGCTTTTCTCTCATTTTACAACCTCGAAATTATTTGCAGCAGAAGTTTGTTCCTTAATTTCAATTATTTGCGGGTTTATCACAAAAGTGTTGTTAAGCGTGTATTTAAAATTGTAATTTCTTATTGTGGCTGACTGAAGATAACTTTTGATCAGTAGAGGATAGCATAGTTCATGATTTCTAATTCCTTAAACAGACGAGAGTATAACGCTTTAGAAAGTAACATTTTTGATTGGCTTTAATTGATAACAAATTTGAAAGATACCAGGAATCTATTTCAATTGGAATTACGTTTGCATGTATGGAAATTATAAATGAGTAGAAAATGGTTCATACCTCTTGTGAGTACAGCATATTGTTTATTAAGTATGATAATCTTACGAAATAGGAAATGGTGTTACATCGTTTAACATTAAAATGATAAACAAAAGCTACAAAAAACAATGAACTTGTTTACATGATAAACAAGTAAACAGAGAGTAAAAAGGGGGTAAACAAGTAAACAAAAATACAACAATAAACATTATTAGTATAAATGTAAACCAAATACAGAAACGACTATGAAACAACGAAGTTTATATTTATGGAGATTGCAATAAGGAGAAGCCACGAACATTCGGCTTCAAGATCATTCATCAGACTGTTTACGTTGGCATATAGAAGGCAAGACAATGCAGGCAACGGAGTTAGAAAAAAAATCAATCAGACTTGTGTGAAGACGCGTTACATGTGAAAAGAATAATAGTGGTTTGAAGATCTCCGTTATAAAGTTCTAGCGAACAATTATTAGTGTTTACGCAGAAGAGTGCAAAGAAGAATAGAAAACAAAGCAATTTTTTGTTGTTTACATCATGTTGTAAACAGTGGCACATGGAATTCTACGAACAATAACGAATTTAATTAAAACTGAACATAAATTTATTTTTATTTTTATTTGCAATCTACGAGCTAATATTTCAAACGTCTTTAAAAGTTAAAAATGTAACAATATTTTTATTCGAAGCATCGAAGGTCTTTTAATAGGGACTTCCGAAATTTGTTAGTTAATCAAAGCCATCTTGTTGAAGCTACTTCTTTCAAATTAGTTGTCATTTCTTCAGCCTGTTTTACCATATCGCCATGGAGGGTAATGGCATTGAACAACACGTTTTAAAAACAATATTGTTTCATCAAAATGGGTGTTCTGCTTGAAAAACTGCGCGTTTCTTAAGTTATGCTCGGAATGTATTGGATAAATTCGAGTGCACTGGTTCAGTTAACTATTGACCAACACCCGTTCGTTGACAAAACACAAGATCTGTCGAAAGCTACACAAACCGTAAGATTGTGGAGGTTGCCTACCTAACCAATCTCGCGTTGTTCACAAGAACTCGATCTTTCGTACACCACAACTTGACGTATTTTACGTAGCGCCATGGGTTAGCGTCTGAACAATATTTAGATTACCTAGAAACTGAGGGCAAATGACCACAGATAACGCAGAGTGTTTGCTAAATGGGTTCTGGAGCAATTGGCAATCGAAAAATCATCTTCAGGTCTATTTTAGGATAAATACATGAAAATGCAACATTGTCGAACTTTGAACAATGCAAACCTAGATCTAGAAGCAACGAAGGTATTCTGAAAAAGTTACTATTTGAAGTGGACTTCTGGCCGGAAGTATCCTCAGTGCAGCGAAAGTCTAATACTAACTCCTTTTTGATGAAATTGGATGATTGGACACAAAAGTCATATTGGTTCAGAACGAAGCTATGTACCACACAACTCATTCCGCTTTTGATATTCTGCACGGGAGATTTGAGGACATTGCCATCTCACGTGAAAGTATTGTGAACCGACCACTGATATAGTGCGATTTTACACAGTTTGACTTTATTTTCGTGAGGTTTTGTAAAGTTGCAGATGAATACGAGCAAGCCACAAACTACAGCGATCCTCAAGTACAACATGACTCATATTATTGATCAAATTCAACCTGATTTATGAGCCAGAGTCATGGAAAATTTAAAAAATTTGATGCGTTGAACCCAAATAAGCAGCGGCAGATATTTATTCGATGTTATACTCCATACATAATGACAGTGTAGTATATGCAATCCAAATAATTAAATGTTAGTTTTATCATTACAGTCCATACTTAAGTGATTGTGAAGCGCTGACACCACAAAGATCTACAAGACAGACGACAGTATGCTGTCATAAGTTTGTGGCTTTTCATGGAATGTAGTGGATGTGAAACGGTTGAGTGGGTCCAGTGTGAATTCAAGTCGTTATGACCTAAACAATATTTTTAGAAACCAGTTGTATAGTAGAAAGAGTCAAACTATTGCCACTTAAGCTCTAGTACTTGTATATTTTTAATTTGGCCACAATCTAAGATGGTATGGGACAGATGTACATATCATTAATCATTTTGATTAAACATACATCAATTTTCACTTAAGTTTGCAACATATAATCTCTATTAGATATGTAATTAACAATGAAGACATGATTATGATATTACATGAACACAATCCTGTTGCTGTCCCCACAATTAATGTTAGGACTTGTACACCAGACAAATTAAAAGTTGCAGAGATGCTTTCAATAAAATTTACCTTGTGGTTATAATTGAATACAATATTATTTTATTTCATTTAATTAGTACGTATTTGGTTATTATTTATAAAACAATTATCACACACTTGTAATGTAGGTAAAGAAATTTAATTCATTGTAAGACATTCCTATGCCTTTAGGGGGCTTCTGTCTATGTTTCAAAAGTGACAGAATGTTGTTGTAGAAAGTTTTTATTTTAAATGTACAAACTTGTTAGCCAAACTTCACATGTTCACATGTTTAAGTGTTTCTCTAAATTGAAGCAGTGATAACAATAACAAAAAAAAAAAAAAAAAAAAAAACGAACCTACAAACAAGTCTTTAATAAGAAGCCTTGCAACTGCCATGATTAAGTCTGTAGTGATATCAGCTTGACAATTTTTTCGGGCAAGAACAGATGAAATTATCGTCCAAAAAGATCAGTCAGGATTCAGACCAAGATCACATAGGTTATGTTAGTCTGATACCTTTCACAGGCAAGTGAACTCGGTAGCCGATGTGACCCATTGTGTTACCCAGTGTGGTAAAGCCCCCTTACCGTGATCCGTCGGTGGGGGGTTTGAACCACCCCGAGCTCCGGATGAAACCCTTTAGTTCCCTTAGAAGCAAGTTCGCCACCATACTTAGATTTTCAAACTTTCTGTCACTCAAAAATCGATGATGTTTTTAAGAGCATGGCACTCACGTAAATTGTGTTCTATTGATTCTGTTTCGTCCACATCATGGAAGCTTCTGCAATAATCCTGTTAGAATTCCTAATAGAATGTGAACCGTTCTCTTATCGAACTTAAATAGTTCTCTTGTTCTCCCGGTGTCCATTGCAGCAGTTTCGAAATTCGGCAACTAGGTACGTTGGACCACCCATTGTTTATTGAATTCCAAAAGCTTCTTGTGTGTCGTTTCTGAACGTGTGTATCAATAAGGTATCAATTATCCCAATCGGCTCTGTGTAATACATTGCCACTGAAAATTGCAAAATCCGTAGGAGCAACCAAGGTGATAAAGGTCTTCCAAATTATATCTGAAAAAAAAGAGAGAAAACATTAAAGATGTGAG
Organism: Sarcophaga subvicina; assembly: GCA_936449025.2. NCBI lineage: Eukaryota > Metazoa > Arthropoda > Insecta > Diptera > Sarcophagidae > Sarcophaga > Sarcophaga subvicina. The sequence goes on from OW388084.2 coordinate 81,248,764, forward strand.
TTCAATGAATTAAAAAAACGTTGGAAATGGTAAAACAATATTCGACATCTAGGTGTGGTAATATCGTGGAAATATTGGGAACTCGATGAAGAGTTAGCTGACCTTAGAATTATGCACTGGAAGTATACCATGATGTCTAAGGTAATAGAGAGTTATGAAGCTGTCGTATGTGATGCAGATTAAATCTGAAGAGATTTTAAAGGGGGTTTTCGCAATGCTCAAAGGCTATCATGTGTCGACATACCCCTAGATGGCAGCCCTGTACGATAGGTTTTGAAAGTATAGTTAGGAAATAGAAGACAAATGTAATACGGTATTAATCAGGGGCTTTGCAGCGGGTCCTGATGGCCTCCCCGCTGAATTGTTTAAGACCGCATGTAATGAGTTGGTAGGGCGCATGCACCAGCTTATTTACAAAATATGGCTAGAGGACAGTAAGCCCAACGATTGGAAGCTCAGTGTACTCTGTCCTGTCCTGAAAAAGGGAGACCCTACTATATGTGCCAACTACAGGGGTATAAGCCTTCTCCCTATGGCATATAAGGTCCTTACAGGCCTATTGTGTGAACTCGTCAAAACACTGACTGGACCTTATCAGTGCGGCTTCAGACCTGGCAAGTCCACCATCGACCAGATCTTCATACTACGCCAAATCCTGGAAAAGACCCACGAAAAACAAGTCGACACACAGCATCTTTTTTTGACTATAAGGCAGCCTTCGATAGCCCCATAAGGGATCGTGTTTTTGCCGCAATGTCTGAGCTCGGTATACATGCGAAGCTGATATTGACAGAATAACGTTGAGCAATTCCTGCAGCTCCGTCAAGGTAGGAAAGGACCTCCCCGAACCTTTTGGTACAGTGCGAGATTTCAGAAAAGGCGACTCCTTACCATGTGACCTCTTCAACTTCGTCATGGAGAGTGTTCTGCGAAAGGCGGGAGCGCATCGTAATGGCACTATTTTTCAAAAAAGTGTCCAGTTGCTTGCGTACGCTGACGACATTGATATCATAGGGCGTACCAAGCGAGATGTTAGTGCTGCCTTTAGTGCTATTGAACGGGAGTCTAGTAAGATGAGTCTGGCAGTAAATGAGGGCAAACCAAAGTAAATGTTATCGACAAGTAGAGACGTGCGGCGTATTGATTCTCAGATTACGGCCGATAACTATACTTTTGATACGGTCAAGGAATTCATCTATCTTGGCTCCGCTGTTACCACCAGAAATGATATCAGTCTGGATATCAAGCGCAGGATTCCTCTGGAAAACAGGTGCTACTATGGTCTCAATAGACAATTGAGTAGCAGAGACCTCTCTCGTGCGACAAAACTAACACTTTACAAGACACTCATCCTACCCGTGCTTCTTTGTGGCGCAGAGGCATGAACCCTATTAAGTACAGATGCAGCGGCCTTGAGAGTGTTCGAGAGAAAAGTACTACGCAAGATATTCGCTCCAGTGTGAATTGGCGATGATTTCCGTATCCGATCCAACAGTGAGCTGTATGAGCACTTCAACGACATTGACGTTGTACAGCGTATTAATATCCAGCGGCTGCGCTTGCTCGGCCATGTCGTTCGAATGGAGGAGGATGCTCCGGCGAGACGGATATTTGATGCGGGAATCTGCGGAAGTCGGCGAAGAAGAGGACCTTGCATCCGTTGGAAGGACCAAATCGAGGAAGCCCTGTCATCGATTGGTGTGACCAACTGCCGTAGGCGCGCACGAAGCAGAGGCGCCTGGAAGGATGTGTTGCGACAGTCCGAAATCCGTTAAAGGGGTTGTTAGGGCCAATTAAGTAAGTAAGTAAGTTTGCGGCGTGAAAAAATGAGTGGCCATAGACACTGTCATCTGGACAGCACCAGTTTAATCAGTTCAGTATGGTTTTGTGAAATGCTTTGTAACGACACTTGGTAACAAAAGTAAATTGAACACCATTGAGTCTACATATTCTTTTAAAAGTGATGCCATTTTGTCGCATATATTGGATTACTGAATTCGAGGTTATGTGGAAGCTCACAATAATAAGCAAGCAGAGTAAATTCTATACCAGAGATTGATACAAGGACAGACAATTTCCGACTGGAATCCAACAAACTAATTTTCTATTTCGCTATTTCGGAATACATTCGGGAAGAGTGTTGTAATCACATCTGGAATAAGGGTCGTGCAACAGCTAGCATGTAAATTTATCAATATGTAGTAATCGAAAATGTGCCTTTTTTCCGTATTTACTCTGTCAGGTATTTTGTGTTAAGGAAAACACAAAATTTTTCTAAATACTAAATAAATATGTTAAAATTAGGTTACCATAAAGTCTAGTCAAACCCTTTCTTTTTTATTTTCATTAAAGAATATTTAAAACATGTAATTTTGTCTTTTAAACAAAGTTCAGCATTCATAAGTAGCAAAATATTGTTTATTTATTAAAATCTTACATAGAAAAAGAACATCAAATATTTATTTTAATTCATTTGGCTCAGACATGGGACATCTTTTTTTCTTGTTTTGTTTAAGAAAAATTTAATCTTTTTTCCCTGTCCTTATCTTTTTTATTTTTGACCCTGACACAAGGCAAAAAGTCATGTGTTATTACTGAAATGTAACGTAACATTTGCACTTGTATCTCTCTGTTCTTTTTTGTTTTATGAGACTAGAAGTCTTTGTGAGCTTCTAAATGGTGTTTGAGTTTTTATTTGAATTTATGTGTTTTGGAAAAAATATTTCATCTGTAAATATGACTTTGGTTACCGCGATATTTTTTTCTGGGAAAAAATTTATAGAATTTTTTACGTCGATATGCAGAGTTTCATATTTCACTGGAGAATACATACAATTGTATGTCCTTGATCTTAGCACAGAGAGCAACTTTAACCCCATCTGGATATTTCTGAGTTTCTCCATACAGATTGTAATCGTTCGAGTATCGCTCTCTTTTTTGAGCCTGTTGTGTGCATCTGTATAAATATAAAAATAGACCAAATTCTCATTGCATGTGATAAAGAAGAGTATCAGAAACGTCTTCAAGACAATCATAATGATCACTCTCCTTTGAAGAAATAAAATAAATTCCTTTCAATTTCAATAAAATTTGGAAAATTCTCTCAGTCGTGATGGTATTTTCCTTCTGCCATCCTTCTGCCATCCTTTGTATGACTTTTGTTTCAATATATGTGGCGATAATTGTTATTATTTTGCATTGTTTTTATTGTTCAGTTGTTGCTGTTGTTTTGTTTATGTGAAGACTTATATTGCTTTTATTATTGTCCGTACAACACTTTTGATTTTATTTCATTTTCCTTGTGGCTGACTTAGTAAATATTACCATAACGACATATTTATGTCCATATGAGTGTAAAAATATGTGAATTGTAAATACAAGTGCGGTAATATATGTTTTCTTGTATGTCTCTCCTTTGTTATCCTACTCTCTCCCTCCTTTGTCTCTCCTTTGTTTTCCTACTATAGATTATAGGACTAAGCCTGTGCTTTATTGCATGCAAATAAGAACAGACATTCAGACAGACGTACATACTTTTATTCGTTTATTTATTCATGTTCTTGTCATTGCCATGGTATGAATCAGACAAATATTATTTTAAATTTTTTGTTTTTTTTTCATTTTATATTTATTATTAAATTAACTTTCCATACATATTCAGCATGTCATCTTATGGACATGAATTTCAATATGCATCATGTTCTCTGCAAGGATCATGCCAAAATCATGAGAATATTTTAAAGAAATTAATGTTTTTGGTGTTGTGTGTAGTTCTTTGGCAAAGAGAGAGAGATTTAAAAGGAATGATAAGTTTATGAGTGAAGCCACCGTAGTCTAGTAGGTAGTGTATTGGCTAATTAGACGTTAGGCTATGGTTCAAACCCCGGTTCAAACATCAAATCGAAAATATGAAAAAATATTTCTTCGGCGTCTTCCTCTCAGATTTCTGGCAAAAAATCTGAGAGTATATAAAATTGTCATGAAAACAGTCCGAAATCTGTCGTTCGGAGCCGACTTTAAACTGTAGGTCCCGCTACTCATGTATGCAATATAAGTGATGTTGAGACTCTAGGACGTAATCCTGTTTGAAGGCTGTAATAACTAATTATGTATGTATGTATGTAAGTCGTGTATTATAAAATATACAGACATTCTATATTCTATACCGTAAAAATTCATTTTTGGTTTGCTGGAACATTTAGGTGAAATGTATTTTTCGGAATAAGAATTCAGAAGATTACAGACGGCCTCGTTCGATTATCAATTGCTGAGTTGTCATCTCTACCTAAGGTACAAGCTTACTTTATCAAGGAATTGAGGTTTCCTATACAAAGGTTGTGGGTTTCTTCCGTTGTTAATTTGGACATGGAAATCTGCAAGAGCACCGCACTATGTCGAAAGTCCATGTGTGATTATTTCATGGAGTTAACCAGATTTCAGGCTGCTCCTGTATAAGTCGCCCTTTCATACAAGAGTTTTTTTTACCGGAGAGACTTTGCTGATATCCTCTGATATTTACTAATACTTCGTCGTCTGCCTTAATCAAGTTCACCTTAACGTTCTGGACATTCTTTCATATTGGTCTGACATGGTATTGCCTATAGTCAGAATCTATTTCATTATGCCTATCTGCACGTGGGTATAAAGATATTAGTACCAGCTACATAGACGAGTAAATAGTACGAGCTTATACGTATATGTACATAAATTGTTTAATACACGACCCGGTTGAAGCATGGAACCATAACAAAATTTTTTCATCCAACTCCATCCTGCCTCATTATTCGCTCATGTAAGTCCTCGCTATCCATTACGTACAATTTATATATCCATTACAAAGCTTTCTTTAGTCTTTTTATTTCCGCTTGTCTTTACGTCAACTACTTTCCCGCCCTACCACTCTTTCAATGGGACGCTTTCCCCGTAATTGTTACTCCAAGGAAGAAGTACGCCGAATCTTCGCGTGCCTCTGTTCCGTAAGTTCGTCCTTGCGCTTAAATCTCAATACATACATAATTGCTCAACCCTTTAGTCAGGATTACGACCTAGCTTCGCACATCACTTATGTTATGTGCGCTAATTTTAAACATGAGTGGCGCGACCTACAGTTTTAAGTCAACTCCCAACGATAGATTTTTGTGAACTTTTCATTGCAATTTTTATCTCCTCTCAAAGTTTTTGCCAGAAAGCTGCTGAGAGGCAGTTGCCGAAGAAATATTTTTTTTTACTATGTTTTGTCTGACCTGGGGCTTGAACACACTACCTACTATTTCAGCTTCACGATAACAATACAGTAACCTATTTGATTTTAAGTTCAAAGTATTTCATAAGTATTTCTTCTTTAGTAGTTATCCAGAGTTGGATAGATTTTGTTTTTTTAAGGTTTTCACACCGATTTGCAATTGAGTGTTTTTAGAGAAACCCTTCTGGCAGTGTTCTTTTAAAGTTCAAACACATGCTCAAAACTTTTGCTTTCCACTTCATCTCATAATTTAATAAAATTGCGAGAAAAACTTTATTTTTTCCCAATGATGTAGCAATATGTCTACTACCACCATCCAACAACTATTCTAAGCGTTCACGAGCTTAATTTTTAAAGAGATTTTTGGTTTGAAACAAAAAATTATTTTTTTTACAAAGACTGTAGTTGACAGATGCATTGGATGCATTAAATTTAAATATTTTTTTGATGATTTCATGTTGGTCTTTAGTTTTGCAGTTTCCAAAAATTTTTTGCTGAATATGAATGAAGAAAAAAAACAAAAAAGGAATCCAAAAATAAAATTTTATTTCTTAACCTTAAAAAAACTTCATAATTCTAGATTATGTACCACTTTTGATACATACTTGTAGTAACATAGAATTGTCACGATTATTGATAGATTTTGTTAACATTTTTTAATATTTTAATTCATTTTTATTAAAACTATATTATATTATTACATTTTATTATCACTTTTATCAAATTTGCGCCAAAATTTTTGACATGATGTACATTGGCATGTTTTTTTATATAAAAGTCAAGCACTTCATGTCAGCTTAGTTTCATTTCTTTCTAAATGGTAATAATTTGACGTCTAGCTCCCTACTGTGTGGCGATTTATAAATTTCCAATTGCTTAGGTAGGACAGCTTATTGTCACTCGCATCAGTAGCACTCTCAGTTGAGGGCTGGCTGAAATCTGATGGTACAAACCATTTTTGTGATTCGCTAGAAATATTTGTTGTCAACGTCATGTGAGGTAAAAAAGTTTCCCGTTACAATAAAACATCGATTTAACAATAACAATAACAATTTTCTCTCTTTGATTCCTCTCTGGTTTCCCGGATACGTGTTTCCCCAAATACTGCTGTAAGTAGTTGCTACGCACGTAGCATGTACTTGAATCTAAAACTGCCAATTCGACTTCGGTGGACCACGAAATTTATAACGACCATCAAATTCAATTAGTTACTAATCTACAGCTACAAAATTAAATATGAGTTGAAAAGGTAATAAAACAAAACTAAAGGAAAGAAAACATAAATCAATACCAAGCAATACTCCGTAAATCTTTTTATGAAGCTTGATTTATATAAATATCCTTAAATTAATTTCCCTAACAATCACTGTAAGTATTCCGTCATTAAGTATCAAATTTCAATTAAAATCGCTGGAGGTAATTTTCATTTTCCACAATAAAACTAAAAAGTTTTAGAATTCTGTGGCTAAAAATCTTTAATTTGAGATGAAAATATACCAAAAAGTAACATAAAAACATAAGCATCATTATTTAAACATATTTTCTTTAGTTTTCTTATCTTTTAGGCGAACAAAAAATTAAATTTTTTAAACATCTTTTCATTCGAATTTAAAAAAAAGGCTTTAAGCATGATTATTAAAGGCTGGAAGACTTTCAGCTCATTTTACGAAAAGGCGTTTTAGGTGTAAATATATCATTGTCAAAGCGAATGATTCTATTATTTCATACGTACGTAGTTGACCGAAATATTATCATCTGTAATAAAACATGGGACGAAACACATTTTTCTAATGTTTGTCTATCGCGTGAGATAAATATGAGAAGAGCAGTAAGAAAGACTCTACAACTTTTCAGGAAACAACTGCTAGCAATCTGCGTGAAAATTAATAATATTTTTTCATCCCAAACTATTAAAGCCAGTCTGTTCTGTTCCAAGCTTGTTCTGTTCCATCTTTGGCGATAAACATCCTGTTGTCATATTTGTTACTGACAATACTTTCTTCAGTTCATAAGATGAGCTTCTATTTTCTTCTTCTTCAAAGTCTTTAGCAGCAGGAATATTACATATATAATTAATATATAATCGGTCATTACAACATTTCGTTATAAATTGCAAATGTCTGACGTCTAATAAGGTAACACACTACATACTAGACTACGACTACTTCAATCAATATCAACAACATGTCAGGAATAGAAAATTCAACCTTTTCAGTTTCGTCGCTCAATTCGTTAACTTTCAATTCTTTCTCAAAAACCATAAATATGGTATTATTTACGATAAAACTTAACAAAATCTTTGAAATCTTAAATAAATCATATACACGACACCAAAAAATCGCTAGGAAAGTCGTATGTATCAAAAATGATGAAGTTTTTAAGTTTTTAAATTCCTGTTTGAAATTTTCTTTTTTTATTTGTTTTAAAATAATGGCGATAACAATACTAACGAATTATAATAATATCAGGCATCTAACTTTTTCTGAATTAAAGTTGTGTAGTCTAAAAAATTGAAATGTTTAATTTTTGACACAATGCTCGTTAAAAACTTTATTTCCACCAACACTGATGGGATCTTTTACAGGCCCTTTTTCTATGATGAAGATTTGACTTGAATTGTAACAAAGAAGAACAAGTCTGAAAGTCTGTAAAGCACAGCAAAAATATTCTGATGGTCTTGGTTTATTTGCTACGTTTTAAATTTTTTTTGCAGCTCAAATTGTAATTAATTAATTCAAATTAATTGGAATGAAAAAGCAAAAATTAGTACAGTTTTTGAAAAGTTTTTGATTAATAATAACGGTTTTATAAATTTTCTTTTTTTTGGCAATAAAATTTTCAGTTCAGTTTCGTTGCTTTTTTTGTTTTTCTACGTGACTTCCTTACCAAGAGCCTTAAATTGAACAGTTTTTGAAAACAAAAGAAAAAACCTAAAATCCCTTGGTTTACAAATGTTGAATAAAATATAATTTTACTGTTATTTTTGACACAGAAGTTATGCATAGTTTTACAAAATTGTTGTGACATTTGAAATATTTCATATGCAATCAAGGTTTGTTTCTTAGAGAATTATTTTCTTAAAGAGTAATGGGAGCTTTTTTTTAGATCAACGCTCAGAACATGTCTATTCGTGCAGTGCATTGTGTTGGAATACAGGAAAGGTAGTTTATAAAAGCAAGGAAAGAGGGGTAGTGTGCGAATGTCCAGTGTAAAATCTACGTCATTTATTTTGCGCACATTATTTTGTAATAAATTTCACTTACTTTTTTCAATAGTGGTTAATCACATATAATATCAGAAAATCACAAACACTCAGAGTCGCTGGTGGGCACTTGAAGTCCACGCTATCAACTCGACGATACGCAGCTGCACAAAAAAAAATTATATTTTGAGAAATAGAGAATGAGTGAAATATTGTAAAGGTCCTTACAAATAAATGCATCTTTTAGGACATATGCAGTTTCTTTAATGTTCAATTTCAGCCCTTAACATACATAATTGGTCATTACAATTCTTTGGTCAGGATTACGGCCTAGTTTCTCACAACACATTCATGGGAATTTTTTATTTACCCTTTTGATAGAAATCAGCTGAGAGAAAGTCGCCGAAGAAATATATTTTCATATATCAGTTTTTTGGAGATGTCTGAACCGTGGCCTCTCATATAATAAGCCAACACACTATATACTAGATTACGGCGACTTAAATCGTGATATATAAAATATTGTTACATTTTCACCTTTTAAAAATGTTTAATATATGAGCTCGCAAATAAAATAAAAATAAAACTGTGTTTAGTTTTAATTAAAATTCTTTACTATTCGCATAATTTTGTCTGTCACTATTCACAACTTTATGTAAACAAAAACAATTCCTTTGTTTGTTATTCCGCTGTTTACAACCTTTGCATAAACAATAACACTCACTAGGCAATTGTTCGACTGATCTTTGTAACGGAGATCTTCTACCCACGATTACTCTCTTCAAACACACACAATCGTTGTTTACGTTTATTATTGCAGTGTTGTTGGTATTTTTGTGTTTATGCTGGTGTTTGTTGTTGTAGTTTTGTTTACTTGCTTATCATTTTTTTATGTTGGTGTTTGTAGGTATATTACGCAGTGCTGTAATTTCATTGCTTTTTTCTTGTAGCTTTTGTTCATAATTTTAATGTTAAACGATGTAAAAGCAAAACACCAGTATCTAGACTTTTCCATTTTCATAACAAAATAACATTTCTTATAGAAACAGTGTATTTTATATATATTGTATAATGTATAATATTTAAAGACTTCCTTTTATTTAATTTTTTTTTTATCAAAAATTTCTTTATAACGGAGATCTTCAAACCACGGTTACTTTCTTCAAACACACCGAGTCTTCACACAAGACTGACTGAACTTTTAGTCACCCGGTCGCCTGTTTCGCCTTGCCTTTTATATGGCAACGTAAACAGTCTGGTGAATGTTCTTGAAGGCGAATGTTCATGACTTCGCCTTCTCGAAATCTCTATCGTTGTTTACGTTTATTATTGTAGTGTTGTGTTGTATTTTTGTTTACTTGTCTAGCATTTTCTTTATGCTTGTTGGTATATTATACAGTACAATAATCTGTAAATAGGTTTGTTTACTGCATTGTTTTGTTTTTGTAGCTTTTGTTTATGATTTTAGTGTCAAGCGATGTAAAATCAAAACACCAGTATCTTGATTTTTCATTTTCGTAATGATATATTTTCCCTATAATTTCGTTCACCACTGTACCGTAGGAAAGTATAAAAAGTTAATTTTATAGCGTTTGTTTTTGCAATTTTTTTATATTTTTGTTTGTTAAAAACAAGAAGAGAAAATAAAAACCATGCCATGCACCAGCCAACAATAAACAATTTAACACATTGACGCTTTTGTATAATAAGAGAGTGGGAGAGAACGAAAACAAGTCTCTGAGTTACACAGAAAAACTCATGTTTTTAACACACTAATAAATACATACGATGGAGAGGAAAAAATTGTTATGCTAACGTCTAACTTTTATTTGAAGCAGATTGAGGTCGCTTCTCTTCTTCAATCTTCTGCACTCATATCCTTGTACTTTTTCTTTAGAGTTGTAGCATTTTCCAGTTGCTGTTGTTGTTAATTTTTGAACACACCCTGTTAAATAAAGTGGTACGGTATGGAAAAGAAAAGCTAAGCTCACATAGATGCTTTTTTCTATTGAATTTTGTTTCATTTAAGAATGAATTACAATGATTGTTATCAGTGGATTGCATATGGAAAATAGAGTATGCAACCACACACCCGTTCCTTTTTCAATTCATCTGTGTTTTGACTACAATCAAAATTTTTGTACATTATAGCCTTCAAAGAATTTTACATATTGGAAACAGGCCTAATAAAAACCTATTACAGACGAAAGAAAACGTCGAAAATGGCGGTGGATTGGACATACACTACAAGCGACAAACAATGGACACAACAAACAATTATATGGAATGTATATTTAAAAGACAAAAGATCGATTCGGTAATAGATACAAACGGGAAAAAATAAGAGCAAAGTGAAAGCGTGGGCACTAAACCGGAATATATTAGTCCAATTCTTAAGTCCTTATGTTTTTTTTAGAAAAACGATGAGAACAAAGCTATATTGTGATATGAACGATTTAAAAATGCCTCCAGTTTGCTAAGAGTAGATCGACATAAGGGATATTTCTTTTTTTCGATGTTTGAGATAAGGCGTGAACTCTCGAGTCCTCGTATAGTAAGCCTATATATTACACACTAAACTATGACGACCAGTTGAAAGTAAAGTTGGCCATTGAGGCTATATTTTTGTTGAAGGCAATTTAACTCGCTGTGCGTGTAAAAAACGCGATATTTTCTCTGAATTCATGCGATAACTAGGAGTAGGTCGTTTGATTCGATGTTAAAGATAAACCTCGCTTTGTTTGGTTAATCATTAAAAAGGTGGAGATAGAAGACTGAAATCTCTTCCCATCATAACTGCACAGAAAAAGTATAGATTGTCTCAGCTCCAGTTGAAATAAGAAGACTTCCCGCTACTCTCTTTTCGTCATGTATATACTTTCAGGAAGGAGAACTCCACGCAGTTAACAAGTCCAGAATCTTTCTGTGGAAGAAGAGTTTGAAAAGTTATACAAAGAGTAAGACAGAAAAAAATCGAAGACAATTTGAAAGCCAAAAGAGTTCAAGACAAAGTGTGAAGAGTTTTAAGTCTTATCAGACCATCAAGGAGTAGCAGACTAGTATAAAAATGTACATTCTTCGAAGAAGAAAACTAATTGCCAATAATTGTTAATACAAAAATACAAAAAAAAATTATCAACGGAGGCATGGAGTTATTCTTACTGACAGGTTTCAATTAGAAATTACTCAGTACTTTTGTATCTGAACACAGCAAGAATGATACCTAAAAAGACGTTCCAAACAAAAGTAAATTTAGTTAATAGGATAGAAAAGATGATTATGAACAATGTTCGTTTAACCCAAACTGTCATCAATTTATACTATCCAGCAGCATATGGCTTTAGGTGTTAAATATTTTTGTTTAATAAATTAATATTTTATATTGATATATATTAATATATTATATTCCATCAATTTAAAAAAAAAACACTTTTTAAACACATTTATGACATCATTTTCATTTCAGTATTAAAACTGGAAATTATTAAAAAAAAATGAGATTTAATCAAAGTATTAAAAAATATTGTGCATGTTATAAACGTAATTAATAATTGCAACAATTAATATTAATTTTAATGGACAATCATAGTCTTATTTTATTTTATATTATTTGTTTAATATTGTGTTGTTATTTCTTGTTGTTAATGATGGCTTTCGACACATTTACATCCCTAATTGTTCCTGATAAAATATGAAATTATACTTGGTGATGAAGCAAGTAGGGCCTTTCCACCAGATGTCAGAATTGACGAGTTCTCTGGCTGTCATACCTCGACTATGACTATTCTATATGATTCCAGTTATTGATGACAATAGTATCCAAAACAAACGAAACTCTATTCGCCACAAAGGTTGGCCAATGTCACGGGGGTTTCTGAAACCAGGACAGAACTATTGTCGAGTCTGTCCAATAAAAGGCTTTCGAATTGGTAAAATTCAGCTCTGTGAGTAATGAATGTACCATTTTTGCCAATAGAGTTGCACCGCAGTGCTCCAAACGGGGTAAGGTTTGCACCTTTACTGGCGCAACCTTTGTCTTGGCAGCGAGTAAATGTGTGAATATTTCACCTGACCGGGTTTTGATTCTGCTATAGAGGGTGGCAGCATATGCTTTCTCAGAAGCATCAAAAAATGCATGAAGTTCTACTTCATACTCAGGGTTAAAATTAACCCAGCGGGGGATGTTAATCCGTTCGATGTAAAGGTAGTCATCGACAAATTCGCGCCACCTGCGTAACGTCATGAGTTTCAAACAATCGTCCCATTCAGTTCTGTCTTTCCAAATTTGTTGCATAAGTATCTTAGCGACAATTACTTTGGGTGCTAACCATCTAACAGGGTTAAACAGCTTGACTATTTGAGAAAGGACAGAACGTTTGGTGACTTGGGTAAAATCGGGCGCTGGAGAAGGATTGAAGAAGAATGTGTCCAAGCTCGCGTTCCAACGTAAAACCAACGTTTTAGCAGTACTAGCATCCGAAAATTTCAAAAAATTGGAATCAAATAAGTGTTCGGGGGGTAAGTCTTGAATAAGACTTCGTTCATTCGAAGTCCATTTTCGAAGCGAGAGACCAGCCGACTTCAAAACGTAAATTATGAAAACGATTATGAATTGCTTCTTCAATAGAATGTGCACCCGACAAAATATCGTCCACGTACATTTGTGTACGCAAAATGGTGGACGCTAAAGGGTAGCTTGACTCGCAGTCACTAGCTAATTGGTGCAACGTTCTGATTGCCAAATAAGGGTCACAGTTCACTCCGAATGTAATGTAATGTAATGTAATAATTCATAATCTTCGATATCTCCCCCGGGGTTTCGGCGAAATAGTATTCGTTGAAAGGGTGCCTGATCCGGTCTGATCAGTATCTGCCTATACATCTTTTCTATATCGGCATTAAAGACGTAGTGGATAGGATAGTGAGATTAGACTGTAAAATTGGTCCGGGGTGCAGGACATTGTTAAGACTAACTCCGTTTGAGGACGGGGTTGAGGCATTAAATACTACACGAAGTTTAGTGATAGTACTATCGGGTTTAAATACAGCGTGATGTGGCAAATAAAAGCTAGTGTTGGGAGAGTGAGCTAAGTCCGCATTGACCTTTATAATATGACCCAAAACAGAATACTCTTCAATAACAGAGTCATATTGATTCTTAACTTCGGGGGATTTCAATAATCTTGATTCATTTCTTATGAAATGCGATAGGGCTATTCTTCGGGAGAACCCAAGGTTTAAACTTGTAGGAAATTCGGACCTAAAGGGTAGGGTAACCACATACCGACCTTCTTTATTTCTAGTGATTGTTCGGCGGTACAAGTCTTCACAAAATTTATCTTCGGCCTAGAATTTCTTAAATTTGGGAACTTCCTCTTTTTCGCAAAAGCGAGTAATTTGGTCGTTCAAGTCCAAATGACTGAAAAATTACACGATAGAATTCCACGAATTCGGTTGAGGAAGCCTACCAGTAAGAACCCATCCAAAAACTGCCTTTTGTGCTATGAGCGAACCCTGAGGGTTTCGTTTAACATCGGTCAACATAATTTGTGAATATACATCTGCTCCTAATAGTAGATCCATATGATAGCATTTGAGATCCGAAGCAGGAATTTCGGACAAATTGAAATCAATTGCGTCTTTCAGTGAGCAGGTGGGTAGACGGCCAGTAAGTTGCTCGACCACATAAGCATCAGTTTCCAAGTAAAACTCAGGGTCAATAGATGAACCCAAGGAAATCGAGCAGATTTTAGCAGAGTTTGCTGCTACCGCGCCGTTCGAACCGAGTATCGTAACAGCAGGGGCAGAGAATGTTGGAAGATCCAGCTTTCTCTAAAGTCTCCTTGAGATAAAAGTGGCCTGAGAGGCAGGGTCAATCAATGCTCTAGCAGAACATCTTACGTCGCGCTATGTGGCATTTTGCCTCAAAACCTGGCCAAAATTAATAGAAGCGTTTTATGAGTTAATGGCTTGAATTTTTTGATAGTGTTAGTGATAATTAGGCCGAAGGATGAACCCAACTGATTTTGGTTCAAATCGGTCCGTGATTTCGCCTAGCCCCCATACAAATTCCCCTCGAAATTGCACTTATTTGCACATAATTATGGTAATTATTGAACAATCATGATAAAATTTAGCACGGATCAGTTCTGTGTACTAAGAAATCATGGTGTAAAGTTTGGTGAAAATCGGATCACATTGGACCCTAGTCACCATATAAAGTTCCCTTTAGAAATTCACGTTTGCGCTTATAAATGGCTTAAAAACATCGGTATCGTGATGAAATTCGGTATAAACGTGTATTTTGTAAATCTAAATCATATTACCAAATTTTGTTATGGTCGGTCAATAATTGCCCCTTGGTCCAAAATAGGGCCCCTTAAGAAAATATGTTTAGCAATTATAATTGGCTTAAAAATGTTATTACCTCGATGAAATTCGACATGAATATGTTTAATATGAATGTGAATCATTTATGATCACATTTTATTATGATCGGATCATAAGTGCCCCTAGGTACCACATACGGCCCATTAAGAAAATCTAACATACATCTTATATTGTTATAATAGTCGATATACATATGTATGTAATTAAGTTTTTAAACTTCTATGATAATTAATATTTATTTATAATATTTATTTTACATTATTTAATACTTAAAAGTGAAACTAACTACAATCGTTGAAATCGTTTTCATTTTTATCATCAATGTCAGGAAGGAGCAATTTAATAGTATCTGATGAAAAAGCTTTTCTATTCTATCTATATTCAGGACATCTCGATTGGTATGGCTTCTACTAAATTTCCTCGCATTCATTTGAGGATTAAGTCCATATGGCTTTACTGCCTATGGCTTTATTACACTGCGTCTAATTTTTTTAATTTTTCAAAAAAAAGTAAAATTTTCAAAAAATCGCCAAAAAAAAATTTCGCAAATTTGCGCAAACTTTTTTTTTTGTTCCTGAATGTAGAGAGTTCGTATTTTCTTGTGGTATATAACATTAAACTACTAAAAACTACTTTCACCTTTAAAATCCTTATCTTTTTTTTTTAGGAAGGGTAAAAAAATGTGAAATTTTTATTATTTTGAAATTTTGAACGAATAATTTTAACATTAATATATGATATATATATATAAAAAAAAAACCGAAAAAAAAGAAAAAATCAATATAAAACCTCTATTCGTTTAGCCACAACAAAATATCACATAAACCTATTACAATTTCAAAAAAACACCAAAAACGCATTTAATTTTCTTCACTTTCCTGACTTTGACATCGTCTCAAATCTACAAATCTCAACATAAAGTCGTGAAAATTCACTATATAATGCAGAATTTTGTTGTCTATCGAACTGCATACTCAGTTTCTTAAATTTCTTAAAATTCATTTTTGCCTTTTTGGCCAGCTTTTCGGGGTAAATGCCACATAGTGCGTCGTTGAGCATGATATCTACTACAGTTGTGGCCAACAAGACTGTAGAATACGGGGTGGACTGTAGTTGGGTGGTAAAATTCTTAAACGAGAGACCTTCGGCGGAAGTTGATGGTCTCTCCACCAACTTTTGTTCAACACGAGGAGTGTGCTCCGGTATGGGAGCAGAGTGACTTGATGTCATGGGGGTTAATGAATTATTTCCAGATTTGGGTTTAGATTGAATAGGGGCTTCAGTAAGATGAAGCAGCGAATGATGCTTCTGTTTGCACATATAACAAATATTAATACTCTGGCATCTTCTAAATTCGTGGGAGGTTGCCAAACAATTCGTACAAATTTTGTTTCTTTTGGCAACATTTATCTTTTCGGAGATTGACATCCTGAGAAACTTGGAGCACAATCGAATGGGATGATTATCCAAACACAGTGGACATTTTCTCGGGGGTACAGTAGGAGTGACCGTTGTCCCAAAACTCCTAAACTTTCGTTTCTCCTGAGGAGAATTTCGAGTATGACTACTCGCTTGATTCGGATTGTGACTGCCAATAATATCAGAAACGGACTCTAATGTCCGATATCTTGCGGTCAAGAATTCGTCCATGCTTCTCCATTTGGGCAAGCACGAGTTAGGGCCCTGGGACTGTTCCCAAAGACCAAGAGTGTTCTCAGGTAATCGAGTGGAACAAATAAAAACGAATATGATGTCCCTATTTTGGGTCTCAATTCCGAGCAAGGATAAATTCGTAATACAATCATTGATTGTCCTCTGCAATCGCTTATTTGCAGGACCCGATTCTCTTTCAATGACAGAAAGATTGAATAACGTTTTTAACTGGGAATTTACCAGTACTCGTTTGTTTTCGTACCGGTCTACCAGATTTTTCCACGCCATATCAAAGCCATCATTCGTCATTGGGCACGTTCTGATTATATCCCTAGCCTCGCCTTCCGTTTTCTGTAGAAGATAATACATCTTCTGAATATTACTAATGTGGGGGTTAGTCCCGTAAAGGGCCGAGAACATGTCCCTGAAAGTTGGCCAGGACGCATAATCCCCTGAAAATGTTTGGGTGTCGCACGGGGGAAGGTGAATATGGATACTACTAGGGGATGGATTTGGGGTTTTTGATTTAAAGTTATCAAGTAACCCATCAAGATAGGATATCAATTGGAAATACAAAGTATACCCAGACATATACTTTGCCTTGACATCCTTGGTCGACAACTTAGTGTCCTCGGCAGTCTCTAGGAGGTCCTCGTAACTAACGCGGAATGCCTCCCACAAACGGACTAATTCTTGCCGATGGGTGTTCAGAGAGTGAACGGAATGGTCCGCTTGGGGAATAGCTCGGACAAAAGTTTCGAAATCCGCGAAGCGGTTGAAATATTTACTAAAATTTCTCAAATTCCGTTCCATTTTTTACAATAAGGGACTTTATCTTCTCTCTTACAAATTAAATCAATCACAAAAGGGACTTTAAAATACGGTTAAAAACTTTCCGTCAAAAAGACACCAAAGAAAACGCGGTAAATAATGATATTTCGCAATATTCCGACACAAATATTTAATAAAAAACAACGATTTTATAAAAATATTTTACTCAAATCTTCGAATCGCGCACTTTTTTTTTTAAATTCATGAACATACCTTTCTTTTCAAATAATATTTAGGTATTAAATGGAGGTTTTGATATATAATGGATAATGGGGATGATGAAGACAATTAAAAAAGATACTCCTTTGATTTGCGGGGTCAATATGGGGAGAAATTCCAAAAGATACTCCTTTGATTTGCAGGTCTGTTTAAAGTCTGTAAAGAGAGCTCAAATTAAAATACTTTATTTCGGTTTTATCCGGTTCGAAAGACCAAATGATTTGGGGGGAATTGGGTTAGATGCTCCAAAATAAAATATTTTAGTTGAGCAAAGAAAAAAATACACAACGTATTAATAAATTGTAAAATTATATTTTACAAATAATAACCTTTTGGTTTGAGGGTTGAATGAGGAATCAATGAAAATTCTCTTTTTTTATTATAAAAAATTGACAATAGTTTCACAGTAAAAAAAATAATAAACAATATTGAAATATTTCACATTCAACTTTACAATTAAGGTGACCAACGTAAACAGTCTTTTTTATTCGTTTTGTTATTTTTATGGTTTTGAACTTTATTTCCTAATCTTCATTATTTTTATTTCTCAATTTTTTTTCCTTATTTTCTCTAATAATACGCCGGTTATTTTGTGCATTGTTGCTCATAAATATTCAAACCTTTTGTTGAAAGCTTGAAGGAGCCCCCTTTTTTACTTACCAAAGGACGCTTAACACTTGCCTACAGTGAAAATGAATGGATGCATATTAATGTATGCACATGTAATATACACATGCGGATTTGTGTATATATAAGTAGAGTATGTGTGTATATGAAAATATAGCAATGGCTTTCAATGTGTGGATTTATGTATGTATATATGTTTGCGTGTATCTTCGTATGTGTTGTAGAGAATAAAAATCACTACATATACTATTTTCCTAATAGTCTGGGAGATATACCACAACAACCGTGAGCCGTTTTAGTAAGTCCATAAAGAGCTCAAATGCTTTTTTATTCTTTTGAATTTATTTTTCCAACTTTCAATTTTTGTTGGTTTTATTTAGAAGTCAAATATAATACAATATTAAGTTGATTTTTCGCTTGAGAGGACTTGGATGGAACTCGTTTGTTCTCCCTTCGTATGAAAGTAGACTCGCTCTTATAAAGCTACCTACACTGAAAAGTCGAAGAATAATGCTAAGTGTCTCTTTTCTTCTGGGTTTAATACGTGGAGATGTCTATTCTGATTATTTGTTACGTAAAATTAATTTTAATGTTCCAATTAGACCTTCTCGTAAATTTAATTTATTAAATTTAAAATTTCACCGCTCAGTCTACGCTAACAAAGACTCTTTTCGTCAAATATGTTTAAAGTTTAATAATCTGTATCATTTAATTGATCTTTCTGAAAGCAATTATTCTTTAAAGAGAAAAATTATATTGTACTTAAATCATTAAATATTAATTATATACATTGTTTGTAAATTTAAATTTAGTCTGTAAGGAATTATTTTATCCATAGACATAAAAAAATAAATTAT
Source organism: Sarcophaga subvicina (assembly GCA_936449025.2). Taxonomy (NCBI): domain Eukaryota; kingdom Metazoa; phylum Arthropoda; class Insecta; order Diptera; family Sarcophagidae; genus Sarcophaga; species Sarcophaga subvicina. The sequence continues at coordinate 81,267,785 of OW388084.2, forward strand.
ATTCTTATGCTATTATGTGTGTAAGTGTAATCGTGGGCCATTATTGTGGAAGTATGTGGTTTTTGAATTATGTTCCCAAAAAAGCAATTTCATCTTAACCAACCTCTTGACATTTCTTTTCAGCTTTATTTTGGTTTTATCCTCAGATGTTTTTGCCATATGTTCGCTTTTCTTAATGTACAATCTGTTGTAAATATGCTACTGCTTTCTCTTTAATACAACGGTTGATTTTTCTTAAAACATTGACCTCGGCACTGTTCTTCTTTCATCGGCTTAAGCTATAATACACAGTGGTTTGGTTACAACAAATTTGTAACAAAAAATTTGTTTCTTAAAATTTAAAAAAATAAAAAAAACAGAAATAAAAAAATATATTCAAGAAAATAATAAAATTTAAGAAACTTGTATCAAAAATGATACATTTAAATTTTTGAGACATTAGTTAATATTTGTTATAACCACTATTTTAAACCAAATAGAAAAAGAAAATTTTAAACAGGGCTTCAAAAAATCCAAAACTTCATAATTCTGGAATTTTTGATACGTACGAATTTCCTAGTGTTTCTTTGGCGTTGTGTTTGAAATTTTTTTAAGTTTTAAATGATTTTGTGAAGTATTTGAGAACGAACTGAAAGTTAAGTGTTGGATGAAACTGAAAAGGTTGAATTTTATGTTGTTGATATGCTCATGATATTGATAGAAGTTATCGTAGTCCAGTATGAAGAGAGTTAGCTTATTAGACGTCAGACCAAGGTTCAAATCTCAGATCAGATACTTCCAATTTACACCAAAATATTGTAAAGACCGATTATGTATGTACGTATATATGTAATATACCTGCTGCTAAAAACTCTGAAGAAGAAGAAAACAGAAGCTCGTCTTATGAACTGACGAAAATATTATCAGCAACAAACATAACAATTGGATGTTTATCTCCAAAGGTTGTACTACTTAGAACAGTGTACCGAATGCCTTTAATAGCTTAGGAAGAGAAAATATTACCAATATTCTCGCAGATTGGTAGCAGGGGTTTCTTGAAACGTTGTAGAGCCTTTCTGACCGTTGTTCTCATATTTATCTCACTTGGCAGACAAACATTAGAAAACGGTCTTTTTCGTCCTATATTTTACTTCAGAAAGTTACAGAAAGATAATATTTCGGTCAACTATGTACGTATAAAATAACAGATTCATTCGCTTTGATAATGTGGTTCTCAGAAATGATGTTAAATTTACTCCTATTACGCCTTTTCGAAAAATGAACTGAAAGCCTTTCAGCTTTTAATGATCTCAATAATTTTGTCGCTCTAGATTAGTAACTGATTTATTTTTATGGTCGTTATGAATTTCGTGGTCCACCTACATCGAATTGGCAGTTTCAGATTCAAGTTAATGCCATGTGCGTTGCAACTACTTTCAGCCGTATTTGGGGAAACCTGTGTCCGGGAAACCAGAGAAGAATCAAAGAAAGAGCATTGTTATTGACATAATCAATGTTCTATAGCACCGGGAAACTTTTTATCTCACATGACGTTGACAACAAATTTTTCTAATGAAATATAACAACAGTTTGTACCATCAGGTTTCAGCCAGTCGTCAATCGATAGCATTACCGATGCGAGTGGCAATAAGCTGCCCCATTTATAAATTATAAATCGCCACAAAGCATGGGTGCTAGATATCAAATTATTACCATTTAGAAAAAATAAAACCAAGCTGCCATGAAGTGTTTGATTTTTACGTAAAAAACTATGATGCAATGTACATCATGTCAAAAATTTTGGCGTAAATTTCACAAAAGTGATGATAAAGTGTTATAATATAAAATAGTTTTATTATAATAATTTCAAATAAATAAAAATTTTTAAATTTTTTAACAATATCTGTAAATAATTGCGTAAATTCCATGAACTACAAGTATGTATCAAAAGCGATACATAGGCTAGAGTTATGCAGCCTTTTTAAGGCTCGATATGCGGTTAAAATCGATTGTTCCCAATTTTATAATGTCGTACAGCCAGTTGCTGGGTATTTGCTAGCAGGCGGAAAACAAGAAAAGTTTTAACATGGGAAGTCATCGGTGAAACAAAAGATCTGATATTGTTAGAGTAAAGACACCTCAAAAGAAGTGCCACAAATCAAATACGGAAGTCTAAAACGAGTCAAACGATTGTGAAGATACGACAAGGGATTCTGGATTATCTCCATAGCATCAAAAACAAGAGGCTGCTGCTTTATCTTTTGTAAACTAATGCAAATCATTCGGAAAATAAAACTGATATAAGCTGCGCTGTCTGCTAATCGCATAACGTAGTCAAACATCCTTTACGGACTATATTGTAACATCGAAATGATGGAAACACAGTACATTGTTTTAATTTACTTCGCAACATGTTTAAACTTATTAACTTATTAACCTTGTAGGAAAGGCATTTCTAACAAGATATGCAATCTAGTTAAGACATTTGCACACAAATGAAATTGGCAAACAACTACGCAGGACTGACTGGCTTTGTTGAACCGCAATAAAACTTTAACCGTGCACATAACATACATGGGCATACTGCATTATAATTTTAATGCATTAAGCTTTTCAGTATTCAGTAAATGTTTACTGGTAATGAAATTTAGATTTCATTACCAGTAAATTTTTACTGATTACTGAAAAAAATATCAGTATTCAGTAAATTTTTACTGGTAATGAAATCTAGATTGCATTACCAGTAAAATTTTACTGATTACTGAAAAAATATCAGTATTCAGTAAATTTTACTGGTTACTGAAAAAAAAATTCAGTAAGTCAGTAAATTTTTACTGATTACTGAAAAAAATTAGTATCAGTAAAATTTATTAATTAATTGCTAGTGGAATTATTTTCTGGAAAAATTGCCTACAGTTCAAGGATTCGAGTAAAATTTGCTCTGTTCAATAAGTTGAATTATTAACAATTGTTACTGGAAAAGCATTCATTAATTCAAAAAACTTGCAAGAAGAACAAAAAACTAAAATTGTCAACATTTTTTATCGTCGCAAACTATTACAAGTTCTATTTTGAATTATCTTTTGTTTACATTATCGTCAGAACAATTTAAAATCCAAATATCTTACAATATCGACTAATCAAAAATTATACATTTACCTTTTTTTACAAGTTTTTATTAATAAAGTTTTCATTAACTATATACATAGTTTTTGATGATATAAAATAGAAAATTTCCATATTTTTTATTTGCACTCTCTTAATAGGAATTTAATGAACATACTTAGAAATTTTTTTTTTCAAATACACTAAATTTTTATTAGTGTCCACCTTTAGTCTATCTTATAAGATTATTAAACTAGGCTCTGTGACAAGAAATCGGAAGATAATATTTTTTCTTTATATCAATTTGTAATCCTGTCCGATTATTCAATATAGCAAAGCACCTAATTCACCAAATTTGGAAAAAATATAATTTTAAACTTTGATGTTTAAGCAATCAGAGAATTCAACATTTTTTTCTCTGAAATAAATTTTAAATATAAGACTGCTGTCTGAATGAGTTTTTATTGTTTTTCATTTATTTATTTTCTAAATAGAACAGTGAGAATTTTTTCTTTGGTTGTATCTTTAAAGATACTCTGAGCATTTATGGGTTAATAAATAACAACTTACAGCCTGAAACTAAAAATAAATATAATTTCAATAGGTTTGCACAAAAAAAAACTTAAAATAAAAAATCAAAATATGTATGTAAACAAAAAAATTGAACAGTTACTTATTGTCAATTTGCCTATTTATTTATATATTTATTTTTAGAACTGTTTTTCACACGAATAAAAAATAAATTAGTATTAGAAACAAGACACTTGAATAAATATTTCGGTGGTGTTGTGAGTACAACGGCGATCAGAAATCGGGTGGTCGTCGGTTCAAACCCAGCGGGCTACATCTTTTTTTAATTCATATTTGACATTATTTTAATTTTTGTTTTTTACAAATAAAGTCCGCCAAATAACTTTTTTTTGAAAATGCTTTAAAAAAAACTACTGAATATTTTCTCAAATTTCTTTTTTTATTTGAAAGTACAATCCTTCCCGTTAATAATGGAAAATAATTTCATTCAAATGGCTGCCTCAGCTGGCCATGCAGTAGGCAATATGCACCAGAAGATGCCGATTTTGGCAAACAAATCATCTTTTCAGATGAAGCTCATTTTGATCTTGGCGGGTACGTAAACAAGCAAAATTGTCGCATTTGGGGCACAGAAAACAAAAAATGGAGTGGCCGTTACAGTCAATGACGATCGTTATCGGGCCATGTTGAATGAATTTTTGTTCACAAAAATTGAAGAGGAGGATATTGGCAACATTTGGTTTTAACGGGACGGCGCTAGGCGCCACACAGCCGAAGCTACACTCGATGTTTTGCGCCCTATTTTTGAAGATCGCATTATCAGCCGCAGAGCTGATGTCGTTTGGCCACCTCGGAGCTGCGATTTGACACCGTTGGGGTGCTGTCAAAGATAATTGTTACGCCGACAAGCCAGAGACAATTGACGCTTTAAAGGACAATATTCGTAAAGCCATTGGTGAAATACCGCTGCACACAATCGATAATGTGCTTAAAAATTGGACCGACCGTGTAGGCTACTGCATGGCCAGCCGAGGCAGCCATTTGAATGAAATTATTTTCCATTATTAACCGGAAGTGTTGTACTTTCAAATAAAAAAGAAATTTGAGAAAATATTCAGCAGTTTTTTTTAAGTATTTCCAAAAAATAAGTTATTTGGCGGATCCTATATATAAATATTTCTACTAATAACATCTATTAGAAATTTTGACAATTTTTTTATAATTAATAAAAATTTACTGGTAATGTAATGGGTTTCAATTTACTGGTACTGATTTTTTTCAGTAATCAGTAAAAATTTACTGATTTACTGGATTTTTTTTCAGTAACCAGTAAAATTTACTGAATACTGATTTTTTTTCAGTAATCAGTAAAAATTTACTGATTACTGATTTTTTTCCCAGTAATCAGTAAAATTTTACTGGTAATGAAATTTAGATTGCATTACCATTTACTGAATACTGTAATTTTTTTCAGTAATCAGTAAAAATCAATTTTTACTGAAATTTTACTGGTACTGCAAAGTGCCCATCTATGTGAATTTCTTTGAACTGAAAAATAAAAAATTTAAAATAAATTAGTACCATAAATAAATGCATTTAAGAATAAAAACGATTTGTAGTATCTTAATTACATATAAAGAGTGGGCCATTTAAAAGTTTAATTTAAAAATGCAATAAAACAAATGAAAATTTATCAAATTTATTTTTTTAGTTATGAAGTACAATTGTTCGGGTTAAAAAATTAAATATTATTTCATTCATATGGCTGCCGCGGCTGGCCTCATAGTACCTCATTTGGTCGGACCAATTTTCATGCCCTTCTTTCAGTTTATGGGGTCGTATCTCGACGACGGCATCACAAATGTTGTCCTTCAAATGCTCAATTGTCTCTGGTTTGTCGACATAACACTCGACAGCGGCCAATTGACATCATCATTTCGACTAATTAGACAGCCAGCAAACGTTTTACTCAATAAATCGATTTTGGTATGAAATGTATGGAAAGTTGCACCATCTTGTTGAAACCAAACATCGTTCATATTAATACCATGAAGGGCTAGTAATTACAAAACAAAATCGGTTATTGTGGTGCGATAGGTGGTTCCATTAACTGTAGTGGTTGTGCCGTCCTTATTTTTGAAGGAATGTGAACCAATGATGCCTCCGCTCTACAAGCCGCACCAAACAGTCACCCGTAATGGGTGCATTAGCTTCTGTTAGACCACGTTTGTAAGGCGTCATCTTTTCACAAAATTTGACATAAACTGTTGTGTTAAATGTTCAATCCTTCTAAACGATGAAGAGTTGATGTTGCCACAGCTTCGATATTTTCGGGTGTACGGACTGTACGAACACGCAGTCGTTTGGCGCATCAACAATTAAACCAGTTTCACGAACTTTAGCAATAAATTTGCGTATACCGGGCACTGCGACCAAATTTTGTACGACATTTTCGTGCAATTTCCGACCAATTGTCTTTGTTTTGGAAATAAATTTCCAAAAATCCCAACGTTGCTCAAACGTAAGTCGATTCACTATGTTCAGTGGAGATAATATACAAAATTTTGTGACAGAATAGAATGACATAAGTATAATTTAAACCGATAGTATATATATAAATATATGTATTATTAAAAATTTAAATATTTTAAATGAATTTTTCTATTATCTGCTCTTATTACTTAGCATAGAATCACAAAAAACATATTTTGTTACATATTGGAGTTAAAAATTACACAAATAATTATATTCTCCACAGCAAAGTGATGGCATATATTGTAATAGAATGAAAGAACATGATATAATTAATAAATGTAATAGAAACTTAACCTACATTATCCTACTTTTAACACATTATATCATGTATAAAATTGTGTCATAAAAAATTGTTATTGATATGCTACTCAAAAAAATTTTTTTTAGATTCTGTTCATTGTTGGCAAAAATTTGATGTTAAATCATTGCATAGAACATCAAAAGTTCACTTAAAAGAATTTAAGCATACGCTTGATAGCTCCTTAAAGTATTGTGTTATTTAATGAAGTAGTTGATGATAAGCCATCAAATGGAAATCAAATGGAAAAAAATAAATTTTCATTGAAATACTGAGTGTTTTACAAAACAAGGCGAGGGACGCTTATCTAAAGTTGTTTAATTAAAAAATGCACAGTTGGATACTCAATGTTGTTGAAGTTTATAGATCAAGTGTTTATTTCCATTAGCAAATAAATATGTATGTAATGCCTTGGTTACCTAAGCGTAAGAAACGTAAAACCGTAACATACGTAGCCTTAAAAACGTTTGTGTAGTTATAGAAACGTTAAAAACGGGACCTATGTCAACGCAGAATGTAAATAAAAACGAAACAGAACACAACACAATGCAAAGAAATTGGTATACAGACTCATCATCAGTGTTGCTTTTTTTGTTCAATGTGTAGATTTTTACGGATTTGGTTATTATTTTTCTAATAAAAATAGCTTTTGTTTTGTTCGTTAAAATTAATTAATTAGTAAGACTATAATTTCATTTTGTTACTTTTTGTTTCATTTTTTTTTATTAATTATAATTTAAATTTGAAAAAAAAAATAAAATAAAAAAACTGTGAATATAATTTAGGTCATATTTTTCCTTATTTGGTGATTTTTTCAAAACTGTTGGTTACAATATTTTTTTTTGTGGCAACACATCATCTTTCATGTTCAAATGTCACGTAAAAATGTGGGAGAATTCTGTTTTATACAGATCGTTCCGTTTTGCTAACGAGAGAGAACGTTTCGGTAATCGTTTACATTGTTCTCCATATGTTAAAAAGAGAACGTTCGCTACGGTACGTTACGTTACGTGTGGGTAACTACAGCATAAAAGGCGTTCAGCGTTTTTTACATCAGGGTATCCTCTTGAGAAAGTAAAACCTGCCTCTAATAATATTGTTACGAAAGTGAAAAATCTAGATACTGGTGTTTTGCTTTTACAACGTTTCACATTAAAATTATAAACAAAAGCTGCAAAAACAAAACAATGCAGTCAACAAACCTGTTTACAAATTATCGTACTACTTAATATAACAACAAACACCAGCATAAAAAATTGGAAAACAAGTAAACAAAAAAAACAACAATAACACACACTTACATTTATAGAGATTTCGAGAAAGCGAAATCATGAACGTTCGCCTTCAAAAACATTCATCAGACTGTTTACTACAAAAGGCAAGGCAAAGCAGGCGACTGAGTTAGTGAAGTTCAGTCAGTCTTGTGTGAAGACGCGGTGCGTTTGAAGAGAGTAGTCGTGGTTTGGAGATCTCCGTTATAATGTCGAATAATTGTTTATGCAAAGGGTATAAACAGAGAAATAGCAAAGAAAAGCAATTTTTGTTGTTTATATCAAGTTGTGAACAGTGGCACACAGAATTGTGCGAATAATAAAGAATTTTAATTACAACTAAACATAAATATATTTTTATTTTATTTGGAATCTACCAGATCATATTTTAAACGTTTTTAAAATGTAAACACGTAACAATTTGAATATATTCTATTGGGTAAATAATTTGATAACACGGATTGGCGTTTCTTTCATTTGTGGCTTCTCTCTTTAATAAATTATACAATTTGTTATCAAACTTAAGGAACACTGCCAAATCATGGATTTATCCAAAACACGAAAATATGTTATCGCATAATGAGTGAGTGACTTAAATGTTTCGATGATATCTCACACACAATTTCTTTGATTCAAATTTAAATATTGGAGGCATTTAACAAAAGACCCGACATTTCTAATAATCTGGCTATCCAAAACTAAATTCTTGTAAATTATTAACTTTTATAAGCGATACCAAAAACATTCGAAATACACTTAAGTGAAGGTCCTTGCCTTTTTAGCAGAATTATAAATGCATGAGTCATAGCTTTTCCTGTGGTGGTCTATTGTGCAACATTAACTTTTAATCGCTTTTATTGCATGCTGTATATACAGCACACAGTTCCTATATTCGCCCTTAAAATCTTACAAATTTTAATACATATTCAGATTTCTTTTGTAAATATTTTCTAAACCCTTTAAAAAGAAAATAAGGCCACCATAATGGCTGTTGTGTTTTTAGTTGAAGGTTCAGTGGTTTAAATCCATATTTGGATGAATAAAAATTATATTATAGTACCATACACTATTATTAACTATTGTGAGCTTAAGTAACGTAATTCTATGTGCTCACATACTCTTGCAAATGAGCACCGCAGATAAAATGATGAGCTATGGTGGATAAAGTGGCCATATGCGTGGAATGCGAAATAAGGATATTTCCACTCTCAATGACTTATTATTTAATCTACCAGGTTAAATTAAACTCAAATAAAAACTATTGATTAACTTCGATAGAATTATTCTAAATATATCGGTAATGGTGCTAAGAAAATTATCGAGTTAATCACTAACCACAAATTCTTGCACATCGTTTCTTCTTTTGCCTAGAAAATCAAGTCGGCAACATTAACGGCCTTTATTTCTTTTGAAATAAAAAGGAGGAGTTCCCGTTTCGATGACTGCCACCATGAATTTTGTGAAACTGCATTTTTTAAAATCAGACAACCATTAGCGTCAGTTTGTTTCGATAAGACAGAGCAATTTGATCTACAGCGTGACTAATATAATCAATTTGGTAGCAACTTCCTTACACGAAGTGGTTCAGTGGTTCGCTCCTTCGTGCGACTCACAGCCAATGGATAACTTTTGTGAGGCCATGTTAATTTATTGATATAAGCTGACCAGCAACTCTTAAAGTATTGGAAGCAAATATTCAGGCCACCATTGACGCCATAAGACTATTTTTTTTGGGCTGATCGAATTGACTATGAGACTTTTAGCCGCGAGGAAATATTTCAAATATAACTACCATGAAATTATCTACTGGATTACTTACTTAATTGGCCATTACAACCTTTTAGTCAGGATTACAACCTAACCTCTCACACCACTTACTTTGTGTGTATTGATTTTATACATGAGTGTCGACTTCAAACGACAAATTTTTGAGAAACTTTTCAAAGCAATTTTATTAACTCTCCAAGTTTTAGCTGGAGTACTGCTGAGAGAAAGTCGCAGAAAGAAATATTTTTTTCATATTTCGTTTTGTTCGAGATTTCAGAGCAAGGATTTATTGAACCACGGACTGAGGCCTAATAAGTCAACGTGCTACCTTCTAGACTATGGCAAAATAATAAAAAATTTCAGTTCAAAAATATTTCTCTTTAATATTGTCATTTTAAGTTGCCAAGCCTCTAAAAAAAACGTTTCCCAGGGCCTTGACACATTGGAAACGTGAAAATGAGCAAGTCTGGCATGTATTATGACTGAATCATTAGGTTGCAGTTACTTTCAGGTTATCTTGATAACAAAATGAACGCTGAATAGGCCACAGAGAATCGATTGTGGAGGTTATAAGAGACAACACTGTTTCCCCTTAATGGACATATCGAGTAAGAGTATATGAAACCTTTTATTAGTCCTTAGGATCCTCGTTGCTCTATGCTCTATGGGTTAAACAGACTCGTAAAAGAAATATAAAATTCCATGTTTTTAAGTGGTATGAGAAGAATTTACAGCACACTTTTGGTCAGCTATACACGAAAATAGAGCCTTTGTATCACTTGTTATGCAAACTTTTCATTTCGCCAACATTTCATATCGTCTGCGTACACGCCTTATGCCATCTGAATCCTTTAAATTAAACTCAGATTCGACAGAAAACAATACAGTCCTACATTTTTGGACACTCCAGTTGAAATGGGCCTTGGCGAATCCAAGTCTCGTTTTTTGACGATATGAAAGGTTTTTTGCAGCCTTTATCGCCCTTCTGCGAATCGTTCTTTCGCTAATTTTTAAATCTAAACAATTTCGTATGTGACTAGAAGATGCTGTAGGATCATTTTGGATTGTCCTTTTAATTAAGGAGTCTTTATGTCGCGAAGTTTCACGTGGCCTTCCTCCAAAATGAAAAGGAGATGTGCGACCAGTCTGCAAAAACTTTTTAATTAGCCTAGAAATAATTGATCTGGTGATCGAATATTTTGCAGTCAATCGACCTTAACCCAATCGAGGACTTTTGGGGGAGATCGTTAAATCAGCCGAGAAAATTGCAAAGCCAAAGAAGATTTTTTGAAGCCGCAAAAATAGCCTGGGAAGTAATATAACCTGAAATAATTAATAATTTAATATTCTCTATGCCTAAAAGATGTGGGTGTGTCATCCAGAATAAAGGATTCGCAAAGAAATATTGATTTCAATAGTTGTTTTCTGTACCTTAAATTGGGGGTGCTTTAGTTTAGTCCGCTTATATATGCGACTTAAAATGTTTTTTGAATTTTAACTTTTTTTTATTAAATTCTGAATTCTTTAAGTTTTTGTTTTACAATAATAAGGATATAAATAAATAAAAAAAAAATCAATAACTTTGTTTTCGTAAAAAAATTATCATTAAAAAAATGTACTGAGGAGGTGCTTATGTTTTGTCCGATACTGTATATAACAACGTCTGTATAGACAACAATTTCTGTTTCCACTGCATCATCATCGTTTCACACAATGCCTTTAAGCTTCTTACAAAAAGTTCATTAGCTAAATTACAGTTTACTTTAAATTAAAGTAAAGCATCAAAGTGACCATAAACACAAAAAAGAAATTTCAGATCAACTTTAGTGATATTCTACTTCCAAATTATATTGTAACACCGAATTAGCTCAAATAATGTCTGCGAATAATAACATTTTATGAAGAAATTTTGCTTAAAACGTACCACCATGCCGAACGTACGACGCTCTTGTAAACAAATAACACCATACGACCAGCTAAACTCATCTGCTGCTAAACACTTCCATTCATGCAACCATTAACAATGGCTTACAACACATATTCAGTATGCATACGACTTTACGAATAACAGACATGGCTATTGTGGTGGAGGCAAAACTGATTTTAAGGGTTTAAATATTTATAAGCAAACAAAAACTACTTGTCGTTGAATTTTCGAGTAGAATAAATTGAAAAGAACTTAAAAAAGTTCGTGTTATTTATTTCGATTCTACTCATCTTTTTGAATACTCATTGCTGATCTCTGGTCCACAGTATGAAATGATTTTGCATAAAAGCTTTTAGACATACGGAATAAAGCTGACAAAGATAAAATAAGAAGAAATAAGTCAAAGCCGATTGGGCTTAACGACACAAGAATGATTTTCTATTACACCAAGAGAGAAACTCTTCACTCACATCAACTGAACGGATAGAAATCAATAAAAAAAATAGAGATTTATTCTATCGGCTATGTTCGACAATTATGCAGCTGAATAGCCAACTGTAAAGCCCGCTGACATCGATTGAGAGTTTATCAACCAACTCGTAAAACATGTTACAGCTATAATTCATCACTTTTCGATACCGTCTTCATGCATGGATATGACCGGTATAATGGACAAAATGTCTTGTCACCACAGTGAGAAATGCCTGGCATTTTCTGATCAGAAAGGGTATCGACGTAGTATACATAACCTTCTGTATAATCATTAGGGGGACAGTATCAAATACACAAGCTTGGTATCTTATTGTATTGCACCTGAAATATAATTCTTACGACCCATGTTCTGTCTGTAATTTTTACCAATTAGTGGCAGGACCTATAGTTTAAAATCGGCTAGGAAGACCAAATATTTTGATAAAATTTTCATTGCAATTTTATTTACTTTTAGAGAAATCTGCGGGAGGGAAAAGATCGATATTTTTGAACTATTTTTGAATCGTGTGTGTGTCGAATAGTCTAACACACTACCTACTAGACTGCGACGACTTCAAGTCACTAGTTATACTAACTTTAAAATATAAAGACTACACTTAGAAGAATATATTAGGCTTTAGAAACAAGATTACCACTCTCATTTTGCGTATTATTTTCGCGATGTCCTAGGTGTAGGGTTTTTTAAGGACTTCTATCTTTAAATTTATATAATACAAAGTATGTGTGTGAGATACCATCAAAATTTATTAATCGTTTATAAGATCTATTGGAGCCATTATGTTAAGAATATAACATCGAGGTAAAGCGGGTCGGAAGTTTTCAATGAAGACCTTTGGTTTGTAGTTTATTCGTAAACACTTGCGACCTAAGAATACCCCACAAGAAAAAATATTCAGGGCCTCAGTGAATAGTTCATAATACCTTCAAGTCAAATCATTCAATTCAAGCCATAAGAAGTTGGTAATCATCGAACTTTAGTGCTCGCCATAAACAATGATGAAATGTGAACCAATGACACCACTAGACACTGACTTTTTGCAGTGTGAATTGGACTTTCTTGGACCACATTTGAATTGGTATTTCTCTAAATTCGATAATTTTATTTGTTCACTTACCCATTCATCTAGAAATGGGACTCAGTCCTGAAGATAGTTTTGCTATGAACATTAGACTCAATTGCCAACTGCTCCAGAACCCATACAGAAGAAGATCCTTTTTGTCTATGGTCGCCTATTGTGGTTTGGCGACATAAACTGTTTAAATGGCCACTAATCGGGTAATAAAATAGACGTCATCCACTGACAAAGTGGAGAAATATCTGTTGGATGACCTTATGGTTCTAAACAATCCTATGTTTTATGTAATTTGTTGTTGTTGTTAAACGAAGTCGCCGTAGTCTAGTAGGTTGTGTGTTGGCTTATTAGACGTAAGGCCACAGTTCAAACCCCAGGTCAAACATCAAAACGAAAATATGAAAAAAATATTTCTTCGACGACTTTCTCTCAAAAGATTTCTGGCAAAAACTCTGAGAGTAAATAAAAATTGCCATGAAAAGTTTTTCAAAAATCTGTAGGTCGGAATCGACTTTAAACTGTAGGTCCGCCACTTATGTATAAAATGAATACACTCATAAACAGAAACTAGGTCGTATCCTGACTGAAGGGTTGTAATGACCCGTTATGTATGTATGTGTGGATACAAAGGAATTGAATAGAACGATAAGTATGCTTACGACAGGTATGCTTCTATATCATGAAATAGAATTATTTTATGGATGACACTTTTCCACACATTATTGTCCTATGAGTAGTGGATTAAAAGAAATGTATTGTTACGCAAATCGAACCGACCTAATATCGTTTAACAACAAAAACGATAAACAAAAGCCACACGATACAAATACACACTAACACTAAGAGTACAATGAACGTGTTGATTATCTAAAGCTGCACACACACATATGTACGACGAACCTGGTTGCGCCTGGTACCAACAACAACATGTATATTATAAAAAGGGATAGACCTTGCAGTGTTGTTGTTGCCATGTTGTTTTTTTTTCTTGTTTATCCCTTTTTATACTGATGTTGTTGCTATATTTTTGTTTATTTATTGATCATGTAAATAAGTCCATTGTTTTTATTTTGTAGCTTTTGTTTATCATTTTATTGTTAAACGATGTAACACCATTTCCATTTTCGTATCAATATCTTTGAACTTGACCTGAATTGAATGGACATCTCACGTGTAGTTGTTATGAACTAATCATTGAGACCTTTTTTGTGATTAGACTAAAATACAAGGTAGCTGGAAATATATATTTAGATACAAACTTGTTGTGGACGCAATTACTTGAGGTTACATTCCTTTAGAACTTGCTTTAGGCAAGATCCAATTGCACCATTATGTCAATTTTACATTCTATCTAAAACTCCCGTTTAACAGGAATTTATTCTTCAGTTCATAATGGGTTTCGTTCACATATCCAAACCTCTATAAAAACTATTTTTAAAGATTTTTTTATCATTTCGTTAAATAAATTTCATTTATTTTCATTAATTGCTCTGTTAATTAATGATGAGTGAAATTAATGAAAATTGAAATCTTTTTTTAATTTATTTTTGTGGTAATTTAATAAACACCATCAATAACAACAATTGAATGAGAAAACAATGGTGTGCGATAAAAAAAGAAAAAATTCATTCGAAAAATTTCTTTTTAATAACTGTAGTAAAGCCAGAATGATTTAAAGGGTTTGACGCTGAAAGTGTGCAGATATAAAACAGAAAATTGTAACACCTCTCCTTAAAGAAAAAAATTTAGTGTTTATATACAGAATAAACTAATTATATGGACGAGTTTATTCACCTTACTTGAACGAATTTATGATGAGTGCTTAGATCTCATAAAACTCTAAAGCGAAGATTCCTGCAATAACAATATGCTTCCTACTTCAGCAACGAATTGTTAAACTAGGAGTATCTTACACTTTCGAATAAACAGAATCGGATAAGAGTGAAATATCTTATCTTTTAAAATGCCAAATATTTATCTAGGGCATCGATGAATATAGTCCCAAAACATTCTTATTGAAGATTCTCTTATTGAAGATAAGTATGGATCCCCAAGTTAGGTTAAGTAGTGGATTTGCAGTAAAACTCACTCGGGTGTTCTCAGCTGGCATTACCCAACATTTTTGATAGTTTTATTAAGGCGTGGATTTTATATAAATTACCTCTAGCGAGATAAGTTCCGTCCATAAATTGTGGATGCCTAAAAATCCGAAATCCTAATACAGCTTTATACTCTTAGGCCATCAAAGAAACCTGGCCAAGTTTCCTTAGTGCTCAGAGCAGAATTTGCTTGACAGCCTTTGGCACTTCTATATTTCAATAAAAGCTACAGAAAGAATGTTGCCTGTGTGCTACAATGCTCATATATACATGATTGGTCATTACAATCTTTTAGTCAGGATTACGACCTATATACATTTTCACACCACTTATGTTGTGTGTTAATTTTTATACATTGGTTGCGAGACGTAAAATTTAAAGTCGACTCCGAACGACAGATTTTTGAGAGACTTTTTATAGGAATTTTATTCACTCTCAGAGTTTTTGCCAGAAATCTGCTGAGAGGAAGTCACCTTAGAAATATTTTTCATATTTCGTTTCATTGGAGATGCCTGATCTGGGCATCATCCATCTACTAGACTACGGCGATTCTATACTTGCAGACCATTAAAGAAACCTGGCCCAGTTTCCTTAGTCCTTACGTCTGTCTACAAGAGTAAAGACACACAATTTGTTCGACAGTCTCTGGCACCTCTATATTCATATACACATCACAGAAAGAATATTGCCTCTGTGCTACAATGCTCATGCCACACTGAATATACTGCACAAGCGCTTTGAGGGCATGTTCATCACACGTAGAGGTGATGTGAACTGGTCACCGAGATTCTGCGATTTGACCACTCCAGACTTTTTCTTGTAGGGTGTCACTGTTGACCCTGAAAAAAGTCCCACAAATTACACCTTTCCTCAAAGCCAAGATAAGCCATCAATAGGTCTTTCAAACTAATAAAAAATCTCACACACTCTTCTTTTTCTTAATTTAAAGATAGGAAGCGCTTTATTGTAGACGTGATATTTGTTACTATAACAGTATAAGCCGTAACACAGTTTATAGGAAAAATAGCGTTTCGTAGAAAAGCATCCCGTGGGTGTAGCGTTGACACTACAAAGATGTCGCCGTAGTCTACTAGTTAGTGTGTTAGATTAGTAGACGTGAGTCCACGTTTCCAACCTCAGGTCAGACATCTCCAACAAAACGAAATATGAAAAAATATTTCTTCGGTGACTTATTCTCAGCAGATTTCTGGCAAAACTCTGAGTGTAAATGAAATTCCCATGAGAAGTTCCTCAGTACTAAGTCGTTCGGAGTCGACATTAAAGTGTAGTTCCCGCCACTCATGTATAAAATTAACACACACATAAGTGGCGTAAGAAACTAGATCGTAAGTCTGACAAAAAGGTTGTAATGACCAATTATGTACAGTGGTGGCCTTATAATTAGAAACGACTTAGCAACATGTATGTTTGTTAATTTGTTTTACAGTTTTCACTGTGTACCTGGGATCAAAGGCTTTGTTTAGAGGACGTCTTACATACGTTTTTCCATCAGATTGGGACAAATTAAACTTAGATTCGTCACTCCAGAGAACTCTGTTCCAGAAATATCGTTTCTAATTAATATAATATATATATGTATATATATAGCAATATGTCAGGTCACTTGCTTATGTTGATATTCAAAGTTGGGTGTTAAAGTTTGGCAGCCACAGAAAACAACAGACAAGTTGTGTTCTTCAATATTCTTATGTTAGTTGTGAGTCATAAAACTTCTCTCATTTTCGAAATGTATTGAGTCAACGTTTTCTATATAAATGCAACTCAAAATTTGTGTGCCTTTTCAAGAAAAAAACTGGGTAACCAATCCAATGAAATCAAATCTGATAAAGAAACAGTGTATGTAACAGATGAACTTGTGTGTGACGCAGTGGTTGTTCTGTCGTGAAATACTTGCCACATTTTAACAAACAACACAAGAAATAAAGGACACAAGCTATACTGAAGAAGCGATTCAAATTCATGCAGTTTAATATATGAGGTGTATAATATTTAAAAGATACTTTCGGTTTAAAAGATACACATCACAAAAGACCTGAAGAAATAGTTCTCTCCTCAAAAAGTGGCAAACGAAAAAAGGTAACACCGTCGGTGATAGCTTTATTTAACGCGCTATTATTTGGAAAAGAAACAAAAAAAAAGTGAAAAATCAACAGACTGTGAATAGAAGTGACCCAAAAGGTAGACAAACACTAACGAAACTTATGCACTGATGGCAGTCATAACAAAATAGAAATGGAATATAGAAATGAGGTGCTGACTAAAGTTAATGTTCCTTTTATAATGTCAGTTAAAATTTTATTCATGTATTATGAAGTCTAGTATTGTACTTCTATGTCTTATACTAAAAGCTTTTTTCGTATTTTGGCTGCCTTTTTAGCGCTGTTGCTGCTGCAGCCTAACTTTCAACATAATATATGCATTTCGGAGTACAGGTGCGATAACATCAAAGGGAAGAAAAAATTTATTTTAATATTTTCCGGTTTAAATAAGAAGTGAACATAAAATATGAAAAACTTAACAAAGTATTCTTTTTAACAGCTTGTGCCAACAATTCTAGATAAGAATTATTGATGAGTTGTTCAAGGAATTTTATTTCCCTACAAACCATATTTTATATGCAGCACCTAAAATCTGCACCTTATTACTCAGCGTCACATGTAAACTACGTCACATGAAAATTTTTGTCTGATTGTTTAAAAGCAATAGTGCCATGGTACCAGCTTTTGGTGCTTTGAAATAAACAGATATTTGAAGTACTGACAGAATCATCGTCATACCTTTATCATCATCATACCCTTATTTGACGATTTTTAGAAATTAAAAATGTATATAATTTTTTTATTTTAGTGCATTAAAAGCCTCTCAAAGCTTTACAATTGTTACATTTGACAATTAAGCGTAGCAATAACAACGTTTGAAATATGAGCTCGTCGATTGCAAATAAAAATAAAAATAAATTTATGTTTAGTTTGAAATAAATTTTTTATTGTTCACACAATTCTGAGTGCCACTGTTGACAGCTTGATGTAAACAACAAGAATTGCTTTGTTTGTTATTCCTCTTTACACTCTTTAGCGTAAACAATAACAATTGTTAACGGAGACCTTCAAACTACGATTATTTTCTTCATACACCGCGCGTCTACACACAAGGCTGACTGAATTTTTACTAATCCCGTTGCCTGCTTGGTCTTGCCTTTTATATGCCAACGCAAACAGTCTGCTGAATGAGGAGAGGAGATCTCCGAAGTAATACTTTTTGTTTTTGTTTTGGTGTCTGGCCTGCAGTTTGAACTCAGGCTTTACGTCTAATAAGCCAACACACTACCTTCTAGACTACGGTGACTTACAAATTAACAACATTCTGTAAATAAGACACGACACGCTGTTAAACATAATATGGCATCAAGTTGCATTTTGTTCTCGCTACTGTAAATAATAGTATCCAGAAGATCTGGGGATATCATTATTCTGATTTTCTCAAAACTTATTACAATTTTACGAAATTGGAAACGAATAAGTGCAATTAATTAAAAACGTTATGAAAAGGCTCCCGATAACGCAACTTCCCAAATAAATTTTCTTTCTCAAAAAATTCAACCAAACAACACAAAATTGTATTCTGAACAAAATACAAACGGTTCTGGAGGAAACTAGGTAATGCTACACAAAGCAAAACAGTTAAGCAACCGACCAAGGGACACATAAATGAAAAGATAAGTAGATAAGATGCATTGTGTTCTAAAATTTTATTCAACAAATTTCCAAACGAAACTAACATTTCATAACAACAGTGTAGTAAATGAAAACCAAAAAGTTTACATTAAATACTTAAAGAAAAAATTTTAAATAAAACAACCCACACACATTTGCTGTGCGCTTAGAGATTGACACTGCATGCTTCGAATACTGTAACACATACAAATTATATGCAACTGTATTTAGACAAAAAGACGACAGCCACTTTATCTCTATCTCTGGTATCCTAAATAAGAATCAAATGTAAGCATGGCACAGTAATATACGTAGGTATTGCACAACATACTCTTAGAATCTCTACCATTATTATGGTCGGTTTAATCCAAGTACCTTGCCTGTTTACTCCTCTTCCGTTTGTCTGACAAGCTGTTTATTTCTATTCCTTTGTTGTTTGATGGTTTGTTTGATACTCACAAAACAACTCTTTTTTTGTTGGGCAAGAACACTGTGCACGTATGTACAAAGTGACAGGCGTCTACAATGTGGGAAATTATGTTGAAACAGTAGCTTAGCTTCCAACAAATCTGCTCAATAAATAAACATGAAAACGTCAACTTATTTTTTTATGTCTAAGATTTTTAATTGATGGTTCAAAGCAATTGTTAACATTAACAGTTTCCAGTAGTTCCTCTCACCAGTACGTCAATAAGTGTTCATGATTATTTTTTTTAATATTTAAACATCGGCTAAATCGGGTGGTTCAATCGCAGCGTGTATAACCTAAAATCTGGACATTTGCATTGCATGGCGCCAATCAATACAACAGTAATGTATACATCATTCTAATGAATTATTATTCTGCTGTCAAAATCCGTCAACATTGTTTCGTTCATTTTTTTCACTTCATATTTTTCTTTAGCGTTGGAAAGTCGTTCAAGCGGCCGCAATAAACAACATTTGAGTGAAGTTTGGTTCAGTCACTTTTTACGTAGAAAATGCACATGCTTAGGAAATCATACAGTCGATGAGCATGCTGTATAAAAAACACACAGTGTACTGATTCGTTTAACGTTAAAGATAAATAACGTCCGTCTCAGTCAAGTCAAGTATACATCGATAAGTTTAAAACATTACTCGATCAATATTCGTGTCAGATGAGAAAAAGGCTTGCTCTAGACTCAAGTGGTATTCGAAAACCAGGACATTAGATGTTACATGAACTGAAGCCATGAGATATTGAAAGGAGATTCTACTTATTGTTACGTTTTTATCTTTTTAAAAAGGTTCAAATATGAGTTCATAGGTTGCAAATATAATAAATATAAATTTTTGTTTATTGTTCACGCAACAATTTGCTTTATTTTTTATTCTTTTTTACACTCTGTCGCCTACACACTAACAATTGCTCGTTAGATCTTTAGAATTATTATTCTACTCACACGCAAAGCGTCTTCATAGAAGACTGAATGTATTCTTCCTGACTCCGTTGCCTGATTTGCCTTGCCTTTTATAACGCGCGGTAAACAGTCTGATGAAGGCTCTTGAAGGAGAATGACTTTACCTTCTTGAAATTTCTATAAATGTAAACATGTTGTTTGTGTTATTGTTGTTTGTGTATTTTGTTAACGTGTGTCATTGCAGTGTTGTTGTTGCCTGTTTGTTTACTTGTTTGTCCCCCTTTTTTTATACTGATTGTTTTTGTTTTTGTAGCTATTGTTTATTATTTTAATGTTAAACGATAATTCCATTTCTATTTTTGTAACAATATCTAAAATATCTGATCGGGTAGCCCAGACCTTTTCTCCTAAGACTACCATTTGTTTCGATACCATTCCGAATATTCTCACTAGAATACGCTTCTCTTCAGAGCAAGGCATTAACAATTTGATCGGTTCATACTTGGCCTCAAAATGATTTGTAGAAATTACCAAAAAAATTATAAAATGTCGTATCTCTCATTGGGCAATACTTTCAATGACATGTTCTTTTAAAAACCTATCTTATTTTGCTATTTTTGCAAAAATTAAGTCAATTACTGCACGTTTCGAACCGACATTGTATTTGCGACACTTTGTGTTCTTATGCTCTTATATACAGTTGCCCTTTGTTGCTGTTTTTTACTTAAAATTATTGCACTTAGTTTAATCCGAATACTTCTTCCTACAACACCTCTCGTTATTCTCACCGTTGCGACATTAACAATAGAAATGATTCGATAGAAAAATTGTAACAAGAAAATTAAAAAAAAAATTAAATTATGACAAATTACTTTTGGGAGAGATAAACAAGCAGGATAATGCAAACGAATGACTTCATAATTTTATTGAAACAGAAACTTTAAAGAGCAATTGAAAAGGAAAATTGGAATATTAAATGTTGCAAAATATTTAGACAAAATATGGGGAATTTTGAAGCCGCCGTAATTTAGTAGGCAGTGCGTTGGCTTATTAGACATAAGGCCCAGGGTCAAACGTCAGGTCAGATATCAAAACGAAAATATGAAAAATATTTCTTCGGCGACTTCCTCTCAACAGATTTCTGGCAAAAGCTCTGAGAGTAAATAAAATTGCCTTGAAAAGTTTCTCAAACATCTGTCGTTCGGAGTCGACTTTAAACTGTATGTCCCACCACTCAAGTATAAAATTAACACACACACCATAAGTGGTGTGAGAAGCTGGGTCGTAGTACTGACTGAAGAGTTGTAATGACCAATTATGTATGTATGTGATATCATCTCTCGGGTACGCCCGTGTTGCTGACCCTGAGAATCTACCAAATGAACTCAGGTGCGGACGGGTCGGCCGGGAGGCGGTGATGTGATCTGGTCGAGAGAAATATCTGCAAGCTTGGCTCCTGTTCAGACTTCACCAATCTTGCTGATAGTCGCCTTGTGGAGCTCCAAAAATCAGAGACCAAAGCAGGCTATCATCTTTATATGGCCTTGGAACCAACCTCCACCGCGGCAACTAGGTGAAGGGTCTGGGTTGGAGGCTATGTCCACGAGGAACAACTTAAGGAGGGTTCGCTCCACCAACATCCAAATAAAGGGAGTGATGGTGCCCTCTGATCTATTATCGCCCAGTTAAGGCTCGTCTTAGTCACTTAACTGAGTGGCTTGAAGAGCCTACTGGTGTCAGGGCTTTTGGGGTGCCCAGGCCTGAAGAGGGACTCTTGAACATACGGCTTTAGGTCGTTTGGTTCCAAATGGGCTGGAGAGAAGCGTTTAGCTAAGCAGATTTCTGCCTCTTAGCGACCAAAACCAGAAAGTAACCAGAAAGTGATGGGTGACGGTCATTTTGGTAGGCCGTAAACCAAGCCAAGCATCCCGTTTCATCTTCCAATAGAAGTGCGGGTTCTATGGAGCCAATTTTAGCGCTTACGTGGCCGAATTATGGGCCAATGTCTTGATACCAAGCAAAGAGTGCATATTCACAATGCTTTGCCATCAGAGGTGAAAAGTGCCTCGGATAATAGTACAATTTCGGTGCTGGGACCTTACGTACCACACGAGCATTGCCCAATTTAGAGGCCATTATGACCACCAAACCAGAGATCAGATGAGTATTCAAAAAGATGAGTAGAATCGAATCGTACTCATAATTTCGAACACTTATACGCATTAATACATACATACATAATTGCATTACAACCCTTCAGTCAGGATTACGACCTAGTTTCTCACACCAATTAATTAATACATGGGTGGCGGAGCCTACAGTTTAAAGTCGACTCCGAACGACAGATTTTTGAGAAACTTTTCATGACAATTTTTATTTACTCTCAGAGTTTTTGCCAGAAATCTGCTGAGAGGAAGTCGCCGAAGAAATACTTTTTGTATTTTGTTTTGATCTACTACTACCACTACGCATTAATACTTATTTTAATAACATAGAACCTCTACTCATATTCAAAGTTTGAAGTACTCATCATATTCTTACTTAACAACACGTATGATGTTTAATTGCGACTCTCCATAACTCAACATATAGACGAAGCACAAAATAAGTATGAATCGCGTACCAACACTCAAATACTTACTAGAAGGTTGTGTATTTGATCTGCTTGCTGATCTGTTGTAAATGCCTAACAACAAAGACTGTAAATTTTGATGAATGATTTGAGTCACTCGAATGAGTATGAGTTTGATGTCAACCTGTACTTATAAATCAACGTTGTAGTGAGTAAGAATGAATCAGAGTAGTTAAATTTCAGTATTGTTGACTCACTTATATTCCAATATTATGAGTGCTTATGAATAGCGAAAAACGATTCATTGCTGATCTCTGCACCAAACTGGAGGTGCCTTTAAATGATAAGGCGGCTGCTGAATTCGCAGTTTTACAATCTTTAATTCTGTGTCATGGGCTTCATTCCCACCAAAGACTTTGGTCTGTCACACTACACCGAGCATATGGTCGAAGTTACTCAGCTCTTATATAACTAAATATAATTTGTAATTGTATTCTAAGTTATAAATAAATAAATCTGTTTGAAATTTATAAATTATGTTGAATAGTGGTGTTATTAAATTGAATATTAAAGGTAAAGCAATTTACAATTCGAAAAACCCTTGTATTTGTGCTTTGTTAGTTAAAGAAATATTAAAAATCCACTAAATTCGCATTTGCTCAAACAATTTATAAAGTTTTTGCTATGATGGCTTTAATTATTTACAATTCTAAGGCTTACAATGGATATGACTTTGCAAAAAATTAATAACAATGGGAAACTAAGACAAAAGAAAATACATCACAGGAAAACAACTTACGTAAGTCTTTCATATGTAAGTATTTTCATTTCATACATCTCTTAAGGCGAACGAATGTGTCAAAGATTCTTTAGAAGTAGATCTCTTCTTGTTTCATTACCGACCCATTTTTTCTTTGTTTTGTTTTTCAACTTCTATTGTGTCACAATGTCAGTTGCAATAGCCATGCGTTTGACACTACTACTAACCAAAGGAAGTAAGTGGGAGTTACGAAGCCTAATGATTTGGTCTGTATGGCAATATTTGGGGGATTTTTCATTAATCAGATGAGTTTTATATTGCAACGTATACCAACACACAGTATTATTATTCTTGATGAGAATGGATCAACATTTACTATTTTCCTGCTTTTGTAATTTCGGAGGAGTGACTCTGCGTTGGCGACAATGTGACATTTGAAAAATTAAATTTGTTGGTATAAGGCTTTTTATATTTCAATTAAAAATATTTCAAACAACACTTGTTTTCTTTTACTTTGGTCAACGATCTATGGTTAGGACGTGGCAAACGTTGTCATGGTTGACTGTTTTGAAGACCTGATTATGTTTTTCACAATCCTGGAAGAGGCGATCACAAAAGAGGCACTATGGCAGCGTTGAAAGCGCTTCTAATTTTTAAATTTATAAAAAAAAAATTAAAAACAAATTTGAATTTCGTTTGAAAAACCGTATCTGCTTAATTTCAAATCAAGGAGAAGTGTGAGTTAAGCAACAGTAAAGTAACCACATGCGTATGTCATTACTGGAAGTGACTTGCAGAGTAACTTTCTATGAAATTCTATTAAGACACTCTATTGGTTTGCCCGGAAGCTGCTAACAACACTGAAGTACGCAAAGTTACATTTTTACACGAAAGAAATTGAAAACCTTTTGTCGAAATTTGCAAAAGGAGGAAGGTGTTGACATTTGGTGAGTGAATAAGTGTTTGTGCATGCGTGTACGTACTTATTGACCTGAAACTAAATTCGTTTAAAATCTGTCACCAGCTACAAAACGCAAACCAAGCAAAGCAACTCCATTTGCTATTAAAAATGCATATGTCATATGCAATTATTGAAAGGCATATACGCTGCACAATAACATGGTCAAACAAAAACCACCACACATCTAAACTAATTGGTCCAATTGGTCAATAACTCAAAATGTTCCGTAAAAGATTATTGAAAGAAAGTTCCAGTTCGCACATTGATGGCTAGTGCCCAGAAATTATGATTCCAAAGTGTAATCAAATGGTCTCCAAATGCTCTGTAAGAATCTTTACACGCTGTAATTTTGATACGTATTGCTACGAAAATGGAAATAATGTTCTGCTTTTACATCGTTTAGTATTAAAATTATAAACAAAAGCTACGAAAACAATGAACTTGTTTACATGATAAACAAAAATATACCAACAAAAAACTGCAAGAATAAAGGTAAACAGAAATACAACAACAAACAAACATAAATGTAAACAGCATGTAACAGCATTCATCAGACTGTTTACACTGCGATGTAATAAGCAATAAAAAACAGGCAACGAGTCAGTAAAAATTCAGTCAGTTTTATGTGACGACGCGCTGTGTTTGAAGAGAATAATCGTGGTTTGAAGATCTTCGTTATAAAGATCTGTCGAACAATTGCTATTGTTTATGCAAAAGGTTCGTAGATTGCAAATAAAATAAATAACAAATAAATTTGTGTTTAGGTTTAATTAAATTCCTTATTGTTCGTAAAATTCTAATTCTGCGTGCCACTGTTCACAACTTTATGTAAACAACGACAATTGCTTTATTTGTTATTTCTCTGTTTATACCCTTTGCATAAACAATAAGAATGACAAGTATTCCCAGACTTCCGACCGAGATAGGTTGCTGGTGATCGGTCGTAAGTCGATTAAGTCGTAAGTCGAATTTCAATTTAAAAAAATTAAGAAAAACATTACATACTATACTACTAACTTTGAGGGTCAGTTCCAGCCATTTTTGGGATGATATAAAATTATTCAATTAAAAAAATACCCAAGGTAGTTTATTATTTATACTGAAATATGTATGTCAATCGAATATTTTTAATTTTTTTTTTAAATTTTTCTCATATATTTTAGGGATTCCCCGCAACTACATATTTGTCTTTTTTAAGTGTTTTCTATGAAAAAATTCGGAAAAAATGGTCGTAAGTGCAAATAGTCGTAAGTCGAACGGTCGTAAGTCGGGAACTACCTGTACTGTGAAGTTATTCGATAGATTCTTGTACTAGATATTCAAACCACGATTACTCTCTTCAAACACACCGCACACAAAAAACTGAATGAACTTTATTAGCTCAGTCGCCTGCTTTGCCTTGCCTTTTATATGGCAAAGTAAACAGTCTAATGAATGTTCTTGAAGGCTAACATTCATGACTTCGCCTCGAAATCTCTTTAAATGTAAAATATAAAAAAATATTGCTGCGACAACTTTCTCTTAACAGAATTCTGGCAAAAACTCTGAGAGAAAATAAAATTGTCATTAAAAAGTTTCTCAAAAATCTATCGCTCGCGTTCGACTTTAGGTCCCGCTATTCATATATAAAATTAACGAACACAACATATGTAGGTGTTGTGAAAAGCTAGCTCCTGTTCAGACTTCACCAATCTTGCTGATAGTCGCCTTGTGGAGCTCCAAAAATCAGAGACCAAAGCAGGCTATCATCTTTATATGGCCTTGGAACCAACCTCCACCGCGGCAACTAGGTGAAGGGTCTGGGTTGGAGGCTATGTCCACGAGGAACAACTTAAGGAGGGTTCGCTCCACCAACATCCAAATAAAGGGAGTGATGGTGCCCTCTGATCTATTATCGCCCAGTTAAGGCTCGTCTTAGTCACTTAACTGAGTGGCTTGAAGAGCCTACTGGTGTCAGGGCTTTTGGGGTGCCCAGGCCTGAAGAGGGACTCTTGAACATACGGCTTTAGGTCGTTTGGTTCCAAATGGGCTGGAGAGAAGCGTTTAGCTAAGCAGATTTCTGCCTCTTAGCGACCAAAACCAGAAAGTAACCAGAAAGTGATGGGTGACGGTCATTTTGGTAGGCCGTAAACCAAGCCAAGCATCCCGTTTCATCTTCCAATAGAAGTGCGGGTTCTATGGAGCCAATTTTAGCGCTTACGTGGCCGAATTATGGGCCAATGTCTTGATACCAAGCAAAGAGTGCATATTCACAATGCTTTGCCATCAGAGGTGAAAAGTGCCTCGGATAATAGTACAATTTCGGTGCTGGGACCTTACGTACCACACGAGCATTGCCCAATTTAGAGGCCATTATGACCACCAAACCAGAGATCAGATGAGTATTCAAAAAGATGAGTAGAATCGAATCGTACTCATAATTTCGAACACTTATACGCATTAATACATACATACATAATTGCATTACAACCCTTCAGTCAGGATTACGACCTAGTTTCTCACACCAATTAATTAATACATGGGTGGCGGAGCCTACAGTTTAAAGTCGACTCCGAACGACAGATTTTTGAGAAACTTTTCATGACAATTTTTATTTACTCTCAGAGTTTTTGCCAGAAATCTGCTGAGAGGAAGTCGCCGAAGAAATACTTTTTGTATTTTGTTTTGATCTACTACTACCACTACGCATTAATACTTATTTTAATAACATAGAACCTCTACTCATATTCAAAGTTTGAAGTACTCATCATATTCTTACTTAACAACACGTATGATGTTTAATTGCGACTCTCCATAACTCAACATATAGACGAAGCACAAAATAAGTATGAATCGCGTACCAACACTCAAATACTTACTAGAAGGTTGTGTATTTGATCTGCTTGCTGATCTGTTGTAAATGCCTAACAACAAAGACTGTAAATTTTGATGAATGATTTGAGTCACTCGAATGAGTATGAGTTTGATGTCAACCTGTACTTATAAATCAACGTTGTAGTGAGTAAGAATGAATCAGAGTAGTTAAATTTCAGTATTGTTGACTCACTTATATTCCAATATTATGAGTGCTTATGAATAGCGAAAAACGATTCATTGCTGATCTCTGCACCAAACTGGAGGTGCCTTTAAATGATAAGGCGGCTGCTGAATTCGCAGTTTTACAATCTTTAATTCTGTGTCATGGGCTTCATTCCCACCAAAGACTTTGGTCTGTCACACTACACCGAGCATATGGTCGAAGTTACTCAGCTCTTATATAACTAAATATAATTTGTAATTGTATTCTAAGTTATAAATAAATAAATCTGTTTGAAATTTATAAATTATGTTGAATAGTGGTGTTATTAAATTGAATATTAAAGGTAAAGCAATTTACAATTCGAAAAACCCTTGTATTTGTGCTTTGTTAGTTAAAGAAATATTAAAAATCCACTAAATTCGCATTTGCTCAAACAATTTATAAAGTTTTTGCTATGATGGCTTTAATTATTTACAATTCTAAGGCTTACAATGGATATGACTTTGCAAAAAATTAATAACAATGGGAAACTAAGACAAAAGAAAATACATCACAGGAAAACAACTTACGTAAGTCTTTCATATGTAAGTATTTTCATTTCATACATCTCTTAAGGCGAACGAATGTGTCAAAGATTCTTTAGAAGTAGATCTCTTCTTGTTTCATTACCGACCCATTTTTTCTTTGTTTTGTTTTTCAACTTCTATTGTGTCACAATGTCAGTTGCAATAGCCATGCGTTTGACACTACTACTAACCAAAGGAAGTAAGTGGGAGTTACGAAGCCTAATGATTTGGTCTGTATGGCAATATTTGGGGGATTTTTCATTAATCAGATGAGTTTTATATTGCAACGTATACCAACACACAGTATTATTATTCTTGATGAGAATGGATCAACATTTACTATTTTCCTGCTTTTGTAATTTCGGAGGAGTGACTCTGCGTTGGCGACAATGTGACATTTGAAAAATTAAATTTGTTGGTATAAGGCTTTTTATATTTCAATTAAAAATATTTCAAACAACACTTGTTTTCTTTTACTTTGGTCAACGATCTATGGTTAGGACGTGGCAAACGTTGTCATGGTTGACTGTTTTGAAGACCTGATTATGTTTTTCACAATCCTGGAAGAGGCGATCACAAAAGAGGCACTATGGCAGCGTTGAAAGCGCTTCTAATTTTTAAATTTATAAAAAAAAAATTAAAAACAAATTTGAATTTCGTTTGAAAAACCGTATCTGCTTAATTTCAAATCAAGGAGAAGTGTGAGTTAAGCAACAGTAAAGTAACCACATGCGTATGTCATTACTGGAAGTGACTTGCAGAGTAACTTTCTATGAAATTCTATTAAGACACTCTATTGGTTTGCCCGGAAGCTGCTAACAACACTGAAGTACGCAAAGTTACATTTTTACACGAAAGAAATTGAAAACCTTTTGTCGAAATTTGCAAAAGGAGGAAGGTGTTGACATTTGGTGAGTGAATAAGTGTTTGTGCATGCGTGTACGTACTTATTGACCTGAAACTAAATTCGTTTAAAATCTGTCACCAGCTACAAAACGCAAACCAAGCAAAGCAACTCCATTTGCTATTAAAAATGCATATGTCATATGCAATTATTGAAAGGCATATACGCTGCACAATAACATGGTCAAACAAAAACCACCACACATCTAAACTAATTGGTCCAATTGGTCAATAACTCAAAATGTTCCGTAAAAGATTATTGAAAGAAAGTTCCAGTTCGCACATTGATGGCTAGTGCCCAGAAATTATGATTCCAAAGTGTAATCAAATGGTCTCCAAATGCTCTGTAAGAATCTTTACACGCTGTAATTTTGATACGTATTGCTACGAAAATGGAAATAATGTTCTGCTTTTACATCGTTTAGTATTAAAATTATAAACAAAAGCTACGAAAACAATGAACTTGTTTACATGATAAACAAAAATATACCAACAAAAAACTGCAAGAATAAAGGTAAACAGAAATACAACAACAAACAAACATAAATGTAAACAGCATGTAACAGCATTCATCAGACTGTTTACACTGCGATGTAATAAGCAATAAAAAACAGGCAACGAGTCAGTAAAAATTCAGTCAGTTTTATGTGACGACGCGCTGTGTTTGAAGAGAATAATCGTGGTTTGAAGATCTTCGTTATAAAGATCTGTCGAACAATTGCTATTGTTTATGCAAAAGGTTCGTAGATTGCAAATAAAATAAATAACAAATAAATTTGTGTTTAGGTTTAATTAAATTCCTTATTGTTCGTAAAATTCTAATTCTGCGTGCCACTGTTCACAACTTTATGTAAACAACGACAATTGCTTTATTTGTTATTTCTCTGTTTATACCCTTTGCATAAACAATAAGAATGACAAGTATTCCCAGACTTCCGACCGAGATAGGTTGCTGGTGATCGGTCGTAAGTCGATTAAGTCGTAAGTCGAATTTCAATTTAAAAAAATTAAGAAAAACATTACATACTATACTACTAACTTTGAGGGTCAGTTCCAGCCATTTTTGGGATGATATAAAATTATTCAATTAAAAAAATACCCAAGGTAGTTTATTATTTATACTGAAATATGTATGTCAATCGAATATTTTTAATTTTTTTTTTAAATTTTTCTCATATATTTTAGGGATTCCCCGCAACTACATATTTGTCTTTTTTAAGTGTTTTCTATGAAAAAATTCGGAAAAAATGGTCGTAAGTGCAAATAGTCGTAAGTCGAACGGTCGTAAGTCGGGAACTACCTGTACTGTGAAGTTATTCGATAGATTCTTGTACTAGATATTCAAACCACGATTACTCTCTTCAAACACACCGCACACAAAAAACTGAATGAACTTTATTAGCTCAGTCGCCTGCTTTGCCTTGCCTTTTATATGGCAAAGTAAACAGTCTAATGAATGTTCTTGAAGGCTAACATTCATGACTTCGCCTCGAAATCTCTTTAAATGTAAAATATAAAAAAATATTGCTGCGACAACTTTCTCTTAACAGAATTCTGGCAAAAACTCTGAGAGAAAATAAAATTGTCATTAAAAAGTTTCTCAAAAATCTATCGCTCGCGTTCGACTTTAGGTCCCGCTATTCATATATAAAATTAACGAACACAACATATGTAGGTGTTGTGAAAAGCTAGCTTCGTGATCATGACTGAATGGTTGTAATGCTCAATAATGTATACATCAGAGATCAGCAATGAGTATTCAAAAAGATGAGTCGAATCGAATCATACTCATACTTTCTGATACTTATCCGAATTCACATTTATTTTAATATTATACTCAGACTACTCATATTCAAAGTTTGAAGTACTCCTCGTACTCCTACTTAACAACACGTATGGTGTTGTTGATTTCGACTCTCCATGACTGAACATTTAAAAGAATCACCAAATAAATATGATTCGCATACGAACGCTACAATACTCACTAGAAGGTTGTGTGTTTGTTTTGCTTGCTGTCTTTGGCTTTGTCTCTTTCTTTTTCTTTTTTTGTAAATGCAACAACAACTAAAACTGTAAATTTAGATGAATGATTCGTTTACTCCAATCATTTATAAGTATTATAAGACTATTTTTCTAACCTTCTGAATCGGAATGAATGAGTTATGAATCAAACATATTTCAAATGGTATGAGTTTATGTCAACATTGTACGCATACTCATTGCAACCTGTACTTATAAATCAACGTTATAGTGAGTATGTATGTATCAGAGTAGTTAAAAATCAATATTGTTGACTCACTTATGTTCAAAATTTCATGAGTGCTTATGAGTAGCGAAAAAATGATTCATTGCTGATCTCTGGTATGCATATATGTATGTAAGAAATTCTTTGGAGGGTTTCTATATACTTGCAGAAAGAAATTCAAAGAAACGAACTCTTCTATTTTAAGAAAAATTTTCAAATTCTATTTTAAACGTTAACGGGGTATCCTAAATACCTTACATACGAAAACAATATATAACAATAACAAAACTAAAAATAATAAACGCTTCTATACACTTAGCAGGTTGTAAGAAACAAGTACAAAACTTGTGAAAAACAATACAAAAAAATGCCGTTATCATCATACTCGTAGGGGTCACATTATTTCATTTAATTTTATTCACTTCATATTTTGCATATTAAAATTCATATTTTTTGTATTTTCTTCAGTACCTTAGGGCAAGTAAGCTTTCGTTATAGAAAATAAAGAAGAAATATCCTTACAAACGTGTATGTAAGCGTTATTGTAAGTCTGTTTGTAGAATATACGTGATTGTAGCAGTATGTTCTAATGTTGCAAATAAGCAAAACGTACCAAAAGAGATGTAAATGAAATCAGCATGCCTTCAAAATTTTAAGAAAGTTAGACAAGTCACCAATCAAACGAAAACATCAAGAAAAAGAAACAGAAATAGCATTAAAGCCAACAGCACTTACAATGTATTAAATGCCGTATGCTTCATATGAAAAAAATACAAAAAAAAATGGGAAATTTAACACAATTTGTTGATGTCTTCTTGTTGAACTAATTTTGTATCGGTTTTAAGGGCATTTCTTTAAATGCCTTTAAATTTATGTTAATATGCAACATAAATTTGTTTAACTTGACACAAAAAGACCCTACTTACAGTAAAAATAAAAATCACTATCTCACCATTTTCATATTGCTAGCCTGGTAAGCATTAGAAATCTATCACTACCAAACCATTATGTAGTTCTTTTGAATCCTTATAGTGATCTAATGTCTAACCTCCCAAATATAGTTCAATGAATACGTATTAATTACAATGGATATGTCTGCTAATATTCTTGATACCCGTATCTCAGCTGCTCCACTTCCGATTCATGGTACCACTAGGTACCGTTAGATACCGTTTAATACCGTTTGATACCGTTTAATACCGTTTGGTACCGTTTGACACCGTTTGGTACCGTTTGATCTATTGTAGCGGATTATAGATATTGTGGGAAACTTATAGCTTCCAGGCAATATAAAGTCTGTTACAGGAAAGGTATATTTTGAAATAATTCCAATAATAGGTCTATTATTAAATATAAGTAAGAAAAATTTATGCGAGATATCGTCGACATTTTTTTTGTGGCATGAAATTTATAGCACACAGCGCTGTCCCTTTAAAACTACATGTCGATGTTGTCCAGATTATTTAACTGAGCCTAAAAGAAGTTAACAGTATCAAGAAAGAATGGATCTACATATGACGCCGCCAGTCTAAAATCCACACCAAACAGTAAATGCATTGCGAAATGCGTTATTACATCTTTTATGGTTTTGTATTGTCCCGTTTAAGTTTCCTTTTATCCAGAAATGGGCCTTGTATATTTTACTCTCAGAGTAATCTATTGTTTAGTCTATGGAAACCTAAACAGATTGGTTGGTTATTATTCAGCAGAGGCTTATAGTTCCAAATTGCCTTTTTCACTTTTGTTATTTGATTTATCGAAAACACTCTATGCCTTATTGAACCTTACAAAAACCTAAGAGGTAGAGCTGTACGTGTACGTGTGTGTCTACTCTTTTTCGCTTTCATTTTTTGTTTTTTTAGTTACATTTGAATGAGCTTAAGAAAATAAGGAATCTTTTCTTTAAAATGTGACTTAAAGATACATTTGTTCGCTTTGCCATTGATATTAACCTCTTACCAATAAGCACAAGTTCACGCATTCCGATAAAAACTTCTCGTTTACATACACGTACACGTACTTATACTTTAATCACAAAGGGCCGCTATGCGTGCCTAAGTGAGCTTTTTGGTAAATTAAAGCTACCACGCTAACCTAACCTAATCTAACTTATACTTTAGTTATTTTCTATTACAATGTTGTTTTTTGTTGCTGTAGTCGTTATTGTCGCTATTGTCATTATGTAGTTGCTATCAATATACTGTGTTTTTAGCTTTCTATTGTTAAATTTCAACAGCAATATTAACACTCATCAAGCAGGATTAAAATCAGAAAATGTTTCAATACAAAACGTTGCCAAAAATTGCTTTTCCAAATATTTTCAAAATAACTTCATATTTTAAAGCTTAAGCAACACTTTTAAAGACTGCAACATTAAATTCGAAATTCAATTCATAGTACTGCCATATAACCACAAATAGTTTCTCTATTGTAATTGCTCCTCAAAGAAATTGTTTAATACGATGATTGAACTTAAGACATATTCACGAAATAATGGCAAGCGGTTAGCCAATTTAGATAATATTTTAGAATTAAACAATAAGCTCAATAGAGAAATTATTTAACATTTTCCAAGAACAATTCTCTTTTCGCAATTTGAGTTGAGAATCGTTTTAGAAATGTTTACAAGAAAGAAAATGTTGCTGAATTTTAGAATGAAGCACACATTTAAACAGTGACACAGTCAAGCCAACAATAAACAATTCTTATAAGATTAAACAAAAGCTTGCGGACCCATCTTAAAGAACGAGGTTCCATTCCCACACTTAATAAAAGACTCGAGGATGTTAATGTAAACGTACTTAAACTCTAGTTGGTATTGTGTTAGCTTCTTAGATGAGCGTCTATTGTTCAACCCCTGGCTCAGACATCTCAAAAAAAAAAAAACGAAATATGAAAAAAATATTCACTCTGAGAATAAATACAATTGCCAAGAAAATTTTTTCAAAGCTGTCGTTTGGAGTTGACATTAAATAGTAGTTCCCGCCGCACATGGATAAAGTTATCACATACAAACTGGGTGGTGCAAGAAGCCACACCACCTGACTAAAGGGTTGCAATGCCCAGGTAAGAAATAATTAATCATCGGCATATAGCGGTAGTCTTTTAAAATGCCAACGTTGTGCTCAAAGACGTAAAATCTTTATCAAGCATTGAATTTTTTTCGATCACAATTTGAAAGTTTTCTTTCCTTTAATACTCATTTATTCAGAAATAATAAAAAAACTACTCGTATAACTATACTTCCGATATAGTCAAGGAATTTATTTGCCTTGGCTCCGCCGTTACCACCAAAAATAATGTCAGTCTGGCGATCAAGCGCAGGATCACACTTGCCAACAGGTGCTACTATGGCCTCAATAGGCAATTGTGTAGCAGAGACATCTCTCGTACGACAAAACTAATACTCTACAAGACGCTCATCCTCCCCGTGCTCCTTTATGGCGCAGAGGCATGGACACTATTAAGCATTGATGCAGCAGCCTTGAGAGTATTCGAGAGAAAACTCCTACATAAGATCTTCCGTCCAGTGCGAGTTTTCGGTGATTTCCACATCCGATCCAACAGTATGAGCTGTCTGAGGTCATCAACAATATAGGTGTTGTGCAGCGTAATAATATCCAGCGGCTGCGTTGGCTCGGCCATGTCGTTCGAATGGAGGAAGGTACTCCGGCAAGACGGGTATTTGATGCGGGGATCTGCGGAAGTCGGCGAAAAGGACGACCTTGCAGCCGTTGGAAGGACCAAATAGAGGAAGCCCTGTCATCGATTGGTGTGACCAACTAGCGTAGACACGCAAGAAGCAGAGGCGCCTGGAAAGATGTGTTGCGGCAGGCCGAAATCTGTTAATCAGGTTGTTAATGGCCAATTAAGTAAGTAAGCATTTATTCAGAAATGAGCCATGATTTGTCGATACAAATTAGTTTCAATTGCCAACTGCTTTAGAACCACACACCGTTGTCTATGGTATAAAAACTTAAGTTCCTGGATTAATTGGATTGTGTACGAGTGCAGGTACAAGAAACGAGGCAAAATTCGCTACTTTGTGGTTTGTACAGGGTTGAGTACAGATTCTCGTGCACACGCCTACAAACCGCAGCGATGTTTTCGGCAAATTTTGCGATTCGTCGACGTACGGTCCATCGTTTTTCAAACAAGTGGGCTAGAATTTATCCATCACATAGTCCTCTCAGTATTATGATTATGGCGATCGTAAAATAAGCGGTATGTAAACCGAACAGAACACCAATAATGCCAGATTAAGGTCAGAACTGTAATTGCTTTACATCTAACACTCGACAGTACACACGAGTTAGCCTAAGGACGCATTATTCTCTAAAGATTAAACTGTAAAAGGACCCTGAACAATCTACCTTAGAAGGGAAGGAATATCGTTATACTGATATTTAAAATCTGTTACTCTGCTCTAATTATTATGATAACAATTGAGATCAATTGTGCTAAATATTCGTGTAGAAAACCTGTTTTTCTAATTTAACTTAAATATTTTAAAATAACAATTTCAAAAGTATTTTAAATAAAAAAATATGGTACAAAGCATTTAAAAAAAATTAAAAAAGTTTAAAAAAAGTTTTATTTCATTGGATATAAAATCACCATGTTTGAATGTAAAGCAATAGAAACAAAAAGATTTTAAAAATAAAGCAATACTGTCAGTAAAACGAAGCTACACCAGGACAAAAATAAAACAAATGGATATGGTCAGATGCATTTAAAGGCCGTAACAAAAAAAAAACGAAAAAGGAATTTAAAGGCCATGTGTGAAAAATTTTCTATTTCTGTTTTTTTGGGTGGAATATAATTAAATTCTTTTAAAATGCATCATAATCACTGCAAAAATTGCAAGAAAAAAAGTTTGTAAAAACAATAGCTTTTTAAATGCAATTAAAAAATTCACTTCTTTTCAACGGTGACATATTTTACTTCTTGAGTTGATCTCTTGATTTACTGGGATTAAGTCCCTAATGAACGTATTTTCGCTGTCCTTTCTAGTCCATAGAAGCCGAGGATTACCCAAAGATAATTCCTTTATTGCTTCTAGGAGATGGATTAGCCAGAGTTGGCACGGAGCTCGCAATCTCCGCCGAGTTACAAAGGATAGGTATTTCGATTGCCTCAGTTAATTTGCATATAATTCACTCGTTTTACATTGCAACAAGAGGATATACGTACAATATAGCTAGACTCTGTTGGACACGTAAGAAGGGGACCGACTCATTTCCGACTTTAAATTTCATTGTCATCCATCACACAACAGCGATATTTACGGGCCACTGTCGTTTTAATAGACATACTAAAGAGTTGGCATTCCGACAAATAACTTCTGAAGGAACTGTGGGTCTGAGAAGGAGGAAGGTACTGTCTTTTTGCCCAAGTGTCAGTTCACTGCTCTTGCTATAAAGAAATGAAGATTTTTGATATCTCAATTTCGGACGTCCTTAAATAATCTGTCTAATATAAAAATTGCTGCAATAGGAAGATATATTTTGGAATCAAGTTGGTTTCCTCTAAGGAATGTTTGATTCCCGGGTTGAATAAGTCTTGGTATCGCAATAATCTAAGTGTTACCTCTTACTTATCTAACCTAACACTACCTTACTAATATTTTATTTGGTCCATAGAATTTTAAAAGTAAAAATAAAAGCTGTTACCTACAATTAGAAACATGTTTTCTCCAAATTTTAATACCTAAGTCGAGGATAATATTCTAGTTTTCCGAACTCACTTTGATTAGCATCTGTTTAAAAAGTTTTTCATTTGTTTCTTTGCAACCACTTCTACTGTTTTCCCTAAAACGAACATGACTACATATATTTTGGAGCAAAACTATGTATAATTTTTTTCTCCATTCTGTAGTGCTGAAATCAAAATCTTCCGGCATACGCTGGCCTGTTAGGGCATATTTAAGGTATTTCGAAAAACCGCTCTCATATCCTCTTTATTTTCCTTTTATCTTTACCCCTTCTTATTTTTACAGAATTACAAATAGTTTTATTGTATTGACGTCAGCTTCTAAGCTGCGGTGTCGCGTATTTTAGCTGGGATTTGTTTCGTTTTTTATTTTTTGGGACATGTTCTGTAGCATGAAAGGAGTTGCATTGGTTTTTTACTGTGTTTGCGTGTAATAAAAACTTTAGCATTCTGAATTTACAAAACCTCAGTTGAATAGATTTGTCAATTTGTTGTCGTTGTTTTATATGTATGTATGCCACAGCTTGGCTTTGGTATGGAGAACGAATTTTCTTACCAAGCTTTCTATAAATATTTAAGAGCAATAAAAGTATTTTTATTAAAGCTAGAATCGATGATATTTTAAATTAAATTTATTTGTTTATTAATAATAAACGAGTATTTCAGACCTTATGCGCGGTTTAGCGTAACAGGCCAGAGCCTCTGTTGGGAATCGAAACCTCAATCCTCGCACTACTCACTAGATGACGATTTACTTTTAGCAATTCTGCGGTAGTGATTCACCACACTTCCAACGTAGACTTCCGAATTGTTAAATTAATTGTATTTTATTCAGTCTGTTTTGCCAAATCACAATGACCGCCCATAAACAACGATGTGTGTTCTCAGAATGGGCTCTAGAGCAGTTGGTAAGGGACCCTAGTTTTGATTAAAAAATCAGCTTCATTAATGAGACTCGTTTCTGAATGAGTAGGTACGTAAACAAACAAAGTTGTCGAATGTAAGGCCATACCAAATCACATAAGATCCAGGAGTGTTCAATGCACTCTGAAAAAGTAAGTGTGTGGTGTAGGTTATGGGCTGGCGTTCTTTGAGAATGTCGTTGTCCAGGCCATTTCTGTGGCAAGCACAGATTGTTATCAACT
Organism: Sarcophaga subvicina; assembly: GCA_936449025.2. NCBI lineage: Eukaryota > Metazoa > Arthropoda > Insecta > Diptera > Sarcophagidae > Sarcophaga > Sarcophaga subvicina. The sequence goes on from OW388084.2 coordinate 81,305,861, forward strand.
TTTTTTTAGTCTAAAATGGATAAAATGGATACCCATGATATGCGATTTCAACGGGACGGTGTGCCAACACTGCTTATGCCACTTTGAATATTCTGAAGGAGCTATAGAGGGCATGCTCATGTGCACTGGCCGCCATTACACTTTCTTTTCAGGGGGTTTTTTTAATTCGCGGTTGTATGCAAAAAAACACCGCACACCCCAAAGGCAGCGTAATTCAAAGTCAGCCTGATTTATGAGCCAGAGTTATGGAAAATTGAACATTTTAAATACAATCAATGTCGAGAAACCCTGGCGGACGTTTAAAAATTTTTTTATTCCAAACATAAATTCAACTATAGGCCTTGAAAACCAATATCAATTTTCGATGATATCCCACACAAATTTTTTTAATCGATATGTTAGAGGCTCTTAATAAAAGCCTCTACAAAAGTGTGTAAAAGGTCAGACATCTCGAACAAAACAAAGAAGAAAAAAATATTTCTTCGGCGACTTTCGTTCAGCACATTTATGTCAAAAACTTTCAGAGTAAATAGAATTGCTATGAAAAATCTGTCTTTCGAATCCACTTTAAACTGTTGGTCCCGCCATTCATGTGTACAATTAACATACACAACATAAGTGGTATGAGAAGCTAAGACTTACTCCTGACTGAAGGGTTTTGTATGTATTCTGTGTATATTATTACGTTTTGCCTTTTAAAAAGGCTTAAAATATGAGCTCGTAGATTGCAAATAAAATAAAAATAAATATGTGTTTGGTTGCAATTAAAATTCTTTATTATTCGCACAATTCTGTGTGCCGCTATTCACAACTTGATGTAAACAACAACAATTGCAGTTTTTGTGGTTATGCCTTTTCCTTCCTTAAAACCTTCCTTCCCATAAACAATAACAATTACTAGACAATTGTTCGACAGGTCTTTGTAACGGAGATCTTCAAACCACGATTACTCTCTTCAAACACACCGCGTCTTCACACAAGACTGACTGAACTTCACTAACTTAGTCGCCTGTTTTGCTTTGCCTTTTATATGGCAGAGTAAACCGTCCGATGAATGTTCTTGAAAGCGAATGTTCATGACTTCGCCTTCTGGAAATCTCTATAAATGTAAACAACCATGTTTACATTCATTATTGCAGTGTTGTTTGTGTATTTTGTTTACATTTATTTTTGTAGTGTTGTTTGTATATTTTTGTTTACTTGTTTACAATTTTTTATGCTGGTGTTTGTTGTTATGTTAAGCAGTGTGATAATTTGTAAACAGGTTTGTTAAATGCATTGTTTTGTTTTTGTAGCTTTTTTATAATATTAATGTTACGCGATGTAAAAGCAAATCACCTGTATCTAGATTTTTCATTTTCGTAACAATATTAACTCCGGCTTTGATGGAGTCGGCACTAAAAAAAATGATGAGAGCTCTTCCTCCATGGTAACATGATTTTAATTAATACACAGAACACATATGATGTTAGAAGTTAAATCATAATACTAGTTGCAATGCGTTGTAATGGCCAAATAGGTATGTAAGTATAGCACAAATTTCAAGTATTTTATCAGAAAATCATGTGATAGCTTTGGTGGAATAGGACTTATCGTAATCGATTTCGTGTGAAGGTAAATATGTTACTTATCAACAGCATTATTGCTGACAAACCGCATGCCAGTGAAATCGTTGGCTTAAGGAAAACCTCATAGCCTCATAAACTGACTAACAAACTACGTTTATTTGTAAAATATAACACAAAATTATGTGCTTTTTTACTGTTAAATAGACAAGAAATAAAAAGGCATGATTGGCATGATTCGATAATATTTTTGCCTGCATTGACAGACAACTTCTACTACATGGGTACAATGGTGCAAATGTTTGTAGCCAAAGAAAGAAAACTTGTGTTGATTATTAAAAGAAAAGAAAAACTTAACGTAGAAAAATCCAACTGAAAAAATCCCTAGTAACCGCAAAAAGGTCACGTACTACTTTAAAATATATTCGATTTTATTTACCCTCTTATACTGTGTTAACGACTGCTGCGGGTTATGATGATGATGATCTTATGCATGACGTTCCAACATTTTTAGTTTTTTTTACACTGTATTTGTAATATACCTCATGTTCTAAAATACATTCGGTTCAGTAGAGGAAATACGTTTTTAATGAAGTTAAATATTTTACTGTGATTTTGATGACTTTAAAACCAACAAATATATGTCATATTGTGTCAACGAAAGGGAAAAAATTAAATAGACTTTTAGAAAAAGGTTAGCGACTTCTGCTCTAGTATTATGGGTATTATTTTTACGTGGTGGATTCCAAGCCATATGCATAACCCTAATTTAAAGTCCAGGGGATTGGACTGCGGTGCACGCATTAGTTAAAATATACCACCCAAGAGGGGCCACGAGGAAGCTGCGTGTCTGCTTGTATATATCACATCATGTTTGCATATATCATATCCCATCCCATCCTCTCTTGTACAATGAAATTTCTACTCTTCCATGCACTCATCCTCCCCTTGCTTTTTTATACCGTAGAAGCATGGACACTATTAAGCACTAACGCAGCAGCCTTGAAATTATTCGAGAGAAAAGTCCTATGTAAGATCTTTGGTCCAGTATGAGTTTGGGATGATTTTCGCATCCAATTCAACAAAGCTCCTTAACAACATAGACGTGTTTCAGCGCATTAGCATCTAGCGGCTATGTCGTTCAAATAGAATAGGTTGGTCGGGCAAGACTTGTATTTGATGCTTTGATTAGCAGAACTCTGTAAAAAGGACGATCATGTCTATGTTGTAAGGGCCGAATTGAGGAAGCTCTACCATCAATAGATGTGACCAACTGACGAAGGTACAAAAAGCAGAGATACCTGGAAGGAAATTCCATAAACTGGCCGTTAATGGCGAATTAAGTAAGTAAGCAAGAAGCCACCGTAGTCTAGAAGGAAGTGTGTTGGCTTATTGGACGTGAGGTCTCGGTTTAAACCCCAAGTTAGACATCTCCAACGAAACGAAATTTGAAAAAATATTTTTTCGGCGACTTCCTCTCAGCACATTTCTGGCAAAAAGTTTGAGAGTCAAATGAAATTGCCATGAAAAATTTATCAAAAATTTGTCGTTCGGATATACATACATATATACAATAATAAACGTAAACAATGATGTTTACATTTATAGAGATTTCGAAAAGGCGAAGTCATGAACATTCTCCTTCTAGAACATTCATCAGACTGTTTACTTTGCCATATAAAAGGCAACTCAAAGCAGGCGACTGAGTTAGTGAAGTTCAGTCAGTCTTGTTTGACGACGCGGAGTGTTTGACGACAGTAATGGTGGTTTGAAAATCTCCATTACAAAGATCTGTCGAATAATTGTCTAGTAATTGTTATTGTTTATTACTTAGGATATAAACAGAGGAATAACAAAAAAGCAATTGTTGTTGTGATCAGTGTCACACATAATTGTGCGAGTAATAAAGTATTTTAATTAAAACTAGACACAATTTTATTTTTATTTTATTTGCAATCTACAAGGTCATATTTTAACAGTTTTTATAAGGTAAAAACATAACAATATATTTGTATGGAATAAAAAAACAAACCAAACCTGTTGAGTGTTCATCGCCTTAATGTTCACAACAAGGCAGAACATTTAGCCTCCATTAAAACGACAATGACTTTTAAAGATTTCGAATCTCATCTCTTTCCCACATAATTTTTATTGACCCGCATCTCAGTTTCAAAAATATCAAAACACCGTAATTGTGTGATAAAGTGCAGGCAGTGGGAAAAGAAGAGAAAGAAACAAATTTAAGTGTACTAAAACGACTTCGAATCTTTTGACAGAATTTTGATTGTTACCAGTTTTACCAAATCATAGCTTTACAAATAAACGTAATCAAATAGAATTGCCATCACATTTTCAATATCATGAGACAGACACATGAAAAACACAATAACATAACGACACTGAAGAACATTTTTTTTTTGACTGCTAAGGCAAAATGAAATAATAAAAAAGAAATGGAAGACAACAGCAAAAATTATGATAAAAAAATTAAGCTACAGAAACAGAATAAAAAAATGTTACAATAAAATCCATTTAACAAAACAGTGGCATCTCCTTGCTTTTATTTGTTCCTGTCTAATGTTGCTTATTGGCCAGCCAAAAAGTGCAATGAAGTGATGACTAAAAAACAAACTTTTTGTTGGCGTTTCCAAAAGAATATAAAAAAGAATTTCTGAACAAAAAAACATTGAAGTTGTGAAGTAGAACCGGAAAATACTTCCAACCTTAAACCTTCGGAGATTTAAACAAAATGATAAAAATTTTAACTGTTGCCTGAAATCAGTTGTAGTTTTTGATTTTAATATGTGTGAGCATTTAAAGCACATTTTAGGTCGTTTTAAGTGAAGCCATATGCCACTATTGTTTACGTACAAACTCACAAATAAAACCAATGACAGAAACCAGCAATGATAAAAGGTACTGAAATAAACAAATAAATGCACAAAAACCGATTAAAATTTTAAAGGGATAAACAAATCTGCACAAATAAAACAAAAACAAAAACTGTAAAAATTTTATAAAATATTCATACTCTCTGAAGAAAACAAATATTCCATCTAACCTGACCTCATTGTCTAATAGGACCCCAAGCTGTAAAGCAAATTTTTGTTAATAAAGTCCTATAAAGCTCTTTGAACTCCAAGAGGTCTTTGAAAGGAAGCATGCTTCCGAAAAACATTTGTCTACGCTCTCGATTAGTCGATAAATGCTATGAAAAGAGAATTTTAAGCGTTTTAATAAATATTCACGAAGTCCGAATTAATACTGAAGCAACCAATTCAGCATCGATCTGGACACTTGCCCTTTCAGTATAAATTTAACCGCTCATACCGCATTGTAAGGTCTGTGTTCCCATCTTCTTCAAGTACTTACTATATTGGTCAATACAACCATTTAGTTTGGATTACAACATAACTTCTCTCACCACGCATCTTGTGAGAGTTCATTTTATCCATTTAACATCATCTTCGAAGCACAAATTTGAGACAATTTTCATGACAATTTTGCCAGAAAACTGCTGACAGGAAGTCGCTGAAGGAAATCCTTTTTCATATTTTATTGTGTTCGAAATATCTGAACTGGGGTTTGAACAACAAGTTCTTGCTTAATAACGCAATATGTATATGCGTGGTTGGTCAGTACAACCCTTCAGCCAGAATTGCCACCTAGTTTCTCACACCACTTATGTTGTGTGTGTTAATTTTATACATGCGTGGTGGGACCTACAGTTTAAAGTCGACTCCAAACGAGAGATTTTTGAGAAACTTTTCATGGCAATTTTATTTACGCTCAGAGTTTTTGCCAGAAATTTGGCTGAGAGGAAGTCGCCGAAGAAATATCTTTTCAAATTTCGTTTTGATGGAGATTGCCTCACCTCTAATCAGTCAACATACTACCTACTAGACTACGGCGAGTACAACACCAACGGTTACTTCAGTCTTCTTTGAAAATCCTAAAGGAAAATTCTAAGACTGTCTGCGACATCATTCAAAGAGATCCTGTAATTGTAAGTCGTTGATGTCAGGCAGTGAATCTGAGGATATTATCATTTACAAGATGGAGAAAACTTAATAAATGAAAGAATATTTGTCTCTTTAATAGGACAATATCACAGAAGACAGATGTAAAATATTTATGAACATTACTGGATAGTAAATAAAAATTAAAGACAGATTTTTGAGACATTTTTCATGGCGATTTTATTTACTCTCAGAGTTTTTTGCCAGAAATCTACTGATTGGCTGTCGCGGAAGAAATATTTTTTTAATTTGTTTTGATGTCTGGCCTGTGGTTTAAACCAGAGATCAGTAATGACTATTCGAAAACATGATACTTATACGCATTTATACTTGTTTTAATATCATCATCATCATATTCACACTTAACAACACGTATGATGTTGTTGATTTCGACAAAATTTTCACAAAATAAGTCTGATTCATGTACTAACACTAATATACTGACTAGAAGGTTGTGTGATTGCTCTGTTTAATGCTCTGTATTTTTTTTTTAAATGCCTAACGACAACTATGATTATATGTCATATGTCGTATGTCGAATTATTCAAGTTATGAATCTAAATGAGTAGGCTTATGAATCAAACATATTTCGAATGGTATGAGTTCGATGTCACGTTGTACGCATACTTATTGCAAACTGTAAATATAAATCAACGTTGTAGTGAGTATGAATGAATCCGTGTAGTTAAATTTCAATATTGTTTACTCACTTATATTCAAAATTTCATGAGTGCTTATGAGTAACGAAAAAAACAATTCAGTGCTGATCTCTTGTTTGAACCAAGGCCTCATGTCAAATAAGCCAACACGTTACCTACTAGACTATGGCGACTACTAGACTCATTGCATTAACTAGTGACAGCCATTGTGGTGTATACCCTCATATAGAATACTCTCTATAGAGTGCATATTTCCTGCATATTCTTTGCTTATCTACACAAATACAAAATGAATAAGCTCACTTCTCAAAATGTTTGTAAATATTTAAAATAAAAGTTATATGCACAATAGAAATAATAATTCAAAGAAAACTCCTTAAAAGGCCAGAAGTAAAGCAAAAAATTAAAATGCCAATTAAGGTGTACGTCCGTATTCATTTTGGTTTTTCACTTTAAGCCAAAATAAAATTGTTTAACCAAAATAAAAGAAGAAGTTGGCTTGGGTACTACGGTTAAGTGTTTAAGGCAAAAAGAAAGGATAAAACGCCAATGAAAACAAAAAGAATTCTTGCAAACGAAATAAAATGCGGCAACAGAAAGGTTTTTGTTTTCTTCTGAAGGCACTTTACAATTTAACAATTTAGCTTATTTAATAAAATAAAAACGAATAAATGAAGGCAAGCCAAAATCATCCTGAATGGATGATTTCAGAATTGTAGGAGTATTGTGTCCAGTTAAAAATAATAATAAGGGAAAATATGGTAGGAGGCAATACAATAAATAATTTTTAAAAAAAGATAAACGTTAATGCAGGGAAAATCTTTTTCGCTTAAATTAGAAACTGTAAAGCACAGAAAATGGAATTCCGAATAAAAAAATTATTTTTATTATTTTTTTGTAACGAATATTTTTCAATTTTTTAATGATAAATAAGAATTCATTATTTGTGTGTTGATGTATTCGACTCGAGACAGTGGTTTAAACCAGAGCTCAGACATCTCTATCTATCTATCTATCTATCTATCAATTTGCGGTGGTCTAGTAGATAGTGTGTCGGCTTATTAGACGTGAGGCCTCGGTTCAAACCCCAGGTCTGACATCAAAACGAAATGTGAAAATATATTTCTTAGGCGACTTCCTCTCAGCAGATTTCTAACAAAAACTCTGAGTTTCTCAAAAATCTGTCGCTTGAAGTCGACTTTAAACGTAGGTCCTGTCACTCATGTTTAAAATTAATACACACAACATGAGTGGTATGAGAAGATAGGCCGTAATCCTGACTGAAGGGTTGTAGTGACCAATTACGTGTTTATGTAGTCCATTCCAGAAGTCCGTAGTTGTCTTCTCCGTCCAGATCAGTAAATTTCTAAGGACTGTAATATCATGACTGGGAATTCTCGTCTAATATCATGACTGGGAATTCCCAATTTTCTAAACAATTTGGGTTACCACACTATTGAATCGAGAAATTCGACAAAATTTTTCCGTTCCAGTTTCATGAGTTCGTTCAAGTTGGGTATAATTCTGCACTACACCAAGAGCAGTCTACATTACTGATATCTGTTTGACGAAAAGCCTGTAATAATTGTCTTTATAACACAATCCTAGAGGCTGTTGTCAGCAATTACTAAACTTTATTACCTTGAAAAGAAGAGATAAAACATGTTGCGTAGAGCAGTTTTAAGCGCTTCCTCTTTTTAAATTTAAATAAAACAAAGTGTGTTTGAGATATCACCGGCATTCATCTGTTGATGCTGTTATGTGCGGAATATAACATCCGTCAAATTTCCGTCACGGCATTTGTGAATGGAGTGCATTCGATATCCTATTTTGCCTGGCTATCGCCCATAAATCAGAGACTTCAGAGAGTGCTCTGAATTTTTTGCTTATTCGCATACACGTGTGACATAAAAAACCCCGTAAATAGAAGTACTGATCATGCCCTTAAATCCCTCCTGAAGAATATTCAATGAGCTGTGTCGCACTCAGTGAAATCATTTTAAACCTCATGTCGTTGGTGAGCAGATCATCCAATTGCAGCCAAAAGAAATTGATATTTATTGATCTAAACTGTTCACTGTTGACAGTGATGACATTGCCAATGCGGTTTTCAAAGAAATATGGACCAAAAATGACTCTAACCCTATATCCATCCTAAAGAGTGTCTTTTTTGATGCATTGTAGAAGGATGCCTAAATGTGGCCTATGCAGTGCAGTAATTCCATATGTATGCGTGTTCTCTAAAGGCATCTCTTGTAAGTCAAATGCAATTTTTTAAGGCATAGGCACTGCGAAATTATTTTAGGAATACAGTGCGGACTCGATTAAGCGAACTTGAAAAAAGAAGAATATTTTTAACCGTAGATCTAGCTTTGTATCAATTTTTGAAATACTATAACTTTAATTCACAAAAAGTTAGATGCCTGATATTTTTTAATTCGTTAGTATTGTTATCGCCATTAATTTAAACCAAGTAAAGAAAAAAATTTCATACAGGACTTAAAAAATTCAATAACTTTATAATTCTGGCTTATGTATCATTTTTGATACATACGACTTTCCTAGAGATTCTTTGGTGTTGGATGAAAGTGAAAAGTTTGAATTTTATGTTGTTGTTGTTTTATTAAATGATTTCCAATTACACCGAAAGGTTGTAATGACCGATTATGTATATAATATTCCTGCTGCTGAAAACTCTGAAGAAGTAGAAAACAGAAGACCGTCTTATGGACAGACGAAAGTATTGGCAGCAACAAACATGTTAATAGGATGTTTATCGCCAAAGATGGTACTACTTGCAACAGAGAAGCGCATTCCTTTAGCAGTTAGGGAAGAGAAAATATTACAAATTTCCACGCAGATGGCCAGCAGCTGTTTCTAGAATTTTTTTAGAGTCTTCCGTACTGCTCTTCTCATATTTATCTTACGCGACAGGCAAACATTAGAAAAAAGTGATTCGTACTATGTTTTATTTCATAGATATTACAGAAGGATTATATTTCGGTCAACTACGTACGTATAAGATAACAGAATCACTCGCTTTGATAATGTGCTACCTGGAAGTGACGAAAAATTTACACCTATTACGCCTTTTCGAAAAATGAGCTGAAAGTCTTTCAGCTTTTTATGATGCTAATAATTTTCTCCCTTGAAAATTGATATGCTGCAATAATCGAGTTCTATAGTTAAACTTAATTTGCATCTAACATTCGTTTTAATTTTACGGAATTATTAAACCAAAAAAAAAGTAGCACGCAATTTTTTTCCTTTTCCACAGGACAGTAAATTTTGAGAAGCACAATGAATTAATCACTTTATTTAAAAATATTGACAGAAAATGTTGAATTTTGAAAACAGCCGTAAAACAATAAAAATCTGTTTAAGAGGTGTCTAAACAAATTTAATTCACCACTATAAATTCAACATGCCTCATAATAATAATACTTTATACCACATCACAAACTTTAAGCTTTAATATGTAACTGTTATATAAACAAGTTTCTTAAAAAAGGCAATTTGTTTCAGTTAATTTATACAAGATATGAATATGTTATACAACATTATTTAAATACAAGTTGCTTTACTCAAAACTTTAAACAAAAAATTTTATTCGACATATACTGCCCTTGTATAGGCCTGTATACCAGCAGAAATAACATCGAATATGGAAGCAACATGTAACTTTGAATGTTGATATTAATACCCGTTGTTTAACATAAATTCAGAATTTCAATTTAACATGCTATATTTAAGCTCTCTGCATGGCTATAAACTTGTTGCTGGCTTTTAAGAACATTCTAACATTTTATATGTGAAGTTCTGTTCAAATTTCATGCAAAATACTGTCAGATTACATGTAAAAATATTTCTTACAAAATGTTTGTAAAGAATATTGCTCTCAGTTCTTGCCGCATAGAACAAACCCAATGAAGATGTCAAACTTGATGCAAATGCAACAAGTTTGTACCAACATTTTGTACCTATATAAAACAGAGCTTTCAATTAACATAACCCCGCTTCTTAACGCTGTATACCAGTTTGAATTTAACATAATAGTTCTCCTGTCTTTATAAGCCATCAGAAATATATTTGAACATGGAAGACAACATGTATAAAAGACTGTTGATATTAATGCCCACTATTTTACATTGTATTTTGTAAACATTTCTCTTTTCTTTTATGTAAATATGAGAATAACTTGTTGATATTTTTAAATTTAACAAAGTTGAATCAACTTTGCATAAAAAGTCATCATGTTGAGGTCAATACTCATTAACATTGTTTCCCCTTTCAAATTTAATCTAACAAACCTTTTAATAACAATGTTGTGATATACACGGTATAAGGTAACATTAAGACATATTCTGAAAATCTTAATTGTTTAACATTGTCCCAGACTTTAACTGTTTGATAATAAACATTTTGAGTGCTACTACAATTCGAAGTCCAAGAAACATGTTGACTAGTTTTAAATCCAGCAATTTAACATAGTCTCATTGAAAGACAGATATTATTAAAATTTGCATTGTTTAACATTATCCCACCATTTAACAGTTTGAAGGAAAACATTTTGTTTAATAAAATTGCTGTAACAATTCGAACATAAAGCAACATGTTGATTGGTATAAAAACCTGCTATTGAACATAGTTTCTGTATGTCACGGCTTAAGATGTTATTATTTATGACCTGTTATGATACTTACAATTTGTTTGCCTGTAAAAGAAATGGTTACAATAAGATTAAAATAATTTTATAGTTTTGATTGTCCAATTTTTGATTCATCATATTCTTCTTCATTTGCTCTGCTATTTAACTTTTAAGGAATCTCGTCTGAAGGTTCTCCTGATAAAAAAAAGGGGAATCACATACCATATTTTCTTTTACTTCGTATGCATACATATGTATGTACATACCAATGCAGTCACATATACGTACGTAATTGGTCATTACAAACTTTCAGTCAGGATTACGACCTAGATTCTCACACCACTTATGTCGTGTGTGTTAATTTTATATATGAGTGGCGGGACCTACAGTTTAAAGTCGACTCCGAACGACAGATTTTTGAGAAACTTTTCATGGCAATTTTATTTACTCTCAGAGTTTTAGCCAGATATCTCCTGAGAGGAAGTCGCTGAAGAAATACTTTTTGTATTTTATATTGATGTGTGGCCTAGGTCTAGAACCCTGCCTTTTCGTCTAATTAGCCAACACACAGATATGGCAGTCAGATATGTCTGTAATAAAACATACAATACATAAAACATACTGTTATGAAAATGAAAAATCTAGATACTGGTCTGTTGCTCTTACATCGCCTAACATTAAAATTATAAACAAAAGTTACAAAAACAAAACAATGTAGTAAACAAACCTGTTTAAAAAATTATCGTTTTGCTTAATATAACACCAAACACCAGCATAAAAAATTGTAAACAAGTAAACAAAAATACACAAACAACACAACAAAAATAAATGTAAACAAAACACACAAACAATAATAAATGTAAACATCGTTGTTACATTTTTAGAGATTTCGTGAAAACTTTGATGGACATTCGTCGTCAAGAACATTCATCAGACTGTTTACTCTGTCATATAAAATTCAAGGCAAAATAGGCGACTGCGTTAGTAAAGTTTAGTCAGTCTTGTGTGAAGACATGGTGTGTTTGAAGAGAGTAATCGTGGTTTGAAGATATGCGTTACATAGATATGTCAAACAATTATTTAGTAATTGTTATTGTTTATGCAAAGGTTATAAATAGAGGAATAGCAAAGAAAAGCAATTGTTGTTGTTAATATCAAGTTGTGAACAGTGGCACACCGAATTGTGCGAAGAATAAAGAATTTTAATTAAAACTAAACACAAATTTATTTTCATTTTATTTGGAATATACGAACTCATATTTTAAAAGTTTTTAAAAGGTAAAAATGTAACAATATTTAGAAATGTATGTCAAAAAGTTCTTTAAACTGTTTTGGTTTCCATAATTTATAAATAAAATGAATGTCAAATGCCAACACAGTGTAAAAATTTTTTTGAAAAATTTTACAAACTGCCGTCATTTCTAACAGTGACAACAATATGAGAACGGGAACAAGAAATTATGAGTTTGACAAATGAACTGTTTAACCCAGGTCAGTTATAGATACTTACAATTTGTTTGCCTGTAAAAGAAATGTTTACAATAAGATTGAAATAATTTTATATGTAGTTTGGATTGTCCAATTTTTTGTTATTCTATTTTTACCATCATATTCTCATTCATTTGCTCTGCTGTTTAACTTTTAAGAAATAACGTCTGATGGTTCTCCTGATAAAAAAGGGGAATCAAATACCTAATACTGATATTTTCTTTTACTTCGTATGCATACATACCAATGCAGTCACATATGTACATATGTACTAAAACATACCATACATAATGAAAATGAAAAAAACTTAGATACTGGTGTCTTCCTTTTACATCGCTTAACATTAAAATTATAAACAAAAACTACAAAAACAAAACAATGCAGTAAACAAACCGGTTTACAAATTATCGTACTGCTTAATATAACAACAAACACCAGCATAAAAAATGGTAAACAAGTAAAGAAAAATACACAAACAACACTACAAAAGAAATGTAAACAAAATACAAAAACAATACTACAATAATAATAAATGTAAACATCGTTGTTACATTTATAGGGATTTCGGGAAGACGATGATGAACATTCGTCTTCAAGAACATTCATCAGACTGTTTATTCTGCCATATAAAAGGCAAGGCAAAGCAAGCGACTGAGTTAGCGAAGTTCAGTAAGTCTTGTGTGAAGACATGGTGTGTTTGAAGAGAGTAATCGTGGTTTGAAGATATCCGTTACAAAGATCTGTCGAATAATTGTCTTGTAATTGTTATTGTTTATGCAAATGTTATAATTAGAGGAATAGCAAAAAAGCAATTGTTGTTGTTTACATAAAGTTGTGTACAGTGACACACATTAAGTTTAGATTTTATTAATTCAACTCTTCTGTTGACGGTGGTTATATGGTTTGTTTAATTAACATCACTTTTTTTCTTTTAATTTTCCGCATAAGAATTAAAGATCTTTCAGCTATTAGAGACATCACAGCTGAAATGATTTAAACATTAATTTTTATTAGCGGAAACTGTTACAAGTATAATGACAAATGCCAACATTATGGTTGGAATGTTACTAATAATGTCTAAAATTTTTTGGGAAAATGAAGTGTCATAAAACTCAATTAGGCTACCGTCAATAGCCACCACAACAGACATAATGAGAAAAATAAAACCCAAAAAAGCACAACCATAACTAAACGAATTAATTTTTAAATGTGAAAAATCTACTTGGCCTGTGCAATACCGCTAATGGCAATGATAGTTAAATTAATGTGTTTGTATAAACGTTGATAAGTGCTGTTCTTATTTTTGTTGTTGTAGTCGTATAAAATAGTACTTAAAAAGGTTTTTTTAAGTAAATCAAATTAAATGTAAATCGCAATTTAAGAAGTTATTTCTTAAGAATAATCATCATACAGAAGGTATTCGATAGTCACTGCGGCAAGCATTTCGTTACAAGTACCTTCTGTTGAAGGGCCGAGGGAAGTTGATTTATTTTCATTTACAATTGATATTCAGCGATGAGGCCAACACATGGACGAATGGGGTTGTGAGCAACTAAAATTTACGAATTTGAAGCGGCACCAATCCACATGAGATTCAGAGTGACTCCAAAACTTCACTGTTGGATGTAATAGGGAACACTTATTTAAAAGTAATGAGATATCGATGCATTTCAGAGGGATCATTTGATTACTTTTCAAGTATTAGGTAGGCTGCTTTCCTTACAGACAGTAAACAGCATTGTCAAGACAACAAAATCTTAAATATATTTAATAGAGAAACCGTATGTATGGGTGTGCCATCTAACATACATACATACATACATCAATATATTCATCAATACATACATACATACACACATACATCAATATATTCATCAATACATACATACATACATCAATATATTCATCAATACATACAGACACACATACATCAAAATATTCACCAATGCATACATACATATGTACATACATACATCAATATATTCATCAATACATACATGCATACACACATCAATATATGCATCAGTATGTATATACATACATCAATATATTCATCAATACATATATACATACGTACATAAGTTCATTATGTAATAACATACACGCAACACAATAAACCAATTTTTTATTTATTTTTTATTTTACCAGTGTACGATTCTCAAAAATTAAGTTGAATTTTGTTCTCCGCTGATTTACCAACACAGCTAAAACTATGATAGTATGTGTTTGAGCACCACTGCTTTAGAATATCTAAAATGCTATAAAAAGGAACATTGATAGTTAATAACGGACATCTTGTTAAAACGACCATCTGTCAAATCATCACGGGTGACCATAGAACACGATATGTATTCGTTGAATGGCCTCTGAAGCTGTTGGCATCTACTATTTCTGAATGCATGGACACGTGAACAAACAAAATTGTTGAATTGAATACAACGCTACGTACCACATAGCTCAATTCGCATAGGATATTCTGCACGAGAGATTTTAGAACGTGGTCATCGCACGGGATGTAAACTAACCACAGCCATCGTGCGATTTAACTCCATTACACTTTTTCTTGTGAAGTTTTTAGTCGTAAGTAAATGCTTATAAGCCACAAGTCACAGCAGTCCTCAAACCCAAAATGATCCATGGCATTGGTTAAATGAAGCTTGATTTATACGCCAGATTCATGAAAAATTAGACATTTCTCACACCGAGGCAGAGTAATCAATAGGCTTTTCTAATGAAAAAGACACATTTCGATGACATCTCACACACATCTTGTTATATTGAAATTTAAAGGTAAGTAGCGTTTATAGAAAATACTATATTGTTACGAAAATTGAAAAATACTGGTATTTTGCTTTTACATCGCTTAATATTAAAATTATAAACAAAAGCTACAAAAACAAAACAATGCAGTAAACAAACCTGTTTACAAATTATCGTACTGCTTAATATAGCAAACACTAGCATAAAAAAATGGTAAGCATGTAAACAAAAGTACGTAAACAACACTACAAGACTAAATCTAAACAAAATACATAAACAACAATAATGAATGTAAGCAACGATGTTTACGTTTATAGAGATTTCGAGAAGGCCTTCAAGAACATTCATCAGACTGTTTACTCTGCTATTTAAAAGGCAAGGTAAAGCAGGCGAGTGAGTTACTGAAGTTCAGTCCGAGCGGTGCGTTTGAAGATCGTGGTTTGAAGATCTCCGTTACAAAGATCAGTCGAACAATTGTCTACTAATTGTTATTGCTTATGCAATTGCAATTGTTGTTGTTTACATAAAGTTGTGAACAGTGGCACACGGAATTGTGTGAATAATAAAGAATTTTAATTAAAGCTAAACACAAATTTATTTTTATTTTATTTGCAAGCTACATAACATACAATGACTAATTACAACCCTTCAGTCAGGATTACGACATAGTTTCTCACACCACTTATGTTGTGTGTGTTAATTTATACAGTTATACCTACAATTTAAAATCGACTCCGAACAACAGATTTCTTTTGAGAAACTTTTCATGGCAATTTTTTATATACTTTCATAGGTTTTGCCAGAAATCTGCTGAGAGGAAGTTGCCGAAGAAATACTTGTTGTACGTCCTTTTTGAACCCTGGCTTTACGTCTAATAAGCCAACACACTACCTACTAGACAACGGTGACTTCAATCTACGACCTCATATTTTAAACGTTTTTAAAAGGTGAAAACGTAACATTATCATAAAAATTTAATGTATTATCTCCACTGAAAGTAAGAATCGATTTACGCTTGAGCAACGTTGGGATTTATCGATGACATCGATTTTGCCAAAAAAAAAATTATGTTTTCGGATGAAGCTCATTTTCATCTTGGTGGGTACATTAATAAGCAAAATTGATGTATATGGGGCTCAGAAAAACCGCACGTGTTCTTACATAATCCAATAAACGCATCACAAGTGAGTGTTTGGTACGGCTTGTGGAGCAGAAGCATCATTGCCCTATATTTTTTTTCAAAATGAGGACAGCGCAACCATTACGGTCAATGGAGACACCTATCGCACACCATGATAACAGATTTTTTTGTACTCGCTCTTCATGGTATTGATGTGAACGATGTTTGGTTTCAACGGGATGGTACAATTTGCCACGCATTTCATACCACAATCGATTTCTTGAGCCAACCGTTTGATGGCCGTTTAAATGGTCGAAATTGTGATATTAATTGGCTGCAAACAAGCTGCGATTTGACACCTTTGACTATTTTTTGTGGGGCGCCGTTAAAGAAAAGTGTTACGCCGATAAACCAGAGACAATTCAGCTTTTGAAGGCCAACTTTCGTGATACCGAGATACGACCGCATACACTCGAAAAATGCACGAAAATTAGTAATATCGAATGAGATACTGTGAGGCCAGCCGCAGCAACGATACGAATGAAATAATCTTCCATTTCAAACCGGAACAATTGTACTTCACAACAAAAACTTTTTTGTTGTATTATAAATTTCGAACCCTATATATTGAAGTCAAAACAAGAGATCGCCTTGTTGCTGTACTTTATTGCTTCTACATAACAATCGTGGGACTTTAACCTAAAATTTCCCAGCAGAATAAATACTCTTTTATCTAAAATATAAACCGTTGAACATAAGTACATACATACATACTTATGTAATTGGTCTTTTCAACACTTCAGTCAGGATTACAATACTTAATTTGTGTGTGTCAATTTTATACATGAGTGGTAGGACCTACAGTTTAAAGTCGACTCCGAACTACAGATTTATGAGAGTTTTTTACCAGAAATCTGCTGGAAAAAATTCGGTGTAGAAGTACATACTGTTACTAAATTAAACGTACGGTTAAAAAATTGCCGACATTTTTTAACTAATCCATTTTCGTTGAAAATCTTTATAGTTTTCTTGATGTTAAGACGGTCTTTTGCATTGGTTAAAACATTTCTGAAATTGAACTGAATTGTGGACTTGCACAGGTCCACAAAGGTATGCATCCGATTTACAAATTTCACAAATTTCTGAACTAAAGCAAAACACCGTCTTAAAATCGAGGAAATTTGTCAGACAATTACAAAGATTTTCAACGAAAACGGATTAGTTAAACAAATTTCTGAAATTTGTTATCCGTATGTATACTTCCGTGGCTGTGTGTATTTTTCATATTTCGTTTTGCTTCATATATATTAGACTACCTTCTAACACACGCTAAATTTTACTTCTTTTTTTCATTTTAAACTTTCCGTTCAATAATATTTTTCGCATTTATTACAATCATTCCGTTGTCCCTTAGTAAGCAAATAAAATCTCGAAACAATTGCTCGTTCGATTTTCTTAACAAACATTTCAGCTTTTATTCTAGGATGTGATTTGAGGTTTCCTTTTGTAACTTTTTTTTTCACAGATCATTGACTACATGTGTCTGTCCATCATCAGTTCATTAACTTTACAACATGATTTAACATCTGAAGTAATTTTCATAAAATTTTTTACAACATCAACTTAATTTGGATTTTCATCAGCCAGTTTCTATTGTTGCTCTTGCTCCACTAGTAATGAGAAAAAGTCTTAAGCTGAAAATAAAAGTTCCTACGAGGCTATACAACATAACCATTTAACGTTAGTCTTAACCTTTTATTTTTTATACAGACGGCAGGACTTTATACTTCTTCCTGGAAATTGATTGGCATTGGAATAGAAACTGTTGCTGTTGAGATGATGGAAAGAAAGGCATCAGAAATAGGGAAAGCGAACTTAAACCCTAGATAACAAATGTATTTCGGCACATAAGCATAAGGAATAATTAGATGTATTTTACCTTAATGAGTTTATTGTGATTAAGGAGTTCAATACTTAAATCGAAAAAATTGGACAAAAAATTTAAAAGAAAACCACAAAAATATTTTATATGATAATCTTCTGTTACTAGTCACTTGTTCGACCGATCTTTATAACGGAGGTCTTCAAACCACGATTACTCTCTTCAAACACACCGCGTTTTCACACAGGACTGACTGAACTTTTACTGACTCGTTGCCTGCTTTGCCTTGCCTTTTATATGGCAAAGTAAACAGTCTGATGAATGATCTTGAAGGCGAATGTTCATGGCTGCGCCTTCTCGAGCTCTCAATAAATGTAGACATCGTTGTTTCATTATTGTTGTTTGTGTATTTTGTTTGCATTTATTCTTGTAGTGTTTGTTGTTATATTTTTGTTTACTTTGTTTATTGTGGTGTTTGTTGGTATATTAAGCAGTGCGATAATTTGTAAACAAGTTCATTGGTTTTGTTTTTGTAGCTTTTGTTTATATTTTTAATTTTAAACGATGTAAAAGCAAAACATCAGTATTTTTCAATTTTCGTAACAATATAGTATTTTCTATAAACGCTACTTACCTTTAAATTTCAATATAACAAGATGTGTGTGAGATGTCATCGAAATGTGTCTTTTTCATTAGAAAAGCCTATTGATTACTCTGCCTCGGTGTGAGAAATGTCTAATTTTTCATGAATCTGGCGTATAAATCAAGCTTCATTTAACCAATGCCATGGATCATTTTGGGTTTGAGGACTGCTGTGACTTGTGGCTTATAAGCATTTACTTACGACTAAAAACTTCACAAGAAAAAGTGTAATGGAGTTAAATCGCACGATGGCTGTGGTTAGTTTACATCCCGTGCGATGACCACGTTCTAAAATCTCTCGTGCAGAATATCCTATGCGAATTGAGCTATGTGGTACGTAGCGTTGTCTTCAATTCAACAATTTTGTTTGTTCACGTGTCCATGCATTCAGAAATAGTAGATGCCAACAGCTTCAGAGGCCATTCAACGAATACATATCGTGTTCTATGGTCACCCGTGATGATTTGACAGATGGTCGTTTTAACAAGATGTCCGTTATTAACTATCAATGTTCCTTTTTATAGCATTTTAGATATTCTAAAGCAGTGGTGCTCAAACACATACTATCATAGTTTTAGCTGTGTTGGTAAATCAGCGGAGAACAAAATTCAACTTAATTTTTGAGAATCGTACACTGGTAAAATAAAAAATAAATAAAAAATTGGTTTATTGTGTTGCGTGTATGTTATTACATAATGAACTTATGTACGTATGTATATATGTATTGATGAATATATTGATGTATGTATATACATACTGATGCATATATTGATGTGTGTATGCATGTATGTATTGATGAATATATTGATGTATGTATGTACATATGTATGTATGCATTGGTGAATATTTTGATGTATGTGTGTCTGTATGTATTGATGAATATATTGATGTATGTATGTATGTATTGATGAATATATTGATGTATGTGTGTATGTATGTATGTATTGATGAATATATTGATGTATGTATGTATGCATGTATGGCTAGCCTCGTAATGTCTTTTTATAATAAAAAAGACTTACGACATAAAGTGCGATAACACACAATACATTGTACATTACCATCTATATTTTCTATAAAAAAGAAATCATATTCCCAATTTTCATCAAACATTTTGCTGCGTGTATTTGCAAAAAACAAAAAATCATTCAAAAAAGTTGCGTAGCGAGGTCTTCCCTCATCAAGTGCTAAACATCAACTTTTTTTGATTTTGTTGTCTGAGTTCAACACAAAACAACAAACACACGATCATTATAAGAAACCACACAAGTAGGCTTATAGTGTAGGTGTGTCAACGCAGCGTCGGCAGAATTTTCTTTGCCTATCACATGTGATAGGAAATTTGGATTTTGAGCATCACTGTTCTAAAGTATTGCTAGTATAAAATGGCATAAAAGTTAAAGCACCAATATCAGATTGTAAATTTTTAAAGTTACGTGTGTCTATAAATGCTCGGCTTTCGGAAATATCCACTCGATTTGACTTGCTGTCAAAAGTGTTTGAATAGTAAAACTTGCTACAATCTCAATTAGAGGTAGAATTATCGCATGAAATATTCCTGAATTTAAAATCATCTGTTTGATGACCCACTTACGGTGTAGAATTGCTGACGTACCTCAATAAAAACTAACAGAACTAACTACTGACTGCAGAAAATAAGTTTCGGTAACATATTCCATACTACGCTCTCTCAAACCGCATTTAGCGATCCTTCTGCTGAGTTATACTACAATATGGCAGGTGCATTAATGTGCAAAGACAAAGTAGTAGCTCAATGTGAGACGGTAAAGATACATACAAACATTGTCATTTAACCCTGCAGCTTCTCATACCACTTATGGTGTGTGTGTTAATTTTATGCATAAGTGGCGGGACATACAGTTTAAAGTCTACTCCGAACGACAGAAAAGCTTTTCATGGCAAATTTATTTTCTCTCAGAGTTTTTGCCAGAAATCTGCTGGAGGAATTCGTCGAAGAAATATTTTTTTCAAATTTCGTTTTATTGGAGATGTCTGATTTGGGGTTTGAACCGTGGCTTCACATCTAATAAGCCAACACATTACCTACTAGGCTACAGCGACTTAAAAGCTAATTAGCTTTCATAAAAGAGGAGCGACCGTAAAGAGCAATTCTTTAGAACCGTTCACCCCTCTCCCCTTTTTTTGTCTTGGGTCGGATTTGGGAATCTTCGAATGACACTTTTGTTCCAACAAAAGAGTGCACTATTCACCATAACCGGTGCCTACGTACCAAACCCACCCCCTTTATTCTTCAACCATTCGCCCCCCCTCGGGACTGCCGTATTACTTCGCGGGGAGCTTTAAGGCCTTATCACAATAAATCAAATTTCACTTCCGTTCCTCCAGCCTTCGGAGTGCTAGCATAACTTCAGCCATTCTCTGGCTGCATTGGCTCCATAGAATCTTAGAATTCAACGCCTCTTTCATAAGCCGATGTTGTCCAAAACTCGTTTCTCCTAGCTATCTAAATCTAGGGCAGGGTGTTAGAATATGCCCCGCATCTTCCTTATCTAAACAGTTTGGGTATATAGCGGAAGTATCATGTCCAAATCTGTGCGGGTACTTCCTGAAGCATGCGTGACCAGTTAGGAACTGGATCACGTAGTAGTTCAGATCGCAATGTTTGTTCTCCATCCAAGGGGTTATTTAAGCGACGAGGCGAAATATCCATCTTCCCTTTAAACTGTTCTCCTATCGTGACTGCCATTTATGCATGGATGTCCTTCGTTCCTCCGCTTCTATAGCTGCTATTTGTCGTGGATACTCGAGACGGCGAAAGTATATGCGCTTCATCTCATCGACCAATATGTCTATCGGTATTGTCTTTGCCAATATCAGTAACGCTTCATCAGACGCTGTCCTGAAGACATTTATCTGTCTAATCGCGCTTAGACGATACACCGAGGACAGTTTCTTTCTTGTCGTCCCCACCGGAGAGTGCTTCCGACCATATTGGGCACGCATAAAAGATTATCGACGTCTCGATATTATTCTCCTCTTAAATGGATTTAGTACTCCAATATTTGGCATCATCCTCGTCGGCGCTCCCTGGGTTACAGATGCCTTTTTGCCGATGAATTTCACGTGCTCCTTGAAGTTCACCCCTGAAAACTTATTTATGTTGACATATCTATGCAATATCTTTTTTTATCTTTATGACTTTATTTTTTATGACTTACATTGATGCATTTTTATATTCGCCTAAGAGCAAGCTTACAAGAGTTGATATTAACCGAAATCCTTCCTTACATACATAAGTGACCAAATATACGAGCCCAACGTACTATATATTCTCTAGGAAAACAGAAACCATCAAGCCCCGATTAGCGAAACGTGTACGGGACGTAAGTTCGTTTTTAGAATAGAAAACACATGAGACCGATTACCGAACTGTAATGTAATTGCGATAAGCATTTATATTTAGCATTTCATATGCTAAAAAGCGTTACGTTTCGTCGACGTTTGGCTAACCAAAGAGGGCTTTAGTTGTCAGAAGCTGCTCGTATAGGTATTATTAATAGACGGCTGTTATAAAATGTTTTATTTCATTTAATTACTGTGCAAATTGTACAAATTGACAGTATTGTTCATCGAATATAAATAATGGCCTATTTAAACAATTAGAGATCCGATTAATTTTGTACTACCAA
Source organism: Sarcophaga subvicina (assembly GCA_936449025.2). Lineage (NCBI taxonomy): Eukaryota > Metazoa > Arthropoda > Insecta > Diptera > Sarcophagidae > Sarcophaga > Sarcophaga subvicina. Next base: position 81,328,315 of record OW388084.2, read on the forward strand.
ATAAATTACTGGAATCATAATAATCGATACCAAAAGTAAAATTGCATGCTGGCGCATAAACCGGTATATATTGGCTTGTCACTGGAAAGTTATTAATTTTATAAACCACATTCTAAAAAATTATTAAAAAGGAAACAAAGTTTCGAATTTTAAAATCAGAATTTAATATTTCATCATACTTACACCCTTAAACGGACATTTTTGTGGTAGATTGGTGAACTTTTTAAAGTCCTGCGATATCAAACGTAAAAATTTAAAATCAAAATTCTGCTGGAAAAAACTACACGTATCGAATCTTATATCAGCAAAACGTAAGGACTTTTTGGCAAATGTTGGTTTAGCATCGATCCAAATGCGGAGTTTAAACTCGTTGTCCATATCCCTATCGAATTTATATGTTTGGTTAAACACATAATGAACGTTGTTAAGCTTCAGGAAGCTACACTTAAAAAGCTTAAGACGTTTGCCAAATGCTTGGCATGTGTGATTATATAACTCAATGTTATGCTGACGTTTGGCACTCTAAGTAATAAAAAAAACACAAGTCATAATAAGGTTTTTGTTTTTGAAACTGTAGTTGAGTTATGGCATGTTACCTGACATGTCATCAAAAGGAAATTCAAAGTGATAAAAATACTTAAAATTTTAAACAACATTCTACTCATTTTATTGTGTATTCACGACTAAATGAGGCATTTAAAACAATAAAGCAGACAGTATTTTGCAAATTAAATGTTTTCAATTGGCCGAAATAGATAACAAAAGGAAAACACTGAAAGAAATTCAAGGCATCAACCAAATGTTCAGTCGATGATTCTCTATCCAATTGCAGACAACCCGTCCAAAAAACTAATAAAATAGTCTATAAACCTGCTGTGGGGCAATAAGATCTGTCAATGTATAAGTTACAACTATTTTCCTTAAGCACTTAATTGGTTATTCCAACACTTTAGTCAGGATAGCAACATAACTTCTCTCACCACCCACGTTGTATGTGTAAGATTTATAAATGAGTGGCGGCACCTATAGTTTAGCGTCGACTCCTTACAAATTCTTTAGCTAGAAGACTGCTGGAAGAAGGAAGCTGGTCAAAAGAAATATTTGTTTTGTTCGAGATGTTTGGGCTGAGGGTTGAACCTCGGGCACATATCTCAAAAGCCAACTTACTAGACCACAGCGACTTCCATAAAAGTGCATCTTAAATCCGAGAGTTGCATTAGAAAACTGATCCATTCAAAGATATCAAAATCACATCAAGAACTGACCTTTAAATAACTAAAATGTTGAAATTCCATAACGATTTTAGATACTACACATGGTGGTGGTCACTGATCTCTATTTCCATCATTTTTTTAATTTTTGTCTAGAGGATTATTCTCCTGTACAAATATATTATAATGCATTTCATATCCATAAATACCTTAGCGTCCCTATATCCAATTTAGTTAGATATGATGTTCTGCTAGTCACTTCAATAATCTAACATTTGCAAATCAGATTTCATTGCGTCTAAGGAAAGACTATATATTGTTATAAAAATAAAAAATCAAGATACTGGTGTTTTGCTTTTACATAAACTTTTTTACTTAAACAAAAACGAGTATAAACAAAAGCTACAAAAACAAAACAATGCAGTAAACAAACCTGTTTACAAATTATCGTACCGCTTAATATAACGACAAACACCAGCATAAAAAACGTTAAACAAATAAACAAAAATCCACAAACAACACTACAAGAATAAATGTAAACAAAATACACAAACAGCAATAATGAATGTAAAGAACGATGCTTACATTTATAGAGATCACGAGAAAGCGAAGTCACGAACATTCGCCTTCACGAACAGTCATCAGACTGTTTACCCGGATGAGTTAGTAAATTCAGTCAGTCTTGTGTGAAGATGCGGTGTATTTGAAGATCTCCATTGCAAAGATCTGTAGAACAATTGACTAGGAATTGTTATTATTTCTGCAAATAGTGTAAACAAAGGAATAACAAACAAAGCAATTGTTGTTGTTTACATCAAGTTGTGAACAGTGACACAAAGAATTGTACGAACAATAAAGAAGTTTAATTAAAACTAAACACAAATTTATTTTTTTTTTACAATCTACGAGCTCATATTTTAAAGGTTTTTAAAAGGTAAACATGTAATAACATTAGATGTATAGTTCCTTTTTAGATTTGAGAATATAAAACACAACGGCAATTGGTTTCAGCCCTTTAGATAACACTCTTGCGCTCATTCCCATATTTGCTTAACTCAACTCGATTTCGGTGGCCACAATCAAATGCAAAGCAGCTCAATTAAGCAATTCGGAATGTCTAAGATCTATCCCACACTAGAATGGGGACTGTGTTCAAATTGATTGTGCGGCAGCCCATCTGCATTTATGAGTTTCGTTATAGAATTTGGTCACCAAGCACAACAATTTTGCAATTGCAGCGTAATTCTGCATGCGTATTAAATATAATGAAGACAGTGGCATTTATTCTTTATCAATGATGTTACTATGTTGCTTTTAGCACTAATTCCCCCATTGCTTCGAATAAAAATAAAGTAAAGATCCCAAAAGCAAAGCAGCAGAAACTTTGCTTGTTGTCGCGCTGTCTTAAAAACAAACATTTCAAAATACACCCATGAATTCAAACTTTGAGAGATCGCTGCGTTGTATTTATAGTGTATATCATTATATTCACCATTTCTAAACAAATGAATGTCTTGAAGTTTTGAAATAAAAAATATCTCTTGGACTTTCAGTGTACACAGCTTAGCAATATTTTTTTTAGTGTAATAAAATTTATTATTTTAATTTTTAGTTTTTTAATGCATGAGTTCACACACTTAATTTTCTGGATTAAAGCATTTAAAGAGCAATCAACTCTATTTGAAATAAATTAAATACTATCAGGCAATAAAAAGTGTAAAATATATTGTTGTATTCATTCCCTTTAATGCATGGACACTGCAGCCAGTAATTTTTGTTCAAAGCTTCCAAATTATCTACCATGTACTGAAAAATTACAGCATATTTCTCAGATGAAAATATTTTCTGCTTATATATGTTTTGGTAAAATGTTAAAGTTTATGAGGAGAAAGCTGGCGATAATAAGCCTTCCCTTGTTCTAAAAGGAAGTGAAATTCAGTATGAATATAGAGCATGAGTGCTTAATAGTCATGACCAACATAGATACGCTCATAGCCAGTAAGTTAGTCGTGTTTAAAAACTGTTCTGTAAGTCTAAATGAATGTGACACACAACGTACACAATTTTATAGTCAAGGCTAATTTAGCAGACAAAAGCATATTTATAGCACCGCAAGTTATCCCAAAGTGCCTTCCGTATAATGTGGCACTACGTCCAAGAACCTCTGTTTAATATTACATGGTTAACTGGATATGTTTAACTTGTGCGGAAGCCATCGCCGGATGTAGCATAGCTCTCCAAGAACTTATGGGCTCAAATCAATTAATATAAATTATTTTAATTCAATTCGAAAAAAGAAGAAGAATTTTTAAAGAAATTTCGGAGACAAATTTAAGTGCTCTACTGTACTATTCCATGTCTTCTTTTGTGAGATCTTTCCTCCAGGATCTTACTTCAGTAGATCTTGCATGGATTAACATTACTAACAGTTGGCTTATTAGACGCAAACCCCAACTCAAAATTTTTGTACAAAACGAAATATGAACCAACCCCAGGTCAGCCATCTGTAATCAAACGAAGTATGAACAAATATTTTTATGGCGACTGTGTTCACGTTGGCCACCCTAATTTTAAGCCTTAGATACACATTTAGTTTAAGTGTGTAAACCCTCCCTGTTATTACGTTTCTATTATTGTGAATTATCTGAAAATAGAAAAGAATTGATCATTACCCGATCAAATCCACCCCCGAATACTAAGGTACGTTTGTGTGTACGATTACAAATATATTTTGTTTAGATGGAAAATTAATACATACCTGTTTTTTCTTTCTTATCTCTATCTTATCTTTATTGTATTTATTTCCCCTCTCATCCCCACAGACTGACTCTCAGCAGATTTCTGGCAAAAACTCTGAGCGTAAAATGAATTTGCCAATAAATTTTCTTTAATCTGTAGTTTAGAACCGACATTAACCAGTAGGTCCCACCACTCATGGATAAAATTACCACACACAACATGGGTGATGTGAGAACAGAACAGGTTGCAGTCCAGACTAAGGATTATAATAATGCATAACCTCTTTTCACTAATTTCAATTGACGCTCTTTTAACCCTGCTGTTAGGTTTGGACCTTTTGGTCAAATTTTTTTTTAATTTTTATTTAAGTTTGCAATGGCTTATCGTATCAACTTAAAACGTCAGCTCAGGTATTTTTTTATATTTTAATGGTTTTAGTTAGTTTTTAGCTATCTAGGATAAAATCGAACAGAACAAAATTAAAAGTTACAAATCTTAGGTTGTGGACCATTTTGGTCCATACAATTTATTTTCTTCTATATATCAGTAAAAGTAAGAAAAAATAATTATGGCTTTTTGCTATTTTCGCAGCAAAATGGACAAATTGTTTTTGTCTTCAATCTACATTCAAATGTATTGCATATAATGCATTTGGCATCACGTTGGGACTTACAGCAATTGCAAATTGTCCGTTTTCTAGGAGCTGACTTTTGTGTACTTGTAGATGGTACACTATTTGACGAAGATGCTTGTAGTTTAGTCAATAGCTCTGCCGCAAATGGATTTTTATGTTTGACTGTCCTTTTCAACATGTGTTCTTCTGATAGGCACATAGCTGGTTGATTTGAATCATTTGCAGCCCACGAATAATCAATTTCTGAACATAAAATAAAGGCATTCAATGCGGGTATATGTATCAACTATATTTGAAAACACAACATTTAGCCATCTATTTGTTTTTCTTTTAGTGCTATAGTAGCTAATCAGTTGATCAGCAGAAACTATAAATAATGATAAAATATAACAAACCTTTAGTAGAATTATAATAAGAAACGATTGTAGGTTTTTCTTATGATTACTGAAATCGGGTTCATCTGTTTTGTGCATGGTGCTTATCAATACAGTACCTTTATTTTTATGGCCGGTATACGAAACAAGTGTTGCGATTTCACTGAAAGCAAATGTGGACGTATATAAAGGAACTTTTTTGAACATCTCGGTGGGATAAAATTTTGTTTTTTCTAACTGTTCCCATATATGTCAGTTTCCCTTGTAAAAGTTTTTTCCCTAACTCAAAAGATGAAAAAAGTTATCAGCTGTAATATTTTGCCCTTTCAATCCTTCTGTCAACTCAAACACGACACGCTCTCCTTGATTTTTATCAGGCTTATCATATTTTGGTTTTCCAAGGTACGGTTATATTTTCCGTCGCGTCATCTGGACACCGCGAAACGTGTTGGAGGTAGTGGTAATGATATAATATTCTCCGCTGAAGCTCCAATGTGACGTAGTAAAGGATTTGCACTCCATTACAGTTTGTTCTTCGCAATGTATAATGCATCTACTTCATAAGCTTCTTCATTTGCCTCATCATTTTCCATTTCATATTCACAAGTATCAATATCACTTTCACTTTCAATATTTTCATCTAATATGGAACAAATTAAAGTATCTGAATCAGTTTTATTTAGAATTTCAGCAATAGTACTGCTGTCCAATTTTCGTCAATTTTCCATTTTTTTTCTCTGAAAATCTAAACACATCAAAAGCTGAACACGAACTGCAGTAAAACTTATACTCGTGGTATACATATCTGTATAGAAAGTTGGAATCCCAAAACTTTTGTAACAAATTAAATTATTTAAAATGTTTGGTTTATATATTATATATTTATATAGTTTAATATCGAATTATTTATGAAAAATACAAAGTGGACCAAAATGGTCCTTTATCTAAGATTCGAAAGTTTTTTTAACCTAACAGCAGGGTTAAGAAACAACACAATAAAAAACGCTTCTAACAGATTGGCGTTAAAGTAATTAAAAAAATTAAATTTTTAGAGCGTATACGAGAGAGAATATTGTAGCCCCAACCACTAGAAATTTTTTTAGGATTAGAATTGTATTTTGAAAACAGATCGAATTATTACATACGCTTCCCTTTAAAAATGAATTTAAATGTGAAACATAATGAAATAAAACCTTTTGGTATCAGTTATAAAAATAGAATATAATTAATAAGGTTTGTAACGCATGTTGGAAAACATATTAACAAAAACTATTATTTTCTGAATGGCCAAATCGCTGTATCAGAGTGTAATTAAATTCTACCGTAAATAATAATACTAATTATTTAAATAGTATTTGAAATTAATATTAAAATCAATTCGAAAGCAGTTTAAATAATAATAAGTTTTTTAACTGTAATTAAAAACTTGCCAGGCATAAATGATCACAAAGATTGTTGAATGTAATTGACCAAATCAGCTCACCAAGCATCTACTGATTAAAAAGTGTCAAGTCTTCCAACAGAGACTTCTCAACTGTTGATACAGACCATCTTGTTGAAGCTACATCTGACAATTTAGTTCTCATTTATTCAGTCTGTTTTGTCAAATCAAAATGGATGACCATAGAACTGACCGAAAAATTACTTCAGGCATGAAGCAAATTTATGGCTTCAAAATGTAATATCTCAAGAGTGAAAATTGTGATACTTATAGTTTTACTTAATTGCTTACAATTTTCTTAATTGGTTTATCCATCATTTGAAATATAATGAAATTTATTTAAATTATGTTCACACCATTTCTAATTGATTTCATTGCATTGCAGACACAAACTGTAATCCTATGTGCCAACACTCGCACAATTGAAATTCAAAGTAATTCACACTACTTGGTGTCTATCATATGGTTTTCAAGTAAAACCTGTAACTGAGAAGACACATTTTAATTAATGACAAGACTGGTGACAATTTTTCTTTACAATTATTGTGGCAACTCAAGCAATTTCTTTTAAAGCAAAAAATATTTCATTCTTCAAATTTACAACACTTTTATAAACAACTACAAGCGTTAAGAAATATAACTTGTCTACTATAAAATAAAATAATAGTAGTAGTATCCTATGTTACTGATTACCGTGGCTTTTTGCTTTTACTGACTTCTTATGGCGTTAAAATTGTATCCCTTGCGATAACCATTAAGATGTTATTATCCATTTAATGAAATAGTGCGAACAAATAAACAACCAGTACTTTGGTAAAATAAGTCTTAGCAATTGTGAACTCAAAGTATATACATACATACATATTGCTACAAAAATGAAAAATTCTAGATACTGGTGTTTTGGTTTTACATCGTTCACCAATAAAATAATAAACATAAATAATAAAGCTACAAAAACAAAACAATGCAGTAAACAAACCTGTTTACAAATTATCGCACTGCGTAATATAACAACAAATACAAGCATAAAAATGGTAAACAAGTAAACAAAAATATACCAACAAACACCAGCATAAAAAATGGTGAACAAGTAAACAAAAATACAACAACAAACTCTACAAAAATAAATGTAAACAAAATACACAAACAACAATAATGAAACAACGATGTTTATATTTATAGAGATCTCGTGATTTGCCATATAAAATGCAAGGCAAAGCAGGCGACGCAATTAGTAAAAGTTTAGTCAGCCTTGTGTGAAAACGTGGTGTGTTTGAAGAGAGTAATTGTTACAAAGATCTGTCGAACAATTGACTAGTAATTGTTATTGTTTATGCAAAAGAGTGGAAAAAGGAATAATAAACGAGCAAATTGTGTGAACAATAAAGAATTTAATTAAAACTAAACACAAACTTATTTTTGTTTTATATGCAATCTAGGAGCTCATATTTTAAACGTTTTTAAAAGGTAAAAACGTAACAATCAATCCAAATGAAATCCAAAACCATTTCATCCCAAAAAATCACTGTTTTGACTGGCGGCTTCATCGGTTTATATTTATTTGAAAACGATGTTGGCCAGGTCATCCCTATCAACGCCAAGCGCTATAGGTCGATGGTTCAGAACTTCTTTTGGTGTGAATTGGATGATCCAGATATATGGTTTCCAAAGAACGACGCTACATGCCGCACAGCTTGAGCTACGTTAGAGTTTCTGCACAAGGGATTTAAAAAACTTGGTCATCTCACGTGATGGTGACGCTTACTAGGCTGCCGCCGGTGCCTGATTTGACGCCGGTACAATTCTTCTTGCAAAATCTTTATTTTCGTTACTCAACGGCACATGACATTCCTGTATAAACCCTCAGTTAGTTGTATTAATTTCGTAACGATGCCTTTACATTCCAAAACATTTTTTTTAATCGAGTGGATAGGTATGTCAAAGGCATCAAAATCAATGAAAATTAGAAATAGACCATTGAGGTTAAGTCTTGGCTTATTAGACGTGAGGATATGGTTGACACCCCATCAGATTTCTTGAAAAAAAAAACTCTGAGAGTAAATAAAATTGCCATGCAAAAGTTTCTCAAAAATCTGTCGCTCGGAACCGACTTCAATCTGTAGGTCTTGCCAATCATGTGTAAAATTAACACACACAACTTAAGTGGTGTGAGGAGCTAGGTCGTAATAGGGACGGAGTGACTTTGTTTTTAATTTATATGTATGCATTGTACACATGTGAGGTATACTACAGGCACCTTCTTCATTTCCCTTAATAATAGTATTAAAAGCCTTCGTAACAAGTTCACCAAAGGGCATGAGGGCACGTGCAGCAGTCAACAAGCTCTGCTGGATAATTTTAAATACAAACAATTTCCTGTCTATCCAACCTATCTATCTATTATGGCTTTTATAGGCCACATCTCTCTTAAAAGTCGGTGACTTTAATTTACTAAATGCTACTGATCTTTTTTTCTTTTCAATTTCATTTGTGCTAACGTTAAGAAAATAATTTATCATCATGGTTATCATCGTATATCAAAAATAATATAAAATATTGCATAATGAAAAAAAAAATTAAATTTAATTATAAATTAATTAAAAGAAACCATCAGCACTAGAAAATGTTAGAAAAACCATACAAAACTTTCGCTAATTGTTGCTGCCATTATTTTGTTGTTTATTTAAGACTTTTTGTTTACGTGTGGGTTTTATATTCCATACTTTTCCTGTGTATTCTGCATTATAATTTTATTTATAGAATATAGTCTGTATTGCCTAGCGTCGAATAGAAATAAATTTCGCCCTTAGCCAGTAAAATATACCGCAACTGGGACACCTAACTCAGCATGCAGCAAACAAAATGTGCTGCTTCTGCTTTACAGAGTGAATCATATCTAATGAAATCATTTCTGAAATTTATACACATTCATACTTATTTTAATATCATGGAACCTATACTCATATTCAAAGTTTGAAGCACTCATCGTACTCACACTTAACAACACGTATGATGTTGTTTGTTGCGACTATCCATAAATAAGTATGATTACGCGTACGAACACTACAATGCTCACTAAATGGTTGTGTGTTTGTTCTGCTTCTGCAACAACAGCTAAGACTGTAAATTTTGATGAACGATTCGAGTCACTCAAATCATTTATAAGTATTATAAGTATTTTTCTAAAGTTATGAATCTAAATTAGTAGGCTTTTGAATCAAACATATTTCTAAGGGTATGAATTTGATGTCAACGTAGTACTCATAACTATCTACGTTGTAGTGAGTACGAATGAATCAGTGTAGTTAAATTTCAACATTGTTGATTCACTTATATTCAAAATTTCATTAGTGCTTATGAGTAGCGAAAAAACGATTCATTGCTGATTTCTGATACGTACATAATTGGTCATTACAATGCTTCAGTCAAGATTACGACCTATTTTCTCACACTATTAATGTGTGTTAATTTTATTTATACATGAGTGGCGAAACCTTCAGTTTAAAGTCGATTCGGAACCACAGATTTTTGAGAAACTTTTTATGGCAATTTTATTTACTCCCAGAGTTTTTCCCAGAAATCTGCTGAGATGAAGTCGTCGAAGGATTATTTTCTTCATATAACGTTTTGTTGAAGACGTCTGACTTGGGGTTTGAATCTCAAGTGGACTCAAGTATAATAAGCCAAAACACTACCCACTAGACTACTGAGGCTTTGATTTGTATTAATATTGTTACGGAAGTGAAGAATCTAGATACTGGTGTTTTGCTTTCACCTCACTTAACATTAAAATGGTAAGCAAGCGAACAAAAATACAACAACAAACATCAGCATAAAAAATGGTAAACAAGTAAACAAAAATACAACAACAAACACTAGCATTAAAAATGGCAAACAAATAAACAATAATACAATAAACAACACTACAAGAGTAAATGTAAACAAAATACACAAAGAACAATAATCGAACAACGATGTTTACATTTACAGAGATTTTGAGATGGCCAAGCCGCGAACATTCACCTTCAAGAACATTCATCAACCATATAACATGCAGGGCAAAGCAGGCGAGTGAATTAGTGCAGTTTAGTCAGTGTTGTGTATAGACGCGCTGCGTTTGAAGAGAGTTATCGTGGTTTGAGGATCTTCGTTAAAAAGATCTGTCGAACAATTGTCTAGTAACTGTTGTTGTTTATCCAAAGGGTGTAAACAGAGGAATAAGAAACAAAGCAATTGTTGTTGTTTACATAAGGTTGCGAACAGTGGCACACAGAATTATGGGAATAATAAAGAATTTGAATTAAAACTAAACACAAATTTATTTTTATTTTATTTGCAATCTACGAGCTCATATTTTAAACGTTTTTAAAAGTACTTCTTATTCAATCTCTGTTGAGTTACTAAACTGTCTCAAATACAAAAAATATAAACTTGATACTCGAAAATGTTCTTTGGTGTGGAGTATATTCTAGAAATTAATGAAATTTCTTTTGTTTATTATTCTACAGTAGAGTCAATGGTCGACTACCACCTCTGGAGACCGCTCGACATAGGAGTATTGAAAATCTGAACAGAAAACTCATTTACAAATAAATGAGCTAGAATATGTATTATATGGTAACCTTACATGGGGGATATGTGAACTAGACAGCGAGACCGTGTGACTTGATTCCTCTTGACTTTTAATTGTGTTGTTTTCCTAAGTTACAGGTGTATGGAAATAAACCAGAATGCATAGCAGTCCTTAGGGTCAACATAATCCACGCCATCGTTCAAATTCACTTCAATTGATTAATGCGCCACAGTCATGGGAAATTGCAGTTTCAGAATGCGACGCAGCCAGAGAAGTCGTGGCGGACATTTAAATATCACATTGTATTCTAGACGTAATGGCATCAATATCAAAAAGTTGTCGTAGTCTAGTAGATACTTATTAGACTACAGCCCTTTGTTCAAACCGCAGCTCATACATTTCGAACAAAACGATGTACAAAAAAATAATTTTTAAGCGCCATGTTCTCAGCGGTCTTCTGGCAAAAACTCTGAGGGCAAATAAAATTGCCTTTAAAAATTTCGCAAACTTTTAGGTCTCGACACTCATGAATAAAATTAAAATACATACACGGATGGTGTGAGAAGCCAGTTGTATAATGACTAATAAAGTGAACGCTTAATGAAAGTCTTCAACGCTGCCTGACTTGTCTGCTCAGATTAATAAAGCTGTTAACAAATATTTTTATTATCCATTCATCTGGAGTAAAACGCATATCTATTGTCTTGTAGCATGGCAAACGTTAGACAATAATCTATATTTTTAAGGTCATGTATACTTATTCCATTTATACTCAGCTTCAAAGCCAGAAATTAACCTAATATTTTCATCATTTAATCAGTAGGTGGCCATTTTAAATCTTCAGAAGAGTGAAATCATGCGTGTACTTAATTTAGGGACCTACAGTTTAAAGTCACAGCGAACACAGATTTTTGATACACTTTTCTTGGGAAATTTATTTCTGGACGAAGTCGCAGAAAGAACAATTTTTTTGAATTCGTTTTGTTCGTGACGTCTGAGATACGGCTTGAATTAGTAGCTGTCGTCTAATAACACTACACACTACCTACTATGCTTTATTCAAAATCGTAAGGTATTTAGTTCGTAATGAGCACTATAGAACTGGTCAGTATAATATGTTGGATCGAGCTATTATATTAGATATCCACAGAATGCATGTAAGGCTGAAATGACTGCCACTGGTGTACTGTAGAACTGTTGACTTAAATAACTTCGCATGGATCCTTCGGTTACAATCTGATGCATTTTATGTTCTCTTTTCATTGAACAGTGGACTCACGTCTAATAAGCCAACATACTACCTACCACACTACGGTGACTTTCATAAGAAATTCGCAACAAAATAGAGAAAATGAATTTTTAATTTAATTTAATTTATTTAACAGGATTTCACATCCACTGGGCTGCAAAACTTTTTTTATAAAGACTGCCAAAAAATGAGTTCATAAATTGAGTTTGCAAAACACTGTAACCGGCGTTGTAAAATACGTTGAACTATTCCTTGATTCTATTTTTAGCAGGCGATACCCTGTTCTCAAAAATTAAGTTTATGGTATTTGATTTTCGCAGTTCTTATGCCGTTTAGTAATATAAACGGAAAGAATTGGAGGTAAACAAAATGAAATAAAAAAAAGGTAATAAAAATTTGGCATCGAATTGAAAAGTTTGTAAAAACTTTCGTCTATGAATTGCAATAAAGTATACAAAGAAATTTTTCTCGTGGGAATACTGAAAGTCATAAAATATTAGGTTTTCTTTCAAAGAAAAATCAAAGGCAAACACACTTAGGGTCATTATTACAACTTGTCGTTAAAATCGGGTTTAGTTAAATGTATATTTAGGGTATTAAGGTTGTAGTCGGGTAATCTTGGGTGTTATGGTCCATTATTTCTCCTCCGTCTCCTATATTCCCTCTTTCCTACCTTTACCCTTTTCCAATTTCCCTATAACCTTCAATATCTTCTCTTTCTCTCTCTCTTCTATGACGAATTTACAATGGCTCATTTTGACGTCTGGATATTGCACTTGTTCCAATGACAAGTACACGTCCTCAAATCTAACCATCCTCAAAAATAAACCAAACTAATGTAAAATCAAGACTGAGAACGAACAAAAAACTAAAAGGGTTTATACTGAAGTCTAATAGGTATGTTGGGTTATTATCCTTAAAGGACTCATATGAACTTAAACTGAAGTCTTAAGAAAATGTGTGTTTTACGAAGAATTTAAGTTTTGCCAAGTATTTATGTTTTTCTAAACATTTTGCTTTCTCTAAGCAATTTATATTCATTAAAGGGAAAAAATAAGGAAAAACATTTGTAAAACAACTAAAATACTTGAGCTCCACTACACATGAGTACTTTCTAGCATAGGACTTTAAGTTTAAAATCACATTTAATGTATAGACATCCGTTGAATATCCAACAACAGGAAAACAATCAAAATGTAAAATACATTCTCTTGTTAGTGAAAAACAATGTTGAAATATTACAAAAAAAAAAAAAAATAAATTGTGATTGCTAAATCAATGGAAATTTCTAATGTCTTCTATGTCATGTATGTATAAAGACGTAAACTTTTATGTTTCAGAAATTATTGATTTTTTGTTGACAATTTTGTAATCTTTTGTAGATCATTTTAGGGAAAACTTTTAGAGAATGTGTCACAGTATTCTTACATAAACATATGGTCGAAAAAATAAGTACGACATATTTATTTTTTTGTCTCGTAAAAAAACCTCCTTTCCAAATATTTGTTTCAATTATCTCCAAAAATTTTGGATTTTTTGGATTTAAGTCCGGAGATTGACTTGGCCGGGCAAGAAGAAGGGCAACATTATCTTGGAACCAATCCTTTACCAACTTAGTAGTATATTTTGGATCGTTATCCAACTGGAATGTCCATCTAAGAGGCATACTTTCCTCAGCATAGGTCAACATCGTATTTTCCATGATATCTTAGTAGTGGAATCTGGTCATAGTGTCGGTAATTCGATGTATCGGAACCACGAGCAACAACCCCAGACCATAATATTGCCGTCCCCGTGCTTGACCGTCTTCTTTGTATAGCGAACATGCAATTCCCTTAAGGCGTCGAACATTCCGGGTACAGTCGTTTCCAAATAAATTAATTTTTGTTTCATCGCTCCACAAAACGTTTTGCCATTTTTTTCACCGTCTGCTCTGAACCAATTAGAACGACTTCTTGCAAACGCCAATCTAGCCTCCATTTTTTTTTGTCTAAGTAAAGGAACTCTTCTGGCTATCCGTCCTGATAAATGTCCTTCTTGTAGTCTACTCTGAACCGTTCGTGATGAAATTAAATTTCCAATTTCTCCTGAAACCGATCTTGAAGACACAAATGGGTCCTTTTTTGCAAGTGTTACAATACGGATATCTGTTGTTTTTAAGTTTTTTGGGTCTTCCGCGAGTTTCGACGGGCTTTTAAGGCTTTAAAGTATTTTGTACAAAAGATAGCGACCGGTTCAAAGTTTCTGCTATAGAACGAAAACTTTGGCCATTTTCTCTTAGTCTTGAAACAAATCCTCCGGAGAACAATGACTTTTTTGACATATGGCTGATTTTTTTCTATATATTTTGTTATGAATAAAGATAAACAACAGTAAAATAACGAGCCTTTCCAAAAAAACTAGAGCAAACTCCGAAAATATTAAAGAATTGAGCAATGTATTTATTATTTTAACCATACCATAACATGGTCGATCGTTACCACTTTATAAATTACTACCTCAACTTTCTTTAAATTGTTTAAATGCTGAAATAAAAATTTAAACACTAGCAAATTACATTTGAATATCACTAATGCATACACACGTATTAATGCATATGCACATTAATGCATACACGTATTTCTTAATCTATAATTACACATTGAATCATAAACAAAAACAAACAAACTATTAAACAACTGTACTTCAAATAAGAACTTCGACAACAATTGAAGTAGGGTTTATTTTCTTCGCTCTTTTGCAAGACAACACTTATGCTATAAACACAATTAATGCAACGCAGCAAGGACAACAATTATATAATTGCAGCCTTAGGTAAACTGTATGGTTATTAATTACAATAAAGGCAGCAGCAGCAAAGCATAAGAAAAATAAATAAAAAATAAACAGTGTTTTAAGTCTTTATCAAACGTTTTTCGCATTACATTTCATACAACGCGTTTTTAAAACCTCTATTTCATGCATGTTATTGCGTTGCCAGAACACATCCTCTCACTGTGAGCACTAATTCTCCTATTGCTGCGAATTAAAATAGAAATTAATCTAAAAGCAAAACAGAAGACTTTTTGCTTTTTGTCGCGCTGCCTTTAAAATAATCACTTCAATATACACTCATGTCTTCTATTTTTGATAGATTGCTGCAATTGCCACGTACCGTTTATTGTATTTGTAACCTGACTCCCTTTTGTTCTGTTGTCTATAACGTCTTCTACTGTTACTGTAAAGTTCAAACAAAAACATTCAATTACGAGTACATTTTTGTTATTGTAAGAGTGTGTGGCACATGTTTAGCTTTACATTTACTTGTGGATTGTGCCCAAGTGACAAAATTAGAGAACAAAACTTTTAAAACAAAGCAAGGAAATCCAAACTTTTTCTGCTGTTAATAAAATAAAAATAAACCAGGGAAAATAATTGAGAAAAATATATTTACATTTATTTGTTCACACATGTGTGTATAGTAATTGCATTTATTCCAAACACTTCGCTCCACTCCACTTTATTACTTATGAGAATAATACCTACATGTATATGCATGTATGGGTTTTGTGTTTGAGCGTGAAAGTATTTATTTTGCAAATATTATAACATTTTTGAAGACCAACACTCAGGAGATGACTCCTATTCATGCAGTGCATTGTTTTGGTATACAGAAAAGACAGTTTATAGGAGAAAGGAAAGAGGAGGTAGTATGTAGAGTCATCTCCTGAGTGTTGGTCTCCAAAAAAAAATTAATTTATTATCTTATGCATCCCGAAAAAGTCACTGTTTGGTGAACAACAACGGCATGTAATTTCAATAGAATGGCGCTACGTGTCACACAGCTTCTGTCAGATTGGATATTCTACACGAGCTATTTCACGGCAAGGTCACTTTACATCATGACCACCCAGATCGTACGATTTGAGCCTGTTTGCTTTTTCTTGTACGGGTTTTCCTAAGTCGCTGGTGTATGCGAATTTACTGACCAAATAAGAGGAGGAAAGAAATTTAAAAGTCAATCTCAACTGTATCAATAAAGTTTTTTGGATGACTTCTCGACAATATAGAATACATAACAGTTAACTGAAAATCTAAAGTTACTTTATAACCTCAACAGGAAATATCCGAAAGACATTAAAAGGGTTCAGGTCATAAAAAATTAAAAAAGAAATAGTAACTGGATATGAAATTAACATACAAGCATATGTACATAATTGGTCATTACCACCCTACGACATAGTTTCTCACATCACATATGCGTGTTAATTTTATACATGACTGACTAGGTCTACAGTTTAAAGACGACTCCGAACGACAGATTTATATGAGAAACTTTTCATGGCAATTTTATTTACTTTTAGAGTTTTTGCTAGAAATCTGCTGAGAGGAAGTTGTCCACGGTATACTTTATTTGTAAACTTCGTTTTGGTGGAGATATCTAACCTGGAGCTTGAACCGAGACCTCACTATCTACACAGAAATACACAACCCACAACAGCATGTATCTAAAAACTAGATTAAAACATTTAACAGACGATTTTTTTCCTTTAGCCAAAATGGAAATGTTGCGCATTTGCCTAACATGTTGCACGCATAACACATATGGCTGGTATTTTGAAAACCGTTAAAGTATTCACACATTGCATTTTTTCAGCTTCCTTTGAATTCTAACGTGTTTTGTAAGTTTATTTCACGAGCAATAATTTTATTTATTATCGCCTTTAGATCTTTAAACGTTTGTATTTTAATTTTTTTGTCGTCTCTTCTTCTGTATTATGGTTTCTATGCATCAAATAATAATTTCCATATGAAATGTAGACTCAGCACAACTACCTTTTACAACATTTACTACTTGTTAAGGATTTGTTGCTCACAGAGTTTTGTTTTGTCCTGAATTAATCACCCCACCGGCACGTTATTGCCATGTTATAATACCATGGCATGATAATAATGCAAGTATTTGAGCCATTATAAGAAGTGAAAACAGAAATAAAACATTATGGATTTTAGTGCGGTGCTCTTTATATAGGGTGGGCCATTTAAAAGTTTAAATTTAAAAATGGGAGAAAAATTTATTTTTGTACAATTGTTCCGGTGAGAAATTTAATATTATTTCATTCATATGACTGCCGCGGCTGGCCTGTCAGTACCTTATTCGATCGGATCAATTTTCATGCAATTTTTCGACAATTGCATCACGAATGTTGGCCTTCAAATGCTCAATTGTCTCTTGTTTGTCGGCATAACACTTTTTTTTAGATGCCCCCCTTAGAAAATAGTCTAACGGTGTCAAATCGCAGCTTCTTGGCGGGCAACTGTCATCACCATTTCGGCTAATTAGACGGCCATTAAACAGTTCACGCAATAAATCGATTGTGGTATGAGATAGGTGCGAAGTTGCCCCATCCAAACAAAACATCGTTTACATTAATACCATGAAGACCAGGTACAAAAAATCGGTTATGACTGTGTGAAAGGTTTCTCCTTTGAGAGCAATGATTGCGCTGTCCTCATTTCCAAAGAAATATGGGCCAATGATGGCTCCGTTCCACAATCCGCACCAAACAGTCACTCGTAATGGCAGAATTGGCTTCTGTAAGACCACGTGTGGGTTTTCGGAGCCCTAAATACGGCAATTTTTCTTATTAACGTACCCGCCAAAAGGAAAATGAATTTCATCCGAAAAGAAGATTTTTTTTTTAAAAAAATCGCCGCCATCGTGCAATTTCTCGTTGGCTCGTCTAGTGAAGCTAAAACGAAGCCGATATTTTCGGGTGTACGCACTGTACAAACACATACACGTTTTGGCACATCAACAATGAAGGCAGTTTCACGAAATTTAACAATTAACTTGAGTACCGGCCACTGTTGGTCCTTCTCTGCGACCAAATTTTTTACGATACATACATAATTGCCATTACAACCCTTCAGTCAGGAATACGCCCTTGTTTCTCACACCACTTATGTTGTGTGTGTTAATTTCATACATGAGTGGTGGTACCTACAGTTTAAAGTCGACTGCGAACTGTAGATTTTTGAGAAACTTTTCATGGCAATTTTTATTTACTCACAGAGTTTTCGGCAGTAATGTGCTGAGAGAAAGTCGCCGAAGAAATACTTTTTGTATATTGTTTTGATGTCTGGCCTGGGGCTCGAATCCTGGCTTTAGGTCTCACAAGCCAACACACTACCTAGACTACGGCGACTTTTTTACGATATTTTCGTGCAATTTCCAGCCAATTGTTCTTGTTTTGGAAATAAATTTCCAATAAATCCCAACGTTGCTCAATCGTTAATCGATTCATTACGTTCAGTGGAGATAATATACTGAATTCTGTTACAGAATAGAATGACATAAGTATTGCCAGATTCGAAACAACCGATGTTTCAAATTTAAACCGATAGATGGCTCACCCAATATATTCTTTTATTTTTTTTTAAGTAAGCAAAAAAGTAAGTAAAACCGATTTTTACTTTTATTTATTTTATTTCTTTGCTCGTTCTAATTCTAATATTGCATGTGTTTTGTTCTCTTTTGCCAGAGACCCTGGTGTTCGTAAATTCAAATGCACATTTTGCTTTGTGGCTGATTTTGGGCCATAAAGGAAGTATCATTTGTTAATTTAAAAAACTAATTTAAAAATAATTTAATTTAAAAAACTAACAAACTAACAAATGTAAACAAACTAGAATCTCAAAAGATAAAAATTAAAAGAATTTATTTAATAGAGACTTAAAATAAATAATTAGAGGTTTGAATTACATATATGACTGTACAGTACTGCACGAGTAATAAATAAGCGTTTTTTGTGGTAATAAAACTTTTCGTCTCCCGAAGCAAACTTATTAAACACTTAATTTTCGACTACCTGCATCAATCGAAGTGCTGCACAGTCAATGCGGTTCCTCTTGTTGTTAACATATCTGTTTTAAACATTTTGTATTGCAGTGCTCCAAGTCGTAGTTTAGTTAACGTTTGATATATTTTTATAGGCTGTGAGAGAAAAACGATTTCGAAAACCTTTCTAACTACTAAAACAATATAGAAAATAGAGGAGACGACGCAAATAAATTACGACCAATCTTCTACCACCACCTATATTGTGTGTGTTAATTTTACACATGAATGGCGGGCCCTACATTTTAAAGTTGACTCTGAACGACAGATTTTTGAGAAACTTTTTCATGGCAAATTTATTTTATATACTCCTAGAGTTTTTGCCAAAAGTCTGCTGAGATTAATATATTATTTCTAATAAACCAGCACACTACCTACTAGACAACGGCGACTTCTATAAACAACGCATTGCAGCTGCTTCATGGAGACTGCGTTTAGGTCCTAGATGTGTTGATCGCTACGATTATTGGTTTTTTCCTAATGAGATCTCATTATCATTATTAATATCAGCAAGTCTACCTTATATTATTTAACCAAAATTGCATTCAATTTTTTAAATGTTGAAGCTTGGTTTATACTTAAAACTTCTACAGGCTTCTTGCATTCTAAGTCAGCGTTATCTGTTTTGATTTCGCGTCGACTTCGAAAGACAGATTTGAGAATCGTTTCTTGGAAATGCTACTTACTCTCAGAGTTTTTGCCAGAAGACTGCTAATACGAAGTAGCCGAAAAGAAAAATTTTTTTCAAAAATTTCGGTTTTTTGTTTCTAAGCTGGGATTTGAACTACGGACTCTAGTGTTCTAAGCCAACACACTGTCCACTACACTAAGGCGACTTCTAACTATTAAGCACTACCATTGGCTCGAAGCGATAAATAAAAGTTAAATGACTGCCTTGGCTCGTTGATAGTTGACGTCTCCATACTTTCTACTAATCCATCTACCTCTGTCCGTTAATACGTCAGTTTAGTTTCTAGGTTCATGATGATGATGTTAGTTAACCTTGAATGTAATAGACTCCTATTTTATGGCGTGGTGGTTTTACCAACATTTAGACAATCAGTTTGAAATTTACTTTCACAATCTGCTACACTTCTTGTGACTCTTGAACTTCAGATGTTCGTCAGTTATTACATCCACGGTCCTAAAGAGTTTATTTTACTTGCACCAACTCGTGATCCCTTCGCACTCCTTTTAATATTCTGTCTAGTTCTGCCATCTCAAATTCTGAGTCAAGCTAATGCCTATGGTTTATGACACCGATGTTAGTGAAAACTCTTTCTTCAGAATGATATTTAAGTTCCACCTATCGACCTCAAACCAAATTGTGTAGCATTCCCCTGAGTAGGTTAGAGTAACGCAGTAGCATTTTCAAATTTCTTTAATACGAAAGCAATTACGTCTTACGTTATGTTCATTTACATTCGTACATTCTTACATTAATGTTTTCACTTTTTCCCCATGAACTGATTAATTTAATTTAAATTTTACACTTTTACAAGTGAATGTTAACGTTTCGATAGCCAGCTTGTATTTGTTTTGATTTTTATCGCTTTTTATTTTATTGTTTCCTTGCTCCGTCTTTATCTCAAGTCATTTGTTTCATTCATTTGTTTTTATTTAAATTAAGTGGAGCTGGCTTATGCTTTGGTGGTGCAAATGTGAATGTAAAGAAACAATAGTTATCGATAACATAGTTTTAATATCCATTTCATTTTTATCGGGTTTTATTTTCTTATTTCCTTGCTTCGCCTTTATCTCAAGTCATTTATTTCATTTGTTTTACTTAAGTATAGCGCTGCTGGCTCACACTTTGGTACTATAAAAGTGAATGGTGAAAAATAAAAGTTATCTATAACATTGTTTTTATATTTAGGGTATTCACACGGTCGTCATAAAGTCATATATCATAAAATAATAACACAAAAAAATATGACTGCTGTGAGCAACCCTCATAACCCAGCTAGCATTTGGAAGATTGTTTTTTGAAGAATCACCTTGCTGAGTCTTTTTAGAGTACTTTTGGTGATCAAAAACTTATTAGTCAGTTACACTATTAAAAAAGGACTCATAAATGATTCGCGCCAATGAGTAAAATAAGTTCGATTTAAAATACAATACAAAATTGTATAGCAATCGAAAATTAATCATCCAAATGTTTAAAATGTGATTATTATTTACATTATTTATTATTATATTGTACTTATACTGTAGATTGAAAAACGATTAATCTAAAACACGTCACGCAGGTGTTTGAAAAGTGATTATAAGTATGTATTTATGATCATATTTTGAACAGATGGGTGATTAAACACTGCTTTTTTGTATAAATTTTCATTTATGTAAGAGATGGCTATGAAATAACAAAAAATCAATTTGTTTTTAAATATATACATATATAATATTCTTTCTCTGATAGTCGCCGACTTCTCTCCAACAGATTTCTGGCAAGAGAGTAAATAAAATTGCCATGAATAGTTTCTCAAAAATCTGTCGCTCTGAGTCGACGTTAAACTGTAGGTCCCGCTACTCACGTATAAAATTAACGTACAGAACATGAGTGGCGTGAGAAGCTAGTCCGTAATCCTGACTGGAGTGTTGTAATGGCCAATTATGTATGTTATGTTATGCATTTTCTCTTTGTTACTCAACGTTCATACGAACGTGATTTTTTAAGTCGCAGCAATGTAAACGTATGACTCAGAAAACCGACTAAAAACAAATTTTGAAATACGACTAATAAATTACTCAACTTATAATCATAAATGACGCAAAAAGGAGTCCAAATTAATACAAACATGACTGATAAATTACAATAAAAGGACTCCTAAAGATACTGATAAATTACTCATAAAAGACTCGCTTGCGATTAAACAATGACTGAAAGACGACTCGAAAAAGAAGCATAAACGAAGTTAAATACGACTAATAAATGATCAGAAAGCGATTCAAAAATGATCACAAAACTATTCGAAAACGCATCGAAAATTACTCGAAATTAATATAGAAAATGACTCATAAATGATTTTTTGAGAAGAGTCGCCCGTAGTAACACTTTTCTCCCGACAAATGAGTCTTTTATGATCAGAAAATGAGCGCATATTCTTACTTTTCAATCGTGCAGAAGAGTCAAAAAAGACTCGAATTTGATTAAAATTTTCAAAAAATGCTGGCTGGGAAGTTAGTGTGCTATTTCAAATTTGAGTCAGCTGATAAAAGAAAAATACAATTATAAAAAATTACAAATATTTTTAATTAAAAATGCCAAAAGCAAGTCAAAAAACTGAAATAATAACCGGTTTGTGCGTAAAATACATATTGGACATTATTATGGTTGATTCAAGTAAATAGGAAAAAAATAATTACATGTTTACATTTAAATAAATCAAAATTATTAAATCTCTTGGCACAAAAGAAAATTTTTAAAAACATAAACCTAAACAGCTGTTGTTGATTACTAAGCTGGTAATAATTTCTGACGGCGCTTATTTTAAATACGTTCGGTGCTGCCAATCAGCTAAAGTATGCAAACAAAATTTTCTTTTATATTTTAAATGTATCAATTAAAATTTTTTTATTTAACTTTATAAAAGTTAATAACTTTTATAAATAAATTATTAAAATGTAATTAATCACGAAGTTATAGAACTATGCAGAAATTAATAGCATGTTTTACGTACATGATGCAAATATTCAATGGCGACAACTTCTAAATATTATCGCCGGCTCGATGACGAGTTTTTCCCTTTTGACTTAGATTTACACCGTTTAGTTATGACAAAACAATAAACACATCACAAAAAGTGTTATTATTTTATGACTTTTTTCTTTGAAGCACAACAACAATTTTTTTAAACTATCATAAAACTTTAGTATTTTATGACAATAAGACTAGATAGCACACCGTGTGAATACCCCAATTATATTCAAGCAATCCATCATATATTTTCAATATACGTAAGCAAATTGCAAATGTTCACACCGATTGGGAAAGAAATCCAAAAAAAAAATCGCTGTGAGAAGAAAGAAAAACGAATGGGAAGACACAGAAATTATCGAAATGAATATTTATTTTATTTTTATTTTCTCTTGATTTAAAAATATGAATTTAAAGATGAAATAAAAATTATTGCCTGACTGAACAATGAGAGAAGAATAACAAAAAGAAATGTAGCAACATTACAGATTGAAATTGATGAGCATCACCAAAGAGCCAAAGGACAGCAACTATTTTCTTTTTTAAGCGAATATTGAATTGTGAATGTTTTTTGTCGACAGTGCGGCTTAACAGAGATGGTGTATGTGAAAATTGTTCAAATAGGGGAAGCGATACATATAAGCAAGTACCGATATTTTGTGTCTGCCTGAACACGATGACCGTTGGACAGGTTATAATAATTAAAAAGCTTCACAATAACGTTGAGTGATCGTAGTATTCAGTCAAGCTTAAGCCAAGCTGTTCCTGTTGAACAGCATAAGCCTCAGTAACTCTTGGTCATTATAACCCCTTAGTCAGGATTACAACCTAGCTTCATACACCGTTGTGTTTATTTTATCCATGAGTGACGGCACCTACAGTTTAACTTCGGCTTTGAACGACACATTTCTGGAAACTTTTCATGGCAATTTTATTTACCTTCAGAATTTTTGACAGAAGACTATTGAGAGGCAGTCGCCGAATGAAATACTTTTTTACATTTCGGTTTGTTCGAGATTAAGGATTCAGATCTGGCAAGTCCACCATCGACCAGACTTTCATACTACGTAAAATCCAGGAGAGAACACACTAGAAATAAGTCGACACAAACCATCTTTTTGTCGACTAAACTATCGAAGGAATCGTTTTTTGCCGCAATCGCTGAGCACTGTATGCCTGCGAAGCTGATACGGCTATGCAGCATGATGTTGAGTAATTCCCGCAGCTGCGCCAAGGTAGGAATATACCTCTCCGAACCTTTTGATACCTTGCGAGGTTTTAGATAAGGCGATCCCTTATCATGCTACATCTTCAACTTCATCATGGAGTGTGCTCTGCGGAAAGCGGGAGTGCATCGCAAAAAAGCGTCCATTTGCTTGCGCATGCTGACGACATTCACATCATAGGGCATACCAAGCGTGATCTTACTGCTGCCTTTAGCACTATTGAACGGGAGTCTACTAAGACGGGTCTGGCAGTAAATAAGGGCAAAACAAAGTATATGTTGTCAGCAAGTAGGGACGTTCGGCATATTGGATCCCAGATTACGGCCGATAACTATACTTTCGATATAGTCAAAGAATTTATTTATCTTGTCTCCGCCGTTACCACCAAACATGATGTCAGTGTGGAGATTAAGCGCAGGATCACTCTTGCCAACAGGTGCTACTATGGTCTCAATAGGCTATTGAGTAGCATAGACCTCTCTCGTATGACGAAACTAATACAAGACGCTCATCCTCCCTTCCTTCTCTATGACGCAAAAGCATGGACACTATTAAGCACTGATGCAGCAGCCTTGAGAGTATTCGTAAGAAAAAGTCCTACGTAAGATCTTCCTTCCAGTGCGAGATGGCATCCTATGTAACAGTGAGCTGTATGAACTCCTCAACGACATGGACGTTGTGCAGCGTATTAAGATCCAGCGGTTGCGCTGGCTCGTCCATGTCATTGGAATGAAGGAGGATGTTCCGGCACGACGGGTATTTGATGCGGAAATTTGCGGAAATTATGGTCAGTTTCCAAATTCTCCAGAGGCCATTCGGCGAATATACAATGTCGCCTATGGCTGTTTGTCTTCAGCTCCTGATTGAGTTGAATTTTGTACGCGTGCAGGTGTAAGTCGCGAAGCAAATCTCGCTAAGTGATCGCAACTGCTTCGAATTCTCCTGCACACACTTATGGAAAACGACAATGTTTTCGGCAGATCTAAGGCCTCGTCGACGTCCCGTGCGTTGCCCGAATGGAAACTTGTTTTCTACAAAACGGTTTTCATTATTTGTACATGTTTTCATGGCCATTTTGCAGAGCTGACTGAATAAATGACAATTAATTTATCAGACGTAGCTTTCACCAGATGGCGGGTATCAGCCACAATATTTCAAAAGCCACTGTCGAAAGAACTGAAACATTTCTATATTTGTAGTCTACTCTTTAGTTTCAAAAAACACTCAAAACTACTTCATAATTATTTTGCATTTTACAAATAATATTGAAACCCAGAAATAATTTCTGACATGTCATGTCACTCCAACTGCACTTCTCTAACTTCCTTTGCCACTCTTCGGTGTTATTCTATTTGCCATTTGGAGAATATTTATGCAAATATTATCACAATTATAATGCTGAGCATGATAAATGAATTTTTATTGCAATTTCAACTGTAATTTTAACAAACAAATATTGTTTTAACGTCATACGAACGACAAAGAAGAAGGAAAAAGTAACATAAAAAGGAATTGAAAAATGAAAATGCTGAGTAATGGAAATGCACAAAAATATACAGACTTTCGTTTAACTTCCTTCCTGAGCACAGGCAAGTCGTACGTTTTTTATAAGTTATTTTTCATCTCAACTCTTACTGGTTCTTTCTTTCTCCCCCTGCCTCACTCTCTCTCTCCTTCTCTCTCTCTCTTACTCTTCATATCAATCTTTGTTATCAATATGGAACTCTGACGGCAGTTCAAAGAAAAATTTAACATTTGTTATACATTCAGCTTCACGAAATAAAATAAAAATGAGTGACTGAATAAATGAATGAATGACTGAATTTGTGAATTAATTCATGCCATAACGCTATTGTATTAAATTTTAATATAAAATTAAAAATAATTTTCGCCTTCGTTTCAGATAAAAAAAGTTTTCTTTTTAAAAAACCTCTCAAAACGGCGGAAAACATAATTGAAAAATAAAATTTGACTTGCAATTGTTTTTAAATTTTCTAGAAATTGGTTTAGAAATATTAGCATGAGACTGAAATATTGTTGCGTTCTTACCTTTAAAATATTTTAACGTTTAAAATATGAGCTCGTAGATTGCAAACAAAATAAAAATAAATTTGTGTTTAGTTTTAATTAAAATTCTTTATTATTCGCACAATTCTGTGTGCCACTATTCACAACTTGATGTAAACAACAACAATTGCTTTGCTCCTTTACAATCTTTACACGCTTTTGATCAATTGTTCGGCAGATCTTTATAACGGAGGTATTAAAAACACGATTATTCTCTTAAAACACAGCCTCTTCACACAAGACTGACCGAATTTTTACTAACTCCGTTGCCTGCTTTGACTTGCCTATGTCAACGTATACAGTCTGATGAATGATCTTGAAGTCGGATGTTCGTGGCTTCACCTTCTCTCGATCTCTATAAATATAAACATCGTTGGTTCATTATTGTTTGTTTATTTTTGTTTACATTTATTCTTGCAGTGTTTTTTTTTTTTTGTTATTTCATTTTTGTTTACACATTTCCATTTTCGTAACAATATGTTGCACAAAAATTTTTTAACATCAGGGCATAATAATGGCATCTTCTTTAGGCCTATAACCCCACGAATCTCTCAACATTTCATTGATTTAATATTGCGATGCTCTATTCCACTCCTTCCATGATAGTGTCTAAAAATCTAGTTCATCCAACTTCATAGCCAAGAGCCCGCGGCTGAAAACCCAGCTCAGATGTCATGAACAAAACAAAATACGGAAAAAATGCTTCCTCTCAGCAGTCCTCTGGCACAAGCTCTGATAAAAATATACCGCCACTCATGGTTAATGACCTATTAAGTAATTATTAATATACATATGCAATACTATATAGGTGGCTAGCAAGTGCTCCATTAACTGCTGTTTCTCCGGTATCACTCTCAGTACTCTCTTCCATTTAATTTTTTAACACAAAATTATTGTAATTTGACAAGCAAGTGATATAAAATAACTACGGACAGCATTTAGGCAAGGTTAGTTTAGTGGATGGCTTGCTGTTCACAGAAAAGTTCAGTCGGTGGCCATATGGCCCGTTGTGTTATTCAGTGTGAGTTAAGCCTCCTTGTCATAATCCGTTAACCATCCCGAGCTCCGGATGAAACCGGCCAGATCTCTTAGTGGCACGTTCGCTACCATGTCCCAGATTATCAAACGTTCTGTCACCCAAAATTCGTTTACGTGTGTTCTGAAGTAATAAATAATAAAATAAAAGGTGTTGCACAGACATCGTTTCCTCCACATTATGGCAGCGTCTGACCGGGCTTGTTACTGAAACCACCAGCAGCGCAAAGTCCTGTCAGAATTCCTGTTAGAGTGCTTAACGTCTTATAATCCCACTCAAGATTCTCCCGCTTATCACAGCAGTTTTGAAAATCGGCAACCATGTATATCGGACAACCTACGGTATGTTGAATTCCAGGGGCAAAATTTACTCAAAAAAAAGACAAAAATATAAATTATTGTTGCATATTTACTTATTTATTCATCACTATCCTAGAATTTCAAAATTAAGACTAATAATGTCGGTATATATAATTATTTTCCCATCCGCTATTTATTTTTATCCTTCATTCCTATTTTTGTTACATTCCCCTGGTATTTGTTAACAAGTAATATAGCAAAAAATATTATAATACAATGCTTTTCATCATAAAAAATAATAATGAATGATGTTGCATTCTATTAATTTCTCCATGATGTTATTATTTTTATTCTTGTAAATTCTTTTTATTATTTGTTCTTGGTTTTATATTTTTCTTTTCTCCTAATATTACGTATTATTTCTCCTTTTGCAGTTTCCAAAGAATTTTCATAATTTTTCATAGCATATAATGAATGCGTTTGTGTGGGTAGTATTTTTAATGTGTTGGTTGTGTTGACATGAATTCAAGGGTTACATAACAATTAGTTGATGAAATATGAAATGCTAAAGGATTCTCGTAATTCTAACAATATTTTTACCTTTTAAAAACGTTTAAAATATGTACTCGTTGATTTTAAAGAAAATAAAAATAAATTTGTGTTTAGTTTTAATTAAAATTCTTTATTATTCGTACAATTCGGAGTGCCACTGTTCACAATTTGATGTACATACATACATACATAATTGGCCATTACAACCCTTCAGTCGGGATTACGGCCTAGCTTCTCACACCACTCATGTTGTGTGCGTTAATTTTATACGTGAGTGGCGAGACCTACAGTTTAACGTCGACTCCTTACGACAGAATTTTGAGAAACTTTTTCATGGCAGTTTATTTTACTCTCAGAGTTTTTGCCAGAAATCTGCTGAGAGGAAGTCGCCGAAGAAATATTTTTTTTCATATTTCATTTTTGATGTCTGACCTGGGATACGAACCCGGGCTTTACGAATAGTAAGCCAACACACTACCTACTACACCACGGCGACTTCACAATTTGATGTAAACCACAATAATTGCTTTGTTTGCTATTCCTCTTTGCACTCTTTTGCATAAGCACTGACAATTGCTTCAATTGTTTGACAGATCTTTGTAACGGAGATCCTTCCACAATTAATCTCTTCAAACGCACCGCGTTTTCGCGCAAGATTGACTGAACTTTTACTAACTCAGTTGCCTGCATTGATTTGCCTTTTATACGACAACTTAAACAGTCTGATGAATGTCCTTGAAGGCGAGTGTACGCGACCTCGCCTTCTCAAGATCTCTATAAATGCAAACTTCGTTGTTTCATTATTGTTGTTTGTGTATTTTTGTTTACATTTATTCTTGTAGTGTTTGTTGGTATACTTTTGTTTACTTGTTTACCATCGCGTTTGTGTGTGCTGGTGTTTGTTGTTATATTACGCAATGCGATAATTTGTAAACAAGTTTATTGCTTTTGTAGCTTTTATTTATAATTTTACAGTAATCCTTCGATTTACGTCGCCTCGATTAACGTTGTTTCGATTTACGTCGTCAAATTTTTTGTTCCCTCTAACTTCAATTTGCGTCGTCATTCGATTTATGTCGCCTTTTTTAGAACCAACTGCGACGTAAATCGAGCGATTACTGTAATGTTAAACTATGTAAAATCAAAACACCAGTATCTAGATTTTTTCATTTTCGTAACAATATTTTAACAAAAACCCCTAAATATTATTTATTTTTCGCTTTTTACATTTTGTTCTTCAATTATAGCCACTTAAAGTCTTGGTTTGTAATCTGGTTTGCTCAGGCCTATGAATGAACAGAACCGTTGTTCATAATAATACGCAAACAACCACATTTGATGAAGAACATGTTGTTCACTCAAATAATATTCGTTAACAATAGTATGATTACTTTGAATTACTTTTCAACAACAGAGAGTTTTTTCCGACCTTTAACGACCGAACTTTAATAACGGCCATCTTGTGGAAGTTTTTTGTCATTCTAATATGAGAACATGGCTCTAGGGATATCACAGAAAATCGTACACATGATTAATTTAGTCCACACATTAATCTAGGTACATTAATCTAGGTACACTTCTTGTCTCTATGAAGATGTTTATTTACTTAATTAAGTTAAAGTTAATAAAGTTAAAGTTAATTAAGTTATTGCAAGCCTTTAGTCACTATTACGACTTAGCTTCTGACACCACTCATGTTGTAAGTATTAATTTATATTTATAAGTGGTGGGATACACAGTTTAAAGCCGACTCCAAACGATATTTTTGATAAACTTTACATAGCAAATTGATTTACTCTCAGAGTTTTTTTGCCAGAAGACAGCTAAAGAAAGTCAAAGAAAGAAATACTTGTCAGTTTTCGTTTTGTTCGAGATTTTAGAGACTGGGATTGAACTACGGGTTCTTGTCTAATAAGCCAACACACTATCTACTATACCACGGCCGCTAGCAAATTGTGCACTAAGTAATATATTGCGCTGATATTGGATACCAAACGTACCAATTAATTGCTTTAACTAGATCATAGTGATATCTCTGTGGCTGTATCTTGTCTGGCACAAAGTAAGAAATATTTACCCTACAATTCAACAGAGCTATCATTACTATCGGGTCTTCCAGTAAGTGCTTCAGGTCTTTAAATTAAAGTAAAGCAGATTATGTGTGAGATATGATGTCATATTGGAAATCGCCGTAGTGTAGTAGGTATGTGTTGGCTTATTAGATGTAAAACCAGTGTTCGAGCCCCAGGCCAGACATCACAACAAAATACAAAAAGTATTTCTTCGGCGACTTTCTCTCAGTAGATTTCTGGCAAAAACTCTGAGAGTAAATAAAATTACCATGAAAAGTTTCTCAAAAATATGTCGTTCTGAGTCGATTTTAAACTGTAGGTCCCGCCACTCATGTATAAAATTAACAAACACAACATAAGTAATGTGAGAAGATAGGCCGTAATCCTGACTGAAGGGTTGTAATGACCAATTATTTATGTATGTATGAGATTTCATCGATATATTTTATTCTTTTGATAGATTTATATATATAATATAACATCGTTCAAATGTCCTCTACGCTATTCTGGGTGAGGCACATCCAAAATGTACAATCTTCCATGACGCTGGCGCATGAATCGGTTTGAATTTGACCGATGGCACGGATTATACTGTCTTTGACAACGCTGTAGTGTTTGGCTTATTGGCATACAACTTAAGAAAATCCCATAAGAAAAAGCCGAACGGATCTCGGTAGCCAGTTCATATGACCTTAATTTGAGATGCCTATGACATAAGTCGCTTTTGCCTAAATATCCAATGTAGCATTAGCTGTGCCCTGTTTAAACCACATGGCATTGGTATTCAGATAATCTAATTCAGGCCGTAAGAAATTGGTAATCAGGTTGTATTCCTGACAAGAGCGCTGTAATATCCAATTGTGTTATCATTTAATGAATGTACATTAACATGTAACACAAACCAATTTACCTTTCAGTTTATTGCCCAGCATTAGTAACAAAGTTGGACGAACGTATGAACAAATCTACTCATACACCTAAGGAAAAACAAAAAGAAGAAGAAGAGGAAAAAATATCAATAGTACTTTCACAAAAATATCTGTTCCTTGTGTACAACCAGATCCCATCAGGGTGTTGAGTTGAACAATTTCGGTGTTTTAATGATTCTTAGTAAACTTGACTGGCAAAAAATATTTGGGAAAAAACTCTACACAATTATTTGCAACCCAAATGAAAATCAACTAATTTTATATTCCAAAAACGTTTGAATTCTTTTTAAAAGATTTTCCATTTTGGTTACATTTGTATGTTTTTTATAGCACAAGTATCTAACTTGTTAACAGACTTTGTGTACAAAAAAGAATTAAAAAATTTAGAAATTAGAGGCAGGTGTTGTTAATTTCAAGGAACTTCAGAGGCAAATTGTTGTTTCATCTTTTCAGTTAGGCTAATTGAGCTTTTAAAAGACATATCAATTAAAATTAAATCTTCTGTCGAAGACCTTGTTCGAAGGTCCTCGTTGCATGTGCTGTTGGTAAAATGTTTAGGATCTGCCAACTGCATTTCCGAACTTTGATAGTCAATATATATACGTGAAAATGATAGTCATTTACTCAGTCATTATTTTCAAATCTCCTTCAAAAACACGTCCAAATAATAAATTTTTTTCTTATCAAATTGGATGTTTTGCTTGATCATTATATCGCTAGTTTAGTCCATTTTATATCGCCATATTCGTCCTAACGAGAATATTATTATTGGCAATGTAGTAGATAAATTCAAGTCCACAGGTTCAGTAAACGATCGACGCAGCTCAAGATCTGTCGAAAACATCATCGCTGTCCAAGAAAGTTTGAAGGAGAATTCGAGACCATCGATTTCGCATTGCATGGTCTTTTGCACGCCATAAATTCGCGAATTTGGCGTCGTGACTTACGACACATATACAAAATTCAACTGACAAAGTAACTGAAGGTCAACGACCAAATACAGCGCTGTATTTCCCCTGACCCATCCAATTTTAATCGAAAAATCATTTTCAAGCGATGGAGTCTACTTCTGGATGAACAAACAAAATTGCCAAATTTAAGAAGATACCAATCCACATGAGATCCAAGAGAGTTTAGGTTAGGTTACGTTAGAGAACGTGTACTTATCAATTAAGACAAGTACAGTACCGGAGGTCGAAATGACCCATTGTACAACGTCCTAGTGTCTCACACCACTTATGTTGTTTGGGTTAATTTTTATACATGAGTGGTGGGACCTACAGTTTAAAGTCGACTCCGAACGACAGATTTTTTGAGCAACTTTTTCATGTCAATTTTATTTACTCTCTCGGAGTTTTTGCCAGAAATCTGTTGAGAGGAAATCGCCGAAGAAATACTTTTTGTATTTTGTCCAGATGTCCGACCTGGGGCTCGAATCCTAGCTTTTACGTCTAATAAGCCAACACACTACCTACTAGACTACGGCGACTTCAAAAGCGAGTTTCATGTATCCCGAAGAAGTTACTGTTTGGTGGAGATTTTGATCTGGTGGCACCATCACTCTGTATTTAATTGAGTGCATCCAGCGAATACACATCATTTTCTATGGTAGTCCATGGTGATTTGGCAAAACAGACTGAGGGCCATTATTACAACTTGCCGTTAAACTTGGGTTTAGTTAAAGGTACTTTTAGCTAAAGTGAACTTTGAAGTTACCTTTAACTTCTATTCGTTATTACAACATACAGATAAAATAAAGTTAACTTTTTCAAAAATATGGCAGTGCCGGAGCAATGTCGATAAAACTGCTCAATTATACAAGTTTTTTTTAACGCAGTGGCAACCGCGGGCTTTGTTTTTTTGTTGTATTAGCTCATTTTGTTTAAATTTGAAGTTGCCATAATGAAAATAATATATAGTATGGCACGTTCAGACATAAAGTGGCCTTTAAATGTATGATGATCCTCCCATTAGCTTAACGATCACTTCTGTCTTATTGGGTACTCATAATAACGAAAAAAAATTTATCTGCCCGTTAAAATCCTCCCTTTAATCAACGGCAAGTTGTAATAATGGCCCTGAATAAATCACAACTAATTTGACAGATGCAGCTTCAGCATGTAAATGTAGCTATCAAACTCCCTTATGGAAGACCCTACATATACTTTAACAGTCAAGGGGATATCAGATCCCTTTTTATTGTAATATTTTGTTGTTAACTGATTTGCAGCTGTCACATCTCCCTTGGTGGACTTTTTTGTGTTAACCTCATCTAGGATTCTGTTCACAGTAGCAATCAGGGTTACTGTGTTGCTGATAAACTTACTGCCTTAGCTTTATTACGCAAAAGGTTTTTTTGACCTCTGGGAAATTCCGGGCTCAGTATAGACATAAATTGGATAGAAAACTATATTGTATTGGAATATCTGTCACCGCATCTATCATCACGGGTTATTTTATTGCATAGAAAAGTGGGGAGACTCCACTAATGTGCAATTGGCAGATTCGTTGAGGAGGAATATGGTAGTTTATCTGCTTCTGCTTCGATGGAGACTTCTATAATTTAGTCCATACTTTCTCAATACTATCGCCAGCAAATATTAGATCGAATACTTGATTAGTTAAACTTTCAGACTAATTTTCAGCCATGATGATGATTCCTAACACCGGTTAATCAGCACTTCTCAGTCAGCATTATTTCACCTGGTACCACAGCAACCACTATAAGCTTACTACTTACTTACTACTTAATTAGTCATTATAACCCTTTAGTCATAAATGCGACCTAGCTTTTCCTACCACCACTACGTTGAGTGTGTTATTTTTATCCACAAGTAGTGGGACCTACAGTTTAAAGTCAACTCAGAACGGCAGTTTCTTGAGAAACTATTCATTGCAATTTTATTTACTGTCAGAGTTTTTGCCTGAAATCTGCTGAAGGGAAGTTACCGAAGAAATATTTTTTCATATTTCGTTTTATTGGAGAAGGCCGACCCGGTGTTTAAACCGTGGCCTCGTGGCTAACAAGCCAACACACTAGACTACCGCGACTTCGCTTTATATTGCTTTCAAAACACATTCAATGGCGTAAAGTTAATTTAAATTAAAAAAATGCTACTAGTAACTGGCTTTTCCATCATCCAACAATTCAAGGCAAAAAAGAAAAACTGCAAAGAAGTTACGTGAGTTTAAAGTCGACTCTTGTCTCTTTGTCTGGAAGTTAAGTCACATAAAATGTTTATAATTTTACAAACGAATATGGTTTAAATTTTATTGCATGCGATACTTCTTTTACAAAAGGAGAATGTCGTTAAAATATGTGAATGGAATATAAAAGACTACAGCAGTAATGCATTTTCTTTTCGGACATTGACAGGTAGATATGGAAATTTGTGTGTCTATCTCTTATAGTTAATAGTTTAAGGAAAACTATCAAAATCCTAGAACAATTACCATGAGTGACAATGTGCATACAAAGGAGCAATATTTATTTATTTATTAGGAATAAGTGACTGTATCTTTGCATTTTGTATAGAAATCCAATTAGTCGATATACTCCAATTCATCTAATCTCCGAGTTATAATATTCGCTCTGCTTATTTCAAACTGAAAACATACACTGCTTCTATACGGCCTTCCAGCAGGGACATGCGATTAATTGGTTATTACTTACTCAGTCTGTATTGCCAAACACCATAATTCAAAAATTATCTTCAGCGATGAAGCCCATTTCTGGGATGACGAAGAAGTAAGTGAACAATCAAAATTGGCGAATTTGGTTAGAGACTAATTTACATGAGACTCAAGAGAGCCCAATGCATTGCAAACAAATGATGTGAACTGCCTACTACGATCATGCTATTTGGCGCTCATAAACTTTTTCTTTTTGGGTTTTCGTAAGTCGCTGGTGTATGCGACTAACTTCAGTCAGGATTACGACCTAGCTTTTCACACGACTTATGTTGTGTGTGTTTATTTTGTACATGAGTGGCGGCAACAACAGTTTTATGTCGACTCCGAATGACAGACTTTTAAGAAACTTTTCAGGCCAATTTTTTATTTACTCTCAGAGTTTTAGCGAGAAAATTGCTGAGAGGAAGTCGCCGCAGAAATATTATTGTATATTTCGTTTTGATGGATATGTCGGTTACTTTGTGAGGTTTAAAGCCTAATACGGCTATAGTCTTGAAATTAAAATTGTTTTCCCCTTGATAAATGGCATCATTTAAGAGCATCAAATATTTTTTTATAAAGAAAATTATTTCTTTCTGTTATTGCCACCCATAGCAAACAGATCTCAATAATTTACATTAAGATTGCTTCTGTGTTCCTACTGAATATATTTTTTATTTTAACAAACAAATACAAAATAATATAAGAATTCATAAATTTTGAAATTTTTATATGTATCAGCAAATTGGAAACTTTCTTTATGAGACTTTATTACGCAGAAACCCATAAATTTATTAAGCCCCTATGGATACCAAGAATAGAAATTATTTTTATTGAGTCAGAGCATACGTATGTGTTGGTGGGTGGCATCTGAGAAAATAATTGTCAACACAAAGTCTTATACAATAAAATTTTTATTTACCCAACACTAATAGGCTGGTTGTCAAAAGATCGTTTATGTTTTCAAGGAAATTAACAAAAAAAAACTGTTGACTAATTGGCGGAAGTAGCAAAAAGTATTTCATTTTTAATGGGTTTAATAAGAAAACTATTAACGGTGAAAATTATAAATCAATGTACAATTGATATTAAAACTTTAATAATTATAAAATTCTATTTACAAACATATATTTTTAGCATAGTCAACGTATATTTGATTTTAATTTAAAAACTACAATAGTCAGACGAATACAAATTTAAAAGGACTATTGTTACAAAAATGAAAAATCTAGATACTGGTGTTTTGCTCTTACAACAAAACCTACAAAAACAAAACAATGTAATAAACAAACCTGTTTACAAATTATCGTACTGCTTAATATAACAAAAAACATCACCATAAAAAATGTAAACAAGTACCCAAAATTACACAAACAACACTACAAGAATAAATGTAAACAAAATACACAAACAACAGTGCAATAATAAATGTAAACAACGATTTTTCCATTTATAGAGATTTTGAGAAGGCGAATTCATGAACATTCGCATTCAAGAACATTCATCGGACTGTTTGGTCTGTCATATAAAAGGCAAGGCAAAGCAGGCGAGTGAGTTAGTCAAGTTCAGCCAGTCTAGTGTACGTTTAAAGAGACTTAATCGTGGTTTGAAGATCTCCGTTATAAAGATCCGTCGACCGATTGTCTAGTAGTTGTTATTGTTTATGCAAAGGGTATAAAAAAGGCAATTTTTGTTTTTTACATTAAGTTGTGAACAGAGTTGTGCGAACAAAAAAGAATTTTAATTAAAACTAAACACAAATTTATTTTTATTTCATTTCCAAACTACGACCGAATATTTTAAGCGTTTTTTTATTTTCAGGGATGGATGAGGTAGGACAGAATATGGTCCAATCTTTATTACCACTATAACCAAGAATATTCACCCTATTTTTTTTTTGCTTTCTTGGGTTTATTAGGAAATTGGTCTGGTGTGTCATGGGATGATAGGCTTGACTACAAACAACACCCTCTGTGAACACATTTTGGTTGTAGTACTGGGGAACCTTCTACTGCTTCATTTCTAATATTTCCCAAGACGCCGCTCTACTTGACTTTCATATAAAATCGTGGTATCTTCTCAGTGATATTTGTTGTCCGTGTCTGGAAAGCTTATTTGAAAGAAATTGAAGCCCTTTAATTCCCTTAATTTGGTAGCATGACAAAATATTCGTGTTCATTTAAATTAGATTCTAGCGTTAGTGGCCGTAGTCTACTAGGTAGTGTAGTGGCTTAATAAACTTAATAAATATAAGTTCATACCTCATATCACACATCTTGAACGAAACGAAATATGAAAAAATATTTCTTCCCCGACTTCCTCTCAGCAGATCCTATCGTTCGGAGTCTAATTTAAACTGTAGATCACGCCACTCAGGTACAAAATTAATACACACAACATAAGTGGTGTGAGCAGCTAAGTCGTGATTGAAGGGTAGTGTTGGCCAATTATATATGTAAGAATATAAGCGTATTTGCACTTTTATTCAGCTTATATTACCTCTTAAACAAAACCAAACATTTTTATGTGGTCTAAGCAACAGTGCTGCCTATAAAAATATTTTATTAAATAATGTATGCCAGTGTCCTTCAGGGAGCAGCAATGAATCGTTTTTTCGCTACTCATAAGCACTCATGAAATTTTGAATATAAGTGAGACAACAATAGTGAAATTAAATTACTTTGATTCATTCGTACTCACTACAACGTTGATTTATAAGTACAGTTTGCGTACAACGTTGACATAAAACTCATACCATTCGAAATATGTTTGATTCATAAGCCTACTCATTCAGATTCTTAACTTTAGAAAAATACTCTTATAATACTTATAAATGATTCGAGTGACTCGATTCATTCATCATAAGTTAAAGTCCTAGTTGTTATTGCATTTATAAAAAAAGAAAACAGACACATAAGCAAAAAAGACAAAGACAGCAAGCAGAGCAAACACACACCCTTCTAGTGAGTATTGTAGTGTTCGTACGCGAATCATACTTACTTTGTGATTCTTGTAAATGTAGACTCAGAAGAGTCGAAACCAACAACATCATACGTGTTGTTAAGTATGAGTATGATGAGTACTTCAAACTTTGGATATGAGTAGTTGTTCCATGATATTAAAATAAGTATGACTGCGTATGAGTATCAGAAATTATGATTATGATTCGTTTCTACTCATCTTTTTGAATACTCATTGCTGATCTCTGTTCCTCACAAAGATTTTAATTGGTAATTACAACCCTTCAGTTCAGGATCATGGCCTAGCTTCTCATTCAGATATTACCGAATGAAAACAGAATTTTCCTGTACATTTCGAATTCTAATTTTTAATTTGGTGCATCTCAAATAACTTACGTTACATATTTTAACCAATAAATTTATTTGTGAGTTACGTTACCTTCTACTTCTAACAACATTAAAACGAAACATGTCTTTTGCCATTATGAGACATTTTATTTTGCAACACTTTTTTTCTATTATTCCCAACTAGCTTTGTATGCTAAACAGTAATGCTAGCTTAGAAATGCATTCCTAATGCTGTGATATTTTCATACATTTTACAAATATTTGTGCGTTTATGAGAAATATTTTGCACGTAATTATTACAAATACCTACAATAAACATGCAATCATACTATTATTACACTTGCTACACATAAGAGGGTCGCATTAAAAGCACAATATAACTTATCGTATTGCAACTATAAAATAAATGGAACATGGAAAAACCTATGTCAGCTATTAATATAACAAAATATATTATTTTTCCTCTGTTTATTGCTTTTCATAGAATTATTGCCTGCAATAATAATATTGTTGTGGTATGGAAATGTTAACGATGCACTACAACTCTCAACTCACTACGTCAGATGCCCGTTAATGATATTTTCTCTAAATAAAGGCACTAATTATGTCACAGAATCATAAATTGCAAATGGCGGTATACGTGCAGTAGTAGTCTATGTGGTGCAGAAATAAATTTAATGTCACATAATACTTGTATTTTAACATTAAATTTAATGAGACGGAATTTCCTTTTGAGGTAAAGAAAAATATAACAACAACACTACAATAACAAATTTAAACACCGTTGTTTACATTTATAGAGATTTCACCAGACTGTTTCTTTCCCATATAAAAAGCAAGACAAAGCATGCGATGGAGTTAGTGAAGTTCAGTCAGTCTTGTGTGAAGACGCGGTGCGTTTGAAGAGAGTAATCGTGGTTTGAAAATCGCCGTTGCAAAGATCTGTCGAATAATTGTTTAGTGATTGTTATTGTTTATATATAAACAAAATACACAAACAAGAATAATGAAACAACGCTGTTTACGTTTATAGAGATCCCGAGAAGGCAAAGCCATGAACATTCGCCTTCAAGAACATTTAGCAGACTGTTACTCTGCGATATAAGACGCAAGACAGAGCAGGAGAGTGAGTTAGTAAAAGTTCAATCAGTATTGTGTGTAGACACTAGAAAGATCTGTCGAACAATTGTCTAATAATTATTACTGTTTATGCAAAGGGTGTAAACAGAGGAATAACTAAGCAAAGCAATTGTTGTTGTGTACATCAAGTTGTGAAAAGTGGCACACAGAATTGTGCGAATAATAAAGAATTTAATTAAAACTAAACACAAATTTATTTTCATTTTATTTGCAATATAAGAGCTCATATTTTAAACGTTTTTTAAAAGAAGAAACATAATAACTTGAAATGTTTAAAGTTTGAAACTATGGAAACAATTCTGAAAATATAATAATAATACAATTTATATTGGGTTTTTCTACAGATATTTTAGAAATGTGCCAATAAATAACATCTGCTTAATCACCCTGAACGGATGTATTATTCAACAATGGGTTTTCGGTATGATCCTTATTTTAGTTAAAAGCATTGAAATCATACATGACGGGACCTATTTCTGAATATATAGGTATGTGAACAAACAAAATAGTCGAATTTGGAACGATACCAACCAACATGAGATCCAAGCGAGTCCAATGCAAGAAGTTTCCTTAAATGTGGAAAGGCATAGTGGGTGCATAGTGTTCATACGCGGAAATAATTGTTATTGGTGGTAGATGGTGGCATTTAAGCTATGATTTGCTGGAAGACATTGTTCAAACCATATTTTTTTGGTGTAAAATTATCTATAGTACGTTATCTATAGAACTATCGATATCGATAACTATGATTTGATAGGTGCAAATAACAAACTTTGTTTACAGCTCTGTACAGTTAGGTTTGGCATGCTGTTATAAAGAGATTAATGCTAGAACAACGCTTCTAAATTGTGAAAATTTACAATGAAAGGTGGATCACGTAGGACTATAATTTGTGGCCTTAAATGCCTTATTTTTCAAGCAGCATGCTTTCTCTTTCCTTTCGTGAACTGCAAACATTGCAGCGCTCCAGCACTTTAAGAAATAAATTTCCAAAAAATTTCCGTTTAAAACAAACAAAACTTATAAGCCAAAGTTTAAGACCATAAACAACTCTATTGGCATTGACAACAAGATAACAGTGTGAATCTTAAAATCCATGACCACAAACAAAATCCACAATTTATCCAACTACAGACAGTAATACCACTCACAAGGAAAAGAAAATAAAATTTTTGACTTGAAATTCTAATTCAAACATATCCTTCTCATTTAAGTTGTTGGGTTTTTAATTATAAAATCAGAAAAGAAAAGAAAAGAAAAATATTTAAAATACATAGAAATTGTTATTTATTATGAAATAAAATAAGAACTTCTTCTTTTTCATTTCAATACATAAAAATATTAAATTTTGCTGTTTTGCTCCAGTTTCTTAAATGTCTGACAATTTTTGCTGCTGTTGACCACACATTCCAATTGTCATTTTGCACTTCATTTGACATTTGATTTTACCACAGAAACCCCATTTTAATTTGCTTATGGCACTGTTATTGTGATAGGGACACTCTATAGGGGAAATATGACAAACAGAAGATGATGATATTTTCATGTATTTAAAAAAAAATTTTAAATTTAGTTGTTGTAGCCGAACCTAACATCTCCTACATAATAACCCGTAATAAGTATGACGAATACGTATGGCCCAGTAATTATTCTCCTTCGAAGCATAAACGATTCTCTTCCCAAGGTCACGGGAATTCTGGTACATTCTATTAACACTAGACGGTCAAGGTGTATAGGCATGAACCAGAGACAATGATATGTGCTCAGAGACGACTCTGGTACAGTTGGCAAATCACCTTAATTTTCATTAAAAATGGTCTTCATTACCTGGTTTACGAAATTAAGTCTTTGACAAGCGTATTGGGACTTTAATTCTTGCAGCTTTAGGTCTCCGAATTGCATAATTTCGAGCGTGCTTGATGATCTGAGTCACTTGGATGTTGACTTTCAGTCAGTCCCTTCAAATAAAAAGTACCTTTAGCAAACATTTAAGTGGAGAAGTAACCATAGCGACTGAATTCCTAAGCACCTCACTATCGTCTGAAATACACAGCACGCTCTTCAAATTCTTTCAATCGCGTAGTAAGCTAAAGAGCCTATCCTTTCCTTTCCTAGCTCTTGAGACACCTTATATTAATGCAGCGGGATAAGAACCTGAACACAGTATATCCTATGGCCCTTAGTAACTAATGAGCTAAGAACTTACGGCACATTTCATTATTGCCCTGTTATTCCATTTTTGGTAGTGTAGCGTGCAAACATGTTAAATTCTGCACTTTTTTTGACGATTTTGAAATTTTTTGTGGCATTCGTTTAAAGCCTATACAGTTACATAAAAAAAATATTTTTCTTCTTCTTATTCTTTATCTATTTGTACATTCCAGGAAGCACTTTTTGTCGTTTTTTTGCAAAAAAAATCAAATTGGCTATAACCGCTGCAAAGTGTAGACATTTTTTGATCCTTTGCCAAGTTGAGTTTATTTTCCAATCAAATGACTTTCATCGTACACAACTGGAATAAATGTTTTAGTCGCACCACCACCACTGCCATAGAGTGGTTTTGTTCGAACAAAATTTTTATAGAAAAATTGAAGAATTTTTCAAAACTTAAAACTCAAACTAAGAAATAAAAACATATCAAACCATTTTCTTTAGCTAGATATGCCTAAACTCAAGCTTTAAATTTACCCCCCTTTATCCTCTCTTTTTTACATACTAAACCCCGGCGCAACATACCACATGTATGTGTGCTCCTGTTCAATAATTGTTATGTATGTTATTTGTTTGTATGGCAGCCAGTTTGTTTGTGTCCATTTGCCTTTCGAGTTGTTGGAAAACGTGCATGTCTTGACTGTTGGGTTGACAATTCCAAGATTGGTTTTTATCTTATCGCTAAGATTTCTTTCTCTTTATTTTGTTGTTGTCTTTTGTCGTTGCAACATTATTGTAACTTGTTTGCTTAAAGCTTAAGGTTACGTTATTTTTTGTTTATTCGGCAAAAACGTAAAATTTAAGGAACATGAAATGCTGCATGTGGAATAAGGAAAGTCCGAAAAAAACGATTGAATTTTAGAAAATTTAATGGACAGGACCAAAATGTTGGAGTTGGCCTGGATGAAGGCCATTTGGCAATCCAATTTGAAATGATGTTGCAGGTATTGTGCCTACCGTTTGTGATATTCTATCAAACCAAAGAAACTTATTTTGATTTAATTTACGCGATGATTATAGAAATATTTTTTCCACATTATGTTTTATTTGAGGCCTGCTGACCTGCTGTTTGAACCGTGTTATAACGTCCAATAAGCCAACATACTACCTACTAGACTATGGCTATTTCAAACAGCTAGCAACGTAATGTTTGAGTTACCTCTAACATAGTCCAGCGTTGTTTATAATACAAGGAAAACTTAGCTTAGCTAACTTAGGATATGTGAACGTTAGAACGATATAGAACCTCAAAATTGTTTGAGAGTGACTAGCCTTTATTGCATAATGTATTGTTATCTTTAAAAGTCGCCGGAGTCTAGTTGATTATTAGATGAGAAACCTTGAGTGAACTTGTCTGTGAGCTAACCTAACTTAAATAGATATTGTTACGTTTTTACGTTTTAAAAAAGTTTAAAATATGAGCTCGTGGATTGTAAATAAAATAAAAATAAATTTGTGTTTAGTTTTAATTAAAATTCTTTATTGTTCGCACAATTCTATTAGCCACTCTATACAACTTGATGTAAACAACAACAATTGCTTTGTTTGTTATTCTTTTTTACACTCTTTTGCGTAAACAATAACAATTAGTCGACAGAACTTTATAGCGGAGATTTTCAAACCGCGATTATTCTCTTCAAACACTGATGGATTTCACACAAGACTGAATGAATTTTTACTGACCCCATTGCTTGCTTTGTTTTGCCTTTTATATGGCAAAGTAAAGACGAATCTTCGTGGCTTCACCTTCTCGGGATCACTATAAATGTGAACATCGTTGTTTCATTATTGTTGTTTGTGTATTTTTGTTTACATTTATTCTGGTTGCATTTTTGTTTACTTGTTTATCCCCTTTTTTATGCTGGTTTTTGTTGGTATATTTTTGTTTACTTGTTTATCATGTAAACAAGTTCATTGTTTCTGTAGCTTTGTAATGTTAAACAATATAAAAGCAAAACACCATTTCCATTTTCGTAACAATATTTATCAACAAAAACTATGTAGTCACCCAATGATCTTCGAAAAAACAATGCAATCCTTTTAATATCTGTCTTAATGTTGTACCATCTACTGAAAAAATATTTTCTAAAATTGTTTTTTAATTTTGTCTAATATTCTATGAATTTTTATGAACAACATTATTATGTTAACACTGAGAAACTCTTGACATACAATCCATTTATGTATATTGGACTGAAAAGTTTTAGTTTTTAAAAGTTTTTTTTACAATTCGTCCCTTTTTAGTTTTCATTTTCTCTTTTGTAATGCTAATTTGTTTAATAAGGAACACAAAAATATGTAGAAAATAGAGAAGGAAAAAATGGAATTACTCTGCACACGTATTGTGCATTGTAAGATGAGTAACTAAACAAAAATATTAAAAAAAAAATTAAAACATCCTTTGCAGGATATTTTTTTCAATAACTCACAGGTGTCTTTAGGAATTTGAACAAAAAAATCTTTTTTTTTTGTTTTTCAAAAATTTTACATTGAAATTCGAGCAGGCAATGCAAAATTTAATTTAAGGAAAAAGGATTTAAATGAAAATGTTTTCAAAATATTTTCTTATAATACACTACACTTTCGAATACTCAAAAGACAGCTCCATAACAGCCGAGTAACAGTGTCCGTTCTACTGCGCCAAACAGATGTCGTATGACACGGACATAATTTTCGCTTGTAGTGGCAAGCGGAAGGTAA
This sequence comes from Sarcophaga subvicina, assembly GCA_936449025.2. Taxonomy (NCBI): domain Eukaryota; kingdom Metazoa; phylum Arthropoda; class Insecta; order Diptera; family Sarcophagidae; genus Sarcophaga; species Sarcophaga subvicina. The sequence goes on from OW388084.2 coordinate 81,372,325, forward strand.
ATAAATTTATTGTGAACGTCGAAGGTAAAGTTGTCGACTACATCCGGATCACTACTTCTTTGCAACATATTGTTAAGAAAATGGAAATGGTGTTACATCGTTTAACATTAAAATGATAAACAAAAGCTACAAAAACAAAAACAATGGACATGTTTACACGATTAACAAATAAACAAAAATATAGCAACAACATCAGTATAAAAAAAGGGATAAGAAAGTAAACAAACAGGCAACAACACTGCAAGGATAAACGTAAACAAAATACACAAACAACATGTTTACATTTATGGAGATTTCGCGAAGGCGAAGTCATTCTTCTTCAAGAGTATTCATCAGGAAAAATCTTGTGTGAAGTCTTGTGTAAAGACACGTTGCGTGGTTTAAAGATCTCCGTTATAAAGATCTGTCGAACAATTGTTAATGTTTTCTACGCAGAAGAGTGTAAAGAAGAATAGCAAACAAAGCAAATTTTTATTGTTTACATCAAGTTGTGAATAGTGGCTTACGGAATTGTGCGAATAATAAAGGATTTTAATTAAAACTAAACAAAATATTTTTATTTTTATGTGCAATCTACGACCTAATATTTTAAACGTTTTTAAAAAGTAAAACGTAACAATATCCTTCGTTTTTATTTGCTATGAGGACCCATCTTGCCTATTCCTATAGGCTCTATAGTACTACAGGCAGCGTTTCACTTGATACTCGTCATGTTGAATAAATGAAAATAGTGCCATTGAACTTGCGCCTTCGGCAGAACATTTTCCATGGATAAGTTGAAGAGGTTGCATGATAAGACATGCTCTTTTGTGCCATCTTTCGCAGACTTAACTTAAACAGATCGCATGGTTGCATGAAGAGGCTATTAAGGAAGGTACAGAAGTAATTCAACGTCATATTACACAGTCCTAGTTTCGATTGGTTTTGTGGCGAGAACACAAGACGACGAGCAGTCAATAAATTCGATTGTTACCAGAATAGATGCGAAATGTATATACAGCGAATTAAAGTAATTTGTTTTATGAAAGCCATTGAATAATTGTTGTTATTGTATGTAGGGTGCCAAAATATATTTTAAAAAATTGATATTTTTCTATTTTAAACAATTTGTTTTACATTTGTGTGCATGTGTAGTAGCCATGTAGAAATACTTTTATGATTTACTTCTGCTATGCATTCCTGATGATTTGAGTATTTCTATTACAAAATTATTTCTGACAAAAAGAATGAAAGAAATAAATTTTAAAATTCATTGTGCATATAAACGCTGTAGGAAATTGTTAAATAATCAAAAATTTAAAACAAAATATTTAAAATTTTTTTTTATTTTTTGTGTGAAGACAATCACCATTAAAACTGAAATATTTGCAAGCATATAATAAGAGTGGGTATATGATACAGTGAGAATCAAAATACATTTGCTTCATAGGCAATCATATATTGTTTCTTGTGCCTAGAAATGGGATATCGACATTATCAGCCTATTCTTAACGATTTCTTTCATATTCTTACGATTTTACCTTTTAAGAACGTTTAAAATATGAGCTCTTATATTGCAAATAAAATAAAATAAATTTGTGTTAGTTTTAGATAAATTCTTTATTATTCGCACAATTCTGTGTCCCACTGTTCACAACTTGATATAAACAACAACAATTGCTTTGTTTGCTATCCCTCTGTTTACACCATTTGCATAAACAATAACAATTAATAATTGTCAATTACTAGAGAATTGAGATCTTCAAACCACGATTAGTCTCTTCAAACACACCGCGACTTCACACAAGACTGACTGAACTTTTACTAACTCCGTCGCCTGCTTTGAATTGCCTTTCCTATGACAACGCAAACATTCTGATGAATGATCTGGAAGGCAAATGCTAGTGGCTTCGCTTTTTCGAGATCTTTATAAATGCAAACATCGTTGTTTTATTATTGTTGTTTGTGTAGTTTGTTTACATTTATTCTTGTAGTGTTTGTTGGTATATTTATGCTGGTGTTTGTTGTTATATTACGCAGTGCGATAATTTGTAAACAAGTTCATTGTTTTGGTTTTGTAGCTTTTGTTTATAATTTTAATGTTAAATGATGTAAAAGCAAAACACCGTATCTAGATTTTTTTTGATTTTTGTAACAATATTTTTTAACATTTTAATTATTTCTAGGGCCGTAAGTAGACGTTCTCTTCATGATGACTAATTTCCTTGAACTGTAATCAGAGCGTATGTCTCTTTACTTATACTAGTAACAGCACTCAGCCTCGTTAATGGACTGCAGACCAATGAAGACATCTCTTTTGTAACAATAGATTCTTTACTAGAAGTTTCTGCAGTCTAATAGATAGTCTGATGACGTATTAAATGTAAGGCCACGGTTCAAATCCCAGGTCCAGACATGCCCAATAAAAACGAACGATAAAAAATATTTCGTTCGGCTAATTCGTCACAAAAGATTTTTTGCAAAAACTCTGCGAGTAAATAAAATTACCATGAAAAGTTTCTCTGTCGTTCAGAGTCGACTTTAAACTGTAGGTTCCGCCGCTCATGTATAAAATTAACACACACAACATAAGTGGTCTGAGAAGCTAGGTCGTAAACCCAACTAAAGGGCTGTAAATGGCCAATTATGTACGTGTGTAGGCTCTCAAGTATGGTTGAAGATAATAACTGGGATTTTCGAACTTTGACAATTGAAAAAAGCTTGTTGAAGCATTTATTCAGTGTGTTTTGCTAAATCATCACGGACCACTATAAAGAACGACATGTGTTCGCTAAATGGTCTCTAGAGTAGATGGCAAGTCACTCTGGTCATAATCGAAAAATCATTTTCAGGTTTGAGGCTCATTTCTGAATAAACGGGTACGTGAACACACAAAATTGTTGATTATAGGGATGATATCATATATATACATGCCGAAAAAGCTAGCGTTTCGTGTGGATTTTGCTCTGGCGGCGTCACTGTTTCATATTTTTTTAAGAATTACGTCAAGATCGAGTAGTATTATTCACACCCATGACGTGGCTCGTGCTACATTGAATAATCCGTATTAGCGTTACGAGGGCATTGAGCTGGTGTGTACGGACCATCGCAATCATGCGATTCAACCTGTTGAACTTTTTTGTGGCGTTTTCTCAAATCGCAAATGTCTGTGAATAAACCACTAACCGCAGTGTTCCTCTCAAAGCCATCATAAATCATGCCCGAGGCCTGATTCAGCCTGATATTATGCACTACATGCATTGTCCAACAGATAAAATTTTACGTCACCTTTCGGCATATTGTCTGCCTTCCAGTGAATTTAGATGAAATTCCTTAAATAAAAAAATTATTAAAAACAATTAAGTTAAAAACTAATGAAAATTGAATGAAATTATCAGGTATGTGACGAAAAACGATTTCGATCAAAAAACGCTATAAAATCGGAAATAGTTGTGATGGTACCATTTATTTCTATTTCGTTTTGGTTTTGTTCTTAAACCGAATTCGATTTCATTTTTCATTTTGTTCTATAAAAATTTCAAAAAATAAGAATGTGATAGAAGACGAAGATTTAGTTTGATTTTTGTTTTTAAATCGAGCAACCATTTGTATACGATTTGCTAAAATTTATTTAAAGGTGATAGAGTAGAAGCTGAAAAACGTTGGCAAACGTTCGCGCAGGAGCTAAATAAATTTGGGATGGAAAAAGGTTGGAATATATATAAAACTTCTGTAAAAATTCGGAAAAAAATGGATGCTTTTATCCAGATATGGAGTGATAAAAAATCTTCAGTCAAAAAGAAAATAGCCCATAACAAATAAGACGCTCAAGCCGCCGGTGGAGGACCACATAACCAACTATACATATCAAATTTGGACGAAGCCATAGGAAATATGTGGTCTCTATGATTGTGTTGATGTACATATTATCATATGTAGGTCAAAAAGGTTATGTTGTCTGAAATTACGCAAGATATTAGTTGCAGTAGTATTGATACAGAATATTTAGAATCTGAACAGCCGTGTAGTATTATGGCTCCTCTGTTGAGGAAAATCTTAAGAGTTTTATGTGCATCGGAAAAAATAAAAATTCGGAAATAGAAAAAAGAGATAATAGAAATAGTTTAAAAAAAACGCAAAAATATTAAGGAATACAGAATCCAGCTTGAGACGTGTTTACAAAACATTGGATAAGGTGGTTAGTCATATAGAGAATCAAACAAAGGCCATTAACAATCAAACCGCTGAAATTTCTAAGCAAACTCTAGAGATACAGCGCCACAACAAAGAAGTGGAGAGAATTTTGTACGAAAAAAATAATATCAAAAAGCAATGTTTAGAAATTAAAAAGCAGCATTTAGAAAAATATAATTAGAGCGCTTATAAAAAAGAGAATTAGTGCCATATGTGGTACATTAAACCTGTTCATGTTTTTATTTAATATATTATTTTTATCTAATAAAACCGTTCGGATTTCATCACATCTTATAACAAAACGTTCGTTTTCAAAATTCGATTTTACTTGAAAACGAATCGATTTTCATCACATACCTGTATATTTGAAATTTCAAAAGGAAAGAGAAACGAAATGAGAAAATTTCAAAATCGATTACGTGAAGGCTTTATTTCATTCTGTATGAGTTACCCTGTATTTAAGATACACTCGTTCTTACTGACATGAAAATAGAGAAAGTGTCTTCGACAGTTGCACTGGATGACATACGCTACTCTACTGCATTCAACAGGATGAAAATGGACTCTATCATTGCTCTCTATATTTCCAATAAGGTATCGGCTCTATTAAGATGACCAATTCCAACTAAAAACGGAGGATACAAAGATCTGCCTGCAGTGTTATTATCTGTACACCTACATTGGGCCTGTATATAATTTTACAGCTCTTTCCGCTGGACCTATATTGAAATCAATCAGTACCTAATAGTCACAACGCTTTTGGGTGATGGCTATTGTCATGGATCCAATACTGGACCATTCGAGAATCCCAACTGACTTGCGAACTTTCGTAAATATTGAATACATACTACCACCACACTACGTCAGGCATCTCCAACAAAACGAAATTTAGAAGCATTTTTCTTCAGCGACTGCATCTCAGCAGATTCCTGGAAAAAAACTCTGAGAGTTGAATAAAATTGTCATGAAAAAGTTTGTCTAAAATCTGTCGTTAGAAGTTGACTTTAAACTGTAGGTCCCCCTGACATGTGAACAAAACTAACCGCAGTGATACTCTCAAAGCCATCATAAATCATGCCAGCGGCCTGATTCAGCCTGATATACATATATGTATGTGCTAGCGTCATGTAAAATAAATTTTTCATAACCAGAAAAAAACACTGTATTATAGGCTTTAAGGATTAAACACTTTTTCTCTCTATTTCTGTTTGTTTTTCTTCTATTTGTTATTCCTTTACTTCTTGGTGTTCATTACATTAAACAACAATAATTTGTTGTTGTTCCTTTTTAAATCCTAAAAAAAAATACAACAAAAAGTAATTATTTTACTATGCACTGAAGAGTCGAATACTGCCATAAACTCGCATCAGGGCGTATTGGAAGCCTAAGTAAAAGCATGAGTAAATTGGTGGATGACTACTAAATATTCCTCTGTTTATTTATCATGTCAGTTTTTTTGTTTGCTATTTTTTGTTATTGTAAGACTTGAGGCTGTATGTGCAAGGTTGCATATTTCACGCGTTAATTAATACAACGAAACATTATTTTTTGTTTTTCTCATCTCTAGCTTCATTACACATTATTTGCCATGTTGTGTTATTAATATTCAAATACAAAAAGCAACGAAAATAGAAAATAATTTTAACGAAACAATGTAGAAATCATAATAGAAAACTGTTGAAGGGCACAGAGCCGGCTACTATAAATTGTGGATTCCATTGCGTAATCCCAGTTCTAATATAATAAAGTTCTATTTACCAGACACATTTAAAACGTTTTTCATCGGAGTTACAGTTACTCTCAGAGCCGTTGAACGACATTCATGTCATTGAAGAGCACATACATATCAATAATGGACTGGATGTGGTAACCATCGTCAATTTGCACTGGAATGAATGTCTGGACATGAATGGCAATACGATCTAACAATCACAAGCTACATATGATGTTTGCAGTCCAATAGTAAGGAACCGTGTGAAAATTAAAAGTATTGAGCAGCCAGATGAGCTTACCAGGAGGAAATTTCCATGCCACTGATTTCCTTACATTCTTTGGTGGAGCGAAAAGCGGAATTTGGAATGCCAAAATCTACGACAGGGTATATAAAGGAAGATGGAGAGTTTTCACAAGTTAGTCGGATCTCAGGCAATTAAATGAGAAAGTATTTGAATCAGACTATAAGAGTCCCTAAAAATAGTAAAAGTAGACTTCGAAAATTTTTGTTGCAAATATAAAGATTCTGTGATGAGGAAGCAAATCATTAAACACCTGAGTAGTTATCAAGTACTATGCAGAAATTTATTCTTACCAATACAGAACATTATGCTGCGTAATATAGTCCAGCAACAGGATTGGGGAATTTTTCTATAGGCAAGCCCTACATAGATTAAGGACAGTACAATAGATCACCTAAGTATTCTCAAATATTCGGCTCCTGCATGAATTAACATAACAGAAACTAAAGGCAAAAAATCTTTGATTTTCAAGGACAGTAAATTGATAGGAGTGCAGGAAAATCTTGATCTGCAGGGAAGCCGTGCAGAGAAATGTAATGCACACAAGTGATTCGTTTTCAGTTTCATTCACACACATTCACAGCATCTATATGGTCTTTTATTAAGCACTTTCTATATTTAAATTCAAAATAAAATCAGGTGTATATAAGAAGAAGTCGCAATTGTCTAGTAGGTAGTGTGTCAGCTTATTAGACGTAAGGCCACGGTTCAAGTCCCAGGTCCGACATCAAAACGAAATATGAAAAATATTTCTTCTTCCTCTTAGCAGATTTCTGGCAAAAACTCGGAGAGCAAATAAAATTGCCATGAAAAGTTTCTTAAAAATCTGACGCTCGAAGTCGACTTTAAACTGTAGGTCCCACCACTCATGTATAAAATTAACACACACTACATAAGTGGTATGAGAAGCTAGGTTGTAATCCTGATTGATGGTAATTGGTCATATGTATGTATGTATGAATATCTGGCGTATAACTTTTCTGTCGAATACTCCCAAAGCTTCAACTGTCGGCTAAAATGTTCATGCTTCTCCGTCATAAAGAAATATGGGGAAGAAAAGCTACTTGTAAAGCATTAGTTCCCTCGTACGAGAGACCATGACTGTGCCTGTTGACAAGACGCTGACTGATGTCCTCCACACCAACATCATTTTCGCTGGTAACAGTGCAGCCAAGGTAAATAAATTCAATGAGAGCGTCGGACGTAAAGTTTTCGGCCGTAATATTGGATCTAATGCCGTACAACAATGTCCCTTGTGAATCTATAACCCAGCTACCTTCTCCATCCATGCAATAATATGCTCCAAACTGGAAATCTTCGCACCGACGCTTGACGCTTTTGTAAAATTTTTCAGCATTATTTCTACTTTTATACCAAAGCAATATCTTCTCTTCTGTTCCCTCTTCCTGTGTCTGAAAAGGCTTCTCTCTTGTGCTCTCTTCACTCTATAATCCTTAAGTGTGGGTCGCATAGCGTTAGACTGAAATGTATGAGTATAACCATCATGACATTTCTCAAAGTACTACTGGTTTCAGTGATCAGCCCTGCACTGACCAACTTTTTCTATGAGTTTGGTGGAATTCGATCAGTACAGGGACTACGCTTACCTGTGGCATCACAATAGTGTCAAAGCACAATGGTGCCAATCTAAGTACCTACCTATTATTTTTTTCGTTGGAGTGGCCAGACCAACAGTTCGCAGTGGTACGCAAGGAGGTTGGTACATTAATGTCGTTGGGATAAAATAAGAATGGATGGAGCTAACCGTAATGTAAGTGGACGTTTAGCTTTCGTAGCGTACTAAAGCAAGTACTAATCGTAATTTGGCTGCGAGAAGGTAATGGTCCAACTTAATATTTTGATCTCTGAATGTGTGAACATCTTGTATGGTTGAAACGTTTACTCCATCATCGAGTGGCTTCGTGGATGTTGAGTTGTTAAAAACTAGTGCTGCATACTAAAATTTTTGCGCAGTCAAGCAGCCTGAGACCATTTGTGGTTGAAGATAGGGCGTGTCAAAATATGACTGACCGGCAGTGAGGCAAGCAATACCGTCCTGCTAAAATTCTTTAACATCTTCTTTGTGCGGTAGGGCGCGCTTTTATCGTATATGGCCTTAAACTTAACGTTACGCATGTCATTATATTTTCTTGTTTTGACATAAGTGACAATTATTCTCTGATGCGGATTATTACTAACTTTTCATTCATGGTGGTAAACCCAAATGCAAGATCACCAATTTTCTTACCTACCACAAACCTGCTATCGAATTTGATCTTTACAAGCAGAGGTTGCAATGAGTATGTGTACAACGTTGACATCAAACTCATGCCATTCGAAATATGTTTGAGTCATACGCTTACTCATTCAGATTCATAACTTTAGAAAAATACTTGGTTGTTGTTGCATTCACAAAAAAGTAAAAAACAAGAACAGCAGGCAAAGCAAACACACAACCTTCTAGTGAGTATTTTATTATTCGTACGCAAATCATACTTATTTTGTGATTCATTTAAATGTTGAGTCATGGAGAGTCGAAATCAACAACATCATACGTATTGTTAAGTATGAGTACGATGAGTACTTCAAACTTTGAATATGAGTAGTATGAGTATAATATTTGGTAGGTAGGTAGGTAGAAGTGGCTGTCCCCTCGATGGAGTCATGAGCGGACACACTTAAGCCGCACACAGGGCCCATTGTGATACCACAGTTCTTCATTTCCCCTATTCCAGGAACCATTCGGAGCTTCCGATGAAGCGACTCAGGCTGCCAATATCCATACATGGCCGTTCATCCATATCCTTCATGTAGTAGGCACTCAGGTACCTCTTTCTCCTCCGACTAAGTGCCGGGCATGTGAACAATAGGTGAATAATAGTCTCATCTTCCTCTTCATCTCCACAGCTTCTGCAGAAGTCATTTGCAAGGTGTCCAAGATCTATACGCCTAGCATGCGCTCCTATTATGCAATGCCCCGTAATAACCCCGATAACAGTGTTGAGCCTACTTCTTTGGAGTATAATATTAAAATAAGTATCAATGCGTATAAGTATCAGAAATTATGAGTCTGATTCGATTCTACTGTAAGAAATAAAAGAACTTGTTGTTTAGTTCAGTGATCAAAATAAGATGATTTTTCTTTATTTAAATTTGGTCTTATATATTAATACATTTTCTAATTCTATGAGTGACTTTCTAAACTCAATCAATACCTTAAACTCTACTCAAAATAATTAAAATAAAACACACTTAATGTAATTTTGTTGCAATTGAATTAAACATATACTAAAGTGTTCTATTTGGCACATGTTCTGCATTCCCATCACTTAGGTCAGTTTACACTAGTGACACACTTCAGAAACTGGAAGTATACACAAATAACACACACAAATATCCGGTTGGTTCAAAGCAACACTTTGTAATAATTTTGGTGTAACCCAATACTGAACTAAATCAGAGTATGCATTTGTACTCTACAATATGTATACACTACACTACTCATCCTTTTGAATACTCATTGCTGATCTCTGATTTACATCCAAAGTATTCCAAAAAACAATTTTTATTTTTAAATTTAAGTTCTACCAAAATTAAACAAAAAATCATTATTTATTTCATTATTTTTATGCGACAGATGAGACTCGGATTTCATTACAATAAAAGCAAGCAGTAAAAAAAATATGGAATCATTCGTGTTTACATGCTGTTTTTTTTTCGTATTCTTTTGTTTAAAAAAAAAATTCTTTTTTTTTACCACAATAGTTCTGGTAAAACACGTGGCCCAAACATTGCAGCACACAATAAAAACACCCACAAGTATGACAAAAAATTTAGAAAAAATAGAATCCAGCTTCTATTCTTATGAGCATCACATTCAAGTGGAGAAAAAAGAGGCAAATATGAATTCAAGTGTAGACATGCAACATACAGTTGCATACACAAAACATCTTTCAATTGTTCAAAAAATATGCTACAAAACAGCCCAGCCACAAGAGCAACATTTTGCCAAAAATATCAGCTGTCAGTTGATACACGTCAAATAGCACACACGTACGTACTCATACTTACAACAAAAATTTCTGCACAACTGCATTTTAAACAACACCAACAACAAATAACAGCGGCAACAACAACATTGACAGCAACAATAATAGAATAACACAATAGCTGGCAAAATTTGCATGAATGCATGCAGCAACAATGGAAATGTCAACCAAATCAGTAAGTCTACAGAATTTTCTAACACATGCACAGTGGGTCGAAAAATACATTATATGTTTGTTACGTTTATATCTTTTAAAAACGTTTAAAATATGAGTGCGCAGATTGTAAATAAAATAAGAATAAAATTTTCGGGCATGTTTTGAAAAACGCAAATCGCCTAAATTTTTCGTTTTCGTTTTAAAAACGCCAAGAGGATGTTCAGGCGAACGCAGATCGCTAAAAAAAATTGTATACGATTCGAAACCGCCAAATAGGTGTTCTGGAAAGCTCTTAACGCTAAAAATTTGCGATTTCAAATCACAAGAGTATATTGCAGTGAATTGATGAAAAATATGTTCAAACAGAACTTCTTAACAAAAAATGCGATTTCAAATCACAAAAGGATATTGTAGTGAAATGATGAAATATGTTCAAAAAAAAACTTCTTAACAAAAAATGATAACAATTTTACAATTTTCTAAATAAAAATAACAGGCTAAAAGCTTGTTTTATTTTTAACCAATTTTTTGTGTCATTTGTTTACTTAAAACTGGCGATTTCAACGAACGTACGGTACTAAAACATACGGCCGTAGCGCATTTTCTGACTCGGCCACCTACCAGTAACCACGGTCTCCATTAGAATATTTTTCTAAGTAAAATTCACAGTATCGTGACATGAACCGTGTCTAGATGTGTCAATAGCTCGTATCTTCGTTTGGTGGTTACAAATCTACGTTCACAGTAATCACTTTGATTGTTTGCATTTTTGATGCTTTCGTTTCTTCATCTGTAATGCCCAAATTGATCCAAAGAAGGGATAGTCTTTCTTCAAAAACATTAAGTACATCCAATAACATTTTACACAATGTAGAACGTCCCACACTGAGGTTTATGTTCCTTGATCCTGAACCGACCGCCAGAAATCTTAAAGCGCTCAGCAAATCCTAAATGCAGTTTTATTCAGCCTGTAAAGCGTTATAAAACTTAACACAAAATCCACATATACATTACTCGTATATATTTAGATATGTTTATACTTACTCCTGCTCCGGAACGTCTAATGGGTTAGAATAATCCCTCAGGACACGTCTTTTTAATTTTTGTTTTCTGTTTTGCAGCTTTTTTAAACAAAGTATGCTTGAAAAGAAAAATGTAGGGATTATTTGTAATTCTGAACATGCCTGTTTGTTTAGTTTTAATTAAATTCTTTACTGTTCGCACAATTCTGTGTGCCACTGTTCTCAACTTTATGTAAACGACAACAATTGCTTTGTTTGTTATTCCTCTGTTTACACTCTTTTACGTACACACTAACAATTGTTCGGTAGATTTTTATAACGGAGACCTTCAAACCGCGATTATTATCTTCAAACACCTCGTTTTCACACAAGACCGACTGGAATTTTACTGACTCAGTTGCCTGCTTTGACTTGCCTTTTATATGGCAACGTAAACAGTCTGATGAATGATCTTAAAGCCGAATGTTCGTGTTGGTAATAGTTGCTAATTCTTAGGCAGATGAATCGAATCTAAGAGATTTATAGGCAATGAATAGCTTTATTAAGTACTCGGAAATCGAAATCTACTACCATCTCATATAGCGCCATTTAGCTTCTCACACCACTTATGTTGTGTGTATGTGTGTTAAATTTAATATAAGTGGCGGGGACCTACAGTTTAAAGTCGATTCCAAACGAAAGACTTCTGAGAAACTTCTCATGGCAATTTTATTTTATTCTCAGAGTTTTTGCTAGAAATTTGCATAGAGGAAGTCGCAGTGAGAAATAGTTGAGTATTTCATTCTGTTGTGAAGATGTCTGACCTGTGGTTTGAACCGAGGCCTGATGTCGAATAAGCCAACAGACTACCTACTAGACTACAGTGACTTAATTTAAAGCATTTATTTCAAATAGAAGGGAACGAAAAAATGAAAGGACGCTCATCGTAAATGACTCTGTGCGACTCATGACTAAGTGATGCCTCGTATAGAGGAATATTTTCGCTGTTGGAAGGTATAATTCACTTCATAGGGTTATCGAACCATTGTAACATCTTCCAGCCGGAAGTTTTAGTCATAAAAGTTGCGGTAATGATTATTAAGAACGACAGTATCTCTGGTAGAGCTATGAGTATAGTTTCACTTTGCCAAGCGGCAATTAAGGCATTGGGTTGTAATATTATGGTCTTTAGCATTGCTTTTGGCTAACGCTAGCCTCTCGCAGAAATGGCTGAGCGTTACAACATTCATATCATATGGGTTCATTCATATCACTTGGGTAGGAGTTAGGCAAACTTATACTCTTTAATATTTCGTTTGGGTAATACGGTCCTTAACAAAAGCAAACACAAAAGTTTTTTAAAAATTTTCACATTTCCAGAGAAGTTAAAATGGCAAGCAAGCGGTTATTCTCTACACATATATTATTAAAGTGCAGATAGTTTTTGTTGCTCACTGTACAGTGCGCAGACATTTAAAATTTAAACATCAATTTGCTGAATTACCCAGGAGACCCAATGATTTCCACAAAATATTTTTTTTTAATTTTTTATTTCTTTAATTTTTTTTACATTGATTTGCAAACATTTTTCCACAATTTCCACACACGTTCCGCACTTTTCCGTTTAATCGGAAAACACTTTAAACAAAATGTCACAGTGTGTCTTCTGTGCATTACTCAATATTGCGGGCGGTGGTTTTATGTGTTCTTTTGTACACTGACGCACAGACGCAGAGACCGTGTCTTTCCAATATAAACGTCCCATATTATCAAGTTCAGCTTGATATTCATCTTCATCTTTTCTAAACAATCTTTGCATCAATTTCTTACGCGTTTTTATCGATAATCGCCTGGAGAATTCCATTTCATCGGATACGGAATATTCGATTTTTATGCCGGATGATTTGGATAATTTACCACCGGTATTGTTCAACAGATACAATTTTATGTCACCTTGCGGCATATTGTCAGCCTTCCCACGAATTTAGATGAGTAAATAAATAAATAATAATAAATATAAATTGTTAAAAAAAGAAATTGTTGAAAAAAATGTTTACAAAATTATTAAAAAAAATGGCAAATTAAGTTAAAAACAAATGAAATTATATTTGAAATGTCAAAATGAAAGAGAAACGAAATGAGAAAATTTCACAAACGATTATGATACTTGGTTGAAAAATATTTCATTCTGTATGAGTGACCCTGTGTTTTAGATGATACACTAGTATTAACTGGGATTAGAATAGAGAAAGTGTCTTCGACAGTTGCACAGGATGAGATACGCTACTCTACTGCACTGAACTGGATGAAAATGGTGTCTTTCATTCATTCATTCATTTTATACTTCCAATAAGGTATCGGCTCTATTAAGATGACCAATCCCAGCTAAAAACGGAGAGGACGAAGATCTGCCTGCAGCGTTATTATCTGTACACCTACATCGGGGCTGTAAATAATTTTACAGCTTTTCCGCTGGACCTATATTGAAAGCGATCAGTAGCTAATAGTAAACAACGCTTATGGGTGATGGGTAGTGTCATGGATCAAATACTGGACCATTCGAGCATCCCAAGGGACTTGAGAACTTTCGTAAACATTGAATACATACTACCACTACACTAGGTCCGACATCTGTCACAAAACGAAATTTGAAAGAATATTTCTTCAGCGACTGCCTGTCAGCAGATTACTGGCAAAAGCTCTGATAGTCAAATAAAATTATACTAAAAAAGTTTGTCTAAAATCTGTCGTTCGGAATTGACTTTAAGCTGTAGGTCCCCTTGCCACTTAAATATGTATAAAATTAACACACACAACATAAGTGATTTGAGAAGCTTGGTCGTAACCGCCTGACTGAAGGGTTGTAATGATCAATTATTGTTACGGAATTGAAAAATCAAAATACTGATGTTTTGCTTTTACATCGCTTAGTATTAAAATTATAAAGAAACACTACAAAAACAAAATAATGCAGTAAACAAAACTGTTTACAAATTATCGTACTACATAATATAACAACAAACACCAGCATAAAGAAAATGGTAAACGAGTAAACAAAAAAAAACAACATTGGAAGAATAAATCGACGCCTCCATTTTAAGAACACTTAGAACGTTTTTAATGTTTTTAATTTCAATTTTTAAATTCTAAGTTCTCTAACTTAAATACTGTCAAAATTTGGTTAAGATTCGCCGATCCGTTCCGAAGTTAAGGGGAAAAATCTATTTAGAATACACATTATATCGCGTGAAAACTTTGAGAGCTCATAACACAAAACACACTTTTTCGACTTCGAATGTTATAGAACATAGTTGTCTAAATGTAAATAACGATGTAAACAACTATGCTTACATTTATAGAGATTTCGAAAAGGCGAAGTCGTGAATATTCGCCTTCAAGAACATTCATCAGACTGTTTACTTTGCAATATAAAAGCCACGGCAAAGCAGGCGACTGAGTGAGTGAAGTTCAGTCAGTATTGTGTGAAGACGCGGTGCGTTTAAAGAGAATAATCGTGGTTTGAAGATCTCCGTTACAAACATCTGTCGAATAATTGTCTGGAATTGTTATTGTTTATGCAAAGAGTATAAAGAGAGGAATAGCAAAGAAAAGCAATTGTTGTTGTTTACTTCAAGTTGTGAACAGCGGCACACAAATTTGTGCGAACAATACAGAATTTTAATTAAAACTAAACACAAATTTATTTTTTTATTTGCCATCTACGAGCTCATATTTGTAAACGTTTTTAAAAGGCAAAAATGTAACAGTATGTATGAATACTATAACCAGGAGAGAATGCACGGGAAAAATGGATTGCATGAACCGTCTGGACTGTTTGGATGCTAAATGGAGATGTTGGTGGACGCATAGTTTAGGTTTTGGTAGGTATAATTTAATCGCTAAGGTTAACAGACCATTGCAACATCTTCCACACTGAAGTGTCGCTAATACAGTATGCGATGATGACCACTAAGGGGATATTACTTTCTAATAGCTAGCCGGCTGTCATGATACTGCGTTCTAACGTAATGACCTTAATCATGAAAATCGAATGCCGTTGTGAGGGCCAGATTAAGGGAGTCACTGATCGGATGAATTAGCCAGAGCTAGCACTAGCAACAAACTTTCGGGTCAATTCTCTGCTTTCATCTATTTGTCAACGAAAATCAATTTCACTTTATTCCAGCACATCAGGATAGGCTCCTAACATGTTCTCAAATATTTGCAGTTCTTTTTGAACTTATTGAAAAGTGTTTATAACGCTCAGTAGCCTGTCAATGACATAGCGCTAACAGAATACTGAATATTCGCCTGAGAAAAAATAAAATTTAATGAAGCTTGATTAGTTCCAGTTTATAAATGAGGTTTAGTGGGTAGCAAGTTCACTCGGTGGCCCATATGTCCCATTGTGCTTGGGATAAAGTTACGACATAGGGCCACAATAAAATGTTTCCATTTAATCAGTCTTTCGGAACTATTTTTACTTCGGATCAAGATGTTTTGATCTGCAAGCTTTGATTCCAGTAATCTACTCCAAGTGTACAAACCACTTCATTTGCTGCTGTGGTGTTTCCTGTCAATTACCATATTGGATATCTAGCCAATTGTCTTTAGGTGAGCTCTCTATATTGGGAACTGCATTGTTGACTTGCAAATCCAGAACTGATAATGCAGCAGTAGAAACGCAGATACAGGCAACAAATCCAGTCAATGCTGGAAGAAGTGCACACATAACGCCTGATTAATCTCCAGTCATTACTGGATATTACATACGATGTACCCATGTAAGACAAACTGGTCTTGGCTATATGGCCAATGACTTCTGTATAATGAGGAAGAGTTGGAAATGGTCTTTAGATCTTGGGTAAATGTCCAGTGCCATTACGTATGAGCAATAGACACCTGCGCTTCTACTATGCAAATCTACTAATGTCTCAGGGACGAACATTCGCAGTCTAAATACCTTCATCTCAAGCTCCACATAGTTCCTGGGAAATTAAAGACTGTGGCATTGGGCAACACATAGCGTAAGTGTGACTGCTGGTAGGACGATTGGAATAAAACAATGAAACAAAAAAATAAAAATAAATAAGCAGCAGTACCTTAATGTAGCCTTAATGTAGAAACATTTGTTAAGAAACTTGATTCCATTAAACCAAAACACCCAACAGTGTTTCAAACCTCTAACAACTTCATCTCAGTTGATTTTATTTGACTTTCTTTTTAAAGTAAGCGATGCAGAAAATGGAAAACAAAATTTTTCTTGTAATATCCGCTTTCCCCCAAAAAAATATTCAATTTCTGTTGGCATTATTTCGTAAAATTATATTCTTTCACATGTGCATGCATATTTAGACACTGATTGCTTGCATACATGTATGTATACTATTATAAACACACTAAAACAAACACACATATATTCCTTAACAGAAAGATAAATATTTTTGAAATATTTCTGTTACTGCTTAAAAACATGCGGAAAGCAGTGAAAAAAATGTGAAAAAAATTTCAGTAATTTTCAGTCCTCAGTAGCAACATTATCAGTAGTAGTAGTAGTAGCAGCATATTGTCCACATTATTAATTTTCCTAATAAGTGTGATTTCCATTTTGCCATTTTCCTTGCAGCAAACACAATGAAACAAGTTGCAAAAACAAAAACTACTCACAAGTGCATACAGCATTACAGTCACTCACACTGTACACGCTCACCCAGGCGTATATTTCATACGTGCACAGGTAAAGAAACACTGTTTGATAAAGTAACATATTGTTACGTTTTTACCCTTTAAAAACATTTAAAATATGAGCTCGTAGATTGCAAATAAAATAAAAATAAATTTTGTTTTTAGTTTCAATTAAAATTCTTTATTATTCGCACAATCTGTGTACCACTGTTCACAACTTGACGTACGAAAAATAATTGCTTTGTGTATTATTCCTTCGTTTACACCCTTTGCATAAACAATAACAATTAGTAGACGATTATTCAACTGATCTTTATAACGGAGATCTTCAAGCCACAATTATTATTTCCAAACACACAGCATCCTCACACAAAACTGATTGAAGTCTTTTACTAACTCAATTGCCTGCATTGCCTTGCCTTTTATACGGCAACGTAAACAGTCTGATGAATGTTCTTGAAGGCGAATGTTCGTTGTTTCGTCTTCTCGAAATCTCTATAAGTGTAAACATTGTTGTTTCATTATTGTTGTTTGTGTATCTTGTTCACATTTATTCCTGCAGTGTTTGTTGGTATATTTTTGTTTACTTGTTTATAATTTTTTTACGCTGGTGTTGGTTGTTATATTACGCAGTGCAGTAAGTTTTAAGCAAGTTCATTGTTTTTGTTTTTGTAGTTTTTGTTTATAATTTTAATGTTCAACGGTGTAAAAGCAAAACATCAGTATGTAGATTTTTTTCATTTTCGTAACAATACTTTCAATATTGATGTTGAATAAAATTCTCTTTAGAGATGAAGTCTATTCCAAGCAGGGTGTCTATGCCAAAAAGCAAAATTATTCCATTCAGGAATGATTATGAAAAAGCCATTGTATCAGGAATAAGAAACTGTTTAGGACACATTAGTATGTGGCGGTTGTAATTTTTCGTATTTTTTGTAAATAACCCCGTGTGAGCCGTTGCTGTCAATTCAGTGGGCAATGGCCGTATGATGGTCTGTAATTGAATATATTTTGCAGAACGATATGTGATTTTAACAAGACATTGTCATGAGCCAGAAAATACGACCTACTTTGGGTACTATTGCATGAAAAATATGCAAAAGAAAGTATGCAGTTTGACGGAAACTCCTTTAAACGTAGGGCATTTAGAAATCCACATTTTTTTGATGTGCATTATGGTGTTTCAATGTCGAAGATATTCCTTTAAAAACCTTTCAGACTGCTAGGGTAGCAGGATGACCTACAATTGAAGAGCAACAAGTAACACGACCGGTTTTGGCTTCAAAATAAATTAAGCGGTGATATTCGTCAGTCTTCTTTAAATATTCTTCCTACTGGGATACTTTTAAATATTTTTCAAAATTATCACTGACACGTGACCTGAAATGTGCGCAAAAATGACCGATAACTACTATAAAAGTATTGACTGCTATAATGAATATAGAGACAGTTTTTTAAATAAAATAATTTGCGTCCGGCAGCTTAACGACTGTAACATATTTTCCAATCTGCAAATGAAATTACATGCATACATACGTACATACATAATTGGTGATTACAACCCTTCAGTTAGGATTATAACATAGCTTCTCACACCACTTATGCTGTGTCTGTTAATTTTAAACATGAGTAGCTGGACTTACAGATTAAAGTCCATTCCGAAACACATATTTTTAAGAAACTTTTCGTGACAATTTCTTATTTATTCCCTGAGTTTTTGCCAGGTCTAACGTCTAATAAGCCATCACACTTTCTACTAGACTACAACGACTACAGTAGAAATTATTTACCTTCCAAATGTATAAGCAAAACTCCTCCACAAAAAAAAAATTTATTTTCAAGATGAGATTTTTCTTTTGTAACCCACTGTTATTACGAGCAGAGACTTATTTAAACCACAATCCTATAACTCGGTTAATGACATTTTAAGAAAACAATAAATTAACCACAGGATTTAATTTCATGCTTAAATAAATTTTAAATGTTGTTTTTTTCTTGTTGTTGTCTTAAGATTATTAACAAATTTACACACAAAATAATTACATACATATACACATATATGTAAAGGGCTAAGACAAGATGATAATTTGAATTAATCAGTTGAAAAACTTTTAATCCAACCTTAAGCTGTGAGAGGAGGCCAAATTATTAAATTTATTTTAAACATTAAAAGCAACAATAACAACAACAACAAAGACAATGTTGTTCTGGCCAAAACCTATAAGCCAGTTAAGAAGAAACACAAACAAAAACTTATATTTCTTAACAGCTAATGATTAAAGCTTAATTGCATGCAAAACGTTTGAAAGACATTCATTACATCCGTCTGTCTGTCTGTTTGACTATCTATTTGTGTGTCAGTGTGTTAGTAAATCTTTAACCTTCTGCTTGAATTTAATATTGCCACCCTTTAATTATCTAAATCATGTTTAAAACCGCAATAATTTACTCCCACCTTACATTTTATACAAGCATGTTCAGGTTTTGTTGGACAATTTAGGTTTGGGGCGTATTTGGAATTGGGGCCAAATATGTTAGATTTATTACTATTGTAAAGCCTTAAGGTATTTTTTATTTCTTATTACTTACTCTAGTTTGATTATTTAAACAATCATTTTATTGAAGTGGTAGTAGGTAGTGTGTTGGCTTATTAGACGTGAGGCCATGGTTCAAACCCTAGGGCATCTACTTCCTCTCACCAATCTTCTGGAAAAAACTGCGAATAAATTTGGAAGGAAAAGTTTCTGGAAAATCTGTTGTTCAGAGTCGGCTTTAGACCCTACGTCCCGTCGTTCATGGATAAAATCAACATACACAACATGGTTGACGGGAGAAACTACGTCATAATCCTGATTGAAGGGTTATAATGACCTTTTATATATGTATGTATGCATAGCTGGTCCCATTGCTTTTAGAATTTTTAATTTTCTTAAAAAATCTCCAGTCATTTTTAAAAGCTTTTTTGTGCTCTCTAAACTTAGATCCTGCCAATCATGTATAAAATTAAACACAAAACATAGATGGGGTGAGAAACTACGTCATAATTCTGTTTGAGCACACATAAATCTTGCCCAACTTAGACGCTGCTATGCTCAAAGCTTAAGTGCTGCACTTGTTATACGTTAAATTTAGTTCTACAATGGATTTATATTACGAAAGCACAACATGGAAGATTTCATAAGTTTTCTTGGATACTAATTGCGAATGCTCCATAGTCTTAAAACTCACATCTGACACAACCCTGGTATCTATGCTTAGACATGATTGCCGCAATCTGAGATACAATACCACACACAGAAGGCAGTAATTTCAGTGCATAAAGTAGAGGATGGCCAAAGAAAGTTGAAAAGAAAATCGTAATAAAAACTCAAACATGTCATAAGAGCTACGGTTTGGACTCTAAACTTTAGAGTTTTCTAAGAACAACTTTATTCTGATCAAATAAAGAGAGGAGGGGTCTTATAACATTACATCGCTAGTTATACAAAAAAGCGAAAAATATTAGAAATAATGTTCTCCAACACATAGGGTTGACAAAAAGGCAATGAGACTGACAGAGTATGCTATGCCTGTTGATGACAAAAAAATGATTGATCCAAAGCAGAGCAAAAGAAGTCTTATTCTAGCAATTATGAACGTTGAACTACTAAAATCTAAGCAGATGCATTGAAAGCTGAATTTAAGCGCAACTTACTGGATGCAATACAGCACATATTGGCATTAAGTTGTGCTATAACTTACTACACACGGCCTCAGGCGATGCTGTCTTCATGACTAGTGGAGTGATGATCATCGCTCAATAGCAAAGGAAGACAAGAGAAGCAAGGAAAGGACATCATCAGTCTTGCAGATATGAAAATTGAAACTCTGTGGCAAATCCAAAAAAGTTGAAGCGAAGATATTACCGGACAATGGATATTGAAATTTGTACGCGGCTTAGAAAGATGGAATAAAAGAGTGTTTGTTTGTTTCGGAAATACTTATACCGCACAGGCAAGATAAAGGAACCAGGTTGCAATTATTATTGTGAGGCAACGAGCCTCAGTCAATGTTAAACAAACACTTTTTAAATGTACCTGATGACAAGCTGGAAGGAACAGCAGATTGAGATTTTTATCTGCAACAGTATAGCGCATAGAGTTTTGGATTGCGGAAGACAGATTTCTTCTCTGAGAACTCAAATCAGGGCAGCAATGTGGATGAAACTTAAAAATTGAAGCTTTCTTTTGGCAATCGGACTTAAACAATAAACTTGTTTTTCTTAGCACAATAACTACAATCATCTGCTACAAAATCTGCTGAGTTGCAATAGAAATATTTTTTCATAATTCGTTTTGTAGGCGATGTTTGACCTGGGGTTTGAACCGAGGCCTCATGTCTAAGAAGATAACATACTGCCTACTAGACTACGGCAACTTTTCTGAACTAATTTTGAATGTAGTGTGCTCGCTTATTAGACGTAAAGCACGGGTTCGAGCCCCAGGTCAGACATAAAAACGAAATACAAAAAGTATTGCTTCGGCGACCATCTCTCAGCAGATATCTGGCTAAAAACGCTGAGTTTAAATAAAACCTGCCATGAAAAAGTTTCTCAAAATCTGTCGTTCGGAGTCGACGTTAAACTGTAGGTCCCGCCACTCAAGTATTAAATTAACCCACATAACATAAGTGGTGTGAGATGCTAGGCCGTAATCCTGACTGAAGGGTTGTAATGGCCAATGATGTATGTAGGTATGTATGTATGTAATTTTGAATGAAATTAAGATTCTCAACAGTTTATGACATGGAGTAATTGGCAAACATTTCTGGATTGCTTTTGTTGTATTTCCAGATTTTGGTGAGATCTTGAGAGAGGCTTGCAGTTAAATTGTATTCACATGGTCCCATTACACCCTTTATTACTCCCTTTGTTGTCAATTCAATTAATTCAATTTAAACTTGTTTGTAAATATTTTCCATTGTTTCAGATTGTGCTGCCACAACCTGTGGCACAATTCACTCATGTTCTTTAATTTTCACGCTCTAAATTACGTACTAAACTCTGCTGCGTTCCTTGTTATTTTCATATCTTTTTATGCAAGTATTTCAAAAGCTCTCTTGGAAAATAATAGTTTTACTTTAGTTGTTGTTAAATTTTGTTCTTGTTGTTGTATTCGGTGTTTTTGTGTTTTAAAATCTTTATAATTACAAAAGTTTACCATAAAAGCCAACATATTGTTGCAACTTTTAGTTAAAGTATCATTATCAAGCGATTATTGTTGTTTCTTTGAACGTAACTCTTACGTGACTTCTATTTTTTCTGTTGCATGGAGATGTACAACAATAAGGGAGCTTGAACAGCGATTATTCCTACGCATCTGGTTATAATCAGCTTTTAAAGAATTTCCTTCTTTTTGTTGAATGAGCATTAAAATCTCTTAAAAATTTGAGCATTGCAGTGGCTTCGAATGCTAATCATTACAGAAGCACCATAAGTGACATCTTGTGGCCTTAACTCAGTGGCATGGATCTGAATATCATATTGTTACGTTCTTGCCCTTTTAAAAACGTTTAAAATATGAGTTCGTAGATTGCAAATAAAATAAAAATAAATTTGTGTTTAGTTTTAATTAAATTTCTTTATTATTCACACAATTATGTGTACCACTGTTCCCAATTTGCAGTAAATAATAACAATTTACTTTGTTTGTTATTCTTCTTTACAGTCTTTTGCGTAAATACTAACAATTGTTCGGCAGATCTTTATAACGGAGATCTTCAAACCACGATTATTCTCTTCACACGCAAAGCTTCTTCACACAATACTGACTGAATTTTTACTGACTCCGTTGCCTGCTTTGTCTTACCTTTCATATGCCAACGTAAACAGTCTGATCAATGATCTTAAAGTTTAATGTGCACGTCTTCGGCTTCTCGAGACCTCCATAAATGTTAACATCGTTGTTTCATTGTTATTTGTGCATCTTGTTTACACTGTCTGTTGTTGCCTATTTGTTTACTTGTTTGTACTTTTTTATACTGTTGTTGGTGTATTTTGTTTACTTGTTATAGTGTAAACAATTTCATTGTTTTTGTTTTTGTAGATTTTGTTTATCATTTTAATGTTAAACGATGTAACACCATTTCCATTTTCGTAACAATATGGCTACAGCAAGACGGTGTTACCTAGAGTTGACTAGACTTGACTAGACTTGACTTGACTTCACTCGAATTGGCTTTATGTGAATAAATCGATAACAATTTATAAGCAAATGTGCCTGATCCGAGATGAAATCTACAGGAACAAACTATACAAAACTTTTTAAAAAGAGTAATGTCTGTCATTAGAGTCTTGGCGGCTATTTGGCAAAAACTTTGTTCCATACATAATTGAAACGAATCTTCTTAATAATCCAACAATAGATCAAAACTTAATTGGCCATTATAACAATATAACAACCTAGTTTCATATCGATTGCTCAAAAAATTTCAACCCTTGAGCTGCAGCCATATTTTTGCCCTGATTTGAGTTCTAAAAGAAAAAATCGATCAGCTGCATTCTAGAATAATAGGGTGGCCACTCAACATTGTTTAGAAACAACGTTCAGTGCGCTGAAATATATTCGGTTGCTGTATTAGATGCAATGGTAAGTAACTTTGACTATTCAGTCTGCTATTGCTCAAGAAGTGTGAACTCATGGGATCTCTATATTATTTGAATAGAAATAAAGTCAAAATTACAACCTTTCTTCTTACAGCACCCATGTTGTTACTTTTCATTTTACATATACATGAGCGGCGGGAACTACAGTTAGTTTAACATAAACTCCGAACAATAGATTTGAGAAAACTTTTCATGGCAATTTTATTTACTCTCAGAGCTATTTTCACAAAAACCTCGTGAGAGGAAATGGACGTATGAAATATTATTTCATTAATTTTTTTTAATTATTAAAAATTTTATTATTTTATTATTAAAAATTTTGATCTCTCAGCTGAGGGTTTGAAACTTGGCTACTTAAAAATTTCTGATTTTATTTTAATCTGAAAAAATGCAGTTCTACTGAGCCACCCTTTACATTTTAAATATTACTTCACGTAGCTCGCTTTTTTTAGCCACAAATTGTCAAATTGTCTTACATGCATAGAATTGTGACTGGCTTGTCACATGTATACGAAAGACTTCACTTAACTCCTTTAAAGTATATTCTAGTTAGATCAAATTGCATGATCTTATCCAACTAGCGTCTCCATAGGTTGATGATATCGCACAATGTGTGGAAAGTGATACAGTGTGTTGATATCACAAGTCAACCAAGTATAATCCTACCCAGCTCTGCTGGCTGCTCTGCATTCCTTATCCGTCAAATCGGTTTGTTGATGTTCTTTTTGAGACAAAACTTAAGGCAACGATAGTTGCATTAAACGTAAGCGGTTAAAAATATCTCTTTACGTGACGTTGATATTTAGTTTACCATCCAATCACGTTGAGTGCCTTCTTTTTAAGCCTCTATTGGAACATCTGCTGATTGTAAGCAATTTGAGACTTGAATTTCCCTCTGTTTATACTGTCGGTAGTTATTTGTTACTCTGCTACAATTCTCTCTGTCCAGAAAATTGCATTGAAATATGCATCGGCGGGCGTTGAAGCCTTTAATGCAAATGTTTGTTGCAGATACGTAAACAAGAGAAGAAAACAGGAAACAGAAAATGCAATCTGAGTACTTTGCAAAGACTGTATGAATGCTTAATGTGTGTGCAAATGAAAGAAGCGGCTGTTAAGGCAACACATTGTAATTTAGTGTGTATCGTCGTTGCAGCAATATCACTACTGTTGTAGTCATTACCGTTTGGTTCGTTTAGTGTTGATCTGAAGATGCAGAGCTTCATGGGAAAGTAATGGTGGGCACAGGTAAACAAGAATGAATCATAGACTGAAACAATTTGCAACAAATGTTGCAACAAAATTAGTCGAAATAAGCATGAGTATTTCAAAGGGTGTACAGTGACGCACGGAAATGTGCTAATGAAAATAGCAAGTGACAAAAATGACCATTTGATGACAATATTTGCGGCAGCATTTGATTGCTTGCAACAAACTGAGTGAATGAAGGCATTTGGAGGCTTAATACTCTTTTAATGTAGGAATCAGTCTGGTGTGTAGGAGGGATGGCCCAAAGACAAATAGCAAGACAATAGCACAGGTGTTCGACTCCAGAGTGAAATATTGCGAACCCAAGGGAAAACTCTCTGGTATTTTGCAAGCTTATGTCTACAACATTGAAAGTTGTGCTCGATTTTATTTGGGCAAGAGAGATCACAGCGATACTATTTGACACCCATTCATCAATCTATCACTCGGTTCATATGAGGTTAAGTCATATGGGATAGCTAAATCAGTTAGCCACGGGATTTGTCTGCAAGATCCCATGTCATCATGGTTGAATTTACGGCAAAGAGCACACAGATAAGCTTGCGAGAAAAGAAACTTCACGCAGCTATTAAGCCAGAAGCTTTTTGTGGAATGGAAAGACCTTCCTTACTCAATTAGAATGAAGGTAGAGGGAGGCGGAAACTTTTCCGAAGTCGAAGTGGTTTCAAATAAACTCATCTACTGTTGGGTAATTACAATGAGGCGAGATTTGAGTTATGCATCAGTCTATTTCGAAGTAGCTTGAATATAGTAATAGGACTTTTGAAAGAGCATTGAAGACTCAAAGAGCACTTGTACAGAATAGGGTTCGTCACAAGCCTAGATGATGAAGGTAATGAATCATGAGAATACATATTTGAAACATTAATGCAAATCGGAACGAAACAACTGGGTGTGTATTCAATGGTAGGGTGGGAGTATTACTATTATCGAACCACATACATCGAACCTTTGCTAATGGAACAGGAAGCTGGTAGCAATATTGAGATGCATTGTACAGGTCATACGTACTCAGTACCTTTAATTTACTTTAGGTTTCTTTACTTACTCATTTCTTTGGTCACTACAATGCTTTAGTCAGAGTTACAACCTAGCTTCTTCCACCACTCATGTAGTGTGTGTTTAGATCGTTACTCAATTCATCAGCATTAATGCTGGGTGCGTTGAAATCATAAATAGTCCTTCTAGTGCTTTTACCGTCGAAATATTCCCTGACGATAGTACAAACTCCCGACTACCAAGCTTTCAGTGAAGACACCAAGTAGGAATTAAGTACGAATTGAATGGAGGGTTAATATATAACTGGCTATGATCGCTACGTTTTTTGTTATGGCTGAAGTCTAGTCTGAAAATCATCGTAGTCTAACAGGTAGTGTATTGGCTTACTAGAGGAAAAGCCATGGTTCAAACCCTCGCTCAAGCATCTCCAACAAAGGTAGGTAGGTAATTATAAGTGGCTGCCCCTCCATGGAATGGGATAAACGCACTTAGGCCCCATGAGGCCCATTGTGATGCCACAGTTCATGTTAATTATCCCCTAGTTCTGGAACCACATATTGCTTCCACTGATGCGACTACTACTCAGCGATGTAGTAGGCACCAAGATGTCTCTTCCTCCTTTGACATTGTGCCGGGCCGGTTCCCAGTAGATGAAGAACAGGCTCTTCTTCCTCCTCATCCCTGCAGGTCTGGTGTTCCAGACCAATACGCCTCGCGTGCACACCCAAAATGCAATGCCCCGTCACGACTCCAATGACCGTACTGAGCACGCTTCTTTGGATTTTAAGCAGCCTTGCATTCAGCCTCGGCCATATTATGCGCTCCATTCTGCCCTTGTCCGAAGCTGCCCATCTACGGTTGACAGAGTCCATGATCTTGTTGTCAATCATGAGCTTTCAGGTCGATGGTCGTGCCGTGTCTGGCCAGTTCATCCGCTCTGCAGTTGCCCGGGATATCATTGTGTGCCGGAACCCAAATAACGTGTACATTATACCTAGCCGCATGACTATCGGAGAGTATCCCAAATAATCTTAACCACAGCCTGTATTGCCAACACCTCCACCTGGAAAACGCATCAGTAATCCGGTAGCCTTATAGATTCGGTTATACCTACTGGCACCGAGTAAATTCCGCCACCAACGGTACCTCCCAGCTTCGATTCATCAGTGAAGATTTGGACGGAGTCCTTGACGAGGCACACATCACCATTCTTCCAGACCTCTTTATCCGGGATTGTCGTCATGAATTTCATAGAGAAGTCATATCGCGGTATCATATAGTCAATGTCCCCGACAGCCTCAAATTTCCAAAGAGTGACCAGTGTCTGATCCACACGTAAATAAAATTGCCATGAAAAAGTTTCTCAAAAATCTGTTGTTCCCGCCACTCATGTATAATATTACCACACACAACCTAAGTGGTATGAGAAGCCAGGTCGGAAGCCTGATTGAAGCGTTGTAATGACCAATTATGTACATATGAAGTCTTGTTGTTTTTATTTTTCTAATAAAACTGCCTCTCCTGTGTGTCTGTATTACATTACTTTTGTATATCACTTTACCTTGCTTACAAAATCCAACATCGTAGTCAACATCCACATCATCTTTATTTTTAACTTCAGTTTCCTGTGTAGTTATGCAAATGAAATCGTAGTCACCTGCTTAAACCATAACTGAAACCAACTTATGATTCCCGAATTTTTAGTGGGTGTTCCTTCTTTTGTTTAAGTTGCTGTTGCTTTAGAGGCTGCCGTTCTTTGTTTGCATGTTTTTGTTGCATGCACCGGCACATGCCAAAAACACAAAACAAAACAAGATGCAGGTGTAACTGTAACTGAAGTAATTATAGAAACGCTTCTTGCGCCTTTCAGTGCACTATGAAAAGCGGAGCTGAAATTTAAGCCACCACTTATTGGATTTTAATCTTCTAATGGTCCTCTAGTATAACAACAGATGTCTGTTTCAGGTGGGTTCGTTTATTTAATAAAAAAGAAACAATTTTTTTTGTAATTATTTACGCTTGGCAAGCTTTTAATTCCAGTTCATATAATAATTGTTGTGATTATTTTTTAAAACTGATTTCCAATTTATTTGAATAAACGTTGTGAATAAACATTTGCCCCGAACATGTCCAGTAGCAAATAATAATAATAATTTTAATTATTCTGTAAAGTTTATAAATTATTATTAAAAGAATTGGTCAGGCAGAAAATTACTAAATGTTTAAACATGCTTTACAATATACGAGGGATATTGTACATTTTTTTGTTGGCAACATTTCGTTCCCAAAATCAAATGGAACAGGTTGTTGCGAGAAAAGTTGGCATTGTCGACAAGTCCTACAATACCACTATGTTATTAAAAATATAATGCTTCCTGGGTGACCCTGGCTTTTTGCCGCGACACATGTTCTCTCAACTTGACAGTTTACCGGACAGTTCTGTAAAGCAGACCAGAGAATCGTTTTTCCGCTGCTCATTAATACTCATGAAATTTCGAGTATGAGTGACCCAACAGTATTGAAATTCAAGTACTCTGATTCATTCTTACTCACTGCAACATTGATTTAAAAGTACAGTACAACGTTGAGTACAACGTTGACATCAAACTCATAACATTCGAAATATGTTTGATTCATACGCCTACTCATTCAAATTCATAAATTTAGAAAAATACTTATAATACTCACAAATGATTCGAGTGATTCGAATCATTCATCAAAATTTACAGTCTTAGTTGTTGTTGCATATGCAAAAAACAATAGAGAAAAAGACAAAGACACCATGCGTATTGTTAAGTATGTGTACGATGAGTACTTCAAACTTTGAATATGTGTAGTATGAGTATGATAATAAAATAAATATGAATGCGTATAAGTATCAAAAATTATGAGCATGATTCGAATCAACTCATCTTTTTGAAGTAGTTAAGATGCTTTAGAGAATTATTGACTTCTACATTAGGTTAAGTACAGTAACGGGCGACTACAAACAGCGACATATGTTCCGTAAATGGGTTCTGTAGCAGTTTGTTTGTTTGTTTGTTTGGTGTGGATTTTAGGCTCGCGGCAGGTATCGGTCCATATTTCTGTGAGAACGACATCATTGTCAACGGCAAGCAATGTAGGGCGAATATTATCAAATTTTTTTTGGTCTGAACTGAATAACCTGAGCACCAACGAGATGCTATTACAAAAGAACATCGCCACACACAACATGCTCATGTTCATGTATATTCGATACGAGAGAATTCAGAGCACGGTTAACTCACGCTTCACCCATGGCGTGAAGTCGCCGTAGTCTTGTTGGTGGTGTGGTTTGTTATTAAACGAGAGACCATTTGCTAACGACGAGAAAGTCGTCCGCACTCGTCTGTCAAGAGCTCTGAGTGTTAATAAAAATGACATGAAAAGTTCCTCAAATCCGTTGTTCGGAGTCGATGTTAAACTGTAGATCACGTTGGTCATGGATACAATTTACATACATAACTTGGGTGGTGTGAAAAGCTAGGTTGTAGTCTTGACTACAATGATCACTACTACTAATGATCAATTAAGTAAGTAAGTAAGTAAGTATATATTCAATAGGTCCTTCAAACGTAACGTTTCCAATTTCGGTCAAAATTTAATGAGTTTTTAATATTGCTTACCTTGTCGTTTAAATTTACCAAAAGTACACGGATTTCGAAAATTTTATTTTTTTAAACAAATTGCAAATAGATTGTAAAACGTTAATTTATACGAAAGCATTATAATTTGTCAGTCATTAACTGATGGTTTTTTAAGGGCATAAAGTTTTTAAAAATCTTCCATCAGGGGTCAAGCATTAATGAAAATAAAAAAATTTATTACACTGACAAGAACAGGGAAAATTAAAACAAAAATTTTCAGGCTCTATTGAAGTCGTATCTCGTCTATGTTGGTTCTTCTATTCATATAGAGTCCAACTCTAGCCAGTTAACCATTTACATTGTCGTTGATATGGTGACTGAGTGCTAGAACAACAGGCTTCCAATTATTTTTCGATTTTTCATTTGATTCAGCGGTGAATATCGTTTTTCATTTGATGGTTTCGTAAACAAGCAAAACTACCAACTAAGTGGATCCGAGGATTCAGAAACGATTATGGAAAAGTTTTTTATTTGAAAAAGAAGGATTACTTAGTATGAATTATGGTCTAGAGTCGATGTACTCTAGTAAGTAGTGTGTTCGCTTTTTAAATGTAAAGCCCGGGTTCGAACCCCAGGTCAGACATTAGTCGGTCGGAGTAGACGTTAAACTGTAGGTCCCGTCACTCAAATATAAAATTAAGACACACAACTTGAGTGGTGCGAGAAACTAGGTCGTAATCTCGACTGAAGTGTTGTAATGGCCAATTATGTATGTATAATCTAGAGGCGTCAGTGAGCAACTGGTCTGTTGCCATCAGAATGATATCGCCGCATCATGACGGAAGATTTAAGGGCTGCAACTGAAGATTGTCAACTAGACAGTGCCCCGAGCCGCACAAAACGATTAATTTTAGCTTGATTGTATTAAAAGTTTCCACATTTTCCATTGGCCACTAAGGTCATGCGATTAATGGCCATTCATCCATGATTCTAGCTCATAAATTGTGAAATGGCTAATCGCATGGGTTACGTTGGCTTTGGGGATTGCAGAAGTTTCAGGCTAATTCGACTACACCTGGAACTTAAGAAAACCCCCACAAGAAAAAGTTTAATGGGGCCAGATCACACAAATTCGGTGGCTAGTTCACATCGCATCCCAAGCGGGATGACTATGGCCTCAAACTGCTCGTGCGGAATATGCAATGTGGTCTGAGCTGTATCGCACATAGATACACAACACATGCCGTTGGTGCCCGGATCATTAAATTCATACCAAAACAAGTTTCTTTTGAACGACATATAGTGATCGCTGTTGATAGAGATGGGGTCTGGCTGACGTCATCCTCAAAGTAATATGGAACGATGATGCCGCCAGCACAAAACAGTGATTTTTTCGAACGCATTGAAGTCGCCGTAGTTTAGTAGGTAATGTGTTGGCTTATTAGATATGAGGCCTTGTTTCAAATCTCAAATCAAACATCTCCAAATAAATGATATAAAAAAATAATATTTCTCACGGCGACTTCCTCTCAGCAGATTTCACCTTGAGAGTCAAATAAACTTGCCTTGCAAAAGTTTCCCAAAAATCTGTCGTTCAGAGTCGACTTTAAACTGTAGGTTCCGCCACTTATGGATAAAATTAACACACACACAACATAAGGTGGTATAAGGAGCTAGGTCCAAATCCTGTCTAATGGGTTGCAATGACCAGTTATGTATGTACAGGATGCTCTTGGATCTCATGTGAATTGGTGTCGCCACAATTTCAGCAATATCCATTGCCGATGATGTTTTTTCGATGAAAATAGAAGTCAGTGACCAACTGATCCAGAATCCCACGTCATTTCCTGTGGTCAACCATAGTAAATCGCACTGAATTAATGACAACTAACTTGGCAGAAGTCGCCGTAGTCTAGTAGGTAGTGTGTTGGCTTATTAGACGTAAGGCCACGGTTCAAACCCCAGGTCAGACATAAAAACGAAAATATGAAAAAAATATTCTTCGGTGATTTCCTCTCAGCAGATTTCTGGCAAAAACCTGAGAAAGAAAATTGCCATGAAAAGTTTCTCAAAAATCTGTCGTTCGGAGTCGACCTTAAACTGTAGGTCCCGACACTCATGTATAAAATTAACACACACAACATAAGTGGCGTGAGAAGCTAAGTTTTGATCCTGACTGAAGGGTTGTAATGACCATTTATGTATGTATGTATGTAACTTGACATAACTAGCTTCAACAAAATTGCCGTTTTCAACTGTCAAACTTCGGAAGACTCATGCAGCTACCAGTTTAACCGGGTAGGATTTTGACCTCAGAGATTCGAACGTTACTAAACCGAATACTAAAGGAACGTATACAGTGTAGCGCTCACTTCAGGTGTCAGAAGATAGTGTATGTTCGCATGGCAAGGTCACCATTCTGTAAAGGTTAAGTGAGTACAATTTTTTCATTTGTTCAAGAATACAAACCGACTTGAAATGATTTTCTTTCAGTGTTTTAGGTGTTTTACGATCTTTCGAAATGTAAAATAATTTTTGGATTAAAATTAAATAAAACTTCCATTCATTAAAACCTTACATCGGGAGAATGTTTTTTAAACTCGTAAAATTTTTTATCATTTTAAGTTTGTTCTCGGCGACAAGTCAGGTAAAATCCTGTTTCATTCTAACACTTAAAAGAAAACTAAACATTTCCATGTCTTCCATGTTGTTCCACAACTTAGAGTGCCAAACGACGTTTTAGCATGGAGTTCTATAATTACACCTGCCAAGCATTTGGCAAACGTCTGAAGCTGTTCGATTGCAGTTTTCTAAAGATTAACAACGAAAATTATCTCTTCAACCACAAGGTGAAATTCTATAGGGATTTGGGTGAAGAATTTAAAGTACGTGTATGGCTCGATGCTAAAACACAATTTTCACCAAAATATTTTCGTGGTATCGATGCAAAATTTGAGGCGTGCTCTTTTTCACAACGGCCATCTGAATTCCAATTGCTGAGGTCCATGTTTAAAGAATTGAAAAAAATCACAAATTTTCCCCATCAATGTCCTTTCAAGAGTGTAAGTCTAGTCGAACCTGAAGTCTGATGTTTGAAGTTTGAGTTGTTAATTTGAAATTTCGTTTGAATTTTAGGATCATGTGTAACAAATCGATATTTCTCCTTTACCAGCGAATTTGTACCAGCCTATGCACCGGCATGTAATTTTATTTTTGGTGTGGATTACTATGATTCTTACAATTTATTTGGCAGCCTAAAAATTATGGGCTCTTTAAGTAATTGAATGCCGTATTAAAGGCCTTTTTTATAAAATATTGTTACGCTTTTATCTTTTTAAAAACGTTTAAAATATGAGTTTGTTATTGCAAACAAAATAAAAACAAATCTCTCTTTAGATTTTAATTAAAATGCTTCATTATTCACACACTTCTGTGTGCCACCGTTTACAACTTGACGAATACAACAATAATTGCTTGTTCGCTATTCTTCTTTGCTTACAACGCAGATCTTTTCAACGGGTATCTTCAAACCCCGACTGTTCTTTTCCTACGCAACGCGTCTTCACACAAGACGGACTCCATTCTTACTACTCGTTGACTGCTTTGTATTGCCTTTTTATATGTCCACATAATCCGTCTGATGAATGTTCTTGAAATGGAATATTTGTATGTTCGCCTTCTCGAGCGCTCTATTGCGACTTCATTGTTGTTTGTGTATTTTGTTCACGTTGCTTGTTGTTGCGTTCTCGCTTACTTGTCTATCCCCTTTTCTTTCATACCGATGTTGTTAGTTTACTTGTAACAAGTTCGTTGTATTTGTTTGTGTAGCGTTTGTTTATCGTTTTAATGTTAAACGATGGTACACTGGTTCCATTTTCGTAACAATATTTGAATTGCTAACGAAATAAAACCGACGCAACAGAAAAAAACTAACCTTTCAGCTTACCAGAAAACATCCGGTGTTATCGCAACGCAATTTTATAAAGGGTCCGCCAAATAACTTTTTTTTTGAAAATGCTTAAAAAAACTACTGAATATTTTCTCAAATTTCTTTTTTTATTTGAAAGTACAATCCTTCCGGTTAATAATGGAAAATAATTTCATTCAAATGGCTGCCTCGGCTGGCCATGCCCGGAGAAAATAACATGCCAGCGTGCCAAACTATTAAATTGTATTGCGACAATACCGGATGTTGGCTAGAAAGCGTGCCAAACTAATGGGTCCGCCATCTAACGTTTTTTTTCACGAAGTGCTTATTTCGTGAATGGTAACACTTAGCTCATGTCTGATTTGAGAGATAATTAGTTTTATCTTTCCGCTGAACGAATATGATTGTGTATACGCTTGAACAACGCTGTAAAATATTGCGACATTACTTTGAAAATCGTGGTAATGTTGCAGAATGTGTGCGAAAATTGCGTACGGATTTTGGAAGAAGAGAAGCACCGTCAGCTCCGTATGTTCGTTATATTGTGAAAAAATTGAAAGAAACTGGCATCCTCAGCAATAAACCAAAGCGCGAAAAGCCAAAAACTGTGCTTACACCCGAGAATATTGCTGCTGTGGCAGAAAGTGTGCGTGAAGCGCCATCAATATCAATTCACCGTCGTTCTCAACAATTGAACATTTCGGAGACATCATTGAGATGAATTTTGCATAAAGGTCTTGGTATGACGCCATACAAAGTCCAATTGGTTCAGGAGTTGAAACCAATTGACCAATGCGTTTTCGCTTCGCTAAGTGTGATTGCGATCGACTTACAGAAGATGCCGATTTTGGCAAAAGAAATTATCTTTTCAGATGAAGCTCATTTTAATCTTGTCGGGTATGTAAACAAGCATAATTGTCGCATTTGGGGCACAGAAAACCCGCACGGACACATTGAAAAGCCGACGCACCCAAAAGGAGTCAGTGTTTGGTGCGGATTTTGGTCCAGAGGCATAATTGGGCCATTTTTCTTCGAAAATGTGGAAGGAGTGGTCGTTACAGTCAATGGAGATATTTATCGGGCCATGTTGAACGAATTTTTGTTCACAAAAATTGAATAGGAGGATTTTGGCAACATTTGGTTTATAAATGCCACAGCCGAAGCTACACTCGATGTTTTGCGCCCTGTTTTTGAAGATCGCATTATCAGCCGCAGAGCTGATATCGTTTGGACACCTCGGAGTTGCGATTTGACACCGTTGGACTATTATTTGTAGGGTGCCGTCAAAGATAAGTGTTACGCCGATAAGCCAGAGGCAATTGATGCTTTAAAGGACAAATTATCGTGAAGCCATTGGTGAAATACAGCTGCACACAATCGATAATGTGCTTAAAAATTGGACCGATCGTGTAGGCTACTGCATGACCATTTGAATGAAATTGTTTTCCATTATTAACAGGAAGGATTGTACTTTCAAATAAAAAAAGAAATTTGAGAAAATATTCAGTAGTTTGTTTTTAAAGCATTTAAAAAAAAATAGTTATTTGGCGGACCCTTTACATTTTCAATTTTTAATGCAACAACATATCAACATATTGCTGGTGAATGTGCAAATATCACATTCAATGCGTAGTTTTACTACCTCTATCGAGACGACTGGTATATTAATAATTATACCTACAATAGTAGAAACAGCTAAGGTTCTGACAAAAGGGTTGTAATGATCAACTATTTATGTATGTATGTATGTTGACCGTTTCATTTCTCTAAAAAAAAACTGAAACACTTGATACTTTGAAAATTTTGTTTTTGGTAAGCCCTGTCCAAATAGTTTTAATTGTTATATTCATTGCATATGCCTTCGTCTATAATTAATTAAATTTATCACAAAAACTATCGTATGTTTTCATGTTTATTTCTTTTAAAAATAATTAAAAAAAAGAAAAATAAAATAAAATGCCTTTTGAACACAATAAAATCACGTTTTCCATTAAAATTGTGATGAATTTTTAAAACGAAATTTAACAGAATATTTGTACATATATGTGTAAACATATCGATACAATAAACAAAATTTTTATTATTTAAGAAATGTATATATTTTTTTTACAGAATTTTTTAAAATTGTTTTGTTGTCAGGAAATCAATCAATATAGTGTGGAGGTATGAGTTTATATTCAAAAATAATTAATACGTGCCAAATCAGCTACATTTTATTTGCCTAAAATAGGCATATTCATGTACCACTACTACCCAATGCAGAATAATGGACAATAGAAACAAGAATATTATTGACAGCATAACAGCAGTTAAGTGGAAGAAGAAAGTGGAGCATTAAATACGAAATTTACTAAAGACCCGTAAAGAATATGTTTTCTATCTTGATACTGATCCTGTTGAATGGCTTTCTCTGCAAAGCTCTGAAGATTGCAATGGTATAATTGCGAAAAAAAAGAGAGCATATTTTATGAGTCATTGAGAAAGGCACAGGTCAAAACATCACAATAGCAGGATATTAGATTACGAGTCCGACAATTAGAAGCGAACAATAATAATAAGAGAAGACTCAAACTAAATATTTCCAAGACGTAGCATAAAGACTACAACAGCAAACCATTCAATTTTCGCACTACTATTCTATATTCGAAAAGGATAATGTGTGAATCATTATCGTAATCAGAATTCTGTTCTTGTGCGACTTTAAACAGCTGCAGTATTAATACGAGTTTTTGTCTCAATACGCTTTCTTTGAAGCAGTTATACTCATTATAACCTACAGCGGTTTTCTGAGCAAGGCTTGTAAGTATTTTCTTGGCTTATTAGATGAGAGTACGTGGATTAAACCACAGCTCTCACACATCTTGAAAGAAATTAAATATGGAATATTTCGCCGATTTACTTTTGAACAACATTTGAATCCGTTTTCGATCCTGATTTTATGACAATAGTTTACATCTCAACAATGAAGAAGTGGATTGAAGTTTAAACGCTATTGAATATGGCTTAGAAAAGTGCATCGATCTAGAAGATTAACAGCAACCTTCTTTTCTTCTCACACTGCGGTCTATTATATGGTGCCTTATAAATTTCTGAATACAACATTCGATTTAAGTATTCTGACTAGGAAATTTTGATCTGAGGAACCGACACCCTTGAAGTTTACACTGATGGAGCAAAGATAAATTATAGGATTGACTGTGGTATTATTATGGGTTCTGATTTTAATAAAATTTTGATGTTATAGGCTGCCTGATCACTGCAGTGTTTTCCAAGCAGAGGTCATGGCAATTTTGAAAGCAGAACAATGCTTGCTGAGTGGCAGAATTTTCCTACAACATTCCTTGATTTACTCGGATGACCAGGCTACGATTAAGTGCCTAACAAATGTAGTTTTAATGTCCATCGTTGTCCATGAATGCCGCGGATTTTTTGGAGAATTTTCGGATCATTTAAAGGTAACTTTATATGGGTTCCGGGACATAGGGATATAGTTGGAAATTGCATTGCTGATGGCAAACTCCGACATGTTACAGGGCATATGTATTCCCATTGCTTCAACTCGTTTTACGGGAAGGCTCAATCTCGTTGGCAGCAGGGAGGTACGTACAATATTGCCGTACTCTGCTGGATACTTATAGTAAGAAGAGAAGACTGCATAAATCGCATGTCTATCTATCGCACAATGGCTATACTCACGAGCCACTGTCCCTTTGGTAGGCATGCCGAAAGACTTGGCGTTCAGACAAATGACTTCAGCGGGAGACTGCCTCTAATATATCAGTGTACTGCTCATCTTATGCAGAGATGGAGGTTTCTGGCCCTCTTATTTTCTGAGATTGTTGAACTAGTTCTTCTGTACAAAAATTGCTGCAATACATACATACATACATAATTGCTCATTACAATCCTTTAGTCAGGGTTACGACGTAGTTTCTCACACCACTTATGTTGTGTGCGTTAATTTTTAGACATGAGTGGTGGGACATACAGTTTGAAGACGACCCCGAAAGACAGATTTCTGAGAAACTTTTGATGGCAATTTTATTTACTCTGGGAGTTTTTGCCATTAACCTGCTGAGAGGAAGTCGTCCAAGAAATATTTTATTCATGTTTCGTTTAGTTGGAGATGCCTAACCTGGGGTTAGAACCGAGGCCTCACGTCTAATAAGCTAACACACTACCTACTAGACCTGCAATAGCAAGATTTGCTTTGAACTCGGGATGGTTTCCTTCAGGGAATGGTTGACCACCGTGAAGAATTAATTGCGGCATCGCAATGGGTCCTGCAGCTAATTTCTTATCACCATCGTACTATGAAATGTCAATATAAAGTTTCTTTTATGGGACATCAATTAAATTGTTTGCGTAGTTTTAATAGTTGTTTTTAAATTTTTATTTTTCCCATTTGGTTTTATCGAAATTTAATTAAAAAATAATTTTTAATATTCTCAATGCAATTTTAATTGCAAAATACACGTAGTATTTATGTTCCATTGCTGCCATGTTATTGGTTTACTGTGGTATTTTTTTGCTGCTTTTTTTCCCTCTAATATTTCTAAACTATTGTTGACTTTCTAAATGTGTTGTTAAAATTGTTGTTATTGTTGTAATTCTTATTGGTAATATCAATATTAAATGCTGAGTCTGTTTGTTATAATTTTGCACTGTTGTCCGCTTTTATTTTTCACAGTTATATTTTAAATGCGCTATTATTGCTGTTATTGTAATAGTTGTTATTATTATTATTGTTACAACAGTTGTATTTTGGTGTTAAACCACTGCTGTTGGCAATTTACCCACATTTACTACATCGGTTTTTAACAAATACAATTACAATAATACTTCACATACAGTGAAAGTCAGTGAAAATCGTACGTGGACGTAGTTTTAGCTTGTGTAGTAAAGAAAAACAAAATAAGCGTCAATAAGACATGATGGGGAAAAATATTTCGATTTTTTTCGGTATAATTCGTCAGTAATGTAAATACCACGGCTATTCTACGCCAATTGGTTAAGTACTAAGTAATTCAATTCGGAATAGTAAAGACTAGCTGTACGATTTTTCGTGACGTTAACTTTGGTATGTTTTTTTTAGTATTTTTCTAGTCAAACAGGTAGTGTGTTGGCGTATTAGACATCAGGCCTCGGTTGAAACCCTAAATCAGACATTTCTAACAAAGCAAAATATTTCTTCAGCGACTTCCTCTCTGCAGATTTCTGACAAAAACTCTAAGGGCCATTATTACAACTTCCCATTAAAGTTGGGTTTAGTTAAAGATAACTTTAGATAAAGTGAACTTTAAAGTCGCCTTTAACTTCTTTTCGTTATCACAAACTACAGATAAATAAAGTTAACTTTTTCAAAAATATGGCAGTCCGGAGCAATGTCGATAACACTGCTCAATTAAACAAGTTTTTTTAAACGCAGTGGCAACGACGGGCTTAGTTTTTTTGTTGTATATGACCAATTATGTATGTATGTATGTATTGATACCAGGAACCTACTTCCTTCGAACTTGAGCATTTGTGTGGACAGTCAAACAGCAATCTAAGCGTTGGGATCCCAACTCATCAAGTCAATGGACGTCAGTAGTTGTATAGATTTTCTGCACTGCGTACGTTGACTTAACACCCACCTCTATTGGTTTCCGGGTCACAGTGGCATAGAGAAAAAAAGAAGACTGATGACCTAACACGGAAGGGATCGGATATGTTTGTGGAGGAGCCCATAGAGGAAAATATTTTATCAAATTAGAAAAAGTTGCATGAATTTAACAAACCATAGGTGATCCATGTTACTTGGTTGCCGAATTTCAAAACTAAAAACTTTAAAACTTAAAAACTTTAAAAACTAAAAAATTACTTGAGTTCGATAGGAGAACGCTTTGCACTTTGAGAGGAATTCTAACAGGGCACTAAGTTTTTGGCAGTTTCACTGACAAGCTCGGTCTGCCTCACCACGATTACTGCAGAAACTGCTAGGATGTGGAAGAAACGGAATCGGTATAACACCTTTTATGTGGGTGTTCTGCACTTCAAAACAGACGTCATCGGTTTTTGGGTGACAGAATGCTTGAAAATCTGGGTATGGAGGCGAACACGCCACTAAGTGAACTGACCGGTTTCATTCGGAGCTCGAGGTATATCATGACATGGGGGCTTACCTCACACTGGATAACACAATGGGTAAGCGAGTAAACTTACTCGCTAATTTAGCCTACTGACCTTTGCTGTACGATTTTCATTGGCATTCACTGTATATTTTTATATTATTTTACTAAAAGTGCCATTTGCTGTTGCATACTAAGTATCTGGCATTGTCCACTTTGTTTGTGGTACACAAGTTGTATTGGCTTTATTCTCTCTATTATGCAGACATATCGCACACTAACACGCTCACGCACTTATACAGTGGCATAAATATGAAAATAATTATTATTTTTGGTGTTGTTCTCATTTTTGTTGTTTTTATTGTTTTTCTATGATAATTGAAAATTGTGTAAAATTTTGTAAACAAAAGTTTGATTGTTTAAACAATTCCAACTCTTTTATAAGCAAAGTTTGCATCTGTTAAGCAGAGTAAATGCAGAGAGAATTATTTTTTTTATTATTACAGTTACAAAGTAACATACAAAAGTAGATGTATGTGTATGAGTAAGGTGTTTATAGGCTTGTTTATGATAGGCTTGAACAAAATGTAAAACATGCATACAAGTTATGTTCGTAATAATGAAACTGAAAAGAGTTCAGGCAAAAATAAAAGGAAAACAAAAATTTAAAATAATTTAAAGGACCTAAAAGCATGGAGAGGCGGAGATCGAAGTACTGGAAGATTTCATCATAGAGAAGGACTTAGTGGTCGTAGACCAGTAGGTAGTGTGTTCGCTTATTACAAGTGAGGCCTCGGATCAAACCCCAGGTCAGACATCTACAATAAATCAAAATTAAAAAACTCTGAGATTGAAATAAAAATTGCCATGAAACGGTTTCTCAAAATTCTGATATTCGGAATCAACCTGAAGCTGTAAGTCCCGTCATAAAATTAACACACATAACATAAGTGGTATAAGAAACTAGGTCGTAATGCTGACTGAAGGGTTGTAATGGCTAATTATATATGTATGTATTTTTTTGTCTTAGGTCGGAGGCGGGAACCTTTGAAAGACACTTTTGTTCCAACAAAAAAGTGCACGATTCACCAACACTGGTGCCAACGTACAAATGGTCGTTCCTCCAATATTCGGAGTTCCAGCATAACTTTAGCCATTCTCTGGCTGTATTGGCTCCATACAATCCTTGAATTCAACACATCCTCTGGTTTGGTCCAAAACTCGTTTCTCCAGGCCAGATTTAGATGTTAGAATAGGCTCCGCATCTTCCTCCTCATCTACACAGTTTGGACGTATCATGTCCAAATCTGTGGAGGTACTTCCTGAAGTATCCAGTTAGGAACTGGGTCACGTAGTAGTTCAGCTCGAAATGTTTGTTCTCCATCCAAGGGGTTACATCAGGGACAAGGCGAAATGTCCACCTTCCCTTTAAACTGCTCTCCCATCGCGACTGCCATTTGTGCATTGAAGTCCTTCGTTCCTACGCTTTTATAGCTGCTGTCTGTCCTGGATACTCGAGACGGCGAAAGTATATCCGCCTCATCTCATCCACCAATATGTCTATCGGTATTGTGTTTGCCAATACCAGTACCGCTTCATCAGCCACTGTAATGAAGCCACTTATTTGTCTAATCGCGCTTAGATGATACACCGAGTACAGTTTCCTCGTTGTCGTCCCCACGGAGAGTGCCTCCGACCATATTTGGCAAGCATATAACATTATCGACGTTACAACCCCCGATATTATTCTCCTCTTAAATGGATTTGGTCCTCCAATATTTGGCATCATACTCATCAGTACTTCCTGGGTTACAGTTGCCTTTTCGCAGCTGAATTTCACGTGCTATTTGAAGTTCAACCTGTCGTCGATACTCGCTCCCAAGTATTTTATGGCTCTCTTCGATTCGATCTTAGTGCCTCCAACGGTCACTTCCATCTTCTCCACTATTTTCCTGCCGCTTATTAAGACGGCCTCCGTTTAGTTTACAAACGTGTAACAAATTTTTGACAGCAAATGTCAATCCTGCCTCATCAAGCCATGCTGCAAAATAATATTCCTCAATAGAGGTCCAAGTACAGACCCCTGTGGGACGCCCCCATCCATTAAGTATATTACCCTTCTGCCCTGAAAGTAATCGTTAAGAATCTCCACAAAGTATGTATGTATGTATGTATGTATGCATGTGTGTATATATGTATGAAGGACTCGAGCGTTGGTGGAGACCATATTTCTTTATGATGTTTAACTTACGGTGTGTGAATATCTTTGTCGTTATATGCTACTTTGGCAGTGTGAACAAATTAGTTGTCTTGAACACCAAAGCACACTGCTCCACTGCAACTTAAACATAGTTTGCATACCGACCTTCTATTATATTCACTGCCTAGTGACAGTGACTCTTTATG
Source organism: Sarcophaga subvicina (assembly GCA_936449025.2). Classification (NCBI taxonomy): domain Eukaryota; kingdom Metazoa; phylum Arthropoda; class Insecta; order Diptera; family Sarcophagidae; genus Sarcophaga; species Sarcophaga subvicina. The sequence goes on from OW388084.2 coordinate 81,414,367, forward strand.
CTGTAAACTAATGGCCAAACCTGCTCTGTTGACATGCTGATATCCTATCCTACATATAATACACATCCAGTGGGAAAAGGTGGTGTATTTCGGGCGCATATATAGCCATACTGAATGCTATGCTGTGCTGAGTGGTAAGATTGTCAAACTGCAATAAGTTCCCTTGAACAAATCATTTCAGTATCTGTCACCGTCCCTAAATGTCAAAGTTTTGTTAAAGACATTTCGGATCATTGGAAGATAACTTTTGAGATGCTTTCCACAACAGAACGTGCAATATCCGAAATGTAGATGGTTCGGTCAATATAAAAAATTATATTTTCCGATCGGTTTAAAACTGGGGCCCAGTGAGTGCGTGTATTAGGCTCCACTTGAGCGATGTGGCAAAGAATACGACTAATTTTCTGTTTGAATTGAATCAAATGGATATCCATTGCACTATTACGGCCCATGAAGGCTATCACTACATATGAAATCACGCCTGTGAACTCGTCATAATTTAAGTGTGAAGGAAAACATGAGAAAAATATTATTTTACTTGTGGGACATTTGCAACTGAACTCTTCTAAATAAAGATCACCGCAATAGCAAGATTTTGGAATAGTTTTCAATAAGAAAATCTCTGGGTTGGATGTTGGCTTGTAGTACCTGTCCTGTAAGACCTTATCCTTTTGCGAATGCATGGGCTTATAGGCGCTCAGGCACTAAAGATAATCTAGATGCTGGTGTGCTGGCAAAATCCGAATTTAAAATGCTTTCTTTGGATGTAATCTGATCAATGTTCCACTAATTCTGCTTCACATTAAGTTGATTAGCGGTGAGCACACCACCACGTTTCATTTGGCCCGGAGAACGTAATTGTTTTGTGCTGTGACTATAAATTCATGCTTATTTTGATCACGAAAATTGTCAGAAGTGGATGCCGAATTGGAAAAGCTATGCTAAACAATCCCACAGTAAATTTGTGGGCGTACTAGCATGTAAAGATGATCACCAATTGCAAGTTATTCTCATCAAAGTTATATGGAACTAAGAAAGTATGGCTTCAGACAGAATATCTATGGCTTCGGACAGGAAACTATGGCTTCAGGTAGAATAAAAAACTTAATAGTTACTTAATTAACTTAACTTAACTTAATTCGTTAAGCGACTGGAAACTCCATTGCGTTTTGAATGTCTGATGAACTTTAGAGCTTGTGGTCTAAGCCAGGGAATTTGAACTGTGGTTTTAGAAATATATCTGTTATCAAAAGAATGGTTAAGCACATGCTTTTCTCAAGTAAAAGTCGTTTGCAACTTCAGAATCACCACCTTTTATGCAATAGAGACTGTGGTTGCGTTTAAAGTAATTCTTTTCCAAGACATTGAGGATGTGCCGGATACACAGATGGTTGGTGGACGATTGCTTAAAGATGTTGGAAGCATCTAATAATACAAGGTATACACACATACATAATTGGTCATTACAACCCTTCAGTCAGGATTACGACCCAGTTTCTCACACAACTTATGTTGTGTATGTTAATTTTATGCATAAGTGGCGAGATTTACAGTTTAAAGTCGACTCCGAACGACAGATTTTTGAGAACCTTTTCATGGCAATTTTATTTACTCCCAGAGTTCTTGCCAGAAATCTGCTGAGAGGAAGTCGCCGAAGAAATATTTTTTCATATTTTCGTTTTGATGTCTAACTTGGGGTTTGAACCGTGGCCTTACGTCTAAAAAGCCAATACACTACCTACTAGACTACGGTTACTACAAGGTATATGATGCCCTACATTAATATTTTCAAATACTGCATCATCATGTACAATATTACGTTGCATTTCCTCTAACAGATTACAACTTAACTGGATGCATAAAATTCGACTTTGTGGCAACAAAAACGAAAAAAAAAAATTTAATTGCGTTTTAGATCTTCCACTTCATTTCAACAAACTTCATGGCTGTTTTGTAAATGTTGGTAGTAAGTACTCTCTGTAGGTAAATATGTATGTAAACAAGTCAAAAACTTTTTATTGACACTTTTAGTTTCCATTAAAAGCTGTTTTTATTTACAAACATGACGTCTTTTTCTTTTATTTCCTGTTTATCTTTTGATAAGCAAAACTAACTCCGCAGCTACATCAACTCAGAGTGCAAAACAAAAATCAAATCATTTTCCCACAGCAAATAATGGTGGAGCCACTTACCCTGTGACAGCAACAGTTAGTGGTAGTGTGTGTGAATATTTAAGTGTGCTGTTGGTGTGTCAATATTGATGCTCTAAATGCACTTCATCTTTTGCAGTGTTATCGTTTTTTTTTCATTTTCTTATAATCTACTTCCACTGAAATGATGTTACTTTGCCCTGAGTATTAAAAACATTTGTCAGACAATTCTATTCAAAAAAGGTTTGAGTCTTGGATAAGACTATCCGTTCAGAAATAGCTTCAGAATATTTACTAGCCACATGAACGAACATTGTAGGGCCAATGAACATTTGTACAGAATTTTTCGTGAAGAATGAATCACTAGAAAACAACCTCGAAACATGTGCAGCAGGAAATCCCCATAAAACGGAAAATTTCATTAGAGATCTCATTGCGGTTTTTACTGCCACACTTAAAAGTCTATATCAAGTGCAGTTGGGAGATGAACTACTTTTAATTCTTTTTGATTATTAGACTAATCGCCAGTAATCCTGATTATTTTTTGATTCTTGGGTGATCGTAATCAATTAGTAATTCGAAAAAAATTTTCATAGAATTATATAATCATTACAATTATTTTTAAAAAGTAATGTAATTGATTACTAATCGTAATCGAAATTTAACAGGTATGCTGTTATTCCTCTGTTTACACCCTTTGCATAAACAATTACAATTACTAGACCATTGTTCGACAGATCTTTGTAACGGAGATCTTTAAACCATTTGAAGAAGAACGTCCATGACTTCACATACATAATTGGTCATTACAAGCCTTCAGTCAGGATTACGACCTAGTTTCACACCACTTTATGTTGTGTGTGTGTGAGTGGCGGCACCTGCAGTTTAAAGTCGACTCCGAACGACAGATTTTTGAGAAACTTTTCATAGCAATTTTATTTTACTCTCAGAGTTTTTGCCAGAAATATGCTGAGGGCCAGTCGCCGAAGAAATACTTTTTGTTTTGATGTCTATCCTGGGGTTTGAACGCTGGCTTTTACGTCCAATAAGCCAACACACTACCTACTAGACTACTGCGAATTCATGACTTCGCCTTCTCGAAATCTCTATAAATGTAAATATCGTTGTTTGCATTTATTCTTGTAGTATTGTTTGTGTATTTTTGCTTACTAGTATACCATTTTCTTATACTGGTGTTTTGTTGGTATATTACGCAGTGCGATAATTTGTAAACAAGTTGTTCATTGTTTTATTTTTGTAGCTTTTGTTTATAATTTTACTGTTAAACGATTTAAAAGCAAAAAACCAGCATCTAAACTTTTTTTTATTTATTTTCATAACAATATGTATGTATTCCTATATACACTTTAGTTTTGATTCGTTCTACGTGGTTTTATATAAACTTGCTTTCGCCATATATGGCCCCGCGCTTCTTCTTCAATTATATTGCCAGATTGTAGTTTATACGGGCTTTCTTGAAGGTTGGTGTCTTTATTTCAATCATAATGAACTGCAGTTTTCAACAAATACCTTGAGCTTATTAAATGAACAATGAAAAGAAAATTTTATTACGCCAGACTGACAAATATTTTCATTTCCAATGGCAGAAGACTACACTTTTACTGTTTCAGACGATTTCTGACTTAGTAGTGGTAAGTAATAAAACTTGTTTTATGACAATAACAACAACTATAGAAATATTATTAGGAAATAAAGCCAATAATTTCTTTCAATAACACTATAATTATTATTATTCTGAGCTCGGTGACAGTAGGACCAGCATTGGTATCATCAATCTTGTTAACTTGAATAGAGAATCAAGTGATTATTATTGGGTAAGGGTATAGGTATATGGGGTGGTCATAACAAAATTACAACGACAACTATAAAACCTTTGCAATAAAATTTTTATTGTCCCTTACAATTTCCTTTACACTCTCTCCCTCTCTTTTTCTCTACCACTCATTTCTCATTTTACTGCCTCTTTTATATGCTTTTTCTCTTTGAAAATATATTTATGGTTTCCAATGCTTGATCACGTCTACAGTAAGCGTCAAAAGAAACTGTACATTAAATTACATAATATTTAATAAATTACCGTTATTTTTATTCTAAACTTTTTTCATTGCCATTTTTTAAAATTGAAACAAAAGAAAAAACAGCAATTATAAAAAATTTCGAAATTTTATCAAATTTTTTCGGGCACTCTCCTTAAGTGGTAAAAGTTGAGTTTGGTGATTGTTAGAATTTTATCCATATTATACAGTTTCTTTTGACGATCACTGTATCTAAATAGTTAAGGATGTCGATTGCTTTTGTAGTTTTTCAATATCCTTTTTAATTGAAGAGCAATTGCAAGGACAACTTCAAATTACATTGTTTACATTGCATCATTGCGGTTACATCCGGTCTAACACAAGATTTAGCAGATAGTAAGGTGGCCCGATCAAATCATATCATACCTCCAAGCTTAACTGTCCCCTGAACAGAACCAGCAATCCCTATAATTTTAAGCAATATTTCAAAACATGCATAAGCAATGAAAGATAATGTGACATTTTGCTATGCTATATACTCTTTTAGAAAAAAACCGTTCTAAGGTAGACATATGGGTTCAGTGCAGATGTATTAAGAAAGAGGGTATGTGATCTCACATATCTTTACTTAGGGTTACGACCTAGCTTCTCACAACAACCCATGTTGTAAGTGTTAATTTTATCTACAGCTACAGTTTAAAGTCGATTCCGAATAACAGATTTTTGATTTTTTCATGCTGAGAGAAAGTCGTCGAAGAAATATTTTTTTTTTAATTTCGTTTGTGTGTCCTGGGGTTTCAACCGAGGCCTCACATCTAATAAGTCAATGCACTATTTACTAGACTAAGGCGACCTCATCTTGTTTTTATTTTAAATTTAAATATAGAAAGTGCTTAGTAAAAGACCCTATAAATCCTGTGACTGAAGAGAATGAACTTGGAACTTGTGCGGAGTGAATGAAACTAAAAACGAAATAGCTGTGTACATTACATTTCCCTGTACGGCTTCCCTGCAGTTCAAGATTTTCCTGCAAGCATTCTGCATACCGTTACGGAGTACTCCTATCAATTTACTGTCTGTGAATAATCCCTGATTTTTTGCCTTTAGTTTCTGTTATGTTAATTCATCCAGGAGCCGAATATTAGTGTATATTTAGGTTATCTACTGTAATGTCCTTAAACTATGTAGGGATAGTCTATACAAAATCCCCCAATCCTGTTTGCTGGACTATATTCAGCAGCATAATGTTCTGTGTCGGTAAGACACTGCCTTGATAACTACTCAGGTGCTTATTAATTATATTTCCTCATCAGAGAATCTTCATATTTGGAACAAAAATTTTCACCGTTTACTGGCGACTGGTTACTATTTCTAGGGGATCCTTTTATAGTCTGATTCAAATACTTTCTCAGTTAATTACCTCAGATCCAATTAACTTGTGAAAAGTCTTCATCTACCTATATATATCCTGTCGCAGAGTATGGCATTCCAAATTCCGCTTCTCGCTCCACCAAAACAATGTGAGGAAATCAGGGGCGTGTAAACTTCCTCCTGGTAAGCTTATCTGGCTGCTCATTACTTTCAATTTTCACACGGTTTATTACTATTACTCCTGTCAATCTCATACATTGCTTTTATAAAGATAGTATTGATTGATAGTATAGATTGTTATTGATTGATAGTATTGATTGATTGATAGAACGTATTGCCGTCCCCCTTCACCTGTTCTTCCTTTTTCCGCTTCTCGAGAATAGTACCATTGTGGTCTTATTAGTGTTTACCAGGCGGCGAAGCTACACAGTAGTGGATAATCACTGATTGTGCTGACCCTTATTATATCCTTGTCTGCATATGACAACGCAGTTCGTTTGTATAGAACCTCTGTCATTCATTATAAATCCTATGATGCCCCTCTATATAGAGCCATAAATGGTGCTAAATTTGTCCATGTTTTATACTTTTGCTTACACTTGGTTAAAGTAGTTTCCTAAAATTTTATATTATTTTACTGTTTTGCATTTCATGGGGACATATGCCATATTTTTTTGCTACGGTTCACAATGTGGAATTTTGCCTGAAAACCTGGCCAAAATTAATAGAAGTGTTTTATGAGTTAATGGTATTTTTTAATAGTGTTAATGATAATTAGGACTAAGGATGAACCCAACTGATTTCTGTTCAAATCGGTCAGTGATTTCGCCTAGCCCCCATACAAATTCCCCTCGAAATTGCACTTATTTACACAGAATTATGGTAGTTATGGAACAATCATGATAAAATTCAGCATGGATCAGTTCTGTGTACTAAGAAATCGTGGTGAAAGTTTGGTGAATATCGGATAACATTTGACCCTGGTGCCCATATAAAGTCCCCTTAAGAAATTCACGTTTGCGCTTATAAATGGCTTAAAAACATGGGTATCGTGAAGAAATTCGGTATGAACGTGTATTTTGTAAATCTAAATCATATTACCAAATTTTGTTATGGTCGGTCCATAATTGGCCCTTGGTCCTAAATAGGGCCCCTTAAGAAAATATGTTTAGCAATTATAATTGGCTTAAAAATGTTATTACCTCGATGAAATTCGACATGAACATGCTTGATATGAATGTGAATCATTTATGATCACATTTTATTATGATCGGATCATAAGTGCTCCTAGGTACCACATACGGTATATTAAGAAATATTCGATATACATATGTAATTAAGTTTTTAAAGTTCTATGTTAATTAATATTTATTCATAACATCTTACATTATTTAATACTTAACTTAAAAATACTTAAAAATTGAAACTAACTACAATCGTTTAAATCGTTATCAATTTCATCATCAATGTGAGGAAGGAGTAATTTAATAATATCTGAATTCTTGAGCAATTTTTGTGTACTGCAGCTTATAAAAGGGTCACTGCTTAAAAGTAACCTATTCAGGACATCTCGATTGATATCGCTTCTACTGAATTTCCTCGCATAATTCGTACGCCATACGTGTAATAAACACTGCGTCTGATTTTTTAAATTTTTCAAAAAAAGTAAAATTTTCAAAAATCGCCTAAAATAATTGCGCAAATTTGCGCAAACTTTTTTTGTTCCTGAATGTAGAGAGTTCATATTTTCTTGTGGTATATAACATTAAACTACTAAAAACTACTTTCAGCTTTAAAATCTTTATCTTTTTTCGGGTAGGGTAAAAAAATGTGAAATTTTTATTATTTTTAAATTTTGAACGAATAATTTTAACATTAATATATGAGATATATATATAAAAAAAAACTGAAAGTAGCAGTTGCTCACATCTTTCAAATAAAAAAATTATTATAAAACCTCTATTCGTTTAGCCGCAAAGAAATATCATATAAACCTATTAAAATTTCAAAAACACACCAAAAACGCATTTAATTTTCTTCACTTTCGTGATTTTGACATCGTCTCAAATCTACAAATCTCAACTTAAAGTCCTGAAAATTCACTATATAATGCAAAATTCTGTTGGTTATAGAACTGCATACTCAGTTTCTTAAATTTCTTTAAATTCGTTTTTGCCTTTTTGGCCAGCTTTTCAGGGTAAATGCCACATAGTGCGGTTTTGAAATAATTAAAATTATCTTTTTTTACAATAGAATTAAAAAAACAACAACAACAATAATGAATATGTCTCTGCTGATTATGTTATAATTGTATTGAAGCCCCCTTTTATTTCTCAAATTCACTTTCGTTTATTTTTAATCCCAAATCACAGAGGCAAACAGAAAAACACAACAGAAAAAGAAAAACATAAAAACAATTTTATGAATATTTAAATTTATTATTTAGATAATAAAAGTGAAAAAAAAGAAAAAAAAGAATCAAATCAAATTTCGTAAATTAAATACACAAAAGGTGTCAATTTATTCAATTGATTTTTATGCAAATTTCAACAAAAAGCCAAATTTTTTTTATTTTTTTTTATTTTTTAAATAAGAAAACAGTATAGAATATAAAATAAATTTTAAATCAACTTTTTCTCCGTTTTTTCTACAATGAAATTTATTATCAACCCTTCTTCAATTTGGTTTTAAATTTCAATTAAATGGGAATTTTTGATCGACTTTTTTGTATACCTTCCATGTCTCTTATTATTTTGACAGATTTTAATGCATTTCCATTAACGACTTTGTTTTCAATTTTAATTTATGCCATTATTATTGTTGTTATTATTTATGTATTCTTTAACTTTAATTACAAACAATTGTAGAAAAAAGAATCTGCAGGAAAAACGATTAACACCGACTGTACAATACCGTATGCAAGTATTTAATCGCTTGCATTGTACTCACCTCTGGGATAATTATAGTAGTTAGGGTTGAGGAGAAATATCATAAGAATTTTACTTCAAACTGCAGTAATATCCATTTTGTTTTCGTTTTTCGGTTCGAAACCTTACTAACTTAACCGTATATTGAGCTTTGCATCAAAAATGATACATTTCAATTTTTGAGAGTATATAACTTTTATTCAGAAAAAGTTACATGCGTGATATTTTTTTAATTCGTTAATATTGTTATCGCCTTTATTTTAAACTAAAAAATTCAAATAGGACTTAAAAAATTCAAAAACTTCATAATTCTGGCTTATGTATCATTTTTGATACATACGACTCTCCTTGGAATTCTTTGGTATTGAGTTTGAAATTTTTTGGTATTTGAGAAGGAATTGAAAGTTAAGTGTTGGATGAAAATGAGGAGGTTGAATTACCTGTTCTTGATATTGAATGAAGTCGCCGTGGTCTAGAAGGTAGTGTGAGGCCTCGGTTCAAACCCCAGGTCAGACATCAAAACGAAAACATGAAAAAATGTTTCTTCGGCGACTTCCTCTCACCAGATTTCTGAGAACAAATAGAATTGTCATGAAAAGTTTCTCAAAAATCTGTCGTCCGGAATCGACTTTAAACTGTAGGTCCCGCCACTCATGTATAAAATTAACACACACAGCATCAGTGGTGTGAGAAGTTAGGTTGTAATCCCAACTAAAAGGTTGTCATGACCAATTATTTATGTATGTACGTATGTGATATTGATTGAGTAGTCGTAGTCTAGTATGTAGCGTGTTAGCATATTATACTTCAGACAATGGTTCAAACCTCAGTTCAGACATTTGCAGTTTATAACGAAAGGTTGTAATGACCAATTATATATGGGGAAGGAAAAATATTATCAATTTTCACGCAGATTGCTAGCAGCTGTTTCCTGAAATGTTGTAGAGTCTTTCTTGCTGCTCTTCTCATATTTATCTTACGCGACAGACAAACATTAGAAAAAAAGTATTTCGCCCTCTGTTTTATTTCATAGATATTACATACATACATACATACATAATTGGTCATTACAACCCTTCAGTCAGGATTACGACCTAGTTTCTCACACCACTTATGTTGTGTGTGTTAACTTTATACATGAGTGGTTGGACCTACAGTTTAAAGACAGATTTTTTGAGAAACTTTTCATTGGCAATTTTATTTACTCTCAGAGTTTTTGCCAGAAATTTTTTTATTTTATTTTGATGTCTGGCCTGGGGCTCGAACCCTGGCTTTTCGTCTAATAAGCCAACACACTACCTACTAGACCACGGCGACTTCAAGTTGTTACAGATGATAATATTTCGGTCAACTACGTACGTATGAGATAACGCTTTGATAATGTGCTACTCAGAAATGATGATAAATTTACACTTTTTACGGCTTTTCTACAAATGAGCTGAAAGTCTTTCAGCTTTTAATAATCCTAATAATTTTGTCGCTGTAGATGAGTAACTAATTAAATTTTATGGTCGTTATAAATTTCGTGGTTCACCGAAATCCAATTGGCAGTTTTAGATTCAAGTACATGCTACGTGCGTATTATCTACTTACAGACGTATTTGGGGAAACCTGTATCGTGGAAACCAGAGAACAATCAAAGAGAGAGCATTATTATTGACAAAATCGATGTTCTAATACAACGGAAAACTTTTTTACCTCACATGACGTTGACAACAAATATTTCTAATGAAATATAACAATTGTTTGTACCATCAGGTTTCAGCCAGCCCTCAACTGAGAGTGTTACCGATGCGAGTGACAATAGGCTGTACCATCTAAACAATTATAAACTTATAAATCGCCAGAAAACAAAGATGATAGATGTCAAATTATTATCATTTAGAAAAAAATAAAACCAAGCTGACATAAGGTGTTAGATTTTTATGTAAAAAACCATGCTACAATGTACATCATGTCAAAAATGTTGACGTAAATTCAATAAAAGTGATAATAAAATGATAGAATATAAAATAGTTTCAATTAAATGAATTGAAATAAATCACAATATTAAAATTTCTTAACAAACTGTATCAATAATCGTGACAATTCTATGTACTACAAGTATGTATCAAAAGTAATATAAGCTTGAATTATGAAGTTTTGAAGGCTCGATCTACGGTTAAGATGTTTCAAAGTGAAGTGCGTTGGGTGCATTAAATTTGCTTAAGTGCTGCATTTTACGACAAATGAAAAAGTAGGGAAATTTTACGGAAAATCATTTAACGAGCGTCGAATAAGAAATTTTATATTGAAAATTTTATTTCTTACAAAAATTCTAAAGAAAAGAGCACAAAAGTTAATAAAGAAAGAATAACCACAACAACTCAACAGTCAAGTTCTAGAAGTTGACAGAATTTAGAGAGGACGTATACGTTGGCATAAAAAGTCACTTGTATTGTACTCACACATCTAGGATAATTATGGTGGTCAGAACAGTGTACCAACACAATGTATGCACTGCCGAAAGTTTCACTCCTGTTAATGAACTGTGGCAGATAATCCGAATTTATCAATTCCATGGCATTCTCAGCAATTGGGCCTATATTACGATTTGCACCTTCATCCACATTGAGTCCAACCCCCAGAACAAATGATGATACTATCTAGTGTTAGTTTCAAGGACATTGTTGGGTATAAAAGGAGTATAAATGGCTTATAGCACAATATGAATAACGAATTGGTTTAAGTGTTAACCTTACGTGTGTTTCTTTTTTTTAAGATCAAAACCCTGGGGATGACCCCTACTCATGAAGTGCATTGTATTAGAAATTGGAAAATAGGTTGGTTATATGACAGAAAAAAGAGGGAGTGGTGTTTGTGGAGTTATTATATTAAAGGAAAAACCCTCTGCAGAACGATAGATATGCCTAGTGCGGCTAAAGAACGAATACTGTATGTAATGCATTGTGTGTTAAAAGGGCCTATCGGCCACAAACGAATGTGCTCTACATGGCAGGCGTGTATTGCATTACAATATGCAAAATTTGGTGACAACTGCCTTTATTTCCCGTAAGCACATTCTGTTAAATTGGTAGTAGAATAGCGAAACATAAGCCACATTGCAATGGTGTCATAATAAATCAATAGAGCTGGATAACCTACTTTCTTGGTCCTCTTTTCTACGTAGTCGACAAGACAAGGATATAAGTGGTGTAAATGGTAAGTCGCGTAGTCTAGTAGGTAGTGTGTTGATTCAACAGCCTGGACACACATCTCCAACAGAACGAAATATGAAAAAAATTTTCTTTGGCGACATCCAGTCTCAGCAGATTTCTGACAAAAACCCTGCGTAAATAAAAAATTGCCATGAAAACTTTCTCAAAAAATCTGTAGTTCAGTGTGAACTTTACACTGTAGATTCCACCGTTTGTGGATAAATTTAACACACATAACATAAGTGATGAGAGAAACTAGGTCGTAATCCAAACTGAGGGGTTGCAATGACAAATAAAGTAAATTAATTGGAAGGCTATCAGATGGAGTGAAGAATACCTTTGAAAATACCCTTGAAAATACGTCTTGAAAAACCCTCTCGAAAATATGCTGATTTTAGCGAATATCATATTGGGCATGAAAACCAGAACATCAGGAGTTTCTGACTCCCTAATATCGAGCCGTATTCGCCAAAAAGATTTAACCCTCAACATTAGAATTTTACAGAAGAAGGTTTTTTTTTAATAAAAGCAGTTTTAATAAAGCTATTCCTTTGAAATTTAGAATGTAAGTTTTGTAACAATGTAACGATTGTTTTGTGGGTTAAATTTTTTTCGCTGTCCTGCTGGCAACCTACCAGATAAAAAATGTGTGGGTTAACACAAAAATTTATTTTAAGGAAATGGCTTTCTGTTCTTGTTTGCTTAACTTTTTCGTTAAAATTAAATTAAATTTCACTCTTCAAATAAAAATATATAGGTACATACATACATACATACATACATAATTGGTCATTAAACTCATATAGGTACAGTTTGGAATAACAATTAAATAACACAAAACAAAAATAAAATAACAAAAATTAGTAAATAGCGTTCGATACAAATATTTATATGTATATTAGGAATATAGTATATACTAATTTAAAATATTATCTTCCTCATCGGTCTCAGGCAGCGCATCTTTAATCGATTTATCCTGTTTTAAATTTAATTATTCGCGTTGAAACTTTACGGGCATAGTTTTTTTATTACAAAGCGTTTTCAAATCCTTGTATTTAGCGGAGGAAATCTTTAAGATATCATCATATAACTTAGTAGGTGCCTTAGAAATGATTTCAGAGTTTCGTATGGGTCGTGGAATTGAATTTAGAACATAAAAAGTTAAAAGTTATATTTGGAGTATTTTTTTTTTGAACACCGCTTGTAAAAATTTCTTCCAGTCTTTAAAATCGCTGTTAATTAACTTGAAGTCGCCGTAGTCTAGTAGGTAGTGTGTTGGCTTATTAGACATAAAGCCAGGCCAGACATCAAAAGAAAATACAAAAAGTATTTCTTAGGCGACTTTCTTTCAGCAGGTTTCTGGCATAAACTCTGAGAGTAAATAAAATTGTCCTCACATGTTTGTCAAATATCTGTCGTTCGGAGTTGACTTTGAACTGTAGGTCCCACCACTCATGTATACAATGAACACACATAACAAAAGTGGTGTGAGGAACTAGGTCGTAATCCTGACTGAAGGGTTGTAATGACCAATTATGTGTTATGTATGTATGTTTATTAACTCAACACAATTATATTTTTTTGGGTTAGTTCTTGCGTTTGAGATTATAGTGTACCACTCACTTGGTGCCCAAATGGTACTACTCCGAATAAAGGATTCAATTGTACTACGAATCAAATCAACAGGCATCATGGTGTGTCCAGGCATCAAATATGTAATTTATATATAAGTTACAAAATTAGAATTTTCAAGAAAATAGGGTAATGCTGTGTAAGCATTGCTCTGTTTTGTTCTGTCCTGCACAGATATCACAATAAAGATGGATTATCGAATGAGTTTTTCTCTGATCGACTGGTTAAAAGTATTGGAAAACGGTAGTGCAAACCTCATTACACTCTCGTTTACCAAACTTTCTCTCCCCACAAAAAACAAAAGCCATCTGTCGTACCGCTTTCATAAAAATTTTCATTGTAGAATGAATATTTTCTAGAATAGAAAAAAGTCACACTTTTTCAATGTGTAGTACTTAAGGCCTTTTGCAAGTCGAAAGTTGTACATAAATAAGCTGGACTCTCTTTACATTGCTTTTGGTTCTCTAAAAATATTTCCTTGCATTTTTCTTTGACCTTCACGTGCATTTGGTACTCTTCTGATGATTCCAATTGCCTTTTGGATTCTGTGGCCAAGTTATTGTAATTTTCGAATACTACACATTTATCTTTTTTAGATAAATGGAAGCCTAAATTGAAACCGGTTCTAAAAATTTTACGGAATACTCCTAACGACAATTGACAATTTTCTTTATTAATTGTTTTCAAATGTTCAACATAAAGTTGATATAGGGTTTTTATGTTTCGAAATTCGAGAGGTAGATATAATTTTATTCCGACAGTAATGTAAAGGAACCTCTGGTAGCTGTTCAATAAAAGATTTGACGTAATATTTTTATGTGTAATGACGTCACATATCACATTTAATCTAACCTTATCTGATTTTAGTTGATAATGAAACAAGTTGAATGCAGACGAAATGCAGGAATAGGTAATGATTTCTTTATAACACCAAAACCCGCAATGTCTCTCTCTATATGTACATAATTGCAGTGTAACAATGCAACTCGAACAATAATTCGTAGTTGGCAGATATTGTTAAGAAGCGATTTTAAGAATTTATTTTCAATTTAATTTAATTTTTTAATTTTAATTTAAATTTTCAAAATATTCCTCTAAGATTTCTATTAATTTCTCTAATATTTTCTACTCATTTTTTGAAGCAAAGAAGAGACATTAATTATCAAATGTTTGTTATTATTTCTGCATTTGTTCCATTTATTTTGTGATGACACAAATATTTTTGCATTTTCATTAAATTGATTAAATCTGTACGTTGGTCATTTTGTTCGTGCAAACATCATTATTTGGCTCTACTTCTAGTGGCCCAAAACTTAAGGATGCGGAAGAGCATTTTCATTATATTTATGGACGTTTCAATTCAAAATAAAATATTCAAACCGAAAAAAAGAAAAATTAAATGAAACCCCAAAATTTCTGCTGTACTCAACATTATTTCAAAACATAGGATTCCTTTCCTTTCAGTGACTTCTCCTCTCTGTTTTTTTTAATATTTTCTATGAAATATTCGTAATTATGGTGGCACATTAAAATGACAAAATTCTATAACAGGACTCATGGCATTCTAAAAAAAGTATTAAAATGAAATGCAGCATATTTTTAGTTTCATTATACTTCCCTGAGAGAATGCAGGAACTGAACTGAGCTGGTATGGAATGAGGCGGCATGCCTAGAAACTGTGCCATTATAATATTTATTTAAATGCAACATTTGTTGTCCATATTTTAGGTGATAACAATTTCGTTTCTTTTTCATTTTCTCCATATTTTAGTTTTATTACAACAACAACAACAACAACAACAACAAAACGTACTTCACAACACTTGGACTTGGAGTGGGACTTGAGACAGTCAACTTACACAGTCATCCTCTATTTAGTTGCAGCAGGAGAAATATCATAAACATTTTCCTTCAAGCCCCAGTAATACCCTTACACTCGTGTCCACATTTAACATTAAAATTAAAATGGCCGAAACCATTTTGTTTTCGTTTTTTGGGTTAGAAATCATACTAACGTAAGACGTTTTAAAAGTGAAGTGCGGAGGGTGCATTAAATTTGCTTAAGTACTCTATTTTATGACAGAACATTTAACGAGAGTCGATTAAGAAATTTTAGTTTGAAAATTTTATTTCATTACAAAAATTCTGAAGAAAAGGGCACAAAAGATAATAAAAACATAATAACAACAACAACAACGCAACAGTCGAGATGTAGAAGTTGACAGAAATTTGCTTAAGTGCTGGCTGTATATTACTGCAAATAAAAAAGCACGGGAAATTTTAAGGAAAACTATTTAACGAGAATCGAATAAAAAATTTTAGATTGAAAATTTTATTTCAGCACATAAATTCTGAAATAAAGAGTACAAAAGTTTATAGAGAAAGAATAACCACAACAACTTTACAGTCAAGTTCTAGAAGTTGACAGAAATGTGCTGTATTTTATTGCAAATGCAAAAGTAGGGAAATTTTAAGGAAAACTATTTAACGAGAGTCGAATAAGGATTTCTATACCAAAATTTTTATTTCAAAACAAAAATTCTGAAATAAAGAGTACAAAAGTTACTAAAGAAAGAATAACGAAAACAACTCAACAGTCAAGTTCTAGAAGTTGACAGAACTTGGAGAGGACGTATATGTTGGAATAAAAAGTTTCTTGCATTGTACTTACACCCCTAGGATAATTACGGTAGTCAGGTCTGTGCATCATCACAATGTATGGACGGCGGAAAGTATTGCTCTTGTTAATGAAACTGTGGCGGATAATTCGAATTTCTCAATTATGTGGAGTATTCAGCAATTGAGCCTATTTTACGGTTTGCAACTCCATCCTCGTTGAGTCGAACTCCATGATCAAATAAAGCCAAGATTTCGATGCTGATTTTTCGTACAAAATTTTCTACCGCGATGAAGCTCATTTCTTATAGTACGGAACCTACTTTCATTTTTAGAATATGAAAAGCAATGAGAGCGGTTACGAACCGTAATGTATTTTCGGTAACCATTTGCATTACTTTTCCTATGCTATAAAAGAATGAACGTTCCGTGAACGTTTGGCTTTACATGGCGGTTACGTCAACGAGCAAAATTATCGCATAGGTTGCTTAGAAACTTAGAAATTATTGTAGAAAAGCCAATTACATCCAGAAAAAATTACTGTTTGGTGTACTTTATTGCTTGGAGATGTCATTTCTTTCTCGACTGTCTTTTTGCATTAGATGTACCACTTAGAATAATAACAGTAGGGTTCCAGATTTTGACAGAACTTGGACTATCCTTCACTTCCTATGCCAGTGCTCAGCTCTCACCTTGTTGAGGATGAGGTTCCTTACTACATATTTTCTGTTGCCTTTGACTGAGCTCCCCTGAAACAAACATTAAAGAAATTATTTTGGGAGTCCCGATAATTGCCTAAAGTGACTGTTTGATCCTTGTTTGAATATTAATGAGTGATAGCTAGATCCCGTAACCTCCACGTAAGGTTCGCCGCGTAACTTAACCTAACTTTAATAAAAGATTTTAGGTTGCCTTAAGTTAAGCGATTATGACATTATCTTACAGCAAATATATAGTCGATCTCAGCTGGACTATTATAATTTTTGTTGTTGGTCTTTATGACTTCTTTAAAACATCCAAAAGAAATCCACGAATTCTAAAGAGTTGTTTGGTTTTGCTCTGCATGTACAGGTGATATTTAACTGACATACTGACTCACTGGCAACCAAGTGGACAGAAAAACACCCCAATTGACAAACAAATTAACAACGTTATCAGGAATACAATAAAGAAATCGCTGGGCTGCTATACAAAACAACACAACATAAATTGCTGTTGTTCGCATCAACAGCAAAACTCTTCTGAAATTCTAAATCGGAGTGTCATTTAGTCATCAAGTCAATACAACACAACTCAATACAACACAGTCTTGGCTGTCAGTTGGTCAAACAGCCAATTTGAAGAAAAACCATTCAAAAATAAGTTTCGCAGATGAAATGAAAGGAAAATAATGGATTTTTATCAACGTCTCCATAGTCATCTACATCCACATTCACATTCTTTTGATCATTCATGTTGACGTTATAAAACAAAATAATTAAACAACTTAGTTTTGTGGAGAGGAACTATTTTCTAGTGCTTCATCATGACAACAAGATGTGCGCACATCTTGTTGTGCAAACTTGTTTCAAAACTTTCAAATTCCATTGTCATCTTGAATAGAAAAATTACTGGCCATCCTCTAAAATAAATACCAGAGTCGAGTGAATCCAAATGGTTTGGAATTAAAAGCAGTGAAATGAGGAAAACTTTTTAACACAAAGTATTGTTGTGAAGCAAATAAAACAAAATAAATATTAAAAGCAGCGAACAATAATGCTTTGGAGATATGAGCAGAGTTCTAATTTCTTATCCATTCAAGAGCTTAAATAGCGGAATAGTGATGGAAAGACGAAGAATAAGCCTTTCTGTACCAATGCAAACGAAGCGTTTTGAAGTCATTACATGGAAGAGAGGTAATAATGTGGTAGTCCTCAAAAAGCCAATCTTTCTTGAATGACTTCAAGGCTAGGAAGGCAAACACGTTATATAAGACTGTGAAATTCACTTGTTAACTGCAGAACAAAGATCTGTCTTTTCTCTTAAAATCTAAACTACTTCCTGTGCTGTTGAAATTCTACTGCAAGCGACATAAAGTCACTGCAGGCTTATATATGTAAGCTCCCTGCTTAAAGCAAGAGTAGCGTTCATACATTATCATTACAAGCCCTTCAATAAGGATTACCACCTACTTCCTCACAACACTTATGTTGTGTGTGTTAATTTTATACATGAGTGGCGCAACCTACAGTTTAAACCCGACAACGAAAGACAGATTTCTGAGAAACTTTTCATGGCAATTTTATTTTACTTACAGAGTTTTCGCCAGAAATCTGATGAGAAGTCGTGGAAAGAAATACTTTTTTTTTCGTTTTGTTGGTGATGTCTGACCTGGACTATGGCCTCAGGTCTCATAAGCCAACACAGTACCTAATAGACTACGGCGACAAGAGTAACATCGAATGCAGAAAGAGTGTTGAGTTGGTACCATAATAAGCTGGATTCCAGAAGACCGCAAGACATATCGAAGATGTCAGTAACGGTCTAGAAAAGCTTATATTTGGAGAAGGTACAAATTGGAATAGTTTGTTTAGAAGTGGATTTATTTGTGTAAGACAGATTATTACAGAAGAGATTTGATGTGGCCTTACACTTCCACTAGGAGTCAAAGGAATCAAGATATATTTTAATCGTTTCCTTGGAAAATTTCAGGCTGACGATGTGTGCTTTGATAATCTAATAATTTACTATAGAAATGTTGTATTTCCATGTCTAAGTTAATCACTTCAGAAGTTTCTATATTGGCGACTGCATTAGACCACTCATGATAGATAGGTTTAGGGGTCTTCCAACAGGGACGACTACCATGTTATTGAATCTCCATTTGTCAAATTATTTGTCATTTATTCAGTCTGATTCGACAAATTTCTAAGAACGCACAGATATGAACCACAGACTACTACATATGTTCGCTGAATGTACCCTAATTTTCATGTATGAATGGGACTTTAAAATAAACAAAATTTTCTAATTTCCGACCATTTCAATTCACATTCAGATCCAAGAGTTTTCAATACATTCCGAAAAAGTTATTGTTACAAGTGGGTTTTAGGCCGGGAGTGTCATCGATTCATATTTCTTTAAGAACAACGTTGGCCAGGTCATCACTGTCCACGGCGAACAAGGCACTGATTATCAACTTCTTTTGGCCTAACTTGAACGATTTGATAATATGTGGTTTGAACAAAATGGCGCTACGTGTCATACAGCTCGTGCCAAATTGGATATTCTACACGAGCGATTTAAGTGTATGATTATCTCACGTAGAGGTGATGTGTCCTAGCCGGCGAGATGATGTGATTTTACAAGTTAAAATTTTTCTTGTGAGGTTTTCTTAAGTCGCAGGTGTATGCACAGCTCTCCTCAAAGCCTACATAATCCAAGCTATCGGTTAAATTCATGCTGATTTATGGGCAGCAGTCATGGAAAATTCGACATTTGGGATATATACATATATTAATAAGTCTTTTAAACATATAAAAAATTTCAATAATATTTTATACATACACATTCATACATAATTGACAATTACAACCATTTAGTCAGGATTACGACCTAGTTTCTCACACCAATTATGTTGTGTGTGTTAATTTTATAGGAGTTGCGGGACCAAAAATTTAAAGTCGACTCCGAACGATAGATTTTTGAGAAACTATTTATTTTCCCTCAGATTTTTCGCCAGAAATCTGCTGAGAGGAAGTCGCCGAAGAAATATTTTTTCATATTTCGTTTAGTTGGAGATGCCTGACCGAGGGTTTGAACCAAAGCCTCACTTCTAATAAGTCAACACACTACCACGCGACTTCATTTCATTATAGTTTATCAACTAAAAAAACTTGTATTAAAAGACTCTCTTCATGACGTTGTCTAATCACCACTGTTGTAGAATATAGTAGCACATCGGTTCGAACCGCAGATCAGACATCTTCAACGAAACGAAAAAAAAAATATATCTCCGGCGTCTTAGTCTCAGCAGTATTCTGGCAAAAACTCTGAGGGTAAATTAAATTGCCGTGAAAAGTTTCTCAAAAATCTTTCGTTCGGAGTCGACTTTAAACTGTAGGTCCCTTCACTCATGTATAAAAATTAACGCACACAACATAAGTGGTGTGAGAAACTAGGTCGTAATCCTGACTAAAGGGTTGTAATGGCCAATTATGAAATATATGTGAACTGTAATGAACTTTATGACTCTGTGCATATATTAGTCATCTATGTCAGTGATAAACAGAACACTGTTATCGTGGTCGGTTTCCTTTTAATTGATAATTTGTAATGAATGTGCATATTCCAATCCAACACACAGCACTAGTCATCACAACGCTCCTATAGAGAATGTTTAACTTTGAGAAAATATCCTCTTTTCCTCTTTTATGTTGAGCCGTTTTATTTATTCTTTTTGGCCTGTGTTCACGACTTGTAATAAACAATTCCTTGCCATATTAATGTTTCATGTTTGGCATCAAACTAACATCCACTCTTTGCATACAACGTGTGTGGGGAACAGTACAAATACGTATACTCCACCTACTGGGCATCAATATTTGCTGTCTTGTGTACCCTAGAGTCGCAGTCTTGCGAACACAATGCTGTGATATTAAATGCTGACAACTTTAATAAAATTTAACAAAAAAAAAACGAGAGAAAATTATTCATAAATTTCTCCATCACATATACATGGTTTGACTGCTTTTCATGCCCAACACCTTCTGGTCATCACAATTAAATTTTTAAAGAAAAGTTTGCGATCAAATAATAGCGTCTTTGAAAAATGTACCGCAATAAAGTCTTGTAGCAGAAGTCTTGCACAGTGTTTGCGCAAACAACATTTCATTGTTATTTGCCTTCAAATAAATAATTTAAAAGGAAAATTTTTAAGAAAAAAAAAGAAGAGAAAATCAAAAAAATATCAAAAGAAATGCAAATGAAAGAGAAAAAGGAAATGAAAGTTTATTGGTTATAAATAAAGGGAACAATGGAGAAGAAGGTGAAATGAAAGAAAAACTTTATTTATTAACTTAAAAACTGTCAAATTTATTTCGAATACTTTTACAGGCTGCCGGAGGATATACACATACCTACATACAAACGTTACACGTTCATAAATAAATTAAGACACGCATGCAAGTCTGGTATGCAACCCAGCAAAATGTTGAGGTGATACCAAAATACGAGAAGCTCTCGATATCTTCTAAGGTCCTGAAATAATAATAATAATCAAAAATCTCTATATGATACTGCAAATTGGCGTTCTCTAGTCCGTATAGAAATACTTACCGGAATATCTCACACATTAGAAATCATGCGCGGTAATAAGTACCTGTTAATGGGATCAATCAAATTATGATCACTAAATTTCAGCAAAAGCCTAGCCTTTCTTTTGTCATATCATATTGTTTTTTGTACGACCTACACTCAAGGGATAATCCCTACTCACGCAGTGCATTGTATTGGAACTAGGAAAATATGTTATGGAAAGGAAGAAAGAGGGAGTAGTGTTTGTGAACATTCGATTTGAATCTTTTTATGTTATAAGCGGCAGGAAAGACCTCTACACTAAGGGAGTTTCATATACGCATAGTTTGTCTAAAGAACGAATTTTGTCTGTAACGCAGTGGATCGCACACTGCCAATCGAACTCAAACGGATGTATTCACCGAGAAAGACGAGTGTTATGTGGGAATACATGATTCTCGGGAACAAGTCCCCTTAATTCGCTTGAGCAAAAGCTGTTGTAACAGCGATAGAGTAGTGAAACATAACCCACATAGCGACAATACACTAATGAATCAAAGGAGTTGGATAACGTATGGCCATTAATAAGTTCCTCCGCCCTCTTCTGTACACTGTCGGAAAGCCTCAAAATAGACTACGAGGCACCGGCCAATACATGGAGATTGTATACCATTCCCGGTAGGCTATGAGCGGTGTAAATGTGTAAAAAGATCATTTCATCATATTTCTTTTTTCTTTTGCTTTTACGAAATGTGCTGTTTCCAGCGTCATCATAATGAATTTTCATGCCCAGAATATCACGAACTTCAGAACCAGTAATATTTACACCCCCCATAGACACATATGATGCAATAATACTGCTTAGCTTGTGTGTGTTAATAAACAGCATTGGGTCTTTTGCGCATTAAAATTGGCCCTATTCATAGAAGCCTATTCGGAGATTGCCCTTATGTCGCATGTGAGTGTCTAAATGTCTGCGTGACTGTCATCATTTCTGTCTGAATAGCACTAAAGCCATGGGGTAGTTCAATAGCATTCTGGAATCAATTAAATTTCAGGGTTTTTCTCACTTTGAAGTTGCCGTAGTCTGGTCAGTGCTGAGTTTACTTATTAGATGCGAGTCCATGGTTCAAACTCCAGCTAGAACAAAACGAAATCTGAAAAATTAAAAATATTTCTTTAGGAGGTTTCCTCTCAGCAGCTTCTCATAAATCTGTAGAGGTGAGGCCACGGTTCAAGTACTGGCCAAACATCTCCAGCAAAACGAAATTTGATTAAATATTTCTTCGGCGAATTCCTCTCAGCAGATTTCTGGCAAAAACTCATGTATAAAATTAACACATGCTACGTAAGTGGTGTGAGCAGCTGGGCTGTAATCCTGACCATGAGCAATTATGTTATGTTATGTTATGTTGTGTTAGCACACATCCACGGAGACATTTAAATCAAAGAAAATTTAAAAAGTGAACGTAGACCTCTACTTTATCACCCCAATTAAATATTTCATTCTCTTTTAAATGTTCTCTGCACCTTATCTATTTTTAAAACCCAAATGGTTAAAAAATCACCCACTAAATGATCCCCTCGATCCTATAAACAGAATAGGGCCATAACGAATATCCATGTCGACCATACTCCTATGTATAGGCATTACTCCCTTATGCTCCAATTTTGACTCATTTTGGATAGTTTTACATGAAATTGCTTTCGCTACATATAGCCGAGCCGCCTTCGTTAATTATATTGCCAGATCCTAGTTTATATGGGCTTTATTGAGTTGCTATTCCATTCATAAAGTCGCCGGAGTCTAGTAGGTAGTGTGTTAGACGCAAGCCCATGATTCAAACCACAGCTCAGGTATCTATAACGAAACAAAGGATGGGTAAAAAATATTTCTTTGGCGACTTCTATTCAGTAGTAAAGAGAGGATAAAATTGACTTTAAACTGTAGGTCAAGCCGCTCATGGATAAAATTAACACGCACTGTATGGGTGGTGTGGGGAGATAGGTTGTAATCCTGACTAAAGGGTTGTAATGGCCAATGAAGTAAGTAAGAAAGTTAAGGTTAGTGCAACAGATGTACTTACATAAATGTTCTTTGTTTGCGCAATTCTAGAAAACCAGTACTTAATTATTTTTCAAATTCCAAATTTTTAACACTCCCTGCTATATTTTCATGTTAACAAAACTGATGACATCCCTGGAATGCTGGAGGTTCTTAGTGATAGGGGCCTGGAAGTTTTGCCTGAGAACAGAACCTGGGACACAACTTGAGAATTTAAAATAGATTTTAATATGTAAATAAAAATCTTTCTTTCAATTTTTAAACAACCATACCACTACACAAAATACCAGCGAATGGTATTATAAAAATCGCGAATGCTTTGATGAATTGTTTGCTGGTTCATTAAGTATTTATGCACGTTTATAAAGGCATGAATGAAATGCAAATACTGTAGCAATGCAAACTGTAAACAGAAATAATTTGTTTATGGAAAATGTTAAATATTTATTTAATATTTATTTCTCAAAATGTTTGTCCTGGGGTCAATATTTGGTGAGCTGGATCAAAGGATAAAGAGGTCCTTTTTTTAGGTTTTTTGCATTTTTTTCATATTTCTTCCAAAGAAACTATATATAAATTTGGTATCATATGAAAGGTCTTTAAGAGGCGCCTTCAATAGGTTATCAGAAATTTTAAATAAAATTTTGAAAATTAAAAAATTTTGAAAATTTCGATCAAAATTATTGTTTTTTTTTAATTTTTTCATTGAATTTACTTAACTAAATTGTTGAAATTTCTTGATTATAAAGACCATGTAATTTAACCAAAATGGTTTTATCCGGTTTTCAAAATTAAATCTAGTTTAATTTTTATTAAAATTTTTTAAAATTTTTTTCTCTATCTGACAACCTCTGTTAACTCAATTCATATATATGTAATGGGCATCAAAATAATGCATTTTTATAAGCTTTCCATCGATGTATAATTTTTTATACTTTTATTTTGTTATACAACGAATATTTCAATTTAAAGTAAAACATCTGTGATACATCCCGCTATAATGTAATTTTCTTGTTATTCCGTAATAATAATAATTTTTTAATGTTGTTGTTTTTGTTGTTTATTTTTAAAGTAATGAAGAAATTGTATTAAACCAATGATAACTAGCAAAATTTAAAGCCAAAAATTTCTTTTTTATTTTTTACAAAAAAAAATCTTATATATAGAAGTCAATGTTTTTTTCTCAAAATGTACCGTTAATTTTGAAAGTGATATTAGTCCATATCCACTTGTGGACTCATAAATGAAATAATTACAGTTACTTCTTTTGTTCTCATTTGTTTTTGTGCACTAATATTTTGAGAAAGTGCAGCTTAATTTAAATTGTAAATTGATATTTTTGATCAATCGTCTTAAGTGTGCTTATGTATAAACAATACTAAATAAAAAAATCATCTAACAGGTTTTATCTATTGGAATTAAATAAACTTCAACTGCCAACTAAAAGCTGCGTTATTAATTATTTATTATTCTTGAGACACAGGATGGTAATAAGTCACATGGATTTTCCAAATTCTATAGTAAGGTTATCAATGATGTTCAGCATCTGTGGAAAACAGCTAAAAAATATATGTAATAAACAGTTTTTCATTTGCTGCTTAAAATAAACAACCACATTCTTAACGAACAACAAGAAAATTACATTATAGCGGGATGTATAGCAAATGTTTTGGTTTAAATTGAAATATTTGTTGTATAACAAAATAAAAGTATAAAAAATTATACATCGATGGAAAGCTTATAAAAATTCGTTATTTTGATGCCCATTACATATATATGAATTGAGTTAAAAGAGGTTGTCAGATAGAGAAAAAAAATTTAAAAAAATTTTAATAAAAATTAAACTAGATTTAATTTTGAAAAACGGATAAAACCATTTTGGTTAAATTACATGGTCTTTATAATCAAGAAATTTCAACAATTTAGTTAAGTAAATTCAATGAAAAAATTAAAAAAAACAAAAATTTTGACCGAAATTTTCAAAATTTTTTAATTTTCAAAATTTTATTTAAAATTTCTGATAACATATTGGAAGCGCCTCTTAAAGATCTTCATATGATACCAAATTTATATATAGTTCCTTTGGAAGAAATATGAAAAAATCCAAAAACCTCAAAAAACGACCTTTTTATCCTTTGATCCAGCTCACCAAATATTGACCCCAGGACAAAAATTTTGAGAAACGTAGTCTTAGAATGAATCAAACTTTCATTTTAGTCGGGAACATTCGCAACTTTTATTTTGGGGCCACCCTAATGTACATAGTTCCTGGCTGTTGTGAAAACAACGAATAAATCGTTGAAATATAAATCAAAAGAGAAAAAAGTATTTCCATTTAATTTTTGGCAATACAAACAAACAGTTTTTTGAGAAGTTATAAAAAGGATAAAAGTAAACTAAATTCGAAAGTAAAGAAAAGGGCAGAGGCTAGAGCATCCTCCTTTTGTCGTTTTTGAATACAAATGACATTTTAAAGTAAATGTGAACAAACACAAGGCATAAGGCAGCATAAAATTATAATTAATTTTAATGCAAAATAAGCAAAATAAGCTTTCAGAACACGGCATCATTTTCCTTTAAGAAAATAATCATTAAAGAAAATATTTCTGTTAAGAGTTTTAATGCAGTTCCAACAAAATTGCTGGTGCTTTGAAGATGAAGAACAAACAAGTGTGAAGGAATTTTTAATATTTTCAGAAAGAAAATCGTTTGCAAGCCAAAATGTATGGAAATATACTGAAAGCGTTAAACATAATAGAATAGAAGGGCAATTTCAATTAAAAAAATAATCATTTTAATGGAGTACAATTGCACACAGTTCGTAGCTTTCAATTACAAATGGTCAGCTACTTGTCAATGCTTGTTCTTCTACTTGGATTTCATTAAGAAATTAAATACAAAATTTAAATAATTACGTCAGGGTTATAAAGAAGAAGATTTTATTGAATTCAAATTTACATTTTCTACTCAAATGCCCTTGTAAATGAAATACAACGTCGCTTAAATGTACAGCTCTATATTGGCTGCAGCAGGCGATCTTCTTAAAGAGTTCTCAAACACTTTTTCGTACATTTCAAGCGGTATTTCGACAAAAATTTAACGAAGACACGATATTTAATGTAGACACGATTTGTGATGCAACCCGAAGAAAGAGTCTAACGACTTTAAGTTGCACAAACTTCATAATCTTGGTAGCCAGTTGAAGCCGACAATACTACTCATTCTGGAAACTGCAATGTAGCCAAAATTGATCATATTGTGTCCTCTTATTAAAATCACACAGCGCTCAATCAGTCTTCAATTGTAGGCTAAAAAAAAACTCGGTTATCATACGACCAAAGGGATCTGAACTAACTTACTTAGGGCCATTATTACAACTAGCCCTTAAAGTTGGGTTTAGTTAAGGGTATTTTTAGCTAAAGTGAACTTTAACGTCACCTTTAAAAAAAAAACAATAATGAATGTAAAAAACGATGATTATGTTTGTAGAGATTTATAGATGATTTCACGAACATTCGCCTTCAAGAACATTCATCAGACTGTTCACCATGCCTTATAAAAGGCAAGGCAAAGCAGGCTAGTGATTTAGTGAATTCAGTCTTCTGTGAAGACGCGGTGTGTTTTAAGAGAATAATAGTGGTTTGCACTTGTTATTGTTTTTGCAAAGTGTATAAACAGAGGAATAACAAGCAAAGTAATTGTTGTTGCTTACATAAAGTTGTGAACTGTGGCACACAGAATTGTGCGAATACAAACACATTTATTATTATATTATTTGTAACCTACGAGCTCATATTTTAAACGTTTTTAAAAGGTAAAAATGTAACAATATGATTTAGGAAAGTTCTGAACGTCCTTTCTAAATAGAAGAGAATAGGAAAATGATGTGACACAACGAGTCTTTCAATAGCAATTGGGGGCTATACGAGCTACGGTAGTGATCTTTAAGGACGATAATATTTCTGAACAAGATGTTAACATCCTTCCTGATGGCCAAGCGGGGATCTGGGACCTGAACACAATTATAATGGCCTTTGGTTACGATGATGATGTTCTGAACAAGAGGGTAGAGCGATAAAATTTTCACATGCCATGGTCACCAAGAAATTGCAGGGAGAATGAATTGCCCACATATGGTACAATCATCAAACTTTCCAGAACCACTGGGAACTCCATTGAGAATCTGTGTTGATGCGACTTAAAGCGTATCAGAGCCTCAAGGTCATCTTTACAGAAATTGGCGACATATTTCAATGACACAGGGTTAAAAATTTCTGACCATAAGGATATATTCAGGAATAAGATTTCAGACTTTTGCTGAAGAAAGATTTCAGTACGTAACTTTGAAGAAGGTAGGGCCAGGCATGGAAACAATTTACTCCGGTATTAAGGGGACACTCACAGTTACCCTTTATTCCGTGTCATGATGTATGTTGCTGGAACGATTGAATAGTTTTTTATACCTTCACCAGTTGCAGTGAATTGCAGTGTATTTGTATGATAGGTTTTCAATGTAAAATTACTCTGTGAGTTCTAATTTCAATGTACTTTGCCTTAGCCATAAATTTATTACACTCTTTGAGGTGCTCTTAAATACTTTCAAAGAGAAACTCTTAAAAATTCCTTAGAAAAGAACTAAATGCGCATGACCTAAAAGTCAATTTCATGAATTTGATGAACTAGTTCCACCATAGCTGTGGTGTAATAAAAGAAAACAACAGTAGTAACACATACAATCGAAAATGAAAATCAATGACACAAGTAAGGAAACTTAAGGAAATTGAGGCAAAATTCTCATAGCGACAATAAACTTTAGGAAAGTGAAACAATGATGTGTTATGGTATGGCATGTGAGTGTCCATTGTTTGCTTAATTTTGTTACAGGATTTTAATGCATACTGATGTGTTTATACATGTGTATTAGTTGCTTACTTACTTACTTAATTACTTACTTACTCAATTGGCAATTAACAACCCGATTAACGGATTTCGGCCTGCCGTAACACATCCTTCCAGGTGCCTCTGCTTCTTGTGCGCCTACACCAATTGGTCACAGCAATCGATGACAGGGCTTCCTCGATTTGGTTCTTCCAACGCAAACAAGATCGTCCTCTTCGCCAACTTCCGGAGATCGCCGCATCAAATACCCGTCTCGCCGGAGCATCTTCCACCATTCGCAGCGGCTGGATGTTAATACGCTGCACAACGTCGAAATCGCACTGGACTGAAGATATTACGTAGTACTTTTTTCTCGAATACTCTCAATAATATCAGTGATTAATAGGGCCCATGCCCATGCGCCATAAAAAAGCACGGGTAGGATGAGCGTCTTGTAGAGTATTAGCTTTGTCGCACGAGAGAGGTCTCTGCTACTCAACTGCCTATTGAGACCATAGTAGCAGCTTTTGGCAAGAGTGATCCTGCGCTTGATCTCCAGACTGACATCATTTTTGGTGGTAACGGCGGAGCCAAGATAAATAAATTCTTTGACTGTATCAGAAGTATAGTTATCGGCCGTAATCTGAGAATCAATACGCCGCACGTCTCTACTTATCAATAACATATACTGTGTTTTGCCCTCATTTACTGCCAAACCCATCTTAGTAGACTCCCATTCAATAGCACTAAAGGCAGCAGTAACATCTCGCTTGGTACGACCTATGATGTCGATGTCGTCAGTGTACGCAAGCAACTGGACGCTTTTTTGAAAAATAGTGCCATTGTGATGCACTCCCACCTTAAGCATGGTGGTGCACTCCCACCACCATGACATGAAGTTGAAGAGGTCGGATGATAAGGGATCGCCTTGTCTAAAACCTGGCACGGTATCAAAAGGTTCGGAGAGGTCCATTCCTACCTTGACGAAGCTGCAGGAAATGCTCAACGTCATTCTGCATAGCTCTATCAGCTTCGCAGATATGCCGAGCTCAGACATTGCGGCACTCAATGGGCCTTATGGGGCTATCGAAGGCTTCCTTATAGTCGATAAAAAGATGGTGTGTGTCGACTTGTTTTCCGTGGGTCTTTTCCAGGATTTGACCTAGTGGGAATATCTGGTCGATGATAAATTTGCCAGGTCTGAAGCCGCATTGATAATGTCCAATCAGCGTTTTAACGAATGATTTCATTCGTTCACACACTACGCCCGTAAGAACCTTATATGCGATAGGGAGAAGGCTTATACCCCTGTAGTTGGCGCATATCGTAGAGTCTCCCTTTTTCAGGACAGGACAGAGGACACTGAGGAGGCATGTGTATTTGTAATAACTTTTTTTCCTTTACTTTACCAATGTTAACTATTAAAGCCTGGTGATTGCCATTTCCATCTTATACCGCGTAGCTCAGTTGTCACAAATCATAGTCTGAGCTTATAAACATTATTCTGTCAATCGCAGTTTGTGAGAACAAGCTCGACTCTTGAGGAAGTACTTTCTTTTTGGTTTCCTAAATCCATGAACTGATATCTACAATCCTCAGTTAAATACTTTGCGTTTAAATATAAAAAACGTCCTTAATTAACGCCAAACGAACACTTTATTGAAAACCATTAAATTCTCTTCATATTTAATCATTTAATTCCCGCATTAAAATTCAATTCAATAAACAGTTCCTGTAGCAAAAATCAGACGCTAGCAGTCATAGCTTGCACTGCAATGTTATCGTTTAATGTTTTGGCAAGCAGGTCCTGCGGCCAATTAAATAAATTCTCACATACTTTCATACACATATGTATGTACATATGTGCATGCAAAATGGTTTAACAAGCTCGCACTTAAATATCAGCCGTAAGCGTAAAGCAACAACATGGCAAAGCCATAAAAGCGAGTTTTGTTTAAAATAACTTTTTTGTGCCGAATGCCAAAATATGCGAAGGTTAAAAATTTTAATTGAAAATTTAGCTAGGTAAATTTTCGCTGTTGAGTACCACAATTGAAAATAATTTAAATGATTGCAAATGAAGATTTTAATAGAAAAACTTATCAGGTATATTGAAAAATTCATAAAATGCTTGGAAAATTTTGCACTTTTCTAGTCAATAAAATGCATCACTGCAATCCTTACTAAAAACCTCGGGTAATCAATGGGCGCAAACAAAATTTCAGGTGTTTGTAGTATGTAGTGCTGGTCACACGCATAGTAGATCATCACATACTGGCGCTTAGGTTATACTTGTTATACAGGAGTATCACAGAAAAATCTGAAACCACACCGAACACAATTCAAAGAGGTGTTGAGTTAAACCAAAGTAGCATCACTTACGTCGAAGAGAAAGTTTCCTAAGTGAATAACATATTGTTACGTTTTTACCTTTTAAAAACATTTAAAATATGAGCTCGTAGATTGCAAATAAAATAAAAATAAATTTTTGTTTAGTTTTAATTAAAATTCTTTATTGTTCGCACAATTCTGTTTGCCACTGTTCACAGCTTGATGTAAATAACAACAATTGCTTTGTTTGTTATTCCTTTATGCACTCTTTTAACCAATAACAATTACTAGTCAATTTTTTCGACAGATCTTTAAACGGAGATCTTCAAACCACGGTTATTGATAAATCGTGGACTGTATGGGGAGCAAACCAAAGACCAAAATTACACAAACTGCTGATGTAAATTTTTGAACGCTAAAAAAAAATGTGAACACCAATTAAAATCGTTCCGACACGATAATAAGCACAAAGAACAATACACTTTCCTTTTATGTTCTTCTGCACACGAACAATTTGGTTTTCGTTCACTTCAAATTTTAATAATAATTAAAAAGCACAAAAAAACAAGCCTTTATTGTAGAATTGTAGAATTCTCCATACAAAACTTTATAATATTTTATTTTTTGGTTAATCTTTTTTTTCTATCTTAAGTAAGACATTCACTTGTCTTATTAACACAACAAATTTTAAAATCTTTAAAACAAATTGGACAAATTATGTTGCATCCCTTTGGATGTTACAAAGAAGAATAATAAAATTAATAAAACAAAACAATAATTTAATGTCAAAAAAAAAAACAACAATAATATTAAAATATAAAAAAGCTTAAATATATACTTCAGCGCCCTCTGTTGCTAATTTGCCTTTGTTTAAACAATCCTGTTTATGTCGCCAAGGATGGGAAGTTTGCACCTTCATACATAAACAGTTATGCCTTGGTTACCCAAGCGTAAGACACGTTAAATCGTAACATACGTAGCCTTAAAAACATTTGTGTAGTTATAGAAACGTTCAAAACGGGACATATGTATGTCAACGAAGAAACTAATAAAAACGAAACAGAACAAAAAGCAGCACACAAACGAACACAACACAATGCAAAGAAATTGGTATATCAGTGTTGCCGTTTTTTGTTCAATGTGTAGAATTTTCCGGATTTGGTTATGATTTTTCTTATAAAAATAACTTTTATTTAGTTTGTTAAAATTAATTACTACTATGATTTTATTTTGTTTCTTTTTTTCTCAATTATAATTTAAATTTAAAAAAATAAAATAAAAAACTGCGAATATAATTTTGGTCATATTTTTCCTTATTTGGTGATTTTTTCACAAATGTTGGTTACAATATTTTTTATCGTGGCAACACTGCTCATCATCTCTCATGTTTAAATGTCACGTAAAAACGTGAAAGAATTCTGTCTTATACAAATCGTTCCGTTTTGCTAACGAGAGAGAACGTTTCGGTAATCGTTTACATTGTTACGGTACGTTACGTTACGTGTGGGTAACTACAGCATTACTCTCTTAAACACACAAGACTTTTTCTGACTCCGTTACCTGCTTTGTCTTGCCTTTTATATAGCAGTCTGATGAA
Organism: Sarcophaga subvicina; assembly: GCA_936449025.2. Lineage (NCBI taxonomy): Eukaryota > Metazoa > Arthropoda > Insecta > Diptera > Sarcophagidae > Sarcophaga > Sarcophaga subvicina. Next base: position 81,446,441 of record OW388084.2, read on the forward strand.
TGCTCTTGAAGGCGAATGACTTTGCCTTCTCGAAATCTCCATAAATGTAAACATGTTGTTTAGGTTATTGTTGTTTGTGTATTTTGTTTACATTTGTTATTGCAGTGTTTGTTGGTATATTTTTATTTACTTGTTTATCTTGGAAACAAGTTCATTGCTTTTTTGGCTTTTTCTAGCTTTTCTCTACAAATTAAACGATTTAAAAGCAAAACACCATTTCCATTTTCGTAACAATAAGAATCCTGGATAAGATAATATCATGGAAAATCGAAGCAACATATTTAGGGATGCGTAGTGTTTGGGCAGGCAAAACACTTTTGGAAAGAGATGAGATGGAGTTGTATACGATACAGACACTGGCATGTCACGATATAACCTCAGCAATAACAATATGTACTACAGTAGCGTTGCATTTAAGCTGTTGGATTTAAGCACAATGGTAGTAAGAACCATAGCTGAGGCATAATTCGAAGCAAGTATCACACGATATTCAGTAGGACACAGCGTGCTCTGACAAATCAAGTGAATGATAACTCCCTCCTTATCTGTTGCCTAGAAAATATATACTTTTAGAAAATTTTCGAAACCGGACTGAGTAAGAAGAATGAATGGAGCAATTGAGAGGCTGCAAGCATTTTGTGAAATAGGTTTGGGTTGACGAAGTAAAATAAGTGAATATTGAAGAAAAAAGTGAAGTATTTTAAATTCATGGGAAGACTTGGGAATATCTCTCTAGGGGAAGTCTATCTCATAAACGAAGTACTTTATTTAACATAGAAAGGAAGTAAAAACGACGAGACATACCAAAACTATCTACCAGTCAGGTCACTATTTGTAAACAAGGAAATAGTAAATGACTGTCTACGAAAACTTATTTAGCTGTGCTAAGTATCCTGTTGAATGCAAGGTGGTACATCTAACAGCTCTACCCGAATATATTTGGGTCCGCCAAATAACTTTTTTTTGAAAATGATTTAAAAAAACAACTGAATATTTTCTCAAATTTCTTTTTTTATTTGAAAGTACTATCCTTCCGGTTAATAATGGAAAATAATTTCATTCAAATGGCTGCCTCGGCTGGCCATGCAGTAGCCTACACGATCGGTCCAATTTTTAAGTACATTATCGATTGTTTGGCTTCTCGAATATTATCCTTTAAAGCGTCTGGCTTGTTGGCGTAACACTTATCTTTGAGGGCAACCCACAAATAATAGTCCAACGGTGGCAAATCGCAGCTCCGAGGTGGCCAAACGACATCAGTGGCACGTAGCGCCGTCCTGTTGAAACCAAATGTTGCCAATAACCTCCTCTTCAATTTTTGTGAACAAAAATCGTTCAACATGGCCCGATAACGATCGCCATTGACTGTAACGGGCACTCCTTGCTCATTTTCGAAGAAAAATGGCCTAATTATGCCTCTGGACCAAAATCCGCACCAAACAGTGACTCGTTTTGGGTGCGGCGGCTTGTCAATTTATGAGTGTGGGTTTTCTGTGCCCCAAATGCGACAATTTTGTTTGTTTACATACCCGCCAAGATCAAAATAAGCTTCATCTGAAAAGATGATTTTTTTGCCAAAATCGGCATCTTCTGGTGTAGGCTACTACTGCATGGCCAGCCGAGGCAGCCATTTGAAAGAAATTATTTTCCATTATTAACCGGAAGGATTGTACTTTCAAATAAAAAAAGAAATTTGAGAATTTGTTGTTGTTTTTTTTAAAGCATTTAAAAAAAAGGTATTTGGCGGACCCTTTATATAGATGAGAATCATATTTCAACATAAATTCCCAAATTATTATTGTTATAAATACACAACACAAGCCGACAACAACAAAATACACACATTATACAATACATACAATTACACAAACAATTACGTGGGAAGTTAGTAGTCTAGTAGGTAGCGTGTTGGCTTATTAGATGTGAGGTCACGGTTCAAACCTCAAGTCCAACATCTCCAACAGAACGAAAAATGAAGAAATATTTCTTCGGCAATTTCTTCAAAGCATTCTTCTGACAAGAACTCTGAGAGTAAATAAAATAGCCATGAAAAGTTTTTCGAATCTGTCGTTCGCAGTCGACATTAAACAGTAAGTCTGGCCACGTATGTATGAATAAAATTAACAATCGCAACATGAGTAGTGTGCGAAGCAAGGTTGTAATAATGGAACGCACTTCCTGCGACTTATTTTAGACAGAAAACTGCAATGCATGCTGATCGTACTGAACAAGAGTCTTGCACTGTACTCTTTGCTATTAATAAAGTGTGGTGGAGAAAGTCAGGAAATCCTAGAGCAGGAGAAGTAAGGCCGATATAAAGCTAAGGCAGATACAAAGATCCCCCATCAATATTATTATTGCTACGCTGCGTACGACACCTACGTCTGCGACTTAGTTGCTGGGGAATGGCACGTATCGAATGTGGGTATTTTAAATATCATGAAGAAATTGAGAAACAACAGAAATATTGATTACATGTCGCCACAATATGTTACTGGAAAATACTGAATTTCCTTTTTAAATAGGAGGAAATAAGAAAATGATGTGGCACAGCTTCTTAACGACCCTGTACATATTTTCGCGTATGGTTTGAAGCCGGTGGGAGCTGTTGGCGGTAGTGCCTAGCTAATGATTTTGCCAGATCACTGCGGAGTCTTTCGAGAGCAAGTGACGGCTGTACGAGCTACGGTAATGGTCTTTAAGAACGACAATACTTCAGAACAAGATGTTACCATACTTTCTGATAGCCATAGATGGCAAAGTTACCAGACGTGAAATAAAACAATACAAATAGAGAGAAGAACCACGTTGTGAGGCAGTAGCGTATAGCCAGCCAGTGATGAGATTTAAGTCTGTAATTAATAACCAAGAGATGTATTACAAAGTAAGCGTTAGGCATAATGGTATTGAACACCGAAGAGGTTGATATTTATTAATACGTATGTCTATTTTTAATTGTAGGGGTTTCGTTCGGTCTGTTTGATAGCAGATTATACAAGAAAATTAACATAATTTAATTTCTTTTTTATCGAATCACCTGCATTTATTTGCATTTTATACATTATTTGTTTATTTTTAATTACATAAATCTATAAAAAAAACAAAAACATTATATTTATCATTATAAAATTGTATAAAAAAAGAAAAACAAATTTAATTTGATTTTACTAGACAGCGTAAACAATGTAATGTGAGACTTTAATTCCATTTAATACATGTTGACATGACAATAAAATGTTGAATAAAAAAAACATTTTCACTCTACAAACATTTTGTATTGAATTGTCGACAAACATTAAAAATTATCGATCATAGTATCGGTATACCCTTTAACTTAAAAATTATAGAAGACTTTATGCAGACGAACTTATATCTGCTTGTCCAACAAAGAATTCCAAACTATGACAGTTCGAAACTGCCTTTCAGTTGAGACCACATCTGTCCAATTAATTTTCAGTTATGAAGTGTCTTTTGTAGAATTACCAAGGGCGGCAATAGACATCGACGTGTGTTTGTTAAATAAGCTTTAGAGCGGTTTGTAACAGACACTTGTTTTTATCGAAAAATTCTGGATGTAAGCCTAATTGAGTAAACAAAAACGTCGAAATAAAATCTGTGAATTAGGAAAATTTCATAGAAAAAGTCTAAATGGTTTAAATCGCACGAGTACGGCGGCCAGTTTACGTCACCTTCACGTGAGTTATAGATACATACCTACTGTTACATTTTTAGCTTTTAAAAACGTTTAAAATATTAGCTCGTTGATTGCAAATAAAATAAAAATATATTTGTGCTTAGTTTTAATTCAAATTCTTTATTGTTCACACAATTCTGCGTGCCACTGTTCCCAACTTCATGTAAACAACAGCAATTGCTTTGTTTGTTATTCTCTTTTACACTCTTTTGCGTAAACACTAACAATTGGTCGTTAAATTTTGACAACGGAGATCTTCAAACCACGATTATTCTCTTCACAAGCAACGCGTTTTCACACAAGACTGACTGAATTTTTACTAATCTGTTTTGTCTTGCCTTTTATATGCCAACGTAAACAGTCTGATGAATGGTCTTGAAGGTGAATATTCGTGGCTTCGTCTTCTCGAGATGTCCATAAATGTAAACATTATTGTTTCATTGTTGTTTATGTGTTTTGTTTACATTGTTTGTTGTTGCATTTTTGTTGTTTATCCCCTTTTTATACTGATGTAGTTGGTATATTTTTGTTTATCATGTAAACAAGTTCATTGTTTTTGCCTTTGTAGCTTTTGTTAATCTTTTAATGTTAAAGGATGTAACACCATTTCCATTTTCGTAACAATTTATACATAATTCGTCATTACAACCCTTTAGTCAGGATTACGAACTAGCTTCTCACACCACTTATGCTGTGTGTGTTATTTTTATACATGAGTGACGAGATATACAGTTTAAAGTCGATTCCAGACGACAGATTGTTGAGAAAAGTTAGCATGACAATTTTATTTGACTCTCAAATTTTTCCCGAAATCTGCTGACAAAGGAAGATGGAGAAGAAATAATTTTTTCAAAATTGGTTTTGTTGGAGATGTCTGACCTGGGGTTTGAATCGAGGCCTCATGTCTTATTAGGGAATACACTGCCTTCGTATTGTTACGTTTTTATCTTTTAAAAACGTTTAAAATATCAGCTCGTAGATTGTAAATAAAATAACACTAAATGTGTGTTTAGTTTTAATTAAAATTCTTTATTATTCGCAGAATTCTATGTGCCACTGTTCACAGCTTTATGTAAGCAACAACAATTGCCTTTTTTTTATTATTCCTCTAGGTATACACTTTACATAAACAATAGCAATTACTAGACAATTATTCGATAGATCTCTGTAATGGAGATCTGCAAACCACGATTATTTTTTTCACACGTAACGCGTCTTCACACAAGCTCACTCACTAGCCTCGTGACTACGGCGACTTCAAGAGATATTCTTTCCTTAAAATCGCTCGTCCTCAAAATCCAAGTCCGATTAAAAAAGATGTCTTGGGGGATGCGGCCAAATCATTCAATTCAGTTCAAAAAAGATTGGTTATCATTGACTTATAGTGCTCACCGTTGATAGCGACGGTTTGAACAACTCTGTTCTCAAAAAAATATGACCCATGACGCTGAAATTAGCTGAAAACCCAAAAGAAACGGTGACTTCCTCGGGATGTATTGTATGCTCTTGGATCTTATGTAGAGTGGTATCGTCCCACATTCAACAATTTTGTTTGCCATTCATCCACAAATAAGTCTCATCGTGAAGATGATTTTTCGATGAAAATTGGGATCAGAGCCCATTAACCATATGTCCGCCTACTAAGCACTTAAGCTTGTAATGCCAATAGGACCGTCAAAGATTGAAGCGTCAAAACTTTGCAAAACTTCAAACATTTCGTTGAAATATTTTGTTTTGAAACGTTCAAATGCAAATAGAATTCAACAATTTCCTTCCGCTTAAGTGATTTAAATTTCTTGTATTAGATTTTTTCAAACCATTTATAAAAATCCCTCAGATTACAACTTTTTTTTATTTTCTTTGAAAACTTTCTTTTCCACTCACTTCCTTAACGTCGTCAGAAGTTTGCAGCCAGAAACTCAAACTCATTTTTCTTGTGGGGAATTTTTTTCTCCTTTCGTTTTATTTTATATTTGAATTTGGCCTCTGGAGAAGTAACTAAAGCGCTCTACTCGTTTAACGTCATAGGAAAATAGATGGCAAAAAAGAGTTTTATCTTCTGCAAATTAATAGTTTAACATTTTAAAATAAGCGTAGAAATAAAGTTTGTTATTGAAAGTATCGCTTCTTTTTTAAGTTCTTTCGTCTCTCTTTCTACTCTTTTTTAGTTCTTCATGATATTTTAGTTTTTTTTTTTTTTTTTTTGTAAGAAAGACGGCACCAGTCAGCTTTCGTGAAACAACAAAGCCTATGGAACATTATTTTTGGCAGTGGTTGTGCCCCACAACCATTTCTTTTATTAATTCGAGGCTCATGTAAAATATTTTTCTATTAAAATAAACGCCATTAGAGTGGAAATTAGGCAGAAATTTGAAAAGATAACAGCAAAAAGAGAATTTGTTACAAATAATGTTTAATAAACGAGGTGACCTCAAAATCCTGAAACATTATCTGCGGGATCCACATCACGTTACACAGTTGGATGTGCAATTTTCTTAGGACAACTAAATCTTTGAATGTCTCTTGCACTAACTGATTACAGCTGTGCTATTTGGGCTAAAATAGTGACTAAAAGACGGCTATTTTCCGATTCTGTTATCGGAGCATATCGTATAGTGTCATATACACAGTAAATTTACTTAATTCATCATTAAAACCCTTTCAGTCCGCATTACGACCTAAGGTCTGACATCACTCGTTTTTTGTGTGTTCATTTTATACATTAGTGGCGGAATCTACAGTTCAAGATCGACTCCGAATGACGGGATTTGAAGAAACTTTTCATGGCAATTTTATTTACTCTCAGAGTTTTGCCAGAAATATGTTGAAAGGTAGTTGAAGTATTTTTTCAAATTTCGTTTTATAGGGCTTTTGAACCGTAGCCTCACGTCTAATAAGCCAACGCACTAGCTACATACCTAGAGTACGGTGACAGTAAAATTTCCCTTTAATACACAGAGAATGTGCACCCCACATCTACGATAATCTAAGAATGCTGTGGTTATGTTGAGAACGATTGATGTTTACCCAGAAAGGAATTCCTGGACACGGAGACATTTGGTAACAACAAAACCTCGTCACTTGCAAAAGCTGATAAGTAATGGAAAATTCAATTGAATTCATACCAGAGGTCAGCAATGAGTATTCCAAACGATGAGTAGATTCGAATCATAATTATAATTTCTGATACTTATACGCATTCATTCTTATTTTAATGTTATACTCATACTACTCATATTCAAAGTTTGAAATACTCATGGTACTCATACTTAACAATACGCATGATGTTATTGATTTCGACTCTCCATGACTCATCGTATACAAGAATCACAAAATAAGTATGATTCGCGCACGAACACTACAATACTCACAAGAAGGTTGTGTGTTTGCTCTGCTGCTGCCTTTTTCTTTTTTGTTTATCGCCCATGTTCTGGAAAACGCAGCGTTTTCAAATCGCTTACGATTTGAAAAACGCAAAACGCATTTCAGCATGTTCTGAAAACGAAGCGATTTTCTGGCGTTTTGCTTTTTTCGAAGTTGCATTCGAACAATGAAAACATATGTTTTATCATAACAAAACATAAACAAATAAAAAATTTAAAATGCCTACAGCGTATTTGCTTGCTATATTGGCTTTAAAAAAGCACAAGAAATGTTAATTTAAAAAAACACTAAGGGACTTTTCCAATCCATTGGACATTCCAGATCATGCGTAAGTAACGGCCGGCTTTTTTGTAATTTATGTATTTTATTTGTGAGATGTCAGAAAAATTGCGGCAATTGCTTTTTTTTCAGTTAGAGATGTTACTTATAAGCACTCTGGGTAATTTTTAACATGGGTAGCCAGTTTAAAATAAAATTTTGTTTAATTTTTTGCTCTCATAAAAGTTTTAAAGCACTTTATACAGGTTTTAAATTATTTTTTAACTTTTATTAAGGGTTTATTTTTACGATTTAATATAGATATGTGAACTTAATAAATTACAAATATTAATATCAAAAGTTTAAAAAGAAATAGCCAAATAATTAGTTTTCAAATTAACACCACTAGCATTACATTTTTTTTTCGAAGATCAATCTGATCAGCTGTTTGCATAAATCGCCAGTTGATAAGTAAAAACAATACACAAACTCAAAGCAAATTTTTTTAATCTATATTTTTAATTTAAATCGTCAGAAATGCTAAAAGTTGTCATTCAAATAAAAAGAAAACATATTAAATTTAAATTGTGTATAATTTTATTGTTAATTTAAGGTAAGTAGTTTTGTTCTTAAGTATGAATTGTTGTTCCTTTATCCTGAATTGTTGTTTTCGTTTTAACATTTAATAAGTAATTAATAAACGTTTTTATTTTTGGAAATTTATTCGACTGTTCTCATTTACTTTTCTCGCTTTCTTAAGAAAATGAATTATTTCAGTGGTGTTTACTCACTTTTGGCGCTCAGTGTATAATATTGTTATGTTTTTGCCTTTTAAAAACGTTTAAAATATGAGTTCGTAGATTGCAAATGAAATAAAAATAAATTTGTGTTTAGTTTTAATTAAAATTCTTTATTATTCGCACAATTCTGTGTGCCACTGTTCACAACTTGATGTAAACAACAACAATTGCTTTGTTTGTTATTCTTCTTTACACTCTTTTGCATAAATAATAACTGTTGTTCGATAGATTTTTATAACGGAGATTTTCAAACTATCATTATTCTCTTCAAACGCAGCGCGCCTTCACATAAGACTGATTGAATTTTTACTGTCTCCGTTGTCTGCATTGTCTTGCTTTTTATATGCTAAAGTAAATAGTCTGATGAATGATCTTGAAGTCCAATGTTTGTGGCTTCGCCTTCTCGAGATCTCTATAAATGTAAACATCGTTGTTTCATTATTTTTTTTGTGCATTTTTGTTTACATTTATTCTTGCGGTGTTTGTTGGTATATTTTTGTTTACATGTTTATCATGTAATCAAGTTAATTGTTTTTGTTTTTTTGTAGCTCTTGTTTACAGTTTAAAGGATGTGTAATCAAAAAATCATTTCCATTTTCTTAACATATATAGGAAAGATTTTATTCGGAAGAAACTGATGATGTAAACAAAAGGCTGCTCTATTTCCAAACATGGAGTCAAATGATTCATTTGTTCGAGACAAGTTTGCAGCTATTCTACTGTCTCTCAATGAGAATATAAACTTGCAATGCAAGGGATTCATTTGCTCAAGAAAAGTTTGCTGTGACTCTACTGTCTCTTTATTGGAACGTAAACGTTCAGCTCACTTATATTTTAAACTCCTTTTAGTGGAGAGCAATACAATGCCGTATAAAATAATTGGGGCCTCGTTTAACCAAAACGCTCTACCAAAACGTTTAGTTTTTAAACCCTTTACGTTGTAGTTTTTTTTTAATAATAAGTTTCAAATAAAATGTTATTATTGTTGTTGTTGTTTTATATACAGACATAAGATCATTTGCTTTTATTCAGCATCAAATTACAAAAACAGCGGCATAAAATAGTTCGAAAAAAAAACACAAAACATTGGCAACGTTATTATCATTGCCTTCGAAAGTAAACGGAGTGCCATTGAATAGAAATTTTAACACTAGCGAATTTCGAAAAGCTTTTCATTATTTCTCCTACCATTACCCTCACCAGTGCCACCATCCTTCTGGGCATTAATATCATTATCATCATCACTATCGTCGTTATCATGCCTCAGCACCATTTAAATTGTTATTTCCAAAACACATGGAAATAGAATTTAATTTTTTTTGTTTTTCTTGTTGTTTTTTTGTGATATATAACAAAACTACAGCTATACTCTACCATACAGCTGTTAATGGCATACAGGCAACGTTCATTCTGATGATGATGTTGTGAATGACACAACCGATGTTGCTGATGATGTTGTTGGCATTGTAACTGAAAATGTTTGATATTCAATGTATTGTACTAATCAGCAGCAGCGATTAAAAATTAAAAATAGGAAACAACAATGTTGTTGTTCCCAATTGAACTGAGTGGTTAAAGAAATGCGGAAGTTTTATAAATTAATTGGCATTTAAAGTTTGATTTCTCATTTCGAATTGAAATATTTAGGGATTGAAAATTAACAACAGGAAGGACTAAATTTAGATTCCGTAGATATGCTCATTAGGTACTAGAGCAACAGGGTTTCAGTGCAAATTCTTCGAATAAAATTTTCTTCTGCATTGAGGCTCATTTCTCACTTGGTGGTTACATCAAAAGATAAAATTGTCTTATAAAGGGCTCAGAGAACAACGGAAAAAAGTGTTTGTTTGATGCGCATTATTGCCTAGAGCTGTCATTCGGACGTATTGTTACGTAAAAGGAAGAATTTTAGTTACTGGTGTTTTGCTTTTACATCGTTTAACATTGTAATTATAAACAAAAGCTACAAAAACAAAACAACGAACCTGTTTACAAATTATCGCACTGCTTAATATAACAACAAACACTAGCATAAAAAATGATAAACAAGTAAACAAAAATATACCAAAACACTACAATAATAAACGTAAACAACGATGTTCACATTTATACAGATTTCGATAAGTCGAAGTCATTACCGTTAGTCTTCAAGAACATTCATCAGACTGTTGGCAAGACAAAGAGGCAAATGAGTTAGTGCAGTTCAGCCAGTCATGTGTGAAGACGTGGTCACAAAGATCAGTCAAACAATTGTCTAGTAATTGGTATTGTTTATGCAAATGGTGTAAACAGAGTAATAACAAACAAAGCAATAACAAACACATTGGCAAACAGAATTGTGCGAATAATAAAGAATTTTAATTAAAACTAAACACAGATTTGTGTTTATTTTATTTACGTTTTTAAAAGGTAAAAACATAACAGTATTCTTTGAAAGATCTGTTACCGTCAGTTCAGAGAGTTATGGCCGTATGATAAGAGAGGTTTTTGGAAAAACCTTAGTTCTTCTCTTACAAGGGACCTACTAATATAATTGCGAAGAACAATAGAGCCTTACAAAGCCTTGAATGCATTAAGTTAGACATCTTGTCTTGAGCCATTCAATGGATCCCCTGACATTTAACCAGTTATATTTTTACAATATATATATTTTTACCGTATTTTAACCAGCTATAAAGCAATTGTGTGTGTACTTGCATTCATTAACATCACCCATTAAGTGATGATTCCATAAGCATTAGAGTGTTAAGCTTAAACTTTAGGTTCCTTACACTGCAAATTATCTCTGCACGATTATCGCTTTCCCGCAATATCTTTTATATCCGATTATGCCAAGCCTGCAAACAGTTGACTGGCTTACCATTTGGTGTCGCCTTACCCTGGTAATAAAATTTTCAACGCTTGATCTACAGCCAAAAACCTCGTCCAATATTCGATGTTCTTCGATTAATCTGCTGCACTCGAACGTTACAACCCACTATCAATACAAAGTCAGTAAGCATAAGTCATCGTTCATTGCATTCCATAATGTGATACAAGTACAAAGCCCTGTGGGATGCCGCCTGTGATCATGTATTCCCTGGCATGATAGATTGTTTCGATACGTCAAAACCTTTCAGGCACATTGTATTGGTTCATCGAATTAAATGAATTCCTGACATTTATTGTGATTACCGCTCGGAATTTTAGACCCGAATGACTATTACTGCAATCAGTTATGTATTCATCTAAGCTTCGAAGATATCTAAGGTTGATACATTCTCTACATCAGCTAAGGAGTTAAGTATTTTCAGTAACCGCATGAACGTTAGTAAGCACGCTGACGGTGTCAAATATAGGGACTAATGTCCCAATCCAATCTACTGGATCGATGGCGCATTCTCTGTAATCCATTGCCTGGCATGTGTTAATAAAACAAGCCGAATAATCATTTGCTCGAAAAAGTTTGGCTATGTGCCAACCTCTGCATAGTTTTCCATTGAGATTTGTATCACAGCGACGTTAAAGATTTAAACTCGCTATTCAATTAAAGAAACCAGAAAAAGATTGTTTTTGCATAGATATTTCGAATTGTTTCACAATCTCTTCTCCACTAATCATTGCACCACATCTGCAAAAAAAAACCTCATTGTTAGAGGATTCCTTTCTTTCCATTCGCAGTTTTCGTATTTTGTTTACTTCCCTAACAAAGAATCCTTTAGAATTTCTCTTTTCTTTCAACGGTTTTTGTTGGTTTTGTTTTTTCTTGGGACACGCTAATAGTTTTTACGTTGCTTTGTTGTGGTTTTGTTTTTATTTTTCTTTTGAATTGTTAGGTACAGTTTAAGATGGGAATTTAAGAAGCGGTTTTAAGGCAGTATTCTAAGCAAAATTGTTCAGCGCTTAGCAGAATCTGGTACAAAAAAAATTAGAAGACAAGCTTGGATGTAGTAATCACACAGCGGCATCACTGTAAAATTCTTTGCAGCTAAGTGGGTAGTGTGTTGACTTATTAGACGTGAGACCACGGTTCAAACCAGAGATCAGCAATGAATCGTTCTTTCGCTACACATAAGCACTCATAAAATTTTGAATATATGTGAGTCAACAATATTGAAATTTAACTACTCTGATTCATTCGGACTCACTACAACGTTGATTTATAAGTGCAGATTGCAATGGGTATGCGTACAACGTTGACATCAAACTCATACCATTCGAAATATGTTTGATTCATAAGCCTACTCACTTTGATTCACAACTTTTTAAGGATACTTATACCGGAAGGGCACAACGGAATGGTGGGGTACCTCCAGGGGCAAAGAGGTATACCCATCTTCACAGATGGGTCTAAGCTAGGTGGATGTACAGGTGCTGGGGTTTTCTGTAGGGAACTCGGTCTTGAACTCCACTTCAGGTTGAATGATGACTGCAGCGTTTTTCAGGCGGAGATTTTCGCAATCTTGAACGATATTGAGGCCATAGCTGGTGGCCCAGTTTCAGTCTTCAGGCTGCGTTGCGATGAGGTTATGTTGCGATGAGGAGGAATTAGAGACTATCGAAAACCTCCTCTGTAACTGCCCAGCCCTTGGTTGATTGAGGTTGAGGATACTTGACAGGGCCTTCTTTGAGAGTTTGAATTCTGTGTCGAGAGCCGACATCAAGGCTCTCCACAGATTCATTAGTGGCTTAGGCTGGTTGAGAGGCGCTAGGGCTTCATCTGGGTAGTCGCGCCCTCCCCTTTTTGTTATATTTTATCTGTGTAATTCCTCCACTTCCCATTCTCCCCTTTGCTACATCCTCTCCTTTTTATCCCTCCATTATCGTTCCCTCTGTAAGGACGTTGTACAATGGGTCAATTCGACCTCCGGGTACTGTACTTGTCTTTATTGACAATTACACGTCCTCTAACGTAACCTAACCTAACCTTGATTCATAACTTTAGAAAAATACTTATAAATGATTCGAGTGACTCGAATTATTGATCAAAATTTACAGTCTAAAAAGAAAACATAAGCAAACAAACAACCTTCTAGTGAGTATTTTAGAGTTCGCACTCGATTCATACTTATTTTGTGATCCGTTTATATGTTAAGTTATGGAGAGTCCAAATCGACAACATCGTACGTGTTGTTAAGTATGAAGATGATGAGTACTTCATACTTTGAATATGAGCAGAGGTTCCATGATTTTAAAGTAAGTAAGAATACGTGTAAGTATCAGAAATTATGGGTATGATTCGGTTCTACTCATCTTTTTTAAATACTCATTGCTGATCTCTGGTTCAAACCTCAGGTCAAACATCTCGAACGAAACGAAATATGAAGAAAAAAATATTTCTTTCAGCAACTACCTTCCAGCAGTCTTCTTCGACTATAAACTGTAGTATGAAGCTAGGTTGTTGTCCTCACTAAAGCGTTGTAATGACCAATTAAGTAACTCTTTATCTAGAATGTTCACGGCGAGAGAGAGATCTTGCAATATTGAAACCAAAATCGGTTTGATAAGATTATTTAAACAATCAACTTGTTTCACCCTTTGGTCAGTGATGAAACCTAAAAATGTGCAGTTCATGTTGCATGCAGCGTACTGTATACAGCGAAGCTGACCTTTAAAGTCAAAAGTTTTCGCTGCATAATGAAGGATTGCTTTGAAAATTGTTAACAACTAAACAGTGTTTACTCTGATAGCAGAAGCAAAGAGGAACGTTTTTGAACAAACTGCAGCCCACCTCTCACAGTGTAATGCTTTAAGATGTTTATGATTAAGTTAATACAAGCATATGGTGTTAAAAGGTTACAATTTTAATTTCTTTTTTTAACAACTTCAACCAACTTAATGCAGTAGATTGCAAGCATATGATACAACATATTTTTGTTAATCATTCTATTGTCACTGAAATTTACAAAGGAATTGTTTTTTTTGGTCTTTTTGTTTTTTCTACTCAGATAAGTACACCTAATTCTGTTTTTACACGGTAGATTGGTTCCAGAAAAAACCGTGTAAAAAAAACCATGTAAAAAAGACACTGATCGTATGCAAAAATAGGTGATTGGTTCCTAATCTCTAAAACCTATTAAAATTAGTGAAAAACAAGGATTTTTTAAGAAGTTTTGTATTTGACATTTTCTTTTAGGAATTCATAAAATATTTAACAAAATTAAAAATATAAATAACTTAATATATATAAAATATTTTTTGGCTTACCTTTAATCTTAATGCGTTAAATTTAATGTAACGGTAGAAAAACAAATTTGCCAATAAAAAATTTCTTTACCAAACACAAAATATTAACACATTTCAATTGTGCGATTTACATTTGCTTTGACTAGTAAATTTGCTTGTACGCGCAAAAAGGGAATTCCCTTAAATTTGTGCAATTTAATTTAATTTAAATTTTAAATCGTGCTAAATGGAATAAAATCGTGTAACAAAAATTAAAAATATTTTATTTTCAAACCGTGTTATATCAAAACCGTGTAAAAAAAGACCGTGTAAAAACATAATTAGGTGTAATTAGAAAATGGAATGCATCTTAGTATTGCAACAACAATGGAAAGGACTGTTTGTAAATGCTTATGGTATTTTTTAATATCACAAAAAGCATTTAAATAAGCTGTTTTTGCAGAAGATATTCTTCTTGTAGTAACTTTCGTAACGTTTCTCAAAATATTAATTCCAGTAAAAGACAGCATTTCCTACGGTAATGCTAATGGACTCTACTTACAGGATTACGATGAGTATTTATACATACATACGTACATAATTGAAGATTACAACCCTTCAATCGGGATTACTATTGGCAGAGTTTTTGCTAGAAATACTTTCTCATACTTCGTTTTGTTGGAGATGTCTAACGTGGGGTTTGGACCTAGGCCTCACGTCTAATAAGTCAACACACTGCGTACTAGACTACGGCGACTTCTCTTTTTTTCCTTTTAATTTATTTCATTTTTAATCACCTCAGATGAGCCTTGCTTTGAGCCGTAAA
The DNA here is from genome assembly GCA_936449025.2 of Sarcophaga subvicina. Taxonomy (NCBI): domain Eukaryota; kingdom Metazoa; phylum Arthropoda; class Insecta; order Diptera; family Sarcophagidae; genus Sarcophaga; species Sarcophaga subvicina. Next base: position 81,461,547 of record OW388084.2, read on the forward strand.
AGACCAAAAATTGCCCATACTTTTAAGGGGCTCTTCAGTATTGTGATTTTTTATTATTGATTTTTTGGAGACCAACACTCAGGAGATGAGGGGGGATGGGATGCCTATAAAAAGGGTAAAGTTTCTGACTGTGGTCAACGTGACGACCTCCGGGGCGATTCTTTTCATGCTGTATTCAAGTTGACACGCAACCTCCGCGTGGCCCTTCCTGGATGGCATACTAGCACCCGCTAGATGTTAGCTAATACGTGCAGAGAAATTCAATCCCTTGGACGTTAAATTAAGGTTAAGGGAGCGCTTCATCCGCCCAGCTGGCGGATGCCTTCATGAAATGTAGGACGGACATCACTGTCATACAGGAAATGCGATGGATAGGAGAAGAATGCAAAAGGCTTGCATCGTGCGGTGTTTATTACAGTTGCTATGCGGATAAGAACGACTTCAGATGCAGATTAGTGGTTAATAAGAGACTTCCCATCTTGTCTCTGGGTTCACGCCTGTGAACGAAAGAATAGCGACAATCCGCATCAAATTTTTTTTAATTCCAATAAAACCAATCAGACAATCATAAACACCCAGAGTCTTTGGTGGAAATCGTACCCACGCCCTTGACTCTTAATTTTAGCACACTACCGACTACGCCATCTGAACACCCATGTGGACATTGCAAAGTTGTTCGGAGCAAATCTGTTGAATACTTTGCTATGATTGAAAAAGGGATGATAGAGAATGCATCTCATTAAGCAAAATGAACCAAATAATCAAGAGTGATAAGAGTTAATGACAAAACTTTTTTCTTTCTTTGCAATAATAATATACGAGTGTTTGTTCACTTGTCATTGCAAAAATTTGCAAAAGTTTGGCCTTCATATGCCTGAAGGTATTTGCAAATATTGGCGCAAAATCTTATTAATGTTGGAAATATAAAATTCGTTTGAAAAACCTACTATGTAAACACATAACTTCAACAACAAAAGCCCGCCACGGCTTCTTTGGGGGAAGTGTAACCGAAATGTTAAATTTTTAATGACTCTGTCGCTTAAGTCAGGCTGAAAGGCAGAGGTTATTCTAGTAAACACATTCATCTGTGTCTGGTGGACTATTTAGTAAATAAATTTGGTTGAGTTTAATTTTATAAATCTCCAGTATTATCACAGAGTATGCTTGCCACTGTATTTATTAAAATTTTGGAAATTTGCATATACATAGGATGAGGCTTTTCCGGTTGATTTCACCACAAAGCGATTGAAGCTAAAAACGAAATGCAAATCAAGCAAAAGATGATGAAAATAATGTCCAAGAATTTTACAAAATACCTCCTCTTTTAACACCTTCTTTGGCGTTAATTGCCAATAATACAGCGCAGCTAAAATTTCCATTTCACAATGAATACAATTCAAATAATGGAATATTTTTTCAATGTATTTTTTGTTTTTCTGTTACAATAATTTATTGGTTTTTCTTTGCGGTATATTGTAGGCTTAACTTTACCCCTTTTCTTAAAATAACAAGTAGAAACAAGAAGACCTATTTTCAGGATACTACCACCATGTCGTCAGAATCATGGCAATAATTGCTAAAAACTCATTATAATTCATTAGAGTTACAGCAAGTGGTTATAAGAAAATTTTTTACCATAGCGATACGGTTTATTTATTAGTTGCAGATATACAGTAGGTAAGAGCGGAATATGTGAGACACTCTATGTTGCAATATGCAACATAGCATGACGTACTCCCCTATATTTAATAATCGTAAATCGCAAGAAGTTCTTTAATTTAATAGAAGTCATATGAAAAGCATTGAGAGCAAATGAAATACGAGAGCGGATCAATTAGATTGCAACACTATTTCAGAAATAGAAGGACACAATTACTCCACCCTTAGTCCTAATAACGGATTTTTCATAAATGGGCTCTTATCCTTAAAATTAAAATAAAACAAAGTGTGGTTGCTATTATTAACATTTTTTATTCATTTGAAAGGCCTATTAAAGCCATAATGTGTGCAACATACCATTGCGCTTTTACCTTTTAAAAACGTTTAAAATATGAGCTCGTAGGTCGCAAATAAAATAAAAATAAATTTGTGTTTAGTATTATTTAAAATTCTTTATTATTCGCACAATTTTGTGTGTCACTGTTCAAAACTTTATGTAAACAACAACGATTGCCTTCTTTTGTTATTCCTCTGTCTATACCCTTTGCATAAACCATAACAATTACCAGATAATTAATCTTTGTAATGGCGATCTTCAAACCACGATTACTCTCTCAAACACACCATGTCTTCACACAAGACAGACTGAACTTCACTAACCCAGTCGCCTGCTTTGCCTTGCCTTTTATATTGCAAAGTAAATAGTCTGATGAATGTTCTTGAAGGAAACGTTAATGACATCGCCTTCTCGAAATCTCTATAAATGTAAACACCTTGTTTACGATTTTTTATGCTGGTGTTTGTTGTTATATTTGTGTTTACTTGTTTACCATTTTTTATGCTGGTGTTTCTTGTGATATTAAGCAGTACGATAATTTGTAAACAGGTTTGTTTACTACATTGTTTTGTTCTCGTAGCTTTTGTTTATAATTTTAATGTTAAGCAATGTATAAGCAAAACACCAGTGTCTAGATTTTTCATTTTTGTAATAACAAACAATGTAGCATGGCGTACTCCTCTATATTTAATAATCGTAAATCACAAGAAGGTCTTCGACGTATTAAAATAGACAGCCGTATAAAAAACATTGAAAGAATAATAAGAACAATAAGATTGCAACGCTATTTCAGAAAGAGAAGTACACAATTACTCCACCATTAATCCTAATAACGGATCTTTCATAAATGGCTTCTTATCTTTATTTCGTTTCATTTCGTTGTTGGAGATGTCCGACCTGTGGTATGAACCGTGGCCCAACGTTTAATAATCCAACACACTACTTACTAGACCACTGTGTACTTATTCTTTTATACATCCCATGTCCCCAATAGTCTCTATAAATTTTCCTTTAGCCAGAAAAAAGCTATTGAGTGTGCAGTGTAGAGCAGAGATCAGCAATGAATCGTTTTTTTTTTTTGCTACTCATAAGCACTCATGAAGCTTTGAATATAAGTGAGTCTACAATATTGAAATTTAATAACTCTGATTCATTCGTACTCACTACAAGGTTGAATCGTAAGTACATGTTGCAATGAGTATGAGTGCGACGTTGACATCAAACTTATACCATTCGAAATATGTTTGATTCAAAAGCTTACTCATTCAAATTCATAACTTTAGAAAAATACTTATAATACCTATAAATGATTCGAATCATTCATTAAAATTTACAGTCTTAGTTGTTGTTGCATTTACAAAAAAAAAAAGAAAAAAGAAATGGACTAAGGGAGCAAGCAAAGCATATACAAAACCTTCTAATGAGTATTGTAGTGTTCATACGCGAATCATACATATTTTGTGAGTATGAATATGATGAATACTTCAAGCTTTAAATATGAGTGGTATGAGTATGGTATTAAAATAAGTATGATTGCGTATAAGTATCAGAAATAATGAGTATGATTCGATTGTACTTACCTTTTTGAATACTCGTTGTTGATCTCTGGTGTAGAGCACAAAGTTACCATGTTAACTGATTAAAATTTTCAGTTGCCATAGAGAAATCAAATATTTAAAGAAAAATTTCAGTTCTTTCTCCGACAAACAGAGATACTTGTATTGTCAAATTGATGTCATACCTTTGTTTGAAGTTTGCTTAAACATTTCAACATCAAACTTAAATAATATTTTACTTAAGCATTTCAAAAATTTTTAATTAAAATGTGAGCATGACAACCGTATTTCCAAGGTAATGCTCATAAATTAACAAAAAATATTTAAGCAACAACAAAAAAACATATTTCACAGGACTTTTGTTTAATATTTTACGCCACCCGAAAAAAATATGTGTTCTTCTCAAATTACAAACATTTCTAAGGACTTTATTTAAATTGGCCATTTGTTAATTAAACAATTTGACTTAATTTACGCGTGGTCTTCTAAAAGGCACTTTTAAATATTAGACTGTGTCGACTTGTGTCGCATAATAAAGAACAATTTTAGCGCATGGTGTACCCAAGTTGGTAAGGAAATAAATTTTTTCTTATGTAAACAAAATAAGAAATAAATAACGGAATACACATACCAACATTATCTTGGTTATTAATTACCTTAACTTCAGCTAACAACAAAATTGGCCACAGGACATAGACAGACGTTAAGTCGCCGTAATCTAGTAGTTTGTGTGTTTACTTGTTACACATAAGGCCTCGGTTCGAACCCAACGTCAGACACCACGAATGAAATTTAAAAAATATTTCTTTGGCCACTTGCTGTCAGCTAAAACTCTGAAAGTAAATAAAATTAACGTGAAAAAGTTTCTCAGAAATCTGTCATTCGGTGTCGACTTTAAACTGTAGGTCCCAGCACTCACGTATAAAATTAACACACACGGCATAAGTGGCATGAGAAGCTAGGTTGTAATCCTGATTAAAGGGTTATATTTCCCAATTATGTACAGCGTTTGCTTTTAGTAACTCTATCCCCAAGTGTTCATTGGTCAACTACTGCTGCTTGAGTCGTAAAAGATCATTCTACTTACACTATCGGATTTCTCTTAGATGGTACAGTGGATTTATAATCATTTTCTATGCTTAATTTTCCTCAATATTGTAGCTGAGACTTCCTTTTCCAATGTATCGGATCTTCTACCAGAAACTATCACGCTTCGACAGTTTATAACAAATATTGTGTTGAGGTTCACCTGTCAAATTAGTTGTTTAGTCTGTTTTGTCAAGTCACCACGGACATACCTGCCAGATTTGACGATTTATCATCATCTTGACGATTTTAAGATACGAATACAGCTTCTAATAGTATCCTAGGAATACCAAAGGCAACAGCCATTATTTTTTTCTTTTTTTCGTACAACCAACACAAAAGGGATGGCCCCTACTCATGCAGTGCATTGTGTTGGAATTAGGAAAACATGTTATGGAAGGAGGAAGTGGTGTTTGTGGACAAAAGATTTGAATATTCTTACGCAGGCTATTTTCATAAATTTTGCGCAAATTTTTAATAATTTTGGCATTCAGTATATTTTTTATAGACAAAAAAGGCTCAAATTTTTTCATGCATTTTCCTTCCTTGCTTTAACTAGCTCTAGGGGCTGTCTTACGGACTCTGATCTCGCCAACAACAATCGATTTCTCCACTCCCATTAGAAGTGAGACCTAAACCGAAAACGAGCAGAGAGAGACGTTAGAAAAAATCTATTTATTAGTTCCTTGTAACTTGATCTCGTTAAACTTTTTTCTTGTGGAGTTTTCTTAAGTCGCAGGTGGCGAATAAACCACAAATCAACGTGGACCTCAAAAGCAACATATACAAACACTATTTCTGCTACTAGTGGGTTACTGCTCGTGTATGTAGAGCTTAAGTGATTGCCTGGTAGAAAAATAAAAGAGTAGAGTACCTTATCTAACTCCACCTATAATAGTTTACACACACTTGTCCCCAAAATGAATTAAAAATTTTAAATTAGAAATTCGTTTCAATAGGACATTCAAGGACTCAAATACAGGCCGCTTAAAACACATTCTACTCTAAAAACCTCATACTCTTATGTGTACCTCTGCGTTCAACTTTGTGTAAAGATTTGCCAAACAAATCTATCAACGATTTGTCTACGCTTTAATGCGATAAATTAACGCTAAATTCCAAATCTAAGCCTTGTGTTCTATGAGTGTGTTGTGGTTTTATGCCAACAGTTTGTTTTTGCACTATTTAGAGGTTTTTCTTCTTCCTTTCCTTTGTTTAAAAAAAAAAAACAAAATCATTTCCCGTTTTTCTTTTAGGCTTGTAATGGCTCTATCACTGAGAATAACTCTGTCGAAAACAATGCAACAACCAACCGCAATCAAATCAAAGCGAAGCAAAGCATTTTGGCTAACGTTTAACACAATTTTCGCAAACCGAAAAGAATTTGTAACAACCACCACCTTGCCTTTGATTATCTTTTTAGCGATGGTAGTTTAGAAAACCTTATTGGGCAGTTAAATGGAATTTAAATGTACAGTGAACGTCAAAAGTAATTTTACACTATGGATAAAATTCTAACAATCACCAATCTCAACCTTTACCACTTGAGAAGAGTGCCCGAAAAAATTTGACAATTTTTCGAAATTTTTTGTCATTTTTTTGTTTCAATTTTAAAAACTCGCAATGAAACAATTTTGAAATATAAATAACGGTAATTTATTTATGTATAATTTTTTAATGTATAGTTTCTTTTGACGCTCACTGTATATACAAGATATGTGTGTGTATGTCTATTATAGACTGTTGCAGCAATTAATTTGTAAATTGATATGTACTTACTTAAGATGAGTTACCAGGATTTATAAGGAAAATAAATACCATTATTTAATGGACAAGCTCACATAGGTCAGAGCAGTTATCGATTTTCGTAAGCGGATTAGCTTTCAGTAGAAAGTTTTGTCATTTCCATTGCGTAGCTTTATGTTCCGTATGGAATTAACTGTAGTGCGAGCCACAAGTAATGGACCATAATAACCAGTGTAGCTCCTGCTCTAGATGGTGGGCGTAATTGTTCATTACGACATTTTAGTCAGGATTACAACCTGGCTTCGCTCACCACTCATATTGTGCATTTTAATTTTATACATGAGTGGTGAGACCTCAGAGTTTTTGCCAGCTGGCTGCAGAGGGAAAGCCGCTGAAGAAATATTTTTATTTTCAAGCGGAAATTTTTGCAATCTTGAAGGCTGGTGCCCCCACTTCGGATTCGGAATCCTACCTGATTTCGTTGACAGTCAGGGTGCCCTAAGGGCCATTGCGTCGGTCTAAGCTCATAGCGGAATACTGGGCATTTAGATGGCGGGTGCTCTCGCTAGATTACATTCTCTTTCTGAGGGCGATTTGATATTTGGTCCTGACCCTCCAATCTGCCACCTATACGGACTCATTGATGGATGAGCCAGGGAGGAAAAGCAGAGGCGTTGGGGAGTGGATCGGGTTGTTATGTTTCTCGATGTCTATGGCCTGCTATAAACAATGTAAGAACAGGTTGGCTACTAGGCTTGAATAAGACCAGTTTAAAGTTAATTATAGTGTTTATCACAGAGCACTGCGAGATTAGGTCACTGACGGAGATCTGAAACAGATCCCAGCCGTACTACTGCATTCATGTTGCGATGAGGAGGAGTTGGAGACTGTCGAGCACCTCCTGTGTAACTGTCCAGCCCTTGGTAGGTTTAGGTTGAGGACCCTTAGCAGGGGCTTCTTTGATAGTTTGATAGTTTGTATCGAGAACCGACATCAAGGCTCTACACAGATTCATTAGTAACTTGAGCTGGTTGAGAAGTGCCAGGGCTTCATTGATGTAGTCGCGTTCTCCCATTTTGTTTTGTTCTGGTCTGTGTGGTTCCTTCGCTTCTCATTCTCCTTTCCTCCTTCCGCTCCTTTTCCCTGTCCCCTTTTTTATCCTTCCTTCTTAAGGACGTTATGTACAATGGGTCAAATCGACCTCCGGTCTAAATTGACAAGTGCACGTCCTCTAACCTAACCTAACCTAATATTTTTTATATTTCGTTTTTTGCTAATGTCTGAGCTGGGGTTTGAAGTACTGCTTTGCTTCTAATAAGGCAACATTATACCTACTAAAATACGGTGGCTTTCATGCAGTAAACTTAAATGTTCTTTCATTCAGTAAATCTCCACTGGCAGCAGATTTGATGCCTATCGAATATAGTTGACTACGGTTGTAGCTGTACAATCTGGCCTTAGTCAAAGCAATACAATTGCATAAAATGTGTCTTGTAATTTCATTCTTCTCCAGACAGCCAGCCTAAACTCTGCCTTACTAAGAAGGTGAAACGTATTGAGGATTTCATAAACACTTATATTCGCTACGGGCATTAAGCCTGACATAGCTTCGATCTGACTTTTGCAAAGTTAGTCCCACAAAAATAAAACAGCTCCATTCATCATTTCATTTTCATTGACAGCAACTCTACCGAGAATACAGGTTCATGAACAGTCACATACATAATTGCTCATTACCATTTAGTCAGGATTACAACCGAGCTTCTCACACCACTCATGTTGTGTGTGTTAATTTTATCCATGTAGGCGAGACCTACAGTTTCAAATCGACTCCAGATCACAGATTTTTGAGAAACTCTTTAATGGCAATTTTATTTTGTTGTCACAGTTTTTGATAGAGGATGTCGCCGATGAAATATTTTTTACATTTAGTGTTGTTATTTGATCTGGCCGCACGTCATCACGTTAGTCAGCACACTACCTACTAGACTACGGCATCTACATTCCATCACCATTCAATGATCATTTTCATTGACAGCAACTCTACAGTGACCCGGGAGGCAATAATACATACATACATAATTGGCCATAACAACTCTTCAGTCAGAATTACAACCTAGCTTCTCACACCACTTACGTTGTGTATATTAATTTTATCCACGACTGGCGGTACCTACAGTTTTAAGACGACTTCACCAAACAGATTTTTTAGAGAAACTTGTCATAGCCCTTTTATTTATTCCCAGAGTTTTTGCCAAAATCTGCTGAGGGAAAATCGCCGAAAGAAATATTTTCTTCATGTTTCGTTTTGCTGGAGATGTCTGAGCTTGGATTTGAACCACCACCTCATAAAAGCCAAAATACTATTTACTAAGCTATGGTGGCTTTGGTTATTACTCTCCAATCACAGCCTTTAAATTGCATAAATTTGTTTCACCCATTCGTCCTTTGACAGACCTAGAGCAACATTATAATCACTTTTTAATAATCACAGTTTTAATAACTATTCAGTGATTCTAGGGCAAATGAAGGAGAGGGCATTTATTGACCACTGGAAACTGGTTCAGTGTCTATCCCTAACTAAACCTAAAAGTGATATTTGCCTGCAGCAATGAGCACACATGGCACACTCTTAATATGCCAAACTTAACCACATTCTAAACACACACGCACGTTCATAAACACACATATACATATATAGCCACCAACAATTGTAAATGTGTGGCTTAGCTTTAGCGCGTGTAGTTAAGAGAAATTTAAGAAAGTTTTCCTAAAATGAAGATTGATGGCAGTCAACGAACTATTTTGTATGCATAGCCAACCAAACCAAACATGTTTTTAGCCGTTAAAATAGGATCAACGGCTAAATTTATTGTGTATGTGTTACCTTTTTACAAAATGGTTTCATAAAAATGTGTAAAGATGGTTGGCTTTAGATTTATTTGCTACAAATATGGTTGAGCTTCAATCATAGTGGTACACCCCAACTTAAATATGTATGGAATTATATGCTCTGATATATATGGGGAATTCCGATTTGGATGAAATATGTTCCAAGGTTAGTACTATTGGATAGTAGGCCAGACACAAATTTTCAGCTCTATCAGTCAAGAACTGCCGGAGTTAGAGGGGGCCAAAGTTGGACATTTTGGTCATACAGGGTTTTTTTTAAATGTGTGTAACTTTCCACCTATTGGTCCTAACAAAAATTTTCCAAAGGATATTAGATAGCTATTTCTTCAATCTTTCCAAAAATATTTTTTTAAATTTTTCAAAAAAAAATTTTTTTATTTTTTTTTATAAATTTTTTAAAATTTTTTTCAAAATGGGCCCTTTTTTGCTCAAAAGAAAGCTTATACAATTTCCCTTAAGGCCTTTATAATCGCTTAATGGGATGCGAGTGGGATATCTATCCAAAAAATTATTTTTTAATTCAAGAAAAATATTTTTCAATATTTGGCATGAAAACGTACTACCTAAATGATCTTAAAAAAGTATTTGCATTCTAAGGACATTCGGAAATTAGTTTTTTATAAACAGTGTTAAAGTTTGGACGTGCGTTATTTACTAATTACATACATAATTAATCTTCACAATGGATTCCGCTTCCAAAAAGGAAAAGTTGACTTCTTTTTGTTGTAATCCCTTAAACAAAAAAAAGCACAGGTCATCAGATATGCGAAATATTTCCGACAACTTATTGAAAAAATTCCCAACGCTTTATAAACGTTTGCTAATTTGTGGATCGTGCAGGAAAATGATGGGAAAGTTGGACACATTACCGGTTATTCCAGATGAGAAGAAAATCAATTCTGAAAATGAAGACAGTTCTGCAGGAGATGATGGTTGTTCTAACTTTTCAGTAGAACCAATAAAACCTAATAATGAGTGCCAAAATCATTTATTTTGAACAAATAAAAAAGAAGTACAAAACGTCACAGAGTAGATCTGAAAGAATTCAACTTCTTACTCTTGCCCCATCGTCATGGAGTTGTTCAAAAATAATGACCGAGTTTGGAACGACTCAATGAAAAGCAAGAATTGCTAATAACTTGGTTGCTGAGCATGGGATTCATACACTTCCAAACGAGAAGAAGGGAAAAACTTTAGCGTGCGAACCTGAAGCTCTAGTAACTCAATTTTATCATAAAATATTGAAACAATATGAAAAATCTTATTCTTGAATTAAAAAATATTTTTTGATAGATATCCCACTCGCATCCCATTAAGCCATTATAAAGGCCTTAAAGAAAATTGTATAAGCTTTCTTTTGAGCAAAAAAAAAGGGCCCATTTTGAAAAAAAATTTTTTGGAAAGATTGAAGAAATAGCTATCTAATATCCTTTGGAAAATTTTTGCTAGGACAAATAGGTGAAAAGTTACATACATTGTAAAAAAACCCTGTATGACCAAAATGTTCAACTTTGGCCCCCTCTAACTCCGACAGTTCTTGACTGATAGAGCTGAAAATCGGAAGACATCGATTTTAAAAATTGGGTCACTTGACACGAAATTGTGTATGCTGAGTCTGGTTCATGGTGTACATACAGTGAGCGTCAAAAGAAACTGTACACTATAGATAAAATTCTAATAATCCCCAAACTTAACTTATACCACTTAAGGAAAGTGCCTGAAAAAATTTGACAATATTTCGAATTGTTTTTGTAATCTTTTTTGTTTTAATTTTAAAAACTGGAAATAAATAAAATCAAAATAACGGCAATTTACTAATTTATGTTTTTTAATGTACAGTTTCTTTTGACGCTTACTGTATAAAAACTTATTACAAGAATGGTGTTTTATATATAAAAAGCTCATACCCTAGTATCCCTGCATACCACTTAATATAGTGAATAAAAAAGTGTAAAGTTTTTTAATATTTAATATTCCTATTAAACTGACACAAAAATTATCTAACCTGGTCCATGGCAATGCATGGTTATAGCAGTGGTCGTGGGAAAAGGTACTCCAATGTTATTTAATCCATCAAAGTTTTTTATTTCCTTTTTTGAGAGATATTCAGATTTTCTAGGAAAAGACATTACGGTGTGAGAAAAAAAAGAACAAGGACAAGAGCAAGTGCAGTAAAATCTTGTTTCGAAAATGAAAAATCAAGACACTGGTGTTTTGCTTATATATTTTATTATTATATTATATTATATATAGAGGTTTCGAGAAGGCGTAGTCATAAACATTAGCCTTCAAGAATATTCATCAGCCTGTTTACACTGCCATATAAAAGGCAAAGCAAAGCAGGCGACGGAGTGAGTGAAGTTCAGGCAGTCTTGTGTGAAGATGCGGTGTCTTTGAAGAGAGTAATCGTGGTTTGATTACAAAGATTTGTCGAATATTTGTCTAGTAATTGTTATTGTTTATGCAAAGGGTATAAATAGAGAAATAACAAAAAGAGCAATTGTTATTGTTTACATAAAGTTGTGAACAGTGGCACACAGAATTAATTGTGCAAATAACAAAGAATTTTAATTAAAACTAAACACAAAAATATTTTTATTTAATTTGCAATCTACGAGCTCATATTTTAATCGTTTTTAAAAAGTAAATACGTAACAATATTCACTTCTTCCACATCCCATCTAAAAGTTCTACGAAAGTCATTCGCAGATAAGTGAAGTATTACCACTTTCCTATCAATTACACTATGACTCCTGATGATAGGTACTATTATTATGATTAAGTCCATAAATATCTTTACTTAATGGACATGTTCACATGTATTTCCGTAAACCAAAATCTACCGCAAGTTGTATAAATTCGCCCGAGACAACAAAAACTTCTACTGGAAGTCTGTGCCACATATGTATAATTAGCTAAAGGACGACTTTGTTTGTAATATAATCCAGGAAATTAACTTGAATGACACATGCTATTTTGCAATTGTGAAGTCGCCGCACTCTAATAGGCAGTGTGTAGAGAGTTTGTGTCTCAAACCTCTGTTCATGCAAATCGAACAAAACGAAATATGAAAAATGTAACCAAAATGCTGAAAATAATTAAAATTGCATGAAAAGTTTCTCAAATATGTTGCTCGAAATCAACGTTAAACTGTAGATCCCGTCACTCATGAATAAAATTAATACACGTAATATGAGTGGTGTCAGGAACTAGGTTGTAATCCTAACTAAAACATTAGAATGAACATTTGAATAAAGTAAGTAAGCAACTGTTTTAAAATGGCTGCTTGAGTGTAAGTTCTCTTGAAGTCAAACAGGAATCATGATCGTGTAATATTTCGAATTTATGGTCTTTAAACGTTTTTAACTGTCCAGAATGCTTTTTGAAGTCAAAATAAACATATTTGAAATGAACATACTACTCGGTAGTCTGGGGTTTAAAAAGAGCCTGTTTATCGTATAACTTCACAAGTAAACAATGCCTCACATTTGCAGTTTTCTACGCAAAAAAATGGCTCAACAAAGCTTGTCGTAATACTGTGTTTTCGGCAGTTTAAAAGGTTTGCAATCGTGAAATGGAATTACGACAATCATAACCATAAAATTGGTCATTACAGTATTTCAGTCAGGATTAGGACCGTGATTCTCACACCACATATGTTGTGTTTGTTAATTTTATACATGAGTGGCGGGAGCTTCAGTTTAATGTCGACTTCAAATGACAGATTTTTAAAGAAACTTTTGCATGACAATTATTGTTGACTCTCAGAGTTTTTGCCAGAAACCTGATGTAGTCGCCGTAGAAATACTTTTTCATATTTCGTTGGGTTGGAGATGTCGGGCCTGGGGTTTGAACCGCGGCCTTACGTCTAATAAACCAACGCACTACTTTGTAGACTACGGCAACTCATTTAAGGCTCAAAGCTTATTGAGTCGATGACTATACTTTAAGAAAAATCGATTGCTCTTCTACTATTCAAAAGCAGCAATTAAGGCGCCAAAAATCTATATCCAACCCGGGGATCAAATATTCCCTACAGGCAACCGACTGCAAGTGCAGAATAAATCTTGTCATTGCAACAATTTTTATATTCCAGAGTTTCATTTCTAACAAATTCTTTAAGAACTAAAGCAATTTTTTACTCTATAATGCTAGTAGTAAACCATATTATGGTAAGACATTCTAAGACAATAAAAGAATGAACCAACAAAAACAATAATACACATTTAAGCGCTTGAATGGATAAGGAATAGTTTTAAAACTTCTTCAGTCACTTACATTTTTTGTTTGTAACCAAATTAAGTGCATAGAGCCACAATACGCAGCAGCTGATAGCGCTTAGCCATAATATTTTCATAGATTTGTGTGTAAATGGGTTAAATTTTACAACTTTTACTACTTCATTCATTGCCTTAATTTTATTATCTTACACACACAAATACACCCACACAAATACTCACACATATACTCCTTTAGAAACTCTCTTTCAAAAGGCTTATAATAAGCAAATGATGAGTAATGGCCATTAAAAAGGCTTAAAAACCAGGGGAATAAAAACCCATTCAAAAGAGGTAAAGAAAAAACACAGCAAATTGAAAGTAAAATTTAAATGTGGTCGTGATTGGGGTGCTGGTAAAGAAACTTATTCTGCCCACATTACAAAAGTGCTTTAAATTCATTAAAATTGAAATGAACAAAAACTTTCGGAGCCAAAACGAATGGCACGAGAAACTAAAAGGAATCCAATATTTTAAAACACGAAAATAAAGAATAATTACACGTTTTCCGCTATTAAATTCTACTTAAAATTACACCATCTTGGTTTGGGAGTTCATAAATTGTACACGAGCAAAAAAGTGTTTCGCGGATAATGGCAAAAAAGTTGGGAAACAAAAGGAAAACAAATTTATTTTGTGTGATAATGCAGTTCGCTTACTTAAAACACATCAATGAAATGGTGATTTCGTTTACGAAAATGAAATTTTTTTCAATGGGAATTGAAAGAGAACGTAGGCTAGTAGGTAGAGTGTTGGCTTATAAGACGAGGAAGGTTCGTGTTTTAAACATCCCTTAGGCAACTCAAACACAGCGAATTCTGAAAAAGTTTTCACTCGCGCGACTTTTTTGGCAAAAATTCTGAAAGCTATTAAAACTCCTATGAAAAGTTGGATATATTTGCCGTTCGCAGTCAACTTTAAACTGTAGGTCCCGCCACCCGTGATAGGCTAGGTTGCAATCCTGACTAAAAGTTTGTAGCGACTGTTTAAGTAATAATTTCTAACAGTCCAGTCCTCACTGCCATTGTTATAGGAAACATAGGCTAGTTTATGTACCTTGTTAAATTCCATCTGAGCGGTTTTTTAAATTTATTTCGCTTTCCCAGCCAATACGAAAAACACGATACTAACAGATGTAATACTACCAGCGCACTTTCTAGATTTTTTTATAATATTTCCAGTTCCTTACGCGGTAGGTCGATTAGGAGGACCTTATTTGCACTTTAAAGCTCGAAAAGGGTTCATGTTGTCAATTTTAGAAATTGTTACGCCGTAGTCGCCGTACTCTAGCAGGTAGTGTGTTGGCTTATTAAACGTAAAGCCAGGGTTCAAACCCCAGGTCAGACATCAAAACAAAATACAATAATTATTTCTTCGGCGACTTCCTCTCAGCAGATTTCTGGCAAAAACTCTGAGAGTAAATAAAATTGCCATGAAAAGCTTCTCAAAACTCTATCGTTCGGAGTCGACTTTAAACTATAGGTCTCGCCACTCATGTATTAAATTAACCCACACAACATAAGTGGTGTGAGAAACTCGGTTGTAATACTGACTGTAGGGTAGTAATGGCCAATTATGTATGTGTGTACGCCTTTTTTGGATGTAACAACATCCATATTTGTAAATGGAAAACTTTTCACAATACGTGAGGCTTTTAATAAGGTTTAAAATATGAGCACGTAGATTGCAATTAAAATAAAAATACATTTTGTATTTAGTTTTAATTAAAATTCCTTATTATTCGCAGAATTCTGTGTGCCAATGTTCACAACTTTATGTGAACAACAACAATTGCTTTCCTTTGTTATTCCTCTGTTTATACTCTTTGCATAAACAATAACAATTACCAGATAATTATTCGACAGATCTTTGTAACGAAGATCTTTAAACTAAGATTACTTTCTTCAAACTCACCGCGTCTTCACACAAGACTGACTGAACTTCACTGTCTAACTCTTCTGCTTTGCCTTGCGTTTTATATGGCAGGGTAAACAGTCTTCAAAAGTTAACGACTTCGCCTTCTTGAAATTTCTATAAATGTAAACATCGTTGCTTGTGTATTTTGCTTACATTTATTCTTTTAGTGTTGTTTGTGTATTTTTGTTTACTTGTTTACCATTTTTTATGCTGGATTGTTTACTGCATTGTTTTGTTTTTGTAACTTTTGTTTATTTATTTTTTAATGTTAAGCGATGTAAAAGCAAAACACCAGTATCTGCATTTTTCCTTTTCGTAACAATATTTTAACAGCTGATAGCCTTAACAGGCACGTTGTTGTAGAATCCATGCATGGACAACCTGATATTTTATGATTTTATGCATTACCATTAGCCTCAACAGACTGTTCAACAAAGTTCGGGAAGTAATTAACTGCGTAAAAAAATTGTATAAACTGTAAGTACAATATTAAAATAAGTATGAATGCGTATAAGTATCAAAAATTATGATTATGATTAGATTCTACTCATCTTTTTGTATACTCATTGCAGGTGTAGAGCATTAAGTTGCCATGTTAACCGATTAAAATTTTCAGTTGCCACAGACAAATCAAATATTTAAAGAAAAATATCATTTCTATCTCCGACAAGGAGGCATACTTGTATTGTCTATTGTCAAACGTTAAACCTTTGTTTGAAGTTAGTTTAAAAATTAAGCATTTCTAAAATTTTTAATTAAAATTTGAGCATGACAACCGTATTTCCAAGGTAATGCTCATAAATGAAATTTAAGCAACAACAAAAGACATATTTCACAGGACTTTTGTTTAATATTTTACGCCACCTTAAAAAATATGTGTTCTTCTCAAATTACAAACATTTCTAAGGACTTTATTTAAATTGGCCATTTGTTAATTAAAACAATTTGACTTAATTTACGCGTGGTCTTCTAAAAGGCACTTTTAAATATTAGACTGTGTCGACTTGTGTCGCATAATAAAGAACAATTTTGGCGCATGGTGTACCCAAGTTGGTAAGGAAATAAACTTTTTCTTATGTAAACAAAATAAGAAATAAATAACGGAATACGCATACCAACATCAGCATAGTAAATACGGTTATAAATCTTGGTTAATTACCGTCACCGCAGCTAACAACAGAATTGGCCACAGAACCAGACAGACGTTCAGTCGCCGTAATCTAGTTGTTTGTGTATTGGCTTATTAGACATAAGGCCTCGATTCTAATCCGAGGTCAGACTTCTCTAAAGAAATTTAAAAAAAAATATTTGTTTGTCGACTTCCTCTCAGTGAAAACTCTGAGAGGCAATAAAATTACCGTGAAAAAGTTTTCAAAAATCTGTCATTCAGTTTCGACTTTAAATTGTAGGTCGCAGCACTCATGTATAATATTAACACACACGGCATAAGTGGTATGAGAAGCTAGGTTGTAATCCTTATTAAAGGGTTAAATTGACGAACTATGTATGTATGTATGTATTCATATAAATTTGCTTCTAGTAACTCTATCCTCAAGTGTTCATTGGTCAACTAATGCTTGAGTCGTAAAAGATCGTTCTTCTTACACTATCGGGTTTCTCCTAGATGGTACAGTGGATTTATAACCATTTTCTGTGTTTAATTTTCCCCAATATTGCAACTGAGACTTTCTTTTCCACTGTATCGGATCCTCTACCAGAAACTATCAAGCTTCGACAGTTTGTAAGGAATATTTTGTTGAGGTTCACCTGTCAAATTAGTTGTTTAGTCTGTTTTGTCAAGTCACCACGGACATATCTGCCAGATTTGACGATTTATCGTCATCTTGACGATTTTACGATACGAATACAGCTTCTAATAGTATCCTAGGAAGATACAACCAACATAAAAGGGATGGCCCCTACGCATGCAGTGCATTGTATTGGAACTAGGAAATTATGTTATGAGAAGGAGGAAGTGGTGTTTGTGGACAACAGATTTGAAGACTATTTTCATAAATTTGGCGTAAATTTTTAATAATTTTGGCATTCAGTATATTCCTTATAGAAAAAAAATGGCCAAATTTTTTCATGCGCTTTCCTTCCTTGCTTTAACTAGCGCTAGAGGCTGTCTTACGGACTCTGATCTCGCCAACAACATTCGATCTCTCCACTCCCATTAGAAGTGAGACCGAAACCGAAAACGAGCAGAGAAAGACGTTAGCAAAAATCCATTCACTAGGTCCTTGTAATTTTATGATGATATAATGGCAAATTTTTATTTACTCTCTGAGTTCTTGCCAGAAATCTGCTGAGATGAAGTCGCTGAATAAATATTGACCTCGCGTCTAATAAGCCAACACACTACCTACTAGACTATGGCGGCTACTAAAAACGGGTTGGTGTAGCTAAAGAATAAAAACTCTCTTTAATGATTTGTGCCTCCACAAGCCAAGCATATGCTGTATGGAAAAGACGCATCCAACGTACGCACAGAGTTATTACACTTCCGCCATTATTAAGCACTTATACCCTCTTCTATATGTGATTAAGAAGGCTTTAAATATACTTAGAGACACTAATCGCGATATGAGAATTGTATTACATTTTCAATCTGAGAGCAGATAAAGTAGAGAAGTGTTGATAAGTGTTAGGTATCATTAGCTGGAAACAATGGAACATTTGAGTACAAGCGATTTATTTATATGTTTAAATTTAAATTATATGTTATCGACAAGTAGAGACGTGCGGCGTAATGGTTCTCAGATAACGGTCGATAACTATACTTTTGAAACAGTCAAGTAATATATTTATATTGGCTCCGCCGTTGCCACCAAAAATGATGTAAGTCTGGAGATCAAGTGCAGGATCACTCTTGCCAACAGGTGCTACTATGGTCTTAATAGGCAATTGAGTAGCAGATACCTCTCTCGTACAATAAAACTAATACTCTACAAGACACTACCCGCGCTTATTTATGGCGCAGGGGCATGGACCTTATTAAGCACTGATGCAGCAGCCTTGAAAGTGTGCGAGAGAAAAGTCCTACGTACGATCTTCGGTTCAGTGCGAGTTGGCAATGATTTCCGTATCCGATCCAACAGTGAGTTGTTGACGTTGTGCAGCGTATTAATATCCAGTAACATGAATGGACCAACTCTGGTAAAAATATCTAACCCCCCAACATGATGGCCCGTCGCTGTAATGCCAACCAACACATAAACATCACGCACACTTTGCTGATACACCAATGAACCACCAGAATCACCCCCACAAATACCTGCACATCTCTTGTCTGCACCCAAGTGAGTGTCTAGTAAAGCCTTTCCAGTTATGTTGCTGCACACATCTAAATTCACACCTGACAGGTAAACTCTGTGTTTTACATCAGAAGAGTAACCCGTTGCCGTTGCACCAAAACCAATAGCAACCATCTGTAAGCCATCGTACGTTTTAAAACGCAGGCGCGGGTAGATAGGCAAACATAGAGGCTTTATGAATTCTGTGAAATTAACATAACAATCGAAGCGTACAATTGCAATATCATTTGTATAATTGGGATGAAAAATGCACTCTTCGATGTCGAAATCCAAATGAGGATCAGCACAATATTTTTGTCCGAGAATAACTCTGTCGAAAACAATGCAACAACCAACCGCAATCAGATCAAAGCAAAGCAAAGCATTTTGGCTAACGTTTACCAACATTTTCGCAGACCGAAAAGAATTTGTAACAACCACCACCTTGCCTTTGATTATCTTCTTAGCGATGATAGTTTGGAAAACCTTATTGGGCAGTTAAACCACAATTAATTGGAATTTAAATGTACAGTGGCCGTCAAAAGAACTGTACACTAAAGATTAAATTCTAACAATTTTCAATCCCATCCTAAGGAGGGAGCCCGAAAAAATTTGACAATTTATCGAAATTTCTTGTATTTTTTTTCCAATTTTAAAATAAAAATAAAGGTAATTTATTAATGTAATGTGGATTTCAGATGCAACCTGGAACTTAATAACAAACAGAAGAACATGTAAAGCGAATCTCAATAATGCCAACATGGAAAGCGAAACTCAATGACTAGGAACGAAAAGAGAAGATTGCAAGAGGTATACACACAAACCGATGGTCAAGAAAAGCGCTCGACGAGACAAACGTAGCTGGGTGGATGATCTCGCCAAAGAAGCCCAAGCAGCTTCCGAGTCCCATATGAGCCGCGATCTGTACAGAATAACAAAGCAAGAGCTTCAACTCAAGCAAACCACTAAAAAACAGTCAAGGAGAGATAATCACATCCAAAACTGGTCAAATTGATATATGGGTAGAACATTATAAGAAAATGCTAAACACTACTCAGCTGACTATTCAGCCAACATGTCTTTGCCCCCAACACACGGAAAGACATGACATATCGATAAATAAACCCAATACAAGTGAAATTGAGACTGCAATTAAAGTACTTAAAAACAACAAAACACCAGGAATCGACAACATACCGCCAGAGCTATTAAAGGCGGGTCCTGCTATAAGTGCTCAAATCATACTACCCATAATAGGCAAATTCTGGGACACCAATCACTTAAGTGACGACTTAAAAGAGGGTATGATAATTAAGATCCCAAAGAAAGGAGACCTGACAGAATGCAAGAATTGGAGAGGCATTACTCTTCTGAGCATGGTAAACAAGATCATTGCCAATATAATAAACAAACGTCTGTCAACCGCACTGTCCAACGATATTCGGAGTGAGCAAGCAGGTTTCCGCGCAAGCAAGTCTGGTATCGACCATATTAATAGCCTTAGAATAATAACGGAACAATCAGTCGAATGGCGCTCCCCGTTGTATCTAACATTCATTGACTTTGAGAAGGCATTCGACTCGATTCCCCACGCTGCAATATGGAACGCACTTTGTTGTAAGGGAATACCAGGAAAGCTTATTACATTAATTAAAGCACTGTACGAGAAAGCTAAGTGCCGCATCCTACACGAGGACACAATCAGCTGTCCAATAGACGCCAAAGTAGGTGCACGGCAAGGATGCCCACTATCCCCCTGCTCTTCAATGTAGTAATCGACAGCATCATGGAAAAGGTCACAACAACATCAAGAGGCATCACCAAAAACGAAAATCATGAGAATCAACACAACAAATACCCGTCAATTCATGCTACAACAGCAACTGATCGAAGACGTCCAATCCAATAATAACAACAAGCGGAGGCTCTAGAGAAGACGTTGGAAATCGCATTAACAAGGCCAGGCAAGCTTACGGTCAATTGAAACACATATGGAAGTCCCCCCATATTTCAAGGTGCACCAAAATCAACATCTTCAACATTTGCGTAAAATCAGTTGCGCTTTACGGATGCGTGAACTGGAACTCAAACCAATGCAATATTAATGCCTTACAAGTATTCATCATAGGGAAGAGCGACTATCGGTTTTCGTAAGCGGATTAGCTTTCGGTAGCAAGCTTTGGCATATCCATTGCGTAACTTTATTTTCCGTATGCAATTAACTGAAGTGCGAGCCACACGTAATGGACCACATGTATAATAACAAGTGCGGGTCCTGTTCTAGACGATGTCCTTACTTAATTGTTCACTACAAACCTTTAGTCAGGATTACAACCTAGCTTCGCTGACCACTTATATTGTATGTTTTAATTTAACACATGAGTGGTGAGACCTCAGAGTTTTTGTTAGAAAGCTGCTGAGGGAAGGTCGCTGAAGAAATATGTTTTATATTTCGTTTTTTGCTGATGTCTGAGCTGGGGTTTGAACCGCTGCTTTGCCTCTAATAAGGCAACACGCCACCTACTAAAATGTATGCAGGAAACTTAAATGTTCTTTCATTCGAAGTCATGTGCAAATAGCCATCCCAAATTAGCTCCAGTAAATCTCCACTGGCAGCAGATCTGATACTCTCGAATATAATTGACTACGGTTGTAGCTGTACAATCTGGCCCTAGACAAAGCAATACAATTGCACAAAATGCGTCTCGTAATTTCATTCTTCGCCAGACAGAGCCTCAACACCGCCTTACTCAGAAGGTGACACGTATTGAGGATTTCATAAAGAATTATATTCGCTATGGGCATTGGAGCCTGACGCAGCTTCGATCTGACTTTTGCCAATAACACAGCAGGTCCATTCATCGCCATTTCATTTTCATTGACAGCAACTCTACCGACAATACAGCTTCATGAGAAGCCACATTGGTCATTACCATTTAGCCAGGATTACAACCTAGCTTCTTACACCTTGCATGTTGTATGTGTTAATTTCATCCATGACTGGCGGGACCTACAGTCGACTCCGGATGACAGATTGCGAATCTTTTTCATGGCAATTTTATTTTGTTTTCAGAGTTTTTGCGTGAAATTTGCTGAGAGGAAGTCGCCGAAAGACATCTCGTAAGTCAGCACACTACTAGACTATAACGACTACATCCCATTACCATTCAATGATTATTTTCATTGACAGCAACTCTATAGTGACCCGGGAGGCAATTCCACACAGCTTCATGAACAGCCATATGCATACATACATACATAATTGGCCATTAAAACCCTTCAGTCTGGATTACATTTTAGCTTCTCATACCACTTACGTTGTGTATATTATTTTTATCCGTAAGACAGATTTTTTGAGAAACTTTTCATGGATATTTTAATTATTTCCAGAGTTTTTGCCAGAAATCTGTTGAGAGAAAGACGTCGAAAGAAATATTTTCTTCATGTTTCGTTTTGTTGGAGATATCTGAGCTAGGATTTGAACCGTAGACTCTTGTCAGATAAGCCAAAATACTATTTACTTAACTATGGTGGCTTTTGTTATTACTCTCCAATCATTGCCTTTAAATTGATTAATTTTGTTTTCCCCATTCTTGGTTCATGTAGTCCTTTGCTTTGACAGACATAGAGCACCATTATAATGACTTTTGTATGTATTAAATTCTTAACAGTTTTAATAACTATTCAGTGATTCTAGGGCAAATGAAGGAGAGTGCATTTATTGACCACTGGAAAATAGTTCAGTGTCTATCCCTAACTAAACCTAAAAGTGATATTTGCCTGCAGCAATGAGCACACATGGCACACTCTTAATATGCCAAACTTAACCACATTCTAAACACACACATACGTTCATAAACACACATATACATATATAGCCACCAACAATTGTACATGTGTGGCTTAGCTTTAGCGCGTGTAGATAAGAGAAATTCAAAAAAGTTTTCCTAAAATGAAGATTGATGGCAGTCAACGAACTCTTTCGTATGCATAGCCAACCAAACCAAACATGTTTTTAGCCGTTAAAATAGGATCAACGGCTAAATTGATGGTTATGAGTGTTTATATATGTGTGTATGTGTTACCTTTTTACAAAATGATTTCATAAAAATGTGTAAAGATGGTTGGCTTTAGATTTATTTGCTGCAAATATGGTTGAGCTTCAATCATAGTGGTACACCCCAACTTAAATATGTATGGAATTATATGCTCTGTTGTATTTAAGTGTGTATGCTAGGACAGGTTCATGGTGTACATACAGTGAGTGTCAAAAGAAACTGTACACTATAGATACAATTTTAACAATCACCAAAACTCACTTACCACTTAAGGAGACTGCCAGAAAAAATTTGAAAATATTTCGAAAAAAATTTTTTTTTCAATTAAAAACTGGAAAAAAATAAAATAAAAATAACGGTAATTTATTAATGTATGTTTCTTTTTAATGTACAGTTTCTTCTTCTACTGTATAGAAAGTTATTAAAAGAATAGTGTCTTCTATATAAAAAGATAATACAGCAGTATCCCTTCCTACCCCTTAATATAATGGAGTGTATAAAAAAGGGTAAAGTGTTTTAATATTTAATATTCCTATTAAACTCTCAAATTATCTAACTTTGCCCTTAAATACTTCATTCCTGCTGGCAATGCATGGTTATAGCAATGGTCGTGGGAAAAGGTGCTCCAATGTTATTTCCAGCAAAGTTTTTTATTCCTTTTTGTGGGAGATGTTGAGATTTTCTGGGAAAATACTTTACAGTTTGAGCAAAAAAGATCAAGGACAAGAACAAGCACAGCAAAATATTGTTTTGAAAATGAAAAACCTAGATACTGGTGTTTTGCTTTTACATCGCTTAACAATAAAATTATAAACAAAAGTTACAAAAACAAAACAATGCAGTAAACAAACTTGTTTACAAATTATCGTACTGCTTAATATAACAACAAACACCAGCATAAAAAATTGTAAACATGTAAACAAAAATACACAAAAAAACAATACAATAATAAATGTAGACAACGATGTTTACATTTATAGAGATTTCGAGAAGGCGAAGTCATGAACATTAACCTTAAAGAACATTCATCAGATTGTTTACTCTGCCATACAAAAGGCAAAGTAACAGAGTGAGTGAAGTTAAGTCAGTCTTGTATGAAGACCTGGTGTCTTTGAAGAGAGTAATCGTGGTTTGATGATCTACATTTCAAAGATCTGCCGATCTGTTGTTATTGTTTAAGCACAGGGTATAAACAGAGGAATAACAAAAAGGGCAATTGTTGTTGTTTACATAAAGTTGTTTACATAAATAGTGGCATACAGAATTGTGCGAATAATAAAGAATTTTAATTAAAACTAAATACAAATTTATTTATTTATTTTACGAGTATTTGCAATCTACGAGCTCATATTTTAAATGTTCTTAAAAGGTAAAAACGTACCAATATTCACTTCTTCCACATCCCATCTAAAAGTTCTACAGAAGTCATTTGCAGATAAGCGAATTGCGCTATGACTCCTGAGGATAGGTACTATTATTATTATTAAGTCCATAAATATCTTTACTTAATGGACATGTTCACATAGGTAAGAGGGCTATGTATTTGCGAAAGCCGATTAGGTTGCTGTAGAAATTCGCCCAAGACAGTAAAACCTTCTAGTGGAAGTTTGTCCCACTTACGTATAATTAGCTAAAGAACGTCTTTGTTTGTCATGTAATCCAAGAAATTAAGTTGAATGAAACATAATATTTTGCAATTGTGAAGTCGCCGCACTCTAAAAGGCAGTGTGTAGAGAGTTTGTGCCTCAAACCTCTGCTCATGCAACTCGAACAAAACAAAACATGAAAAATGTAGCCAAAATGCTGAAAATAAGTAAAATTGCAATTAAAAGTTTCTCAAATCTGTTGCTCGGAATCCAAGTTAAACTGGGACCTACAGGCAAACATAAATAAAATTAATGCACACAGCATATCAGGAATTATGTTGTAATCCTGACTAAAGCGTTGTAATAACCATTTGAGTAAAGTAAGTTAGCAACTGTTTTAAAATGGCTAATTGAGTGTATGTTCTCTGGATTTCAAACATGAATCATGATTGAGTAGTGTATCCAATTTATGGTCTTTAAACGTTTTTGACAGCTCGGAATGCTCTTTGAAGTCAAAATTAACGTATTGATACGAAAATTGAAATCGTTTTACATTGTTTAATATTAAAATGATAAATAAAAGCTACAAAAAGAAAAACAATGGACTTGTTTACATGATCAACGAATAAACAAAAATATAGCAACAACATCAGTATAAAAAAGGCGATAAACAAGTAAACAAGAAGCAACAACAAACATTATCAGAAATGAGGAAAAGAACATACACAAACAACAATGAAAAAAACTACATACAGAGATTTCGAGAACGCAAAGTCCTTCTCCTTCAAGAGCATCCATCTTACTGTTTACCCGGCGATATAAAAAGCAAGACAAACCAGGCAACGGATATAGTAAAAATTCAGTCAGTTTTGTGTGAATACGCGTTGCGTGTAAAGAGAATAATTGTGGTTTGAAGATCTCCGCTATAAAGATCGGTCCAACAACTGATATCATTTACGCAAACGAGTGTAAAGCAGAATAAGAAAAAAGAAATTGTTGTTGTTGTTTACATTAAGTTGTGAATAGTGGCACACAGAATTGTGCGAACAATAAAGAAATGAATTAAACACATACATACATAATTGGCCATTACAACCCTTCAGTCAGGATTACGGCCTAGCTTCTCACACCACTCATGTTGTGTGCGTTAATTTTATACGTGAGTGGCGGGACCTACAGTTTAACGTCGACTCCGAACGACAGAATTTTGAGAAACTTTTTCATGGCAGTTTATTTTACTCTCAGAGTTTTTGCCAGAAATCTGCTGAGAGGAAGTCGCCGAAGAAATATTTTTTTTTCATATTTCATTTTTTTGATGTCTGACCTGGGATACGAACCCGGGCTTTACGAATAGTAAGCCAACACACTACCTACTACACCTGAACACAAATTTATTTTTATTTTTATTGCAATCTACGCGCTCATATTTCAAATGTTTTTAAGATGTAAAAACGTAACAATGCTTTAAACGAACACACCACTCGGTACTCTGATATTGTAATAGAGCCTGCTTATCGTATAACTACAAAAGCAAACAGTGGCTCACATGTGCAGTTTTCTACGCAAAAAATCGCGATATGATGAAAGTGGCTCAATAAAGCTTGTCGGAAGAAGTCGCCGTAGTCTAGTAGGTAGTGTGTTGGCTTATTAGACGTAAAGTCAGGGTTCGAGCCCCAGGCCAAACATCAAAACAAAATAGAAAAAGTATTTTTTTGGCGACTTCCTTTCAGCAGATTTCTGGCAAAAACTCTGAGAGTAAATAAAATTGCCATGAAAAGTTGCTCCAAAAACTGCCGTTCGGAGTCGACTTTAAACTGTAGGTCCCACCAGAAACTAGGACGTTGTACAATGGGTCAATTCGACCTACGGGTACTGTACTTGTCTTAATTGACAAGTACACGTCCTCTAACCTAACCTAACCTAACCTAAGCTTGTCGTAATACTGTGTTTTCGGCAGTTTGAAAGGTTTTCAATCATGAAATGGAATCATTACAACATTTCAGTCAGGATTACGACCTTGTTTCTCACACCACTTATGTTGTGTGTATTAATTTTATACCTGAATGGCTGCAGCTTCAGTTTAATGTCGGCTCCAAACGACAGATTTTTAAATAAACTTTTCATGGCAATTTTTCTTGACCCTCAGAGTGTTTGCCAGAAATCTGCTAAGAAGAAGTCGCCGAATAAATATTTTTTCATATTTCGTTGGGTTGGAGATGTCGGGCCTGGGGTTTGAATCGTGACCTCACGGCTTGGAGCTTATTGCATAGATGACTAAACTCTAAGAAAAATCGATTCCTCTTCTACTATTCAAAAGCAGCAGTTAAGGCGCCAAAAATCTATATCCAAACCGGCAATTTTTATATTCCAGAGTTTCATACATATATACATAATTGGCCATTACAACCCTTCAGTCAGGATTACAGCCTAGC
Organism: Sarcophaga subvicina; assembly: GCA_936449025.2. NCBI lineage: Eukaryota > Metazoa > Arthropoda > Insecta > Diptera > Sarcophagidae > Sarcophaga > Sarcophaga subvicina. The sequence continues at coordinate 81,488,410 of OW388084.2, forward strand.
TTCTCACACCACTCATGTTGTGTGCGTTAATTTTATACGTGAGTGGCGGGACCTACAGTTTAACGTCGACTCCGAACGACAGTTTTTGAGAAACTTTTTCATGGCAGTTTATTTTACTCTCAGAGTTTTTGCCAGAAATCTGCTGAGAGGAAGTCGCCGAAGAAATGTTTTTTTTTTTTCATATTTCATTTTTGATGTCTGACCTGGGATACGAACCCGGGCTTTACGAATAGTAAGCCAACACACTACCTACTACACCACGGCGACTTCCAGAGTTTCATTTCTAACAAATTCTTTAAGAACCAAAGCAATTTTGTGTCATGATATTTATTATCACCCTTTTATGATTCTAAAATGCTGGAAATATGGTAAGACATTCTAGTGTTGACAGTATAATAATGAACTATCTTGAACAATAATGTACATTTAAGCATTTAATGGGTAAGGAATAGTTTTAAAACTTCTTCAGTCGCTTAAATTATGTTTTTGGCAACCAAATTAAGTCCATAGAGCCACAATACGCTGCAGCTGTAATAGTTTGCTCATAATATTTTCATAGATTTGTGTGTAAATGGGTTAAATTTTACAACTTTTACTACTTCATTCATTGCCTTAATTTTATTATCTTACACACACAAATGCACTCACACATATACTCACACATATGCTCCTTTAAAAACTTTCTTTCAAAAGGCTTATAATGGGCAAATGATGAGTAATGGCCATTAAAAAGGCTTGAAAACCAGAGGAATAAAAAACTCAAACAAAAGGGGTGAAGAAAAAAACACCGAAAATTGAAAGTAAAATTTAAATGTGAGCGTAATTGGGGTGGGTGGTAAAGAAGCTTATTCTGCCCACATTACAAAAGTGCTTTAAATTCATTAAAATTGAAATGAACAAAAAATTTCGGAGCCAAAACGAATGGCACGAGAAACTAAAAGGAATCCAACTGCAATGCTAGTCAACAGAAGTATTTTAAAACACAAAAATCAGGAATAATTACACGTTTTCCGCCATTAAATTCTACCTAAAATTAGACCATCTTGTTTAGGGAGTTCATAAACAGTACACGAGTAAAAAAGTGTTTCGCGGATAATGGCAAAAAAGTTTGGAAACAAAAGGAAAACAAATTTATTTGTGTGATAATGCAAGGAACTGGAGATTTCGTATATGAAAATCAAATTTTTTTCAATGGAAATTGAAAGAGAAGGTAGTTTAAAATGACAAAATTCATCATAGTTTAGTAGGCAGAGTGTTGGCTTATAAGACGAGGAGGTCTCATGGTTTAAACCTCAGCTAAACCTCGGGCGCCTTCTGCCCAGCGGCCTTTGGCAAAAATTCTGAAAGTAAATAAAACTGCTATGAAAAGTTTCTCAAAAATCTGTCGTTCGGAGTCGACTTTAAACTGTAGGTCTCGCCTCATGGATAAAATTAACACACACAACATGGGTGTTGTGATAGGCTAGGTAGTAATCCTGACCAAAAGTTTGTAGCGACTACTTAAGTAAGAATTTCAAAATTTCCGGTCCTCACTACAATATACAATGGTCCTAAACGGATTCTCTAGCTACAGTAGGACATGTTCTCTTTGCCGTGGCTATAGAAAACATAGGCTAGTCTATGTACCTTGTACCTTATTTTGCCTACCCAGCCAATACGAAAACTCCAATACTAACAGAAGTGATGCTACCAGCGCACTCTCCAGGTTTTCTTTATAATATTTTCAGTTCCTTATGGGGTAGGTGGATTAAGAGGACCTTATTTGCACTGTAAACCTCGAAAAGGGTTTATGTTGTAAATTTTTGGATATTTTTACGTCTTTTTTTGGATCCATACTTGTAAATGGAAAACTTTTCACTATAAGTGAGGCATTTAATAATGTTTAAAATATAGGCTTGTAGATTGCAAATAAATTAAAAATAAATTTGTGTTTAGTTTTAATTAAAATTATTTATTATTCGCATAATTCTGTGTGCCAATGTTCACAACTTTACGTAAACAACAACAATTGCTTTTGTTTGTTATTCCTCTGTTATACTCTTTGCATAAAAAATAACAATTATTAGACAATTATTCAATAGATCTTTGTAACGGAGATCTTCACACCACGATTAATCTCTTCAAACACACCGCGTCTTCACACAAGACTGACTGAACTTCACTGATGAACTCTTCTGCTTTGCCTTGCCTTTTATATGACAGGGCAAACAGTATTCAAAAGTTAATGACTTCGCCTTCTTGAAATCTCTATAAATGTAAACATCGTTGCTTGTGTATTTTGCTTACATTTATTCTTGTAGTGTTGTTTGTGGATTTTTGTTTACTAGTTTACTATTTTATTATGCTGGTTTGTTTACTGCATTGTTTTGTTTTTGTAACTTTTGTTTATTTTTTAATGTTAAGCGATATAAAAGCAAAACACCCTTATCTGGATTTTTCCTTTTCGTAACTATATTTTAAGAGCTGATAGCCTTAACAGGCAGGTTGTTGTAAAATCCCTGCATGGACAACCTGATATTTTATTATTTTATGCATTACCATTAGCCTCAACAGACTTTTAACAAAAGTTCGTGAAGTAATTAATTGCATAAAAAATTGTATGAACTGTAAGCCCAACATAATTGGTCATTACAACCCTTCAGTCAGGATTGCGACCTAGTTTCTCACACAACTTATGACAAACATTTTCATTGAAATTTTATTTACTCTTAGAGTTTTTGGCAGAAATCTGCTAAGAGGAAGTCACCGAAGAAATACTTTTTGTATTTTTGTTTTGATGTCTGGCCTGGGGCTCGAACCCTGGTTTTACGTCTAAAATCCAACACAGTACCTACTAAATTATGGCGACTACTGTAACCCACACACTTATGAATAAAATTCACGCACACAACTTGGGTGGTGTGAGAAGCTGGGTTGTAATCCTGCCTGCTGAGTTGTAATTCTGCCTACTGGGTTGTAATAGCTAATAACGTATGTCTTTATTGCGTTGAGTAATTAAGTCATTTGATTTTTCAATGTCTAAGTATCTTAGACAATATTGGCAGCCATCTCAAATGGCTGCAACATCATGCAACTAGAACTACTTGCTGGCATCTCTCTCCCATCACGATAGTTTAATAAAAATCAATTATAAGCTGCTTATTTCCTGCCTAATGCATTTAACACATCCTTAACGTCTCATCATTCTTAATCCTGTTCAATCAAATTCTTCCACGTGTGCTTCTATTTCTGTCTCTACACGAAGTAATTATAAATTCATACACCTATACTCTGATGCTTTAATTTCTGCTTTACAAGTCGTATAAATTGATGAATTTCTGCCAGCCTGCTGTAAGTACTTTTTACTTAACATTGTGATCACTGTTACAGGGCTATTGGCTGACAGCAAATCTTGTTACAACGTTAGACCCTTAAGTGTTCATAATGAGTATACAAACAGCATGATTGTCAATCAAATGCAGTTTTAAGTAAGAAATGTTTTGAAAACAAACACAATAGAAGAGTACTATAATGAGTGTGAAGAAAAACGACTGTTAGACAGCCTACATCTACCTATCATCAACAACGCGATATGATGAGACTTGCCAGCAACTATTTTCAATGTCAGCGGTCATCTGCCTGGGGATTGTCGTTAGAATTTCAGGCAGTTTATGTGATGCCTATTAGGGACAAGAGGCCTCAGGTTAGGGTATATGCGATATATGGGAGAGACTGAATCATGTTGCAGATCGAGAATACTGGTTATTCAAGAATACTGACAGAATTTGAAACTCTCGAGATTATTGTTAACATGCTACCGGACTGTAACTTCTCGGGGAAGTTCAAGACAATTATTCCGAACAGAAATAAATGGAAAATTATTTGTTACTCACTTGTACTTTCGACTGTCGCCTAACCAGGCGGCTGTCAAGCCAATGAGTATTCTCTTTATGATCTCTATAATGTATTTCGACTTCCATGCGGCTTTCTGCCAGATGTTAACGCCTTTCATATGGATACCTTATATGGCGGTATTCCAAGAAGATCTACTTACTTACTTACTTGCACCTGTAGGCAAGAGCGATCCTGCGCTTGATCTCCAGACAGACATCATTTTTGGTGGTAACGGCGGAGCCAAGAAAAAATAAATTCCTTCACTATATCAAAAGTATAGTTATCACGTCTCTACTTGTCGATAACATATACTTTCGTTTGCCCTCATTTACTGCCAGACCCATCTTAATTGACTCCCGTTCAATATCACTAAAGACAGCAGTAACATCTCGCTTGGTACGCCCTATGATGTCAATGTCGTCAGCGTGCGCAAGCAACTGGACGCTTTTTTAAAAAATATTGCCATTGCGATGCTCTCTTGCCTTTCGCAGAACACTCTCCATGACGAAGTTGAAGAGGTCGCATGATAAGGGATCGTCTTGTCTAAAACCTCACACGGTATCCAAAGGTTTCGGAGAGGTCCATGCCTAACATGACGGAGCTGCAGAAGTTACTCACCGTCATTCTACATAGCCTTTTCAGCTTCGCAGGTATACAGAGATCAGACATTGCGGCAAAAATACGATCGCTTATGGGGCTATCTGAGTCGACAAAAAGATGGTGTAGGTCGCCTTGAATAAGACATACTGCGAATGAAAAATTTAAGAATCCCGTAGAAAAACTGCAAACTTAGGATTGACAATGTGGTGTTCGATTGCAACAACGTGTATGAGCAGCTTCGGGCGAAATAGCTCTTCATATATGGTTAAAGCTAGTGAGACGGCTTATGGAAAGTTTGCTTTTAACATGAAGGAGCAGGCACCAGGTATAACATTCTGGCTAATCATGCAAAATGCATTAGCGTTGCTCGTACGTCATTTGCAGGATTGAAGAGACAAGAAGAGGTTATTCGCAACTTTATTGCTACAGTTTAGGGGTACATGTTGCCGTACTTATAACATAATAATGATGACTATTATCGCTACTACTACAATGTCATTCCATTCATATGCAACCCCTTTCCACTACACATACATGTTTAACAGGAATGGCGATGTAATTAAAATTACAGGAGGACAACACACCATTTCAAATGACTGCTAATGTTCGTGTATGTGAATATAACCGTGTACAGATTTACAAGAGTTAAGTAATGAGCAGACAGATTGTTCGTTATATTATGGCTGCATATGAGTAGTTGAATGGACCCTTAAACAACGGCAAAACATTTTGACTTGCCAGACGTTAGGGAAGACATAAGTTGAGAGTTTAATAAAAGCAAACAAGAGTATTTCTTATACGGCATGAGTTAATCAACCTACAGCGTATTGTACAATGCAGTTATGGTTTGTTTAATTAGACACCAGTGTAAATTCTTGTTTAACTGACCAAAAATGTCATCGTTAGCCATTTGGCTTTCAACACATACAAAAAGGACTTCGTTGGTCATCCTCTCATTACTCCATATAATCTTTACCAATATTTTCTTTTCTAATGAATCCAAAATTTTCCAGACAAATATGGTGGACAGCAAATAAGAAATGAAAAAGAAACACACAAAAAAAAACAAGAAATAACTGCAGTCTTTAGACAACTTAATCAAGTGATTAGAAAAACATTGTGTTGTATGGCATATAGGACCAAAATATAAAGATGAAACACTGTAACACACATATCGAGAAAGGATTACACCACACAGTTCAGCATCATGTATATACACACACACACACATCTGTAAATATTAGACTCTAGCTGATGTGGATGCACGTACATAAAGGGTTATTGCTCTCGAGAGGTATGTAGACCTATAAACGTAAGTTTAAAATTACATGCGACACTGTATAATACCCCCAATGCAGTGACATTTTTAAGACAATATTGGATACAAAAGTTTGACAGACTTTAGACTTTAAATGTTCTATCCCTAGTAATACGCTCACATTTTTGATCGAACCGTTTTGGTAGCGCTAAGTAAAAAATATATCCACACTATGGGTTTTTGTTTGAATTGCAATATTGTTACGAAAATGAAAATAAACAGAAGCTACAGAAACAAAAGCAATGAACTTGTTTACATGATAAACAAGTAAACAAAAATATACCAACACACACCAGCGTAAAAAATGATAAACAAGTAAACAAAAATGCAACAACAAACATCATCATTCATCAGACTGTTTTCGTTGTCATATAAAAGGAAAGACACAGCAGTCAACAAAGTTATGCTGTAGTTACCCACACGTAACGTAACGTACCGTAGCGAACGTTCTCTTTTTAGCATATGGAGAACAATGTAAAGGATTACCGAAACGTTCTCTCTCGTTAGCGAAACGGAATGATTTGTATAAGACAGAATTCTTTCACGTTTTTACGTGACATTTGAACATGAGAGATGATTAGCAGTGTTGCCACGAAAAAAATATTGTAATCAACATTTGTGAAAAAATCACTAAGTAAGGAAAAATATGACCAAAATTAAATTCGCAGTTTTTTTTATTTTATTTTTTTTTCAAATTTAAATAATAATTGAGAAAAAAAATAACAAAATAAAATTATAGTCTTACATATTAATTAATTTTAACAAACAGAACAAAAGCTATTTTCATAAGAAAAATAATAACCAAATCCGGAAAAATCTACACATTGAACAAAAAACGGCAACACTGATGATGAGTCTGTATATCAATTTCTTTGCATTGTGTTGTGTTCGTTTGTGTGTTGCTTTGTGTTCTGTTTCGTTTTTATTTACATTCTTCGTTGACATATGTCCCGTTTTGAACGTTTCTATAACTACACAAACGTTTTTAAAGCCCTAGTTATTCTACCGTAACGGAATGTAACCGCAACAGTAAGAAACAGCTGATCGTTTTTGTTATGTATAAAGCAATACGAATGGTTATAGAAATGTAATGTAACGTAACCGGAACGTAAGAATCTGTAAAAATAGAATTTTCTTATATTTTTATGTGAATATTAAAAACCACCAAAACTGAATATTGAAATTATAAACAGAATTTACATTTTGTACGTATGTTATGTTTGCCTGTATGTGGAATTCGCTTTAAATAAAACTTTACATATTTAAAAAACCCAAATTATAATTTATTTCATTATTAACTTTTGTAATTTAAAATGAAAAAACAATATTTTACTATTACATTATGTAGGTAGTGTTCATTTTTATTTTAAATTAGAAACATATAGTTATCGACTTTTAACTAATTAAAACGTTCGAAAACCATTTCGAATTTGTATTTTACTTTTATTAGAGAAGTTAAAAACGTTTTAACATTCATACAAATTTGGTTTCCGAAATACCTGACCTGTTTCTGTAGGATAAACGATTTCACTTGCTTGTCTATTTATATGGAAAATACAATCAAAAGCACTCAATTTTGTGTTTGTTTTCCTCAACACAAACTAAATTGAGTGTTTTTGTTTGAGTGAAAGTGAAGTTGTTTGGCTTACAGAAACAGTACGTAAAACTTTTAATAAGTACCTTTAAATAAATATAAAATCGTTAAAATGAACCTAAAAACTCTGTAGTGATAACACTGGTTAACAGCTGAATTAAAGTAAAACAAAAGGCGCCATATTAGGAGTGATAAAAAGAGTGAAAATGAAGTTTTTAAAATCTGCAATTAATATTAAGTTTGTTTAAAAAACGATAATAAATATAATAAAATAAAAACTCAAACACAAAAACATGTCTTCTGTATCCATATCTGAATTTTTGCTTTTAGTTTTTGCAATTTTTATTTCTTTGTTTGTTTTTGTTTATTTCTTTTATTGTTTTGTTTACCTAAAAACATATGATTACGTTTTTACGTTCTATAATTGCTCATACATTTTTACGTTCCGTGCACATTACTGTTATATTGCGTTACATTACGTTCCGGTAGCATAACGTAGCTTAAGGCTACGTACGTTACGATTTTACGTTTCTTACGCTTGGGTAACCAAGGCATTAGTAAAAAATCGGTCAGTCTTGTGTGAAGACGCGGTGTGTTTAAAGAGAATAATCGTGGTTTGAAAATCTCCGTTACAAAGATCTGTCGAACAATTGTTATTGTTTACGCAAAAAAGTGTAAAGAGGCATAACAAATAGAGCAATTGTTGTTGTTTACATCAAGTTGTGAACAGTGGCACCCAGAATTGTGTAAACAATAAAGAATTTTATTTAAAACTAAACACAACTTTATTTTTATTTTTACTTGCTATCTACGAGCTCATATTTGTAAACGTTTTTAAGATGTAAAAACGTAACAATATTTTATATTGATTTGCAATCTTATTTAACTTTCAGTTGGTCATGTGCCCCTTTAAACATTTTCTTTCTTTTGGACCACATTCTCTTAAGGGCAATAAAATTCCATTTGAAACGCTGTTTATTTGGATTTCAATTGTTTTCGAAATAATTTTCCATAAAGTAACCATAAACTAGTGTGCCAATAGTTTAGTGCGACATTTACGGCAATTGCACTGAAAATTAAGTTCAAATAACAACCAGAACTAATTGGTCTTAACGGAGTGAATAACCACAGCCAAGGGAAAGAACAGACAAGTACTACAACTAACTGCAGCTAACGCTGGCAGTAACAAAGGCAATGCAGATGGTTGTATTCATTTTAATGCTCTGTTATGGTATTAGGTATTATGGTATTGCCATTAGGGGGAATCCCATAAAGGCAGTGATTATTAACTTAAGGCTTACTTTGCCAATACACAGAAAAGTATGTATTCCATGCAGTTCTTAGTTGGTAGTCGTAATGTATTTTTTAACAATTCTTTAAAACTTTAAAATATTGCTACGTTTATACCTTTAAAAACATTTAAAATATGAGCTCGTATATTGCAAATAAAATAATAATAAATTTGTGTTTAGTTTTAATTAAAATTCTTTATTATTCGTACAATTATGTGTGCCACTGTTCATAACCTGATGTAAACAGCAACAATTACTTTTCTTTGGTATTCCTTTGTTTATACCCTTTGCATAAGCAATAACAATCACTAATGGTGCGTGGCCACGATCAAACTGAACTGATCAAATTTTGCATATGCGTTGATAATATTTGTTTTGCTTAGCACAGCAACACATCAAAATTGAACCTTCAAACTGCATGTTTTGTTATTGTGAAGAAAAAATGGATATGTGGTTTATGCAACTCAGGCAGCAAAAATACAAAGTATTTTGATATTCTTCAAACTCTTCTCAGTCTGTACGTTTGACGACAGTTTTCTGTACGTGTGAGTACGGTTTTACCAATACAATCACAAAAATGACAGATTGATCAGTTCAGTTTGATCGTGGCCACGCTACTTAAGCAATTATACGACAGATCTTTGTAACGGAGATCTTCAAACCCCGATTAATCTCTTCAAACGCATCGCGTCTCTACACAAGGCTGACTGAAGGTGAATGATCGCGTCTTCGCCTTCTCCAATTTTTATAAATGTAAACAAAAATGTTATGAATCAAAATGTGTAGGCTTATGAATCAAACATATTTCGAATGGTATGAGTTTGATATCAACGTTGTACTCATACTCATTGTACTCATACTTATAAATCAACGTTGTAGTGAATACGAATGATTCAGAGTAGTTAAATTTCAATATTGTTGACTCAATTATATTCAAAATTTCATGAGTGCTTATGAGTAGCGAAAAAACGATTCACTGCTGATCTCTGGTTCGAACCAGCCCGAGCTTTTTCTTCGCCAGCATTAATGCGTGTAAATAACAGCCATTGTTTCATAAAAATTGAGTGATTGTCGGACTCGGTTTATTTGTTTTTCATAAACGAATTCCCTTTGCCATTTCATATGAAAGCATACATGATAGAGGCTGAAAATACATTTAAAAAATAAATCAAAACACTACCAGATACCATCAAACAAACATTGATACATTTACTCTGATTCCGAATGACCACAGACAGTGTGTCTGTGCTAAAGTGTGATGAAAAAAAACATACATATTCAACGGCCAAGTTTGAACAGATTTTTTATAAAATTTTGTATACTTTGTAATCATGTTGGTTGAACATCATACGTACATACACTGCGGTTCATCAGGATAGAACCAACATATTTTAAATTAAAAAAACTGTATAACTTGCAAATACAGATAGAATAAAAAAATTTTGTTTTGCAGAAAAATAGTTAATACTGTAAATGATAGTTTGAACACAAAAAATAGTATAAAAATGAATTATAACGGTACTTTTTCACTTTCTTTGTAGTCAAGTATAAAATTTTTCATTTATTTTTTGGTTCAACAGAATAGAACCACGTGCATTTTTAACTTAAATCAGTAGGCGGTTGTAATAAAGCTTTATAAAAACCAAATAAAATTAAAGTTACAGTTTGTGACTGCAGTTATCTAAATTAATATGTGAAGAAAGAGTCCTTTAAATTCGTCGGAATTGGTAAAAATTGATGTTTACCATTCTGAAAACTATTCTTATCGCGAAATCGGTAGAAAAATCGGACAAAGTCATAATGTGGTAATGAATTACATAAAACATCGTGAACCATGTAATAAAAATCACAAAGGAGGTACTTAGACAGCTCTAACACCACAGGACAAGCAAAAAATTCATCGAATTGCCTCAAATTCAGCCCATTCTACCTCTAAAATTAAGAATTTAGCAGGAGTTAAAGTAAGTAACTCAACAGTTCGTCGCACTATTTTAAGCAGAGAACATTTACAACTCCGAAAACTGAAGAAAAAACCTCCATTTAATGCAATACGTCAACAACAGCGCCCTCAGTTTGCCAAAGATCATATGGCATGAGATGTTCAATTACATAGGGGGCGTTATGCTGTGATGGCGGCTCAGAAATTTTTCGTCCTTACGCATATCGTGAAAATAAAAGTTATAGCCATCCAAATTAAATTTTTTATCAGAAAAAAATCACTTTTCGCCAATCGTTATCGCTTAATTGTCTTTGAACATCCCATGCCATATGATCTTTGGCAAACTGAGGGCGCTGTTGTTGTCAATTCATAAATATTTCAATTGTATCTGCAATCACTTGAACAATTTGCAGAATAATAACTACTGCTGGGCGTGTTATTTACAAGTGAATGGTTTTGAAAATAAAAAACAATTTTTTTTTTGATTTTTTTTCTAGTGGCCGCTAACTCCTTGATATACAGACTGTACTGTAGGCCAGGGGAAGGTTTTTTTCTTTGGGTATAATTTCCACAGCTTTCGTTAGGTGCCTGTGGACAGTACTGGTATCATTACTATTTTGACTGACTATAAAATTCATATTGTTGGTGGTTATTATTGAACTGGTAGTGATTCTGCAATAAATCACATCTTCAGCTTTGGTTTCTATTTGAAGGATTTTATTTTTAAGCACTTTCTCATGGGTTCTTTTTACTCTTCATATTAATTTTTTACTTCAATGCTTTGTATTCTTTTTTTTTTCTTGAGTGTCATTTTATTTTGCTTTCGTACAATTGTTCAATGTAAGGATTTGCATACAGAATAGCGTTGCATCTAAGGATTTGCATGGATTTATTTCATATTCATTTTCATGTTCCTGCACTGATGGCATACAATTTTAAGGTGTCTACACGATAAATGCACCAGTTAAACGTGTATCTGTATTAAGTTTCTTAGTTCACATGTAATGCCAAACAATTTTAAATTTAAACAAAAATTTTCTTAAGGAACCATAACAGAAACACAAAATTTTAAGCAACAATTTTAAACTCAAAAACTTGAACTCGCGAATTCCGGAAAATTCGGAAATTCCGGAAAAGCAGATTATTTTAGTTGTAGTTTTCCAAAAGACTTTTACATAGTCTGGCTGTACATTTAAGAAGAAAAAGAAATTGTTGCAGAGACAGAAGTAGGTCTTATCACAGTTGTTGTTCATAGTGTTTATGTTAGCAGTCCCAAGCCCTGAAACTATAGCAGTACCTGTATACAGATGACAAGTGTGAACCTCATGGGCTTTATATTTTGAAAAACAAAAGTGTTAGAAACACCTTAAAATCCAAGGTAGGCAGTACAGAGATGGCTGTCTACCAAAAAAATAAAGTGGGATAGACACACTTATGATACATAATGCCTTAGGCCCATTGTGATGCCACAGTTTTCAATTTTAGCTAATAATTAAACATTTAGCTAATAATTAAACATTTTAGATTGCCAATATTCTTGTGGTATACCTTCCCCGGCGTAGTGCTGCTCATGTACCCAATAGGTAAAAAACAGCCTTCTTCTCTTCTTTGTCCCTACAGCTTCTGCAGAAGTCGTTTGTCAAGTGTCCAAAACCAATGCGCCTTGTATGAGTGCCCTTATAAATTGCAAGTTATCCTCTCAATAAGCTCAATGACCAGGCATTGTAGTAAATTCTCATATAACGCGAGATATTGAGATCTTGAGCTTTACAAATGCGGGCCATTATATAAAAATTGTTAAAACATTTCGACGTCTTTATCAACCTTTTTATGAATATCAGTCATTTCAAGCATTCCAATTTAATTGTTAAGGAAAATTAACATTTTCTGGCTTAAATTTAAATTTATTTCACCGCGATAGAATGTTTTTTTATGAGTTCAATTAACAAAACGCCAGAGAATTTTTTCCTTTTAGGTTTTTATAATTTTTTACTCTCTCAATTTTAAGCATTTAATGATATTGTTTGCAATAATTTACCACGATCATTATTGCATATCATAAATAATAAAATAATGAGAGGAATAGTTTTAAATAAAAAAAAAATAAAAAATTAAGCGCGGAAAACAGGAGCCAGAAGCCATAGAAAATTTTCTTCTAATAATTGTTGTTTATGTGCTGTATTTTTGTCTCTCTCTCTCTCTCTCTCTCTCTCTCTCTAGACCATATTCAAATTTTATTTATAGAATATATTGCATATTGTACAGCGTAAAATGAAAATAAATTCCGCACTTTAGCTATATTAGCAGCGTATTATTGCAAGCCAATGCAATAGAAGTTTAAATAGTTTCGCTAAAATATACAAATATTTACTGCTTCAATATGAAGGAATTGAGGGAGGATTGAACTTATACATATACAATACATATACAATTCGTCATACAACGATTCAGTTAGGCTTACGACCTAGCAACTCACACTTACACTGTGTTGTGTAAAGTTTAAAGTCGAGAGGAAATCGCCGAAAAATTTATTTTTTCAAATTTCGTTGTTGTAGATGAAGTCGCCGTAGTCTAGTAGGTAATGTGTTGGCTTATTAGACGAAAAGCCAGGGTTCAAACCCCAGGCCAGATATCAAAACAAAATACAGAAAGTATTTCTTCGGCGACTTCCTCTCAGCAAATTTCTGGCAAAAGCTCTGAGAGTAAATAAAATTGCCATGAAAAGTTTCTCAAAAAATCTGTCGTTCGTAGTCGACTTTAAACTGTAGGTCACGCCACTCATGTATGAAATTAACACACACAACATAAGTGATGTGAGAAACTAGGTCGTAATCCTGACTGAAGGGTTGTAATGACAAATTATATATATATATTATATATATGTGCCCGGGGTTTGAGCAGCCAACACACTACCTACTAGACATGGAATTGAGTGGTGATTTATTCGAAGACAATACTTTAAATTCAATGCCTGAGATGCACCTTACGTTGGCTTACTTAGATACTGAAAAAGCATACGAATGTATCTGCATCTGAATGTAAACAAAATACGCAACCAATAATAACGACGTTTACATTTATAGAGATTTAGAGACGGCAAAGCCACGAACATTCGCTTTCAAAAACATTCATTAGACTGTTTAACATGCCATATAAAAGGCAAGGCAAAGCAGGTGAGTGTGTCGGTGAAGTTCAGTCAGTCTTGTGTGAAGACGCGGTGCGTTTGAAGAGAGTATTCGTGGTTTGAAGATCTTCGTTACAAATATTGTTATTGTAACGCAAAGGGTGTCAACAGAGGAATAACAACGAAGAGCAATTGTTGTTGTTTACATCAAGTTGTGAACAGTGGCACACAGAATTGTGCAAATAATAAAGGATTTAATTCAAACTAAGCACAAATTTATTCTTATTTTATTTAAAATATACGGGCTCATATTTTAACCGTTTTTAAAAAGTAAAAACGTAGCAATAAGATATTCTCATGACCAATTTCGAGTTGAAAGAAGCAATAACTCCTATTTGGAAAAAAGAAAATTAAAGACATGCCTTTATAAATAAAGTTTCATCACAATTCAGTCTCTTACAGTACCAATAGAAACGACCTTGCAGTCAAGTAAATCAATGCCATTGAACAACAAATTCTCATCATTTTCAACAATTTTTCAGAAATTCTAAAGAAAGCCACAGAGATTAAAAACATGATTTTTCATTTTTTGTTGCATTTTTGAAAAATATTCTTAAAATTGTATTTTTATTACCAAATTTGTTATTGGTTTTTTATTAAGTTATTAACCTTTTCCTCATTAAGGATTTACCATTTACAATAGCAAAGAAGTAATGAAACAGAAACAATAAAGTTATCCCTGAGGCCAATAACATCTTTAAGTGCTGCTTCCTCCACCACCCTCCCAAAAATATGTTTAATAAACTTGCTAGAGCAGAACATTAAATACGTGGGAACTATAAATTGTTTTACAATTCAATAAAACGAAAATATGAGTAAAAAAGGTTACTTTTTGATTTTCATTTCATGACCTACAACCCAATATACTTGGAAGTGGTGTAAAGTTTGTAACATTAAGGTTTGGAATTCGCATGCAAGTAAGGACAGATTGCTTTTGGTGTGCGATCCTTTAAATCTTTATACAATCCGTAGATAAGAACGACCTTATAGGGAACTATCCACTTACCAAAATGAATGGTGGTACTGCAGTCATCTTGATTTTGCAGATTTCCATTAAAACTGACAATGAGAACTCAACAACCGCCAACACTTAATAGTAATACCTTATAGACATGAAAGATGGTTTCCACTTCCCTGGAAAACACTGAAAAGATCAAGCTGTCTACACCAAAGACTCCGAACCCCTTATATATTGTTACGTTTTTACCTTTTTAAAAACGTTTAAAATATGAGTTCGTAGATTGCAAGTAAAATAAAAATAAATTTGTGTTTAGTTTTAGATAAAACTGTTCACAACTTGATGTAACAACAACCATTTGCTTTGTTCGTTATTCTTCTTTACACTCTTGTTTGCGTAAATACTAACAATTGTTCGGCAGATTTTTACAACGGAGATCTTCAAACCACAATTATTATAAGTTTTTAAGAATGGGGCAGTGGGCCAATGTTATCAAACAGTGACTTTTTGGAATACATTGCAGGCATTGTACCCCATATGGATTGATATCTTCTCAAATTGTTGTTTGTGACAGTTGAATTTTGTATGGGTACAGACCCAAGTGCCGTCGCAAAATTCCCAGTTTGTGGTTTCCGAAACGACGAGTAGTTTAGTAAGTAGAGAGTCGGCTCAAACCCTAGCCTAGACATCTCGAACAGAACGAAATATGAAAAATATCTCTTTGGCGACTTCCACTCAGGAGTTTTCTAGCAGAAACTCTGAGAATGTAATAAAATTACCATGAAAAGTTTTTAAGTCTTTAACCTGTAGCTTTTGCCGCTCATGCATAAAATAAACATACGCACCATGGGTGGTGTGAGCAGCTAGGTTGTAATCCTGACTGAATGACTGTAATGATCAATTAAGTAAGAAAGGCAGACTTATGCCTCAGAGTCTACTACAGTCTCTTATAACCAGCTCTGATATTTTAAGCAACTCTGGCGTTTAATTGACGTACGTGTGTAATGAACACGAATTTATCCATCAGATTGCGAGCAGTCTTCTCGTTGGACGATTATGACGATCATAAAATGGGTAAAGTGCACGGTACCTTGCCTGAACGTAACACCCAATTTGGTAAAACAATTTTATTATTTGCCCGTATTGTTGAGTGTTTAGTTCGGCCATTGTGGTTTAGCAATACAGACTGAGTAAATGACAACTAATTTGACAGAATTTGGTATATAGCCTAACCATGAATTAAGACTTTAATAAAAAGTATATTTTGGAAACCGATTGATTACGTTACGTGTAATTCTGAGGATAATGTAATTCCGGGTTAGTTGTGTAGTGTGCATACATTTTCCGAGAAATGCAGAGAAGGAATAGCCATCGTAAAAAATATCTTAAACAACTCTTTAGTGGCCAAACTTTTGTGGTATATTTAATAAATTTAATTCAGTTTGTATGAACATATACGAATTTCCTACATTCATACATAAATTCAAGCGTGTGCTTAGTCATACACATACATATACATTATTTACAAGTAAATACACTGTAAACATACCCATCATATACTCATGTATGAAAAGTAAAAACACTCGTAAATGTAATTGAATATGTATTCACTGGTCTTGTTTGAGTTTTCATCACTTCCTTTTATTTCCACAGCAGAAGGCAAGTGAATAGAAATGGAGTTTTTGTTGAGCTAAGTACCTTATGTGTCTTAAATTCAATGTTCTTTACTATTTAGTTGCTCTTAACTGTAGTTAAAGTTGCTTTTGAATTAAATAAGAATTTTTTTAGTTTTCTGTTTTATATGACTTTTAAACTTTTCTTCTACACTGATTCTGTCTTCTAAGAAAATCAAAGAAAATTAAAATCTAAACTATGGGCATGTGAATTGTAAAAACACCGAAAATTGTTAAATTTTTTAAAATTCATTGGAATTTCACAAGGAAGATGATGCCCTTGATGAAAAGAAAATAATTTCGTCAATTTTATGGGCAAAATAATCAGTCTAATGAGAGAGTAATTTGTGCAGTTATTGATCGTGTTTGCACTAATTTTACTCTTTTCGATTAATAAGACAAAGAAATATGCGTATCAAAGAGTATATTGTTACGTTTTTACCTTTTTAAAAACGCTGATCGTTGATTGGAAACAAAATAAATATAAATCGGTGTTTAGTTTCAATTAAATTCTTTATTGTTCGCACTATTTGTGTGTGGCACTGTTTACAACTTGACGTATATAACAAAATTGCTTTCCGCTATTCTTCTTTGCTTACAACACAGATCTTTTCAACGGAGATCTTCAAATCACGACTGTTCTCTTCACACGCAACGCGTCTGCGTCTTGCCTTTTTATATGCCCACTTAATCAGTCTGATGAAGGTTCTTGAAGTCGAACGTTCGGGGTTTCGCTTTCTAGGTGTATTTTGTTCACATTGCTTGTTGTTGCGTTCTCCCTTACTTGTCTATCTCGTTTTCTTTCATACTGATGCTGTTGGTTTACTTGTAACAAGTTCCTTGTATTTGTTTGTGTAGCTTTTGCTCATTTTAGTGTTAAACGTTGTATACCGTTTCCATTTCCGAAACAATGTTATTGATGGATCGCTAAGTGTTGAAGAAGACTTCGAATTTCCGATTCATGGTCGTATTTAAATTGTTCGTCTTTGTCCTTCGACTACGTGGTCATGCTGATGTATGAATGTGATTATGATGTATGAATGCTGTTATATGAGTATGATGATGATGTATGAGTGCGGAGATGATGTGTGAGTGTAATAATGAAGTATGAGGATGATATGTTGTAGAAATAATGAAACTGCCCAATTAATCATATTTTGTTGTACAAGTGACGTGTGATTAAAATTTTTGACTACAAAGTGAAGAAATTCGGAATCAAACACCGAAAAAGATGGCTTTCAAATTTTAAAAATGAAAAGTTGTATGAATGAGGTTTGAAGCCGGCCTGCCATTTATTTTGTTGATAGTCAATAGTGTTACAGAAACGATGCATAAAACTGAAGTTAATTTTTCCGCTTTTGTTATACCAAACACCTGCGATGACCATCATGGTTTAAAAGCCCCCAGGGGTAAACATTTATTGGCTTTAAAAAATGTAAATCTGAGTTATTGTTTTCAATACAAAAAGCCACACTTTGCTAAAATTATGGGCCTTTGTAAAGTGTTCTGTGGTTTGATTGGAATGTTTTTAAACAGAACATTTTTAGATGATGAAAGTTTGTATTGTTTGTATTGTATTGCACTGTAATAATTCCTTTTTGCAATAAAAGCTGGCATTTTTAAGCAACTTTTTTAAGGCTTTGTTTACCCATAAAACAATTTAAACTGATGGTTTTTTATGTCCTATTTTTTTTCTAAATCGAAATCGTATTTCACAACAGAATAAATAATGAAATTGCAAAGGAGAAAGTAAGTATTTTATGGTTTTCAATATTCCCAACAGATTAATTTCTTTCTATACTTTATTGCAAATCATAAACAAAAAGTTTTTCCCAAACTTCTTATTTTGTTTTCCAATTTTTTTCTGGTATCAAGTGAAATTTTTTGTTTTATTTCCTTTTCACCTTCAAAATTTGTTGTTGATTTTATTACCCAAAATGGCATAAAAACCGAAGACCACAAATAAAATAGAAAATGAAAACATAAATAAAATCCAATGCAGTTAATTTTTAGAAAAGGGTGCCGAATGTTGCAAAGAAGAAGTTTAATTTCTTGAATTTCTCATCAATAAAAAGGAAAATTAAAGCAAAAACAAAAATAAAATTTTAAATAGAATCTCAGAATTTTATGTATTGCCTGGATTAGTAAGATATTCAGTAAGGTATTCAGTTCTTGTATTTTTTTTATTATTTTTTCTGGCCAAATCTTTATTTATAAAAACAGTTTTACGTTCCAAAGCCAATGTGAAATTGATTACAAATCATTGAACACCAGACAACGTTTAAAAATTAAAAAAATTGTCATGAAATCCTCAAATAATTTCGTCCATTTCATGTTCCAGACAGCCGGTCTAGTGAGCGAGTAATTAGTGCAATTATTGCTCGCTTTCAAACCAATATTACTCGTTTCGATTGCCAACCATCAACAATATAGAGAAATGTTCATGCCTAAGAGAATTTTGGTGATGGATCGCTGAGTGTTGAAGATGTCGAAATGTCGATTCGCTGTCGAACTCAAGGTTTTTTATCTTTCGACCACTTGGTGATGATGTATGAGTGTGATACTGATGTGAAAGAAAGATGATGATGTATGAGTGTGATCATGATGTATGAGTGTACTGATGATGTATGAATGTGAACATGATGTATGAATGTAATGATGATGTATGAGAGTGATGAGAATGTCTGAAAGTGATGATGATGTATGAGTGTAATACTGATGTAAGAGTAAGATGAGTGTGATCATGATGTGTGAGTGTGATGATGATGTAAAAGTATCTTGATAAGGTGTAAGTGTATGGATGATGACTGAGTGTGCTGATGACATGTGAGCATGATGATAATGTAAGAGTATGATGATGATGTATGAGTATGATATAAGATTATGATGGTGATGTATGAGTGTTATGATAGTTTACGAGTGTGATAATGATGTAAGAGGATGATGATGATATATGTGTGAGTATAATGGTGATGTATGAATCTGCTGATGATGTATAAGTAAGATGACGATGTATGAGTATGATGATGATGTATGAGAATGATGCCAAATGTATGAGTGCGATGGTGAGGTATGAGGATGATGACTATGTACGAGTATGATGATGGTGCATGAGTACCAGAGATCAGCAATGAGTATTCAAAAAGATGTGTAGATTTGAATCATACTCATTATTTCTGGTTGTTTTTGCTTGCTGCCTTGTCTTTTTCTTTCTGCCTTTTTTGTAAATGCAACAAGTACTAAGACCGCAAATTTTGATGAATGATTCGAATCACTCGAATCATTTATGAGTATTATAAGTATTTTTCTAAATTTATGAATCTGAATCTGAGTGGGCGTATGGATCAAACATATTTCGAATGTTATGAGTTTGATGTCAACGTTGTACTCATACTCATTACAACCGGTACTTATAAATCAATGTTGTAGGGAGACCGAGTGAATCGGAGTAGTTGAATTTCAATACTCTTGACTCACTCATATGAGTAGCGAAAAAACGATTCATTGCTGATCTCTGATGCATGCCTGTGATATGCCTCTAAAATACAGCTCGTACAATAATTGACGCTAAGCGACCATTGTTTGCGTCACATTTTTACTCATTGGGATTTCTTAAACTGGTTGAAGATGAGCATTTTTGCCATTAATTTGGAGAAAACACAATTCCAAAGCCTTTAAAGAAGCATCCATTAAAATGAACTATCTGCTTGTGCAAGAGACATCATTGGTCCTTATTTCTTAAAAAATGTGCGACTGGCTCTCGGTGCGTTGAATGACGAAACTATCGAACGATTCTAACCTAATTTTTGTTTCCATAAATTAATCTGTTGAACATTAAAGGCATTTGGTTCAACCAGACGCCATAACACACCATACAGCGGGCATATGAATGAATCTGTTCACGAGATTTTTGTTTACGCGACTCAAGGCTGTTGGATTAGTTTTTGTGAGGCTTTGTTTAGTTATTAGTTTATGCCGAAATATCAACATTCCTCAAAGTTTTGAAATCCATTATTTTAGCTACCATTATAGCCTTATGGTCATATGAAAATTATGAAACGATGAGTGTATTATTTTATTTTCAAAACACATTTGAGCCATAAAAAGAATTTCATTAAAATTGTGTTTCAAATTACCACCATCATGTACAAAACCTATGCCCAATTGCGTAACGGCGTTGAAAACTCATAAAATTTTTATTTCAAAACCAAAAACAGTATTAAATAAAATCGATGGAACTATAATTATAGGCCTAAAAAACATGTTTTGTTTTGTTGTTATTAATTTAATTTTGTGTTAAATAACACAGGGAATTGATCATTTTAATTGCAACGTGGTTTAAAAAAAATTTCTGTGTTGGTCGTATGGAAAATGCTTAATTGATATTCGCTATCCATATGTAATGCAGTGTATTGTTTTGCATATTTTTTGGTGTGTAATTATAGGAAAAAATCGTGCATATATTTAGGCAGCATTATGATAAATATAATGTTCTTTTTTCCTTTTCACAGTACTAAATAATTTTCTTTAATGCATATGGGAGATAATTATTTTATTAAATTATAATAATAATTTAATATCAGGCGGAGGTAAAATGCCTAAAGCAGACATTTCATTTCAGAGCCTATAATCAAGCATTAGCAAATGGAGATTGAAAACCAATTTTTATAATTAAATCGTAATGCAAAGCTGCAAGAGTTATAATTTTTTCGAAAAATAATTCGATGATAATAATTTAACCCATTAGTGCCTAGTGGCAACTTAAATTGCCAGCAGAGGTTGCTTTAGTTTTTATGCTCTGAGAGGAGTGTAAAAAACAAAACGGTAACCGTTAGAAAAAAAGTAATTCCGGCATTAATGGGTTAATTGGTCATTACAACACATTAGTCAGGATAACAACCTAGCTTCTCGGAACACGCATGTTGCGTATGTTAATTTTATCCACTAGTGGCAGGCCCTACAGTCTACTTTCGACTGCGAGCCAAAGAGAAACTTTTCATGGCAATTTTATTCATTTTCAGAGTAATTGCCAGAAATCTGCTGAAAGAAAGTCGCCGTAGTTTTTCGTTTTGTTGGAGATGTCTGACATGGGGTTTGGACCAAGGCCTCACGCCTAATAGGCCAACATACTACCTACTGGATTACGGTGACTTCAGTGTAAAGTATTCTCTTGA
This sequence comes from Sarcophaga subvicina, assembly GCA_936449025.2. NCBI lineage: Eukaryota > Metazoa > Arthropoda > Insecta > Diptera > Sarcophagidae > Sarcophaga > Sarcophaga subvicina. The sequence continues at coordinate 81,510,015 of OW388084.2, forward strand.
ATACTTCTCGTTCTGCAGTTTATGACAGCAAAACCAGATTCTGCTACTGCATAGACATATCTCCGAGAGGTATTGGGGGCAAAATTGACAAGACAACACAAAAGTAGTGGCTTTCGTTCTATCCTCAGAGTCTTTTTTCTTTAAATTGGAATAAAACAAAGCGTGTGTTTGTTCTATTATCGAAAACTTTTATTCGTTTGAGAGACCTATTAACGCCATTAAATGTGGATTATAACATCGTTCAAATGCATGCTAAGACTACTTTGTGTGGAACGTATTTGAAATGTTCAATATTCAATGACTCTGGTGTATAAATCGTGCGAAATTGCACCGACGATATTGGTTATGTCAGCTTTGTGGTTTATTCATATACACCTACGACTTATGAAAACTTCACAAGAAAAAGGCTAACGGGGTCGAATTGCACGATTTAGATGACCAGTTCACACCGCCTGCACATGGGATGACCATGTCCTCAACTCACTTGTACAGCATATCCAAAGTGGCATGAGCTGTGTGGCACATAGTGCAGTCCTGTTAAAGCCACAAGTCGTTGGTGTGCAAATCATCAAATTAAGACCAAAAAAAAGTTGTTAATCATCACCCAATAGTGCTCTTTACTGACAGTGTTGATCTTGCCATCGTCATTTTCAAAGAAATATGGGCTGATGACACTGCCAGTCTATTTTCCACAACAAGCAGTGACTTTTTTGCTCTTAGAGTCATGTGGATTCCTATCGTCCCAAATTTAACCATTTTGTTTACTTACATACTCATTCACCGAGTAATGGAACTTATCCTGACAATGAGTTTTCGATGAAAATTTGTGTCAGTAGCCAACTGCTCCAGGCCCCATTCATAAATCAGTGTGAATTTCTGCCATGAGATGGGTTGTATTGGCTCTGAGGATAAACCTCTGCGACTGTGGCTTTTCCGCATACATTTGTGACTTAAGAAAGCCCCACAAGAGCAAGTCTAAGGGAGTCAAATCGCACAATCTAGGGCGCCAGTTCATATTAACTTCAATTGAGAAAATCATGTCCTGAAATTGCTCGAAAATAATATTCATTGTGGTATGAGTTGTGTTGTAACATTTCGTTGGTACCCAGTTTATCTAATTCAGGTCCTAGAATTTAAAGTAGTCATTGACTTATTGGACTGGACGTCGACAGTGATGGCCTGACCAACGTGATATTAAAAAAAAAATCGATAACGCCGTCAGCTGTAAATGCACATCAAACAGTGGCTTTGTCGAGATGCAATTTTGATGCTTTTGGATCTTTTATGGATTGGTGTTGTACTCAGTAATACAGAAAAGGACCTCACAGATGAAGTTAATTTTTCGATGAAAATTAGTTTTAATTGACGACTGGTCCAATTCTTCGAACAGTTGCCGTTGTCTATGGTCGCTCATGGTAATTTGACAGATGTTACATCTACAAGAAGGCCGTTAACAACTGACTAGGTTAGGTTAGGTTGGAGGATGTGTAATTGTCTTTATTGACAAGTACAGTACCCGGAGGTCGAATTGACGCATTGTACAACGTCCTAGTTTAGCAACTGACAAAGTACTGTAGTCCTGTGGGAAGACCTGATAGTTCTGCTATGGCAATAAATGAGTCATCGGTTCTCTGCCAGTCAATGCCGCCAAAGCAAATGGAATTTAAAATAGTTTTTTATTTCAAATCTTACAAACTTGAAAATGATTTTCTTTAGCTTCGTTTTTCTTTAAATAAAAACCAAAAGCCATATGTATTAAGAAAGAAATGAAACTGAAGAGCCTTAAAGTGAAGTACAACTTGTTGTACTGCTGGTCCTAAAGAACCCACATTAACTTAAAATGAAAGATTTTTTTTTCATTTTGTTCCTTTCGAAGTAAAATCGTTTTTCTTTGTTGCCTTTCTCAGCAGCATTATGATTTTAAAGGAAACAAAAAGGAGAGGCGGAAAAAACTAAAATACTTGAGCTCCATCCACTACACATAGAGTACCTTCTAATGCAAGACTTAAAGTTTAAAATCACATGTAATGTTTAGACTTCCGTTGAATATGTATGGAAAGAAGAAAACGACAAGAAATGTTGGCGGGAAACAATCTCATTTCAATGGAAAAACAAATATGAAGTTGAAGTTAAATCCATAGGAAATGTATAGAAGAAGTAAGAAAAATCATTTAATTTCTGTAAAGTTTTCTAGTTCATATGGAATGAGAATGAGGAATTTGTATGGCAAAAATGATTGTTTTCGCTGCCATTAAGCGCTTCCTATCGTTAATTTGAAATAAAACAAAATGTGTGAGAGATAACATTGAAATTTTGTATTCTGAAACATCTCTTGATGCCATAATGTATGGAATGTCTGTCATGGCTTCTCTGGGAATCGCAGAAAATCTGGTTGGAATGCCAAAGGCATGGATTATGTTAGCTGCGAGGAACGCTGTAGTACCTTAATCTAATTCTTAAGAAAACCCTTCCATAAAAGGGAGTGAAATTGTAAGCTCTTAAATCGCTTAATCGGCCTAAAGTTTTTTCTACTGAGAGTAATGGCCTGTCCAACGGTGTTCTCAAAGAAATATGAACCGCAGGCTCCGCCAATTCAAAATCCTTACTCCTTACAATGGCGGTTTAGCGATGAATTGAATGGGATCTCAAGTGGTTTGGTATCATCCCAAACTCGCCAATTTTGTTTGTTCACGTAGAAAATTGGTGAACCATTGTCCATGGTTCATGTCTATCCGACCATGTTGACTTTACACAACATACTGAATAAATGACAACTGATTTCACAGATGTCATTTACAACGAAAGTTGCGATTCAAACGTGTCCATTTTTCGAGCATTTCGGTGTGATTAGGATTATCATAAATTGAACGATTTTGGTGGAATTACAGATGTCCACACATTATCATTATTATATTGTTACGTTTTTACCTTTATAAACGGTTGAAATATGAGCTCGTACATTGCAAATAAAAATAAAAATAGATTGATGTTCAATTTTAATTAAATTCTTTATTGTTCGTACAATTCCGTGTCCTACTGTTCGCAACTTGATGTAACCAACAACAATTTTCTTTGTTTGTTATTCTTCTTTACACTCTTCTGCGTAAACAATAACAATTGTTCGACAGATCCCTATAACGGAGACCTTCAAACCACGATTATTCTCTTTACACTCAACGCCTCTTCACACAAGACTGACTGAATTATTACTGACTCCGTTGCCTGCTTTGCCTTGCCTTTTATATGGCGACGTAAACATTCTGATGAATGATCTTGAAGTCGAATGTTCGTAACTTCGCCTTCTCGAGATCTCCATAGATGTAAACATCGTTGTTTCATTGTTGTTTGTGTATTTTGTTTACCTTTATTCTGGTAATGTTTGTTGTTGCTTTTTGTTTACTTATTTATACATATATACATACATAATTGGTCATTACAACCCTTCAGTCAGTATTACGACCTAGTTTCTCACATCACTTACGTGGTGTGTGTTAATTTTATACATGAGTGGCGGGACCTACAGTTTAAAGTCGACTCCAAAAGACAGATTTTTGAGAAATTTTTCATGGCAATTTAATTTACTTTCAGAATTTTTGCCAGAAATCTGCTGAGAGAAAGTCGCCGAAGAAATACTTTTTGTATGTCTGGCCTGGAGCTTGAACCCTGGCTTTTCGTCTAATAAGCCAACACACCTACCTACTAGACCACGGCGAATACTTATTATACCGAATACTTATTTATACCTTTTTTATACTGATGTTGTTGCTATATTTTTGTTTACTTGTCGATCATGTAAACAAGTCCATTGTTTTTGTTTTTGTAGCTTTTGTTTATCATTTTAATGTTAAACGATGTAACACCATTTCCATTTTCGTAACGATATGTTATCCGTTAAAAAAAAATGCGGCTGATAGTGTGAATTTAATAACTCCACGGCATTATTATTGCTACACACTTTGTATTGCATTCAACTCACTTAATTACTTAATTGGTGGTTTCAAACCCTTTAGTCAGGATTACAACATGGTTTCTCACACCCCTTATGGTGTGAGTGTGTTAATTTTATACATGAGTGGCGGGACCCTACAGTTTTAAAGGAAGAAAAATCTCTTGAGGAAAAGCATTCCACATACGGATAGAAGTTGCGAAGAGCGAAATTTAACTGTCCAATTATCTACGAATGAATTTTCTCTAAAAGCTCAGCTTTCAGTCAATTTTACTGAACTATGAAAAAAATTCTTTTTTTTTAATTAAAAGTAGGGGCCCTATTTGTTTAGTACTTCCTCTATTCCCATGGTGTTTGAAGTGTATGTAATTAAATAATTAAAGTTGGCGTGATTTTTGTAATATATGTATGTACGCGCTAAAACAACAAGAACAACATTAAAAACCACACAATAATTAATAAATTTTAACACTTAATTGCACCTTTCAATAAAGAATTGCGTGTTGTGGGATTAAAGTGTGAATATTTGAAATACAATAGGGGAATACCACCCACAACAATTATTTGTTGCAAATTTATGTTTTTGAAAAAATTTAAGAACGTTTTTAAATTTGTTTAAAGCTTCGCTTATGTTTTTACGAATTTATATCATCATGCCTCAATGCTTAATGTAGGTTAAACAAAAATAAACAATTTTCTTGCATTGGTGTAATGGTAATAAAATTTTCTTTTTCTTATTTTTCATTTTATTTTGACAGCCATAAATACTTCAGAGATGTTCTGTAAACTTTATGCTTGAAATTAATTTTTCAATAAAAATTCCCTTAACACTAAAGCCGTTTTTATTTTTATTTATGCCTCTCTGTTTCTCATCACATAGGATAGGCTGACCTGAATCTTTGGAAGCCTTAAAAAAAAGAATCATAAAAGAAATATATGCAGCAAAGGCTGTAAAGATATACCACAAAAATAGAAAAATATTCACTTGAATGAAATGCCCTATGGAATATGCAGTTTCTCTTAAAAATATGAACAACTTTAAAGACACAAATATTCTGGCACAAAAATGCAACAAAAAATATTTTGCTCTGCAAATGTCAAGAAACGTAGAATGATTGAATGAAAAAAATTCTTTCATTTTATTTTCCAACACACTTTGAGGTAATCATGAAGGCAATTTAATAAGCATTTTATGTTTTTGATTCCTTAAGCATAGGTTAAGCTTTGTGTCAAAAACGCTACATTTAAATTTTTGAGACTATATAACTTCAATTCAGAAAAAGTCAGATGCCTGATATTTTTTAATTCGTTAGTATTGTTAGCGCCATTATTTTAAACCAAATAAAAATGAAAATTTCAAACAGGGGTTAAAAAATTCAAAAACTTCACAATTCTGGCTTATGTATCATTTTTGTATTTAACTTTTTTTTAGATTTCAAAAGATTTTGTGAAGTTTTAACATAAATAATACATTATTGATGGTATTTGAGAAGTAATTGAAAGTTAAGTGTTGGATGAAAATTATGAGGTTGAATTATCTGTTTTTGATATTGATTGAAGTAGGCGTAGTCTAGTATGTAGCGTGCTACCTTATTAGACGTCAGACCAAGGTTCAAACCTCAGGTCAAGCATTTCCAATTTACACCGAAAGGTTTTAAAGACCGATTACATATTTATTAAAATATATACTATTCCTGCTGCTAAAGACTTCAAAGAAGAAGAAAATAGAAGCTCGTCTTATGAACTGGAGAGAGTATTGGCTGCAACAAACATGACAACAGAATGTTTATCGCCAAAGATGGTACTACTTGGAACAGAACAAACTGCCTTTAGTAGTTTGGGATGGAAAAATTTAGTAGTTTCTTACTGCTCTTCTCATATTTATCTCACGTAACAGACAAACATTAGAAACATGTGTTTTGTCCCATGTTTTACTACAGATGATAATTTTTCGGTCAACTACGTATGTATGAGATAACAGAATCATTCGCTTTGATAAGGATATATTTATACCTATTAAGCCTTTTCGAAAAATCAGCTGAAAATCTTGCAGGCTTTAATAATCATGCTTAAAGCGTTTTTTGAAATTCGAATCAAAAGGATTTTTTTTTTCTAAAAAAAAATATATTTGTCTTAACTTTTTGTTGGAAAATTTTAACTATTTTCATAAAGCTTTTATCACACAACTTGTAGTTTTATGTAAGAAATAATACTGTATAAATAGTTTGTAATTAGCTATCATACTTTCAAAGCAGCCCATATATCCTTTTTTAAGATTTTCAAAAATTTTATTTTTTGTTCGCCTAAAAGGTAAGAAAATTAAAGAAAATATATTTAAATAATGATGCTTATGTTTTCATGTTCCTTTCTGGTATATTTTCATCTCAAATTAAAGTTTTTAGCAAATGAATTCAAAAATTTTTTAGTTTTATTGTGGAAAATGAAAATTACCTGCAGTGATTTTAATTGAAATTTGATACTTACTGATTGAACACTTACAGTGATTGTTAGGGAAATTAATTTAAGGATATTTGTATAAATCAAGCTGCATAAAGAGATTTACGGAGTAATGCTTGGTATTGATTTATGTTTTCTTTCCTTTTGTTTTGTTTTATTACCTTTTAAACCCATATTTAATTTGGTCGCTGTAGTTGAGTAACTAATTGAATTTGATGGTCGTTATAAATTTCGTGGTCCACCGAAGTCGAATTGGCAGTTGTAGATTCAAGTACATGCTATGCGCGTAGCAACTACTTACAACCGTATTAGGGGAAACCTGTATTCTGGAAACCAGAGAGGAATCAAAGAGAGAAAATTCTTATTGACATAATCGATGCTCTATTGCAACAGAAAACTTTTTTACCTCACATGACGTTGACAACAGATATTTCTAACGAATCACAAGAATGGTTTGTAACATCAGGTTTCAGCCAGCTCTCAACTGAGAGTGTTACTGATGCGAGTGACAATAAGCTGTCCTATCTAAGCAATTTGAAACGTATAAATCGCCACAAAGCAGGGTGCTAGACGTCAAATTATTACCATTTAGAAAGAAATAAAACCAAGCTGACATGAAGTGCTTGATTTTTATGTAAAAAACTCTGCTGCAATGTACATCATGTCAAAAATTTTGGCGCAAATTTCATAAAAGTGATAATAAAGTGTTAGAATATAAAAAAGTTTTAATGAAGTTTTAAATGAATTAAAATAAATAAAAATATTAAAATTTTTTAACAAAATCTATCAATAATCGTGAGAATTCTATTTACTACAAGTATGTATCAAAAGTGACACATAAGCTAGAATTGTGAAGTTTTTAAGGCTCGATCCACGGTTAAGCACACGGATTGTATTTCCTATGTGGCAATATTACGGATCCCTTTCCGTACTCTACTGTAATGTATTGCTATACCATACATACATAACATTATTGGCCATTACAATCCTTCAGTCAGGATTGCGGCCTAGCTTCTCACACCACTCATGTTGTGTGTGTTAATTTTATGCATGAGTAGTGGCACCTACAGTTTAAAGTCGACTCCGAATGAAAAATTTTTGAGAAACTTTTCATGGCAATTTTATTTACTCCCAGAGTTTTTGCCATAAATCTGCTGAGAGGAAGTCGCCGAATAAATATGTTTGCATATTTCGTTTTGATGTCTGACCTGGGGTTTGGACCGTGGCCTTACGCTAATAAGCCAACACACTACCTACTAGACTACGGCGACTTAATTATAACTAACTCGAATTACTACTAACTATTGTTACACACATACATACATACAAATATGGTCATTACAACCCTTCAGTCAGGATTACAACCTAACTTATGAGAGTAATAAGACGTTGCCACAAAAATTTTCTCAAAAAAAATTGTATCGTTCGTAGTCAACTTTAAACTGTATGTCCCGCCACCTTAAATCAGAACTACAACCTAGTTTCTCACACCAACAAAGTGGTGTGTTTTAATTTTATAAATGAGTGGCGAGACCAACAGTTTTTGAGGAACTTTTCAACGCAATTTTTTATTTGCTCTTAAAGTTTTGGCCAAAAAACACTGAGAGTGTTTTTTTAGAGTTTTTTCCAAGGTTGAATTATAGGATATAAGTACGATAAAATGCATGGTATATTTATAATAGGTAGGAGCATCTCAACAATTCAACTGACGAGTTTTTGAATGTCAAAAAAATGTTTGTTTTTGTGTGTTTTGTTTCGATATTCAATTTCGTATTTATATTAGTCATAAACCCTCATATGTACAACATGCATCCTTAACGATACGCACTCTAGAAATTCTTTAGGATTACTATTTTAACGCCAATTATTTAAAAATTTTTGCAAGATGATTAATAATATTTAAGCCTTTAACACTAAATACATATATCTTTTAAACTACAACCTAGATTTACTATATTTTTAGATATTTAGATGAAAGTGATGAATTACCAAAAAAAATTCCATGTCTCTAACTAGGTGCCTAAACTGTGACTGAAATAACTTGAGTGATATTTTTAAAACAAATTCCCTTTCAGAAGATTGGGATATAGGGATTAAAACAAATTGGGCCAATCTTCTGTTGAAAATTTGTTATTATAATTACTCAAACGTAATTATAATTGGGATTAAGAAAAGAGAAAGAAAGAAAGAAGTATGAGTATGTATTTCTTATTTTCTTTTTTGAGTCTGTCAATTTGGTTGAGTGTTGTGGAAGCAAGTAAATTTTAAGTACAACTTTTGATTTCAATTTTCTACTAAAGTTAATTCAAAATAATTCACAATATAATTCAAGAGAAGATATAATTTTTTTGACACTTTAAATGCACTTTTACAAAAACAAAATGACTGTTGTTTTTGCATTGTTGTACTTGTTGTAGAGATGCTCCTACCTGTTATAAATATGCCATGATAAAATGCAACCATCTATTTGTATTCGAGAGTCGAATAACTGTTAGTAGAAAAAGTACAAAGAAAAAATCGAAAACGTAAAGTTGAAATCGATTTCAAATGAAGGTGAAGCTTAAAGTGTTGTGTTTAAAATAAGAAGGCAGAAAAAGAAAAAATATCAAAAAAGTAAATACATGATAAAAAAAATTTTTTTACAACAAAAATTATATAAATATAATTTTAAAATGTACATATAAATTGAATTTTCTCTTTAAAACGTTATCGCACCTCAGTATCCACAAAAGTTTCGAAACGAATGGCTGAACCATTATAAACTAAAATGATGGCTAACAAAAAATGAAAACGATCATACAAAAAGTTTTTGCAAGTATTGCAAATGCGCCTTATCCGGAATGTTGAGCGATTTAATTAATCGTGGAGAAACTCAAAAACATAAAACCGTAGTATCAACAAAGTAAGCATAATGACCACTTATAAACAAAATGCAGAAGACTGGCACTATATTTTTGAAAATACCTAATTTTGTTTGTAAATTATTAAACATAATTGAAAAAACAATTCAATAAAAAATATGTGTAATTATTTAAATTTTATTTTAATTATTTACATTTTTTTTTATTTAACGTTAATTTAAAATTTTCAAACTATTTATTTGACGGGTTTCTGACGGTTTTGTAAATATTTAATTTAGCGATTTCTGGCGATATTTAAAGCCCAATTTGACGGGAAATTTTTAAAAAAATTTGGCAACACTGTACATTACCTTCAATTGATTTTTTTTTATTGTAATTCAGTTCATCAATGCGGCTGACAATAATTTCGCTTTGTTTCCTTTTTAAATAATTTCCGTTCAAATCAATTTGTTTCAGTTTATTGGCAATTATTGTCTTGAATTTCGATGAATGAATTTCAATTAAAAATGCAAAAAAAGGAGAGAAATTAATTTCACTTTAATTTCCTGACCCACTTGGCCCGATTAGAAGTCATTGTTGAAGTGAAGAAATTTTATTTTTTTTTTCCAATATTTGAAAGGAAAGAGGAAGTCAAACAATTATGGATTGTGTAGGAAACAATGTTATGATAAAATCAGACAATTTTTCGTATATAATTTTAAACAATCAAATAAAAAAATAAAAAAAATATTTTTTTTCTTTGCAAATAGTTGAACTGCCCAGTAGTTCTGTTGAACTGAATGAATCTGTTAAACTGAATAAAATCTTGTAATCGTTTAAAATAATTTCTTAATGGCATTTATTTTTTCAAGTTCGTAAATGAATTTTAACTGGAATTTAATTTGTTTTATGATAATCTTTTTATTTTTTCTATTTAGAAAATCTTTTCTGTATGGATTTGTGAATTGAAAATGAAATTGTTTGCAGTTCGCATATTCAAAATTGAAATATCCAGTTGGGCTATTTGCATTTTTTTAATTCATTTTAAATTTTTTTTCTTTAGTTTTTCCATTGTTATTTCCATTGTTTGCAATTCACTTGAAGTAGTTTTTTCTTGTTGTTTTTTATAGAGTTTACAACACCCTACCATTTACCGTTGGGTCAGATACACTCAGTTGAAGCATTTGTTATAACTTCTTGTGGTAATACGTTGTAAATATTTGAAAATCGAGTTCCTTATTAGTAGGTAGTGGTTTCAAAATGTCTCTCTTCTCTGCTTACGAAGATACAGAATGATACAGAATATTAAACAAAAACGAGAAGTGAAAAATACAAACTCATCTCGATTTTCTCATTACGAATGTTGTGTTAGAACATGATAATCACAGGATATGTACAGGGATTTGATAACTTAAAAAAACATTCTTTTGTTTCATTTGGTTAAAATTAGGTGTACCAATGTACCTACAAACGATGTTATTTCGATTTGTTACACTCAGTTATTGAGCGATTGATTGCTTGATTGATTGATTGCTTGATTGATTGACTGCTTGATTGATTGCTTGATTGATTGTGTTGTAAACGATATGCAATTGTAATTGAATTTTATTGTTGTTGTTGATATGAAAGCATATATTCTTAACATTTGAAATATGTTAACAAGTCAGCCATATTTTCTTAAAAAATCAAATTGAAAGCTAAGCAGTGGTCTTGAAAAATTAGTCATCAAGCATGCAGTATAAACACTTCATTAGAAAATTTTGGTTCGAGTAGAATGCAGCGCATCCCTAAAAATATAACGCAAATCCTTGAAACAAATGTACGAACTAGTGTCTCAGGTTGCCTCAAGTAGAACTCAAAGTGACTGAGTTCTGACTGACTGGTTAGACGCTTGGCTTTTAACTTACTTACTTTATTGGACATTTCAACCCTTCAGTCAAGATTACAACTTCCACTATATCTCCAGCAGATCTGATACATATCGAATATAATTGCCTACGGTTGTAGCTGTACAATCTGGCCCTAGTCAAAGCAATACAATTGCACAAAATGTGTCTTGTCATTTCATTCTTCCTCAGATAGAGCCTAAGCTCCGCCCTACTCAGAAGGTGAAACATATTGAGAATTTCATAAGCTTCGATCTGATTTTTGCAAAGTTAGTCTCACAATAATAAAGCAGGTCCATCTATCGCCATTTCATTTTCATTGACAGCAACTCTACCGAGAATACAGCTTCGTGGACAGCCACATACATAATTGGTCATTGCCATTTAGTCAGGACTACAACCTAGCTTCTCACACTGCTTACGTTGTGTGTGTTTTTTCCACGACTGGCGGGGAAGTTTACAGTTTACAGTTTAAAGTCAACTCCGAACGACAGATTTTTTTTTTAACTTTTCATGGCAATTTTATTTACTCGCAGAGTTTTTTCCAGAAATCTGTTGAGAGGAAGTCACCGAAAAATTTTTGTTTTATTTTCCGTTTTGTTGGAGATGTCTGGCCTAGGGTATGTCCTAACGCTTCACGTCTAAAAAGTCAACACACTAGACTGCGACGACTTCATTTTCCACTACGTGATTACATAAAAAGTAAAATTGTTGCATACAAGATTCGGAGAGCATAAAAATGGCTGTGAAAAGGTGTTTCATCAGTAAAAAATAAAGCTTATTGTGCACTCTAATCTGAATGTCACGTATGTATGTTCAAACAAGGAAGCAAGGAAGCGCTATTACCGATGAATTCAGTATGGAAAGGCCTCGTTAAAGCTTATGCCGCTAACATGCCGATACATGATTGAAAACACATGATGCCATGAGACACACAATAAAACCGATTTTGGTTTTATTGCATAAGAAATTACAATCGGGATTTTAACACTTTGTTAACACTTTGACGGCTGATAACGACTATCTTGTTGAAGCTACATCTGACAAATTAGTTGTCTGTTTTGTCAAATCACCACGGATGTACAAATAATAAAATTGTTCTATCAAAATGGGCAACGTTCAGTTTGGGTAGCATACCACAAGCTTCTCATCTTCAACGATTAGACCGATTTTTGGATGAATAGGTCCATGAACATACAAATTTGTCGAGCTTGAGACAGTACCAATTCATATAATACCCCAAAGCGTCAAAAGTAATTGTTTGGCGTAGATTTTAGGCCGGCATCGGCATTACGTAAGTAGAGGCGGAATTCAGATGAACCCACTTAGGCCACAAGGAGCCCATTGTAATGCCATAGTCTTCTTCAACCAAACAAACATTGATCCAAGCTTATTTGAAAACGACATTGACCAGACTATCACTGACAACAGCGAGTACTATTTGTCAATGAAATCCAACTTCTTTTGGCCTGTATGCGATGATCCGGACACCAACGACATATGAATTTAACCTAACGGTGATTTGTACGGCACAACTCATACCACATTGGATATTTTGCACGAGCAATGACATGGGAATTGTCCCTTGTTTTTTGTTTTGGGCTGTAGTTTTGGATCTTCTAAAGACGCTTTTGTTCCAACAAAAGAGTGCACGATTCACCATCACTGGTGCCTACGTACTCAACCCACCTCCTACATTCTTCAACCACTCTCCCTCCGCGGGACTGCCGTAAGGTATTACTTCGCGGAGGGCTGGTTAGCTTTAAAGCTTAATTACGTTAAATCAAATTTCGCCTTCGTTTCTCCAAACTTCGGAGTTTCTGCATAAATTTATCCATTCTCTGGCCGTATTGGCTCCATAGAATCCTAGATTTCAACACCTCTTCCATAAGCCGGCTTGGTCCCAAACTAATTTACCTGGGCAATCTAAAACTGGAGCAGCATATTAGAATATGCTCCGCATCTTCCTTCTAATCTACACAGTTTGTGCTCCCCTATATGCCCATGTCTAATGTATCACGCCTAAATCTGTGCAGGTACTGGGTCATGTAGTAGTTCAGCTCGCAATGTTTGTTCTCCATACAAGAGGTTATACCAGAGACTAAGTAAAATGTCCATCTTTCTCGTCTCCAATAGTAACTGTCATTTGTGCATGTAAGTCATTACTATCTCCCCTTTTATAGCTGCTGTTTGTCCTGGATACTGGAGACGGCGAAAGTATATCCGCCTCATCTCATCCGCCAATACCAGTACCGCTTCATCAAACAATGTCCTGACCCACTTATCTGTCTAATCGCGCTTGGACATACACCGAGGACAGTTTCCTTCTTGTCGTCCCCACGGAGAGTTTCTCCGACCATATTGGGCAAGCATATAACATTATCTGGACATGGTCATCTCACGTAGAGGTGATGAGAACTAGCCACCGAAATCGTGCAATTAGACCCCGTTAGACTTTTTTTGTGGGTTTTTTTTAATTCGTTGGTTTTTAAGAATAAAACACATGCCACATCGTTTTTCAAGGCCAATATAACCCATGGCAGCCTTCAATTTCAGCCAAATTTATAGTTCAGAGTCATTGAAAATTTTTTATTTCTGACGCGTTCCAGCCAGAAAATCTGTGGCAGTACACCTAAACAGTCTTTGAAATATTTTGTAAAGCATTATGTTGTCGTCGTTGACCAGTTTTATCTTTTTTTTTTGTTTGCATTTGTTTTGTTTGTAGGTTTCTGATATTGTTTGAATGTGAAAACAAAAGTTTAAACAAACATTGTATGGTAGGAACACATTACAATGATACAAACACACACAATGATACAAATGTACTTACATACATCATTATGTACTCACATAGCTATTAAAACAAATATACAAATACTTCATATAAGAACTACAACAACAACAACTCTGGCCATAGGGTTTAGTTTCTTGATTTCTTCAGCACAGCAAACACTCGCTCTCTCTCTCTTTTCTTTACTCTTTTGACAATGCCTCTACGGCAGTGTTGCCACCTTGTGTGTAAATACACATACTGTGTGTAATTTTTCATTGTATGTGTAGCGTGTGTGTAATTAGCTTCGTGTGTAATTTGTGTGTAATATTATTTTTTGTCCAACTTTTTCCTTAGTAGCTAATTTTTAAGTCAATTTGTTAACACTGATTTGTCTTGAAAATGTATTGCAATTTCCAGCACTAGTTTGCAAAAATAAACACCTTTATCTATCTCTTACTAATTTAAAAACATGTAAGGATAATGTTTGATATATGCTGTTGAGCTGTGTTCAACATATTTTTCTCAGTGTAATACAATCATATTGTGAATTATTTTTTTGTTTAATCTGTTATACGAATATAATGTACTTGTTTTTTTATTATATATAAATATATATGAATTATACATAACATAACATATATAATTGGCCATTACAACCAACCCTTCAGTCAGGATTTCGGCCTAGCTTCTCAAGCCACTCATATTATGTGTGTTAATTTTATACATAAGTGCCGGGACCTACAGTTTAACGTCGACTCCGAACGATAGATTTTTGAGAAACTTTTCATGGTAATTTTTATTTTACTCTCAGAGTTTTTGCTAGAAATCTTCTGAGAGGAAGTCCCTGAAGAAATATTTTTTCATATTTTCGTTTTGATGTCTGACCTGGGGCTCGAACCGTGGCCTTACGTCTGATAAGCCAACACACTACCTACTAGACGACGGCGACTTTATAAATTATATATTGCTAAATTCAATATTTGTATTTTTTACGTAAAAATGTTGAAAATAATTACCATCAGTTGTTAAGAAACCTCCACTAAGGCAATAAAGGCTAAGTTGAAACAAAACCCTCAGCCTTCTTATTTTATTAGGGGATATATATATTCCAGAAGAACATACGTATCCCATTCTTCAACTCATTTTTATAGACCCTAGGAGTTTAGTTGACTTCTAGAGTCCGCATATGCATTTACATGTCTTTTGTTCGAAGAAGAAAACAATAATTTTATTTGAGTTTTACGTTACATTTTTTTTATACATACATACATTTTTTGAAGACGCCGTAGTCTGGTAGGTAGTGTGTTGGCTTATTAGACGTAAAGTCAGGGTGCGAGCGCCATGCTAGACATCAAAATAAAACATAAAAAGTATTTCTTAGGCGACATCCTCTCAGCAGATTTCTGGCAAAAACTCTGAGAGTAAATAAAATTGCCATGAAAAAAGTTTCTCAAAAATCTGTCGTACGGAGTCGACTTTTAACTGCAGATCCCACCACTCATGTATAAAATTAACACACACAACATAAGTGGTGTGAGAAACTAGGACGTTGTACAATACTGTACTTGTCTTAATTGACAAGAACACGTCCTCTAACCTAACCTAACCTACATACATATACTTATGCATTCATAAATCTGCTGCTGCACTTTGTTTAATACTACCCATTTACTAATTTTGCGGAATTCAATATACAATGAAATAGAAGCAAATCCTTAAAAGCTAGAAATGTTATAGGTATATTATTTTAAGTATGTATTGTTTACATAATATATGTGTGCAATATTTGTAAAAACAGAATTTTGTGTGTAATTTTTTTTCATATGTGTAATTTCGATGCTAGTTGTGTGTAATTCATAAAGCTGTTGGTGGCAACACTGCTCTACGGCATAGTTTACCATTTCATAGCACAGTTGTGCAAAGAGAACTCACACGCATTCTTGTGTTTTTTCATTTAGTTGTCGATCAGACTGCGACAAGAACACATGTGCGGCGGATGCTTTATCATTTCATTTCAGAATGACACTCAAAAAATATTTTATGTTAAAAATTGGCTATGACATTAGCTGGGCGTTTTTAATTTTTTTTTATTTTGTCGCATAGTATATTTTTTTTAAATGCTTTGGAATGCTCCCTTTTTTTTCTTTTAATAAAAAATGAGTTTTTTATTCATTTTATTTTTATTTATCTAAAAAACATGGCCTAATTTTTAAGCCAAAAATGGATAGCTTTATGTTCTTTTAATAACAAATGGATTTGTTATTTTATTTTTATTTATCTAAAATTATTAAGCCAAAGTTATATAGCTTTATATATGTATGCTGATGGAATGAAAATAAAAATAGCGTATATTACTAACACTTTTCTATGGCTGTAAATAAATAAATTTTCTCAACTTATTTTCTCTCTCTTACTCACTAACACATAACCAAAAATTTTTTGACGAACCCTGCTCTACGGGTACTTCAGACAAAGTACTCGTATGTGTGTATGCACTGGTAAATTTACTTGTGTTTATATTTGTATACAATAAGAAAAAACGAAAACCATAATAAAAACAATATTCATTGTATTGTTTCCTTACTCCTTCACCTCACTTCAATTACATGCAGAGAGAAGAAAGCCATAAGAAAAGTGAACAAAACAAAACAAAGAAAATTGAAAAGTTTTTCTGCCATTAATACAAATATAAACCAGAGAGTATGATTGAGAAAAACACATATCCTCAACTTTGCTTTCTACATGTGTGTGTAAGAAAATGTGCAGTTATTGTAAACTCTTCTCTTTACTTCTGTATTTTTCGGTTACGGCTGTCTTATAGCAACATGTTTTTTTTTTTTTTATAGCTTTACGAGCTAAAGGTTGGGAATCTTCGAAAGACATTGGTAGCCCGGCCTACCAATGTGCACGATTCGCCGCAAGACTTACTCTCGGCTTGCTAAACGCATACGTACTAAACCCAACCTAGTTCGTCACACTTCCATTAAGTCGCCCCCCGGGACCACAATCAAGTATTACATCGGGGGAGGTAAAGATTCAGCGAGTGCTGCTACCCATTTCTGCTGTTCTTGCTCTCTCTATTACTCTCTGTTGTACTAGAACTTCCTTCGCGAATAAACATACCGCGTTCCAGTTTTCGCGCGATGTTAACATCAGGTTAACCACGTTGTCGGGAGTCACCTGGGAACCGATCGTCCTCTCAAGGAAATTTCGTCGGAATTCGTAGCGCGGGCAAGTAAAGAATATATGCTCCACTGTTTCACTTGTATCCAGACATGATGGACACGCTTCATCCACGTCATGCCCATACTTGTAAAGGTATGTCCTATAGCATCCGTGGCCCGTTAGGAACTGAGTAAGGTAAAAATTCACCTGGCCGTGCTTCCTTCCAGTCCATTCTTCTATATTCGGTATCAATCTGTAGGTCCATCTTCCCTTTGTGGAAGAAGTCCACTCGTGCTGCCACCTATTCATTACATCATCATTCACCTGGTCAGGGTGCACTAGCCCCGTTCTCCTACTTATTAAACGTTTTCTCCTCTCTATCTTTACCAACATTCGTAGCGGCATCATTCCCGCTATCACCAAGGCTGCATCCGTAGATACTGTGCGAAAGGCAGAAATTACTCGGAGGGCAGATCTCCTGTAGGCCCCATCAACTCCTATTCTATATGTCTTCTTATCCATGGCCTCGGCCCATATAGGGGCTGCATATAGAGCAATCGATCTAACCACTCTCATCAGCAATTGCCTCTTCTCCTGTCTGGGCCTCCTCCTTGTCTCCCAAGTTGGGCATTAACCGCGCGAGTGCGCCCGTTGCCGCCGCACACTTCCTACTACTATACGTCAGGTGCTCCTTAAATGTGAGTCTGTTGTCAATCATAACTCCTAAGTACTTGATAGACTGCTTCGATGTTATCCTTTGTTCGCCGACAGTTATGGTGATGTATTCCATTTTCTTTCTACTGCTTACTAATACGACATCCGTTTTATGATCAGCAAGTTTCAGACCTATACTCGCGATCCAGCTTCTAACTCTGCTAACTGCCGCATTGGACGTTCGTTCCAAATTATCAAGGTGTTTACCCCTCACCACGAGGGCTATATCGTCCGCAAATCCGAATATTTGTGCGCCCGTAGGAAGCCTAAGCCTCAGTACACCATCATACATGGCGTTCCATAGTATTGGGCCCAGCACCGAACCCTGTGGTACCCCTGCTGTTATAGCGTATGACTTTCTGCCTTCGTCTGTATCATACAAAAGTACCCTATCCTTAAAATAGTCCACTATGAGTTCCATCAAATATCCAGGTACGCTCCTCTCATCAAGTGCAGCCAGGGTGGCGTCCCAATCTGCCGAATTGAATGCGTTTTTGACATCCAGGGTGATGATTGCGCAATACTCCTTATCACCTTCAAACCAGCGGTCACCGCTGATGGTCTCTTTCGCTACGGTAATGACCGCCTCCATTGCGCCCTTTTCGGAAGCCAAATTGGCGATCCGACAGGCCGTCTCTCTCCAATATCGTTTCGAGTCTTCTACATATTATCTTCTCCAGCAGTTTACCTACGGTATCAATCATACAAAGTGGGCGGTAACCTGTTGCATCCTGCGCACCGTTGCCCTTCGGGATGAGAACCAACCTCTGTCGCTTCCATATCCTTGGGAATTTCCTCTCCTGAATGCATGTATCAAATACTTTCCTAAACACCTCAACGTTGTTCTCTATAGCCACCTTAAGTGCGACGTTTGGGATTCCATCAATTCCCGGAGCCTTCCTGAGTTTCATTTCCTTCCAGACTGCATCGAATTCCTGGCCGCTGACTTCAGGAATGTCATCGTGCGACATACTGTCTCGCACAGCATACGTGATCTCGGCCCTCTCCGGAAAGAGGCCTTCAACAATTGACTGCAGCTTCTCCGCGCTTTCCGTGGCCGGTGGTCGAAAGCAATTCAGCTTCCTCATTACCACCTTATATCCCGTGCCCCAGGGATTTTCATCCAAATCGGCACACATTTCCTTATAGCACCTTCGTTTTCTCCTGTCAATGGCCCAGTTAAGGTTGGCTCTGAGCACTTTGTATCTTTCCCGAAGTTCTGTGAAGTCATTGCGACCCCTTGCTCTCTGGAATATCCTCCGCGCTCTATTACATTTCCTTCTTAATTCAGCTATCTCCGCGTTCCACCAATAAACGTGTTTCCTGCCTGGCAGGTGAGACTTCCGCGACATAGACGCGCTGCAGGCTTCCGTTATACAGCGCATAAGTTCCACCGCCATGTTGTTTGCGCTTCCGGTCACCCGAATGCCGCTCATCGCGAGAACAAAGGTTTCCTCATCAAAAGTAGAGTCCCTCCACAAGGGATTAGGAGGGGCGGCAGTAATGGGGTTCACTGCAGCGCGTTCCTGGATATCAAAAATGATCGCCCGATGGTCGCTATGAGTGTAGACATCGGACACAGTCCAATTCGATGTCGTTGCCAGTGTATCGCTGATGAATGTTAAGTCAATCTTAGAACTCCTTCCATTTCTCGAGAATGTATCAATCTGCCCACAGTTGAGTAAGACAACCTCCAGAGTTGCAAATGCGTCAAGCAGGCTCTCACCTCTTGGGTTCGTGTACGCTGAACCCCATTCCACTGCCCATGCATTAAAGTCCCCGGCAATCACCACGGGTCTTAGATTTCTGGCCTCGCGAACGATGTCGTGCAATCTGAGTCTGTACTCCTCCATTGATAAGCTGGGGGGAGATAACAGCTGAAGAAATGTACCCCATTAACAGTGCATTTCACAAAGCCTTCTCTCCTGTTGTCAACATTTCCCACTGGGAATTTACCGCATGACCATATCGCTGCCTTGTTGCATTTACTGGTAGCCCAACGCTGATTGTCAGGTGCCCTACAGTGTTCACTCAAAATCGTAAGGTCTATTTTCTGCTCCCGGACTGTCTGCTTAAGAAGCTCCTGCGCCGCTTCGCAGTGGTTCAAATTCAGCTGCAAGATCCTCATTTTCCTATGTTCATCATCCTCCGCCGAGCTGCCAGGTACTGTGGACACTTAGGTCCCCCCGTGACATGTTTTGAGTCCACATTACGATCGCTCCTACAGAGTAGGCAGTGAGGGTCACCACTACAAGTT
The DNA here is from genome assembly GCA_936449025.2 of Sarcophaga subvicina. Lineage (NCBI taxonomy): Eukaryota > Metazoa > Arthropoda > Insecta > Diptera > Sarcophagidae > Sarcophaga > Sarcophaga subvicina. Next base: position 81,530,053 of record OW388084.2, read on the forward strand.
TTGGCAAGGTGGTCTTGCCCTCCGCACTTGAAGCAGTGTTTTGACCAATCACTCCTACTGCGGCAATTTCTAGCTACGTACCCGAATTCTAGGCATTTGTAGCATCTCCTTGGGAGAACTTTCCTCATTAACCGGCAAACTGTCCACCCGACACGCAATTTGCTTACCTCTTCGGCCCTGCTAGCCAGCTTCGTTGGTATTACAATTATTGCCGTCCGGGTACCCCCTGGAGTCCTGTCTCCTGAGTTATCGTCCTGACCTCTATATCATCGGACAATATGGTCTTCAATTTGGATTGGTGAGTTTCTGTAGACGCCTCAGCCGATCTTCTAAATTCCAGCAGAATTTCACCCTTTTGTGTTTTCTTAACAAGGTGAACGTCTTCGCCAACTGACTTAAGCTCCGGGGCATTCCTAACCTTCCTCAGGATGTCTGCAAATGAGAGCTTCTCCGTAGGTTTTATTATCATTGCATCCGGTCTTGGGGGCTTTTTGCGCTTCCTTGTCTTGAGCACCCAATCATTGGGCTCTGTGCTCATTTCCACTCCGGTACCCGGTACTTCAGCATCCCGATTTATTACACCTTCATTAGTACGTACTGCTCCTTTCTTCGTATCATTGCCTCCAATTTTTGAAGTTGGGTCAATTGATCCCTCCAGTTGAATTGGTCTGGTCCTCTTCGGAGGCGTTCTCCTAGGTTTTCCCAATTCTTCTCTCTGCCTCTTGGAAACACAAGGTGTCTGCTGTTGAAGGCTCGTCTGCGTGCTTCTATCATTAGTTCTGATCCTTTTCTCTTGTTCCGCAACTTTATCCTTAGCGGCTTGCTGATATAGTGACAATATAGAAGCCACGAAATCGCGCATCGCTTGGTGTATGGACCTCCTTCCTCCGCCCATCATCTCCACGAGTTCAGAAATTTTATCGCCTAGTTTGGTGAAATCATCCACCTCTTTTTCAGGATCCTTGTTCCTCTGCAACTCCGGTGGTGACGAGCGCGATCGCTCGCCGTTCTGCCTCAGCGGTGGAGAGTGGAGTAATCTCGAAGCTCTCCGGAAAGGATTCAGGAAAGGGCTGTCCTGCTGGGTCTCCTTTGCACCTTCGGTGCCGGCTGGAGAATTAGCGCCTGTAGGGTTGTATGAAATGTTTGTTATAAATTCCATTCTATTGGGTCCCAACTTGGAGCCGTTATCTTGGATTCGTTGTCTAGTTACCCTTGTTGTGGTCCCATGGTTATCTTTGCAATGCAGGGAGGCCATGCGAGGGTTGACACAAGTCCTCATGAGAGCTTGTGTTCAGAGCCAGACCGGGAGCTAAACAGAAGAATTACTTAACTGCCCCTACACCCCAACTCAACAGGACGAGTCCAAGATCGTTCTCCAAGGCTTGCCAGGTTTTAACGGGACGGAGACAGATGGTGTATTAGCCTGAAAGCCGTCTGTACCAGGTTTCACTCCAGCACATATTGGTAACAGAATACCCCATCCGCCAGCCCATGTCATCAAATCATAATATTTCAGCGTAGTCCAGTATGCCATAATCAGAATCTTACTGGTATCAATTCTGATGCCTATACGACTAGGCTCCGATCGTCCACATCCGTTAGGAGCGTGCTCACACGCATGATGGTCTGTGATTCCCACGGTGCTAACGTGTTACCACGGTAGTTCAATGCATTGAGCGGCATTGTTTCGCTTTGAAGCGTGAGCGTCATTGGGTATATGCTAGACTTTTCATCCGCACCCTCTACCCCTGCCCACCCATTTAGTCGCCTTTTACGACAAGCAGGGAACCACTGTGGTAGAATTCTAACCCGCTACCACACGGCTATAGCAACATGTATGAACTTGTATTTGTGTTCATATGTGTATTTATATTGCAAATAATATGCCATGTAAACTAAACCACAAATCTAATTTAAATTTGTATTCCATGGACTAGGAAAACATGGACAAAAAATTTAATTTTTGGAAAAGTAAATGAAACTATGAAACGAAAACACTTTAAGAATGAAAATTAGAATTTAATGCGAAATTTATTAAATTTAAATCTCAAGACTTTTTTCTATTTCTTAAATTATAAAAATTAATGGAAAATAAAGGAAATCTATTTCACTTAGCGGAGTAATTTAAAACTCCTATTATGTCAGATTTAAACTGAGAGATAATACTCAATTAAGCTGATTAGTAGTTGCCGTATTCTAGCAGGTAGTATGTTCGCTTATTAGTTGAGAGTCTGTGGTTCAAACCCTATTCATCACACCCCGGAAACGAAATATGAAAAAATATTGCTGCGGCGTCTTCCTCCCAGTAGTTTTCTGGTAAAAATTATCAGAATAAATACAATTGCTATGAAAAACTTCTCACAAATCTGTCGTTCGCGTTCGACTTTAAACTGTAGGTACAACCACTCATTTATAAAATTAACACACACAACATAAAAAGTATTTCTTCGGCGACTTCTTCTCAGCAGATTTCTGGCAAAAACTCTGAGAGTTTTTCTTGCCATGAAAAGTTTCTCAAAAATCTGTCTTTCGGAGTCGACTGTAGGTCCCATACTCATGTATAAAATTAACACACACAACATAAGTGGTGGGAGAAACTAGGCCGTAGTCCTAACTAAAGGGTTGTAATAACCAATTAAGTAAGTAAGTGAAATGAGATTAAAATGCAGAACGCCTGGATTAAATCGGCACTTTGTTGGGTTATTGCATATGATTATGTTAGGTTAGGTTAATGAGTAGCTTGCCGTTAACAGGCAAGTTCACCCGTCGGCCCTTGTAGTCCACTGCGTCACCCAGTGTGGGGTAAGTCTCCTTGTCATGGTTCGTTATAGGTAGATCTAAATCACCCCGAGCTGCGAATGAAACCGACCAGTAAACTTAGTGGCAAGTTTGCCACCATCTTCAAACGTTCTGCCACCAAAAAACCGATGACGTCTGTTTTGAAGTCTAGGGCACTCGCATAAAAGGTGTTGCACCGATTGCTCCACATCATGACAGCAACTGCAGCAATCCTTGTGGGGCAGACACAGTTTGTCCACGAAACTGCCAATAACGCAGTGTTCCGTTAGAATTTCTGTTAGAATGCGAACCGTTCTCTTGTCGAACTCAATAGGTTGGTATATGTTTAATCAACAATTAACAATTTTGAGGCCCTGATATCCATTCATATTGAAAGATTGCAATAGGTTACGATGGAAATAAGCAATCACACATAAAATTTTGCTGGATTTCGCTTTATTCAGTTAGACTCTGCTTTTAAAGTCTTCATAAACTGTCATGTTCCCTGAGGAACTCGTGTAGGTAAAGAACGGTATTCAGCTTTATAAGATAGACTGACAAAAACTCATACTATACTATACTATACTATACTATACTATACTATACTATACTATACTATACTATACTATACTATACTATACTATACTATACTATACTATACTATACTATACTATACTATACTATACTATACTATACTATACTATACTATACTATACTATACTATACTATACTATACTATACTATACTATACTATACTATACTATACTATACTATACTATACTATACTATACTATACTATACTATACTATACTATACTATACTATACTATACTATACTATACTATACTATACTATACTATACTATACTATACTATACTATACTATACTATACTATACTATACTATACTATACTATACTATACTATACTATACTATACTATACTATACTATACTATACTATACTATACTATACTATACTATACTATACTATACTATACTATACTATACTATACTATACTATACTATACTATACTATACTATACTATACTATACTATACTATACTATACTATACTATACTATACTATACTATACTATACTATATTATACTATACTATACTATACTATACTATACTATATTATACTATACTATACTATACTATACTATACTATACTATACTATATTATACTATACTATACTATACTATACTATACTATACTATATTATACTATACTATAGTATATAATACTATACTATACTATACTATACTATACTATACTATACTATACTATACTATACTATATTATACTATACTATACTATGTTATACTATACTATACTATACTATACTATACTATATTATACTATTCTATACTATACTATACTATACTATACTATACTATACTATACTATACTATACTATACTATACTATACTATACTATACTATACTATACTATACTATACTATACTATACTATACTATACTATACTTTACTATACTATACTATACTATACTTTGAAACTCTATACTTTGAAACTCTTTGGATGGAAGGACTTTTACCTAAACAACCCGTATATGCTTATTAGGTACTCTCATCATGAAGACTTCAATATTTTGCATTTCTTCCAATTAATTATCTTACGGTACTCTTTTAAATAATATGGATCAGTAGTACAGATGGAACTTGGAATTAAGGAAGGTGTGGGATCGTTTTGAGGAAACTCAAAGTATGGTAAAATATGAGTCTAATTTTAAGCAGTTTTCATTAGGGCAACATATGAATATAGTATGAGTAATCGATAATTATTTTAAATCTTTAATGCTCATACGCTTGGTATAACAACGGATACGATTTTGCTAAGCTCAGGAATAATTCAATCGAATAAACTTTTTCGGTTTACTTTGGCCTGTTGAAAAACGAATATCTGCTGTATGATGGGACTGGGTGATCGTTGTGATAAGGGCATACAAAAATGTCTTGAACTGATTTTCATATAACGTAAGTTCAGTGGACAATAAATGATAACTTAGGAGATAGTTGCACTTTTGTAAGGGTATCACAATGGGTCCAAACGATTTGCTACATATATAATCTCATTTGACCTACATTTAGCCCAAGTTTTTCAAAGTCAATAAGGCTGCTTACTAAACGACCAACAAGTTTCTATGGGGTCCAGGAATATTACCTTTCTTTTGCATACGAATCGTACAGGAATCTTCCTTCTGTCCTACACCGGAAATTTGTTTGTTTTATCATAAGAAATAGTGGTAGCCGTAGGTTTTCGGGTTAACCTTAAACCTTTTTTACTAATCTGAGTACAAATGACAAGCAAATAGGTTTTAAATTTCCCTTTTAAACACAATTGCTACTCAACGCCATGTCTTCATATGTCCTCCGCCTTAAGTGGCGCTTAAAAATTGCTCTTAAAAGAGCACTCTTAGCCAAATACAATACAGAACATATGAGCACATGTTCGTACACCGCCTTTATGCCATCAAAATTCCCTGCGGAATACATTCATTCAAGTACTAAAATTTTTTAAGTATTTTTACGTTTTAGAGGCGACCATCATCTGAACGTCATACACCACAAGCAACATACATCTACCACAACGCAACCATATGGGAGCTTACAACGTAGAGGACCATAAAAATGAAAGAAGAATAAATAAAAAAGGTAACCTTCTTCTATTGACCATATCGTTAAAATTGTTAACATCAATAAATTTGATCGAAATATGGTTTATGTATACGAGGGACTTGTTATTGGTTTACTTGTACTGAAGATAATTTGCCGTACTCTGTTATACTCCCTCATTCACAAAAGAATGAATTGAAGACAAGTTAAAGAGGTCATTTGCTATCGTTTGCTCTTTTTCTGTTTTATCGAAGGGGATTTTTCATTATTTAAGCTTAAACAATTGCTGTGACAGGTATACCGGTGTAATAAGGAACACATTTAAAATATAAAGTCGAAATAAATTTTTAAATATTTTAAATAAATTATTAAATGCATGAATATATCATGCAGTGGCTTTTATTATTTGTTGTGATACAAACTTTTCTTAAATTCTTTAAGCAAATTATCCCATTAATTCCTAAAAATCCTATAAAAATATTTCATTTACTAGGACTCCGATAGAAAAGATTCTTAAATTTTATCTGTTGTATTTATTTAAGTGGCACCGTTAGCTTTCTATTTGTGCAACATTTATTTTCCATTTGTCAACTTCTAGAATTTACTGTTGACTTGTTATTGTAACACATTCTCTATTATACTATTAGTGGAGTTAGTTCGCTTATAGCATCGCACCGTTTAAGTTGTAAACAAAAGCTACAAAAACAAATAAAATGAACTTGTTTACATGATAAACAAGTAAACAAAAATATACCAACAAAAAACCTGTATAAAAAACGAAAGATACTTTTGTTCCAACAAAAGAGAGCAAGATTCACCATCACTGGTACCTACATACTAAACTCACCCCCTACATTCTTCAACCAATCTCACCCCGCGGGACTGCCGTAAGGTATTACTTCGTGGAGGGCTGCTTGCTTTAAAGCTTTATCACGTTAAATAAAATGTCTCCTTTTGTTCCTCCAACCTTTGGAGTTCCAGCATAACTTTAGCCATTTTCTGGCTGTATTGACTCTATAGAATCCTAGAATTCAACACCTCTTCCATAAGCCGATTTGGTCCTAAACTCGTTTCCCCTTAGCTATCTAAATCTAGGGCAGCATGTTACAATATGCTCCGCATCTTCCGCCGCATGTACACAGTTTGGGCATATAGGGGAGGTATCATGTCGAAATCTGTTCAGGCACTGGGTCGCGTAGTAGTTCAGCTCGCAATGTTTGTTCTCCATCCAAAGGGTTACATCAGGGACAAGGTGAAATGTCTATCTTCCCTTTAAACCATTCTCCCATCGTGACTGCCATTTGTGCATGGAAGTCATGCGTTCCTCCGCTCTTATAGCTGAAGTTCATCTTGGAAACTCGAGATGGCGAAAATATATCTGCTTCATCTCATCCGTTAAGATGTCTATTGCCTTTGCCAATACCAGTACCGCTTCATCAGACACTGTCCTGAAGCCACTTATGTGTTTAATCGCCCTTAGACGATACACCGAGGAGAGTTTTCTCCTTGTCGTCCCCACGGAGAGTGACTCCGACCATATTGGGCAAGCATATAACATTATCGACGTTACAACCCTCGATACTACTCTTAAATGGATTTGGTCCTCCATTATATGGCATCATCCTTGTCCCTGGGCTACAGATGCCTTTTTCGCCGATGTATTTTACGTGCTCCTTGAAGTTCAAGCTGTCGTCGATAATCACTAACATGTATTTTATGGCCCTCTTCGATTCGATCTGAGTGTCTCCAACGGTCACTTTCATCTTCTCCACTATCTTCCGGCCACTTATCAAGACGGCAAATGTCAAGCCTGCCTCATCAAGTCATGTTCCAACTTTTCGAATCACTATGTTCGTCTTCTCTTCTATTTCCTTTACCGTCTTTGCTACCGAGACTATTGCATTGCATCTGCAAAGCCCACTGTTGTAGTCCCTTTTGGCAATTGCAGTCGAAGTGCACCATCGTACATAATGTTCCACAGTAGTGGCCCAAGTACAGAGCAGTGAGGGACACCTTCCGTCACTACGTATTCCTTTTCTCCATCATCCGTTATGTATATTACCTTCGTATCATAAAAGTAATCATTCAGAAACTCCATTAAGTATGGCGGCGTATGTGTATGTACGAAGACTTAGACATGCAACATTCAAATAGATTTCCAGATTATAGTGGAATTCACGGCTATTCTCATGGCGATTAAATGACTGCCAACTAAAGAATAAAATTGAAGTTTCTTTCGAATGTTGTGTTGTCGTCTAAGTTTCTCTATGAATTTCTCCGGATAGTAAACGACTTTTCAAACACATTCTTCTACTATAGCACTCCGATCGGGTAATCTATTATACTGACTGCAATATGTTGTTAAGTTTTTACCTTTTAGAAACGTCCAAAATATGAGCTCGTAGATTGCAAATAAAATAAAAATAAATTTGTGTTTAGGTTTAATTAAAATCCTTTATTATTGGCACAATTCTGTGTGCCACTGTTCACATCTTTATGTAAACAACAACAATTGCCTTTTTTGTCATTACTCTGTTTATACCTTTTGCATAAACAATAACAATTACTAGACAATTATTCGACAGATCTTTGTAACGGACTCATGACTTCGCCTTATTTTTTTATTAGTGTTGTTTGTGTATTTTTGTTTACTTGTTTACCATTTTTTATGCTACTGTTTGTTGTTATATTAAGCAGTACGATAATTTGTAAACAGGTTTGTTTACTGCATTGCTTTGTTTTTGTAGCTTTTGTTTATAATTTTAATGTTAAACGATGTAGAAGCAAAACACCAGTATCTAGATTTTTCAATTTCATAATAAAATATACTTTTATATTGTCCACCTCAATGCTTTTGCTCTAAAAACGTCAAGATGCTTCAATAGTGCTGGTAATTCAAATATTTTTTTCAATGGAGTATTAATGTCGCTCAGATTATTGGTATGTTTTCTGATAATGATTTGAATCAAGATTACGCGTGTTCATCTTTAAACTTGTAAAAATTCATATTCGATAATGTTTACTGTACACAAAATAGTCTTTGTCATATATGTTTAGAAAGAGAGGAAAGAAGCCACACAACATTTGTTGCAACATTGATTTTCAAAAATTCTTTAATTTTATTGTTGCATACCAAGCAATTAGAACCGACATACAAAATCGAAATGGAAGGCAAATAATTTGAAAAACCCAAACCAAATCCATTTAACTATCTATCGCATAAATTTTGTTTTCTTAGCAATAATGTTGCTTATGCGGCTAGCGTGTTACAGCTGGAATACATTACATATGGCTGGTAATTTTCGAGAGTCGTAAATCAAATGCAAATCTTCTGGAAAAGTTAAACTTTTCACTTTTATGCTACTTCTCTTCCACACGAACTTAAGTATATTTTTCTATTTTATTTATTATCGCCTTTAAATCTTATTTTTTTTGTTGATACAACTGTGTTATGACCACATATGTTTTCTAGTTCTGGTAACCATACTTAAGGTAGTGTTTCTACATGATTACTTACCACGAACATTTATACCACGCGTTTCATGTTACGTTCTTCGCTTTTTTTCTTTGTTTCTTATTGACCTAGTGTTACCTTAACCACTTACAGGGGATAGCACTTTACGACCATATAATACTGCCAAGTACAAGGAGTCAAAATTTCAGTTTGGGATCAATTATACAAAACGAAAGAAGAAATAAAAAATTTAGATTTCATGCCCACTTTCTTCTTTTCAGGGGGTGGGGCATTAAGTTATTTAACATTAGGATTTATTTCAAGTCCTTATTCCATGTGTTTGTTTGTTTTTATTAAATGGAGTGGAAATGTTATGCCGCGGGGGCATAATTTTAATATCGCATGATTTTAATGTTATTGTTGGCCATGCAAGAGCTGATGTATTCGTTTAGTTCAATGCATACACGTATTCTTCCTTCTTGGCTGATTGTAGGCCATAAAGGAAGTATCATTTGTTCTCTTTAAATAAGAAAATTAATATGTTGCGAACAAAAAATGAAAACAATTGCAGAACGTGCTAAAAATTAAAGGAAAATAAATTAAATTTAAATTCTGAAACACATACAGCCCTTCAAGCAGGATTACGACCTAGTTTTTCACACCACTTATATTATGTGTGCTAATTGTATACAAGAGTGCTGGGGCCTATAGTTTAAATTCTACTCTGAACGACAGATTTTTTTTGAGAAACTTTTCATGGCAATTGTCTTTTACTTACAGAGTTTTTGTTAGAAATCTGCTGAGGAGGTCACCGAAAAAATATTTATTTGTTGGCGAAGTCGGACCTGGCGATGTCATTACTTCACATCTAATAAGCCAACACAGTGGACTACGGTGACTTCAATTCTAAAATATTCCACATTATTTAATGGACACTTATAAGACAGTTTCTTTCCGTGTTGAGTCCCATCCCTGGGTGGATGGTTACGTATTTAATTACTCATTTGGCACGATGCTAATCAGCTTAAGATTCAAGAATGTCTAGCGCTGTAGTGTGTTTGACTTGTCGGGATTGCCATACCCTTTGTATGCAATCCAATGTCAACGCATTCTTGTTATGATAATGTCCACACTACATTATATGCTTAGACATAAACAATTTATGTAATATGCTGTCTAAGCATTTTCCCATAATATGCATAAGCGTAGTGTATAGTTAGTTATTATACAATTAGTTTTAAGTAATCAGTTTTATATTGACCATTCAAGGGAACAGCCGCTAATAACATTTAATAAAATTTAAATAAATAAATAAAATAATAATGTGTTATTATTATAGCGCATCAGAAAAAGTTACCGTTTGATGTACACTCAGCCACAAAAGTACACATACGGTTAACAAATTTCAGAAATTTTTTAACCAATCCGTCTTCGTTGAAAATCTTTATAATTGTCTGACAAATTCCCTTGATTTTAAGACGGTCTTTTGCATTGGTTCAGAAATTTGTGAAATTTATTAATCGGATGTATACTTTCGTGGGCCTGTGCAGAGCCACAATTGAGTTCAATTTGAGAAATTTGTTAACCAATGCAAAAGACCGTCTTAAAATCGAGGAAACTATAAAGATTTTCAACGAAAACGGATTGGATAAAACTTTCTGAAATTTGTTAACTGTATGTATACTTTAGTAACTGTAACTGGCATCTTCGGTACATATATCTTTCAAAAGGACATTGTTTAGAGTTGATAACTTCAAACTGATGAGCCGCCTCGGCTCTCCTGGATGGAGCGTATCCAAAACGTTCAATATTTCATGATTGTGCTTTATAAATCAGAATGCATTTCTTCGATGTGATGGGTTACATTGGCTCTGAAGACCTCTGAGGCTAGTGGCTTGCTCACACACATTAGGGATTTAAGAAAACTCCCACAAGAAAAAGGCTAACGGAGTCAAAACACACAATTTAGATCGCCAGGTCACATTACCTTCATGTCCTGAAATTGCTTGAAAATAATATTCATTGTGGTATGAACTGTGCGGTACATAGTGGTGTTCTTTTAAAAACACATTTCTTTAGCATCCAGATTATCTAATTCAGGTCATAGAAGACTTCCTCTCAGCAGATTTCTGGCAAAAACTCTGAGAGTAAATAAAATTGCCATGAAAAGTTTCTCAAAAATCTGTCGTTCGGAGTCGACTTTAAACTGTAGGTACCGCCACTCATGTATAAAATTAACACACACAACATAAGTGGTGTGAGAAACTAGGTCTTAATCCTGACTGAAGGGTTGTAATGACCATTTATGTATGTATAAATCGCTGATGCCGCCAGCTTAAATGCACATCAAAAATGCCTGCTTCGAGATGCAATTTGAACACTTTCGCATCTCGAAAGGATTGGTATTGTAACCAGTAATCCACCGCTGAAAATGATTTTTGAACAAAATGTTTGTTTTAATTGGCAACTGGTCCTATTCGTCGAACACATGCCATTGTCTATGATCGCCCATGGTGATTTGACAAAACAAACTGAATCAATGACAATCATTTTGGCAAATGTAGCTTCAACAAGATGGCCGTTATCAACTGTCAAAAATTTGGAAGTCCGTAAAGAGTGAAAGAAATTGTGGAGGCATTTACTGTTTTAAATGTCAGCTTAATCGCCTTGGTTGACAAAGAAGAAGTCCTTAACTGTGGCCTCTTCATCGACTTTTCTTATACTTTCCATATGTTATTTGGTATATTTTAAGTGCTCACAAACATATTGCAATTGTGTTGAGTCTCAGTTATTGGCCAATAGTCAAGGTTATTATATTCAAAAAACGTTTTTTTCAAAATTTTTTCCTTCATTTAAACTGTCAATTAAAGAAGATGTTAAGCACCACCTGGCATGTTGCATTAACGAAAGCAACGAGTGTCATCTGTAACCAAACAGTGGATAACAAACAAGCAGAATCAAAAATCAAGCTATTGAAGGCATTAAATCAATTTAGCTGTCAGCACACATTGTAAGTGAAGGCAAAAAATTTAAACGGAATTCCATAAAAAAAGAATTTAAAAATAAAAATTATTTGCAAAGCAACAAAAAAAGTGAAAGAATGGAAAGAAAAACCAGAACAGCAAATCAACCAAAGGCCTGAAATATAAAAATAACAAACACTAGCAGCAACAATTGTTTGATAAAATGAGGAGAAAAAAATTTAAGCAAACTGAAGACAAACTGTAACTGCTTTTGACTCATGTATGACGATTTCTGTTTGGGTTGCAAAAACAACTTGCAATTGTTGCAACAAAAATAAAACGATACTCAACAGGAATTGGCAAAGGAATTCAACATATATTGCCCATAAAAAACGAAGAAACAATTTTAAATGTTTCAATCAACCGGTTAAAAACGGGATTGGTATGTCAGGATGCTGACAGCAGGCAATTATTGATTTTGATAAGCGCGACCCATGTATGGTCGTGCAAGTACGTAGTCTTTAAAGAATGAAAGTGAAACAATTGATGAATATGGATGATAAACTTTTCGATTATGGTTACGTTTTATAGGTCTTAATTAGCCACTGTTGTCAACAAGAAAAGGTAGTAGATCCCAAGGCAATACAGCATACATTAAACATAAAACTTTTAGTCAGTATTACGATCTAGTTTCTCACACCACCCATGTTGTGTGTGTTAATTTTAATCATAAGTGGCGGAACCCACAGTTTAAAGTCGACTTTGATAGACAGATTTTCCAGAAAATTTTCATGGCAATTAAATTTACCTTCGGATCTTTTACCAAAAAGCTGCTGAAAAGAAATCGCCGAGGGCTCTTGTCTAATATGCCAATATACCTACCGACTAGACTAATGCCTCTGCGAAGGCGATCAAGATTCACAGTGTAAAAGAAAATTACTGTTTCACACAGTTGGGTACTAAAGAGCCAAAATAAAAGGGCCACAAACAAAAAAGCGATAAAAGGAGGACAATATGGTAACAACATCACAACAGCCAACAAATTGTGTAACAGCACACCAACATCAAAATACAGACAATAACACCAACTAGATAATGGCATCGATGGTGTCAGAGAACCAATGATTTGTAGAATCGTAAGAGAAAGTTACTAACTACTCATCCTATAAAAGATATGAAAAGCGAAATGCTGAAGTCGGCGACTTTACATATCTTAACCCTGAAGTCAGTCATAAAGACATTATACAGCAGACATGTTATCGGTATGAACGTACCGTAGTAGCGGGTGATAAAAAGAATACTACCATACTTGTCGTACAAGGCGACTAAGGGTGGTACTATGTGCTGAGCTTGCTTAGCTGCGAAGCCTGACCAGAGGTCTTTAATCTGGTACCACGGGTGTCGGGAGCCCCAGAGACTTGTCTCTGCCCGGCAATTGGTGAAGCTCCCTTGTGGGAACAACGTGGTGGCTGTGGTTTGGACCCAAATCGCGGGGAGGACATGATTACAGTGCGGCGTTACACTCTTAACGCATTGAAGGAGTTTAGATGGTCTCCAAACCCTAAACAAGAGGGAAATCATGTCCAACACAACATGGCTTCAGATTGCTACCCACATATAGTGATGTGATTTCATCATTGTGTGTGGGGACGTTGGTAGCCGCATTGTATTTCACTGGTGTTTCAGACACCGTGGGATATGCCATTATGGCGGTGCTCACGTAAAACTGGAATCACTTGTGTCTCTTATGAAAAATACATTCAGCGAATGAAACCCATTAAAAAAATTCCAAGCAAAGCGCGAGCGTTGCGGTATGAGAGTCCCGTCAGATATGAACTTCTAACCTTCAGCTTAACATTGTCAAACTTGATGTGATGAATGATGCAATAATTCAGGGACAAAGCCACGATCTAAGTCTTATGTTTTACTACTGATTTGATAGAGTCCCGGAATAAAATTCCTACAACGTGTCTGCTCCAGAGATTGTTATTATACGACTGTGTCATAAAAAACAGTATGAAACCAAATTCTGATAGGCCTAGAGTATTAATATCTTATGATAGCTTCCGAAACCAAAATCAGTTTTAAATTCTCGAACAAAATTGTTTTAATCTCTAATATAATTTGGCGTAATTTAAGCACATTTTCCTTTCAGTTTTTTCAATACAATTCTTTAACGCTCATTTCTATTACCTTCACTTCATAATTAGAGAGGAAAATGCTGCATTAAACTAAACAACATTATTTAAGCAAGAAGACTTTTGCAAATGCCATCTACTTCTCTGTGACTACAAAGTAAGAGTGTTATCTTCAATGCCTTTTGCTAGCTCATCAGCATCAGTAGATTGTAAATCTCTGCTCATTTTCATATGTCGAATGGCAACACAAGATGAGTAATTAAAAACAAATAAGAAAAGTTATAAGCGGTCAAACACGACTACATAATACCTTACACTGAATTAATATACGAGATCGTCAGAAAAAATTAAATAACTTTTCTAATCTAAATCTTTCCTTTTGTAGAATACGGCGCGTGATTAATTGTGAAAAGGCATTTTTTTTGGTGAAGAGTTGGATTTGTCCTTTCCAACACAAGTCTGTTCACTACACTCAATTCTGCTCACTCATCAACTTAGGACATGATATGAAAGACGATCCTTTTGGGGGGAAGACTCAAGTCTGTCCATTATACTCAATCTTATTCACTCATCATTTGTATACATGATACAGAAGACCTGCTTAATTTGAAAAACTTAAAGAAAGCAGCGGTATATGAATGATAGTTGCCATAGTCCTGCAGGTAGTGTGTTGGGTTATTAGACGTGAGGCCACGGTTCAAAAACCAGGTCAGACATCTCCAACAAAACGAAAATTGGAAAAAATATATCTTCGGCCCCATCCTCTCAGCAGAATTCTCGCAAAAACTCTGAGAGTAAATAACAAATTGCCATGCAAAAGCTTCTCAAAAATCTGTCGCTAGGACTTTAAACTATAGGTCCCGCCACACAAGTATAAAATTATCACACACAACATAAGTAGTGTGAGAAGCTGGGTCGTAATATTGGCTGAAGGGATGCCATGACTGATTATGTATGTTAAAGATTCAACATTAGATTTTCGTACAGACAGCCAGAATTCTGCGAAGTTTTTCGAGTGGATGTTATGACTATTTTAAAAGCGCTGCAATGCTTGTTGGGTGGAGAGATTTTTCGCCAGATTTTTTTTTTATTCAGAGCTAGCTCTTATATGTGTTCCTAGAGATAAAAATGACGTCAAAATATTAATCTAATCTTACATTATTTATTGTTTTCAGAGAGTGCTGCTCTATTTGAAGTCGTAACGATAGACTTCACATTCCCTAAAATTACTTTTGTAGGTGTTGTTACTCTCAGGTAGTGGTAGTGGCTACCTTTCATTGCAAGTCTTAGTGACCGTATCTTGTCATTTATATATTCTATCATGTTTAACTGAACTCTCCACAATTAGGATTCTTAGAATACTAAACTTGCTGTTACAGTCAGATCACAGAGAATGAGAAACTATGAACGTGGCCCATAGGCAATGTTTGATCCCCGGTTTAAATGTTAATTTGTGTTATAACAATTAGCATAACCTTCTGCCTTAGTGTGTGACCTAATCTAACTAAAAAGCAAGGTAGGGTAAATACTGGAAATCAATCAATCAATAAAGAAAGTGTTGATGTTTAAATTCGATTGCTACCTTCTCTCGAGCCGTCTTAGTATTGTAATACAAGGTTAGGTTAGGTTAGGTTATATTAGGTTAGGTTAGTTCACAGATATTAGGTTGCTGTTCACAGGCAAGTTCTTTTGGTGGCCAATATGGCCCACTATATTATCCAGTGTGAGGTAAGCCTCCTTGTCATGATCCGTTAGTGGTGGTTTTGAACCACCTCGAGCTCCGAATGAAACCGACCAGTTCTATTAGTCACACGTTGGCACTTCCTCCACATTGCAAGACAAAATATTTTGAAAATAAGACTGTAGCAGCTTATAGTTGCCTAAACACTCTAGTAATCGACTGTATGGATCCCGTTTTTATGGTAAAAACAAAAAAAATTCATAGAATAAAAAAATATTGATGGGGAGTTAGGAATTCTGATGGCTAAACTATTCTCAGAGTACATTATCTCCTTTTAAGAATTTTTAATGAGTAACATAGGATCATGTCAATATGGGCTCATGAAGCCGTAGTTGGTAGTATGTTGGCTTATTAGACGTGGGGCCACGGTTCAAACTCCGGTTCAGGCATCTCGAATGAAATATGGAAAAAGCATTTCTTCAGCGACTTTCAGACAGATTTCGAGAGTTCCAGACAGATTTATGGCAAAAACTCTAATGAAATTGCCAAGAAAAGTTTCTCAAAAAATCTGTAGTTCGGAGTCGATCTTTAAACTGTAGGCCCCGTCGCACTCACTTATAAAATTAACACCCGCAACATAAGTGTTGTGAAAAACTAGGTTGTAATCCTGGTTGGAGGCCAATGTAATGATCAATCAAGTAGGTAAGTTAAGAGCCAAGTATCCGATCTTCGTAAGTATTGTATACAATCATGAGTTCTGCTTGCACCAACCTGATACACTAGTTCCTACATTTGCTTAAAGGATTCGCGTTATATTTTTAGGGATGCACTGGATTCTTCTCGAACCAAAATTTTCTAATGAAATGTTTATACTACGCAGAGCTTGCTGCTTTAATTACCAGGTACACTGCTTAGCTTTCAATGTGGCTGACTTGTTTACATATTTCAAAGGTTATGAATTTATGTTTTCATGTCATACCAACAACAATAACAATAGAATTGAATTACATTTGCATATCATTTACAACTCAACCAATCAAGCAGTCAATCAATCCAACAAACAATCGCTCAATCAGTCAATCATTGACTGATTTGTAGGTACATTGGTACACCTAATTTTAATCAAATGAAACAAAAGAAATCAAATCCCTGTAAATATCTTGTGATAATCATGTTCTAACACAACATTCGTAATGAGAAAATCGAGACGAGTTTGTATTTTTCACTTCTCGTTTTTGTTTAATATTCTGTATCATTAAAAGAAGGTTTCCTCTCTTCATAAGCAGAAAAGCAGAAAAGTTTTAAATTATTTTGCAAATCTCTACTTTAAACGAATGCTGAGCGTAAATGAATTGGAAAAATGCTGTTATAATGTGTGTATTATGTGTGCTGCAAAGATTGAATAGGATTGGCAAAGTGAATGAAAAAAAATATATAAAAAGGTGGTAGTGATTTGGTTATGCACTGATGGTTGGTGCATAGAACAGTATAAAATTACCTTAAATATCTAAGCAATCTTTTGACCTTTGTGTCCAGCTTAGTCGTCCATCAACAGACTTTATCGTCTAATAACCTCCTCTGTGGACAATGAATGCATATTCTAAGCAAATATCAAACGAGTATTATTTTTGCGTCATTTTTCTAATGTGATTTCCAATTGGAACAGTGCTGGGCATCCAGTAGTGTGGCCATCATATGCACAAAATATTTTTCTGGCTGTGATTTGGCTGCCAAGGTTAGTTTTTTTCCACTACCCGTCTTGGGATCATACGGCTTCCAGAAAGCATTTTACTTCATACGCGTTTGGCTGCTGTTGTTGTCATAAGTGCCGGTTGGTTATTCTGCCTTGTTTCCGTTTCATTAATCTATTGTTGTTCCAGCTAAGCAAGTGATTGGTCTGCTGTAGCAGGTAGTCCTAGGTGGAGGTCTATGTGCTATAGTGGTGGAAAACCTTGCTAACCGTTGATTCCTAATTTTTCCCTGCAAGGTGCTAAGGTTTATATTTCCTTAGCAGGCCTATTTCAGAGAAAAATATTTAATCTTAGTTTTACCCAACATTTCTTGTTTGCATTAACAAGCTGGCAACCCCCTTTCAACTACAGCTACAAATACAAAATAGTAAAACCTAATCATGATCTTCTTACCTCTTTGCCTGTGAGATTTGGAATATAAAATGCATGAACAACAATGAGTAGCAACAACAATAGTTTTGTACTTACAAATGCCATACAATGGTTTATTTGTGCACATACTGGCACACAAATGATATGATTATATAGGTGGATATGTAGATGCAGTTTTATAGACTTAATGGAACACTGTAAGGACTTCAACAAAGTATGAAAGCTAAGTAGCAAGCCATGGAAAGTGTGATTAGGGAGAATGACAGACAAGTCTAACACGAGTTTTATCACAGATCTCTTTTACTGTCCCCTAAACATTCACTCATACATAATTGGCCATTACAACCAGTGGTGTTGTGCTAATTTTTTTTACCGGAACGCGTTCCGGTCTCCGGTTCACCCTTGTTTATAAAAATACATATAAAAATTCGTCAAAAATTAGAAAAAAAAAAATCAGCAATGTTTTTTAATTTTTTTTTTCAAAACGTCAGCCAATTCTCGTTATCAGAAATCATCTTTAGCTCCGGAACGCGTTCCTGCCCAAAAAGGAAGTACCCGAACGACGTTCCGGAGCGTTCCGTTTCGACAACACCACTGATTACAACCCTTCAGTCAGGATTGCGAGCTAGTTTCTCATACCACTTAGGTTGTGTTTGGTGGGAGCTACAGTTTAAAGTCGATTCCGAACGCCAGAGGTTTGAGAAACTTTTTCATTGCAATTTTTTCTCACTTTCAGAGACAGAAATTTGCTGAGAGGAAGTTGCCGAAGAAATATTTTTCCATATTTTGTTTTGATGTACATGTCTGACCTGAGATTTGAACCTCGACCTCATGTCTAATAAGCCAACACACTACCTACTAGACTACGGCGAAAACGGTATCCTAATAAATCATACGAGTTTAGGCAATGCTTCGGAACAGAACTGAATAATAAGAGTGAAGAATACAATTTGTTTTACGAGGGAGTTCATTCGGTAACATACAGTTGAAGTCAAATGCTTTTAGTGGGACAGAAGCAAAGTTTCTTCCAAGCACAAGTTTACGCCATTGAAAGATATGCTCCTTTAAACTAGCGCAGTAAGTACAGATAAATGCAGAAAGAAACTTTATCTGACAGTCAGTCTAACATCCGAGAACTTAGCTCCTATGAGTTTGAGTAGAGATTAGAATGGAATGCATATTCAGATAAGCAAGGATAAGATGTTCATCCTTTGTTGGATCTCATGTCAATTTGCGACTGTGGGGCAGGAAGAGAAGAGTGTACTCGACAAAAGGTGAAATAAAGACATTCTTCTTAAATGAAACAGGTTTTAGATAAGCTTAGGTTTTGTTTTGTAATCGCTTTCTTTATTGGTCATTATAATCCTTTTGTTAGGATTACAACCTAGCTTTTCACATCACCTATGTTTTGTGTTTAAATTTTATACATGAGTGGCAGGACAGTTTAGATTCGACTTTGAACGAAAAATTTTAGAGTAGCTTTTTCATGGTAATTTTTTAGTTACTCTCAGAGGTTTTGCAAGAAATCTGCGGAGAGGAAGTCGCCGAAAAAATATTTTTCATATTTCGTTATGTTGGAAATGTCTGACCTGGGGTTTGAACCATGGCCTCGCGTCTAGAAAGCTAACACACTACCTACTAGCGAACGGTGTTTCTTTCTGATATGCTTTAATCCCTAACTGGTTCAAAAACGTGTCCCAATTATTAATTTTCATTGTCGCAAAACATGCTTGTTGCGCTCTAAACAACCCCCATTCTAAATAAGTGTACTTTGAGTCTACAGTGCCATTCTAGAAAACCAACCAATCTTAGGTTTCTCTTGGATAGTCTGATGTATGAATTAGATAGCAATATATGTACATATATATTAGAAACAGAAACAGTTTTGATTGTCTCAAACATTAAGCAAATCTTTGCAAACATCCGCTCCTACTCCACAGAAATGTTCTGTTCTAATCACTGTGATGGAAGCTGTCCTCAAGCAACCTTGTCTGCTTACTTATTGCAGAGTATTCTCATATGATCTGGGGCATAACAGAAGGTAACATTGTATTGATTTCATATGGGGTAAGATTTTACGTTCAGAAATCCATTTCGCTCTCTTCGGGAGAAAATCCCTTCGCCTACCTTTAGGCAGCCCTAGTTCAATACCATTAAGCCTGGGCAGTAGGAAGTCCTGCAATTTGTAGCTCTTGGAGAAAGGAAAAACTACATCTTAATGGGATGGGATATCAAGACCACTGTTAGATGTCCAAAAATATCACGGACAACATGAGCTCACTGTAATTGAAAACTTTCCCATTTACATTAATACCAAGTTATCCCCATCGCAAGCAACTTTCCAATATTTTTGTATCGAAGCAAGTACATATACTAAGGCATTTAATGCACATTCTGCTTAAGCAAAAGTTAAATTACGCAGTCAAACTAACAGACTTCACAGAGCATACCTCAACAAGCAAACGGTATTTCAACTTCTTCTTCCAATTCATTATTTCGTCTTTCATATTTCGAATAGATCGTGTACATAAAACATTAATTTTTGTCTAAAATAAACAAACATTTTCTTACAACAATTTCATCGTCAACATGAACAAGGCCATAAATCATGTGTAATTAATTACTATGTCTTGAAGAACAACAACTGGCTGAATTTGTAAATTTCTTCATACAGGTAACATCGAAATCAGACAGACAGGATATCTACATTCAAGAGTAAAATTTATTGTGTCCTTAGCACGGATGAATATAAAATGGATGAAGTTTTTTTTCTTCTTTTTATTTTCAATTAAAACTCAGGCGTTTTAAGAACGCAACACACATAGCCATGTGTATTTACAAAACGTTTAATACACCCCTACAGACAGACACGGTAAATGTTTTAAAAATTATATTCTAACACGTGCTAAGAACAGTTTTTTTAAGTCACAGTTGGTGCAAGATGTTTAAGGACAAAAACAAATTAATCTTGTGATTTTGATTTGCACCAGAACTATCGATAACTATAGCTTGCCAGCAGAGAATATTGTTATGTTTTTACCTTTTAAAAACCTTTAAAATATGAGCTCGTAGATTTGTGTTAAGTTTTAATTAAAATTCTTTATTATTCGCACAATTCTGTGTGCCACTGTTCACAACTTGATGTAAACAACAACAATTGCTTTTCTTTGCTATTCCTCTGTTAACATCCTTTGCATAAACAATAACAATTACTAGACAATTATTCGACAGATTTTTGTAACGGAGATCCTCAAACTACGATTACTCTCTTCAAACGCACCGCGTCTTCACACAAGACTAACTGAACTTCACTCCCTCAGTCGCCTGCTTTGCCTTGCCTTTTATATGGCAAACAGTCTGATGAATGTTCCTAAAGGCGAATGTTAATGACTTCGACTTCTCTAAATCACAACGATGTTTACATTAATTCTTGTAGAGTTTGTTGTTGTATTTTTGTTTACTCGCTTAGCATTTTATATGCTGGTGTTTGTTGTTGTATTTTTGTTTACTTGTTTACCATTTTTATGCTAGTGTTTGTTGTTATATTAAACAGGTTTGTTTACTGCATTGTTTTGTTTTTGTAGCTTTTGTTTATAATTTTAATGCTAAGTGATTTAAAAGCAAAACACCAGTGTCTAGATTTTTCATTTTCGTAACAATACTGTGTTGCCATACCGTACAGTAACACACATTCAGACATTCTGGGCAAGTCATCATAAATCGTTTGAAGCCATAAACACGCTTCCGAATTGTAAAAAGTTGGTTTGAAAAGACTCAATCTGTCAGCGAAGTTGGTAGGGCACATTGTCTCTCGTCAGTTTAGTCTACAGCCAGTTCCTGCGAATTCAAAACAACAACAATACAAAGAAAAATGTGTGTACTGAAAAGGAAATATTGCTGTTGAATCGCAGTTTTGATGACAATGAGGAAATGTCGATACTCAATTTGTTGGACTTTATTATTATAGACTACGTGAACAATTTTACTTAAGGATCTAGGCTTACGTGGTACAAAAATAGAAGCCAAACGACCCTTTGGTCGACCCAACCTATTGAAACTGGCAGAAGACGAGCATTTTTATAAAAGAATTGTTTGCAGTGATGAAGATTCGTGTGATTTAACATTAGGGCGATACAGTCACAGGAACGTAAAGAGACTTTGGAAGGATAAATCGGAATGTTACATTCTTAGCAGTCTTAGTTCATTAATTGACAATATTAGACGGATGTCTTATTGATGTGGTTCCATATTATCAACGAGATACTAGTGACGGGCTGCCTTACTGCACATCTCTGGCAACTAAATATCTGGGAACTATCTCTGGACTATCTGAGGGGACTTCGGCAGGATATATGGAGATGTCTTTCTGGCTGTCCTGATTTTTGGTAGAAGGAGATTGTTTTTAGCTTCGAATACATGTTCTGTTGATTAAAATTTGTTGCTGAAAGCTGATATTTAAACTTTCTTATAATTTATCATGGGATAACGCTGACTGAGGGAGTCGCCGTAGTCTAGTAGGTAGTGTGTTGCCTTATTAAACGTGAAGCCACGGTTCAAACTTTAAGTCAGACATCTCCAATATATCGAAACGTGAAAAATATATCTTCGAATACTGCCTCTCATCAGATTTCTGGCAAAAACTCTGATCTAATAAAATTGTCATGAAAGAGTTACTCAAAAAACTTTCGTTCGGAATCAACTTTAAACTGTAGGTTCCGCCACTCATTTAAAAAACTAACACACACAACATAGGTGGTGTGAGAAGCTCCGGACTGAAGAGTTGTAATGACTAACTATGTATTTATGTAAGGGGGATTAGTGCATACTAGTGTAGTAGTGTTATTTACTCTCTCCTCTCTCTCTCTCACTCTCTCTCTCTCTATCTCAATTACTTTACTACCTTTTATGCCATTTACTTTCAAATATGATCACAATTGGTTGCATGTAATGTGATTATTATCGCCATACGATTGTAACACGTTTGCATTCTTTTTACTGAAAAGATTCAGTCTTGTAGTCAGAAAACCATGCAGTTTTGCAAAGTCGATGACTATTAAGACCTTGTAATGCTGTTGTTTTTGAACAAAAAGGAACTTTTATTTTACAATTCCGATTGGAAATTCCTGGCACTGAAAGTAGGTTAGTAGGGAACCTTGCTTTCCTTATTCACTGACTTAACACGTTAACTGCCCATCGACGAGATAACTCGTAGAATGGAATTCTTTCCTTTTCTGCCCTGGCAGTCTTCTTCTATGTCCACAGCATTTAATATTTTCTCCTGCACTGTTTGCATAATTATAGCACAGTCAACAACCACACAACCCACTAACCGTTTACAACGTATTTTATGAAATAAAAAAATTAACAACTAAAATACCCTGAAGGAGATGAATTCAGAAAAAAAATTACAAACAAACAAAAAAGCAGTGAAATATTATTATTAATAAGCCAATGTATGTATGGGCATGGAATTATTAAATAAAACGTGTTAAAACACAAACCCAAAAAACAGTCTCTTCTAGCCTGGCCAAGTAAAAACTTTTTATGCAAAATACAATACAATCGACCAACATTTGACACATACTTTGCAACGTTAAATTAAAGCCAATCACCCGCAACAAAGGCTGCTACCACAACTGAATCTGACTGTTACAGCAGTAAAGCAGGCTGGTTGTAGTAAATTGCCACCAACACGCAAACAAAAAGCGATAATAATCGGTTTTAATAAATTATTGATTCACTCGCATTGGCCAGTAGAAGCAGCAACAGAAATCAAAACAAAGGAAGAATTTTTTTTATGATTTACTGGATTTACAGCCTTTTCGCAATTGCTTATTGGATATAAAGCGTGAATGAATATAATGAATACAAGTGTTCATGTGAATACGATCATGTTAATGGAAAGAAGCGAATTTGAACATATTATAACGAAATTCTACATGTAACACGGAACTAAAGGATCCAGCATTGAGCATAGATATCTAAACTAAAACGAAATACGAACCAATATTTCTTCAGCGGCTTCCTCTCAGCAGATATCTGGCTGAAACTCTAAGAGTAAATAAAAAATTGCCAAGAAAAATTTCACAGAAGAAATCTATTGTTCGGAGTCGACTTGAAACTGGACGTCCCGCCACTCATGTATGAAATTAACATTAAAATTTAAATTAAGAAACACCTGGTTGCATAGCACCAGCTTGGCGGGAAATTGTTATTGCTGACATAGGGCAACATCCAGGGCAATAATGTTGGAGGAGATATTATAGGAACATCGCATAAAGTAGGAGGAGAGTACAATAGATCGTATGGTCACAGTGCAAAGGCACTTCTTCACGACATAATAATAATACACTCGGGTTTCGTTTTATGCGGATTTTTATGCGAATTCGAATTTATGCGGTTTTAAATGATTTTTTTTAGATTTTTTATAGATTTTAAAATGTTATGATACTTTTTAAACTTTTGGACCATTTTTAAATTAAACCATGTTTGCACCACTGATATAATCATTATGGTGTGTGGATAGTGAACAGAGTGGTTCCGAAGAAAGTTTTGTTCAATTCAATTCAAAACAAATTGGTGATACCCTCAACAAAATTAATGGTTTACAAAATATTATTCCGAATACCGAAGACATTCCAGATACCGAAGAAGAACTGAAGATTCAACGCGGATTGACTGATCTGTTTTCCGGATATCATGAGTTGCATAGGCAACTTACAATTTCAAAGTCACAAAATTTAATAACTGACTACATATCCTGCAATAAAAGAAACAAACTTTCTAAATATTCGTTGATCTAGTCCCCTAAATATGTATGTATGCACTACCTGATGGATATGTAATGATAAAAGTAACGTCGAACCAATTCCAAAACGATGCAGAGTGATTGTTCGTACATTCATAATTATAGACTACAGTTTATTATTTATTTATTATTTTTTGGATCATTTTTTTTTCTGTAAATAAGGAATTAATATTTTATTTTTTTAGAAGTTTTTGTTTTTATTGTTTAAGAAAATTAAATAAATATACTTTTATTGATTTTTATTATATATATTATTTTCAATTAAAATTTGAATTCATGCGGTTTTTCAGGATTTTGGAATGAATCATTAATGTTTATATGAAGCTAGAGTATCGTCTTATGTGAATTTAATTCATGCGATTTTGTATGGAACGCATCTACCGCATAAAACGAGACCTGAGTGTATTCAGCTCATATGCTTGTATGATCTTGGTGGTGATTGGAGTGCTTCAAATTGTGAGATAAATTGCTCACCCAACTCGATTCTCAAGGTATAATATTATTTCTTGCCATATCAAAACAACATTACAACCAGAGATCAGAAATGAGTATTCAAAAAGATGAGTAGAATCGAATCATACTCATAATTTCTAATACTTATACGTATTCATACTCATTTTAATCATATACTCATACTACTCATATTCAATGTTTGAAGTGCTCATCATACTCATACTTAACAACATGTTGTTGAATTCGACTCTCCATGACTCAACATTTACAAGAATCACAAAATAAGTATGATTCGCTTACGAACACAAAAATACTCACTAGAAGGTTGTGCGTTTGCTCTACTTGCTGCTCTGTCTTTTTTGTTTATGTGTCTGTTTTCTTATTTTGTAAATGCAACAACAACTAAGACTTCAAATTTTGATGAATGATTCGAGTCACTCGAATCATTTATAAGTATTATAAGTAATTTTCTAAAGTTATGAATCTGAATGAGTAGGCTTATGAATCAAACATATTTCAAATGGTATGAGTTTGATGTCAACGTTGTACGTATACTCATTGCAACCAGTACTTATAAATCAACGTTGTAGTGAGTACGAATGAATCACAGTAATTAAATTTCAATATTGTTGACTCACTTATATTAAAAATTGAACGAAAAAATGATGATCTCTGATTACAACCAAGTCCAACTGTTTCGTTTTGGGAAAAAAGACAGTCAGTCAACTTTGCCGGTTCTTGACAATGCTGCAAGTGAACAAACCTAACCAAACCATGCATCTTTTAGAATACATGATGTAAAAGCAGGGTATTGTTGAACAATTTAAATTTTATTATAAAATTATAGTTTGTTTGTATGTAATCATCACACAAAACTCCTTTAAAACTATAATAAACAACACAAGCCAGAATGAAAAATTTCTTGGAAACAATTTACCACATTTGCTGCACTTGTTTCTATTCGGCTGCCGTATGCCGTTTAAGTTTAAGTTATTCTGCTAAAGCCAGCCACAAAAACCTCTGTAGTTTAAATGTTTTTAATTAATTTAATTCGAAATATATTTCGTATGTTTGTTTGTCTGTTTGTTCACATAGTGAATGTATAAATATTTGCTTGCAAGTATTCGGACAGCCAGACTGAAGTTAAGTCTCTAACGAACGTAATTTCAACGACTGCCCTTGTCCCTACATACCGAAATATCCCTCGGGGAAATTTCATAATTGACTCTTATATAAGTTCCGCGACATAGGGATGTCTTTGGAAATTGCATTGCTGTTGACTTAGCCTGTACGAAGCTCACAATCTCTGAAATATCACTAGGCATAGGTATTCCAATTGCCTCAGTTAATTTCGATATTATGCACTAGGTTTAAAGGGAGACTCACACTTATTTACTTGCAATATTGTTGGCCTCTAAAAATCTGTGGTTCGGAATCGACTTTGGTCCCGCCATGTATAAAATTAACACACACAACATGGGTGGTGTGAGAAGCTAGGTTGTAATACTGGCTAAAGGGTTGTAGTAACCAATTATGTATGTATGTGCGTACATATGTATTGGTGATCTGTATTCGATACGTTTGGACAAAAAGAGCGCTCACTTCCTTTAGTCCTTAAATCGCATGGCCTTCCATCGCATAGTAATGATTCTAACGAGTCATTGTCCTTTTGATAGGGATGTCGAACAACTTGACATTTCGCCAAAAATTTCTTCAGGAGCTGTGCGTCTAAGAAGGAGGAAGATACTGTGTTTCTGCTCATGTATTAGTGCCCTGCTTTCGTCATAAAAACGTGGAGATTTTTAACTTCTCACTTTCTGATATCCTAGACAGAGCTCTCTAATATAAAAATTGCTGCAGTAGCTAGATTTATTTTGAACTAGAATTGGTTGCCTCTAGGGAATGTTTGATACCCAGAGTTAGGTATTGATTGTGTTATCACAAAGGGCCAAAATGTTGTCGTAAGTGGGATCGTCTCCTTCATGGAGAGCCACCATCTTACCTATCCTCGCCTCACCTACTATGAGTACCACAAACACGTTAAAATTAATTGGCACCGCACAAACTCTGTATGGACGATTTTAAGGAGTCCAAACACTCCCTATTGAATCAGTGGTTGCATTTTGGTATTGGCAATGTTGATCCTGCAACGGCTTTTGCACCATTGCCCTGCTATCATTTGTAGCACATTTAAAACCTTCATACAGTGTGGAATTTTCCACATACACCACAAGAAAATCAAAAGAAATTCCAAATGAGTCGTTTGCAATACAAAACGCAAATTTGCCTCTCTTAAGTGCAATATGATGTCTTCTTAAGGCTTTTCTGGCCACACATCCTACCAAAAGAAAATCTTAAAATCTTATTAAATGAATTCCGTTGCCATCAATTAAGGCACATTAAGTTGTCGCCATCTGACAACAAGAAAAGGATTATTTCTGTATGTTGGAGCGTCTAAAAGAGTTGCAGGTGTTTAAGTATTTGCACTGCCTCCTGTAGGTATAAGAATTCCATACGGAACTTCTGTTTCTGTTTAATATCTCTGTGTCACAGCATAGCATGAATGGTTGTTGTGCCAGCATTTCTCTTCGTTTTGTTCAATTTATACGTTCCAATCACAGTTGCTTCAGTGGCGCTGATAATAATGTTGCTACAACGATAACCACTTAAGCGTGCCGCCAGTCAATGATTGAAACACAACTGCCTGATTGGCAATTAAATAAAGACTTCAAGAATATTTTAAGAATAAGAACATGAATGCTGCCTGCTATCCAGTACATGTGGAATAAAACCCAGTGATCATGTTAACAATTGATTCGAATTTATTCCTAATGGCTCAGGGAACACTTATGCTTAGATCCCAGAAAAATATGCGATATTCCATTATCCGAATAAATCAGTATATTCCAAGAGAATATTCTTCTACTAAGCAGGCATTTAAACACCATGTGCATAACAATGATTTCTGACTGATGAATATATACACCACAAGCCAAATACTTTTTGCCCCAAATAAATTTGCTGGGTTATATCGTCATAGCGATGTGACCATTGTTTGTGACATGAGTGGTGGGGCCTACAGTTTAAAGTCGACTCCGAACGTTAGATTTTTGAGAAACTTTCCATGGTGATTTTTTATTTACTCTCAGAGTTTTTTGCCAGAAATCTGCTGAGAGGAAGTCGCCGAAAAAATATTTTTTAATATTTCGTTTAGCCCGAGATGTCTGACTTGTCGTATGAACCGTAGCCTCACGTCTAATAAGCCAACACACTACTAGACTACGGGGACTTCTAGACTACGGCGACTACTAGACTACGACGAGTACTAGACTCTGGCGACTACTAGACTACGGCGACTACTAGCCTACGGCGACTACTAGACTTCGGCGACTACTGTTAGACTACGGCGACTACTAGACTACGGCCACTACTAGGCTATGGCGACTAATAGACTACAAGACTACGGTCACTACTAGGCTATGACGACGACTATGGCGACTACTAGACTACGGCTACTACTAGGCTATGACGACTACTAGACTATGGCGACTACTAGTTTATGGCAACTCCTAAACTACGGCGATTACTAGGCTACTAGACTACTGCGTCTACTAGATTACAACCACTTCTTCACTTAACCACCGAATGAAAAGTGTAACTTATTACTTAAGAAAATTTTGTCGCTCATGTATGTGCGACTGAAGCAAGCCCCACAAGAAAAACTCCACTGCGGACAAGTAATATGATCTCGATTGCCAATTCACATCACTTCTATGTGATATAACCATGCTCTCAAATCGTACGTAAAGAAGTTGGTAATCATATCGACTTATACTGTTAATAGTAATGGCTTGGTCAACATCGTTGTCAGAGAAATAGAAATCCACACCTAACAGTGACTGGTTTGGAATGCATTGCAGGCTCTTGAATCTCAATTTCAATTATTTTGTTTGTTCACATACCTATTCATCTAGTGCAGATCTTGCACTGACCAACTTCTTCCCCCTAGATTGATGGAACTCGGTCAGTACAGGCACTGCGTTGTACCCGTGGTGTCACAACAGGCCGCTAAGCGTGCTCAAGTGTGCTTTTTGTGTCAAGGCTGCCACTTCAACTTACCTAGCTACCTACTCATCTAGAAATTGTGCTCCACGGCACTTTCAGCAAACACAAGTTGATGTCTATTGCCGTCCATGGTGATTTGGCAAAAGAGACTAAATAAATGCCAATTAATTTGACAGATGTGGCTTCATCCAAATGTGTCAAAATTCGAAAGTTCTTGTTGGAAAACCTTATAGAAAGTCTTACATGGAACAGTCGAATTTTGTTATGACCTTACACTGACCGTACGGATACATCGAGCTTCTATGTTGGAAACCTTAAGTACTTTTGAGTTGTATAGGAACATGAAGTGGAGTAAACTATATTTCATGAGCTGTTTGCATTGAACCACCTCTTATAGAATGGGATAGAAAGGAATGGCAGCTTTGTTGAAATCACGGTCACGGTCTCATTACTGGCAATTGATAGCCACATAATCCGGATTAAAAAATATTATTTCTTGTTACAACCAATTATGGAGTTTTTCTAATCGAATGCTTCTTTACTAAACAACTTCATTATAAAAAAACAAAAATTTTGTCCTTTTTTGCCAGTAGCATACCACTGTGCGTGGTGAAGGATTTTGAGAAAATAATTTTCTTACTTTTCTGTCATATTCTCGCTTTTGTGTCATATTCAATTATAATTATGATTAATTTTAAGTCGTTTCTTTTTCTTCTTCTTACACGATTACAAGTGAATGTAAATGTTACGATGATCTACTTGTATTTGTTTTCATCTTTCCTTCATTACATGTGCTTTATTTCAGTTTTCTGAGCCTTAGTGAAGTCAACTGGCTCCTGTCGCTGGCATGGCAAACGAGATTGTAATTGAAATAAAACTTATCGGGTTTTTATTTTATATTTAAACTTCGTGTATTCAAGCAATTCTTCATATATTCTCAATATGCGCGCTACGTAAGCAAATTGCATATTAACTTCGTTACTTTGTTTATTCATTTCAAATGAAGCCCTATTGATTACGCACCAATTGGTGAACAAAAAAAGAAAATAAGAAAATCAACGAAAAGAAAGACACATGAATGGAGAAACAAGGAAATTATTGAAACGATTACTTTTTGATTAATTTTGTATCGTTTCTTTTTTTTTCTTTACTCTTGTTTAAAAAATATAAATGCAAGGAAGTGTAACAACCTTATGGATTCAATTGATAAGCATTTTAAATAAATAAGGCGTCACCCATGATGATAGGGTTGAAGTCAATGAAATTTATGAATTTCTTGGACTTCAATATTTTGTTTCTTTTTTAAATGAACATTCAATTACAAAGACATAATGGCATTAAGAGGAGTTCAACAGCGGCGTTAAAAAAATCTAACAATGTGGTGAAGGACTTTTTAAAAAAATTGCTTTATATGGGTGTTTATTGAAACACCATAGTCTTCTTGCTCTTTTCCTTTAAAAAGCGAAAATAAAATTGTATTTACACGATTATAGAGAGATTGTTTAGGAGGTCCTTATGCTAAGTTAAGAGGTCTTATGCCCTACAATGTGTAGAAAAAGCAACAATATGGCGGTCCTTAGTTAAGTCTTTATTTAACACGATGATAGAGAGATTGTTTTGGAGGTCCTTATGTCCACATTGTGTAGAAAAATCATTAAAAAGGCGACACTTAGTTAAGGCTTTATTTAACACGATGATAATGAGGCTGTTTAGGAGATCCTTATGTCTTACAAAGTGTAGAAAAATTAAAAATTAAAAAATTAATTAAAAAGGCGGCTCTTAGGTTAGATAAGGTGGCAGACGAGCTCCTTGTTAAAAAGCAAACAAAAGTCAAACATTTCCCATTGGAAACCGAAACGTTTGTAAAGTAAAATCTTGTTATTGCAGCAATCCTTATATTAGAGAGCTCGTTTAAGAATGTAGGAAAGTGAGAGGCCAAAAACTTCCACATTTCTTTGTATGAGCAATGCCCTCGCTCATGAGGTGAAATACAGTCTCCTTCTTCTCCTCAGGACAAATACTTCTGCAGAAGTTTGCTAGAATGCTGAGTCAACGTCCATACATAGTTGGTCATTCAGTTTGGCTTACGACATAGTTTCACACACCACTTATGTAGTGTGTGTTAATTTTATACATTAATGGCGGGACCTAAAGCCTAAAGTCAACTCCGAACGACAGATTTTTTGAGAAACTTTTCAGGGCAATTATCTGTTTATTCTCAGGGTTTTTGCCAGAAAGCACCTAAGGGGAATTCGCCGAAGAAATATTTGATTATGTTTCGTTTCGTCTTACCTGGGGTTTGAACTGTGGCCTCATGGCGAATAAGACAACATGCTACCTATTAGACTACGGTGACTTGCCGTATACAAACATTAATTAATTCGAACAACAGACTTTGCACGAAAGTGCACTGAATATGCTACTTAGATACGTTGGCGTAATTTTCCAGCCTGGCAACCTTTGGCCACATATGACAGGCAGCACCTGTCAAAAACTATTTGGAAGTGCAGTCCTTGCACTGACCCGACTTCTTCGCTGAGTTCGATGGAATTCGGTAGTACAGGCTTAAGTGAACGTTGGTAATCAAAGCTGTTACTTCAACCCACTTAACTAAATATATTAGTCAATCTAAGTTTTGTCTTATAATAATTAAAATAGATGTTGCGTGAGCATATTCACTGATTCGCCATCATTATCATGGAATTTTTTGAGTCTCGTTATTTATTTTCATTCTTCAGTTTCATTTTCCTTTTCATTTTTGCATTTTTTCCAGGCTTATTCAGCAGTGGATAAATGAATAGCAAAATGAAATAATTATGCAATATTTTATAACGAATAATAAGTAAGCAATGATGTTGCATATATTTGTCAGTCTTTCTCCAACAGCTTTCCTCATTCATTTTCATAATTTCCCTGAACAAATATTTTATTTGTTTGAGTAAATTTTATATCCATTGGCAGTTCCTAGCATCAAAATTGGGTTGAGGAAAAAAGAAATGCTAAAGGATTCTGGTAATTAAAAATAAGATTCTAACAAAAAGATGTTTATTTATTTAATTTTTATTCTCTGCCTTTTTCTTCCATTTGTCTTCCATTTTATGCTGACTGTGTATTGACGTACAAAGTCATGGTAAATAAATTGCTTTGATTAGCCAAGTGAATTAAGAGAGCCGTCATCATTAATAAGGCGTTAAGTAGCAAATGATTGTTTGGCATCACCCCCAACATCTTCGCCTCTTAGCAGGCAATCAATATTCAATAAATGATTTAATAATCACGCAAATAATAATCGTTAATTATTATTTGATTACTTTTAATTACTTTTAACTTCTAATCAATCAAAAAACGATTCAATGAAAACAAATTGCGACAGTGAAAATACTCGCGAGTATTATTATTATTATTACTTATTATTATCACTTAAACACTAGAACAATAACTGCCCACAACAGATTTCTGTTGAAGAGAATTTAAATTGAAAAAATTTCAAAAAATTATTATATGTGAGACAGGTAGTAGTAGCTAGACATACGTGTCAATATGGATTGCAAAATAGCACAAAACCATTCTCACTGTCTTTTTGGTAGGTACCAGATATGAGCAATGAATCGTTTTAAAACTACTTATAAGCAATATTAATAATATTCAACAATATTGAAATTTAACTACTTTGATTCATTCGTACTCACTACAACGTTGATTTATAAGTATGAGTACAATGAGTATGAGTACAACATTGACATCAAACTCATACCATACTCATTTCATTCATTAGCCTACTCATCCAGACTTATAACTATAAAATACTTATGAATGATTCGAGTGTCTCGAGTGACTCGAATCATTCATCAAAATTTACATTCATAGTTGTTGTTGCATTTACAAAAAAAAAAGAGAAACACACAACCTTCTAGTATTGTAGTATTGAGTATTGTAGTGTTCGTACGCGAATCATACTTATTTGGAGATTCTTGTAAATGTTGGGTCATGGAGAGTCGAAATCAACAATATCATACGTGTTGTTAAGTATGAGTATGATGAGTACTTCAAACTTTAAATATGAGTAGTATGAGTAAGATATTAAAATAAGTATGAAAACGTATAAGTATCAGAAATTATGAGTATGATTCGATTCTACTCATCTATTTGAATACTCATTGCTGTCGTCTTAGAAGTCGCCGTCATCTAGTAGACAGTGTATTGGTTCAAAATTCAGGTCAGACATCTCCAGCTGAACGAAATATGAACAAATATTTTTCGGCTACTTCCCCTCAGCAGACTTCTTGCAAAAACTCGGAGAGGAAATAAAATTGCATGGGAAAATTTCTCACAAATCTGTTGTCCGGAGTCGACTTTAAACTGTAGGTCCCGTCACTCATGTTTGAAATGAACATACACAACATGGTTAGTATGAGAAGGTAGGTTGTAATACTAGGTAAAGGGTTGTAATCGGCAATTAAGTAATGACTAATTCACGAGTTGGCACTCGTTTGTGTACATTTACGTGTAAGTAGGTTTGTTAGGCAGGTTGTAAGTCGTCGTAGGTAGTAGGTAAAGTCTTGGCTTATTAGACGTGAGGTCATGGTTCAATCCACAGGTCAAACATCTCAAATAAAACAAAATATTTCTCCGGCGACTGCCTCTTTCTTTCTAGAACAATAAAATTGTATCGAAAAAGTTTCTCAAAAAGTCGTTCGGAGTCGACTTTAAACTGTAGGTCCCGTGGATGGCAGAAAAAATTAACACACATAATATGGGTGGTATGGCTAGGTTGCAATCACAGCTAAAAGATTTTAATGGCCAATATGAAATCCTACACTCTTATTGTGAACATTTATAGATAGTTAGGTTGAAGTGGTTGCTTTGATATCAAAGCTCACTTGACTATGCAGAGCGGCCCGTTGTGATGTCACAAGTTCCTGTATTGAGTGAATTCCATCAAACTGGTTAAAGAAGTTGGTCAAATGGGCTGCGTGTGTTCATTTATAACTCATGATATTGTTACGAAGATGAAAAAAATCAAGATACTCGTGTTTTGCTTTTACATCGCTTAACATTACAATTATAAACAAAAACAAAACAATGCATGGCATTTGCATTAAAATTGTTTTTCAATTAGAAAGTGTGTGTGATTATTTTATTAAAATCTCCTACTTAAGAGATTAATTATGCAAAAAACGTTTTAAATTAAATTCCGCTTTTTCTTCTTCTGTTTTTTTTTTTTTGTAAACTTTATCACTTACTTAAGATGACAGGCAAGAAGAACTGAAAGTAATTTTAAGTTCTTTGTGGTGTCATAAAAGTGTTGGGCCACAGCAGCATATTGCATGCATGCATGTACATATCAATGTCTTACTTTCATGACAGTAACTATAAAATCCCCGTTTTAAATGACAAATTTTTACACCTACAGCAGGGGGAATTGCAAATAGATTTATAAAAAAAAATTGCTTGTGCGTGCCATATTTAAAGAGGATTACTAGTATGGCCATATGATTTTGAATATTTGTATTGAAAGACTAGAAGGGACAGTAAAGTTCATTGTTTAAGTTTTAACTTTAAATAGGGTATGTAACCTTAAAATCTCTTCATGGTGATAAGCATCATTTCACAAATAGAAAGTTTGTCTGAAAAAAATTTTAAAAATTTTTTAATCTGTTATGCTGATAATTTGAAAATAAACTTTTCAACTTTATTTTCTGCTAACCGCTTAAGAAGTTATTGTCATTGTTTTGTTTCCGTTGCCATTATTTTAATTCTTCCTTCCATTATCAGTTGGGATTCTCTTTTCCTTCTTCTACATTCAAGGCATAATTTATAAGCCAATACAAGAACAACAACATCATCATCATAATTAACCACAAAAATGTTAACATTACCAACCAAAACTAAAATAAAGTTTTGGTAGAACATTTCTACTGATAAAGGAATTTTAAACAGAAACACGTACCCGTGTACCTACACATTTTCTTAAGTTAAGTTGATAATTTAGTCCATTAACGTCGTCTGTAGCAGCAATAGAGAAGTAAAACTTGCAACTTAATAAGTCCATAAGATGCTTCCTTAAAAGGTCTAAATTATTAAACGAAACTGTACAATGGCTATGTGATTATCATTAAAATAAGAAAATATTCCATAAGAAATGGTTGGGAGTTTAATTTATGAAAAGATGAATTAACACACAGAACAAGAATTTATGTTCTTCGCTTAATAATACGCATTTTTTATTGGGGTGCTTACATTTACAATCAGCCATTACAACCATTCAGTCAGGATTACAGCCTAGCTTCTTACGCCACTTATGTTGCGAGTCTCAATTTTATACATGAGTGGCGGGACCTACAGCTTAAAGTCGACACCGAATGACAGATTTTTTGTGAGAAACTTTCCATGGCTATTTTTTTCTACTCTCAGAGTTTTTGCTAGCAATTTGCTGAGAGGAAATGGCTAAAGAAATATTTTTTTACATATCGTTCGAGATGTCTAACCTAGGGTTTGAAACGTGGCCTTACTTCTAATGAGCCACCAGACTAACTATTAGACTACGACGACTTCAACACTCTGTCTTTGAATATTGTGCAAGAAGATGTAGTTGGTTCACCAGTGTTGAGTATCGAATATAATATAAACATGTTAAAGGAGACCAAAGGCTGTACCATAACGAGCCTTGTTTCGACAAAAAAAGATGTAAAGCCTTCGATACTCTTGACTTTCTTTTGCTTTGTTCAGAAAATATAGTAAGCTCCTCTGTTGCTTTAGGAGCTGCCAGGAAAATTTCTTTCCATTTGATACACAACTCGGCATTTCCATCTAAAATGCATTAACGCCGCATAGGTTAATTGTATGTTTTTCATATTGAGATTTAAGCGATTCCTAACCTAATAAGTGTTCATACAGTCCGCTGTGTCCGAATAAAAGGCCTGTAATGGTTCTCAGGGTACTTCTGTATAGTTTAACACTTGACTTAAAACTCTATTTATTGCAATTACCCAACAAAAGTTTAGACTGCCTTCTTCGCCTCTCTACTTGCTACTGCTGCATCGAGAACATAGAAGCTCACTTCTCGCAAGCTCATCAGTTAGTTCAGTTTTTGAATCCCACATAAGGTCATTGCCCATATGGTGATGTCATTTTCCCTGTTTCGCTAATTCAATCAGAAAGTCCCATAGTATTCACGAGTTAACCTCATATAAGCCGAGAGTTCGGATGGTGGCGTGACTTTCCGACGTTAGTTCCATCATTTGTATTTCCTCTTCACAGTCATGATTTATAGCATTTGCCGAAACCACAAAGTTTGAGTGTTCCAATCCAGGAGACATTTAAGCAGGGAGCTGTCTATCACATGGTCAATGACACCATCAGTTTTGAGAAATAACTCTGAGGGTAAATAAAATTGCCATGAAAAGTTTCTCAAGTCTGTCGTTCAGAGTGAATAAAATAAACACAAACAACATGAGCGAAATTAAGTTCTAGGTTGTAATCCGCCGTTAATGGAGAAAATTTGTGCCCAAAATGGATGAGGTGTAAAAGGATTATTATGTGACTGAAGAGTTGCAAAGTACAGTCTGTCTTTACCCCAGGCATGCCATCGCAAGCCTGAAGAGATCTCCTTGTGGTTTTAACATTTAGCAAGCTACTCTAGTCTTCGTAGTCTAGAAGGTATTGTATTGGCCATGGTTCAAACTCCGGATCAGACATCTCCAACAAAACAAAATTCAGCGAGCTTCTATATCCTCGATGCAGCAGTAGGAAGAGCTGTTTGGAAGGATATACTCAGGCGAAAGTAAAGTTCTAAACAGGCAAAGAATGCAACTTTTGTTAGGTAATTGCAATTAGTAGAGTTTTAAGTCAAGTGTTAAACTATAGAACCATAACAGGCCTTTTATTCGGACATAGCAGACTGTATGAACATTATGAACATATTAACACAGGAATCGCTTAAATCTCAATATGAAAAACATACAAGGCACCTATGCGTCGTTAATGCATCTTAGAAGGAAATACCATGTTATGTAACAAATGGAAAGAATTTTTCGTGGCAGCTCCTACAGCAACAGAGGAGCTTATAATATTCTCTGAACAAAGCAAAAGAAATACAAGAGTATTGAAGGCTTAACTTTTTTTGGCGAAAACATGGTCATTGTATTATAGCCTTTGGTTAGCATGAATTTCTGTAAAACGAACACTATATTCGACACTCAACACTGGGTGGACCAACTACGTCTTCTTGCACAATATTCGATGGCAGAATATTGAGGTCGCCATAGTCTAGCATGTAGTGTATTAGCTTATAGGACATGAGGCCACTGTTAAAACCCCAGGTTAGACATCTCTAACATAACGAAATTTGACAAAAAAATATTTAAAAATATTTGCAAAAGCTTTGAGAGCCAAATAAAATTGCCATACAAAAGTTTCTCAAAAATCTGTCGTTCGGAGTCGATTTTAAACTATAGGTCCCGCCACTCATGTATAAAATTAACACACACAACATGAGTGATATGAGAAGCTAGATTTTAATCCTGACTGAAGAGTTGTAATGACCAATTATGTATGTATGTTTCTGAAGGGAAGCCCGGCTTAATCTTAGTAATAAGACTTACTATCCGAGTTGAAAAGTAGTTTCTGATTATAACCTCCAAGTGAAGGATAGGTTTTTAATTCAGCATGGAGTCCCTTGTTGATTACGTGAATATTTTTGTCTTACAGAATTCTAGCTACCATATATAGATCTCCCAGAACAATTGCCTACAGCATCGAGTAGATACATAGTCTTGTTAAACTAATACTCTCATAGCACAGACAGAGAGCTACATTTAACTCCTTGTTCTGTAATAACAAAAATCATAATAAATTTCGTTTTCATTTCATATATTGTCCCCGTATATGTTTAGTTTTACCTAAATAACTTAGTTTGATTAAAAACTTCAATTAAATTTTAGAAATGTTAACTCTTAAGTACAGCTTATATCTTGTGCTCTAGGCATAAGACCAGTAAAAGTCCTTTATTTTATAAGCTGAGCTGCAAATAAACCCCCACACTTATAAGCCACCATGAGACAAGATCAATGTGTTGATCAAATCAATGTCACATGCATCATAATATTTCCACTTAAATTGCAAATAATTTCAATTTTTTCATGAGCAAAACAAAGCAAATCTTTGCTCTGCTTTTGGCAAAAGCAGCTACTGAAACTACTAAATTGCATACATATTTGAGCAGCAACTACAACAACATTTATGAATTGAATACAAATGTAACATGTCAACATTTGAGACTGACAGGCAGAAGACTTGCAAATATTCATGCACCGCATATGCATACACAAATCCGGATTTATAAGTGCAGCCGTATAATTCCACTTCTAAGAAGATTACAATAATTGAATGTATCTACTAATAAGTACTTATTATTGTTGTTGTTGTTGTACGCATTGGTATTTTATGCTTTCAGCTACCACGGTTAACGTAGGCTAATTTAGGAGTAATTGAAATATTTTTAGTTGAGATATGGAGGAGTCAGTAAGAAATTTTTCCAGCTAAGCGGATTGAACGTTTATGACAAGTTCTCGAATGATAGGGTTAAAAAGGTTCGTTAAATAAAAAAAGCTATCTGTAAACATGTGTTGAGTGTTGAGGTAAGGATTGAATACTATTATATCTTAAGATAGGGTTGTGTTAGAGTTGACAAGGAAGTTCGTTGCTGATGTTATCCTCCACAGGAACAGGGAGGGAAGCGGATGGTTAGTTTAGCGACTTACGACTTAGTTGCTACAGTGATATTTGTTTTTCCTTTCCACGCACGTGCAGTCTGTTACTAGTAAACATTTAGAATGTTGTTGTTGTTGTAACAAACTCTGGTGCTGTGTGCGGAACCCTTCTCCTTGGCAAAAAACTTCCGCTTGATGCAGCTTTCGCTGGGTTTGACATTTCTTGGCCGATGTGAGGTGGGATCGTTCCGGATCAGAGATCCGATTATCATGGGACTGTCTTTAGAATGTCTCTTTGCTTTATTAAGAGATGTTCGGCATCTAGTTTATCACGGTGGATTTCATGTAAACACCATACAATGCCTTCAAGGCTGCAAGCATTATCTCTTACGTTTGCGCTGTAATATTATAGTCACTTAAGAGCCAGCAACTGAAGACTACAATATTCATGCCTCAGCCTGAAGCTAGTTCTCTTGACCCATTCTCTTGATGTAGAAAGAGGCACTAACACTCGATCTGGATTATACCATACATACCGAAAATTATGATGGGGAAACCACATGTAGGAATGACCATTCCGGATACGCACGTAGAAACTAAAAAGATATTCACCATGTTGTCGCCGTAGTCTGGTAGGTAGTGTGTTGGCTTATTAGACGTGAGCCCACGGTTCTAACCCCTGGTCACACATCAAAACGAATATATGAAAATATTTCTTCGACTGCTTCCTCTCACCAGATTTCTGGCAAATGCTCTGAGAGCAAATAAAATTGCCATGAAAAGTTTCTCAAAAATATGTCGACTTTAAATTGTAGGTCCCACCACTCATGTATACAATTAATACACTCAACACGAGTGGTGTGCGCAGCTAGGCCGTAATCTTGACTGAAGGGTTGTAATGGGTAATTATGTATGTATGTATGCGTGTTGTGTGTATAAATATTATCCTTGAGTGGAGGGCCGAACAACAGGTTTTTTTAGAAACTTTTCATGGCAATTTTTTTTTTAATCTCATATCTGCTGAGGGGAAGTCGCCGAAGAAATATTTTTTCATATTTCATTTTGTTAAAAATATCTAACCTGGGGTTTGAACCGCCCCCTCACATACTACCTGATAGACTACGCGCCTTTTTGTCTTTAAGAACTTGACAATAATCCCACTCAGCAATTTTTGTATTCCAGCAAAACTCACTTAGCTGCTGCAGTTACTATTGCAATTGAGTATTTACCAGAACTAGTTGGTGTATATAACAGCACCTGGTGTGATATAAATGCGCAGCATAATTGTACGTTTATTGAATCAGCAATAGACTGTTTAAGTGCCTGTTGTTGTGTACATGTGTTGTCAGCTTAAAGGAATCATTAAAATTAGGCCGCACACTCTAGTCGGCAACCAAACAGCCAAGCAGTCAAACAAATAATCTACCAAGCAGTCCTACCAGCCAACTCTTATGCATCCAGACAACAGATTAAAACCCAAATATAAGATAAGGTATAGTGTAGAGCAGCACATCGGCATAGATTCTGTTTATGGCAACGTGTTTAACAAATTTTAGTTATTCGTAGACGATGTTATTTATTACATCGTCAAACCAATCAATTGATTGTTAAAAAAGCAATGGAAACAAATGGAAGTGGGAGAATCAAATGCTAGACATTATTCTGATGAAGATGATGATTTTCATGAAACTGTTGGACTGATGGTTATGAAAAGTAAGAAGCCAAAGCAAATGAATTGCAAACATAAAGATATCCTGAGGCTTTATTTATTGTGCAGAAAATTATGGTATTAAACTGTTTGTCCGCGCAAAGTTGCAATTCAAGAGGTGATTTTAATTTCCATTAAATTATAATTTTGTTGTGTAACATTTTTATGACAAACATGGATTTAATTATAGTGGCAGGCATATGGCAGACGCACATATGTGGTTAGATTCACATGACACTTTATGATAGTAGTTATACAGATATTAAATATAATTACGATACCTAAACATAAATTAAGCAAGAAAAGGATATTCTTATGTTAAAATATCGTCTACAGAATTGGAAACATTTTCTTTCGCCGTAGTCTAGTAGGTAGTGCGTTGGCTTATTAGACTTAAAGCCAGGGTTCGAGCCCCAGGCCAGACATCAAACAAAATACAAAAAATATTTCTTTGGCGACTTCCTATCAGCATATTTCTTGCAAAAACTCTGAGAGGGAATAAAATTGCCATGAAAAGTTTCTCAAAATCGTTCGGTGTCGACTTTAATCTGTAGGTCCCACCACTCATGTATAATATTAACGCATACAACATAAGTGGTGTGAGA
The DNA here is from genome assembly GCA_936449025.2 of Sarcophaga subvicina. NCBI lineage: Eukaryota > Metazoa > Arthropoda > Insecta > Diptera > Sarcophagidae > Sarcophaga > Sarcophaga subvicina. Next base: position 81,571,174 of record OW388084.2, read on the forward strand.
AACTAGGTCGTAATCCTGACTGAGGGGTTGTAATGACCAATTATATATGTATGTATGTATGATCATCATCAGATTGCCGCATTTGTTCATGAGACAGCGAGTAACTCATATCAACAGTAAATCAATATATGCCCACCAAAGATCTACAATGAGTATTCAAAAAGATGACTAGTATCGAATTATACTCATAATTTTTAATACTTATAAGCATTCATACTTATTTTAAAATCATACTCATACTACTCGTATTCAAAGTTTGAAGTGCTCATGATATTCATACCAGAAATCAAGAATGAGTATTCAAAAAGATGAGTAGAATCGAATCATACTCATAATTTCTGATACTTATACGCATTCATACTTATTTTAACATTATACTCATACTACTCATATCCAAAGTTTGAAGTACTCATCGTATTTATACTTAACAATACGTATGATGTTGTTGATTTCTACTCTCCATGACTCAACATTTACAAGAATCACAAAATAAGTATGATTTGCGTACGAACACTAAAATAATCGCTAGATGGTTGTGTGTTTGCTCTGCTTGCTGCTCTGTCTTTTTTGCTTATGTGTCTTTTTCTTTTTTTGTAAATGCAACAACAACTAAGACTGTAAATTTTGATGAATTATATTTCATTTATAAGTATTATAAGTATTTTTCTAAAGTTATGAATCAAAATGAGTAGGCTTATGAATCAAACATATTTCGAATAGTATGAGTTTGATGTCAACGTTGTACTCATACTCATTTCAACCTGTACTTATAAATCAACGTTGTAGTGAGTACGAATGAATCAGAGTATTTAAATTTCAATATTGTTGACTCACTTATATTAAAAATTTTAAGAGTGCTTATGAGTAGCAAAAAAACTCATTTTTGGGTCTGATACCCACCAGCTAAAGTGGGTGGCTATAATTTTACAAACACCTTTGAAAAAATTTAATTGGTGGTCCAAATTCTACATCTACTGTATGCCAATCGCCTTCACTTTTTACACGTTCCTGTTAATGGCCTTAAAGTGAATATCGTTGAAAATTTTTTCTGTTGTTCATTTGTTCTACTTTTTAATCATTTAATTAAAGAACATTAACATGTAATAAAAACCAATGTACATTTTAATTGTCTGTCTGTCTGGATACAACATTGGCACAAACGATTAAGCAAATGTACTCGTATATCCAAGAAACGAAAAAAGCAGAAGAGAAATAGAGAGAAGAGAAACCAGTACATGACATGCCACACAAATAAAGTGCAAACCAGTACAACAAAGTATTTTCGTAAAAAATCTTGTTACAAAGGAACACAGCTTCAGTTCAACCAGATTCTTGTGCAAACGACCGCTATCGGGGTGTAGATTTCACGTTTTTTTTTTTGTCTTTTTCATGGTAAACTTGACCGACCTGCAATTATTGCCATATACAAACGAAAGACGAAAAGCAGGTATTTTCGTATTCTAGAAACGTTTTAAGTTCCGCAAGAAATTTTCATTTTTGTGGAAATTTTTTTTAGTAGAAATAATTCTGTAGTTTACTGGGTTTGCACACCAAAATTTGGTATGAATTTAGGATTTAATTTAGCAGCATTAGGAACTCAATTGAAGCAAAATTAGAATTCAGGGCATAATTACTACGGTATTGTGTTGAAATAAAAAAGGCCTGACAATAATACGGTGTTCAGATATGCACTTTTAATGCGTAAATCGCTATAAACGCCATTATTGAGCTCAATATTTCATATAAAGTTTCAATTAATAATTGCGCAATAAATACACAAATTGTCATAGTATTGAGTAAAATTTAAAACGCAGCACTGTGTGTTTAGTGAGCACATTAAAATTAACCAAACACCGTTGTTAACAACTCAAATGTTAACAACGACAAACAAAAAAAAAACCAAAAACAAAACAACAAAACAAAAAAACAATATAAAAACAATGTTGTTGAAAAAACCAGCAGTTTTGTTTCTCCAGCTGTCAAATGAATATTGAATAAGCAGCTGAACTGGGTATATTACACTTAAAATATTGTACTCAATTAACCGAATATTGATTCAATAAAAGTGCATATCATAAGGTTCATTGAAACAAGTCTAATATAAAATTCATTAGAAAATTGCGTACCTAAGTAATCAATTGGCTACCAGTTCCCTCTTTAACTGGCCCCTGATCAGAACCAGTAGACTCTATGGTTTTGGGAAATGCTTCGCAGCGATTCTTGTGAACTAAAATGTATGAAGTAATCTGGATGCTGCATACTTTCTCTTAAAAGGGGGGTATTTTGTGGTCAAGGGTCAGGAAAAGATATTCGAACAGAAGCAAGAAATGAAATATTCCAAGCCAATGGAGAAGTCTATGCCAATGGAAGATGTAGTCAATATAACTTGGATAGAAAGTACAAAAGACAGTCGCCGTAGTCTAGTAGGTAGTGTGTTGACTTATCAGACGTAAGGCCACGTTTCAAACCCCAGGTCAGAAATATGAAAAAATATTTCTTCGGCGACAAATCTGCTGAGATTTCTGGCAAAAACTCTGAGAGAAAATCAAATTGCCATGAAAACTTTCTCAAAAATCTGTCGTTCGGAGTCGACTTTAAACTTTAAATCCCGCCACTCATGTATAAATTTAACACACACAACATAAGAGGTGTGAGAAGCTAGGTCATAATCCTGACTGAAGGGTTGTAATGACCATGTATGTACTTATGTATGTATATACAAAAGACAGGTAGATAGGTAAGTAGGTTGAAGGACGCTAAGCAGCCCTTATTGACGCCACAGGTAGGCACAGTCGCTGTAGTTCCGAATATTCAGCATACTAATCTACAAAAGACAAGACATGGCAATACTAGCTAACATTGCCAGTGATGCACTCAACTCGTATAAGGTTCAATCGAACACATTATGGGACTGTCTGGAGAAGTTAAATCGACTAAGTAGGGAAAACAAGGTTAGCTTTTGCTAAGTTCCAGATCATGTGGAAATTCTCCACAATGAGCTAGCAAGCGCGCTTTCAAAGAGGGATGCTCCAATGTCGTTGATGAGACCAGAACTTTTCTGCGGTGTGGACGGTATGCTCTACGAAAAAGAAAATAAAGAGAGGCAAAGACTCTCAATAATGAGCAAGCAGACGAGTTTGCAAAAAGGGGAGCTCCTACGATATTGATGGGCATAGAACTCTTCTATGGAGTGGGCGCAAATGAGCTTTTAAGGAGTGAAGCTTCCATGTCGTTGGTGGGACCAGAACTTTTCTGGTGGCGACGTGGACGGTATGCTATGCGAAAATGAAGGTAAAGAGGGGCAATGACACTCGACAATGAGCAAGCAGACGAGTTTGTGAAGAGTTAAGCTCCAACGCCATTGATTGGTCCAGAACTTTTTCAAGGAGTGGACGTTGTGGTCATTGAAAAGGAAGATAAATTTGCAATAAGAGGAGATCTGAGACATGCATCGGACTATTCAGGAACAGTCTGAGGTTGATGGCCGGTCTTTTAAGAGAGTAAATGCGTATTGGTTTTGTAGAGAGATGTCGAAGATCGTATTGAGCGCTTTAAGGCGAGGTTAATTGCAAAGGGTTACGCCCAAACGTATGGTGTAATTTATACAGAAACATATTTCCTATTGTTTGCTACGAGTCTATTTGAACGGTAATTTCCCTTGCAGCTGAATACCCGCTTCATTTACATTAAATGAATGTTTCATGAAGTTGTCATAGTCTATTAGGCAGTATGCTGGCTTATTAGACGTAAGGCCATGGTTCAAACCCCAGGTCAGACATCAAAAAAAAAAAACATTTATTCGGCGACTTCCTCTCAGCAGATTTCTGGCAAAAACTGTGAGAGTAAATAAAACTGCCATGAAAAGTTTCTCCCGCCAATCATATATTAAATTAACGCACATAACATAAGTGGTGTGAGAAGCTAGGTTGTAATCCTTACTGAAGGGTTGTAATGATCAACTATGTACATATGTACGTATGAATGTCTCAACAGTGTACCTGAACAGTGATAAAATATGATAGGACCTGATCTGTTTTTGGATGAAAGATTTTCCGACAAAGCTTTGAAATTAAGGCACTGTAATCTAAGAGTAAAGTTATACAGCATATGGGTTGTTTCAAGCTCGACATGATGTTCATAAATGTTGATGTCATGCGTGATCAAGTGTAAGCTTCGATAACATTTTACTGACAGTGATGGCGTTAATAAAAACATAACGATCTAGGCTTTTGAGGACAATCTAAAGTCGACAAGGACCGACTGTACTTTCTTTTTTAATATTTTTATTTTTTTTTGCTAAATACATGCTGAACTACTAATTAGCCATTACATGAAATAAGCTCATAAATTTACAAAACTTTACTCCATACATTTTAAAATTCAACATCTGTTAGCATCGTAAACCAATTCTTAAAACTATTAGCGAGACTTTAAACAAAACAGTGAAATTTTTAAATTGCCGCACATGTGCTCACACTCCCCTTTGGCATGTTTTTTCTTAGAAATTCTCTCTCAAAACATGTAAACCAATCACTTCACAAATGTACTCTTGTCAGACTCAAAAGGCAATTAATCTTAACAAAGTGCACACAAGTAATTATAAATCATTTAGAGTGTGCGAACAACATACGTCATAATATGCATGATTGCAGCAAATTAGTGATGACATTATGAAACTTACATTCATTTAATTTTAATTTTTTGCAAAAACGAAGAGAATATAAAATTTGTACTACTGAAACATCCAGAGCTAGTTCTTTTAGTCATTATTAAGACCTGAGATCAGCAATGAATCGTTTTTTCGCTGCTCATAAGTACTTATGAAATTTTGAGTATAACTGAGTCAATAGTATTGAAATTTAACTACTCTTATTCATTCATACTCACTAAAACGTTGACTTATAAGTACAAGTTGCAAAGAGTATGAGTACATCGTTGACATCAAACTCATACCATTCAAAATATGTTTGATTCATAAGCCTACCCATTCAGATTCAAATTCGAGTGACCCGAATCATTCAGCAAAATTTACAGTCTTAGTTATTGTTGCATGTATGAAAAAGAAAAAAGAAAAAGACAAAGACAGCAAGCAAAGCAAACACACAACCTTCTAGTGAGTATTGTAGTGTTCGTACACGAATCATACTTATTTTGTGATTCTTGTAAATGTTGAGTCATGTATAGTCGTAATCAACAACATCATACTTGTTGTTAAGTATGAATATGATGAGTACTTCCAACTTTGAATATGGGTAGTATGAGTATGATATTAAAATAAGTATGAATGTGTATAAGTATCTGAAATTATGAGTATGATTCGATTCTACTCATCTTTTTTAATACTCATTGCTGATCTCTGGTCAATATTAAGATCTAGCTTCTTACACCACCCATGTTGTAAGTGTTAATGTTATCCATAAATGTTGGAAGCTACAGTTTAAGGTCATCTTCGAACAACAGATTTATGGCAAGAGATTTTCAAAGCAATTTCTATTTACTCTCAAAGTTTTTTCTGAGATAAAGTTGCCGAAAGAATATATTTTTTCATATTTCGTTATGGTTGCTAAGCGAGGTGTTAACCCACACCAGCTACTAATCTACCGATCTAAACCATTTAATAAAGCTGCCTTTAAATCCTATCGTGGCATAAGCCGAACAGAAACTATTTGTAGTCAAATGTCCCTTTGGCTGGTGGCAAGAAGTAAGAAAATGTAAAAGCGGGCGCTAACGCATCCTTCGGCATACGTATGCTATTAAGTTTACTACTGTGTGTCTATTATATGTAGACAGTAGCATATGTTTTGCTTCTCTCTGTGAGGCACTTTTTATGATAATTTTGTACTTTTATTGCCCAACCATATCCCAGAGATCTCAGCAATCTATGTCTGATGCCTTAATATGCTTCAGTTTTCCTGCTTAATTTTATTTTATTCTCGGTTTTTGCATTCAAATAGAGCAGAAGAATAATGGAAACATTATTTTAATGAATTTGTGACAAGAACTCATAAATTTTGTACATTTTATTGTAAGTTTTTCTTCAAAAAATTTTATTTTGCAAGCCTCTCATGAAGAGGCAAGAGTACTAAGAATGCAAATTTATTTTTATTATGTTTGAAAGTACTACAGTTGGGTGGCACCCAATTTTTAATTGTCAACAGAAAATTATAAGAGAACGCAAGGTTTAATTACCCATCATTAGTTCATTAAAAGTTTTTTCATAATTTCAAGAGAAATTAATTCAAAAGCAAGAAATAATTGCCGGAAGTGTATTTCCTATTAATTTTTAAGAAAACAGGAAAAATTGCTTAAAATAACTGAAATCATGTCCATTTGGGTACCGAGATTTGGTGCAATCTGTAGTAAGAGTGCAATTTGTTATGTTCTAAATGCTCCTCCACCAACCAGTGGAACCACATACAATTTAAAAACTCGAAATTGGTTTTCGTTCTCCTCCCCTTACTGCTAAACATTCAAGGAGTAAGGAATAAGGTGGTATCAATTCATACATACGTAATTAAGATTACGACCTAGCTTCTCACACCACTTATGTTGTGTGTGAAAATTTTTTACAGGAGTGGCGGGGGACCTGCAGTTTAAAGTCGACCTCGAACGACATATTTTTGAGAAACTTTTCATGGCAATTTAATTTTACTCTCAGAGTGTTTGCCAGATATCTGTTGAAACGAAATCATTGAAGAAATATTTTTGTTGGGGATATCCGACCTGGGTGTTCAACGTCTAATAAGCCAACACACTGCCTACTAGACTACTGCGACTTCAAGGTACTGTCAATATAAAGTAGCAATTGGAGGCAATATCTGGGAATAATATAGGCCAGTAAACTCACATTGGGTGCTTTGGGGAAGCCATGTACTCCCTAGAGGAGTAATGGAAAAAATGCCACTTGGTGAACATTTCAAAATAAGTTATGAGCGTGCCATATTGATATGCAGGTACCTCCAGTATAGTACACAGTTACGTTTTTAATCTTTAAAAACTTTTAAAATATGAGCTCGTAGATTGCAAATAAATCTGTGTTTAGTTTTAATTAAAATTCTTTATTATTCGCACAATTCTGTGTGCCACTGTTCACAACTTGATGTAAACAACAACAATTGCTTTGTTTGTTATTCCTCTGTTTACACCCTTTCCATAAAGAATAACAATTACTAGACAATTGCTCGACTGAGCTTTGTAACGGAGATCTTCAAACCACGATTACTCTCTTCAAACGCACCGCGTCTTCACACAGGACTCACGCCAGTCGCCTGCTTTGTCTTGCCTTTTATATGCCAGAGTAAACAGTTTGATGAATGTTCTTGAAGGCAAACGTTCATGACTTCGCCTCCTCGAAATCTCTATAAATGTAAACATCGTCGTTTACGTTTATTCTTGTAGCGTTTGTTGTTGTATTTTTGGTTATTTGTTTACCTTTTTTATGCTGGTATTTGTTGTTATATTAAGCAGTACGATTATTTGTAAACAGGTTTGTTTACTGCATTGTTTTGTTTTTGGAGCTTTTGTTTATAATTTTAATGTTAAGCGATACAAAAGAAAAACACCAGTATCTAGATTTTTTCGTTTTCGTAACAGTACCATGATTGTCAAGCCAATTGTGAGCAATTCTGAGCCATTGCTTGAACGAACAGAACGGATTTGAAATCATCAGCAATTAATTTTTGTAGGATACAGAGTACATGTATTAGTATAACCGAGGCATTGATAACCTCTTCTACAACGGAGAAACTATGTTGGACTTAAGCCTGTTGAGCCAGTCGCATGAGACCATTGTAAAATTCAAAGCTGCAAACTTTTTCAAAAGAGGGTCCGATATGGGGTATATGGTTTCAGGGTATAGTTAAAGAAACAAGGAATAGAAGTGTTCGATCCTAAAGTGAAATATTCGGTAGCCAAGGTGAAAGTCGAGCGTATCTTCCAAGCGGTAGTCTTAGCCACCCAAGGAACTGTGTAATTCAACTTAAATAGGAAGTGCATAGTTTGGGACATAAAAAAATTATCTAACAGTCAGACCGCCCTCCAAGTACTTGGTTCAGGTCAGGCGGCAAGTAATACCAATGAGGAAGCAGATGTGTTAGTGACGCGTCTATAGAACAGGTGCAGAAAGGCGAAAAGTCTTCTCAATTTAAATTCGTTAAGACGCTCTTAACCTTTACTGGCTACTTACAAGGGAAAGTAATTTGAGTCTTGTATCAGACTATACAGCTTGAAAAACATACAGCATTAACATTTCAGAAGGCTAGGCAGATAAATTATCCTTTCTGACATCGCCAGCCTAAAGTTTGCCTGGTAAACGGGTTTGTGGAGATACAATGTAGGGATACCCTGTATAGATAGAGGCCTGTACAATGGATCGTAGGATACTCTAGTATCTCTGCACGACAATAATACAGATTGAACCGGCTAGTATAAGGGGCCAAAGGTGATGTTAAATATCGTGTTCAAATTACTCGATATCAGCAAAGAATTCCAGTATCCATCTACAATTATTCCCTTACAGGACTACAACAGACCAAAGGAACTGCAACCTAAAACTTGTTTTCTCTTTTGAAAGACATATTCTGATGTAGAATAGTGTATTGTTTTCACAGAAAGGCTGATTGTTGTCAAACTCTAGGAAAACTTGTAAAATCATTGGACGTCAACACAATAGAACGGCTTATCTTACAAGCTGATGCTGACAGTAAATAATTTTTGCATGAAAAAATCGCTGATTCAGCTACATAAAAAGAAGAAAATATGTATCGCGCATCATTACTGGCGAGGATAAATGAATGCGTTAAAAATACTTATGGGAGGCCCGCCCAAAAAAGGGAATAAATTTGCTACCCGAGCGAAGCAGGTTGTTTTCAGGAGACTTGTACTTAATTTACTCATTTGCAGTTACTGCAGCTTTGCAATGTAGTTGCATATCTTCCAAAACTCTTTCCTTTACATTGCTATGACCAGAGCCTGTTAGTTTGCATTGCGCAATCGTTCTATCGAATTTAATTTATTTAACAGATGTAAAGTAGCGATGCACTCTTAAAATATTTACAATGTCATGTAATAAATGTAAAATATTTAAAGAATTGTATTCCATCTAGAGACGTCAGTAGTAACAAGACATGTATGTTGCCGGGATATTGTATGTCAGAATATTTTCGATTTTCCATATCAAAAAAATATTGAATTTTAAAAAAAGTTTAACTTTTCAAAAGAATATTTCCATGTTTGTGTATAAAATTGGATTGTGTGTCAAAATTTTACTTCAAATGTCATATTTTCTGGCATTATCTGTCATTTAAAATATTTTCTAGACAATTTCCGCAAAAGCATTCTCTTATGCTTTCTAGTATTTTTTCAATTTTTTTTTCATTTTTGTATGTCAAGAGTTTTGCATGTTAATTTGCGCAAGCTACTCATGTAGTCTTGTCTTGAATTTTTCTTTAAATATTAAATGATAACCAGAATAACTTTACTTTCTATTGAATTTTAAACAAAATGGATGCAGTCACATCTGGCCAATGTTTAACGAAAATTACAGGCAACTGATGTAATTGGTGCACAAACAGTAATAAACAAATGAAAACAAGAAAGGAAATATCGTACAAAAGTTTGGTTACAACTAGGTGTAGGCTTTAATGAACCCAGCTTACTTGGGTTCTATATGGCGCCATACTAACACCAATAGTATCTAGTCCGTCATATAATTGTAGCTTCTGTTTGGCATCTCTCAACCAATCCGACAGTCTTATGCGGATGTGAATTTCTCTCAGACATGTACACAAACATACATGCATACGTACATACATACATTCCATGCACAAATGTCAGTCACGATAGAAGTACAGTTTAAAGGGAAGATGGACAATTCGCCTTATCCCTGATGTAACCCCTTGGATGGAGAACGAACATTGACAGCTGAACTACGTGACCCAGTTCCTAACTGGTCATGCGTGCTTCTGGAAGTACCTGCACGGATTTGGATATGATAATTCCCCCATATGCCCAACCTGTGTAGATGAGGAGGAAGATGGGAAGCTTATTCTAACAAGCTGCCCCAGATTTAGATGGCCAGGGGAAACAAGTTTTGTACCAAATCGGCTTATGGAAGAGGTGTTGAATTCCGGGATTCTATGGAGCCAATGCAGCCAGAGAATGGCTGAAGTTATGCTAGCACTCCGAAGGGTGGAGGAACGGAAGTGAAATTTGATTTAGTGTGATAAAGCTTTAAAGCTGACCAGCCCTCAGCGAAGTAATACCTTACGGCAGTCCCCCGGGGGGAGAGTGGTTGAAGAATAAAGGGGCTGGATTTAGTACGTAGGCACCAGTTATGGTGAATCGCGCCCTTTTTTGTTGAAACAAAAGTGCCTTTCGAAGATTCCCACCTCCGCACATTGGGCTTTTTGATGCCTAAAATGGGAATTAATTGGAAAATGTAATTCTTGAATACCAAATAATTTTTTACATGAGCTAAAAGTTCACAAAATTCTGCATTCCTTTCTTAAAAAAATGTGTCTAGCAATTACCGTTACATTATTACGTCAGTTTGAAGTTAGAGTTTTTTGATGTTTTTAATTTTTTCGTGAAAAAACTAAATAGTCAGTGTTTTCAAAATTAGTTCTCGGCAAGTTTTTAAGTAAAAATATTTAAAAAAAATATGGAGCCTTCAACAACAGACGATTGGGGTTATATTTGCTTCGTTGTTTTTTAAGTTCATATAGTTTTGCTATTTTTAAACAATTTTTTTGTGAAGGTCTATAAAATAGCAAGTTTTGTAGCATATATGGAAATATAGTTGTGAGTTAAGCAAAGTAAAGCAAAAAAAATTCTTTTCTTAAACCTAAGACACCTGGTGAAAATTAAAAAAATTTTTTTTTGCACTTTCTTGCACCTGATTAAAAAAATGAAGATATATTTTTGCACCTATATAATTTTTATCTATTAAATTTTTTGTATAAAATTATAAGACCATATTTAGTCAATCATACGTACAAACGTGAATACAATTTTTATTTCACGAAGAGAACTTTATGAAATCTGGTGTTAAGCGTGGTAGATCGAAAGTTGATTTCGAGGATTGCAGTGAAAGAAGCAAAAACGTTCAATATTCAGAGTTGCATAATCAATGTTTCAATGTTGACACATTTACAGGACTGAGGTGAAGTGAGAGCATTGGTCCAATAAGGGGATTATCAAGTAGAAGATTATTGTTAAAGTCACCTACAATAACTATGTCGTCATATCGAATGGTAATTTCCTCAAGAGTTGAAATAAAAGGATCAAAATTTAAACTAGAATTTGGTCTATATACACAACCAAGAATTGTTGGTGGTAACGGCGGAGCCAAGATAAATAAATTCCTTGACTATATCAAAAGTATAGTTATCGGCCGTAATCTGAGAATCCATACGCCGCACGTCTCTACTTGTCGATAACATATATTTTTTTGCTCTTTTTTACTGCCAGACCCATCTTAGTAGACTCCCGTTCAATAGCACTAAAAGCAGCAGTAATATCTCGCTTGGTACGCCCTCTGATGACGATGTCGTCAGCATACATGCATTACGATGCACTCCCTCCTTTCGCAGAACACTCTCCATGACGAAGTTGAAGAGGTAGCATGATAAGGGATCGCCTTGTCTGAAACCTCGCACTGCATCGAAAGGTTCGGAGAGGTCTATTCCTACCTCGAAGGAGCTGCAGAAATTGCTCAACGTCATTATCAACTTCGCAGGTATACCGAGCTCAGACATTGCGGCAAAAACACGATCCCTCAGAGAGCTATTGAAAGCTGCCTTATAGTCGACAAAAAGATGGTGTGTGTCGACTTGTTTTTCGTGGGTGTTTTCTAGGATTTGGCGTAGTGTTAAGATGGTCGATGTTGGACTTGCCAGGTCTGAACCCGAACTGATGAGGGCCAATCAGTGTTTTGAAATGTACTTCATTTCTTTTTGTCCCAAAAAATGAAAAGATCATTTGAAATGATTCTTTTGAAGAGATGTTGACTTAAACATGGGTTAAAATCTAGACTAACGATGGCTATTGTTTTCCAGAAATGAATTTTTGGAAAGAAAAAAAACAGCAACGCTAGGATTTGGAAACTGGATTCGAGACAAAAGTCCCTGCAACATTCCAAATTATTTTAAATTTTCGAGAATTTTTTGTTGTATCTTCTGTACAGATTTATTCATCGTCTGCAGCATTAAAAAGATTTTATAAATTCGTTTATTTAAAATATACTTTAACCTTGAACGATATCATAACGTTTGCCAATAAATTAAAACTGACCAGGTTCGATAATAAAACAAAAAGACAGAAATAAAATCAAAGAGTGAAAACGCCATCAGTGGCATACGCACAAAAATATCATTTTTTGAATTGTTGGGACCACACACAATACGACAGCAACGAACAGAATGGAGTACTCTGAGCAAATGTTAATTTTATTTAAATTGAACTCGAAACATATTTTGGTACTGGCCCTGTCAGTGTAATAAATCCTACTTTTTGAATTTCGATGCACAGCAGGAGCTACATGTTGAGTCTCTTCATTACGGATTAACAATGATGACGGCGCCAAGTCTCTTAAGCTTGTACATTTACTGTTGCATTTGTCTCTTGTTGTGTTCCCGCCCCCTCCCCTTTTGCAGTAGGGAAAGTGAAATGAATGCCTCGTATATGGCAGTTTGTTTGTTTACCAACTAAATGACTGCCATCATCACCAGGCTTATGATTCCTTTTTTCCCTTTTTTTTATTTCAATTTTTGGATTTTTTTTTCTGGGGAGATGTTTTCAATTTCAATGCATAGGCCAAGGTATTAGCGTCTGTTGTATTGTTATACCGCACGAATACATACACGCAAGTACGGAATGAAACTGTTGACGATATTTTAATTTCATTTTCTTTTCATTATGATTTCCTTTATTTATTTCGTTTATTCTGCCTCCTGATATTCTGTTGTTGTAAATTTAATGCCTCTTATCGTATTCCACTGACTGTTGATTTCATTTCATTTTTGTAATCTCTTGATCTGTAGATCCTGTGCCCTGTTTTTTATTTCTTCTGTTATAATACTTTACCCCTGGTATGTAGAACATAATTAAAGCCTGTAATCAGTCTTAAATGTCTATAGCCATCTTCGTATATTAATTTTTATGCCATAACAAATCGTTTATAATATTTTTCTTGTATGTCATAAAGGCATCAAATTTAAGACTTTATTTTAAGGATTACCAAGGTATCGTGGCCAACATGCTTCAATAGGAAGAGTGGAATAACAGAAAGGCAACAACAATTTGGAAAAACACTTCTCTTAAATTCTTAACTATTGACTTCGCATATGTCGAATACTTATTGGATATTTATTACCTTAGATTACTTAACCAAGCCAAACTTATTTCAGCCGGAAATTTTTTCTATTGAACAAGATTGCAGCCGGGGACCTACTTCTTTCGAACTTGATCATATGTGTGGACAGTCCAACAGCAGTTAAAGCGCTGAGATCCTACTTCGTCAAATCAAATGACGTCAGGAGTTGCATGGACTCTCTCCACCGTATACCTCAACACAACGCCAGCCTCAAATGGGTTCCATGCCACTGTGGCATAAGGGGAAACGAAAAGCCGAATGGACTGAAACACAAGGTGTCGGAGATGTCTAAGGAGGAGATCATATGTGCCCCTACAGGAATAGTTTGTCAAATTTGGGAAAGCAGCAAACAGAACTCAATATACCCGATTGTCGAATTTCAAAACTGCTGTGTCCAGCAGTGGACAGCAGGAAAACCAAGAAACTACTTGAGTGTGACAAGAGAATGGTTCGCACTCTACCGAGAACTCTAACGAGGCCCTGCGCTATTGGCAATTTCACATGAGGTGAAAGACAGTCTCGTCCTGCTCCTCAGACCCACAGCTCCTGTAGAAGTTAATTGTCGGAATGCCAAGTCTTTTGGCTCTCCTGCTTCAAACGAGATTGAGCCTCCTCGTAAAACGAGTAGGCAATATCCAAATTAACTAAGGTAATCGGAGTACCTATACCCTGTAATATGTCGAAGATTGCAAGTCCCGTACCATCCATGGTCAACTCGGTAGCAATGCAATTTCCAACGATGCCCGAACTCATGCTGCGATATTTCTCTGAGAATTCCTTTGCATTCATGGACAAGAACCGACGTTGAAACTGGGTTGAAACTTAATCGCAGCCTGGTTGTCCAAGCAAGTCAAGGGATTTTCAGGGCAAATCATGCCATTCAACAAGCCTAGAGTATTTTTCAAAATTGCCGTGACCCCTGCTTGAAAAACACTACAGCGATCAGGCAACCTATAAGAAAGTTTGATATTAGGACCCTTAGGGCCATTATTACAACTTGCCGTTAAACTGTAAAGTTAACTTTAACTTATTTGCGTTATTACAACTTACACTCGCCATAAAGAAAATAATATTGTAAGGGTGTTTTTTATAGAGGTGTAGAACTTTAAGTTGCAATAAAACAATGATGGATTATTCGATTGACATGAATTTTATTTATCCGAAAGACAATCTTGTGGCATTACATTTTAAATACGACTTCTGGCATATGACCGCCACGGCTGGCGCGGATGTAGTCCAATCTGGACGTCCAATTTTGATGACTTTTCCAACATTTGTGGCCGTATATCGGCAATAATACGGCGAATGTTGTCTTCCAAATGGTCAAGCGTTTGTGGCTTTACCGCATAGACCAATGACTTTACATAGCCCCACAGAAAGTAGTCTAGCGGTGTTAAATTACAAGATCTTTGAGGCCAATTCACGGGTCCAAAACGTGAAATTAGGCGGTCACCAAACGTGTCTTTCAATAAATCTATTGTGGCACGAGCTGTGTGACATGTTGCGCCGTCTTGTTGAAACCACATCTCCTGGACATCATGGTTATTCAATTCAGGAATGAAAAAGTTAGTAATCATGGCTCTATACCGATCACTATTGACTGTAACGTTCTGGACACCATCGTTTTTGAAAAAGTACGGACCAATGATTCCACCAGCCCATAAAGCGCACCAAACAGTCAGTTTTTCTGGATGTAACGGTGTTTCCACATACACTTGAGGATTACCTTCACTCCAAATGCGGCAGTTTTGTTTGTTGACGTAGCCATTCAACCAGAAGTGCGCTTTATCGCTAAACAAAATTCGCTTATGAAAATCGGGAACAACGGTAATCTCGTTTTGGGCCCATTCGACGAATCTACGCCTTACTTGGTGATCGTTTAGCTTCAAATCTTCCACGAGTTGGATTTTGTAAGCACGCAAACCAAGATCCTTCCGCAAAATTTTCCATAAAGTGGATGGACACAGATCAAATTCCTGTGCTCGATGGCGGATGGACTCATTCGGGTCTTCCTCAATGCTACGCTCTACAGCAGCAATAGCTTCTTCTGTACGCACCGTACAGCGTCTCTGGGGATGCGAGTTATCAATAAGAGTAAACGTGGTGCGAAAACGTTCCATGGTTAATCGAATTAACTGCTCTGATGGAGGATTTTGTCGACGATAAAATTGACGTAGTACGCGATACGTTTTCCGCACAGAACCATTATTTTCGAAATAAAATTGCACTATTTGCAAGCGTTGTTCAGGCGTGAGTCTATTCATGATGAATTGCCAAACCAAACTGAGAATAAATTACTTGACAGCTGTTAAATCGGTCGCCATCTTGAAAAGTAATGCCAACTTAAAGTTCTATACCTCTATAAAAAACACCCTTTATTAACATTTCTATGTTCAATTCTAATTTTTATCTGGTTGGTAGGTAATCTTTGAGAGTAGGATATAAAATTTTGTCAGAACATATATTTTGATGCAGTACATCAGAATTAATCAAAAACTAAATTTTGAATTTTTTGGTTGTTAGGCCCTTATGCATTTCAGGTCACGATTTTTTTTATTATTATGGATTTATCTTCTTTAAGCGAAATAAACCAAAAAAGTTAAAAAAAGCAACCAGGAAAGCTCCCACAATTTAATTCCCATTTTTGGCATCAAAAATTGTGCTCCGGTCCAAAAAAAGGCATCCATATATATATACATATATAATTGGTCGTTGCGGCCCAACCGTCACGATTATGAATGAATGTGCTTGGACCTACAGTTTAAAGTCGACTTCGAATGACAAATTTTTTTTTGAGAAACTTTTCTTGGCAATTTTATTTTGCTCCCCAGTTATTGCCAGAAATCTGCTGATAGGAAGTCGCCCTCAGAAATACATTTTCATATTTCATTTTGTTGGAGATGTCTGACGTGGGGTTTGAACCATGTGGCCTCACGTCTAATAAGCCAACACACTACCTTTTAGACTACGGCGGCTACATGATATGTTTTATTACTAAATTCTGTTTGGTCAAGAATTCTAGTTTTCAGGTTCCCAAACGCTATCGAATGACGAAGAAGATTTTATGTGGTCTGCTCGTACTCGTTATCGTTATAGCTTCTGCATTCCCTCTCTCCAGGCGTAAACACCCACCCGTTACCACTGCTATAAACTTTCTTAGATGTAATCTTGTTATGTTCAAAGCAAATGCACTTCTACATATATCCATGTCCTACCAGATCTATCTGGTGCCTCTGCAAGTACCTTTGCCAATGAATGGAGTTTTTGTGAGCCGATTTGTTTACCTCTCTGCAATATCATGTAGAAATTGATTTGAATTTTCCGTGAAGCTAGCTTTTGCAGGTGTGTTGGCCTTATTGTCATTTGGAACGCTCCCGTGACCATGAACCCATATGAGGGTAAGCGCCAAAATGTGCAAAGAAGCAATAGTTAGCTGATAAGTATGACTATTTTAAAATATGCACGGGTTAATATTCATCCACTGTCTTGTAAGAATGCAAAGCATTGTTGGAGCATTTTTTCTGTTAGGCAACGAACTCCTCCACTCAACTTTGAGGTTAAAAAAACTGACTTTCTTTAATACCACTACCGCCCTTAGTCTAGTAGGTAGGGTGTTAGCTGATTAGGCATGCGGCCGCGGTTGATCTCCAACAAAACGAAATCCAAAAAAATATTTCGCCAGCGAATTCTTCTGAGCAGATTTCTACAAATCTGTGTTTCGGAGTCGACTTCACACTGTGTGTAACGCCACTCGTGTATAAAATTGACACACACAACATAAGTGGTGTGAGAAGCTAGGTTGTAATCCTAACTGAAGGGGACTAATGACCAATTATGTATGTATGTATTACCGCCCATAGCCATTTAACATATGTGGTTCCATTTACTCCTACGGCCATAACCATGCCAATAAAACACATGTTAAGGTAATGAAAATTGCAACGATTGTGCAAATTATAGAAAGAAACGTGTGTAGAATTCCATGCCAATACAATTTACACATGAAATCGTAACGAAAACAAACAAAAAAATTTTCCCAAGCAGACGTACATTTATATACAAACGTATGATTCATTTCGAGTATTCAATGCATTGGAGAATTTGAAATATGTTTTTATAAGATGAGCGAAATTAAACCACGTGGCTTAGGAAGTATAAAAACTGTAAGATTCAGATACGAATTCTAAAATCAAAGGTATGAATCCACTACAAACAATTTTTGCAAAAAAAAAACATTGAAAATCTCTCAGAGATTTTTAAATTCAGTTAGGCTCCGGTTGATGTTGTTATTTATTTATGTATATACGTGTTGATTTTTTAAAATTGAATCCATTTACCGCAAATAAATCGTACTCGTTAATCATTTTCTATTAAACAAGAAATCGTACAACGAATGATGTTGCGATTTTCACGGTTTTCTAATATTTTATGTGATCATGATTTGCAAAGAAAAACAATTTCATATAAAAATAAAAAGGTTTTTTTCTGATATAAAACAAAAATTATACGAATACAACAGGAAAATTTTATATTTTTAATGGATTATATTAGACAGTGACGTATACTTAAGTGGGTCTACAAATTTACAGCGTTGGAATTGGTACCCCTAATATCAAGGTAGTAGCTTTTACTTACTTACGTATGGAAGCTATAGTCTTGTCAAAATATTACTTTCCCCGAAAAATTCATTCAAGTTTCCGGACCGATTCAGAACAGGCGAAAAAAAATCTGATGTGGAATCTTTTCAGAACAGCTGAACCGTAGATTGTAGCTCACACTATTTTGGTTAATAGTGCCTAAAATGGTTGTCGTTGTGGGAAAATATATATGGTAAGGAGAAATACATATTTTTAGTGAAAGACATTAAATCCGTAGAGAATCTAAGATTCTCCAAGAAGGCCTAATATTGTCTATAGAAGGAATAACGAAACATGCTACGATTGCGTAGCCTATTGTGGGTTCTTGAACATAGTGACACTGAAGGTAACAACAAGTGAAATATTCGATAGCCAAGGTGAAACTCGTGAGTATCTTCCAAGCGGTAGTCTAAGCAATCCAAGGATGTGTGTAATTCAATTTAAATAGAAAGTCCACCGGTTGGGACATAGCAAAAGTATTTGACATTACTATTACTTACGATTACGATTACTTTGTTCAGGTCAGGTGGCAAGTAATGCTAATGAGCAAGCAGATGTGTTAGTGAATTCGCGGCTAAAGTGAAGGTGTAGAAAGGCGAAGACTCTTCGTAATTTAAATCCGCTTAAGGCACTTTGAAAATTTGATGATTACTTACAAGCGAAAGAAATTTAAGTTTTGTATAAGACTATACAGATTGAAAAACGTGCATATTTAACATTTCAGAAGGAAAAATTTGGGTGCTTATCAATGGCTAGGCAGAAAAGTTGTCCTTTCAGACATCGTCAGCCTAAAGTTTACCTGGTATACGGGTTTGGGGAGATACAACATAAGGATACCCTGTATAGATAGAGGCCCGTACAATGGATCGTAGGATAGAAATACTCTAGAACGGCAATAATACAGATTGAACCTGCTAGTATGAGAGCCAAAAGTGATGATAAATATCGTGTTTAAATTACTTGATTATCCTACAGGAATATTAGGAGAGAATTCCAGTACCCATCAAAAATTCTTCTCTTACAGGACAACAGCAGAACAAAGGAACTGCAACCTAAAACTCGTTTTCTCTTTTGAAAGACATATTCTGATTCATAAGTGAGATGGACATTCTCATCCAAACTTATTTCAAAAGAAAGTTGAGTTCAAACAAGACATGTTCGGAGTAAAATGTGCGTTAAACTTAGTCACAGTCCATCGTAGGAACCTCATGTCAGTTATAATGGGATACTGTCACCTTGTGTCCATATGCCCTGATGCTGGAAATACTTCATAACGACTTCTGCAGAATCTGTAATAAGGCAAAGGATTCTTTGGCACCCAGAATTTATTTTTGTTAGATTATTTATTTATTTTTTTATTTATTTATTTATTTTTTTTTATTTATTTATTTATTTTATTTGCCTATGGAAATATTCCTTACAGTCAATTTAGTAAAGTTACAATTGTAAATTTAAATTTATATCAATTTTAAAAACTATGAATTTAAATATATAATTACATTATTTTTTATAACATTATTTGATGACGAAAAATCTATTAGCATATACAATTTATTAAATTCTTTATTTTTAGATTAGATTCACACTATCATAAAATAATCCGGACGACAGAGAAATGCTGGCCAGTTGTTATAGTTGTATGACGGTGTAGATACTGTTAGTATTACAACGGCATCCAATTCAGCTATGCTAACAACGGGTGAAGTTTTTAGTACTGTTTTGGGTGTAGCAGTTAGGCACATCAGGAAATGTTTGATTTTAGAAATCTTAATTCGTGATTGCTTGTTATGTGGTCCTGAATAAAGTACCTTACTAAGGACTCTTGTTCTTTCATTTGTAGCATTCTTAGGAAACAAAATCTACATTTAAAATAGAAACTGGCCATCATATAGATGAACATGCCAAAGATTTAATATTTTTTGTAGAAGAATGTTGCTTTTACAATTTCCCACCACAAGTAAACGTCTTCATTAAGGCAAAACTGCATTCACATTAACGGCCATAACATAAGCTCTTCCAAAATTGAAACTGTTTTTAATACAATTTATTTGAAATTACTTGTAAATTTTATTCACACAAAAGCAAAAACAAAAACCAGAAAGAAAAGAGTCAACAACACGCAGTTAAGTTGTTAAGACAGCAATCATAGGCCACTACAAAGCTAAATATTGGTAACCACGCAATGCAGCGGCTATCAAGGTAACAAGCTGGCTGATGTACACTCAATCGAAATTATAAAACAACAACATCATTAACTTTGTGCTGCATGCTGCATGCAAATATTAAATTTGAAAATTTGTGTGTATGAGTGTGTAAGTGGTTTAGCAATTATGATAACATTGTAAAATAGCTTATAACGGTCATTTGAAACTGTGTTTGTGTGTACAAGAACCGTCATTTTAAGTTATTTGGACAATGATGATAAATGGCTGTAGGCGTATGCAAAACATTTTTCTCAGAATTTTTTTTATGAAATATGAATGAAAAAATTTTAATTTTCAAATACCTGGTAGAGTCATCATTTCATTTCAGTTATCAGGAAAAAAGAAATTGGTTTCGACAGAAAATTAAATGATTTCATATTTTTAACGAACAGGCACGAACAGTTATAGACACAAAGGTGTGGTAAATGTTGTAATAGAGGCGTCTGAAAGATGTTAAAGGAAGTCAAAATATTGTTACGTTTTTACGTTTTAAAAACGTTTAAATATGAGCTTGTAGATTGAAAATAAAATAAAAATAATTTTTGTTTAGTTTCAATTAAAATTCTTTATTATTCGCACAATTCTGTGTGCCACTGTTCACAGCTTTATGTATACAACAACAATTGCCTTCTTTTTTATTCCTCTGTTTACACCTTTTGCATAAAGAATAACAATTATTCGACCTATTTGTTTTTAAGGTCGTCGTAGCCTACACTGCCTACTGTCTTAGCTTATTCGACGAAATCCCCTGGTTCGAACCGCAACTCAGACATCTCGAACGTAACGAAATATGAAGAAAAATTGTTTCTGTCCGCAACTTCCGCTCAGCAGTGTAGCAAGTAGGTAAGTTGGTCAAGCCACTCGTCGTTACAAATTAACAAAAGTAACATGAACAGTACAAGGAGCTCGGTTGTAATCCTAATTAAAGGATTGTAATGACCAATTGGGTTAAGAAATTAATTGTTATTTCCCAAAAGCGATAACCAAATGCAAAAAGTAAATTCCAGAGATATATGTATATAAGGAATATAAGGCCTCGCGGTCAGGTTTGGCTGTTACACGTGTCTTTGGCGTTCCATGACTTAGGTTAGGTTAAGTTAGAGAACGTGTACTTGTCAATTAAGACAAGTACACTACCCGGAGTTCGAATTGACCCATTGTACAACGTCCTTAAAGAGGGAAGGATAATAGAGGGAATAGGATAAAAAGGAGAGGATGTAGGAAAGGGGAGAATGGTTCCATGACTTGGTTATTAAAGAACTTTATACCACATATGTTTTCTCATTTGATGCCCATGCTAGCTAATCAGCAATTCTCCTCATAAGAAGACTTTAAAAAAGCTCGTAATACGAAACAAATATTCGAATTCCGCTAAAAATTTGAGAAAAAATTGTAGTTGACGATGGTCAATACTTTAATAAAAATTTATTCGTAATACCATTTCTGCTCCCTAGCGTAGTATTAAAAAAACAGCGTAAACTTAGTGACTGTCTTCAGATAGGTTCTGTTGTTAAAGCTTCCTATCTTTACATTTAAAGTAAAGAAAGTATGTGTGAGATACCAACGATATTTTTTTTTTGTTTAGAAGACATATTCATGACGTTCAAATATCTGAAACGGCTTCTCTGGTAAAAGTGCATTGTTTTCTATGGCTCTGGCACATAAATTAGGCTTAATATGACCGATGACAAGGATTATATCGTGGCTTATTTGCTTACACTTGCAACTTAAGAAAACCTCACAAGAAATAGTCTAACGAGGTCAAAACGCATGATCTCCATGGCCAGTATACACCGCCTTCATTTGAGTTGGTCATGACCTCAAATGGCTTGTGCAGAATATGCTATGTAGCATGAACTGTGTGAGATGTAGAGCCGTTTTGTTGAAACCATATGACAAATCAAAAGAAATTTGTAATCATTGATCTACAGTACTCAGCATAGAAAGTGATGGCCTAACCAATGTTCTGAAAGAAATATGGACAGATGATGCACCCAGCCGAAAATCCACACCAAACAGTAATTTTTTCGAAATGTGTTGAGGCTATTAAATCTCATGGGGATGGGAATCGCTCCCAATTCGACAACGTTGTTTATTAACGTACCCATTTATACAGAAATGAAGAAGATTTTTCGATGAATATTCGATTCCGTTGCTGACTGCTCCAGAGTTCTTTTTTCACAAATTTTTCTATAAAAATTAAGATTCGTTGTCAGTTGAAGTCGACGTATTCTAGTAGCTTGTATCTTGGCTTCTTAAACATGAAGCAACGTAGATAGTATGTTGGCTTATTAGACGTGAGTCGCCGGTTCAAACCCTCAGTTGGACATCACCAACAGAACGAAGTATGAATAAAGATTTCTTAGGCGTCTTCTTCGTATGGTGAGTTAGCAAAACAGGCTGAATTAATGGCAACTAATTTGGAAGATGTAGCTTCAACTAGATGGCCGTTATTAATTATGAAAGTTTGGAAGTTCCTGTATGGGAACCTAATATATTTCAATGAGAATCTGAGTTTTCGCGTGAGACCCATATTTCCTACAAAAATCACTAAGAGATCAGCAATGAATCGTTTTTTCGCTACGCTACTCAGAAGCACTCATGAAATTTTGAATATAAGTGAGTCAACAATATTGGAATGTAATTACTCTGATTCATTCGTACTCACTACAATATAGATTTATAAGTACAGGTTGCATTGAGTATGCATGCAATGTTCACATCAAACTCATACCATTCGAATCATGTTGGATTCATAAGCCTACTCATTCAGAATCATAACTTTAGAAAAATACTCTTATAATACTTGTAAATGTTTCGTATGACTCGAATCAGTCATTAAAATTTACAGTCTTAGTTGTTGTTGCATTTACAAAATAAGCAAAAAAGACAGAACAGCACGCAGAGCAAACAAATAGCCTTCTAGTAAGTATTTTAGTGTTCGTACGCGATTCATGCTTATTTCGTGCTTCATGTATATGTTGAGTCATGGAGAGTCAACAATCAACAACAGGGTGTTGTTAACTATGAATATGATGAGTACTTCAAAGTTTGGATATGATTAGTATGAGTATGATATTACAATAAAATGAATGCGTATAATTATCAGAAATTATGAGTATGATTCGATTCTACTCATCTTTTTAAATACTCATTGCTGATCTGCATATTACAAAGAAAAATCTTTCCTTAATTACCACACAAGTTTTAAACTACGCTACATTTTTTTAAACTTTGCTACCAAGTTTCCTATTAAATGTGGCTTCAATTACACAATGATGTCACTGAAAAATAAAAAAAGAGTCGGAGGAACTGCATGTGGCATAAAAAAATAAATGAAATCCTACTTCTGCCAACAAGTATGGTCATTACAATGCAAACAAGAAAAGAACATGATAGAAAATATAGAAAATTTAAAAAGAAAAAACCATTCAAGGCAACATTTGTTGGTTTATCTCAGCAATTAATCACACACTCGAAGTTTACCAGCCTTACAGTGTACCAGGCTTAAAGATAAACGACATTTAAATGGCCATCTTGAAAATTAATACATGAACTGTGTGGTGATTTTGTGATTGCCGAACTTCTAAATGACCGTTACAAACCGAATAGTCTGTTATCGTATGGCATTAGAAAAAATGCCATGAAATATGACTTGCGGGAGAGTGTTCTTAACCTCACTTTTAATTAAATTTCTTAATGTTTGACTTCTTTTACTATGTTCTTATTGTTGTTGTTTTTGTAATTTTTTTTTTTTGTTTTGAATTTTCGGTCTCCTTAAGTTTCAAGAATGAATGGAAATTTGCATAAATAAGTGACCCCAAGATGGCAACAACTTATGCCAGCTTTTGAGAGAAATTTCTCAACTTGGGGGTGCATTGCTCGCAAAGATAAATAACTTAATAAGAAAACTTTGAAACATTATTTCATTATTTCGAAATACGAAATCTATTTCCTGCAATGATAAAAAATTAACCAGCAAGTAACACAGCGTTTCAGGGTTTTTCCGCTGCCCTACACACAGGAACTGCTTTATAGAGGAAATAAACAAAGAGAAAAACCTTCATTTAGCTTTACGACCATAAAGTCAAACTCTTTATAAATCCCAAGGCCATACAACAGCATACAATATATGTACATTAGGGTGGCCCTGTTTGTATGGAGAAAAAATTAGGTATAGATGTTCCCAACTAAAATGAAAGTTTGATTCATTCTAAGACTACGTTTCACAATTTTTTCGTCCTGGGATCAATATTTGGTGAGCTGGAACAAAGGATAAAAAGGTCCTTTATTGAGGTTTTTTGGATTTTTTTCATATTTCTTCCAAAGGAACTGTATATAAATTTGGTATCATATGAAAAGTCTTTAAGAGGCGCTTTCAATAGGTTACAAAAATCTAAAAAAAAATTTTGAAAATTCAAAAATTTTGAAAATTTCGGACAAAATTTTATTTTTTTTTAATTTTTCCATAGAATTTACTTAACTAAATTGTTGAAATTTCTTGACTATAAAGAGAATGTAATTTAACCAAAATGGTTTTTTCCGTTTTTCAAAATTCAATCTAGTTCAATTTTTATTAAAAAATTTTTTAAACCTAATTTCTTCTCTATCTGACAACCTCTGTTAACACATTTTATATATGAATCATCAAAATAAAAAATTTTATAAGCTTTCCATTGATGTATAATTTCTTATACTTTTATTTTATTATACAACGAATATTTCAATTTAAACCAAAACATTTGCGATACATCCCGCTATAATGTAATTTTCTTGTTATTCCGTAATAATAATAATTTTTTAATGTTGTTTTTTTGTTGTTTATTTTTAAAGCAATGAAGAAATTGTATTAAACCAATGAGAACTAGAATAATTTAAAATCAAAAAATCTCTTTTTTATTTTTGACAAAAAAATCTTATTATTTTGATGCCCATACACTATGAATTGAGTTAACAGAGGTTGTCAGATAGAGAAGAAAGTAGGTTAAAAAAATTTTAATAAAAATTTAACTAGATTGAATTTTGAAAAACGGAAAAAACCATTTTGGTTAAATTACATGGTCTTTATAATCAAGAAATTTCAACAATTTAGTTAAGTAAATTCTATGAAAAAATTTAAAAAAACACAAATTTTGTCCGAAATTTTCAAAATTTTAGAATTTTTAAAATTTTTTTTTAAATTTTTGATAACCTATTGAAAGCGCCTCTTAAAGACCTTTCATATGATAAAAATTTATATATAGTTCCTTTGGAAGAAATATGAATAAAATCCAAAAAACCTCAAAAAAGGACCATTTTATCCTTTGATCCAGCTCACCAAATATTGACCCCTGGACAAAAATTTTGAGAAACGTAGTCTTAGAATGAATCAAACTTTCATTTTAGTCGGGAACATTCGCAACTTTTATTTTGGGGCAACCCTAATGTACATACATACATATATCACTCGTAGTGTCATAAAGTTGTGTTCTTCTTCTCGAAGACTTGGTTGGGTCACTTAACAGTTATTGGTTGTGTTTCAAGTGGAACGGCATAAATTACTTTGTGTTTCCATTGCTGTGTCCCTAGAAATTTCGATGCTGTTTTAGCATGAAATTGTTCGTTCAGTTAATTTACATTTTTATTGAAATATTTATGACCCCTAATAGCCATGAATACGGGGAACCCTGTTGGCATAAGGACATTAAACGCAATAAAAACGACAATTTTACAAAACATATAGAAAAGCTTTGACAGTGTTTAAGAGATATTGGCTGAATAATATGAATTTTAAAGGTCTCTGCACATATCCTGACGATGTCTAAATCTGTCAAAATAGTTGTCATTTGTTCACTCTGTTTACCAAATTACCATGGAGGGTAATTTGCGTTTACTGCATGGGTTCTAGAGAAGTTGGCAACTTCAGAGTACACTTGTTTACAATGGTGATCGTTTCGAACGCAACATGTAGATTCCCTGACAACAACAATGAATTATGAGGACACATTGTTGGAATGCCGCATCAGAGGCATATGTCCGCAGCGGCTTAGAATTATAGGGGCTATTCGATCAGTTAAATTTTTGACCAATAAAACAAGCCGCATGGTGCCAATGAAGTCACCGTAGTCTAGTAGGTATTATGTTGGCTTATTAGCCGTGATGTCACGTTTCAAACCCCAGGTCAGACGTTTTCAACGTAACGAAATATGAAGAAATATTTCTTTGGCGACTTCCTCTCAGCAGATTTCTGCAAAAATTCTGAAAGTAAAATAAAATTGCCATGAAAAATTTCTTAAAAATCTGTAATTCGGAATCGACTTTAAAGTGTAGGTCCCGTTAATCATGCATAAAATTAACAACACCCAGCTTAAGTGGGGTGAGAAGCTAAGTTGTTATCCTGACTGAAGAATTGTAATGACCAATTATGTATGAAAGGGTTCTGGAGCACTTAGCGACTGTCCGTAATTTTTATTTAAAAATCAGCTTCAACGATAATGCCCATTTCGGGCTCAATGACTGCTTGAACAAACAAAATCAAACATATTGCCTAAGGGCGTCCAATGCGTACCAAAAAATTCACTGTTTGATATGGAGTTTGGGCTTGAGAGAGCCATCCGCCCACCTAACACTACGAACGACTTTAGTCCGACCATTCTTGTCAACGACGAACACTATAGAATGATAATTATTAACTGCTTTTGCCCCAAATTAGATCATCTGGACACAAACAACACGTCAAGTGGAAGAGAAGAAATCGGTCTTTCGCAGTCGACTTTAAACTGAAGGTCCCGTCACGCTCATGGATAAAATTAACACACCAAACGTACGTGGTATAAAAAACTAGGCCCTTCTTGACTGAAGGGTTGCAATGACCAATTATGTATGTACATATGTATGTAGTGATGAGAATTAGCTACCGCGATAGAGCATTTTGACAACGTTAAAGATTTTCTTGTGGGATTTTCCTGCGAGAGCAAGTATATGCGAATAAACTACAGACACAATCCATGTAATCGAACAAATTCAGCCCGATTTATGCGCCAGGGTCATGAAAATTTGCACATTTCAGATCCGTTCCACCCAGAGAAGCTTTGGCGGATATTTAAACGATGTTATGTTTCACACATTGCGCAATTTATAAGCAAACAAGAAAAAAAATTTTAAATTTATTTCATACAAACTAAAAATAGAAAGCTTTTAATTAGAGACCCAAAATAAAATTCTAATAAAATGTAAAATTTTACATGCGATACACTTCAGTAAAGATTGTTGCTTTTATTAGTAGAATATTAAATATATACACAACTCACAGCTCTTTCTAATGGTCAGTTGTGCGGTATTAATTTTAAAACGCTTCTTAGCTTTAGTCGTATATGTCACTGTATATAGCACACACACATAGTATCTA
The DNA here is from genome assembly GCA_936449025.2 of Sarcophaga subvicina. NCBI lineage: Eukaryota > Metazoa > Arthropoda > Insecta > Diptera > Sarcophagidae > Sarcophaga > Sarcophaga subvicina. The sequence goes on from OW388084.2 coordinate 81,598,774, forward strand.
TATTGGCGCTTTAAATCTTATAAATTTTAATTTTCAAATTTCTTTTGTAAATATTTTCTAAACCCTTCAGAAATAAAGAAAAAATTAAGCCACTATAATGGATGTCGTTTTTTTGGATTTGAAGGTTCAGTGGCTTAAATCCTTATTTGCTTGAATAAAAATCATATTACGCTACTCATACAAGTATGGGAGTATGTGTGGGTGAATATTGCTATTGCAGGAGTAACACACATCCTTATTGTACATACGTTAGTGCTTCTTATGTCATAATTTGCAAGCAGACAACTATTGTAAGCGTAAGTAACGTAATACTATGTATGAATACCGCAGATAAAATGATGAGCTCTGGGGAATAGAGTAGTCATATGCTATTTAAATGATTACAGTGGGTCATTACTACCTTTTAATCACGGTTACGACCAGAGATCAGCAATGAATCGTTTTTTCGCTACTCATAAGCACTCATGCAATTTTGAATATAAGTGAGTCAACAATATTGAAATTTAACTACTCTGATTCATTCCTACTGCCTACAACACTGATTTATAAGTACAGGTTGCAATGAGTATGCGTACAACATTGAAATCAAACTCAAACTTTAGAAAAATACTCTTATAATACTTATAAATGATTCGAGTGACTTGAATCATCCATCAAAATTTGAAGTCTTAGTTGTTGTTGCATTTAAGACAAAAGAAAAAGGACACATAAGCGAAAAAGACAGAGCAGCAAGCAGAGCAAACACATAACCTTATAGTGAGTATTTTAGTGTTCGTACGCGATTCATACTTATTTTGTGCTATGTGTAGATGTTGAGTTATGGAGAGTTCAAATCAACAACATCATACGTGTTGTTAAGTATGAATATGATAAGTACTTCAAACTTTGAATATGAGAATAGGTTCCATGATATTAAAGGAAGTATGAATGCGTATAAGTATCAGAAATTATGAGTATGATTCGATTCTACTCATCTTTTTGAATACCCATTGCTGATCTCTGGTTACGACCTAGCTTCTCATAGCACTTAAATTTAGTGTGTTAATTTTATACATGAGTAATGGGACCTACATTTTAAAGTCGATTTCGAAGGACAGATTTTTGAGAAACCTTTTCATGGAAATATATATTTCGTTTTGGAGATGACTGACCTGAGGCGGCTGTGTCATTCAAATACCACAGCATAGAGGTTTGTTTTCCCTTATGCTTTTAAAATTTCAAATACTTTGGTAACCCGGTCTTATCGTCGTAATGGCAAGTGCTAATAGTAACATATAACCAAAGACAAAAAGGGTTTTCCAGAGCAATTGTGACATTTTGTGAAGAACTATCAATCGATTTTGTGGTTCTTAAAACATTTATGGCTCCATGATGCTAAAATGTAAGAGAAAAGTACGTTTTTGTTCCACTGTATATCAACATATATAGACATTTTATCTCTTGTGCAAGCATCATGTGTGTATACATAACACCGTATGTATGTCTACGGTAGTAATCATTTTTGTTGCCACTGAATCATGATCTTTTCCAAACAATGCCTTTAAGCTTCCTAAATAAAGTTCATTAGCTGAACTATAGTTTACTTTACAACAAAATGAAGCATCAAACTTAACATAAACAGATAAAAAGAAATTTCATATAAACTTTCCTTATATCCTGCATACATATTATAAATGAAATCCGTAGTACCACAGTAAATGTCTGGAATAAAATAAGAACTTTTTCATAAATTACCCATCGTAGGGTGCTGTGAACAATGGTTTACAACACATATTCAATATGATTCTGATGACTTCATGTGTTACACAGACTCTATTGACAGAACTTATTTTAAAAACTTAAAAATTTATAAGCACAACAAAATCTACTTTTCGTTGAATTTTCTAGGAGACTTAATTGAGATTGCTTACGAAAGTTTGTGTTATTTTTGCTTTAATAAGAGCAATGGACTTGAAACTTATATACGTGCAAATTGTATTTACGGTGCCCAGTTCTAGAAGAAATTTTATTAAACACACACAGCGTCTATCAACTAAACTACGGTGACTACTATTAATATCACTAGACGATAAAAATTGTTTTAAATTTGAATTTTTCTCATAAGAAAGCCTACCTTGAACTATTTCTTAAACAACCCACATTCCTTTGCCCCAGATGTTTACAAATCAGTTCCAATAAAACAGAAACACTGACAAGTCAAATGACAGGCGTCTCTCAAAATCGTCATCCATCGTTCAATATGTTAAATCTCCATCAGAAAACAAATTTTGATTTACTTGTCATAAACGTATTGTCTTATGACAGAAAAGTTTTCAACAGCTTTTGTTTTGTACCATACATATGTATGTACCCATATATTGATAGATAGGCAGAAATCATAGATTACTGTAGGTGTTGTTAAATTCAATTACAAGGTAAAATAATAACAATAAAATTCATGTGTTAATAAAGCCTTGTTCTCATTATTGCTTTAATGTAAGGACTACAAAAAATGTTTAAACTTTTGAGGGCCTAGGCACACAGATGTAGGTGCAGCTTATGTTATGCATACTTTTACCAGATACTGCCTCCAAGGGAATGATAAAAATTGAAATATTTGCTCCAGCACTCGTGCACTTTTTCGAGAGTATGGGTTCGCATCCCACCAATGGCATCACGAATGTTGGCCTTCAAATACTCGCTTGTCTCTTGTTTGCCGGTATAACAGTTTTCTTTAACGGCGCCCAACAGAGAATATTCCAACGGTATGAAATCGCGGCTTCTTTACGGCCAATTTACATCAGCTTTTAGCTAATTAAACGGCCTTCAAAACTTGACGCAATAAATTGATTGTAGCATGCGATGTGTGGCAAGTTGCACTATCCTGTTGAAACCAAACATCCCTCACATCAATACCATGAAGAGCGGGTACAAATAAATCGGTTATCATGGTGCGGTAGGTGTCTCCATAGACCGTAATGGGTGTGCTGTCTTCATTTTCAAAGAAATGTGGGTGCATTGGCTTCTGTAAGATCATGTGTTTAGTTTCCGGTTGGCCCATCTAGCGAAGCGAAAACGAAGTGAATAGTAATGCGGCTTCAACTCTTGAAGCAATTGAATTTCGTAAGTCGTCATACCAAGATCTTTTCTCAAAATTCGACGTAAACTGGTGTGTGAAATGTTCAATTCTTGAGAACGATGACGAATTAATATCGATGGATGTTGACGCACACATTTAACTATAGCTTGGATATTCTCGTCTTGGCGCATTAGCAATGAAACAAGTTTTACGAGCTTTAGCAATAAACTTGCGTACATCGGGCACTGTTGGTCCTTCTCTGCGACCAGATTTTGTACGAAATTTTCAAGGAATTTGCCGATCAATTGTCTTTATTTTGGTTATAAATTTCCAACGAACACCAACGTTCTTCAAGCGTAAATCGATTCATTACGTTTAGTGGCGGTAATATACTGAATTTTGTGACAGAATAGAATGAAATTAGTATAGCCAGATTCGAAATAACCGATATTTAAAAATTTAAAACGATAGTTGCCCACCCGATACATAAGTGTAAATTTAATATAAGCAAAGCTGTGATGGAGAATGAGTACAAAAAATTTTTTTCGCAAAATTTGTTAAGATCACCTACTAACACAATCACATTTACTAAGTCTAGTTAAACTCAACATACTATACAAATAGACATTATGTAGTAGGACCACGGTCAAGACCAAAAACCAGACCGGATAATATAGATTACGTACCGCAATATGTAGATAGCAAGTTTGGATATATATGCCGCTATTCGCTCTGTTCTTCACACTTTCGTACCAAGTCGTTTAAATGCCTGCTTCAAGGACTACTATTCTCTTAAAGCTTTTTGTTTTTATTAACAACTCTTTTCCAATGTAAAATTTCCTAGTCTGGCGTCTAGCAAGGTGTATTCCAGGATATTTAATTTGCGATAGTTAAGGCACGATTTGATTATTTATTCGGACGGGTGATCACGTTTATCTTTCTAGCGTGATTGCCACATGAACACCAATTGTATTCACCCATCTTAACCCTCCAAAGATGTAAGCAACTTTTAAATGGAAAATGTATTCCTGTTACGAAAATGGAAATGGTATTACATGTTTACCTGATAAACAAGTGAACAAAAATATACCAATAACATCAGTATAAAAAGGCATATAAACAATTAAACAAAATGCAACAACAACAATGAAACAACGATGTTTACACATACGGACATCTCGAGAAAGCGAAGCCACGAAGTCGAATGTTCGACTTCAGAATGTTTACGTTGGCGTATGAAAGGCAGTATAAAGCAGGCAACAGAGTCAGTAAAATTCAGTCAGTCTTGTGTGAACACGCGTTGTGTTTGAAGAGAATAATCGTGGTTTATTTGCAATCTACGAGCTCATATTTTAAACGTTTTTAAAAGGTTAAATGTTATAATATTTTTCCAGTTCCAACACAATGTGTTGCATAAATGTTTTGAATCACTTACTTGCCATATTTAAGGATTGTGATCGATTGAAGAGCTTAAAGCGTCGCTTGATTATACGAAAGTTTGTAAATCCGCTTATCCCTCATGGCACTTATTTGTTTCGCTTTTGACTGGAAATGTTTTCATCATAAATTCCTTTTTTCCTGATACATGCCATAAAACCTGCTTCCACATATGCTTCACACACACATTTTATTGGCATATGATTTACCGTAACTTAGTAAACAAATGAATTTAAATTTTTAGTCTTAATTGCCTTCATTAATGACGAATATTAATTACATGCCATACATTTGATGAACCATTTATTTACACAGACTTCTTCCATTCATTTGTCTTATCCCCGTGGTAAAATATTAAAAAACAAAATGATTTACTGATTAATGGATACAAAATTATTTGCGTTAATATACTGTGGACATATGAAACTCCTGGCAAAATACATATCAAGTCTATGAGATTTACATATGTGTGTGTGTAATTATAAAACATTCAGAAAAACTAAAGAAATCAGCATAAGAATGATAAATTTTTAGCTGAAGGTCTTAATAAACATGATCTAAAGACATGCAATTTATTTATCACTGTGAAAAAAGGGTTGCCAAATTGTGGCAAAATTGATAAATTTTGGTATTGACTTTTCTTTATTTTTTTTATGTGTTCTCTTAAAAAACAAATTTAATTTCGGTTTTGAACAAAAGAACACAATAACAAATTGTCCTAGGGTTTCTAGAAGTTGCCACACTGCAAATGGATGAAGTACAAGATAAGAAAGATTGACTTAAACATTAAAAATCGCGACGTAGAAAGACTGTTGTATAAGTCAATATGAAGTTTGAATTTTGTACCACTTTTTTGGAATCCTAAACGATTAGGTCTCCTTCCGAGGATTTCTCAAAGAAAATTTTGTATCATTAAAGATTAAGGAATAAGGAGTATAGCTGCAAAGTGCAGAGCTGATGAGGTGCCCCGGCAGAGCTGATGAGGTGGCAATGCAGTCAAATCCTGATCTAACCTGGACTATGGACATGATGCTATACTAGAAAGACGTAGGCATATTAGAGTCGATTATGTATATATTCTTAAACTTTCTGAAAGGAACGTTCGATTTTAGAATTCCAACAAGCGACCTCTGGCCTGAAGAACCGGAGATTTTCAATGGGACCCTTGTAGTTTACACTGATGGCTCAAAGATGAGTGAAAGGATGGTCTGGTTAGGTTGAAGTGGCAGTTTTGATACCAAAAGTTCACTTGAGCGCGCATAACAGCCCGTTGTGACACCACAGGTAAACGCTATCCTCGTACTGACCAAATTCCACCAAACTCATAGAAAAAATCGTCAGCGCGGGGGCTGCATTATTAAGGGCCAATATTACAACTTGCCGTTAATTAAAGGGATGATTTCAACGGGCAGATAAAATTCCACCAAACTCATAGAAAAATTCGTCAGCGCGGGGGCTGCATTATTAAGGGCCATTATTACAACTTGCCGTTAATTAAAGGGAGGATTTCAACGGACAGATAAATTGTTTTTCGTTATTATGAGTACCCAATAAGATAGAAGTGAACGTTAAGCTAAAGGGAGGATCATCCTACCTTTAACATTTAAAGGTCACTTTATGTTTGAACCATACCTGTTAAGTAATGATTAGTAATCGTAATGATTAGTAATTTGATTACTTTTTTTTTGAATGGTGAAATAATTATTACAATTACGATTATTTTTGGTTAAAATAGTTAATAAGTGAAGTCGCCGTGGTGTAGTAGGTAGTGTGTTGGCTTACTATTCGTAAAGCCCGGGTTCGTATCCCAGGTCAGACATCAAAAATGAAATATGAAAAAAAAATATTTCTTCGGCGACTTCCTCTCAGCAGATTTCTGGCAAAAACTCTGAGAGTAAAATAAACTGCCATGAAAAAGTTTCTCAAAATTCTGTCGTTCGGAGTCGACGTTAAACTGTAGGTCCCGCCACTCACGTATAAAATTAACGCACACAACATGAGTGGTGTGAGAAGCTAGGCCGTAATCCTGACTGAAGGGGTGTAATGGCCAATTATGTATGTATGTAGTTAATAATTGATCACGATTACAAAATAATCAAAAAACAATCAGGATTACTGGCGATTAGTCTAATAATCAAAAAGAATCAAACGTAATCCAAAAGTAATCAATTTGTTTTCAATAATTACTTTGAATTCTTTTTGAATATTTGAAAGGAATCAAAAAGAATTATTGAAAACAATTTGATTATTTTTGGATTACTTTTGAATATTTGAAAATAATCAAAAAGAGTTGTTTAAAACAATTTGATTATTTTTTAGACTACTTTTGATTATTAGACTAATCGCCAGTAATCCTGATTATTTTTTGATTCTTGGGTAATCGTAATCAATTAGTAATTCGAAAAAATTGTTCATAGAATTATATAATCATTACGATTCTTTTTAAAAAGTAATGTAATTGATTACTAATCGTAATCGGAATTTAACAGGTATGGTTTGAACTTGCTATATTATAAAGTGTGTTTTTTATAGAAGTATAGAACTTTAAGTTGGCATTACTTTTCAAGATGGCGACCGATTTAACAGCTGTCAAGTAATTTATTCTCAGTTTGGTTTGGCAATTCATCATGAATAGACTCACGCCTGAACAACGCTTGCAAATAGTGCAATTTTATTTCGAAAATAATGGTTCTGTGCGGAAAACGTATCGCGCACTACGTCCATTTTATCGTCGACAAAATCCTCCATCAGAGCAGTTAATTCGATTAACCATGGAACGTTTTCGCAACACGTTTACTTTTATTGATAACTCGCATTCCCAGAGACGCTGTACGGTGCGTACAGAAGAAGCTATTGCTGCTGTAGAGCGTAGCATTGAGGAAGACCCGAATGAGTCCATCCGCCATCGAGCACAGGAATTTGATCTGTGTCCATCCACTTTATGGAAAATTTTGCGGAAGGATCTTGGTTTGCGTGCTTACAAAATCCAACTCGTGGAAGATTTGAAGCCAAACGATCATCAAGTAAGGTGTAGATTCGTCGAATGGGCCCAAAACGAGATTACCGTTGTTCCCGATTTTCATAAGCGAATTTTGTTTAGCGATAAAGCGCACTTCTGGTTGAATGGCTACGTCAACAAACAAAACTGCCGCATTTGGAGTGAAGGTAATCCTCAAGTGTATGTGGAAACACCGTTACATCCAGAAAAACTGACTGTTTGGTGCGCTTTATGGGCTGGTGGAATCATTGGTCCGTACTTTTTCAAAAACGATGGTGTCCAGAACGTTACAGTCAATAGTGATCGGTATAGAGCCATGATTACTAACTTTTTCATTCCTGAATTGAATAACCATGATGTCCAGGAGATGTGGTTTCAACAAGACGGCGCAACATGTCACACAGCTCGTGCCACAATAGATTTATTGAAAGACACGTTTGGTGACCGCCTAATTTCACGTTTTGGACCTGTGAATTGGCCTCAAAGATCTTGTAATTTAACACCGCTAGACTACTTTCTGTGGGGCTATGTAAAGTCATTGGTCTATGCGGTAAAGCCACAAACGCTTGACCATTTGGAAGACAACATTCGCCGTATTATTGCCGATATACGGCCACAAATGTTGGAAAAGTCATCGAAAATTGGACGTCCAGATTGGACTACATCCGCGCCAGCCGTGGCGGTCATATGCCAGAAGTCGTATTTAAAAAGTAATGCCACAAGATTGTCTTTCGGATAAATAAAATTCATGTCAATCGAATAATCCATCATTGTTTTATTGCAACTTAAAGTTCTACACCTCTATAAAAAACACCCTTACAATATTATTTTCTTTATGGCGAGTGTAAGTTGTAATAACGCAAATAAGTTAAAGTTAACTTTACAGTTTAACGGCAAGTTGTAATAATGGCCCTAAGGGTCCTAATATCAAACTTTCTTATAGGTTGCCTGATCGCTGTAGTGTTTTTCAAGCAGGGGTCACGGCAATTTTGAAAAATACTCTAGGCTTGTTGAATGGCATGATTTGCCCTGAAAATCCCTTGACTTGCTTGGACAACCAGGCTGCGATTAAGTTTCAACCCAGTTTCAACGTCGGTTCTTGTCCATGAATGCAAAGGAATTCTCAGAGAAATATCGCAGCATGAGTTCGGGCATCGTTGGAAATTGCATTGCTACCGAGTTGACCATGGATGGTACGGGACTTGCAATCTTCGACATATTACAGGGTATAGGTACTCCGATTACCTTAGTTAATTTGGATATTGCCTACTCGTTTTACGAGGAGGCTCAATCTCGTTTGAAGCAGGAGAGCCAAAAGACTTGGCATTCCGACAATTAACTTCTACAGGAGCTGTGGGTCTGAGGAGCAGGACGAGACTGTCTTTCACCTCATGTGAAATTGCCAATAGCGCAGGGCCTCGTTAGAGTTCTCGGTAGAGTGCGAACCATTCTCTTGTCACACTCAAGTAGTTTCTTGGTTTTCCTGCTGTCCACTGCTGGACACAGCAGTTTTGAAATTCGACAATCGGGTATATTGAGTTCTGTTTGCTGCTTTCCCAAATTTGACAAACTATTCCTGTAGGGGCACATATGATCTCCTCCTTAGACATCTCCGACACCTTGTGTTTCAGTCCATTCGGCTTTTCGTTTCCCCTTATGCCACAGTGGCATGGAACCCATTTGAGGCTGGTGTTGTGTTGAGGTATACGGTGGAGAGAGTCCATGCAACTCCTGACGTCATTTGATTTGACGAAGTAGGATCTCAGCGCTTTAACTGCTGTTGGACTGTCCACACATATGATCAAGTTCGAAAGAAGTAGGTCGCCGGCTGCAATCTTGTTCAATAGAAAAAATTTCCGACTGAAATAAGTTTGGCTTGGTTAAGTAATCTAAGGTAATAAATATCCAATAAGTATTCGACATATGCGAAGTCAATAGTTAAGAATTTAAGAGAAGTGTTTTTCCAAATTGTTGTTGCCTTTCTGTTATTCCACTCTTCCTATTGAAGCATGTTGGCCACGATACCTTGGTAATCCTTAAAATAAAGTCTTAAATTTGATGCCTTTATGACATACAAGAAAAATATTATAAACGATTTGTTATGGCATAAAAATTAATATACGAAGATGGCTATAGACATTTAAGACTGATTACAGGCTTTAATTATGTTCTACATACCAGGGGTAAAGTATTATAACAGAAGAAATAAAAAACAGGGCACAGGATCTACAGATCAAGAGATTACAAAAATGAAATGAAATCAACAGTCAGTGGAATACGATAAGAGGCATTAAATTTACAACAACAGAATATCAGGAGGCAGAATAAACGAAATAAATAAAGGAAATCATAATGAAAAGAAAATGAAATTAAAATATCGTCAACAGTTTCATTCCGTACTTGCGTGTATGTATTCGTGCGGTATAACAATACAACAGACGCTAATACCTTGGCCTATGCATTGAAATTGAAAACATCTCCCCAGAAAAAAAAATCCAAAAATTGAAATAAAAAAAAGGGAAAAAAGGAATCATAAGCCTGGTGATGATGGCAGTCATTTAGTTGGTAAACAAACAAACTGCCATATACGAGGCATTCATTTCACTTTCCCTACTGCAAAAGGGGAGGGGGCGGGAACACAACAAGAGACAAATGCAACAGTAAATGTACAAGCTTAAGAGACTTGGCGCCGTCATCATTGTTAATCCGTAATGAAGAGACTCAACATGTAGCTCCTGCTGTGCATCGAAATTCAAAAAGTAGGATTTATTACACTGACAGGGCCAGTACCAAAATATGTTTCGAGTTCAATTTAAATAAAATTAACATTTGCTCAGAGTACTCCATTCTGTTCGTTGCTGTCGTATTGTGTGTGGTCCCAACAATTCAAAAAATGATATTTTTGTGCGTATGCCACTGATGGCGTTTTCACTCTTTGATTTTATTTCTGTCTTTTTGTTTTATTATCGAACCTGGTCAGTTTTAATTTATTGGCAAACGTTATGATATCGTTCAAGGTTAAAGTATATTTTAAATAAACGAATTTATAAAATCTTTTTAATGCTGCAGACGATGAATAAATCTGTACAGAAGATACAACAAAAAATTCTCGAAAATTTAAAATAATTTGGAATGTTGCAGGGACTTTTGTCTCGAATCCAGTTTCCAAATCCTAGCGTTGCTGTTTTTTTTCTTTCCAAAAATTCATTTCTGGAAAACAATAGCCATAGTTAGTCTAGATTTTAACCCATGTTTAAGTCAACATCTCTTCAAAAGAATCATTTCAAATGATCTTTTCATTTTTTGGGACAAAAAGAAATGAAGTACATTTCAAAACACTGATTGGCCCTCATCAGTTCGGCTTCAGACCTGGCAAGTCCAACATCGACCATCTTAACACTACGCCAAATCCTAGAAAACACCCACGAAAAACAAGTCGACACACACCATCTTTTTGTCGACTATAAGGCAGCTTTCAATAGCTCTCTGAGGGATCGTGTTTTTGCCGCAATGTCTGAGCTCGGTATACCTGCGAAGTTGATAATGACGTTGAGCAATTTCTGCAGCTCCTTCGAGGTAGGAATAGACCTCTCCGAACCTTTCGATGCAGTGCGAGGTTTCAGACAAGGCGATCCCTTATCATGCTACCTCTTCAACTTCGTCATGGAGAGTGTTCTGCGAAAGGAGGGAGTGCATCGTAATGCATGTATGCTGACGACATCGTCATCAGAGGGCGTACCAAGCGAGATATTACTGCTGCTTTTAGTGCTATTGAACGGGAGTCTACTAAGATGGGTCTGGCAGTAAAAAAGAGCAAAAAAATATATGTTATCGACAAGTAGAGACGTGCGGCGTATGGATTCTCAGATTACGGCCGATAACTATACTTTTGATATAGTCAAGGAATTTATTTATCTTGGCTCCGCCGTTACCACCAACAATTCTTGGTTGTGTATATAGACCAAATTCTAGTTTAAATTTTGATCCTTTTATTTCAACTCTTGAGGAAATTACCATTCGATATGACGACATAGTTATTGTAGGTGACTTTAACAATAATCTTCTACTTGATAATCCCCTTATTGGACCAATGCTCTCACTTCACCTCAGTCCTGTAAATGTGTCAACATTGAAACATTGATTATGCAACTCTGAATATTGAACTGGATAGCGTATCTTGGGACCAGGTATACACACTGGGTAATGCGAATGACCAATTATCGTTTATTCAGGACAGAGTGCGTTTGCTCTATGACAGGTGCGTTCCTATCAAAACCAAGCACATCAAACCTAAACAACAGCCCTGGTTTAATGCGGAAATAAAAGCACTCATTGAGAGGAGGGATAGTGCTTACAGGAGATGGAAGAGGTTTAGGACGGATGATTTGAAAGCTTTACATAGATTCACACGGATGGAAGTTACCAGGAGCATAAGAACTGCAAAAAGATTGTATTATGGCGGAAAGTTTTCCAATGCTATGGACAACAAGTCTAAATTGAATGTAATTCGTGAAATAGGAATAGGCCGAAAATGTCCAAAGGCCGATATTGATGTGGATGTGGACAAGCTTAATGACTAGTTCGTAAATTCCAGGGTCCCAAGGTCTAACGGTGACTTGTATGATGACCTCTGTTGTGTTCCGCCACAGTATTCCTTTAGCTTTCGTTGCGTAAATCAGTTTGAGGTTTTGGAATATATTTCAGCGGTAAAATCGAATGCAGTTGGTTCTGAGGATTTGCAGCCTTTATTCTTGAAGGCTCTGACTCCTAAACTTTTGCCTTACTACTTACTTGTTCAATACAGTTCTGACTAAGTCTTCTTTTCCTGAAAGTTGGAAACTGGCTAAAATCCTTCCCATTCCCAAAACTAATTGGGAGTTCAGGCCAATTGCAATCCTTCCTTTTTTATCCAAGGTATTGGAGAACATCATGGCCAGACAAATCGATGAATATCTGAGGGGCCACAATTTCTTAACGGTCAATCAGTCGGGCTTCATGTAAGGTAGGAGTTGTACTACCGCTCTGGTAAATGTAGTTGAGGAACTTAGGTCGGAACTTGATGGGAATAGTGTGGCGTTCTTGGTTCTGCTTGATTACTCCAAGGCTTTTGATACAGTCGATCATGCGGTTCTATTGAAAAAGCTCCGAAAACTGTTTTATTTCTCCGAAACTGCCTGTAATCTAATTTATTCTTATTTGACGAACAGATTTCAGAAGGTTCATTTCAATGGCAATGTTTCGGATCCACTTACTATTAGTAGAGGTGTTCCCCAGGGGTCTATACTTGGACCTTTGCTGTTTTGCATCTATACAAATGATCTACCTGATGTTTTGGTTAACTGTAATGTTCACATGTATGCTGACGATGTGCAGCTTTACACATATACTCCAAGAGAGAATATTTATTCTTGTTTGGACTATATTAATCGTGACTTAGCAAGGATTGACGGATGGGCCTCGGCCTTCTAAGTCTAAATGTATTACACTTTCGAGAACAAACGGATCATTTGTCATACCTGAATTGAGTATCAGGGGAAATAAAATTGAATTTGTCAGGTCGGCTACTAATCTGGGTATTGTCTTTAATGACAAATTATAGTGGTCTACCCATATAAGTGTCATTCAACTCCTTTTGTCATTCGCATGCAACTTGCTAAAACGTACTTGATTCCGGTACTTTTATATGGATGTGAGATATCCGCAAATTGCAGTTATGATGACAACCAGAGACTTAACCTGGCATACAATAACATAGCCAGGTATGTTTTCCTTAAGGGGCGTCGGGTTCACATTTCTCATTTAGCTTACCTGATTCTTGGTATCAAATTTGATAATCTCCTGAAAATTAGATGCCTCCTTCTACTTCATAAAATAATAAACACGAAGTATTTATATTGTAAAATTAAGTTTGCCAGATCCCACCGGGGTGTGGGGATTATACAGCAACGATTCAGGACTCTTCTGTATCAGCGGCAGTTTTTTATACACACTATTAGTCTTTGGAAATCCTTACCAAATAACATCCAAAATCTGGGCAATGCAAACGCGTTCAAAAAGGAAATATTTAAATTATTTTCATAATTACAATTTTAACCTCATATTTGTAAATTTTGTGATTTTATTTTTTAGGTCATCATTATTATTGTTATTATTATTATTATAATTATTATTATTATTATTATTTTTATACTTTACCTTATTAATTTAATTTAGTACTTATATACATAAACCAACTTTGTTTTTCTCTAATTTTTTATATTTAATTAATGTTAATTTTTTATACCTTATTGATTGTAAACATAGCACTGTCACTTATAAGATTTAGTATCTTGTAGTGCTATGTAGATCATAATAAATCAAAAAAATGAATAAAAAATAAATAAATAAAATATTTTTGAGAAAAAAAAAAAGATAGTCTGGAGATAAAGAGCAGGATCACTCTTGCCAACAACTGAGTAGCAACTGAGCAACTGAGTAGCAGAGACCTCTCTCGTACGACAAAACTAATCCTATGCAATACGCTCATCCTACCCGTGCTTCTTTATGGCGCAGAGGCATGGACCCTATCAAGCACTGATGCAGCAGCCTTGAGAGTATTCGAGCGAAAAGTTCTACGTAAGATCTTCGGTCCAGAGCGAGTTGGCGATGATTTCCGCATCCGATCCGCATCCGATCCGGCTGCGCCATGTCGTTCGAATGGAGAAAGGTTCTCTGGCAAGACGGGTATTTGATGAGGGGATCTGCAGAAGTCGGCGAAGAGGACGACCTTATATGCGTTGGAGGGACCAGATCGAGGAAGCTCTGTCATCGATTGGTGTGACCAACTGGCGTAGGCGCACAAGAATCAGAGGCGCCTGGAAGGATGTGTTGCGGCAGGCCGAAATCCGTTAATCGGGTTGTTAATGGACAAAATGTAATGAGTGAAAACCATACAGTCAAAGAAACAAGTCTACATACAGCACTGTATTTTGATAATTTCTTTTTTTATAAATTGTATTTTTTTTTTTTAACATTCAAACAATCTTAATTGTAAATGACTTTAACATCTCTATAACATCTATTTTAATTTAATGAAAATCAGCGGGAAAAAATTCAACATACAGTGTTGTATGCGGACTTTTTTCTTTGACTGTATTGTTACGAAAATTAAAAATCTAGATACTAATGTTTTGCATTTACATCGTTTAACACTAAAATTATAAAAAAAAAACCTGCAAAAACAGAACAATGCAGTAAACAAACCTGTTTACAAATTATTGTACTGCTTAATATGATAACAAACATCAGCAAAAGGAAATGGTAAACAAGTAAACAAAAATATACCAATATACTACAATAATAAACGTAAACGACGATGTTTACATTCATCGAGATTTCGAAAAGGCGAAGTTATGAACGTTCGCTTTCAAGAACATTCATCATACTGTTTACTTTGCCATATAAAAGGCAAGGCAAGGTAGGCGAGTGAGTTAGTAAAGTTCAGTCAGTCCTGTATAAAGACGCGGTGCGTTTGTAGAGATTAATCGTGATTTTAATATCTCCGTTACAAAGATCAGTCGAACAATTGTCTAGTAATTGTTATTGTTTATGCAAAGGGTGTAAACAGAGGAATAACAAAGAAAAGCAATTGTTGTTGTTTACATCAAGTTGTGAAGGCACACAGAATTGAGCGAATAATAAAGAATTTTAATTAAAACTAAATACAAATTTATTTTTATTTTATTTGCTATCTACGAGCTCATATTTTAAACTTTTTTGAAAGTTAAAAACGTAAAAGTATACTTCCTTATCTGCAGGGGTATGCCAAACTCACTTATATGAATTCATTCGAATTTTCGGCTGTCAACCGTGTTCGCAAGGACTTAAGTTTGTTTGTTATCTTCAATCTTCTTCGCAAGTATGCATGTGATAATAACGACCAAACGTCTCGCTTTCTACTATAGAGAGAAAGGTCTTAAAGATGATTTACATTTGCATGTGATGTACGTAGTTTACATGTGGCGCAGTGTTTTAAGGTACAGTTATTTAGAGGTGCTTCATATGAAACGTGTTCTTACGATTTTGCGAAAAATGAAAAATTCCTGGAACAACCCATCAATAATCCGTATCTAGAATCGATGGCGCACAATACTTTTAAAAAAGAATTGTGTTGCTAAGCTTTTCATATTTCACAGGCAAAGAAAAAAGGTCTACAAACACCGCGGTATATGTGTTTGATTGTATGTTCTTTACTTATTTAAAACTTAATACAGCATACAACTGTATTATCTGAATACGAATATGAAGACATTCTAAAGAAGAAGTACATACCTTAGTACATTAGTATCTGCAGTAAGTATGCTGTTTACAGGCTGATCAAATATTCATATCAGTTTATACAAACAATGATGTTGAAAGCGTATCGTACACACCAAAAAATATATTTTTTTTTCATTGCTTTTATGTTGTCCCACCTGTTCTCCGAAATGCATATAAATTTTGTAAAGCATGAAGCCATAGCTTGGTAGTGCAGCAACAACAGCGTTAAAAATGCTGACAAAAAATAAAAAACAAATTTTTTTTGCTGCCTTTAGCATGAGGCTTACGAGCACAATATGACACTTCATGATGCATGAATAAAATTATAAACGACATTAAAACGGCAACACTGACTTTAGTCGACAGACACCTTATTTCTATATTCGATTTGACTGCCTGGCATAATGTTATGCCTGCCATCACTGCATAAGTTTTCTTAGTGCATGTCTACCGTTTCTTGTCTCACTTCTCTGTATTCTATTGATTTCCCACTTTTTTGTTTGCTAACAATAACGTTAAATAAAGTTATCACTGCTGGTATTGGATTTTTTTCGTTTGCCACTTTTTGGCGGAGAACTACTTTTCTTCAGGTCTTTTGTGATGTGTATCTTTATAAAATGAAAGTATCTTTAAAATATTGTTTACCTCATATACCCCAAACTGCATGAATTTGAATTGTTTTTTGTTAAATGTGGCAAGTAGTTCTCTTCGTTGTATGTCTGTCTTAACAGAGGTTCATCTGTTCCTTTACACTGTTTCCTTATCAGATTTGATTTCATTGGATTGTTAACCTAATTTTTTTTCAACGGGAAGAGAACTTATGCTAACGGAAACTTAGAAAGGCACACAGATTTTTGGTAGCTTTTATACAAAAGCATTGACCCAGAGTATTTCGTAAATACACATAGGACTACATAAATGCATTCATATATAATCGGTCAATACAACTCTTCAGTCAGGATTACAACCTACCTTCCCACAAACACTTTCGGAGTGTGTGTTAATTTTATACATGAGTGACGCAACTTACAGTCTAAAGAAGAGAATAATTGTGGTTTGAAGATCTACTTTATAAAGATCTGTGGAACAATTGTTACTGTTTACGCAAAAGAGTGTAAAGAAGAATAACAAACAAACCAATTGTTGTTGTTTACATCAAGTTGTGAACAGTGGTACATAGAATTGTGCGAACAATAAAGAACTTTAATTAAATCCAAACATAAATTTATTTTTATTTTATTTGCAATCTACGAAATCATATTTTAAACGTTTTTAAAAGGTAAAAACGTAACAATTGGTGTTAGAAGTGGAGAAGTGTCTTTACTCGCAGAGTTTGTACCAGAAATATGCTGAGATTAAGTCGCCGAAATACTTTTGTTGAAGATGTGCGACGTAACCTCACGTCTAATAAGTCAACACACTATCTATTAGAGTAGCGCTGTAGTTCGTTACGCATTTCTCGCTTTTACCTGTGACTTAAAAACACCCCACAAGAGAAAGTCTAAAGGAGTTAAATCGCATGGTATCGGTGACCAATTCACATTACCTCTACGTGAGATAACCATGCCTTCAAATCAATCGTGCAGAATATTAAAGGTATCATAAGCATTGTGACACACAGGCGATCTTTTTTCTGTTGTGTGTGCCGGAGACTGTCAAACAATCTGTATTTTGATGTTGTAGAAAGAGATGAAAACGAAGGAAACTGTGCCAATTAATACAGACAGCATTGTTGGTGTGAGAAACTAGTTCGTAATGCTGACTTGTATTTCACTGTTCTATCGCTACTGCTACTACTAAGTATATTCCTCTAACGCGATAACTTGTTTCCAAAAATCGTGTATTCTTACGCAGACGTTTCTCTCGCAGAGACACATCCGTTTGTGGTCGATTACTCAGTGGATCGCATATTGCATTGCAGACAGCTTTCGTACTTTAATCGAACTATCCGTAAATGAAAGCCACTACATGTAGAAGTTTTTACTGCCACTTATAAAAAGATTGACAAAAATTAACACAAAACCCGGTCTGTACTCCTATACCTAGGACTATAAGTAGGGGTCATCCGCTGAATGTTGTTCTTCTGAAAAAAGGGTTGTAACGATCTATTATGTAAGTAAGTAATGTATCCATAGTTATCTTCAATAACATAATTTTCAGTAAAAGTGCTTTGGCACTTATTCATCGATTAAAATGCTGCATCCGTATGAGTATATAAGTCAGCGAAGTATGAGTATACATCGGGATAAATACTAGTTTAACAATCTATTGGTGGCTTAGGAAACGAATGTATCATACAGATATGGTAGGAATCTTTGAAAATATATGTAAAGTTCCTTTCGCTTTAGAATTCTGTGAGTATTACACACTCATCTAAAAATATTTCAAGTAAATTTAATAGACTAGCCAATATTCTGAAATAAATTGTAGTCACCGTCGTCTAGCAGGTAGTGTATTGGCTTTTTGGACATGAGGCCACTGTTCAAACCCCAGGTCAGACATTTTCAACAAAACGAAGTACAAACAAAAATATTTCTTCGGCAGCTGCCTCTCAGAAAATTTTGGCCAACACTCTGAGAGTATTGCAATGAAAAGTTTCTCAAAATTTTGCCTTTTGGAGTCTACTTTCAACTGTAAGTAACGCCACTCATGTATAAAATGAACACACACAACATAAGTGGTATGACAGATATTGAAAGTTTTTTGTGTTTTATTGTAATACTATCTGTGCATCAGCTTTAAACCGGTTAAAGCATTTTGCATTTACCAGAACCAGAAACCACTGTTTGTGCATTGAATTGTGATAGTGTTTATCAAATTACCGCAACAATAAATTGAAAAAATGAATTCTTTTTTTATAAATTTCACTCATCTTTTGCTCTATTAATTAATGACAATAAACGAAATTTGTTTAACAAAATGATAAAAAGCTTTGCAAAATATTTTTTATGGTGGTTTGAATGAAACCCATTAGAAAATATAGGAATTAACTCCTGTTAACTAGGACTCGTAGTTCTAAAAGGCACAATGGTACAATGTGATCTTTTAAAGGACCCAAGTACTATGCCTAAATCAAGTTCTAAATGTACCTGAAGTTAGCTTGTATTCTAAGGGTCACGATGACCAGTTCACATGATTTCCAAGTGGGATGATCTATTCATCCAGTAACGAAGAAAATTCAAGTCAACTAGCAATTGCTCCAGGACCCTTTCAGCGAAAGTAACACATTCTTGTGGTGTTAAATGCTATATTCGTCCATGGTGATACATTGATTAAATGACATCTAACTTGCAAGATATAGCTTTAATTTTGCCTGCCGCAACACATCCTTCCAGGTGCCTTTGCTCCTTCCGCGCCTACGCCAATTGTTCACACCAATCGATGACGGGGCTTCCTCGATATGATCCTTCCAACGCATACAAGGTCCTCTTCTTCGCCGACTATCGCAGATCCCCGCATCAAATATCCGTCTCGCCGGAGCATCGTTCTCCATTCAAACGACATGGCCGAGCCAGCGCAGTCGCTGGATGTTAATACCCTGCACAACGTCTATATCGGTGAGGAGCTCATACACCTCACTGTTGGATCGGATGCGGAAATCATTTCCACCTCGCACTGGTCCGAAGATCTTACGTAGGACTTTTCTCTCGAATACTCTCAAGCGAGGGCTGGAATTCATGCAAACAAGGTAAAGTTTCTGACTAGGGTCAACATGGCGACCACCAGAATGATCCTTGCCTTGCTGTATTCAAGTTGACACGCAGCCTCCTCGTGACCCCTCCTGGATGGCATTCTACCACCCGCTAGATATTAACTAATGCGTGCAGCGAAGTCCAATCTCCTGGACGTTAAATTTGTATTTTGCGTAGGGTTGGAACCCACCACGTAAAAATTGTCTCCAATGAAAACCAAAACAGCTTTAATTTTGAATTTCACTAATTTCTTGCAGATGGAAACATTATTTTGATGGTATGTTGGCTTACTGGAAGAAAATTGGAGAGTTTGGAAAAAAATAAAATAAAATCTCTGAAATCTGATTCTGACATGTAACTTGACAGATGTACCTTTAACAAGATGGCTGCTATCAACTGTCAAAGTTCGAAACTCCTTGAGAGCAGACTCTATAGTTTCTTTAACTCAATATTTTAAAGAGTTCCATCCTTAAATCAAGCCCTTAATGTAATCTTTTAAGCGCACTCGACTTTAAAATCTTCTCCTATATATTGCCAATCTTAAGCTTCTTTTTTCTGGCCTATATTACGCACACTTTAAAAAACAATTGGTAGCCAATTTCCTACTTGGCTACCAAACCGTACCCGGTTTTAATTCTTAACTGTGTATCCGCAAGTAAAAATAAAAAACAAGCCTCAATAGCGCCTAATGGCATTTTGCTTTTGAAGTGTCTTGTTGGCAGTCTTGTCATCAACACTTTTTTGTTGTTGTTGACATTTCACTGAGGCAGCAGCAATGTATGCTGTTGCATGATGTCAACAGCAGCCAATTGAACGTGTTTAAAAAAATTACGCGGTGCATTAATAACATGGCGGTAATAAAAAATAAAAGCTGGAAAATTCATTAATACAGGCTGACCGAACAAAGTATGATAAAATTTAACAAAACAACAACAACAAAAACAATGAAATTTACCAATAATAAAAATAACATCATCAATATCATCAACTTTGGTTGGTTGGCTCAAAAATACAAACAAGACAACCAACAACAGCTTGTCAACGATAATACAAAAAAAATAAAAAATTAAAAATATAAAAAATAAAATAAATAAAATTAAAAAATAAAAAGTTGACAGTCATTCAAACTCGACTATTGAACGGTCTTTATCCTGTGACACACATTACTTACATACTTGATCATTGCAACTCTTCAATCAGGATTACGGCCTTGCTTCTCATAACACTTACGTTGTGTGTATTAATTTTATCCATGAGCGATGGGATCTACAGTTTAAGGTCGATTTCGAATGATTGATTTTTGAGAAACTTTTTATGGCAATTTTTTATTTTCTTTCAGAGTTTTTACTAGAAATCCGCTGAGAGGAAGAAGCCGAAGAAATATTTTTTCATATTTCGTTTTGTTCAAGATGTCTAAGCTGTGGTTTGAACTGTGGCCTCACATTTAACAAAATAACACTTTATTACTACCGTACAGCGACTTCAAAACAAAAGCATAACAATTATAAATCAACAGTAGTATTCTAGAAGTTGCCACGTGCAAATAAGTAAGGCAATATCTCCATAGAAGAGTAAAACGCTATTGTATAATACGGGATGAAAACGTAACAATAGCTTATTCAGAAAACATCTTGAACAACATTAAGGAGTAATACTAACAAATACTACCCAAGTAGCTCACGACGAACAGTTTGAATAATGTTGCAAAACCAGTGTATTTTGTATTAGGATTTTGGAGTTTAGAAGACTTCGCCTGGTGGGAAATATTGCAGAGGTTATCTGGAATTGTCTAAATTTATCAGCCTTCGAGAATAGGTCGTGTTGTCGTAATGTCTTAGAGCACAGTAGTGACTGAACTACTAGATTGGTCTTCCAAATAAATGTTGTTATTGCTGCCTCTGCTTCTTCATGGCAAGAACCATTTCCTCAGATTCAGCTACTGCAGAAGTTATTTGCGTGGTTAGTCAGCCTATAGGAAATACTAATGTTTGAATCGTTATATACTGTTACGATTTTATCTTTTAAAAAACGTTTAAAATATGAGCGGGTAGATTGTAAATAAAACAAAAATAAATATGTGTTTAGTTTTAATTGAAATTCTTTATTATTCGTACAATTCAGTTTGACACTTTTCACAACTTTATGTAAACAACAACAATTGCTTTGTTTGTTATTCCTCTGTTTACACCCTTTGCATAAATAATAACAATTACTTTATAACGGTGATATTCAAACCACGATTAATCTCTTCAAACACACAAGACTGACTAAACTTCATTATCTCCGTTGCCTGTTTTACCTTGTTTTTATATGGCAAAGTAAACAGTATGATGTGTATTCTTGAAGTCGAATGTTCGTGGCTTTGCCTTCTCGACATCTCTATAAATGTAACCATCGTTGTTTACGTTCATTATTGTTGTTTGTGTATTTTGTTTACATGTATTCTTGTAGTGTTTGTTGTTGTATTTTTGTTTACTTGTTTACCTTTATTAAGCGGTACGATAATTTATACATTGTTTTGTTTTTTTTTAGCCTTTGTTTATATTTTGGATGTTAAACGATGTAAAAGCAAAGCACCAGTATCTAGATTTTTTCAATTTTGCAACAATATTGTAAGGATTCCTTGAGGCGGATAATCAAACATGAACTCTCTTTATGGAATTCTGAAATAAAATCTCTTATCTTAGAATATAAATAATTCAAGTTGAGCCAGGATTCACTGGATTTAAGCCTTACCTTAAGCATCCTCTGTACACTGCTTTAATATAAGATCAGATGGGAACTATTTGAGCAAAAAATGCATTACAATCTAAGAGAGTGCACTGGTGGCTAGTACAACTGACAACCTGTGTTTTTTGTCTATCAGTCGGCAGTGGTATTTGCACAACATCTTCCAAACGTAAACAGTAAAGCCAGTATTTATGTGGATCTAAGTTTTCAAATCTTGCTCATGGGTCTTTTGGAGGTATAAGCTTCCTTTATCCTCTCTATTATACTATCGCTCTAGAACAGTTTTAGGTCGAAAATAATCCACAAAAACTTTTTTGTTTTTTAACTCTTGAAGTCAAGACCGATCAAACCGATCACGTTTAATAAGATAACACACTATCTATTACCCTACCTTGACTTCAAAACAAAAGAATAGCAATTAAAAACCAACAGTAGGATTCTAGACGTTGCCACGTGCAAATAAATACGGAAATAAACAGCTTAAGGTAATAATCAAACAGGAGGCGTCTTTATCAAAACCAATCAAATCTTGCAACCCGTTTCAGTGTAGCGATTATTTTAAAAACGAAAATTTAAAAAATGCGTGAAAAAGAAACAAACTAGTGAGCAAACGTTTAAAAATTAAAATGAACAACAACAAGCATGATGATGGCAATGACAATGACAGCTACAATACAGAAAATCGGTTAAACGATGGCTTAGGTTTTAAAACCAATACTTGTGTGTTATAACTCAACAGACAAAATAACCACGCGTAGATGCAGAAAACATGGTGAAAAAAAATAAAAATAACAAAACAAAATACAAAGGCAATATAAACAAAATGCTTTAAGAGAGACGGAGAGAGAGAGTATACCGAACCGCATCCATTTTATTATAATTTACTACACTTGCGAATTGTTGTGGTCAATTAACGTCAGCATGTTACCATAAAACATACCAAACTCGACTACAAAAACTTTTAGTCCTCTCAGACCGATTGCCTGCCGCCTGCTTAGTTGGTTGTTTGCGCTGGCAACATGTTGCAACTACAACAATGCTGTCAAAGTAAATATTAATAAATAATTTTTTTTCCAGATATTTTATTTGTATTTTGTTTTAAAACGTAAGGATATTGCATCAGGAAATATATTATAGAACACGTAGAGAATTGGCAAGAGAAAGGCAAGAAGGGGAGGTATTTTGGAAACAAATTATTTTTTGTTTTAAATTACAAGTAGAAATTTATACAAAAAAATTTATTTAAAAAAATTTATTCACGTGTTTTACATTTTATGGAGCTAAGCTAAGCCTTTGGTTTATGACTGCAAAGCAGCAGCACTCCATCGCTGAATTTATTGGAAAAAATATTAAAAAATTAAAATGGACCGTATATAATACGTTTACATGGAAAATCATATTTAAAAAATAAGTGCCATTAAATTATACCCTAAGTCAGGGTTACAACCTAGCTTCTCACACCCCTTCTGTTGTGTGTGTTAATTTTATCCAGTAGTGGCGGGACCCACAGTTTAAAGTCGACTTCGAACGATAGATTTTCCAGAAACTTTTCATGGCAATTTGATTTACTCTAGAATCTTTTGCCAAAAAACTGCTGAAAAGAAGTCACCGATGACTCTTGTCTAATATGCCAACATACCTACCGACCAGACTAATGCCTCTTCGAAGACGATCAAGATTCACAGTGTAAATGAAAGTTACTGCTTCACACAGTTCGATACTAAAGAACCAACATTAAAAGGACACACGAACAATCAGTAAAAGAGGACAATATGGTCACAGCATCACAACAGCCAACAGATTGTCTGACAGCCCTCCAAAATCAAAGTACTGGCAATAACACCAACTAGCTAATGGCATCGATGGTGGCAGAGAATCAGTGATTTGTAGAGCCGTAAGAGAAATTTACAAACTACTCATCCATACTATAAACTCTATGAAAAGCGAAATTTTGAAGTCGGCAACTTTCCATATCTTTACCCTGAAGTCAGTCATAAAGTCATTATACAGCAGACATGTTATCAGTATGAATGTACTTTAGATCCCACACCTACAGTACTGTGTCTCTTACGCATGGTTTAAAGTCGCCTGCATATGACAGGTTTTCTAGACGCTTTCCTTGAAAATATTTTTTGCTGGTTGGAGATGTTTGCGTCAGGAGTTAAATCTCGGCCTCATGGCGAATACGCCAACACACTATCTACTAGACTACGGCGCTTTCAATCGATACATTCTTTTATGATAGTAGTTCGATCTACTGTCAAATCCACACAACACGACAAAGTCGAATGCAGAATTTTTTCGTTTCGAAGTCGAAAAATTTTTGTTTGTTTACGTATCCATTCAAACAGAAAAAATCTTCTCTGAAGATGATTTTTCAATGAAAAGCGCGAGTTGTTCTGTATATACATTAACGACCTACCTATTGTTTTGTATAATTGTAGCGTACATATGTACGCTGATGACGTTCAGCTTTATAGCAGCATTTGTATTGATAATATCGGACTATTTATAGACACGATCAACGATGATTTACAGATAATTGACAACTGGGCTACTGCAAATGGACTTTCTATAAATCCCTCTAACTCTAAGTGTTTATTGCTCTCCAGGACTAAGAGAGCATTTGATGTGCCGGATATTATTATCAGGGGGAATAAAATTGACTTTGTTGAATCAGCATCCAATATGGGTGCTATCTTTAATGGTCGGCTAACGTGGTCTAACCACGTTAATGTCATCGTTGGTAAAGTTTACGGTATGCTTAGGAACTTATGGGCTGTTATAGATTCAACTCCTTTAATCATACGCCTGCAACTAGCTAAAACGTGTTTGATTCCTGTTCTTTTATACGGATCTGAAATTTTTACAAACTGTGATACTGATGATAGGCGGAAACTCAACTTGGCTTATAATAACGTAGCCAAATATCTATTTATTAGGGGACATCGAGACCATATATCACAATTTTCTTACCAGATATGTGGTATTCATTTTGATAATCTATTGAATATTAAATGCCTAATTCTCCTCCATAAGATTATTACTTTGAAGCAGCTAATATACTTATTTAGCAGGATTAGATTTGCTAGATCCAACCGCGGTAGGAAAATTATCCAATTAAGGCATTGGACTCTTTTGTCGAAGCGACAGTTCTTTATACACTCCATCAGTCTTTGGAATGCACTACCTAACTATATTCAGAACATAGGCAATGCAACTAAGTTCAAAAAGGAGCTATACATTCTGTTTAAGTAGTTTGTAATATATTTTGATTGTTTTATACATTTTTACTCTTTATTTTTATTAGTGATTAATAATTTTCATTTTTCTAATTTATTATTTAAGTTTCATTGTATCTCATTATATGTATATGTTTTTCTTTGTTTGTATTTTTCTTTATATTTGTATTTTTCCTAATTTAGTTTTTTACATATACTCATTTTCTTATACTAATTTTTTTGTATCGATTGCTATTTCCTGAGGTTAAAACATATTCTTATTCATTTTTATTTATACTGTACTTCAAACAATTCATTACTCATATAATCAATGATTTGTTATTACTTTTTCCTCTTTGATGCACTTTCATTTATGATTAATAATAAATAAATAAATAAATAAAAATAAAAATAAAAATTTTACATTTAACTGAATAAATGATAACTGTTTTGACAAATATAGCTCCAATAAGATGACCATTATCGGCTTTTAAATTTCAAAAGTCCCTGTTGTAAGACACTTAACAATCTTCAAAATTTTGTTAAAATAAATTAACGTTGAATTCGCCATAATCTAGTAGGTAGTGTGTTGGCTTATTAGACCTGAGGCCACGCTTCAAACCTCAGGTCAGTCATTTCTAACATAACGAAATATAAAAGAATACTTCTTCGGCGATTTCCTCTCAGCAGATTTCTGGAAAAAAACTCTGAAAAATCTCTCAAAAATCCATCGTTTAAAGTCGACTTCAAACTGGTCATTTAATAATTAATTGGTTCAAATACTAACGCAGTAGCCGTTTTAAATTCTTTATAGCCTAAAAATAATTAAAAACGCCCACTTTTTTCAAGCATAAATCAATTGTTAACAGTAAATAACACCGGCTGTCATTTACAGTCTTAAATAAGTTTACCGCAAAAGTGGATTAAATACCGCGTCTGTTTTTTTTTTGTGCAGAAGATTGATTTTAATTAAATTAATAATTTTATATAAATTTTATATAAATTAAACCTAAACAGGTAAAGAATTAAAAAGCCCTAAGGCTGTTTTTTTTTTTTTTTTTTTTTTTTTTTGCATTAAAATCTCAATTTTGGAAAAAATTGGACTTAGTGTCTGCAAATTATTTATTTATTTATTTATTTTATTTATTAATCATAGCACAACAAGATAATAATCTTATAAATGAAAGTGCTATGGGAGGACATCAAATAGGAAAAAGTAATAACAAATCGCTCATTATATGAGTAATGAATTGTTTGAAGTACAGTATAAATAAAAATGAATAAGAATAAGAACATGTTTTAACCTCAGGAAATAGCAATCGATACAAAAAAATTAGGATAAGAAAATGAGTATTTGTAAAAAACTAAATTAGGAAAGATACAAATATAAAGAAAAATACAAACAAGGAAATATATTCATATAATGAGATACAATGAAACTTAAATAATAAATTAGAAAAATGAAAATAATTAATCACTAATAAAAATGAAGAGTAAAAATGTATAAAACAATCAAAATATATTACAAACTACTTAAACAGATTGTATAACTCCTTTTTGAACTTAGTTGCATTGCCTATGTTCTGAATATAATTAGGTAGTGCATTCCAAAGACTGATGGTGTGTATAAAGAACTGTCGTTTCGACAAAAGAGTCCTATGTCTTAATTGGATAATTGTCCTACCGCGGTTGGATCTAGCAAATCTAATCCTGCTAAATAAGTATACTGGCTGTTCCAAAGTAATAATCTTATGGAGGAAAATTAGGCATTTAATATTCAATAGATTATCAAATTAAATCGAAAAGCCTAAGAAGACAACAGGGTTTATGGATTCGCAGTTTTTTCTTTAAGAAAAGATCTTCAAATAAGAATTGAAAGAGAAATTGTGTTTGATGTGCTTAAATTCCTTGCAAGGCTTCAAATACTGGCCCCAGTAGCAGATTTTCCATAGAATTTATCAAGCAGACAGAACCAAATTCTGTCATTAGGGTTTGGGTTCCCAAGAGCGTTTCATCTCAGGTATCCAATTAGCTCGCCGTTGCAACTTCTGCAGAAGTCCTCGCATACCCATACCCGTTCGTAAGGTAAACTTTGATCAGGTTTAATACAAATCTTGTTCTATAGTGGCCGAGTGTTGGCTTATTAGACATGAGGCCTCGGTTCAAACCCCAGGCCAGACATCTCCAACAAAACGAGAT
Organism: Sarcophaga subvicina; assembly: GCA_936449025.2. Taxonomy (NCBI): domain Eukaryota; kingdom Metazoa; phylum Arthropoda; class Insecta; order Diptera; family Sarcophagidae; genus Sarcophaga; species Sarcophaga subvicina. The sequence goes on from OW388084.2 coordinate 81,626,407, forward strand.
ATGAAAAAATATTTGTTCCACGACTTTCTCTCAGCAATCTTCTGCTAAAAACTCTGAAATAAATTTCCATTAAAAACTTCTCAAAAATTTGTCGTTTGTTTCACTAAGGTTCAAACCTTAGCTCAGACATCAATAAAATGAAATATGAAAAAATTATTACTACGGCAACTTATTCTCAGTAATCTTTCATAAAAAAAACACTGCGAGTAAATCAAATTGCCATGAAAAGTTTCTCAATTAGCAGTTTGGAGTTGAATTTAAACTGTAAGTTCCAGCACTTATGAATAAAAATAACACACACAACATAAGCTGTTGTGAGAAGCTAGATCGTAATCCTACAGATGGGTTGTAATGACCAATTGTGTATGTCTGTTTATGTAAGTTAACGTTGTATCTTCGGACAATTCGTTGATTAAAATTGGAATTGGGGATCAAAAGAATTAATTTTTAAAAACAATCGCTTTCTGTGTTTTGTTTTTTTATTCTTAAAAACTTTTGAGTAAAATGAGAAAATTTATACACTCCATGAAACACACTTGAATGAATGAAACATCACAACCTTTTGCTTTGTATCAGGTGTTAAAAAATACTCCACCTAAAATAATAGAAATGATAGTAAAACCAAATAGAAACCAAAACATGCAATACAAATAAAATAAAAACAAAACACAAGAAAACAAAAATAGCAAAACATAGATTATAAGTAAACAAACAATTCAAGAAAAAAGAAAGATAAAAATAAAACGTATAAATATTGTCTAACAAATAGGCTTCTTAATCCCTCCTCGGTTCCTACGCTCCCAACAGCGAAGAGCACTCAATTATAATCCCAAAACCATCAGAATGACGTCAAATGGTGACAACAAATAAAATTAATTTGTTTTACGCAATGGCTTAAAACTTGTAACTGCGTTACAACGGCTGTGATGGTTGGAAAATCATCAGTGTGTCTGTCCTTATGCAATCAAACAATGGAGACAGTATAACCAAAGACTATAAATATATATATTTATAGTCTTTGGTATAACGCTGTTGGCAAATATTTACCAAGGATTTGTATTATTTTCAAAAGTATTTATTTTAACTCGTGATTAACATGACAATTACACGCATTTACAGATTCATACCCAAAGTGATTTAATTCCAGCGCAGGTGTAAGAGCAAATCAATTGAAGGGAATTTATTAAATTCTCGAAAAATAAATGAAGGCTCATTAGTTTAGAGCAGATTTTTAACTTTGTGTTCTATAACATAATTGGTGATTACAACTTTTCAGTCAGGATTACGACCTAGTTTTTCACACCACTTATGTTGTGTGTGTTAATTTTAAACATGAGTGGGGGACCTACAGTTTAAAGTCGACTTTGAACAGCAGATTTTTTTTATATTAAGATTAAGATTAAGATTTTTTTTTATTAATTCTGAGAGTTTTCGACAAAATCCTGTAGCGAGGAAGTGGCTGAAAAAATATTAAATTAAATAAGATTTTGTTTTGTTCGAAATGTCTGACCTAGGGTTTGTACCAGAGATTAGCAGTGAATGGTTTTTTCGCTACTCATAAGCACTCGTAAAATTTTGAATATAAGTGAGTCAACAATATTGAAATTCAACTACTCTGGTTCATTCGTAACATTGATTTATAAGTACAGGTTGTAGTGAGTATGCCTACTCATTTAGATTCAGTTGTGGGCATCAGTGAGGTCAGCTTGGGAAAGTATTCCTATCGAGAGGTGCAGATCTTTAGTTGACTCAATGCCTCCTCGTTGCGCAGCTGTAATAGCCAATAAGTTCTTTTCAACTAAATATTAAGGTCTATCTAACAAAATAACATAAAAAAGTAATCACTTGTGACAAATTTTTTTTTGCAGATACGTTTTCTATTGCTACTACTATTTTTTTGCACGCCAAATATTTTGAGTTTTTAAAAATTTAGCATCGTTTTCTTTGGAAAATTAATATTTGTCTTCAAGTTTTTTTATTTTTCAATAGTTTAGACTGGTGGTAATAAAATGTGATAACAAACTTTTTTAACTTGAATAAAAATTAATTTTTTTACTTAACTAAAATATTTTTAATACAGCGCTACTATTATATTTCACACAGCTGTATGTATGTTATATATTGTTACGAAAATGGAAATGGTGTTACATCGTTTAACATTAAAATGAATAGCAAAAGCTCCAAAAACAAAAACTATGGACTTGTTTATATGATCAACAAATAAACAAAAATACAGGAACAACATCAGTATAAGAAAAGGGATAAACAAGTGAACAAACAGAAAACAACAACACTGCAAGTACAAACGTAAACAAAATACACAAACAACAATAGCGTAAACAACATGTTTACATTTATAGAGATTTCGCGAAGGTAAAGTCATTCTCCTTCAAGAGCATTTATCAGACTGTTTACCCTGCGATATAAAAGGCAAGACAAAGCAGGCAACGGGGTTAGTAAAAACTCAGTCAGTCTTGTGTGAAGACACATTGCGTGTGAAGAAATTATTGGTGGTTTGAAGATCTCCGTTATAAAGATCTGTGTTGACGCAGAAGACTGTAAAGAAGAATAACAAACAAAGTAAATTTTTATTGTTTACATCAGGTTGTGAACAGTGGCACACATAATTGTGCGAACAATAAAGAATTTATCTAAAACTGAACATAATTTTATTTTTATTTGTTTTCTACGGGCTCATATTTTAAACGTTTTTGAAAGAGTAAAAACGTAACATTATGTATATTCCACACATAATGTCTTCATAGGCTTTTTAAACAAATAAACAATTTCGATGATATCTCCTATGCACCCACACTTCAATTTAAAGATGGGAAGGGCGTAATAAAACTCTCGGTTCCAAACGTTAGCAAAGTCCACTCAAATTGAAGTTAATTTAAATTTGTGAAGCTGTTGGCAATTTATATTCGTTTGCAAATTTCTCAGACATCACACACCATGTATTTTTTTTTTAGAGTTCCTCAGTTTTTTTTCTTTTGCCATACATAAAGAGACCCCCAATTTCAAATCATTTAATTTATGATATTTTTGTTTATTTTTCAATCTTCAATAAGGACGGTCTCTTTCCATTGAACTTAAAAATTTTAACACGAACACATAACAACAAAGGCAAAAACAACAAGCAAATATTGCTGGTGCTGCTGATAGCGGTCATCATCACCATCATTTTCAGATTTATTTTGGATAGGAACGTTTTCATGTGGAATCATAATGACTGGAAGTATAAGTATTTGACTAAGTTTAAATCATCATTGATGTAATCATTGGTACGTGTATGGTAGACCAAGAATTTTTGGCCACTAAACGTTGCTTTCAAACGTATGCTAATCAGTTGAATGCACATACTTGTGGGGATAAATAGAAACACTTATGCTCTTGCAACTTGAACATAGTCGGTAGTGTTCATAAACATAAGGCGCAAATCAGTTTCCGCAAAAATTGTATTGTTTCACATGTGTGAGTAAATACGGAGTTGGTAACCTTTGTGTGGTATTATTTATTATGGGGTCTGCACTTCTCAATGATTTAAAGAAACTTATTGCACAACCTATGTAGCTAAGTAAATGCATATCTCGTTGCATTCTGTACTTTCCTCTTGCAACAGTTCATTGATTTTAAAATTTTACTGAAGTGAAATACAATCAAAAAATCTTTCCTTTATTTTCCACTTTTTAATCGAAAACTTGTTAATACTCTGCGTGCGTGTGATTTTGCAGCACTTCAACGCTTGAATTTCATATTTTTTTGGGAGTTTTACGGTGACTTATTTATGAGCAAATTTGGTATCCGAAATGGTTATAAATTTTATGGACAACTTTTATTTGCATTTGGGGCATGTCATCGAGGGCGCCGTATGTAAATTAACTGGCTGTCGAAATTCCCTGCTGTTTCAAAAGGATTTGATTATTTAGGATAGGATTGGGCAGAGTAATACTTAGCTTTGAAACAAATATTCAAAGTATTTTGGAAAATGTTTTGAAAAACAAAAACATTTTAAGAAAATAATATTAACGGCTCATAACAGCCAATTTGTACCCTTATTGTACTATTCAAGCGAAACTCTCTAAAACTCGCATGAACATAATTTATAATCAATGTTAGGTTATGTATAAAGGAGGATACATAGCTACCAGAGCTCAGCAATGAATCGTTTTTTCATAAGGACTCATGAAATTTTAAATATAAATGAGTCAATAATGTTGAAATTTAACTACTCTGATTCAAAAAAAAAAAAAAAAAGACAGCTGCAACCAAAGCAAGCACACAACCTTTTAGTAAGTATTTTAGTGTTGGTACGCGAATCATACTTATTTTGTAATTCTTGTAAATGTTGAGTTATGGAGAATCGAAATCAATAACATCATACGCGTTGTTTAGTATGAATATGATGAGCACTTCAAACTTTGAACATGAGTAGAGGTTCCATGGTATTAAAATAAGTATGAATGCGTATAAGTATTAGAAATTATGAGTATGGTTCGATTCTAATCATCTTTTTGAATACTCATTGCTGATTTCTGGTATGAATATCATGAGTACTTCAAACTTTGAATATGAGTAGTATGAGTATTGTATTAAAATAAGTATGCATGCATGTAAGTATCAGAAATTATGAGTATAATTTGATTCTACTCATCTTTTTGAATACTCATTGCTGACCTCTGATAGCCATTCTCATTTCATACACAAGACTGTAGAGAACTTTCATAGGAAACATTGGAAACTTTCTGAGAACAAACCTTTAATTCACTGCAACTCATTTAGCCCAATAAACCACAGTTTCGTTCACTCAAGGTTGCCGTTGTCTAGTAGGTCGTGTTTTGGCTTATTAAATGCGAACCTGTGGTTTCACCCCTAGTTCAGCTGACGAAATATGAAAAATATTTCCGAGGTGAATTCCTCTGAGCTGTAGTCTGGCCAAAAACTGTAGGAATAAAAATAAAATAGAAATGAAATGTTTTTCAAAAATCTGGCATTCGAAGTCGGCTTTAAACTGTATGCCACGCATCTTAATGTTTAAGAGTGGATAAAGGTAGCACACACAATATCTGTGGCAGGGGAAAGTTTGACTTAGAGATTGGTTTATAATCACTAAGTAAGTGAAGGAAGTCAGTCTCGTTTATTCAAAATGATTTTGACTACACAGACTGCCATTGTGAGAATCCGATATCAAAGTATATCGAATGGTATTTACAGACAATTCAGCGACTATTAGATCCCTAGATTGTTCACCACATTTAAGATTGTCCAATAATGATGACCATCTGTGAAGTAGAAAGAAAAATATTCGGCGCTGACTCTCATATTGGTTCCTGAATATGGGAACATTGAGGGTAACAATTAAACTGACACACTTGCAAAGGCTGTTTGGATTAAATTCATATGTGAGATTGGCATTTCTCTGCTGAGGAGCAAACTATAAAGGACTCAAGCAAACTTCACTCATTTCTTAAAGAAAGACGGGGTAATGAAGTCACTAGAGGGACCAGATAGCTCTGCAATGATATGAACATGAGCTGAACAAAACTTGTGTTAAAACAGACTAGAGTTCCTCGTAGGAACCCCAAAGCAATTGTAACGGCATACTTCCCTCGAAATCACATTCTGTGAGACTGAAAATGCCTCACAACGACTTCAGCAGAAATCGTAATGGCAATAAAGAAGAGGAGACAACAGAACATCTTTTCTGCCAATGTTGGGAGCTTGGGAACCTGAGACGAAGAATTCTTGTGAACTCAGAACCTAATGATAGTATGAATCAGGCAAAGCTGATTTTAATAGAATTTGCTTACATACATACCTTTAGCCACGATTACAACCTAGCTCTCACACCACCCATGTGGTGTGTGTTAATTTTATTCATGAGTGGTGGAACCTACAGTTTAAATCCAACTCCAAACGGCATTTGGAGCTGCAATTTTATTTACTCGCACAATTTTTGAAAGAAGTTTACTAAGAGGAATTTGCCGGAGTAATATTTTTTTCATATTTCGTTTTGCTGATGTCTGAGCTAAGGTTTGAACCTTAGTGAACCAAACGACAGATTTGTGAGAAGCTTATCATAGCAATTTCATTTACTTTCAGAGTTTCATGCAGAAGATTGCAAAGAGAAAGTCGTCGAACAAATATTTTTTCATATGTCATTTTGTTGGAGATGTCTGGCTTGGGGTTTGAACCGAGGACTCATGTCTAATAAGCCAACACATTGCTTACTACAATACGGCGGCTATTGAGCAAAATTTGTGTTAAACCTGATCAAACTTTACCTTAGAAACGGTTTACAAGCATTTGGAAGCACATGCGCGAACTTCTGCATAAGTTGCAATGGCGAGCTTATTAGGGATCTAAAACCTATTGACAGAATTTGGTTTTTCTTGGTAAATGCTGTACCCTATCTGCTACTGCGTTAGTATTTGAATCAATTAAACGACCTTCTGGGACTTTCAAGGAATTTAAGCACATCAAACACAAAGTGATTGGAACACTTTCTCTTTCAATTCTTATTTGATGATTTTTTCATAAAGAAAACAAACTGCGAATCCATAAACCCTGTTGTCCTCTTATGCTCTTCGATTTAAATTGTATTTAACTAGCTCTTAGTTCTTTACCTCTTTAGTTTTAAAAGTTTTAAAGTTTAACCAATTAAAATGAATGTAGAAAAAAAAAGAGTGTAAATGACAGCCGGTGTTATTTACTGTCAACTATTGATTTATGCTTGAAAGAAAGTGGGCGTTTTTAATTATTTTTCGGCTATAAAGAATTTAAAACGGCAAAGAAAGACTGCAACACCATAAAAATTTTTAATTTTATTGAACCATTTAAAGTGAATTCATTTGCATTGCAAAAATTTTATACATTCGGGATAACTTTTAAAAAACAAAACCAAAATGGAACGACTGAATATTTATGTTGGTATCTACAGGATTTTGTTACTTCTTTGTTTTTGCTTTTATTTTGGTTGAAATCACATTTAAAGTGATTTGCTGGAATGGCAAGTATTTTAACAGAGCGGACAGAGCAATGCAGCACCAACAAAAAAATCATGATAAAATGGAAACAATAACAATAAAAAATTTGCATTAAATAGTATTGTTTACTATACAAATAAATAATAAAAATATGTGAATATAAAATACGAAAAGCGTTTACACTGGCAATGTAATTTGTTCGCATCACTTCCGTACACAAATTACAGTTTTAGGTTTATGAAGACATAGAGACTCGATATTAATGCTGTGAATAATACGATTTGAAGTCTACCTACTAGACGGTAATGTGTTGACTAATTAGACGTAAGGCCACGCTCCAAACCCCATGTCAGACATCTCACCATCACCAGAAATGCGAAATACTTTGCACCACAATGGTGCTGTTAATGGTATCCAATTCGCTTTATTAAGTGTCGTCAAACTTCTGGTTTCGAGCAACAAAACAATTCGTTATATTCTCATATGGCCGCTGCCCCCTTCCCAACATCCATTCTATGATGCGAACTTTATTAGTATATGGGGGATTAGGACAAGTAGTCACTTCGTTAGCCTCTTGACAAAAAACCATCAATAATTTTATATCAAATTAACCTAGAAAACAATATGGAAACGTGACGTGAAAGTCTCCTCAATTCATGTGGAGTGTTTAAACTTGATGTAAGTCATCGTAGTCTTGTACGTAGTGTGTTGGGGTTCAATCCACAGGTCCGATATCTACAACAAAAATATTTCTTCGACGTCTTCCATTCAGCAGATTTCTGGCAAAAACTCTAAGAGTAAATAAAAAGTTGCAAAGTTTCTCAAAAATCTGTAGTTTCCCCCGCCCTCGTGTATGATATTGTTACTATTTTACCTTTTAAACGTTTAAAATATGAACTCGTAGATTGGAAATAAAATAAAACTAAATCTGTGTTTAGTTTTAATTAAAATCTTTTATTATTTGCAGAACTTGATGTAAACAACAACAATTGCTTTTCTTTGTTATTTCTCTGTTTGCACCCTTTGCATAAACAATAACAATTACTACACAATTATTCGACAGATATTTGAAACGGAGATCTTCAAACCACGATTACTCTCTTCAAACACACTACGTTTTCACACAAGACTGACTGAACTTAGCTTTCCCTTGGTTTTTATATGGCAACGTAAACCATCTGATCGATGTTCTTGAAGGCGAATATTCGTGGCTTAGCCTTCTCGAGATCTCTATAAATGTAAACATCTTTGTTTCAATATTGTTGTTTGGGTATTTTGTTTACATTTATTCTTGTGGAATTTGTTGGTATATTTTTGTTTACTTATTTATCAAGTTTTGATGCTGGTGTTTGTTGTTATATTTTTTTGTATATTGTTTTTGTTTTTGTAGCTTTTGTCTATAATTTTACTGTTAAACGATGTAAAAACAAAACACCAGTATCTAGATTTTTTCATTTTCGTAACAATGTTAACACACACAACATAAATGGTGTGAGAAACTAGGTCGTGATCCTGACTGAAAGGTTGTAATGACCAATCAATTAAAGTTGATCGACTCCTTCACATCACAAAACAAAAATGACAATAAAATTATACAGGTTGAGTCATTAAAAAAAATTCTTCTTCCAAAGGCTTCTTTTACCATTAGTACTATATTTATTTTTAAATACGAGTGTGTGTGTGTATGTTTGCATTGATTGATTCTCCCAGATTTCAATTTCATTTCAATGTCCCACAATCTACACCTACAAGTGTCTTAAATGTGCATCATTATTCTTCTTTGTTGGCGACTTTTTAACACAGGTACCTATTCGGAATTTTTGATTCGATTTGCTGCTGGTGTTTGAATGTGTCTCTACTCTGAAATGCATTGATAGTCGCGACAATAGGCACCCCAATAAATCCACTTGTTTGTATTCTCCTCTAATGGTTTTGTAGATTTTAAGTGCTTATAGTTGTTGTTGTTATTATTCTATTTTAATTGTTTATTAATACGGCATTAACATGGTTTTGTTAAAAAATGTTCATTGAATATTAATTCTACACCTACGCCTTGTTTTTTTTTTTTTTTTTTATTCCAACAAAAGAGTGCACGATTCACCATCGCTGGTGCCTACGTACTAAACCCACCCCCTACACACTTCAACCACTCTCCCCCCGCGGGACTGCCGTAAGGTATTACTTCGCGGAGGGCTGGTTAGCTTCAAAGCTTTATCACGTTAATTCAAATTACGCCTCCGTTCTTCCAGTCTTCGGAGTACTATCAAAACTTCAGCCATTCTCTGGCTATATTGACTCCATAAAATCCTACAGTTCAGCAGCTCTTCCATTAGCCGGTTTGGTTCCAAATTCGTTTCTCCCGGCCATCTAAATCTGGGACAGCATGTAAGAATATGCTCCGCATCTTCCTCCTCATCTACACAGTTTGGGCATATAGGAGAAGTGTCATGACCAAATCTGTGCAGGTACTTCCTGAAGCACCCATGACCAGTTAGGAACTGGGTCACGTAGAAGTTCAACTCGCAATGTTCGTTCTTCATCCAAGGGGTTACATCAGGGACAAGACGAAATGTCCATCTTCCCTTTAGAGTGCTCTCCCATCGTGACTGCCATTTGTGCATGGAAGTCCTTCGTTCCTCCGCTTTTATAGCCGCTATTTGTCCCGGGTGCTAGAGACGGCGAAGGTATATCCTTCTCATTTCATCCGCCAGTATATCTATTGGTATTGTCTTTGCCAATACCAAAACTGCTTCATCAGACACTGTCCAGAAGCCACTTATCCGTCTAATCGCGCTTAGACGATACACCGAGGACAGTATCCTCCTCGTCGTCCCCACTGAGAGTGCCTCCGACCATATTGGGCAAGCATACAGCATTATCGACGTTACTACCGCCGAAATTATTCTCCTTTTAAATGGACCTGGTCCTGGCATCATCCTCGCCAGTGCTCCCTGTGTTACAGATGCTTTTTCACCGATGTATTTCACGTGCTCCTTGAAGTTCAGTCTGTCGTCGATAATCACTCCCAGGTATTTTATCGCCCTCTTCGATTCGATCCTTGTGCCTCCAACGGTCAATTCCATCTTCTCCACTATCTTCCGGCCGCTTATCAAGACGGCCTCCGTTTTATGCGCAGCAAGTTTCAAACCTGCTTCATCCAGACATGCTCCAACCTTTCGAATCGCTGTGTTCGTTTTCTCCTCTATTTCTCCTACCGTTTTAGCTACCGAGACTATGGCAATGTCATCTGCAAAGCCCACAATTGTAGTCCCGCTTGGCAATCGCAGTCGAAGTACTCCATCGTACATAATGTTCCATAGTAGTGGCCCAAGTACAGAGCCCTGCGGGACTCCCGACGTCACTACGTATTCCTGCTCTCCTTCATCCGTTAGGTATATTAGCTTCCTGTCCTGAAAGTAACTATTCAGAATCTCCATTAAGTATGGCGGCGTAGCCATGTTAAAGAGGGTTCTCATAATACGCCCCCAATTCGCGGAGTTGAACGCGTTTTTAACGTCAAGTGTGACAACCGCGCAGTACTCCTTGGTGCCAAATCTCCATCTTTCGCCCTCTATTGCATCTCTTGCAATGTCGACCACCCTCCTTATCGCGTCAACAGTGGACCGTCCTACGCCTTGTTGGTGTAAATAAATGTGGGTTAAATCCGTGGAGGTAATAGTATTTTTTATATAGTCTGTTGACCCTACCTAAGACCATACTGTTACGAAAATGGAAATGGTGTTACATAGTTTAACATAAAAATGATAAACAAAAGCTACAAAAACAAAAAAACAATGATCTTGTTTACATGACAAACAAGTAAACAAAAATATACCAACAAACACCAGTATAAAAAAGGGCATAAACAAGGAAACAAAAATGAAGCAACGAACAATGGAAACAAAATACACAAACAACAATGAAACTACGATGTTTACATTTATGGAGATCTCAAGATGGCGATCGTTTGACTTCAAGAACATTCATCAGACTGTTTACGTTGGCATATAAAAGGCAAGGGAAAGCAGGCAGCGAGTCAGTAAAAATTCAAGACTCGTTGCGTGTGAAGAGAATAATCGTGGTTTGATGATCAATTGTCAGTTTTTACATTACATTACATTACATTAAGATTGAATGAAACCGCAAAATAAATCAGGAAATCAGATGAAGAAAAAAATTCCCTTTCAATAGTTGCTCAATTTGTGGTCGCATTGCGCCACTAACAATTTCAATAAAAATTAAAAAAAAGAATTTGCCCCCATTTGTCGGCAAATGCCACAACATGTCTGACTAAACTTACTAGAGAGTGGCAACGCATACAGTATTCAATTATTCTTTATTATACATGCCGGTTGGCCATTATTTGTCAGCTACACTGGACTAGACCTGACAGACTATGCCACACACACACAAGCCATATCATAGCGCAAGCTACCTCTCTTTCCATCCTTTAGTGTTTTAAAGAACCCTAGTTGTTAACGTTGTTCAGTTGCTAAGGGCTTTATTCTATGTAAACTTGTTTGTATTCCAGGTTAATTATTTCACATATTAGAGCCTGTTTAAGTAAATTTTTATGTGAACATGCTCTAGTTTTCTGTGAAATACACTGAATACAGGCTTACTTCGTTTTCAAATACCTTTTAATGTGTAGTTTTGCTAAATATTTTGAGCCGTTTAAATCAAAAGTTATTAATTTGTGAACATTTTAAAATAATTGTCGTACATGAAAAATATTTTTATTGTGATCCTAACCCTTAAACAACACGCTAATGATGGAATATTTACATGCAAACAATGCTTTGTACTGTAATGGTTAAGATTTTTTTGACTTTCTTCTTAACAATGTTTGTTCAACTAAAGCTCGTATACAGTAAAGAGAATCCAATTCAAATACGAGTAGAGCAAGAAAGCAGGGACATGCAGCTTATTGGATACCGGATTCCGGCTGATAATGAATTTATTTATCTTGGCTCCGCCGTTACCAGCAAAAATATTGTCAGCGTGGGGATCAAACATAGCATCCCTCTTGTCAACAGATGCTACGATGGTCTCCATAGGCAACTGAGTAGCAGAGTCCTCCCTGGCACGATGAAACTTATACACTACAAGTCGCTTATCCTTTACGTGCTTCTTTATGACGCAAAAGCATGGACGCTATTAAGTGCTGATGCAGCAGCCTTGAGAGTATTCGAGAGAAACATCTAGTAGTTAGTGTTTTGGCTTATTAAGCGTGAGGCGACGGTTTAAGCCCCAGGTCAGATATCTCCAACAAAAATACTTCTTCGACGATTTCCTTTTAGTAGATTTCTGGCAAAAAATCTGAGAATAAATACAATTGCTATGAAAAGTTTCTTGAAAAATCTGCCCTTCGGAGTCGAGTTTAAACTCTAAGTGCCGCCACTCATGTATGAAACTGACACACATAACCGTTACGACTTGGCGATCCATCCAACAATTAGCTGTATTGGCTCTTCAACGACATAGACGTTGTGCAGCGCATTAACATCCACCGACTAGGCTGGCTCGGCAATGTCATTCGAATAATAATAATAAGGATAACCCGATCAGACGTGTATTTAATGTGGCGATTTTCGGAAGTCAGCGGAGAAACCTATCATGTCTACGTTGAAAGCACCAAATTGAGGAAGCCCTGGCTAAGGCTCATAGAAAGCAGTAGCGTCTGGAAGGATGTGCTCAAACAGGCCGAAATCCATTAATCGGGTGGTTAATGGCCAATTAACAACAAATAATTACAACATAAACAGGATTCGAACCTAGATCGCTTAAATCGTACCACATACGTACATACATAATTGGTCATTACAACCCATCAGTCAGGATACGACTTAGCTTCTCACACCACTTATGGTGAGTGAGTTAATTTTATACATGAGTGCCAGGACTCACAGTTTAAAGTCGACGTTCTTATGGCAATTTTATTTTACTCTCAGAAATATGCTGAGAGGAAGTCGCCGAAAGAAATGTTTCTTCATATTTCGTTTTATTCGAGATGTGTGACTTGGGGCTTAAATCATGGCCTTACGTCTAATAAGCCAACATAAGATGCGCTGCTCGAGATTTAAGGAGTCTTTCGTAACGATAAGCACAGTTGTTCCATCTTGAAGAAATTTAGCTACTCGTGCGGAATGAGTACCCCAGATTAAGTTATTGGTAGACAAATGGCTTCGAGTTGAGCTTAATTTCTCGCTGGAAAGTAAGATTATTTATGAAGAATTCATTTTAATTATCAAACGATTTAAACATTATCAGACGATCTAGCTTCTTTACTCGTTGTTGGTGTAATCGCCGTAGTCTAGTAGGTAGTGGGTTTATTAGGCGTGAGATCACCCCAGGACAAACATCTCACACAAAACGACATATAAAAAAATATTTCTTCAGCGACTGCCTTTCAGCAGATTTCTGGCAAAAACTCTGAAAGTAAATCAAATTGCCATGAAAAGTTTCTCCAAGATCTGTCGTTTGGAGTCGACTTAAAACTTCAGGTCCCCGGCACTAATGTATAAAATTAACACACACAACATAAGTGGTGTGAGAATCTAGGTTGTAATCCTGATTGAAGGGTTGCAATGAACAATTGCATAGGTATGTATGTGTGATGTAAAAGTTCTAAGTAACTAGCATTGTTCGTTAACTAAAAAGCTAGTCTTACGACAGACTTTATTCATCTTTATGATAGTGTGTGTGCTTTATTGTGAATGCTCTTGCAGACTCTGCAGATATTCGTAATATTTTTTCATTTGGTTACTACACATGAATACACCAGTCCTTGTTTAAAACTTTATAAAAAAATTTTAAAATTTTTTTGTGTTGTCATGCAATATGTAAGCCTGCCTGCTGTTTTATTACACCCATGCATTGTTTAATCAGTCCGTCCATCTTATTTGAATCCATCTTTCTATTGTTTTTTAAGCATGAAACTTTTTTCTTTTCCATTCTTCTTTCGTTAAGGCTCTTTCATTTTTTTTCATTTCTTAAATATGACATGTGTGAGATTTACATTCGGAATGGTTTTCTAAAGAGGCCATAAAAAATTTTACAAACGTTTGTTTGACTTTTTTCATGGATTTCTTTAAAATGTTAACAATTGTATTTTGATTTTCTTCAAATCATCAACGCTTCATCATTTTTCAGCCAGTAAAAGAGAAAAATTCACTTGATGTTGCCCTGTTATCCAGTCGTATCAAAGTTTAATGAAAAATCTTCGTTTACTTTTATTTAAAAAATAAATTTCCCTGGAAAAGCAAATCAAATAAAAAAATGCTTGGTCACACAAACATACTCATTTCTATTCATACCATTTCAAGTAGTTTGTATAGAAAGAGTTGAGAGACAATAAATCTTTTGCTTTTCGTTGTTTTTAAATTGTTTGAAATAAAAGTTTTTATTCTTCTTCTCTCTCTTGTTTTTTGAGATATTCATCTTCTATTGTTTTTCCACTTATTAATTCTGTCTGCTATTCTGCATTTAATTTTGTGTAGAAAAAAATTTTTTTTTCAAATAATAACGATTGTCTGTCACGTACGGCTGCATGATTGTTTCACTATTTGCCATACGTATACATCATCATCATCATATTCTAGCAACGTAGGATGAACTTTTATCTTGAAACTCATTAAATCATTCAGCTGTCAATCAAAATTGTATTTTCAGACAAATATTCTTGTGGTCTCTGACTATAACTTTAATAATTCTAAGTTCATTACCACGGTAATATCTACGCTTCACATACTTTACTTACTTGCTTCCATACATAATTGGACAATGCACCTCTTTAGTCAGGATTACAAGCTATCTTCTCACGCAACATCCATGTTGCGTGTGTTAATTTTATACACGAATAACGGGACCCACTTTACATTGCAATTTAATTAACTCTCAGAACGTTTTACCAGAAGACTACTGTGAGAAAGTCGTTTAGTTTGCATGTTCTGGGCTGGACTGTGTCTCCAACACGGACTTCCGAGCTTTGGTACTCGATAACGGCCATCCAGTTGAAACTAACATCTATGAAATTGCTTGTCATTTATTCAGTCTGTTTTGCCATGTCATTATGGGCGACCCTATGCAGAGAATAGCTCTGGAGCTGTTGGCAACTGACCCTAACTTTTATAAAAAAATCATCTTACATTTCTGAATGAATGGGTAGGTGAACTAACTCTATTGTTACTAAAATTTCAGATACCGGTTTTTGCTTTTACATCGTTTAACATTAAAATTATAAAAAAGCTACAATGAATTTGTTTACATATTAAGCAAGTAAACAAAAATATCCCAACAAATACCAGTATAAAAAATGATAATAAGTAAGCAAAAATACAACAACAAACAAGAATAAACGTAGACAAAATACACAAACAACAATAAAGAAACAACGATGTTTACATTCATGTACATTCGCCTTCAAGAACATTCATCAGACTGTTTACGTTGCCATATAAAAGGCAAGGCAAAGCAGGTGGCGGAGTTAGTAAAAGTTCAGTCAGCCTTGTGTAAAGGCGCGGTATGTTTGAAGATAATAATCGTGGTTTCAAGGTCTCCGTTACAATGATCAGTCGAACAATTGTCCAGTAATTGTTATTGTTTACGCAAAAGAGTGCAAAGGCGAATAACAAACAAGTCAATTGTTGTTGTTTACATCAAGTTGTGAACAGCGGCCCACAGAGTTGTGCGAATAATAAAGAATTTTAATTAAAACCGATTTATTTTTATTTTATTTGCTCATACTTGAAACGTTTTTAAAAAGTAAAAACGTAACAATATTGTATTCAAGACCGCCCAATGCATCTCCAAAAAGTTTCTATTTGTTGTAGATGTTGCGGCATCATAATTCTATTTTATTTTGAGAACGAGCTATAAGGGTCTATAATTACCATCTTATTTTGTCCTAATTTGGATGACCAGGACACCAATGCCATGTGGTTTTAACAGCTGAGCTGGGGCACAGAATATTGGATACTCTACAGAACGGAACAAGTGCCACTGAGAACATGTGATTTAACCCCGTCTGACTTTTCCTTATGGAATTTTCTCAAATAACAATGATATGCAGTCACAAACTATGGAGGCACGCAAAGACAAAATATCCCATGCCATTGATAAAACTGAGAATGCTTTACGTACCGGAGCCATGGAAAATTTAACATTTCTGATGCGCTCCACCCAGGGAATTAGTGGCGCAACTATCAAACAAATAAAAAATTGTGATGGGTGCTACAGTGACGTCGAATGATTATGCAAGCTCTTCTTGCATCTGCCACGAATAAAAATTATCAGTCGTCGAAGTCGTCGTTGTCTAGTAGGTAGTGTGTTGGCTCAAACCCCCAGGTCAGACATTAGGCGACTTCCTCTCAGCAGATATCTGGCAAAAGCTCTGAAGTAAATAAAATTGCCATGGAAAGTTTCTCAAAAAAATCTTTCATTCGGAGTCGCTTTTAAACTCTAGGTCCCGCCACTCATGTATGAAATTAACGCACACAACATTAGAGGTGTGAGAGGCTAGGTTGTAGTCCTGACTTAAGGGTTGTAATGACCAATAATGCCACGTTCAGTTTTCTGTGCAAAGAAATGGCTCAAGAAAACTTCTGCAAAATGAAACATTATCCATCGTGAAAAAAAATTAAAATGTGAGTAAACAAACCAAATAATATGAAATGATTTCGACCGTTCAAGAATTAAGCCCTGGTTAGTCAAACGTTTACGGAACGTAACGGTATGTACATTCGTTTTTAGAATACGAAAAGCGATTACCGCACTGTAATGTAATTTCGATAAGCATTTATACCGCTTTTCGTTGTTAATAAAGCACGTACGTTCCATGGACGTTTGGCTATCCGGGGCCTTACTCTTTGAAATAACTTATTATTGATTGGTGCTATCTATTGGATTGAACTGACCGACTTAGCTGTTCTTCAAACTATTTTCGAAAAAATATTAAAAATAAGATTAAGATGAACGTAAGCCAATGATGGAAGGCAAACAGTTTTCAATACCATAAGACTTCGCTTAACGCTGGGGATACAGTAAGTTCCAGCGCTAAACGAAACAGCGTTAAACGAGGAAAATAATAAATCAACTGAGAAGCAGAAAAGATGCGTTGGTACTGTAATTGCGACTTCTGAAAATACAGTTGGAATCTTTATTCTGGACAGATTAACAAAAGAGCGTTGGAAAGGATACATAGTATTCACCGTCGCTATATAGTGCATCGCTTTTGGTTGGCGCATGGTCGTTTCAATTACACACATATACTACCGCGTAATACTGAAACAGCGTTAAGCGGAGTTTTACTGTACAAGCATACTGGCTTACTATAGCGTACCGTTAAGAGAAACTACTGGAAACTGTTAAAAATAATGTTAACAATTGCTTTGAAGCATCAATCACAAATCTTAGATATAAAAAACAAGATGAGTTATAAACAAACAAATGGACGGACATAAACTACTGTTGAGGAGATTTTCTGGAAGCTTAGCTACTGTTCGAACATTATATCCTACATAGTAAGCACCTTTCACTTTGCACATGCGTAAACTCCTGTGTACATTTACAGCTTTTTCCTTGTCCGTTACAACAGAAAATGAAAAAAGGAGTTGTATTGTGATTATCACAGAAATGAGTACCAAAGCAAACCATTAAACAGCAAAAGAGTAGAAATAAACTGTTTGTCAGACAAGCAGAAGAAGAATAACAAGCAGTCAAGTTTCTTGGATTAAACAAACCATTCTACTTCTAAGAGTATGTTGCTGTGCAATGCCTACTTATGTTTGATTCGTATAGAGAGAGATAGAGATAAAGTAGCTGTCGCCTCTTTGTCTAAATACAGTTGCATGTTATTTGTATGATTTAAATGTCCAGCAGATGTGTATGTGTGGGTTGTTGTTTTTTGAACTTCTTTCTTCAAGTATTTAATGAGATTTTTTACGTTTTTTATGAAATGTAAGTTCTTTTTTGACATTTGTTGTTGTTGTCTTGTCTACTTCTCTTTTCATTTGCCTGTCCCTTCGACTGTCGTTTAACTGTTTTGCTTTGTGTTGGATTAGCTTGTTTCCTCTATAATTTCTGGAAAACAAAACGACTTTCAGAATACAATTTTAAGTATCAACCAGAGCTACATACCGAAAATTTAGGATATTCAATGGATACTCACTTAATGCACAATTATACGACAGTCTTGGTCAAACGGATGTATTGCACAGATACTTGTGGGTACTTGTTGCTATAGAAGGATCTGCAACCAAACCGTGTCTCCGCTAACTGAACCACATAATACGGTGTTTCAAGCAAGGGTATGTGCGATTAGGGAGTGTTTATTTGGGTCAAAGATAATCTGGAAAGCTTAATTGAAATGTGGAAGCGAATAACTTAGCTTGGTAATCACATGTCAATTATGAGGCAGTAGGAACGATTACAAAAAGATACTCGGAGCCAATTACGATAAAGAGAAAACCATGAATATTTGATCAAACTAATGAGCACACCCATGGTACATTCATGACACCACCCTCCGCATTATATTGTTACGAAAATGAAAAATCTAGATACTGGTGTTTTGCTTTTACAACGCTTAATATTAAAATTATAAAAAAAGCTACAAAAACAAAATAATGCAAGGAAACAAACTTGTTTACAAGTTATTGTACTGCTTAATATAACAACAAACACCAGCATAAGAAAAATGTTAAACAAGTAAACAAAAATCCACAAACAACACTACAAGAATAAATGTAAACAACGATGTTTACATTAATATAGATTTCAAGAAAGCGAAGACACGAATGTTCAATTCAGAGAAACATTCATCAGACATTTACTCTGCCACATAAAAGGCACAACACTCGCCTTCTTGAGTGAGGTAGTGGATTTCAGTCAGTCTTGTGTCAAGACGCTGTACGTTTGAATAGAGTAATCGTGGTTTGAAGATCTTTGTTACAAAGATCTGTCGTATAATTGCTTACTGATTGTTATTGTTTATGCAAAGAGTCTAAACTGAGGAATAACAAAGAAAATCAATTGTTGTTTGTTGGCACACAGAATTGTGCGAACAATAAAGAATTTTAATTAAATACAAATTTATTTTTATTTTAATTGCAATCTATGAGTTTTAAACGTTTTTAAAAGGGTAAAAACGTTACAATATGATCACCTGCAGCGTATTGGCGTGTTGGAGAGTTATGAATACAGTGTGATATGTATATATCGAAACGATGGATAACTTTTTATGTAATTGCCTAACTTTTTCCAAATTTTTGGTATTGAAATTTTGTTTGAAACTGTGAATGGAGTCCCTTAATGGTGAACGTACAGTAAGAGCCTACCAAGGCTTAGGTGTATGAACATAGGCATGAGATTCTTGGTTGGTAGATACATACATACATACATAATCATAATTGGTCATTACAATCCTTCAGCCAGCATTATGACGTAGTTTCTCACACCACTTATGCTGTGTGGGTTAATTTTATACATGAGTGGCCGGACCTACAGTTTAAAGACGATTTCGAACGACAGATTTTTCATGGCAATTTTTCATTTAACCGCAGAGTCTTTGCCAGAAATCTGTTGAGAGGCGATTGCCGAAAAAATATTTGTTCATATTTCGTTTTGTTGTTGGAAATGTCTGACCTGGGACTTGAACCGTGATCTCATGTATAATAAGATAACATACCAGACTACGGCGACAAATATACGTACCATTATAACCTAGAATTACGCTGAAAAATCTAATGAGCCTACAAGACTGATTGCTCTATTTGTTGCAAGTGAGTATAGATTTTGTTTTTATAATAACAAAAATTAATAGTACCTTCATTTTCTAGTTACACTCCACAAAGTTGAGCCACTGTTAATATAAAAATCCCGATGACTATTGAGACCAGCACAGTTGCAGGACTGTTTGGATGTGCTGGCTTATCTGCTTCCCTTATTTTTGGGAAGTTTATTCTCTAAGTCCTTTCAATTACTTTCTTAATTAGTTGTTACAATGCTTTAGCCATAATTACAACCTAGTTGCTCACAGCACCCATGTTGTATATGTTGATTTTAAAGATGAGTAGCAGTACCTACAGTTGTACGTTGAATCGGAACGATAGAACTATTTGAGGAACTTTTCATTGGTAATTTTATTTAGTCTCACAAAAATAGCCAGAAAACTGCTGATTTGAAGAAATATTTCTTTTTAAATATGTCTTGTATTTGTGCTTTATTACATTGCAAAATGTCAAAAATCCATTAAATACGCATTTGTCGAGAACAGTTTATAAAGTTTTTGCTGTTTAGGCATTAATTATTTATGATCCTAAGGGTTACAATGCTACTGATTTTCAAAAAAAGTTAATAACAATGGGTGGCCAGCATAAAAGAAAATAACCCAGGAAAATTAATCACACAAGTCCTTCATATATTCATTAGAGACGACATTGATAAAAAATGCTTGATAATGTTAGTGAACATGGGAAACAGCACGACATTGTCATCATTCTTGTTGACTTATTCTATCAACACAACACATTCATCTCTGAAGCCGGTTGACTGTGTCAAAGATCCTTTAGAAATAGTCTTCTCTTCTATTTTCATTACCGTGCCAATTTATTTTTTTTTTTATTTTTTCTTTCGTTTGCAACATCTATTATGTCACAATGTCAGTGGCATAGCCATGCGTTTGACATTGTTTTACTGGCAAACGAAAAAAAACCTCAAAGTGGGAGTTATCAACCAAGTCAAATGAATTTGGTTTGTATGGCAACATTTTTGGGGGATTGTTTTTCATGTATGGTATGTGATTATTATATATCAACCAACGCACCCAACATTATTATTCTTGACTAGAATGGAGCAGCAATTTTCTATTTTCCTGATTTATAATATTGTAGGAGTGTCATTGCGTTGGCGACCATGTGACTTTTGATAAATTAAATACCAAAAAAAATGTACAAGCAAAACATATGAAACATAAACAACTGTATAAGTTTTTTTATATTTCATGACGTCATATTGAGGCCAAATTAAATTCAGTATTTTAATCTAAGATTAGTTGTCATGGCCTTCATGATTGTGCATTTCGTTGGCTGTTTCAGTGGACTGTATGATGTGTTTGAGCATCATGGAAGATGTGCTAAAGGCAATATGGATATCTCATCTAATACAATATTGTTACGTTTTTGATTTTTAAAAACGTTTAAAATGTGAGCTCGTAGATTGGAAATAAAATAAAAATAAATTTGTGTTTAGCTTTAATTAAAATTGTTTATTATTTGCACAACTCTGTGTACGACTGTTCACAACTTGATGTAAACAAAAACAATTGCTTTTCTTTGTTATTTCTCTGTTTATACCCTTTGCATAAACCATAACAATTACTAGACAACTGTTCGACAGATCTTTGTAACGGAGATCTTCAAACCACCATTACTCTCTTCAAACGCACTGCGTCTTTACACAAGACTGACTGAACTTAACTAACTAACTCGCCTGCTTTGCCTTGCAAACTTGGCTTTGGTAAACATTGTTGTTTTCGTTTATTATTGTAGTGTTGTTTTTATATTTTTGTTTACTTGTTTACTATTTTTATGCTGGTGTTTGTTGTTATGTTTTTGTTTACTTGTTTACTATTTTTTATGCTGGTGTTTGTTGTTATCCTAAGCAGTACGATATTTTGTAAACTGTATTGTTTTGGATTTGTAGCTTTTGTTTATAATTATAATGTTAAGTGATGTAAAAGCAAAACACCAGTATCTAGATTCTTCATTTTCGTAACAATATATGTTATTATGTATACGCTTATTATATTTAAATTAAAAAAATTCCAAAAAAAATTCCAAAAAAATTTTGTTTGACAGACAGTTTGTTAAACCATTAATGCTTGATTTCAAACCAAGGAGAAGTTGGAAAAACTGTTCACGATGTTTTTTGAATTCTTAGATATGTTTTTCTTTGCGCAATAACTCAACGAGGAGGCTTACTTATCCTTACCGTCAAAGAGAAAAACCTCAAATCATTAACATCTCAGAAAGGTCAGGCTTTATAAAAGGTTCAATTAGCAAGGATACTCACCATTACTCCCAACGTATGTTCACAGTGAACTTTATTTCTGGGCAACGGCAAATAGCAAGCTTAATATCCCAGGACCTGTCAGGCTTAATGTGAGTATCACCATGAAGGCACACCCCACAGTGCACGTGTGGAGACAATGCATTTGCCAACGCCCCCACGCACGCTGTGGACTAACATTGCATCACCGTTAGTGAGTACCAATTCATAACCATGCATTTGGACATGTCTTCTCTGTCAGTTAGGGGTCCGACACTATTTAAACTCATTTTTGACAATCTTTAAGACTGGAAAGTCATACCGAGCTTGCGCTCTCCTCGTGATTTGGGTACAAACCACAAACACCACGTTGCTCTCACAAGGGGGTCTAGCCCTAGGCGACGAGGCTTTGGGCCAGGACCTGCTACAATAGGAAAAGGTTTTTACTCCGGCATTCTATAAATCAGGTCAGACATCTCTTACAAAACGAAATATGAAGAAATATTTCTTCGGCGACTTCCCCTAAGCAGATTTCTGATGAAAACTTTGAGAGCAAAAAAAAATGTCTTGAAAAGTTTCTCAAAAGAATCTGTAGTTCGGAGTCTACTTTAAACTGTAGGCAGGGTTGTAATGACCAATTATGTACATAAGCACTTACGTGCAGTACGATGTGCACACACAGTTTTTTCAAATTTCATTACAATCATGCGAATTACATGCGTAATAAGTCAATTATGATGACCATAATCATCACATAATGCCTAACAAGCGGCCGTGCTTTAGTCACCTCAAGTGTATTAAGGTTTTAGGTGATATTCGGCTGTTGAAAGATATTTCATCGACATTAATATATCGCGCTGACAAACTTCTTCAATGAGTTTTATGGAACTCGAGTGCCTTTACCTTTGCTGTCACAACGGGCCCCTACGCTTGCTCAACTGAGCTTTGGTATTCAAAGCTAGCACTCCAACTTACCTTCCTAATATATTGCCAATAACGTGAAAATGATTATCACCCTAATGTTTATTTATAGCACAGTATTCAATGCCTACGAGAGAGAGAGACAGAGAGAGAGAGAGAGAGAGAGAGAGCTTTAATGGTATGCCATTTTGAAATTTATGACATTTGCATGTCAATTGTTAATGTGGCGCCAATGTGTCATCATTTCCTGTACGTTCATTTATTTATACATTCATTGATTCATAACTCATTGAATATACATACATGCATATGTTTAAATCAATCATACAGAATACTTTTTTAAATAAAAATTGACTGGAGAATGAATTTACATTGCATTTTTAAAAGCAATTTTGTGTGTTCAACAGTTTTCAAATCTTATGGATTCAATTAAATCCCCTTAAATAACCACATGTGTATGTCATTTGCTGGAAATAACTTGCCAGTAAATTTCTTTGTCACACTGTTAAGACACTCTTGTTTGTTTGCCAAGCAGCTGCTAACACAACACCATCAAAGTACACAAAGTTACAGTTTAACAAGAAACAAATTGCAAAACCTTTTAGGAAAAATTGAAAAAAAAACGGAGAGAAAGTGTTGACATTTGGTCGACGTAAATAAGCGTGAGTGCGTACGTATTGACCCGAAACTGAACTCGCTTAAAATATGTCGCCACCTACGAAATGCAAACCCGAGCAAAACAACTGCATTTGCTATTAAAAATTTATGGGGCCGTATGCAATTATTGAAACGCAAATATGTTGCTCATATAAAACCCACAATGATATACAGTGCATGACAAAACAATGGAAACTTTTTCTAAAATTTATTTATGTGTTACAATCGGACGAAAATTTAAAAATCTTTTTAAGAAATCAGCAAAATATTAATGCCTTTTATTAATATGCACTGTTATTAACATTTCTGTATTTTAAAAAATATATAAAAAGACTATATAATTCAGTAATTAAAAAAAAATAATTCTATTCACATATTTGATGTTGACAAAACATTGGAAACTTTGGAAACTTTTTTAATTTTTAAATTATATAATTCATTTTTATACATAATTTTAATATACAGAAACGTTAATAACAGTGCATATTAATAAACTCCACAAATGTTTTGCAGATTTTTAAAAAACATGTTAAATTTTCGTCCAATTAAGTACATTTTTGAAAAAGTTTCCATTGTTTTGTCAAGCACTGTATGTATGCATGCTTACATGGTCAAATAACGTAGTACCGTACCTTCAAAGTTGGTGGCACAATTGGTCAGTAATTTAGAATATACTGTGGAAGATCATTGCGAGTTACAATTCGGAATAGAAGAAGTTCCATTTGTCAAAAATAAGCAAATGGTCTGTAAGAATTATTACACGCAGTAATTGTAAAACTTAGTTTTCTTTCTTATTAAAATGGTTTCAGTCTTTTATTGGATATATCCTCTACTCTAGCTTCCTTACAAATCATTTAATATCATCTTCTGTTCCTTGAGCCTTGTTTACAGCTTCATATTTTTACGAAAATGAAAACGATGTAACATCGTTTAACACATCGTTTAACATTAAAATGATAAGAAAAAGCTACACAAACAAATACAACGAACTTGTTTACAAGTAAACCAACAACATCAGTATGAAAGAAAAGGGGATAGACAAGTAAGCGAGAAACAACGAGCAACGTGAACAAAATACACAAACAAACAATGAAGTCGCGAGTTCTCGATAAGGCGAAACCACGAACGTTCGTCTGCAAGAAACATCATCAGACTGTTTACATGGGCATATAAAAAGGCAAGACAAATCAGGCAACGAGTATAAAGAATTCAGTCAGTCTTGTGTGAAGACTTGTTGCGTGTGAAGAAAATAGTCGTGGTTGTAGATCGCCGTTGAAAAGATCTGCGTTGTAAGCAAAGAAGAATAGCGAACAAGCAATTATTGTTGTATTCAACGGTGGCACATTAAATAATAATTTATCTAAAACTAAACACAAATTTATTTTTATTTTCTTTGCACTCAAGGAACTCATATTTTAAACGTTTTTAAGAAGGTAAAAAAGTAACTCTTCAACTCCACCATTAATATCCGGCGTATTTTGTAATCGTAGTCTAGTAGGTAGTGTATGAGCTACACTTCGTTCGGAATCGACATTATACTGTGGGTCTCGCCTCTAATAGATACAATTAACTTGTACAACATGAGTGGTGTGAGAAGCTAGCTTGTAATCCTGACTAAAATGTTGTAATGCACAATCAAGTAAGGGGTTTTAAAACAAGACTTTGTGAAACTCCTGAGTTACTAATGTCAGATTCGTTATATCAGATTTTGTTTCAAAAGAAGTTCCTTAACATTCACTTCAGACGCTTTGATATATGGGCTCCAATATTAGATACTCGTATTGGCTGCCTGATCCATGCAGTGACATTTTCCACGGCATTGAATGAAAGAATTTTCTCTGAAAATCTTATGAATTACGAATGCCACCGCAACGACCATCTTCGTTCAGGCACACCTCAAGACGAATGGATTTCTCAGGAAAATTACAAGACAAGGTTGTAACAGGTACATAACCTATAACTTACAAGCTGTTACCGTTACCATAGACCATAGACATTCCGCTTATCTCAGTTAAAATGGGTATCCTAATCGATGTTTTCCTTGAATCATATGTCCATCTAAGGGAAAAGCATGACGATAAACTCGGCATTCACTCACTTGACTTCTGCAGTAGCTTTAAATCTGAGGAGAGGCCTTGTACTGTGTCCCCCAAGCTTTATGGCGTCTCTTCCAAGCCTTATAATGTTTTCTCCAAGCCTTAACCATAATGTCTTTCCCAAGCCTTATAAGGTCCCCTCCAAGCCTATTGGCCTGACAAAAACTTTAGGCTGCAGTTCCGTAACAACAATGGCAAATTATTTCTCTGCAAGCCTTAAAATGCCTCATCCAAGCCTTATAATGTCTCTTCCAAGCCTTATAATGTCTCTCTTAAGTTCTAAAACTTCAGGCTGCCGTGACAACAATGGCAAATTACTTCTTTGCAATGGAAAGTGTTTTCCCCCCGGTATGTAGTAATGCCTTACAGGTTCAAAGAATGTGTTCTGATCCTTATCATGACAAAATCTACACATTGAATTCGAGACAATTCCCATTCTGAACAAATCTCATTTGAGTATACAGTGCTCACTAAAAATATACATACATTTTAGCAAAACGTAATCTTGTAATTCATTTCATAGCCTTTACAATCCTACCTACTCATTATGCGTTTCTATTTCTGTTATTTTTCAACGTTCATATTTCACTTCATATTTTCCCTAATCACCCGGCTCCCAACGGCAAACAATATCACTCGGTAAAGAGGCAAGATTTTATGATCTTGAAACATTTATTGACGACACCTAATTGTAAAATTTTGCAGTGACGACGGACGTAAAGCGTTATGGTTAAGGCAACAAAGGCTTGTTGTGGCGATTGTTTTCAAAAACAGCAGAAAAACAATAACAATGTCATACGACCATGGAAGTGTGGTCACATTTGTACTGCAACTGTTTCGTAGAATGCATTCAATTGATTTCATTTTTAGTTTTCGATTTCATTGTGTCACACAATACAGTTGCTAGCAAAAAGCATGGTACATTGAAATATACCATCAGATAATTGCAGGGACCCTGTGCTTTTTAGAATCAGTAACTGTAAGTCCTACTATATATTGCCAACCGATTTTTCAATACAATAGTGGGCCACATCTGCACAATGTTTTTCGTTTTACTATTTGCAACAACAAAGTATTTTTGTTGTAATATTTTTACGATGCTTCTGCTGTTATTCTTTCATTTGTTTGTCGACTGGTCTAGTCCGTTAAAGGACGAAATTTTATTGGTTTTGACAGTGAATGCGTGTTTTTTTCCAGGAGGTATGATTAGTTTTCTCATGTTTTTTTTTGTTGTATGTAAACGTTCATGGCCAATATTTGCACCTCTTGTTACACGACAACCACAGCAACAACAACAATAATAGAAGGCATAGGTAAAGAAAACAACTGAAAAATTTATAGTTCGACTGAATAGACTTTTTGAAATGAAAAAAAAAGAAAAACGTTTAATTTTTAAACACTGAAATGGGCAAACCCCTATTGTTTTGACATGTATTGCAGACAAGAGATGCTACACTGTTTCCTGAAATTAGAAGCTGAGGTACAGACTTTCTAAGGGAAATATATATTCGAGGTACATATGTATGTTGGGAGGATTCATGTGGTCGTGTTCCTTTCTTTTTGTGTTTCTCACGTAATTGATCATTACAACCATTCAGTCAGGATTGTAACCTAGCTTCACACGCCACTTATGTGGCGTGTATTAATTTTTAACAATATTTTAGCTCTGTTATCACGATGCAATTAAAATAATTCCCAACATTATTTCACATAAAATTAAATAAAAATCGTAACCAAAATACTTTTTTGGCTTGTAATTATAATTCCAATGAATTTCGAAGTTTTTGCTCATTTTAAGCGAAATATTTTTTCAATGTTTACTACGCATTAGGGAATATGCTTGCTTGGCCAAATGGTGCTAATTTAAAACACATTTTTAATGAAATTATATTCGGGGCACAAATATGATCTTAAAGTATTGAAACGTGTTGCTGTTCTGTATAAACGTGTTTCATTATGATTGAAAAAAATTTTTTTTCCAATACATGTAGCAGTCAGAAGCTCTTAATGTTGTGGGCATGAAAATTCAGTGTGATGTTCGCTGTTCTTATGACAGTGCAAGAAATACTTCACTTCATCTGATCACATTACATATGAACGCCAGTCATATCCGTACGAAAATGGAATACAACACTTATGTATGCACCGGTGCCTTGAAGTCTATTTTGAGGCTTCTCGACGGCATACAGGAGCAGGGCCAAGGTGCTCATTAATGACGGCAGAGTATACAACTCTATTGATTAATTGGATCATAGTCGCAATGAGGCTTGTTTCACTGTTCTATCGCTGCTACATTGGATTTTGTTCGAACTAAATAACAGAACTTGTTCTCGAGTATCATGTATTCTTACGTAATATTTGTCTTTATCGCCGAGCCCATCCATTTGTGGTTGATTAACTAGTGGTTCGCATACTGTGCACTAAAGTCGCCGTAGTCCAGTAGATAGTGTGTTGGCTTATTAGACGTACAGCCAAGGTTCGAGCCCCCGGCCAGACATCAAAACAAAATACAAAAAGTATTTCTTCGGCGACTTCTTCTCAGCAGATTTCTTGCAAAATTTCTGAGAGTAAGTAAAAATTGCCATGGAAAGTTTCTCAAAAATCTGTCGTCCGGAGCTGACTTTAAACTGTAGGTCCCGCCTCATGTATAAAATTAACACACACAACACAAGTGGTGTGAAAAACTAGATCGTAATCCTGACTAAAGTGTTGTAATGACCACTGCCTTACCGACAAAATTCATTCTTTAGTCGGAATATTCGTATGTAGAACTCCCTTCCTTTTGAGGTCTTTCCTATCACTTATGATATAAAGCGATTGAAATCTAGTGTCCACAAACATTACTCCCTCTTTCCTCCTTCCCATTTTGTATTTTTCTAGTTCCAGACCAATATACTGCATGAGTAGGGGCCATACCCTGAATATTGGTCGAACAAAAACAAAAATTTGTATCACAATATGAGTCAATATTACCTGTGTGATTTCGTCACCACTAAACATAACTTAGATTGCTTCCCTAACGGGTTTAATAATCGGTCTTCCTCATTTATGCTGAAAAACTCACATTGTTTTAGAAAAACTTCGACTAAAATTAGTAGTCAAGCTTTTATAAAGGAGATGTAACATTCCACTCCTCAGTAAGATATCAGCATTATCTCTCCATATTCCTGGTTATGAAAGTCGTCGTAATCTAGTAGTTAGCGTTTTAGCTTCTTAGATGGAAGCACGTGGTTCGTACCCATGCTGAGACACGTCGATTTATTTTGACCTCTTCCTTCATTTCGTTTGGCGTCTTCCTCCCTTCAGTATTCCGCCAAAAACAAAAATTGTTGTGGACAGCATGTCCCCCGGAGTTTATCTTACGTTGATCTGATGTGAACTGGCCGTCCTGTTCATGCTGTTTGACTCAGTGAATGCAGTCTGAGGCATCTAGTCTTTACAACCCTTTAGTCTGGATTACAATCTAGCTTCTCGCGCCACTTATGTTGTGTGTGTTAATGTCATAGATGAGCAGCAGGACCTACAGTTTAAGGTAGACTGTGGTTGGATACAGCATCCAGGAATACTTGTGCAAATAATATAATTATTTCATCAAAATGGTTTGCTATGTACCGGCAATGTACCGCGATTCGCTTATTTTATAACCGAGACACATTTCTGTATGAATTGGTACGTGGACAAATAAAATTGTAAACAACTAGGGCCATCCTATTGAAAATACATGTCTTTGGTGTCCAGATGATCCAATTCACGTCAAAAGAAGTAGATAATCATCGACTTTCAGTACTCGCCGGAAACATACATGAACTAACCAATGTCGTTCTCAAAGAAGTATTGAACCGATGAAGACCAGGCAAAAATTCACACCCAATAGTGGAATGCATTGGACGCTCTTGGATCTCATGTTGATGGGTATCGACGCAATAGTTGGAGATCAGATTTCAATAAAAGTTAGTGTCAGTTCCTGACTGCTCCAGGGCCCATTAAGTGAATATACTTCGTTGCTTATGGTCTTTTACCTTCAGTTCTTAGGGCAGTTAGTTCTTATGCGAGTGCGGACCCAAATTAAAACAAAATTTCCCAAGTTGCAGTCGGCGTCAGGCTGAGTTCTAGTGAACAATTCTTATTGTTTTCGTTAGATTTTGTATTTTGTTGACGTACTTAAAGAAGCAGAAAACTCTGAGAGTCAAATAAAATTGCAATAAAAAGTTTCTCAAACACAACTGTCGTTCAGAGACGAGTTTAAACTGTAGGTTCCGCCACTCATGTATATAATTAACGCACACAGCATGAGTGGTGTGAGAAACGAGGTCGTTATCCTGACTAAGTAGTTGTCCAATGGCCAATTATGTAAGTATGTATGTATTACGAGAGAAAATTCGCACTTTACAATTGCCGCCTAACATTTGTCATTCAGTAATGCATTGAAGTCGTAGTCTAGTAAGTAGTGTGTTGGCTTATTAGACGTAAGGCCACGGTTAAAACCCCACGTCAGACATCAAAGCGAAAATATGAAGAAAATATTTCTTCAGTGACTTCCTCTCAGCAGATTTCAGGCAAAAACTCTGAGAGTCAAATAAAATTGCCATGAAAAAAACTCTCAAAAATCTGTCGTTCGGAGTCGGCTTTAAACTACGGGGGACTCGCCACTTCAGTATGAAATTAGCACGTACGCAACATGAGTGGTGTGAGAAACGAAGTCTTAATCCTGACTTAAGGGTTGTAATGACCAATTATGGCTGTAAGTAGGTATGTATTAAGGAAGAAAATTCCCACTTTGTACTTGCCGCCTTACATTTGCAGCTCAGTAATGCATTGGCAACCAATGAATCTTAAATAATGAAAAATATTTCGTTGAAATTTCTCTTCTAAAATTCAATAGCACACATGTGTCTACAATTGTCCATGGCAGCTTAAAAATTTAAACAAAACGTTTAACACTTGCAATTGGAAATGGTGTGCTCTGTCTGTCGTCTCCCTTGTTGCTATTGCAACATTTGTTCGATCATACTTGCATTCATTCAGTCATTCGCATGAAAAACAACAAGTAATTGTGCGTAAAATGCAAGGGTCACGTTCTGTCGCCGTGATAGCTGTTGTGTAGCAACCGTTGCTGGCCATTTAGTAAAAATCTACGCGATTTTTTTCTGTGACTCTAGCTTAGAAAAGAGTCTTTAACAAACTCTGCATTTAAAATGTGGAATATAAACATAAAAAACGAAATGAAATGTAACGCAAATAATTTTTATAATCGATTTGCAAATATTAAAGTTGTTTGTGTTTAACCAGACGAGCGCTTCATCATGCTTAAGAGACAGACACATGCAATTCGCTTATGAGGCAAACAAACAATTTTTTTGTTACAAATGATGGACAATTAAAATTCTTAAACTGAGTTTTTTTAACATTTCAAGGGACTTTCTTTTGAGTGAAGAGTCTAATAAGCGCTTAAGAACTTATGTGCTGCAATAAACTTAAGTACTTGAACTCAAAAGAGAAATAAATACAAAATAATTATGGGCACTTGAAACTGTGATTATCAAAACAATGTGTGTGACGGTTTTTCATTTTTTCATTTAGGTTTTTTTCCGCTGAGGAGGAGTAAATGTAACCGCACCATAGGGGAAGTCGTCTCTGTCCCCCGTGTGTGGGTGTCCCCCTCACCCACTCCTCTTTTGGACTCTTTGTGCCCACTCCGGAACTACTGTAGTATTACTTCAAAGTGGAGTTACTCCGGCCATTTGGCCCCTTTATTACGATATCCGCCTCCCAATTGCGCAACGAGGTCTGAAGTCCATTCTAATCCTGTCAGGCAAGTCAAGTTTTTTAGACTTCAAGAATGCTTCAGTATAACTGGCTATGCTATTCCAACTTTCCTCGTTGTCCAGAATTATATCGCAGAAGTTTTAGACAGTACAGACGCCGACTTTGGCCTCAATATTCGTTCTTTCTAAACTCTATCTCTCACAATGAAATAAAGTGTGTTCCGCGTCATCAATGGACGCATCATCATAAATGCAATTTGGTCGTGTCATCTTCCCTATTGTAAACAGATATTTCCAAAAATAACCGGATAACAGCTGTGTTAAATAGTAATTAACCTTACCAAATTTCCTTTCAATTCTCCTGGTTATATCTGGGAGAAATTTTGTCGTCCATCTACCACTTGTTTCAGCGTCTATTTCTCTTGCCAGTGTTGTATGGTTCGCTTTCTGGAATTGTCGACATTTACCGTACCTCAGTGCACGTTTTTAGTCTCCCACACCCTCTTTCGCTCGCTTGCCTGTAAACCTATAGGTATTACACCACTGATTACCAGCACTGCTGATTTAGATACAGTTCTATACGCCGATGCCACCCTAAGTGCAGCGGTTCATTGTACCGATGATAAACTTTTCATTCTACAGTCGGCCTTTAATACTTCTGCCCAGGTCTCACTGCCGTAAAGCAAATTAGAATCCGTTATTGCCATCATTAATCTGCGTCTGCTCTGTACAGGACCACCAATATTGGCCATAAGCTTACAGCGCGTTGGATCTGATAACGTCAGTTTAGGGTCCAATCCAATGCCATGATAATTGGCTACTTTCTGCATCTTCAAAGTGGTAGCCTTCAGTCAGGATTACAACACTTATGTTGTGTTGTCAAAAATACATGTCGTACTTTTCTAAATCATCTAATTCAGATCAAAATAAGTTAACAGTTTTGGTCTGCTCAACATCGTTCTTAAGAACTGCATTTTTTCATGATAAATTGGATGTCTTATGGTTTTGTATTGTCTCGTTAATGTACCCAGCTCCATAGCCTGTTCAGCAAACACATGTCATTGACGTTTACCTTGTGTTCCTGGGTCAATTGGTTTTTGTAAAGGACGCTGAATCAACTGGCTCTGATTCTCCTGTAAATTTTCAGGGAGAGCGACTATGTCGTCGGTATGTTTTGCATTTCGTTGAAGTACGGGTTTTGGTCGATACGTCACTGTACTGGTAGACATGAATTTAGCCCCTACATTGCAAATAGTCTTCCCTGTAGAACGATTATGGCTACTGTAGAGTGAGCGAAGCGTTCAGTACGTTACTTGAACAGAAGATCCATTCTAATAAAACAATATTATTATTTGCATGTTTTGTTAAATAAAATAGCCATTTGACCTGATTCGACAATATTTTGGTCTGCATTGACAACTTCTCCTACATGAGCGGTATGATGCAAATGTTTGCTGCAATAGAAAAACAGACTGTATGGAGCACAAAAAGAAAATATGACTTATTTTAAGAAAAAAAATTTTGCTGCTGCAAAAATCCCTTGTATATGCAAAAAGGTCACGTACTACTTTAAAATACATATATTCCCTGGATACCATATTTACTGCTGCTGTGGGTTATATATGAATATGATGATTTTTGGCATGACGTTGCAATAAAGTCACGGTATTATTTCAGCTTCTGTAAATTATTTTTAGAATTTTTAGAATGTATTTATAATGCGCTACCATGATTGATAGAAGAAATACGAGTTTGATGAAGTAAAATATTTTACAAGGATTTTGATGACTTTAATACCAAAAAATTCTTTTCATTATGTGAGAACCATTAAAAGTGAACGAAATCTATTCCATATAGATAGGAGAGCAATATTTGTCATTCCTATTCTTTTATTTGTAGGCGGAGAGCTTTGCAGATTGAGACGGGAAGGCACATTATGTATGACTCACTCTCACCCGACATACGGTCAATTTCCGAATGGAGTCGAATGAATAGGGTCGATTCAAATGCACAAAAGACTTAGTGTTGCCTATTGACACATAAGCCCAGCAATAATATTGCATCATCTGTATCTATGGGAGTAAGCAGCTCCTGATGTTCTGTATTTCTTTTAAGATGGTGCAAGAAATACTTCACTTTATCTGATCATACATATTTACAGGTATATCAGTGCGAGAATGGAATACAATTCTCATGCATGAGGCTTCTCCACCGCATACAGGAAGGTGCTCTTTAATGAGTATATGGTATCCAACTCAATTCATTCATCGGAGCATCTTCGCAATGTGGCTTATGTTTCACTTCTGCCCGAGATTCCAGTCTTTCTCACAGAGCGCATTCTTTGCTTGTCGACTGGATCGCACACTGCATTCCAGACAAAATTCGTTTTTTTTTTTTTTTTTTTTTTTTTTTTTTAATAATAACAAAATTAAAATAAAATAAAAAAAGAAGAAACTAAAATTATTAATTCATTACTATTTATTAATTACTAGTTCCGCGAAGCAATATAGCTTGTCTGCAGAAGTATTAAATAAATAGGTTTTGCCACTAAAAGTGATATTTATAAATAGAATAAAAAAAATAAAAAGTAAATAATAAAATACTAACTAAATGGAAAAAAAAGTGAAAATTATACAAAATAAAATGAAATAACATAAGTTAATCTTGCGAGCTTACGAAAAAGTTTTTCAAAAGTTTTTTTCTTTTTTGTTTGTACTGAATATTTAAAAGTTCTATTGGTAACATATTGAAAATTTTTGGCAGAGTTACTTCTAATGTGTTTTTGCCATAATTATTATGGAAGCTACCAGTTTTAAATCTACCTCTCGCTCTTCGCCTCGTGTTGTGCTGATGATCAATCTTTTTGAGAAACCTTGAATCATTATAGAATTCTGTTACTAATGTAGTATAAAAAATAGATTTTATATTTAATATACGCTGCTCCTTTGCTAGGCTACTATTTTGAACTGTATTGTTGACTATTCTGTTGTTGTTATTGAGGTATCTGGATCCATTGGCGATATTATTATTGTTGTTGTAGTTGCGGGTACTAATATTGTTGCTATTGGTACTGTTATGACTGTCATTGTTGTAGATTCTGTTGCTGTTGTTTGTGTAGATGTTGTGCAAGAAGTTGTTGGTATCGATAATGTTGATCCTATGGTTGTTACTGTGTATGTTGTAGGTATTGATACTGTTATTTGTATGGTTATTAAAATTGTTGTTCCTGTTGTTGATGCTGCTGCTGTTGTTGTTAATGAAGCTGTTGTTGCTAATTATGTTGTTGCTGACCATGCTATTATTATTGATGATGTTGCTCGCAGTGTAATTATTATTGTTTATGTTTAAGCGTTGATTTTTTTTTAGAATTTTTAATAGTCGATCCTGAGTTTTTTGTAGTAATCTACAGTGGGTAGCACTTCCCCATGCTGCAATCCCATGCCTAATGTGCGACTCTGCAATTGCGAAATACGCCTGCCTTAATACATCATAGGTGGCACAATTGCTTAGATGATATAGCATGTAGGCGGCTTTCCTCAGCTTCTTTTGGAGATAATCGACATGCATATTCCATTTAAATGTATTATCAACGTAGACTCCCAGATATTTGTAAGATGTCACAAGTTCTATTAGCGTGACGCATGTATCATTGTTGCTGCTGCTATTATGCAGACAATTTGTGTCATGAAACTTAATTACAACGTTAGAGTCAGTAAAATTTGGTGGTTTTATATGCATAACTTTTGTTTTTTGGGCGTTTATGATAAGACCGTTATCGTGACACCATTTGGATGCAATATTTAATTGGCTCTGCATTACCTCTGTAGCATCTTGGATAGACTCACTCGATACTACAATTGCTGTATCATCAGCGTATGCAAAAGTTTGGCTATTATGCAAAGCGTTGAGCATGTCATTAGCATACAGTATATAGAGAATTGGCCCGAGTTTGGATCCTTGTGGCACTCCACAATCTATTCGTATTTCTTCGCTTAGTTCATTATTTATTTTTACTCGATATGACCTACATTCAAGATAGTTTTTAAACCACAGTAAAGTATTACCTCTAATACCGTTTCTTTCTAGAATTTGAAGGAGTTTGGTATGTGACAGAGTGTCAAAGGCTTTACTGAAATCAATGAACAATACAAGGCAATGTTTTTTATTACTTAAGCAGTTATTTATATAATTAGCAAAATTTCCTAATAGATTGTTAATATTTTTTCCCTTTTGGAAGCCAAATTGATTACTATTCATTATATTGAATTTTTTTATGAAATTATTTAGTCTTCTAACCACTACTTCCTCCAGAATCTTCTCTAACACAGGTAAAATTGAAATTGGCCTATAGTTATTATAGTCTGATTTCGTTCCACTTTTATATATTGGCCTTATTATAGATGTTTTCAACATTTTTGGCACCATAGCATTATTCAGGCTTGAATTTACTAGTTTAGTTATTGTAGGAGTTAAGATTACAGCATTATTCTTGATGTCTTTTGTTCGTATTCCATCGAGTCCAGCACTTTTTTTAATGTTTAAATTGTTCAGTATATTAAATATTTCCTGTTCATTAGTGTTTTCCATAAAAATTGAATTTTGTGTTGTAATTTCCACATTGTGTAAGGTTTTAATGTTACATTTGTGAATTATTTTATTTACATTTTCCTTGAGGTTTGTCGCAAAGTTCTTTATAATACTTGTAATGTTATCATTTTTAAAATTTTGTAAGATGTTGTCATCTATACTTTTTGATTTTTTTCCAATTATTTCATTAATGATTTGCCATGTAACGCGTATGTTATTTCTATTTTCTATGAATTTATTCCTATAATAGTTATTTTTCACGTAGATAATTTCTCTATTTAAAGAGTTTCTATATTTTTTGTAATTATTTTCATAAAGTTTATTATTTTTATTATTTTGCCATTTTTTATAAAGTTTATCACGTATATCACATTTTTTTATAATATTTTCGTTTATCCACTGACTTTGTGTTCTTGGTTTGCTTATCTTGTTTTTTGTCTTTGACGATTTTTCGTAAATTTCTGCAAATTTAGTAATAATTTCCATACAAATGTCATTAGTGTTTGTCTTTTGTTGAATAAGAACATTCCAATTTGTTTCACTTATTAGTTTATTAACTTTATTATTATTTAACTCTACCCGTTTATAGACATTTTCCGATCTCTGACTTCTTTTTACATCATCGATACAGTAGAAAAGAGAATAATGATCTGATATTGTTGTTGTTACAACTCCAGCATACGTGTTCGAACCTGTTTGTTTATTTTTTACGAACAAATGGTCAATACATGTACTTGATTTTCTGATTATATCTTCACGTGTAACTTCTTGTATCATACATTGTAATCCGTTTGACATAATCATATTCAAATAGTTTGTTGTTGTAATGTTGTCTCTTAAAATATCAATGTTTATGTCTCCAACCACTATTACTTCTTGTTTTTTGTTTATTTTGTTTATTGTTATATCAAGTTCTTCAATGAAAGCATTGACGTTAAGAGAAGGCGGTCGGTAAATTGAGATAAGTGAAAGTATTTTATTGTTGATATTTAAATCTAATCGTATATGTTCGAATGATTGGCTAGGTGAAGCAATTTGAGTATAAGTGTGAGTGTTTCTGATATAAACTGCAACACCACCTCCAGCATTGTCTTTTCTATTTAAAAAAATAGAATTAAACCCACTCATGCTGTATATATCAGTTTCGTCATCGGAAATGTTCGTTTCAACTAGGACTATTATTTGTATATAGTTTATTATTTTGTGTATTGATGTTAAGAATGCGGAAAAGTTTGTTCTAAGCGAACGGATATTCATAAATATTAACGATAACGGATAACTTAAGAGATTTTGATTAATTTCATTGTAATTATTTAACATATTGTTTTGAGAATTCATTTTAATTGTCTTTTTATTTACTTATTAATTTTGCTAAATGTTTTCACTTTTTTGGTATAAATATTCATTCATTAGTTTGTTCCTATTTAATACTTTTCAATTTTAAGCTTTACAATTATTATTATTATTATTATTTTTTTTTTTTTAGTTACTTTTTATTAATTCAATATCGGCAATATTATTGATTAAGACTATACTAGATGTTTCGTTTTTTCTTGCACATATAGAGCCAGACCGAATCCAAACAAATTTCCAATCACATTCTCTAGCTTTGGTTTTAGCAGACCATAGCAACCGGCGATTATATGCTGTGAGTTGATCATTGATGTATATATATTTATTGCCATCATCTACTTGGTCTAAAATTTTTGCATCAATTCGGTGACGTTGGATTTTGTTCATGAACTCCATCTTTTTCCTTAGAGTAGTAAATTCAATTATAGTTTTATTTGTGGATTTTGTTAAACGATAAGCATTGTTTATGTCAAAATTGTTAATTTCAACGTTTACTGCCTTAGCTATTTTGGCTATTATTTCATTAGCGCTTATTTCCGGGTTATATACGTTTTTTATTTCTATATTATTTTTTAGCATGGATTGCTCCAGTTGGTTGAGTTTAGTATCTATTTTGGATATTTTTAACTCCTGTTGAGCTTCCTTTTCATAAAGATCGCTAACTTTTGTAGCTATGGATGAAACAGATGATGCCATTTCAGTAATCGAACTTTTTATTTCATGTATAATGCTAGCGTTTTGTGTATTATTCGCATTAACAGTATTTTTCAAAAGTTCTATTGCTGTTTTTATATCCTTTAGTTCTGATTGCACCGAAGCTAAACCAGAGTTCAATGTACTCAAAGTCATCGCTTCCTTAAATTTCTTTGTAGAGCCATTACTATCTTCATCATCTTCCCTTTGTTTTTTTTGCTGGGTTACGCCTTCATACACAAAGGTTTGATATGTGTTGTTTGATTCAGACCTGGTTCTAACCTTACATCGATGGCATCTCCATTCGGATTTTTTCTCAGTATTCAAATTTTTGTATGCATTTTCTGTAATCGAGCAGCAAGGGGAGAAGTGGTATGCGGAGTTACAGTTATAACATTTAACATGTTTGGGGTTTAAGATGTTGGAGTTGCATTGATTACAAGTTGTTTTCTCGGCCGTTGAACTCATTTTGTTTTGTTGTTTTTTATGTACTAATGCAATGTAACTTTCAATTTCTTTTTTATTTTATTCTTTCGTTTTTATTTTTTTGTTTGTGGACAGTTTTTATTAGCTAATAAGATATTGTTTTTTTTTTTTTAAAAAACCTTTACAAGTTCACTTTATTAACGATTTTTTATCAATTTGATTAGGATTTTTTCACCGCTTTTATATGGCACTTTTTTAATTTTTTTTTTGTCTAGCAAGAATTTATATAATTTACTTTTTGTGGAGGATTGGCAAAACACGACCGCTCGCAACGAATTCCGTTCTTTAGCCGGACTACTCGTATGTGGAACTTCCTTACTGCAGAGGTCTTTCCTGTCACTTATGATATAAAGAGATGCAAGTCTAGTGTTCACAAATGCTACTCGCTCTTTCCTCCTTACCATAACATATTGCAACGTTTTTACTTTTTAAAAACGTTTAAAATATGAGCTCGTAGATTGCAAATAAAATAAAAATAAATTTGTGTTCAGTTGTAATTAAATTCTTTATAATTCCCACAATTCTGTGTGCCACTGTTCACAACTTGATGTACAGTTTGTTATTCCACTGTTTACACCCTATGCATAAACAATAACAATTACTAGACAATTCTTCGACAGATCTTTGTAACGTAGATCTTCAAACCACGATTACTCTCTTCAAGCGCACCGCATCGTCACACAAGACTGACTGAACTTTTACTAACTCAGTTGCCTGCTTTGCCTTGCCTTTTATATGGCAACGTAAACAGACTGATGAATGTTCTTGAAGGCGAATGTTCATGAATTCACCTTCTCGAAATCTCTTTAAATATAAACATCGTTGTTTCATTATTGTTGTTTGTGTATTTTGTTTACATTTATTCTTGTTGTTTATTTGTTGTATTTTTGTTTATTTGTTTACCATTTTCTTTAAGCTGGTGTATGTTGTTATATTATGTAGTGTGATAATTTGTAAACAAGTCCATTTTTTTATTTTTTTTAGGTTTTGCTTATAATTTTAATGTTAAACGATGTAAAAGCAAAACACCAGTATCTAGATTATTCCATTTTCCATTCATACTTCCAACACAATTCACTACATGTGTCGGGGCCATCCCCTGAGTGTTGGTTGTACAAAAAAAGGGAATTCAAATCTAATGACAGATTCTTTATTATACACCATCTTTTGCAAATAAATGTAATCAAATAAAATTATCATCACATTACAGACGAACAAACTAAACGACAAAAATAATCTAATCAACAAATTTCTGAAACAGGTAAGGCAAAATTAAATAAAAAGAAAAGGCGAAAAAAAAAACTTTTTATTTGTATTTCGAAAGAAAACAATATAAAAAAGAACTTCTGAGCGCAAACAACATCAAAGCAGTAAAATAAAATGAAAAAAATCTGCCAAACCTCAACGATTGAAACAAATTGACCAACATTCTTATCAGTTATCAGTTTTTGATTTTAATCTCTAAGTATTTAAAACGGATTTTGGGTCGTTTAAAGTGAAGCATAAGCCATGATTGTTTGAATAAAAACTCACAAATAAAGCAGTGACAGAACCAAGCAACGAAAAGGTGCGGCAATAAACAAATAAATGCACAACAAAAAGCATTGTATATTTAAAGGCAGTAAATTCAGTGCAAATAGTCGACTATGTTATGCTCTACTCGAAATAAACATCTCTGAAGAAGACAAATATTCCACTAAAACCCTATCCTCATTACCTTGAAATTACAAGCATTCAACGAATTGTTTAACCGAAGCCTCAAACTTTACAGCCAAATTTTTTTATAAATTCCTGGGGTAAGGTCTTAGAACTTCACATTGTTTGGAAAGGTCAGTTTCAGCAGTGTCGACATATTGCTACGAAAACGGAAATAGAGTTTTGCTTTCACATCGTTTAAATTGTAAACAAAAGCTACAAAAACAAAAACAATGAACTTGTTTACATGATAAACAAATAAACAAAAATATACCAACAAAAAAACCAGTATAAAAAAGGGATAAACAAGTAAACAAAAAATCAACAACAACACTGAAAAAACAAACAAAAACAAAACAAAATTTACAAACAACAATAACGTAAACAACTAGTTTACATTTATAGAGACTTCGAGAAGGCGAAGTCATTCTCCTTCTCCAGCATCCATCAGATTGTTTACCCCGCGATATAAAAGGCAAGACAAAGCAGGCAACGGTGCAGGACAAATTCAGTTAGTCTTGTGTGAAGACACGGTGGTTGAAGAAGGTAATCGTGGTTTGAAGATCTCCGTTATAAAGATCTATTAAACAAATTGACTAGTATTTGTTATTGTTTACGCAAAAGAGTGCAAAGAGGAATAATCAAACAAAGTAATTGTTGTTACTTACATCAAGTTGTGAACAGTGGCACACAGAATTGTGCGGACAATAAATAATTTAATTAAAACTAAACACAAATTTATATTTATTTTATTTGCAATCTACGAGCTCATATTTCAAACGTTTTTAAAAAGTAAAAACGTAACAATATGTACGTAATTGGTCATTACAAACCTTCAGTCAGGGTTACGACCTAGCCTCTCACACCACTTATATTGTGTGTGTTAATTTTTTGCATGTGTGGTGGGACCTACAGTTTATTGTTGAGAGAAATTTCATGGCAAATTTTTTATTTACAGAGTTTTTGAGAGAAATCTGCGTAGAGGAAGTCGCCGAACAAATATTTTTTACACTTGATTTTGTTAGAGATCTGACCTGGGGTTTGAATCGTGGCCTCACGTCTAATAAGCTAACACACTACCTACCAGACTACGGCGACTTCAAAAGAATGTCAAACGATTTAACAAATATGATCCTTGTTAGACATACATAGATACATACACACATAATTGGTCATTACATCCCCTCAGTCAGGATTACAACCTACCCTCTCACACCAGTTACGTTGTGTGTGTTAATTTGATACATGAGTGGTGGCACCTACAGTTTAAAAGTCGAATTTGAACGACACATTTTTTGATGGCAATTTTATTTGACTCTCGTTTTTTTGCCAGAAGACTGCTGAGAATCCTTGTTAGAGGGTTCAGGTTGCAACAGAGAGAAATATTGGATCTTCGTTGCTTCTTTTAAATATTCCACATTACTGTGCAACATGTTGCACCATATCAGTAACCATTTGAATAAGCAGAACCAATATGATTGATTGACGTAGTCTTGTAGGTAGTTGGTTTATTGGGGAGAGCCCCTGAAATCATAAAAAATATTTCTTTCGACAACTTCCTCTCAACTGTCTTCTCGTAAAAACTCATTAAAATAAAATTTCCATAAAAAAGTTTTTCAAAAATGTGTCAGTCAAAGTCGATATTAAACTGTAGGTCCTGCCACTCATGTATGACATTAACACACACAACATGATTGGTGTGAGTAGCAAGGTTGAAATCGTGATACGTGGGTTTGCTTGAGCTTATCAACATCTAAAAAGATTTACAATGGTTTTACCAAAAACGTTTACAAATGTTTTTTTTTAAACATTTCCCGTAAATTGTTTGGTGTTGCAGGAAAGTTGCCTTGATTTCTTATTTCTTATCTTTAATCTTGACTACTGTCTGTAATTATCACAGAAAATTAACTTTGAAATCTTTCTTTGTATGTTCACACAACAGTCTGAAAAAAGAAAAACTCGTTTTCGTTATTTAACACCCTTTTTCACAGCTTAATAATGTCTTTAAAGATTTAATTAATTTTTGTTTTTTTTGTTTCACATTTTGCGGTGCTTAACAACGTCAATTAATCTGGCGTATAATATAAACTCAACACCCCATATCAGTTTACACTCCACGCCTTTAAACATGGCATTAATCTTGACCATAAAAACAAAAGGAAAATAAAAATTTCATTCACTGAAGAACATTTTAAAGGCATTTAAAGGCACTGTTTACTTGAAAGAAGAGTAAACAAAAACAAAAAGATATAACTTTGAAAAATTAAGATGTTTATCTTAAACAGCAGAGTAAGAGAGCTGACCAAGAAGCTTTAAATACAAGCGAACTGAACAGTTTAAAGTGAGATTAGGGCGAAGTGCAAAAATATTTCAGAAAAATTTTCAAAGCAATAAATATATTCTCTTTAATGAAAGGAAGATTATTTATCTTTTTAAAAAGTTGACTTTTTGTATCGGGTCTTGCAACAAAGACTTCTGTACTTTGATAGTTGATAACGGCCTTATTGTTAAAGCTCCATCTGTCAAATTAGTTGTTACATATTTAATCGATTTTACCAAACCACTTTGGACGGAAGGGAAACGATCATAAACCATGGAATGTGCTCATTGAATGGGGTTTTTCATCGAAATGTCATCTTCAGCCATGAGGCAATTTCTAGATAAATGAGTAAGTAAACAAACAAAATTGTCGAATTAGGGACGATATCAATCCACATGAGATCCAAGAGCATCAGATGCATCACAAAGAAGTCTTTGTTTTTTGGTGCGGATTTTCGATTGGGGACGACGCTCGTTAGCAATTTAGAAAAAGCTTTGCTCTAGAAGCATCTCCTTTCTGTCAAACGTCATCTTTTAAGGCGATTTAAGCTGAATTTGTTACCGTAGTCTAGTAGGTAATGTGTTGGCTTATTAGAAGTGAGGCCGCGGTTCAAACCCCAGGTCAGTCATCATGAACAAAACGAAATATGAAAGAAATATTTCTTTCGGCGACTTCCTCGCGGCAGATTTCTGACAGAAACTCTAAGCACAAATAAAAATTGCCATGAAAAAGTTTCTAAAAAATTTGTCTTTAGTAGTCGACTTTAAACTGTAGATCCCCTGAGATTCATGTATTAAATTAACACACACAACTTGGGTGGTGTAAGAAGCAACTTTGTGATCCTGACTAAAGGTGCGTAATGATCAATTAAGTAAGTAAAAGAAGCCTAATAGATTCTCTTCCCAATATCAGGAGAGTGCTAGAGCTAGAGCTTTTCTTTAACAGAACAGCTTAGAGGGCATGCGAATGTTCTCTAAGCATTGATACTAGTTTGTGCGTATCTATTATATCTTACGCATATGTTGCCACATAATTACTCTTTGAAAAAAGGGAGATTTTTTATTTCCAAGAGGTGTACTATGCAAATCACGAGCAGTGTATACAAATGTATGTCTCCGGCGCGGAGCTGAAAATATGTGTCCTTATTAGCACATTTAACGGCAACAACATTCCTGCGCATGATCGAATGTCTTATGCTATGTTCGAAATGAGGCCGCTAAATCTGAAAGCATTGATCGGTGCAACACTGATCACTCAGATATTACTTAATTATTATTAATTATATATTAAAACATAATGTGTCAATTTTATTAATAAGTAGCTGGCTCTACAGTTTAAAGCCGACTCTGAAAGACAGATTTTTTGAGAAACTTTTCATTGCAATTAGCAGTTACAACAAAGCTTAGTATGCATTTAAAGTTGCTTTAATCATACTTCTTTATATTTATTTACAAATAAACCAACTGCTTGGCAACATTGTTTATATCAATCAAGTTAAATTCACTAAAATTTTAGGAAAGCATGTATCATTCTCTTGTTTATGGTGTATAACAGATTGAATGTAAGAACAGAAATTTCTTTAAAAACGGAACAAAACAACATGTTGAAATACTGTTGAATCCATTATTATTATATTATTTAACATTATGCCACCGTTGTGCAAAAACTTTCCGTTAAATTATCTTAAATATGATTATCAACATGCTGCTTTCTTTAAAAACAATCGAACAATCGAAAAATAAGCTTTGAATATAATATCAACATGTTGCATTACAGTCGAATATGAGACTCTTTAATATTGCCGTCTTGTTCA
This sequence comes from Sarcophaga subvicina, assembly GCA_936449025.2. Classification (NCBI taxonomy): domain Eukaryota; kingdom Metazoa; phylum Arthropoda; class Insecta; order Diptera; family Sarcophagidae; genus Sarcophaga; species Sarcophaga subvicina. Next base: position 81,670,824 of record OW388084.2, read on the forward strand.
ACTTTAACATAAGAAAACTTTTAAATCATCAAGTTGAGAGACATACTCTCAATATAAAGCAATGTTAAGATACATATTCTGTAAATTTGCATTGTTTGACTACATTAACCCAAAATGCAACAGTTTCAAGTTATACCTTTTATTTGATTGCATTGCTCTAATAAAACGAAGGTAAAGCAACATGTTGTTTATTATATTAAAAGCTGCTATATAACATGGCTCCATTATGTTAGATTTAAGAGTGTTAATGTATATGAACCATCATAATATTTTATGCTTCTCAGTTGAACTTCAGTCAGGCAAAGCTTATTTACATTTGTTCCTCTGTAAAAGAAATGTTTACAACAGGATTGTAATAAATTTACAATAAATTTGAATTAAAATACGTATCACAAACTGCAGCATTCAAACTCAATAATATTCTATTTTGTCAATGGTTTCTCGCATATTAAAGTAGTTTTTAATTCTGTTTGTGCTTTGCATACAAACACACGTTCATCTAAAACTATACGTCTTACAGAAACAAACTATTAAATACGAAATTAAAAGCACAAATGAAAAGTGCATGAGACACTAAAGAGTTAAAATAAAATGTAAAGAAACTACAGTACAAGCACTCGTTTGGAACTCTTGTGATAAATTAAAACTCTCACTTGTTGTTTTAATGCTCTCTCTCACTTCCTATAGAAGTATTTTTCAGAGACATCTGTAAAGAAACGCTCTAAAATTTTATAGAAGAGAAGAAACTAAAATTAAACTGCCACGAACTTATGATTAACAGAAGCTTACAAAACTAAATACACATACAAATCATCAAACAAAAGCTTAGAGAACGGAGAATGGAGAAATAAAAACTCTCTAGCTTATTAAAATAATTGGAAATAAACTCTCTGTGGTACTTGTTTTTTAATACTGTAGCTCTCTGAACCGTATCGAAAAATGAACACAACTGAACTAGATCCACATGTGTTGTTATACACAGTGTGTCCAGATTTTTGCTATCAAAACGTTAACCTGGTCACACTGGATATACATAAGCAAGGGAGTTTCGAATACATTCCACAAGCAAACAATAGCTGAGAGAGAACCACATGTGAGTGCAGCTGCTCACTTGTGTATGTGTGAATGAAATAAATATTTTCTTTGAAACGATTACACACACATATTTAAGCTCTACACTACACTACAACTCATACTCGTTGAATCGGCCATATGTACCCAATTCATAATTTGAAACAGAATGAATTCAGTATTGACGGGATATTCAAACAATTTGGTATTCGTGTGTTGCAAAACTTATGTGAAATGTTTGCTGTTTATAACACACCAAAGATTTTACGTAAATGCGGAAAAACATTCTAACAAAACGAAAAGTTTTGCTTTTGGCCTACAAAAGAAACGAAAAAAGTTCACATTCTCTGCAAACCTAAATGCTATGGAGGGAAACCAATTAAGAAGAAAAAAAAAAAACAAAAAGGAAACTGAAACAAAAATTTAAAGAAGACTAATTGGTGTAAAAAAAATAAATAAAATGGTATTAATTGGCCATAAACAAACAAAAAATACCAAAAATATTTTTTAAAAAATAAAAAATATTAAAATTAAATTAAAAACAAATACATACATATGAAAATAAATACTATGTTTAAAAATTTATTTAAAATTTCCCAGCCAGCATTTTTGGAAATTTTTAATCATATTCGAGTCTTATTCAATTCTTCTGCGCGATTGAAAAGCTAGAATATGCGCCAATTTTCTGATCATAAAAGTCTCTTTTGTTGGGAGAAAAAACTGACTACAAGCGACTCGTCTTAAAAAGTCATTTATTAGTCATTTTCTATATTAATTTAGAGTAATTTTCGACCCTTTTTCTAGTAGTATTATGATCATTTTCGAATTGCTTTCTGATCATTTATTAGTATTATTGACCTTCGTTTATGATTATTTTTCGAGTCATCTTTCAGTCATCGTTTAATCGCATATGAGTCTTTTATGAGTAATTTATCAGTATGTTTAGGAGTCCTTTTATTGTCATTTATCAGTCATATTTGTATTAATTTGGACTCCTTTTTGCGTCATTTATGATTATAATTTGAGGTATTAATTAGTCGCATCTCAAAATGTGTCTTTTAGTCGGTTTTCTGTGTTCTACGTTTACACTGCTGCGATTTCAAAAATCACGTTCGTATGAACGTTGAGTAACAAAGAAGGAAGACATACACTACATATCGAAGGTGACTACCAAACACAGAATATTACATATACAGTAGTGCCAGACACAACAATGGAAACTATTTCAAAAATTCTTTTATGGGTTCTAATCAGACGAAAATTTAAAAATGTTTTTTTTTTTAAATCGGAAAAATATTTGTGGAGTTTATTAATATGCATTATTATTATTAACCTCTTACATAAATGAAAATTTATACAAAGAGGGTGTAATAAAAAGCAGTGTTTAATCATCTATTTGCTCAAAATACGTCATTACAATCATGATCTGTTTTTGATAAAGCGTTTTTCAGTCTTCAGTATAAGTAGAATATAATAATAAATAATGGAAATAATAGTCACATTTTAAACGTCTGGATGATTAATTTCCGATTGCTATACAATTTTTTATTGTAATTTAAATCGAACTCATTTTACTCAATGGCGCGAATCATTTTGGAGTCCTTTTGTAATCGTGTAACTGACTAAGGGCCATTATTACAACTTGCCGTTAAACTTGGGTTAAGTTAAAGGTACCTTTAGCTAAAGGGAACTGTAAAGTTACCTTTAACTTATTTTCGTTATTACAACTTACAGATAAAAATTTTCAAAAATATGGCAGTGCGGCAGCAATGTCGATAAAACTGCTCAATTATACAAGTTTTTTTTTTAACGCAGTGATAACTGCGGGCTTCGTTTTTTGTTGTATATGATCATTTTGTTTAAATTTGAAGTTGCCATAATAAAAATAATACATATATAATATGGCAGGTTCAAAATTAAAGTGATCTTTAAATGTTAAAGGTAGAATGGTCCTCCCTGTAGCATAACGATTACTTCTATCTTATTGGGTACTCATAATAATGAAAAACAATTTATCTGCCCGTTAAAATCCTACCTTTAGTTAACGTCAAGCTGTAATAATGGCCCTAATACGTTTTTGATCAAAACTCAGTAAAGTGATTTTTTTAAAAACAATCTTCCAAATGCCAGGCTGGGTTGTAACAAAAATAAAATTGATGAAAAAGTTCTTAAAAACAATTGTAATCAATTGCAAATAACAGATCAGCGTCCTATTATTCCTTCATAAATGTACAGTGAGCATCAAAAGAAACTGTACACTATAGATACAATTCTAACAATCACCAAACTCAACTTTTACCACTTAAGGAGAGTGAACGAAAAAATTTGACAATATTTCGAAATTTTTCGTAATTTTTTTTTTGTTTCAAAATTAAAATCTGGCAATGAAATTAATTTACCTGAAGTCGCCGTAGTCTAGTAGGTAGAGTTTTGGCTTATTAGACGTAAAGCCAGGGTTCGAGAGCCAGGCAAGATATCAAAACAAAATACTAAAAGTAGTTCTTCGGCGACTTCCACTCAGCAGATTACTGGCAAAAACTCTGAGGGTAAATAAAAATTACAATGAAAAGTTTCTCAAAAATATGTCGTTCGGACTCGACTTTAAACTGTAGTTGCCGCCACTCATGTATAAAATATTACACACGCAACATAAGTGGTGTGAGAAACTAGGTCGTAATCCTGACTGAAGGGTTGTAATGACCAATTATGTATGTAGGTATGTAGTGACGTATATTTTTTTAATGGACAATTTCTTTTGACGCTCACTGTATGTAAGAAAAATTGGAAAAAAATATAAAAAATTTGTTGCTTTTATGTCACCATAGGTGCAACAAAGGTAATATAAGAGCTTTTTAAACTGGATATTATTTTATAAAAATAATTCAGTTGTACGCTATTATAGGTATAGTAGCTACCTACCCATCCATAATGCTTACAAGAATAGACAGAATAATTTCATAAGTAAAGTTTTTCCGGCAAAGCATTTAAAACTTTGTAAAGTAAATTTAAAACTTGTGTTCGTATAACCATGATAATGAGAGACTCTCCTTTTAAGGAGTTGCTGGCTCTGTTGTATATAAATGCATTGCTTGGGTAAGGAGCAAGTAGGTGCAAGAGATTTAAACCATGTTATATTCCACATTCGCCGTAGATTAGCAGGTAGCGTGTTGACTTATTAAATATAAGGCCACGGTTTAAACCCGAACTCAGACATATCGAACAAAATATCAAAAAATATTTCTTCGTCGTTTTCTCCTCAGCAGATTTCTAATAAAAACTCTGAGAGTATACATAAATTGAAATAAAAAGTTTCTCAAAAAATTTGTCTTTAGGAGTCAACTTTAGACTGCAGGTCTAGCTACTCATGGTTAAAATTGACATACACAAGCGATGTGCGTACCTAGGTTGTAATCCTGGCTGAAGTATTACGTATTGTACCGATCAATGCTTTAAACTTCAACGTTTGAACAACTAAGTGTCTTCTTAATTACATTCGTCCAGTGACCCAGCTTTAGCGGCCTCATTTAGAACATAGCATAAGACATTCGAGCATGCGCAGGAATGATATTGCCGTTATATGTGTTAATAAGGACACATATTTTCAACTCCGCTCCGAGAGACACAAATTTGTATACATTGCACGTGACTTGCATAGCACACCTCCTGGAAATAAAAAAATCTTCCTTTTTCTGAAATACTAATTATGTGGCAACGTGTGCTTCCTTAGTCGAACTCATTTGATGAATAGGCGTAAGTTATAATATATAGGTACAAGCTAGTATCACTGCTTAAAGAACATTCCAAATCCCTCCAAGCTGTTCTGCTAAAGGAAAGCAATAGCACTAGCCTTCCACTGATTTTTGGAAGAGAATAGATTAGGCTTCTTGTAATTACTTAATTGGACATTACAACCCTTTAGTCAGGATTACTGTCTTGCTTTTCACACCACTTAGGTTGTATGTGTTAATTTAATACATGAGTGGTGGCGGGGTACCTACAGTTTAAAGTCGCTTCTGAACGACAGATTTTTAAGAATCTTTTCTTGGCAATTTTATTTACTTGCAGTGATAATGCCAGAAATCTGTGAAATTAACTCGCCGAAAGAAATATTTTTTCCATATTTCACGTGAACCACGGCCTCACGTCTAATAAGCTAAAACACTACCTACTAGACTAAGATGCTTCTTGAACTTTAACTTTCATGTTAAATTTATAGCTGGAAACTGGCGTATATGATAGAAAAGAGGTAAAGAAGCTACATTTGTCGCCGTGGTCTTGTAGGTAGTGTGTTGGCTTATTAGACGTAAAGCCAGGGTTCAAATCCCAGGTCAGGCGTCAAAACGAAAATATGAAAAAAAATATTTCTTCGGCGACTTCCTCTCAGCAGATTTCTGGCAAAAACTCTGCGAGTAAATAAAATTGTCATGAAAAGTTTCTGAAAAATCTGTCGTTCGGAATCGACTTTTAACTGTAGGTCCTGCCACTCATGTATAAAATTAACGCACACAACACGTGTAGTGTGAGAAGCTAGGTCGTAATCCTGACTGAAGCGTTCTAATGACCAATTATGTATGTTATGCATGTATGCATAGTTCCACTTGTTTTCACTTTTTTTCTTGTTTTTGCTTTTGGCTTGAAATTCCAAAGAGTGTGGCAGTTTTATGAGCCAATTTTCATGCTTGAGCCAGTGCTGTAAGTTAACAGACCAGTGTTGCATGTTAACAGTCCAGTGTTGTACTTTAAATTATTCTTCTTTGAGTACAGTTTTTTTTTATTCAGATGGTATATTAGCAGAGGTGACCACCAATATTTGATTTTTTTTAATAACAAACGGATATTAAAAGGAAGTGTTCAGCCCCGAAAGCTAAATAAATTGCAAACAGCTTCTGGTGGATGCATATAAAATCGATTTTGGATTTGCTGTTGTTTAAGATGTTTTCCTATTTTTTGCTTTTTTATATAAAATATTAAAAAACTAAACAACCCCTTCTGTCTAAATCACGCAAGTAAATCTTGAAGTCACCTGAACTGATATCACTTCTTGGTGTTTTTCCTTCCCTATTATCAGCAGCTATTAATTATCAGATAAGCATTTTGTTTACTTGATTTATTATTTTCCATTTATTTTTGCTGTTAACCACAGGTGATAGGTGATGATCTAGCTGATATATAGTGTGGCTTCAAACCAGTTTAAGTGTGGCTTCAAACTCACTTGAATTCACGTACGTAGAGTATTTCTCTTTATTGCCACTGAATAAATAGAAATTTTAATAATTTTTTTTCAAAATATAAGTAATTCTAGTGAAAATCCTGTTTTGCTGTGCTGAGTTTATCTTTTTAAGTGGAATTGTAAAATCAGAAAAAAGATTTTTAATTTTCATTTAAGAAAAAATGAAAGATTTTATTATGTTTTACGATTTCAATGAGGAGATATTTCAAGTTAAAAGAATTGTAATAACTTTTTAATAGATATTCTATGAAGGAAGAACAGTTTAGTTAATGTTAATGCGATAGAATCATTTGCATCTCCATGTAATAACACGGCAATGCATTACAAAGCATGTCAACCATGCTTGAGAACAAATAATAGCTATGTATTTGTAAACACTAGCTAGCTGGATAAGGGGTCAACCTGCTGGTATTTTTAGATATACAGTGAGCGTCAAAAGAAACTGTACATTCGAAAATATACTGTTACGAAAATGAATAATTTAGATACTGGTGTTTTGCTTTTACATCGCTTAACATTAAAATTGTAAACAAAAGTTACAAAAACAAAACAGTGCAGTAAACAAACCTGTTTACAAATTATCGTACTGCTTAATAGAACAACAAATACCAGCATAAAAAATAGTAAACAAGTAAACCAAAATACACCAACACCACTACAATAATAAATGTAGACAAGGATCCTTGTTTATATTTATAGAGATTTCGAGAAGGCGAAGTCGTGAACATACGCGTTTAAAAACATTCATCGGACTGTTTAATTTGCTATATAAAAGGCAAGCCATAGCAGGCAACTGAGTGAGTAAAGTTCAGTCAGTCTTGTATGAAGACGGGTGTGTTTGAAGAAAGTAATCGTGGTTTGAAGATCTCCGTTACAGAGATCTGTCGAATAATTGTCTAGTAATTGTTATTGTTTATGTAAAGGGTATAAACAAAAAATGCAATTGTTGTTGTTACATCAGGTTGTGAACAGTAGCACAAGGAATTGTGCGAATTGAGCCGTTCAGTGCACAAAGTGATTAACTCCACTTTTTGAAGAATCTTAAATTTATGCGTCAAAGCACTTGCGGTAGTCATAACTTTTTATATTTATTATAACTTTCCTAAATAGTAAAGATTAACACCATTAAACGACAAATTTTTTTGGGCCATTGAATAATAAATAATTTATTTCAGGAGACATTTTGATTAACTCCATACTCTTATGTAAATCGTTTCAATAACGCAATTCAAATGCACCGCTAGCAACCGTCGAATGATAACAGTTATCAATTTGCAGTTACTGTAAGTTTTTTGTCCACCTCAAATACACTAGCCAGCATTTCATGATAATGTCAAATATGAGTGCCTTCTTACCAGAATTAAAGTAAAATAAGATTAGTCAAGCACAGTCTAATTGCCATTACAGGGTTCCAGTAAATTGGCTTAAAATACGCTGTACAAAGTTAGAAAGGTCAAACCCCATCTCATACAATTCAAATATGACTATAATGAAGATTTAGAAAGTATGAAAAATTTAGATCAGCCTTTATTACATCCTAAAGGCAGAACTGTGACAAGGGAAAAAAGGAGAGACATGATGGATCTGCTTAAATTCATTCCTCCTGTTAACCATAATTACTTCAAAAACTTGAAAACAAATCGAAATGACGAGTTCTTACATACATCTGATGAAGAAGACATTATTTATACTGCTGATAAATTGATCACGAATAATATATTATAACAGCACTGCAAACACTCAATTTTATGGAAAAACAAAAATTTATTTTTATTTTATTTATCTACGAGCTCATAATTTAAACGCTTTTTAAAAGGTAAAAACGTAACAATACATTAATAAACTACCGTTATTCATATTTTAAACCTATTTCATTGCTAGGTTTTAATATTGAAACAATTTTTTCGGACACTATCCTTAGGTAGTAAACGTCGGGCTTGGTGTTTATTAGAATTTTATCCATAGTGTACAGTTTCTTTTGATGATCACTGTATTTCTTATGAAATTCCTTATGACCAAAATTTGGCGTCTGTAGACGCCATGAAAGATACAAATGTCTCCATGGGGAACACATTTTTTCGTTTATATAGTTTCTATTGGATAATGTTATCAGTTTTATTAATATTTTAGATACTGTTAGTTGAGACCATAAGTGAATACAAATGTGTCTGGTTCTGGTCATTGCCATAACAGTGTCGTATGTCTGTACATTTCCCTCGAGGCTTAATACTAATTTATGTTTATCATACCCATCACAACAATTTTATTTGCGTTCTTTCCTCCACTCAATGTTTGTCTGTATTTCGATGAATCCTTTACATTGTTGGATGAATGGATGACTAATATAGATAAGTAGTCAATGAAGTCTATGTTTTCATTGTGTTTTGTTTTTCATTTGTATTTTTCCTTTCATTTTCTGTTGTCGTTGCTGCTGTTATTTACATTTTTTACACAAACATTGCTTATACTGTCTTTACTGAGCATATTGAACGCAAGGGAAAAATGTTTGTTCATAGTATAACACACAATATATATGGGCGTGTGTGTGTGAATCAGAGATCAGCAATGAATATTTCAAAAAGATGAGTAAAATCGAATCATACTCATAATTTTTGAGACTTATACGCATTTATTCTTGTTTTAATATCATGGAACCTCTACTCATATTCAAAGTTCGAAGTACAAATCATATTCATACTTAAGAACACGTATGATATTGTTGAATTCGACTCTCCATGTTTGAACATTTGCAAGAATCACAAAATAAGATGAATCGCGTACGAACAATAAAATACTTACTAGAAAGTTGTGTGTTTGCTATGCTTGCTGCTCAGACTTTTTTGCTTATGTGTGATAGTATTTGTCAATATCAAGCGATGGAACATTTTTTATGTCATTGTGCAACTTGCATTATATCGAGTTCCTAATATTTTATGAATAATACTGTACCTGATTGCAGATCATACGCACATACATACATAATTGTTCATTGCAATCCTTTAATTACGGTTACGATCTAGCATCTCACACCACTTATGTTGTGTGCGTTAAATTGTACAAACGTATGGTGGGACCTACACGTTCAAACTGACTCTGAACGACAGATTTTTGAGAAACTTTTCATGGCAATTTTATCAGAAATCTGCTGAGAGGAAGTCACCAAAAGAAAATATTTTTTCACATTTCATGACCTGATGTTTGAATCGTGGCCTCACGTCTAATAAGCCAACACAATATTTACTAGACTACGACGACTATTGCTTGTACAATACATCCAAAGTGCTACGAGCTGTGTATCACGTAGCATAAGCCTTTTAGAACTAAATCACCAGGTTGGCTCGTCTATTGTATTTTTTACTGTCGTAACATTTTCACGAACTAAGCCAAAGAGCACTTCTTAAAATTAAAATAAATTTTTAGGCGAAAATGTTCTTCAGACTTCGTAACTTTGTAGGCGGAAATGTTCCCTAACCTGCAACCTGCTAGCAGTGCCTTGAAATATGTTGCTTAGTTTCTCTGCATTTCGTTAAGAAGTTTAAGCTGTGCTCCGATATAAGAATTTTGAAACCTTAAATTTGGTGGAATAAGTGCAAGAGTTCAGTTATAAGTATCTTGTAACTATTGTAATACCCTACAAGTCTTTTCAATAACTTTAAGGCAATAAATCAATACTTAGCTGCTGTCTTTTAGCTTAACTAAATACTCAACTATTTTCTATTGAAACCTAATCCAAGCGGGCTTTTTTAATTTTAAAATTATTTTCAGTTATGCTATAAACACAATAAACGCAACGTAGCAAACGCAACAATCTGTCAAAAATAAAATACATGGGTGTGTATAGAAGTGTTTGTTTCAAAGGCAGCACGACACAAGCAAAGATTCTGATGCATTGCTTTTAGGCTAATTTCTATTTTTATTCGCAGCAAAATTATTGCTCACAGTGAGGGAACTTGTGCTGTCAATACAATAACATGCATGAAATATAGGTTTTTAAAAACGTGATGTATCGAAAAAACTTTTGGTGACACCATTGATAAAGAACCGATGAATTGTTTATTTTTTATTTGTTATACATAATACATACATACATAATTGGCCATTACAACCCTTCAGTCAGGATTACGGCCTAGCTTCTCACACCACTCATGTTGTGTGTGTTAATTTTATACATGAGTGTCGACTCCAATGTCGACTCCAAACGACAGATTTTTGAGAAACTCTTCATGGCAATTTTATTTATTTACTCTCCGAGTTTTTGCCAGAAATCTGCTGAGAGGAAGTCGCCGAAGAAATGTTTTTTAATATTTGGTTTTGATATCTGAACTGGGTTTTGAACCGTGGCCTTATGTCTAATAAGCCAGCACACTACCTGCTACACTATGGCGACTACATTTGTTATGCTTATGCTTTTTTGCCGCTGTCCTTATACGCATGCAGCTTTCCTTAGTCTACAATTGCAAAATTGTTGTGCTTGATGCGTTGCAAACAAAAATATTTCGCTTCTGACCAATTGCTTAGGATTTATAAGCGATCATTTTTTATTCACTGTTTTTAAAACAACCGTTATATAAGAAATTTAATTTAGTATTCATTTTATCAACATTTCTATTTTTTTTCCGTCTTTCTAGCAGGTATCTTATATTGGCAACACCTCTCGCTGTAAGTGAGTACAGTGCATTGCATAGATTAACAGTTACCAAGAGAAGAGTTCAGCCCCTGATGCCATGAGCTTTCAACCCCATCGCCTGTACTGATGTCTACATGAACAAGATGAAATATTGGTATTTGGATATCGGAATGCCTCGATTTACCAAATGTTATCTTTTTTCGGGCAACGAAAATGAACAGCAATACACTCAAGTAGATATGGTAGCAGAGTTAGTAAGGGAGACTCATAGTGACAAATTTAACGTGGCCAGACCATTGCACAACCCTACTCTGTAAGCAACTTTAACAACGAAATTCAATGTCAAGTGTTGACTCCTTCGCTAAAATCGATTTTATATTGTATGTACCGAAATAGAACAAATAATTAAAAAACAAGCAACGCTAAATACAATTAAATAAAATATATAAGAAATAAATAAAGAAATAAAAAATATTAAATGGTTTTTATTGTAATCGAAGTTAGAGTTTGTTGCTGATAAATTATTTAAAAGTTGATTGGAATATATATGTATGGATATCGGTTTATATTTGAACCATAGGTTATTTCGAATCTGGCAATATTTATGTCATTCCATTTTGTCACAAAATTCAATATATTATCGCCACTGAACGTAATTAATCGATTTATGCTTGAGCAATGTTTTTGATTTTGCAAAAAAGTATCTTTTTGGATGAAATTCATTTCATTTCCATCTTGGTGGGTACATTAATAAGCAAAATTGCTGCGTCTGAGACTCGGAAACCCCCCACGTGATCTTACAGAAGCTAATGCTGCCATTAAAAGTGACTGTTTAGTGCGGCTTGTGGAGCGGAGGCATCATTGGCCCATATTTCTTTGGAAAAGAGGACGGCGCAATCAATGGAGACATCTATCGCATTATGATAACCGAGTTTTTTATAACCGCCGTTCATGTTATTGATGTGAACGATGTTTGGTTTCAACAGGATGCTGCAACATGCCACAATATCATGCCACAATCAATTTATTGCTTTAAATGTTGGATAGCCGTTTAATTAGGCCAAATGGCGATGTAAATTGGTCGCCAAGAAGGTGCGTTTTGACACCTTTGGACTATTTTCTATGGGGCACCGTTAACGGAAAGTGTTATGCCGACAAACCATCACCAAAATATGACCCATACACTCGAAAAAGTGCACGAAAATTGTATAGTTATCGGCCGTAATCTGAGAATCAGTACGTCGCAGGTCTATACTTGTCGATAACATATACTTTGTTTTGCCCTCATTTACTGCCAGACCCATCTTAGTAGACTCCCATTCAATAGCACTAAAGTCAGAAGTAACCTCTCGCTTGGTACGCCCTATGATGTCAATGTCGTCAGCGTACGCAAGCAGCTGGACGCTTTTTTGAAAAATAGTGCCATTGCGATGCACTCCCGTCTTCCGCAGAACACTCTCCATGACTAATTGAAGAAGTCACATGATAAGGGATCGCTTTGTCTGAAATCTCGCACGGTATCAAAGAGTTCGGAGAGGTCCGTCCTACCTTGATTGCTCAACGCCATTCTGCATAGCCTTATCAGCTTCGCAGGTATACCGAGCTCAGATATTGCACCAAATCCCCTTCTCCTTATGGGGCTATCGAAGGCTGCCTTATAGTTTACAAAAAGATGGTGTTTGTCGACTTGTTTCTCGTGGGTCTTTTTCAGAATTTGGCGTAGTGTGAATATCTGGTCGATGGTGGTCTTGCCAGTTCTGAAACCTCACCGACAAGGTCCAATCAGTGTTTTGACGAGTGGCTTCAGTCGTTCACACAATACGCCTCTAAGAACCTTATGTGCGATAGATTGTAGTTGGCGCTTATAGCAGGGTCTCCCTTTTTCAGGACAGCACAAAGGACACTGAGGTTATAATCGTTGGGCATACTTTCCTCTAGCCATATTTTGTAAATAAGCTGGTGCATGCGCCCTACCAACTCATTATATCTGGTCTTATCCGGTCAATTCATGAATAGGAATCTCCACGCCGTCATCATCGATCGGGTTCGGAACATCCTCTATAAAGGCGATATTGGTGTTTCCATCGCCTTTTAGCAGATGTTACCAAGTTTCCATTCTCATCTTTGCAGGAAGACGCTCCGGGTTTATAACCCTCGGTTAGACGCTTAACCTTTTGATAGAATTTTCGAGCGTCATTCCTACATCTATACATCTCGACTTCCTCACGCTCACGCGTTTCCTGTTCCCTCTTCTTGCGTCTGAAAAGGCGTGTCTCATCCCTTCTCTTCTCTCGACAATGGCCGCGTAGTGGCTGACTGCAACGTTTTTTTGTAAGTGTTTTTGTTTTATTACATTTTCAAATTTAAACTTTTAAATTTCTCAATATGCTCTAGGGATTGTAGTTAATATGTTTCAATCAAAATATTTGTTGCATTGAAATTTAAAAATCGAAGAAAAAAAATGTACGTATGAGTTACATACGATGTGTTGCATTCAATTAATATTACTCATACGCTTTAGGGGTGACAACCAGAGAAAATTAAATTCATTTATTCTGCATAAACGGTTATGTTTTGAATTTTAACAACACTGTAACTCCGAAAGTGGCTTTCATATCTTTCTGAAATTTCTATCTAATACATTGAAGTTTGAAGAAAATTTGTCAAATCATTTTCGAACCCTTTACGTTAACAGCCGCATACCTGGGTATGTATTTGAAAACAAATAACAATTAAATTATACATACGTAGCACATATGTACGTCTAGCATCTCACGCCACTTCTGTTAGGTTAGAGTGGTAGCTTTGATTACCAAAGCACACTTGAGTACGCTACAGGTTAGCGCAGTCCCTATACTGACTGAATTCCATCAAACTCATCAAGTAAGTTAGCTAGAGCACGGTCTGCATACCACTTATGTTTTCTGTATTAATTTGATCTATGAGCGGCAGGACCTACAGTTAAAAGTTAATTCTGAAATACAAAAATCTGCTGAAAAGAAGTTGCTAAAGAAATATTTTTCGTATTTCGTTTAGTTGCAGATATTGGACATGGGGTTTGATCCATAACATCTGAGGGTTCCCAATAAATTAAAATATTGTTACGAAAATGGAAATGCTGTTTTGCTTTCACATCATTAAAATTGTCAACAAAAGCTACAAAAACAAAAACAATGAACTTGTTTACATGATGAATAAGTAAACAAAAAATACCAACAAAAAACCAGTATAAAAAAGGGGATAAACAAGTAAAAAAGTAAACAAAAAGGCAACAACAACACTTCAAGGACAAACGTAAACAAAATACAGAAACAACAATAACTTAAACAACATTTATAGAGATTTTGCGAAGGCGAAGTCATTCTCCTTCAAGGACATTCATCAGGCTGTTAACCCTGCGATATAAAAGGCAAGACAAAGCAAGCAACGGGATCAGAAAGAATTCAGTCAGCCTTGTGTGAAGACGCGTTGCGTGTGAAGGGAATAATTGTGGTTTGAAGATCCCCGTTGTTAAGATCTAACGAACAATTGTTAGTGTGTACACGGAAGAGTGTGAAGAAGAATAACAATTAAAGTAAATTGTTGTTGTTTAAATCAAGTTGCGAACATTGGCACACGGAATTGTGCGAACAATGAAGAATTGATTTAAAGCTAAACACAAATTTATTTTTATTTTATTTGCAATCAACGAGCTCATGTTTTAAACGTTGTTAAAAGAGTAAAAACGTAACAATTGGTGTCAGAAGTGGGATTGCAAAATCCGAAAGTAAAAATAAATAAATAAAAAAAACAAAAAAGAAAATCAAAATGAAACTCTCGGAACTAAGAGTAGAACGGCTCAAACAAGAATTGGGTAAATTAGAGCTGCCAACAACGGTCGCGAAGAATGAACTCCAGAGGCGGTTGAGGGAAGAACTTCGGTATCGTGGCATTGATGTCGATACTTACGACTTTAAAGACAAAGAGGAACGCGAGATACAGGTTCCTGCAGCACACAGCAGTTCTTATGCAAATTCGTTGTACTGTCTTCCACTTTCATAGGGTATTTAATCGAGTTCTTTAGAATTTTCCGTTCCGTCGTGGACGTCGCAATAATCTGGAGTGACGTCAGCTTTGCATTACTCTGTAATACATTTAAATAAAAATAGTTTCATCATCACTGTTAACCTGTTGTAACTCTTAAAGTGTTTGCCGAATATACTCTTGTTGCTTATCATCAATCAAAAGCCCTATTTGTCGCGTTGAAAGGCATCCACCATCTGCTTTTATTACTTACTGTACTAAACCGTATCACAATATTTTTCAAATTAAATTCTTATTTTTTAAAACTTCTCTACACTAAGCAGTTCCATCAAACACGAGCAACTAACAAGTGCTGGCTAAAAAACTGAAGTAATTTCCATAAAATTTTTACAGTATCAGCTTAATTTAGATTTTTAACAGCTGAGTATAAACGTCACTACGAAACTACAACATAAGCATTAAATGTTAGTCTTGACCTTTTATTTCTTATATACAGGAGTTTATATATTTCTTCCAGGAAATTACTGTTGTTGATTAACTGGCATTGACTGTTGCAGTTGAGATTTTTTTTACGTTGAAAATGGTTTCCATGGCAAGCAATTATTGTTGTTATACTGTGATGAAAACTAAAGTTAATAGGGAAAGACAACCCTTAATTGCCATCGACAGTTTAATTATTTTGCTCTTGTGATTTACCATTAAGACCAACACAAAAGAATGAAAATTGTATCCAATAAATTGTACTGGGTCTTTTATAAGGGGTTTACTATATTTTACTGTAAATAAAACTAAGTGTGTTTGTGTGGTAGCATCGAAAGTTTTTATTTGTTTGTAAGACTTACTAATGCCGTTATGTGTGAAATATGATAAAATCGTTCAGTTGCCGCCATGGCTTCTCTCAGTTAAGTGCAATTTTCCTTGACTCTGGTATATAAATCAGACTGAATTTGAACGATGGCATCTGTTATCTTGTCTTTAAGGGCCGCTGTTACTTGTAGCCCATGCGCTACACCACCTCCACAAGAAAATGTGTAAAGGGGGTAAGTCGTCTATTTGTAATGTCCATGATTTCAAATCGCTCGTACATACATACATACATAATTGGACATTCCAATCCGTCAGTCAGGATTACGACATAGCTTCTCTCACCTCTTATGCCGATTGTGTTAGATTTATCAACGAGAGGTGGAACACCAGATTTTTGAGAAACTTTTTCATGTCAATTTTATTTTGCATTCAGATTTTTTGCCAGAAGCCTGTTGGGTGGAAGCCGCCGATGAAATATTTTCTCATATTTGGATTTATTGGAGAAGTCTGAATCGGGGCCTCACGTTTAATAAACCAACACTCTGCCTACTAGACTAGGGCGACTAGAATTAAAAACATCAACTCAGAATTTCGACATGAGTACCTGCAAAGCAGAACTCTCGCATAGAATATTTTTTAAAATCCCTTCCCTGTCATCAAGTCATGGCATTTAAGGCATTTTTATGTCATTTTGGTATCGTCTTCAATTAAAGGCTTTAGGTTATGGAGGAAATGGTGGTGGTGGTTTCGAAGATTGCAATCATCATACCAGTCCTGGCCAGCTCATCAATAATGCAATTTCCATTGTATGCAATCTATAACATGACATAACATAATTGGCTATTACAACCCTTCAGTCAGTATTACGGTCTAGCTTCTCGCGTCACTCATGTTGTGTGCGTTAATTTTATACATGAGTGATGGGACCTACAGTTTAAAGTCGACTCCGAAAGAAAGATTTTTTCGGGAAACTTTTCATGGCAATTTTATTTATTCTCAAAGTTTTTGCCGGAAATCTGCTGAGAGGAAGTCGCCGAAGGAACACTGTTTGTATTTTATTTTGATGTCTGGCCTGGGGCTCGACCCTGGCTATACGTCTAATAAGCCAACACACTACCTACTAGACTACGGCGACTTCATATATACACACAGTTACTAAAGTATAAATACGGTTAGCAAATTTCAGAAATTTTTTACCAATCCGTTTTCGTTGATAATCAAGCCTATGCAGGCCCACAAAAGTTAACAAATTTCAGAAATTTTTTAACCAAAACTGTCTTAAAATCGAGGAAAGTTGTCAGACAATATAAGAATTTTCAACGAAAACGGATTGGTTAACAAATTTCAGAAATTTTTTAACCGTATGTATACTTTTGTGGCTGAGTGTAGGCAATCTATAGGAAAGTTTAATCTCCGAACCCTTAATATTACCACGGAAATGAAATCTAGATACTGGTGTTTTGCTTTTACATCGCTTAATATTAAAATTATAAACAAAAGATTCAAAAACAAAACAATGCAGCAAACAAACCTATTTACAAATTATCGTACTGATTAATATAACAAGAAACACAAGCATAAAAAATGGAAAACAAGTAAACAAAAGTACACAAACAACACTACAATAACAAATAGAGATTTTGAGAAGGCGAAGTCATGAACATTCGCCTTCAAGAACATTCATCAGTCTGTTTACTCTGTCATATAAAAGGCAAGGCAAAACAGTCCATTGAGTTAGTGAAGTTCGGTCAGTCTTGTGTAAAGACGCGGTGCATGTGAAGAGAGTAATCGTTGTTTGAACATCTCCATTACAAAGATCTGTCGAATAATTGCCTAGTAATTGTTATTGTTTATGCAAATGGCACACAGGACCGTGCGAATAATAAAGAGTTTTAATTAAAACTAACAAATTTTATTTTATTTTTATTTTATTTGCAATCTACGAGCTCATATTTTAAAAGTTTTTAAAAGGTAAAAACGGCAATATTGATACCAGAGCCAACCCTTTTGTGTGGTATCGACTTCTGAATCTTTAGACAAGAAACTTTTAGTTGAATAGCAGTTTTCCTTGGTAGAAGTGGAATAGAGTGCTCTATTGAACAGGAAAGCTGACTGCCTGCGTATTATGTCTACGTGTGAATTTAAAATGTTATTTAGGCTCATGCATTTCAGATCATCCAGTACATCTCGAGCACTTGTTGGCGATTTCAATTCTACGCATTTATTTTTATTCCTTTATTTGTAAATTTAAAACTAGATTATGCTGTTCAACTAAAGTACGCAGTAGAGCGTCCATTAGAAAATTTTACTTCAACGATTGGTTTAAATTGCAGCGCCACTGTTTTAAAAATTCACACATTGTTGTTGTTTACGTGATAATTATAGAGCAATTGCAACAGTTACTGCTTGCTTCCATTTCTGGCATGTGACGTATGCAACAAACATCTCGTACGTGCCTGTCAGTGAGGTTCTTCAATGCAAAGGAACCTAAAACCTGAAGAAACGCAGCAGTAACAGCCTTAGCTAGCAACAACAACAACAACAAACATCATTAATTTAAATGAGAGAAAAACCCACTCAATATTCGTAAATAATAATAAGGTTACCCTTATGGTTTAAGTTATCGACTGCCATTTCATTTGCATAAATTCCTGAGAGTTGAATTTGAAAATGAAGGCCATAATGATGATGTTTGTTTTTGTATGCAATGTAACGTACTGAAACCAAAGGAGTACAACAGTCAAAAGAGATCTACCCCTACATGGCAAAGCAAGTTTTTTAATTGCTGATAAACAGTGCTTTTCAAATTTATCACAGACCTCAAGGACTGTCAATCTGGTTACTACAGTCCTTAGTCATACAGAACCCTATTCAGTTTGCCGACTTTAAGATTATTAAAAAGCCGTGTACGATCTCATGGTAGTTACGAGGCACTTCTAAGTGATATTTTGTAGTCATCCAAACCAATTTTAGGTTCAAAGATTCTTATGACTGAGCATGGCGAAAACATCTTAAAGAAATGGAGATAAAGTATGCAACATATTTCAAGGCACTGCTAGCAGGTTGGAGGTTAGGAGAACATTTCTGCCTAAAAATTTATTCCAATTGCAAGGAGTGCTCTTTGTTTGGTTAGTGACAAGGTTACAATAGTAGAAAATACGGTAGAGGAGGCATGCATTTGATTTGGCAACATGTGGGTTCATGTGGTTTCATATGGTTTCGGTACGTGCCACATATCTTATGGCACTTTTAATGCTCTGTTCGAGCGATAGTCGCCGCACTCTAATAAATATTGTGTAGGCGTATTAAACGTCAAGCTGCGGTTCAACCCCCAGGTCAGACATCTCCAACAAACCGAAATATGAGAACATATTTCTACGGAACATATAATCAAGAGTCTTCTGACAAAAACCCTGAGAGTAAAACAAAATTGCCATGAAAAGTTTCTCAAAAAAATCTGTCGTTCGGAGTCGACTTTAAACTGTATGTCCCCCCACTTATGGATAAAATTAACACACACGGTATAAGTGGTGTGAGAAACTAGGTCGTAATCCTAACTAAAGTGTTGTAGTGCCCAATTATGTATTATATATGTATGTATTATGTGTGCAACTGTTCACAACTTGATGTAAACAACAACAATTGCTTTTCTTTGTAACGGAGATCTTCAAACCAGGATTACTGTCCTCAAACACACCGCGTCTTTACACAATACTGACTGAACTTCATTAAATCACTCGCCTGCTTTCCTTTGCCTTTTATCTGGCAGGGTAAACAGTCTGATGAATATTCTTGAAGGGAATATTCATGAAATCTTCGACTGCCCGAAATTTCTATAAATGTAACCATCGATGATTACGTTCATTATTGTTGTTTGTGTATTTTGTTTACATTTATTTTTGTAATGTTGTTTGTTCGTTTTTGTTTACTTCTTTACCATTTTTTATGCTGGCGTTTGTTGTCATACTAAGCAATACAATCATATGTAAGCATGTTTGTTTACTGTATTGTTTTGTTTTTGTAGCTTTTGTTTATAATTTTAATGGTAAGCGATGTAAAAGCAAAACACCAGTGTCTTGATTTTTCCATTTTCGTAACAATATCTTTTCCAAAATCACGGCTGAGATCTTCGAACTCTATACGCAGTCATTTTGAATTTCTACGTAACTACCGAGTAAGAAATAAGGTCCGTTGTTGAAGGTACTGTTGTTTGAAAAATCAGCATTGAAGGCCTTGTTGGTCTGGCTCTCAAGCAACACAACTACAATGATCCACTCTTCATATGGAGGTGTGAGAAAGAATTTTTTTTTAAAATTATTTTTTTTATAATTCTGTGGTTTTAAATAAAGTCGAATAATTTTATTTTAAAATATTTTAATTTTTCTCTTCTGATATGAATGAGAAATTAAATGAAATTGTAATTGACTTGAAAATGCTTGCTTGAATGACAGAAACTGTTATAAGTGATGAAATGTTAAATGCTTGCAAACAGACCCAAATTAACTGACAAACAAATTTGCATGAAATCATATTCGCATACGCATTGCAATTTTCAGTGCAACAAAAATCAACCGCAGGCAAGGCAAGACTTAGCAAATGAAACGTTTTAACAGACAGCTGAAAAGGTTTTTTTCTGTGTTTTATTTAGACTGGCTGCAGGACTGCCACATGTTTGAGTATGTATGGGTAATGGGTATGCGTTTGAAATACATATTGATGCCATTGTGTGAGGAATATTATAGCCTTCACAGCCTCTAGGTGGAGCGCATTGGAAATGTTAAATTTTCGATGACTGTGGCGAATAAATCACTCTGAATTTGACCAATGGCATTGGTTATATTTGCTCTGAGGACCTGCCAGGTTTGCGACTTATTCGAATACACATGCGACATAAGAAAACTCCACGAGAAAACTTTCGAACGAGGTCATATGGCATGATGTTGGTTGCCAGTTCACATTACCTTGCTTTTTGCCGAATATGTCGTATGACATGTGCTTGGTGTCCAGGTCATACCATGCAGGCCAAAAGAAGTTAATAATCATCCATTTATAGTGCTTGCCGTGAAAGTTATGGCCTGGCAAACATTGCTCGCAAAGAATATTGTTACGAAAATGTAAACGTGTAACATTAAAATGAGCAAAAGCTACACAAACAAATACAACGAACTTGTTACAAGTAAATTAACAACATCAATATGAAAGAAAACTGGATAGACAAGTAAGCGAGAACGTAACAACTAGCAATGTGTACAAAATACACAAACAACAATGAAATCGCAATAGAGCTCTCGAGTAAGCGAAATCACGAACGTTCGACTTGAAGAACCTTCATCAGACTGTTTACGTAGGCATATAAAAAGGCAAGACAAAGCAGGCAACGAGTAGTAAGAATTCAGTCTTGTGTAAAGACGCGTTGCGTGTGAAAAGAACAGTTGTAGTTCCAGGATCGCCGTTGTAAAGTTCTACCGAACAGTTGTTAGTGTTTACGCAAGCAGAAGTGTAAGAAGAATAACGAACTAAGCAAATTGTTGTTGTAACATAAAGTTGTGAACAGTGGTACGTAAAATAGAGCGAACAATAAAGAATTTATCTCAAACTAAACACAAATTTATTTTTATTTTGTTTGCAATCAACGAACTTATATTTCAAACATTTTTAAAAAGGCAAAAACGCGTCAGTGTGAACCTATAAAGCTTACTTACTTATTTAATTGATTATTGCATTCCTTCAGCCAAGACTACGACCTAGTTTCGCACACAACTTATGTTGTGTGTATTCATTTTACTTATAAGCAGTGAGACCTACAGTTTTTTTTTCGCTGCTAAAGAACAGATTTTTGAGAAAGTTTTCATGAAAGTTTTATTTTACTTTCAGAGTTTTTTCCTTGTATAACAAACATACAGGTTTGCTGAGATGTTGGGTAATTGTTTTGTCCATTATTTTGCATATAAAGAAATTCATTTAAATTATGTTCACACCTTTTTAATTTACATCAGACATGAACTGTCAACCACATAGCACACGTTTCCTGTGTGCTAACTTCACACAGTCGTTGCCTCTGTAAATAATGTCCAAAGACTTGTAAGCCTTTGTAAATTAGCTGGTGTCTAGCATTTGTTTTTTCAAGACAAAACCTGTAATAGGAGAAGGCAATTTTTAATTAATGCCTTGGCAAGCGGCAGCTGACAAGTCAATTTATTTCTTTAATGGCAAACCATATTTCAGTCTTCAATTTTAGCACCTCTTCAATTTTAGCAACTGCACTAAGCATTAAGACATAAAACTTGACCATTTCGAAAGTAAAAGAGGGGACGGTATCCTTTGTAAACGATTATTGTGGCTATTAATTGAACTTGCAACTAGAACTCACATGTTATTATCGATAAAAATATTGTCTACAGTTGCATACTTCAAGCCTATAAAAAGCCGAAATAAATTGTAAATAAACTGTAAATAAATAAATAATTCATTACGATTTGTTCGATGTTTCACATGGTATACCATCCCATAAATTCGAAATTTTTTAATACTCATAATAAAGATGAACGTAAAAAGCCTACATTCGGAGGCGGTCAAGTAAATAAATTCAATTACTTTTGAACACAAATCAATCAGCGAATATGGAAAATTTTATAAATTTAAAGTGCAAATATGATAAGAGAGAGAAATTGAAAATGTCATAAGTATGTCAGTATGGCCTAACATATCACTTTCCAAGTCGCCGTAATCTAGCATATCTTGCACTTATTCAATACAATTTAAGGTTTCAAGATTCTCATGACTAAGCACAGCAAAAACTTCTTAACAAAATGGAAAGAAACTGAGCAACATACAGCAACAGGTTGCTAGTTAGGAAGACATTTCCCACTAAAAATGTATTCCAATTATAGGTAGTGCTATTTGGATTGGTTAGTACCAAGGTTACGATAGCAAAACTTACGATAGAGGAGGCCAACTGTTGATCCAGCGACATGTGGTTTCAAAAGGATGATGCCATGTGCGTGCTACTTTGAATGCCACTTTGAATGCTCTGTACAAGCGAAAGCCGCCATAGTCTAGCAAGTATTGTGTTGGCTTATTGCACGTGAGGTCATGGTTGAACCACAGGCAAGGCTTCTCGATCAAAACGAAATATGAAAAAATATTTCTTTTACGACTTCTTCTCAGCAGATTTCTGGCAAAAACTCTGAGAGCAAAATAAAATTGCAATGAAAAGTTTCTCAACAAATCTGTCGACTTCGACATTAAACTCCAGGTCCCGCCGTAACTCATGTATAAAATTAACACACACAACATAAGTGGTGAGAGAAGCTTAATTGTAATCCAGACTACAGGGTTGTTATGACCAGGATGTCTCAGACTGCATTCACTGTGTCAAACAGCACGAACACTATGGCCAGTTCACATAAGATACCCGTGAGATAAACCCCGAGGGACGTGCTGTGCATGTCAATTTTTGTTTTTGGCGGAATACTGAAGAGAGGAAGATGCCAAACGAAATCGAGGTGTCTCAGCATGGGTACGCACCACGATCGTCCGTCTAATAAGCCAAGACACGAACTACTAGACTAAGACGACTTTCATAACCAGGAACATGGAATGCCGATATTTTACTGAGGAGGGGATTGTTAAATCTCATTAATAAGAGCTTGGATACTAACCAAGTGACATTTTGCGGCATCCATCCGGGAAGCATGATTGTTTAATCCGTTAGGGGAGTATTCTTGATTTTATTTAGGGTGGACAAAGTCTTATTTGACTCCTTGTCATATATTTTTTTGTACGACCAACACTCAGGGTGTGGCCTATACTCATGCAGTACATTGTGTTTCAACTAGAAAATTGCGATATGACAACGAAGAATGCTGAGAGGAAGTCTCGGAAAAAATATTCAAATTTCGTTTTGTTTGAGATGTCTAAGCATGGGTATGAACCACAAGCTCTCTTCATGTAAGCCAAGACACTACCTGCTAGACTACGACGACTTTGGTAATGAGGAATATGGAGGGATAATGCTGATAACTTACTGATGAGTGGGATGTTGCATCTTCTTAATAAGAGCTTGAATACTAACCATGTGACATTTTGCGGCATAAAAGAGGAAAAACGATTATTTAACCCGTTAGGGAAGCAATCTAAGATTTATTTAGTGCCTCGAGTGATTAGTGATTCGAGTGACTCAAATCATTCATCAAAATTTGCATTCTTAGTTATTGTTGCATTAAAAAAAAGCAAAAAAGACAGAGCAACAAGCAGAGCAAACATACAACCTTTTAGTGAGTATTTTAGTATTTGTACACGAATCATACTTATTTTGTGATACTTCTAAATGTTGAGTCATGGAGAGTCGAAATCAGCAACATCATGTTGTTAAGTATGAATATGATGAGTACTTCAAACTTTGAATATGAGTAGAGGTTCCATGATATTAAAATAAGAATGAATGCTTATCAGTATCAGAAATTTTGAGTATGATTCGATTCTACTCATTTTTTTGAATACTCATTGCTGATCTCTGATCCCTACTAAAGAACGAATTTAGTCCGTAATCCTGTGTGCGATGCACTAGCGATGCACTGGCCAAACACACCACAAACGGATGGATACGGCGAAAAAGACAAAAACTTGATACTCGAGAACAAGTTCCCTTATTTCGTTCGAACAAAATCCGTTGTAGGAGCGATAGAACAGTGAAACACAAGCCCTATTGCGATCCAATGAATCAATACAGTTGGATACCAAAACGTCATTGAAGACCTGCTTTGATCTGCTCCTGTATGCCGTCGAGAAGCCTAAAATAGACTTCGAGGTACCGGTCGATACATGAGTTTTGTATACCATTTTCTTACGAATATGAGTGGCGTTAATATGTAAGGAAATAAGATGAAGTGAAGTATTTCTTGTACAGTCTTAAGAACAGCGAACATCACACTGAATTTTCATGCCCACAACATTAAGAGTTTCTGACTACAACATCTATTGCAAAAAAATTTTTTGTTTATTCTCAATCATAACGAAATAACAACTCATTTCAATACTTTAAAATCATATTTGTGCCACGAAAATAATTTCATTAAAAATTTATTTTAAATTAGCACCATTTGGCCAAGCAAGCATATTCCCTAATGCGTATTAAACATTGAAAAAATATTTCGTTTAAAATGAGCAAAAACCTTGAAATTCAATGGAATTATAATTACAGGCTAAAAAAATATGTGTTTTGGTAACGATTTTAATTTAATTTTATGTGAAATAATGTTGGGAATTATTTTAATTGCAACGTGATAACAGAGAAAACATTTTTTAATTTTGTGTTGGTAAAACAGAAAATGTTTAATTGATACGCTGCCAATGGAATAGGGGTGTGTTGCATATTTTTCCGTGGGTACAATTATTGGAAAAAACTTTACAAAATTCTTTTTACACATATATACATACATAATTGGTCATTACAACCCTTCAGTCATGTTACGACCTAGTTTCTCATACCACTTATGTTGTGTGTGTTAATTTTATACATGAGTGGTGGGACCTACAGTTTAAAGTCGACTCCAAACAACAGTTTTTTGAGAAACTTTTTCATGGCAATTTTATTTAACGCTCAGAGTTGTTGCCAGAAATCTGATGAGAGGCAGTAGCTGAAGAAATATTTTTCAAATTTCGTTTTGTTGAAGATGTCTGAGTTGGGATATGAACCATGGCCTCACGTCTAATAACCCAACACACTACCAACTACGCTACGGTGGCAAATTCCCTCTGTCCTTTCCTTATATTCTAATTAATGCCTGCAATTGATTTCGCTTTCATTTTATAAAATAATCCCTAATCCATTAACACTTTATATCGAGTATACTTCGCCTTGTTTCCTTCCATTGAGCAGACAAACAAAATTTCCTTTAAAATCAATCTGATGAGTCTCCTCTAGGGACTAGCGATTGAAATCAAGAAAAATAATTTCCCAAAAAGGAAACTGAAATTAAACGAATGAAAAGACTACTGCATAGATAAGTAATTTCAACAAGAATTTCACGGAGTATTAGAATTAGAATCACTCAGGGGAAAAAGCTGTGAAAGTGTTGCATTTTTTGGCAAACTGCAGAAGAGAAAGAAGAGTTTATAGCAGCGATATAATCAGGTCACTCACTGCTAAATGAAAAGATTTAAAGAAAAGCAAATCTGCAAGAAGACAAAGAGGAAAATTGTAGAATAAAAGATAGTTGGAAATAGGAATCGTTTTAATAGAAAAACAAAGTAAATGCTAACAAGCAAAGGGAATATATTGCACGAGGGCATAAGAATCTGTATGCTGGGTAGTTAATAATAGTGAATACCCATAAAGAAAACCAAAGGGACACCAAAAAATTTTTTGCTCGCACAAATATTTCATTTATTTCATTGGAATTTTAAAAAAATCTACCAGCATAAGCGTTTAAATAATAATTTTGCAAAGTTAATTGAAAGTTTTCTAAGAAAGTTTTTCACCTAAAGAGATAGTCTTTAAGGCGATTTTCAAATGTGGTTCTAAACCTGGCAAATTTTAAGTCATCCAATATACAGAAAACACACAACAAAACAAATTAAACCTTAAAAGCTACTAGAACAGCAGACATATGGAACTGAGGCACCAAATGTTTTGCGGAAATTATGACAAAGATTGTATAGAATAGGTGAGAAGGCCGCCGTAGTCTAATAGGTAAGGACCAGAAATCAGCAATGAGTATTAAAAACATGAGTAGAATCGAATCATACTCATAATTTCTGATACTTATACACATTCGTACTTATTTTATTATGTGTCATGGAACCTCTACTCATATTCAAAGTTTGAAGTACTCATCATATTCATACTTAACAATACGTATGATGTTGTTGATTTCGACTCTCCATTACTCAACATGTACACGAATCACAAAATAAGTATGATTCGCGTACGAACACTAAAATACTAACTAAATGGTTGTGCGTTTGCTCTGCTTGTTGCTCTGGCCTTTTTGTTTATATGTCCTCTTTCTTTTTTTGTAAATGCAACAACAACTAAGACTGTAAATTTTGATGAATGATGATGAGTCCCTCGAATCAATTATGAGTATTATAAGTATTTTTCTAAAGTTATGAATCTAAATGAGTAGGCTTATGAATCAAACATATTTTGAATGGTATGAGTTTGATGTCAACGTTGTACGCATACTCATTGCAACCTGTACTTATAAATCAATGTTGTAGTGAGTACGAATGAATCAGGAGTAGTTAAATTTCAATATTGTTGACTCACTTATATACAAAATTTCATGAGTGCTTATGAGTAGCGAAAAAACGATTGATTGCTGATCTCTGGTAAGGACTTAGCTTCTTAAACAAGAGCCCGTAATTTAAACTCAGCTCAGACTACTCAAACAAGATGAAATTTGAAAAAAATTTGTACGGCGACTTCCCCGCAACAGTCTTCTGGCAAAAAAGGTGAAAGTAAATAAAATTGCCATGAAAAACTTCTCAAAAATCTATAATTCGGAGACGACTTTAAACTGCAGAGCCCGCCACTCATGTATAAAAATTAACACACACAACATAAGTGGTGTGAGAAACTAGGTCGTAATCCTGACTGAAGGGTAGTAATGACCAATAAGGTACGTAAAGGAAAGGCAAAGAAAAAACAAATAAAAAAATCTCAACAATCTCGCGTTCTAATAACTGAAATCGTCGTAGTCTAGTAGATAGTGCGTTGGCTTGTTAGACATGTGACCACGATTCAAACCACTGGCCAGATAGCTCCAACAAAACGAAATATGAAAAAACAATTTCTTCGGTGAAGTAAATAAAATTGGTACAAAAAAGTTTTTTTTT
This sequence comes from Sarcophaga subvicina, assembly GCA_936449025.2. Classification (NCBI taxonomy): domain Eukaryota; kingdom Metazoa; phylum Arthropoda; class Insecta; order Diptera; family Sarcophagidae; genus Sarcophaga; species Sarcophaga subvicina. The sequence goes on from OW388084.2 coordinate 81,698,423, forward strand.
AAATCTGTCATTCGGAGTCGACTTTAAACTGTAGGGCCCGCCACTCATTTTTAAAAATTAATGCAAACCACATAAGTGGTGTGAGAAACTGGGTCGTAATCCTGACTAAAGGGTTGTAATGACCAAAAATGTATGTATGTATGCACGTAGCAAATGACTGAGGCCAGAGAGGTACTAAAAAAACGAGCTAGACCCACATATATCTGGAGAACGCAATCAGAATACGTATATCCTGCAACATATCGGAAATTGCAAGCTCTGTACTGGTATTGGCCAACTCGTCAGTAATACACTTCCAACGATATCTCTATGTTCTGGTACCCATACAGGTGTTATCTCTTAGGTTTAGGTTCAGGTTGGAGGACGTGTACTTGTTAAATGACACAATTACAGTACCCGGAGATCAAGTTGACCCATTGTACAGAACGCCCTTGAAGTAAGAGGATAAAGAAGGGAATAGAAAAAAGGAGAGGAAGTAGGAAAGGGAGAATAAGAAGTGTTACCTCTTGAATAATTCAAAATTTCTCTAAGAAATCCTCAGCTTTCATGGACAAGAACGGATGTTAAAACTACGTTCACAACTTAAGCAGCCTGGTTGTCTGAGTAAATCAAGAGATTTTCAGGGAAAGTCCTGCCACTCAACAAGCATTGCGCCGCTTACAAAATTGCCATGACCTCTGCTTGGAAAACACTGTAGTGGTTAGGCAGCCTAAAAGAAATTTAAATATCGGAACAAGAACAAGAACAGATGTTAAATCTTCGTTTGGGACTTAATGGCAGAATGGCTGTCTGAGGAAATCAAGAGATTTTCAGGGAAAATCCTGTCACTTAACAAGCATTGCGCCGCTTTCAATATTGCGATGACCTTGCTTGGAAAACACTGTAGGCAGCCTAAAAGAAAGTTAAATGTCGGAACATTTTTACTGCGCATCAGTTCTATAAGACCACTGTGGAAATTCGATTAATTGTAAAAAACCTGAAAGGTTAACCCCTAGATATAGCCATCGAATGTAGATGTCTTGTTGGTTTTTCCTTGTACCGTATATGTAATGTGGTCTCTGATATTTCATCTCATTGCCGAATTGGCTTCTTAAGTCTCTGTCCAGACCTAAAAACAAAATTCTCTTATACTGCTTAGTTTACTTTTTTCAATAGAACTTTAAAAATCCTTACTCAATTATTATTCAAACCAATAAAATAAACAGTGTTATCAATTATTAAAAAAAATTGTAAAAAAGCGTCCATACATCGCTGAAATTGACATTAAATTGATGACAATAATATTGTGACAGCCAGTGCCTTAAAGACATCTCTTTCAAGTGTGAATATCACGTACATTCATCATGTATATTTACTCACTCACTTACTGACTCACTCACTCATGTGTTCGTTTATTTACTCAGTGTCGAACATGAATGTGAATTTACACATGAATACATTACTCAAATGGGGAAAACCATGCAAAATTTAACTGTCGCAAGTCAAGTTGTTATATGACATGGAAATTATTTCACAACGTTTCGGGCTACAATTTCTCAGCAATATGTCGACATTACGACAATGTGGACATAGTAGTGGTGATGGTGATGGTGACAGTCATGTGTAGTAGTTATTAAAAACATAATTTGTAGGATAACTTCAATTTGTATATACGCAACTGTAGGCCTAATCACATTGTTACGAAAATGGAAATGGTGTTACATCGTTTAACATTAAAATGATAAACAAAAAGTTGCAAACACAAAAACAGTGGACTTGTTTACATGATCAACAAATAAACAAATATATAGCAACAACATCAGTATAAAAAAGGGATAAGCAAGTAAACAAACAGGCAACAACAACACTAAAAGGACAAATGTAAACAAAATATTTGTTGTAAACAACATGTTTACATTTCTGGGGATTTCGCGAAGGCGAACTCATTCTCCTTCAACAGCATTCATCAGACTGTTTACCCTGCGATATAAAAGGCAAGACAAAGCAGGCAACGGAGTCAGTAAAAATTCAGTTAGTCTTGTGTAATGACGCATTGCGTGTGAAGAGACTAATCGTGGTTTGAAGATCTCCGCTATAAAGATCTGCCGAACAATTGTTAGTGTTTACGCAAAAGAGTGTAAATAGAGGAATAACAAAGCAAAGCAATTGTTGTTGTTTACGTTAAGTTGTGAACTGTGGCACATAGAATTGTACGAACAATAAAGAATTCTAATTAAAACTAAACACAAATTTATTTTTATTTTATTTGCAATCTATGAACTCATATTTTAAACGTTTTTAAAAGGCTGAAAACGTAACAAGATATTCATGCATCTAAAGGTCGTCAAACATTTCCTGTTTTTACATTCCACTAAAACAAAGTGTGTGTTTGAGATATCATCGTAATATTTTATTCGTTTTAAAGACCTACTGATGCCATTATGTGTGGAAGAAAATATTGTTAGCTTATTAGGCGTAAGGCCACGGTTCAAAACTAAGATCAGAAATCTACAACAATTTGAAAAAATATTTCTTCCGCTACTTCCTCTCAGCAAATTTCTGGCAAAAATTCTGTAACTAAATAAAATTGCCATGAAAAGTTTTCCACAAATATGTCGTTCGAAGTAAACTTTTAACTGTAGGCCCCGCTCCTCATATATTAAATGTATATACACAACATACGTGGTGGGAGGAGCTAGATTGTAATTCTGACTGTGGGTTGTAATGATCAATTATAACAGCCTTGAAATGTCCGCCACGGCTTCCCTGGATGTGACAGATTCAAAGTGTTCAATTTTCCATGAATATGTTATTGGTTATGTTTGCTTTGTGATTTAAGAAGTCCAACAGGGTCAAATAGCACGATCTAGGTGGTCATCATCGCATCACTATTACGTGTGATGATTATACTCTCAAATCGTTCGTGCTCAGTATTTAACAGGTCTTGTTGAAACAACATGTTGTAGTCCGTTATACAATTCAGGACCAAGGAAGTTAATAATAAGCGCCCTCTAGTGCTCGTTGCTAAATGTAACCCATAATGGATACAGCCTAAAATCCATACCAATAAGTGACATTTTCTCATGTGAATTGTCTCAAATATGTAGCAAGTAGTGTCGACCTTTTCAAACCAAATGTTTTTAGCCGTTGACATTTAAGGGCTGGCCAAAGATATTCTCAAGGAGATGTAGTATTCATTACAAATTTTATTCAAGAAATCGATAGCTTTAGGCAGAATGCCTTCTTTAGTGATACCAAATACTCCTCTAGGGACCACTATTACAACTTGCTGTTAACTAAAGAGAGGATTTTAATGGGCAGATAAATTGTTTTTCATAATTATAAGTGGACAATAAGGTAGAAGTGAGCGTTAAGCCAAAGGGAGGATCATCCTACCTTTAACTTTTAAAGTTAAGTTTGTGTTTGAACTTGCCATATTATTTTCAATGTGTAAACAAAATGAGTGGGGAGGGGGGGTTTCTAAAGTTGCAGATATATGCGAAACCATTCTTCTAATACCAAAACAAAGCGCTGCGTAAGTTATGAAATCCGTTGAAAGCTGCATAAGGTCTCGAATCACAGATTGCCCATAGTTTGTACCGCAAACTCCTGTAACTTAGGCAACCACCTGCGTCTAAGTTCATTCAGTTCATTACAAAATTTGTTTAACAAAAAAAAAAATCCATTTGTGTTCTAAACAACGTGCCAATGTACCCAACAAAACAAAACATTTTAAAGGAATTCTAACGTTTTTAGAATCCTACAACAGCTGCTGCCTTTCTTTTGTGATGCAAATAATTACAGGGTCTTCTACTCTATTTTTTTTTTCTTCTTTGCGCTGACCAAGTATAATAAGAAGGCAAAGAAAGCATTCAATTTTTGCCCCTCAACGACTTAATGGGTTGTTTTGGAATTTGGCTGCACTGGTGTACTTGTGGCTGTTGTCCGCTGGAATCAATTGTGTTTGTGCATGTACAGTACATGGTATTGGTGGATTTGGACTTGGGTGGCAATGTCATGTTCTGTACTCAGTTCATCCAATATTTTTTTTCTTGTTTTTGTTTGAGTACATTTGTTCATTCGTTCGTTAAACGTTGTTTACCAATGCTAGAATGCTGGACAGTCAATTGAAAGGTAAATTGGTTTGATGTTCATTAATTAAACGTGATTACAAGGCCAGAGAAAATAAACTCAAAAGAAATGTTTAGTGTTTGCTTGAAGGCTTTAAAAGTAAACGTGTAAGATGTGGGCGCTTGTTGCTAAAATGTGATACATTTTTAACATGATTAAGGAATGTTGATTTCTTTTAAGGCCACTGTAGCCTATCTGGCCTTAACAGGGTTACTCATACTCGCACTCACACTCCCACACGGCAAGAAGGGTTAGTTGAAGCTATCATCGGCTCAAAAATTGGAATGTGGAACTAAACTTGGTGTCTATTCCGATAAGCTGTTACTGAACGGGACATACAGGCTACTTGACCAGGCCAGGGTATTTCAGGCGGAGGTTTTTGCTATAGAACTAGCTGCACATATGATTGAAACCGGGGAACCTACCTCCCTTGAGCTCGTTCATATGTGTGGACAGTCAAGCAGCAATCAAAACGCTTGGATCCTACCTCGTCAAAGCAAAGAGCGTCAGGAGTTGAATATATTCTCTACACCATAACAGCGTCAACACGACATCTACCTGTACTGAGTTCCGCACCACTGTGCCATATAGGGAAACGAAAAGGCGAAGGAACTGGCAAAAAAGGGATCGGAGATGTCTGAGGAAGAGATGATAGAGGGGATGTATGTGCCCCTACAAGAATACTTTATCAAGTTGGAGATAGCAGCATGGAATTCAACAAACCGAGCGTGGTCCAACATACCTCGTGGCTGAATTTCAAAACTACTGTGTCCGGCAGCGGACAGCAGGAAAACTAAGGAACTACTTGAGTTCGACAAGAGAACGTGTAGCACTCTAACATTGGAATTCTAACGGGACACTGCACTATTGGCAATTTCTCTGTCAAACTCGGTTTGACCAACTACGATTATTGCAGAAGCTGCCAGGATGTAGATGAAATGGATACAACGTCTTTAATGTGAGTGCCCTGCTCTTCAAAACAGACGTCATCGGTTTTTGGGTTTGAAGATCTGGGTATGGTAGCGAAAGTGCCACTTAGAGAACTGGCTGGTTTCATCCGAAGCTCTGCTTATTGCATCACCCATAAGCATTTCCAGTCGTTGACAGTGGCTAATAAAAGTTAATATCCTATTAAATTCTCTACGTTTATAACGATCAGCGAGTTGTATACGTTTTTTAGGCCCCAATTCTTTATTTTAATCACAAATCTTACTTTCCAATTCTATTTGCCTATCACTGTATACGTACAATAAATTATTTTTTTTTCTGTAGGTTGATAGTTAAGAGACATTTTCTCGCGGCCTATACAACATTTGTAACAGCATTATCAATAAAAACAACAACAACAACAAAGGTAGCAACATTTGTGGCAATGGCAAAATAAAACAGTAGAATAAAACGAACAATTTAATTGGATTGCCATTAGCCATGCATCACTAGCCATTGGTGGTCACACCAGCGTTTTAATTGTGTTACGTTTAGTACGTGCCAACCATTATAACTAAATATGCGTTGAATTTAGATTTTAGGGTCAGGGTGTAATTAAAATAACTTCACTGGAAAAATTTCTATTGAGTTTAGAATTGTTTAATTCTCCATTTCAACGTTGGTTGAAAAATGAGAGTGGAAGATAGGAAGGTATATTTAAAAACTTGTTCAAGTTCGATAATATAATAATAATAATATAAAATAATAATAATATACGTCATTCATGACAATAAACTTTTTGGAAGAATGGGCTATTTTTATAAAGTAGCGTTAAATAAAACGCATCATATAAACTATCTTTCCTGTATTCCAACACAATGCACTGCGTGCATACAGATCATTTTCTCAAAAAAGAAAAAAAAGTAAATTTTCCTGATCCCAATCTGGCACTAAAAGGCGGTGCATAGTTAGAACAAACCATTCCTGGACGTTGTATATTGTTACGAATATAAAAAAATCTAGATACTGTTGTTTTGCTTTTACATCGTTTAACATTAAAATTATAAACAAAAGCTACAAATACAAAACAATGTAGTAAACAAACTTGTTTACAAATTATCGTACTGCTTAATAAATATAACAACAAACACCAACAATAAAAAAATGGCAAACAAGTAAACAAAAATATACCAACAACACTATAATAATAAACGTAAACAACCATGTTTACATTTATAGAGATTTCGAGAAGGCGAAGACATGAACGTTCGCCTTCAAAAACATTCATCAGACTGTTTACTTTGTCATATAAGACGCAAGGCAAATCAGGCGAGTGAGTTAGTAAAAGTTCAGTCAGTCTTGTGTGAAGACGCGGTGTGTTTGAAGAGAGGTATCGTTACAAAGATCTGTCGAACAATTATCTAGTAATTGTTATGGTTTATGCAAACGGCGTAAACAAAGGAAAAACAAACAAAACAATTGTTGTTGTTTACATAAAGTTGTGAATAGTGGTGAATTGTGTGAATCATAAAGAGTTTTATTAAAACTAAACACAGATTTATTTTTATTTTATTTGTAATCTACGAGCTCATATTTTAAACGTTTTCAAAAGTTAAAAAGTAACAATATTATTTAGAAATCCAGTTCCATATAGAAGTTGAATATTTGAAAAAGGATTTTTGCAGGGGCGCATATATCCCCTATATCGTCTATTCCTTAGACATCTCCGATCGCTTACTTGCTGGTTCATCTTCTCTATGCCACAGTAGCCCGGTACCCAGTAGAAGCGACGTTTACGACGTACAGAGTCAATGCAACTCCTGACGCTCTTTGATTTGACGAGGTGGGTTCCCAGCGCTTTGATTGATTCATGACTGTCCACAAATATGGTTAATTTCGAAGGAAGTAGGTTCCTGGTTTCAATCATACGTGCAGTCTATTGGATAGCAACCAAGGAACCAAGATCCAGCTCTCTATTCTATATTTGAGCCATCGCTGAAGATCGTTAGATTATTGCCACCGATGACAGCTTCAGCAACACATTCTTCTCCGGTGGGAATGTAAGTCTTATATGATCATTCGAAAAAATTAAGATTTTTCACTTAAAATGGACACTCCCTTACCGGTATTCCAGCACACGGATAATCTATTTAGTGCTGGTAATTTAAGGACCAAACAAAATAATTTTTTTAGTGCTGTAACCACTACGTAGATGGGTAGTTTGGAGTTCAGGTGAAATGTTTTTTGGAGTCCATGAAATGTAAATCAAGAAATGCTAAGAGTGCTTCTTTGCTTTCATCTGGGCAAAGAAAATAATACTTGAACTTAAACTGTCCGATACAATGTAATGAATTAAGTTTGTCGGAAAATTCTCAGTTGATCGTCTCTAGTGCTTGTAGCAACATTTTTGTTTTATTCTCATACAAGATTCTGAATACTCTTTAGTATATTAAACATCATATGTTCAGGACAATTTGTTAACTTCACTGCCAAATAAATGTCTGCGGCATTGTAGGTAACATCTTTTCAATACCAGCTCTGTTTTATAACCTTTTAATCTAATTCGGCAGCTAAAGCCGCTTGCAAAGCTTAAGCTACGGTTTTTTATTGTGCTTCCTTTTAAGTCGACTCTGTAATTATTTAACACCGCATGTGCTCCACCTCTAACTAGCTAAACTGTATTGGCACACGAGTTGCAATGCATTGCTTGGAATACTTAGTATGCCTTGTTTCATGTTACGATAAGCCAACAAGTGTTGATGATTCATGGTAGCAAAAGGAAAAAATACAACAAAGCTACAGGCGATTAAGTTCGACTTCTGCTTTATCTTGCAGTTTAGTTGCATAAAAAGTTTATTTTACCGCCAATTATGAATTAAATTTTATCGCTTGCGATATTTTTTTGGCGTATAAAGGAAGTTCAACTCCTTTATCTTGAGGCTTTATTTACAGCGATATGATGTGATTAACATGTGCGCATGAAAGAATACACGGTTAAGTTCGACTTCTACTTTATCTTGAAGTTTAGTTATATAAAAAGTTTATTTTACAGTCAATTATGGAGTAAATTATATCGCATGCGATATTTTTTTACAGCAGCGTGATATGGCAAAAATGTGCATATGAAGGAATATACGGTTTGATAAGGTCGAATACTTTTATCTTGCAACCAATTAAAGAATAAATTGTATCGCATGCGATATTTTTTACAGCGGCATGATGTGTAAAATTCGCGTATAAAAAGATATACGTTCAAGTTAGACTCCTTCTTTATATTGCGGTTTAGTTTATTAAACGTTTATTTTAAAATCAGTTATGGATTAAATTATAACGCATGTGATATTTTTTTACAGCAGCGTGATATGGTAAAAATGTGCATATGAATGAATATACGGTTTAATAAGGTCGAATACTTTTATCTTGCAACCCATTAAGGAATAATTTTTATCGCATGCGATATTTTTTTACAGCGGCTTGATATGGTAAAAATGCGCGTATGAACGAATAATATACATCATCTCTAATGGTGTAGGGCGTAAAAATGGTACAGCAGTAATATATTTTTTATTTTTTTTCTCAGACATTGACGAGTAGATATGCAAAATTTGTGTGTGTGTCTGCCTTCTATACTTTATAGTTTGGAAGTAGCACCACTAAACTAAAACAATTACCATGAGCGCAATTGTGTATAAAAAGAGAGTGAATTTTTATTTCTTTATTACGTGAACAGTAAATGTATGTGTGACTATGCGTTGCGTATAGAAATCCAATTAGTACTCCGTTGAAGAATTTAAAGCAGGAACTAGAAAGAGTGTGTTACACAAGTCTTATCATGAAATTTGTTATCACACGTTATTAATTATCGATGAAGTGGCATAGTTTGGCAAAAGTTTTCTTTAAATTGGAACGAATAGTTTTTGTATGGAAACTTGACAGCTACATATTATAAAAGCCAAGCGAAATGCTGGCCATTAACAAAGAAAAAAGCTGAATGTTTTGAACAAAAAAAGAAAAACGGAACTTAATTTTACTTAAATTCAGAGCAAGGCAAACAACGTCAAACTATATTTTATTGGATTTCAAAGAGGCTGCCGTTGATTAAGTTCTATTTGTGTTCTTCAATATAAGTGCTGCCAAAAAGAAAAAATAACGTAGTGCCTGTATTAATAAATTGACATACAAAGTCATTTAGCGCCTCCAAATAATAAAATTGCTTTATCAAACGGCATTATCATCCTACAAAAAAAGAAAGAAAGAAAGGAATATTCGATCTGCCAAAATCATCGTTGCTGTCCATGAAAGTGTGCAAGAGAATCTGCCTTTCGAAACCTTTCGCAGACCACAACTTATCGAATTTGACTTGAATTGAGTCTGCACCTTTACAGAATGCAAATAGCCATGGAACTGAAGGCAAACAACCATAGACAACGAAGTGGTGTTGCTGAGTAGGCTCTGGATAGTTGGGAACTGATATTTATTTCCTTTGAAATATCATCTGCAGCTATGACGCTCAATTCTGGATAAATGGGTACGTGTACGGGATGATACTAATTCACCTGAGATCAAAAAGCCTAAGCATACGAGAAGAGTCACCGGTTTATGTGGATTTTCGGCTGGCAGCGTTAGTCGACCATATTCCTTTGATAACACCGTTCGCCACGCCATCACAGCCAAGGGCGAGCACTATAGGTGGATGATTACCAACTTCCTTCGCAGTGAATTGGATGCCAATGACTATGAATATGCTGTACATGCGAGTTGAAGGCATGATCATCTGACGTGAAGGTGATGTGAACTCGCCATGGAGATTGTGCGATTGATGTGCTTAGACCTTGTCTTATGGGGTTTTCTTAAGTTGCAGGTATATGTGAATAAGCATTCATTTTCAAAATTCCACATTTCGTTTGCGTTTTAAACAGAGATGCCGTGGTGGATTTTTAAACGCTTTTGTATTCCACACATTATTGCATCAGTAGATCTTGCAAACGAATAAAAAAATTTCGATAATATATCACACATTATTTTGTTTCTTTTAAATTTGAATATGTAAGCATTTAATGGAAGCCCTAATACATACATACATAACATACATAATTCGTCATTACAACCCTTCAGTCAGGATTACCACCACATATGTTGTACGTGTTAATTTTATAGATGAGTGGCGGGACCTACAGTTTAAAGTCGACTCCGAACGCCACATTTTTGAGAAACTTTTCATGGCAATTTTTATTTACTCTCAGAGTTTTTGCCAGAAATTTGCCGAAGAAATACTTTTTGTATTCTGTTTTAATGTCTGGCTTGGGGTTCGAACCCTGGTAAATTTATGCCAAATTTTATTACCGGTCATTACAACTCTTCAACCAGGATTACAACCTAGCTTCTCAGACCACGTATGTTGTGTCTATTAATTTGATACACGAGTGGCACGACCTACAGTTTAAAGTCGATTCCGAACGACAGATTTTAGAGAAACTTTTCATGGCAATTTCATTTTGCACTTAGAGATTTTGCCGGAAATCTGCTGATAGGCAGTTGCCGACGAAAAACTATTTTCATATTTCGTTCGAGATGTGTGACCTGGAGTTTGAACCCTAGCCTCACGTCTAATAAGCCAACAAACTATCTACTAGACTACGGCGTTTTCTTAACTGCGGCCTTTTTACTGTGATTTTATGAAAGCTCGTCATTGGTGAGGTATACCGGGAATTGGTGAGATATGCCTGGAATTTATATCACAATGCCTGTTGAACTTAGTTTTAAAAAAAACCCCGAAATCAAAATCAACTGTGCTGCAAATAACAACTTGATTCGCTATATATTAGGATGCATGAGACTTTCCTGAACTTTATGAGGGGCAGAGAGATAGGAATTCCTATTCATTATTAACGACCGAATGCATGGCCCATTACACAATAAAAAATAAAAAAAATTAATACACCCAGCTAATGACATACATAGTTTAGGTTGTCAGTTTTGTCGAGTAGATCTTAAAAATATTTTTTTTTTATTTCTCAAACCCTCCAAACTTGTTTTATTTGACAAAAAATGTTTTTTTTTTTTGGACTTTACGCTTTATTGATTACACAAACATTTCTGATCCGATGTAAAAAATTTAAACTTTCTTAGAAAGGGGAGAGATGGGCCCATAAATGGTATACATGTATATATTATTCAAACTGAATATTCTATGAGTTTTGATGAGGTGAACTTGGCAAATATTTTTCAAGTTTGTCCATTCATAGTAGCAAACTTTAATTAAAAAATATGCATTAAGTGATGACATTTATAAAGTGAATTCTCTTGTAAAAAGTTCGACACTACGTTTGATTAAATCGAACAAAAATTACCGCAGTTTATAGTTCCTCAATCAGGTCATGGTAATAATAATAGCAGGGACTTTAACAGTCTACTTTAATCGATTTTAAATTTCATTACAGGATTGTTAATGTTAATATTCCCTGAGCAGATGATCATCATTAAGTACTGGTGAACAAGTACACGCTTTGACTTTAAGTTCAAACACATGATCGCGATCGATCGCCTTCATGTGAGAACAGACATGAGCTCTTATGTTGTGTGTGTTAATTTTATACATGAGTGGCGTGACCTACCGTAAATAGTGTGTCCGCATCCCTATATTAAAACGGGTTACAATAGTTGGGGGAGTCATAGGAAGGCAGTTACACAATTTTTCCCTGAAAATGGTTCAAATGGAGTTTTTCCATTTGATCGGAAGGATCATCCTACGTGGAGACTCTACCATGTCAATATTAAAGCTAATGTATCTATGATCCGAAGAGGAGCATTCCTGAAATACAAACCAGTCCCTAAGGTATTCAGAGAAATCGGAGCTGACCAGGGTGACGACCAACACTTCCCTTCTATTCGAAGTAAGAAGGGTTGGTTCATCTCACCGATTAGCTATAACTAACTTCGTTCATAAATTTTTCATGTATTTCATAAACAATTTCATTAAATTTTCACATTTTTTGCATTTGCATTTACAGAGTTTAAGACTGACAGACTACATAGATGCAGTTACTGTTGTTGTTGTAATTTTATTTATGTTTTTAATAAAATTAAATGGGATTTTTTCCAACATTGCTGGGTTGGGTATGTGAGCAACGAAAATATGTTACAACTACAACACATACAACAAGTTGTACGTATGTAAGCATTTATGTCCTACAAAACATATAAAAAAATATGTTTTTTTTGTATGTGATGTACATAAACAGATAAACGTTTTACATGTGTAGACATGAACATAATTTGTAAAATACAAGTGAATCTGTTAGTGGGTGAAAGAGTTCTGCGCAATAATCGTAAATGATTTCTACTTTAGGCCAATGCAGGCATTGGTAAAACTGATTGCAAGAAACAAATTGAATAGAACATGTATTATTTGAGTTAAATATTATATACGATCCTTCAGTAAGCGCTTTCTATCTTTGAATTTAAATAAAACAAAGTAAATGACAGATGGGAGATAAGTTGCCATAGTCTAGCTGACAGTGCGTTGGTTTATTAGACGTGAGGCCAGGCTTCAAACCATGACCAGGGGTTCGATCAAATCGAAATATTAAAACAAAATTCTTCAGCAACTTCCTCTCAGCATATTTTTGGCAAAAACTCTGCGAAAGTAAATAAAAATTGCCATGAAAAGTTTCTCAAAAATATCTGTCATTCGGTGTCGACTTTAAACTGTAGGTCCCTCCACTCATACATGAAATTACCACACACAACATAAATGGTGTAAGTTAGGTGTCAATCCCGACTCAAAGATTGTAATGACCGATTATGTAAGGAGATATCATCGATTTTTTATTTTAAAAGCTCTACTGATGCTATTATGTTTTGAAAGATGTCCGCCAGGACTTTTCTGCGTGTATAGCATCCAAAATGTTCAATCTTCCATAACCTGGTGCATTAATCGTCTATGATTTGTTGTCTTTGTTATCTTTGAGAACCGTTGTGGTTTGTGAGTTATTCAAATAAATCCGCGACTTAAGAAAACCCTACAAGGTAAAGTCTAACTGAAGGCAAATCGCACGATCTCGATGTTTAGTTCACATCACCTTTACATCAGATGAATATGCCCTCAAATCATACATAATTGGCCATTACAACCTTTCAGTCAAGATTACGGCCTATCTTCTCACACCACTTATGTTGTGTGTGTTAATTTTAGCCATGAGTGGCGGGACCTACAGTTTAAAGTCGACTCCGAACGACAAATTTTGAGGAACTTTTCATTGCAATTTTATTAACTCTCAGAGTTTTTGCTAGAAATGATGTATGACCTGGGGTTTGAACTGTGGCTTTACGTCTGATAAGCCAACACACCACCTACTAAACCCTCAAAACGTTGCTGCAAAATATCCAATGCAGCATGAGCGGTGTGACACGTGGCGTTGTCCTGTTAAAACCACATACATATTTTTAGTGGCCGGATCATCGATTATCAATTCTGGTCAAAAGAAGTTGATGTTCGTAGACCTATGGTGCTTGTCGTTGACAGCGATCGGCCGGCCATACAAAAGTCTGTGGTTCAAAACCCAATACGAAATATGAAAAAATATTTCTATCGGCGACCTTCTCTCCGCAGTCTTCTGGCAATAACTCTGAGTGAAAATAAAATTGCCATGAAAAGTTTCTTAAAAATCTGTAATTCCAAGTCGTCGTTCAATCGTAGGCCTTGTCACTCATGGACAAAATTACCACATACAACATAAGGTGGTGTGAGAAGCTAGATTGTAATCGTGACTAAAGGGTTGTACTAACCAAGGCGGTAAAGTCTTTATCCTCTGAGTGAAGGAAAATGCGCCTTAAATTGCAAAGTTTCACTTTCACAGAGGCTGGCTTTAAAGAGACAATTTTTATTCTCAAATTATACTTCAGATTACATTTGTTCTTAAATTTTCAAAATTTTCATCTCGTTTCGTCGCATAGTTAGCCAACGGATTACCCTCATATCTAGGAACTCAGCCCAATATAACAATCTTAAATTTCCCTAATGTGTCAAGAGAATCTAGGTAAACACTTACCATTGCCAAAGTGTTCATATTCTCTTGAATAATCAAAACTATTCGTTCTACTACGTATACGTTTCCATATTCCAACTTAAGTCACCGTAGCCTTAGGATTTAATTCCTCTTTTTGTTTTAATATTTATTTAAAAATAAAAAAATATTGAAGGTTTAAATGATTTTTATGCACTTAAATATGTAGACCAGTATGCAGTACGAGGGTATGTAGATTATATGATACACACGTTATTTATTAAAACATTAAATGGTACACAGACTATCAGTAAAAATATGCTGCGAATATGCAAAAAAAAATTTATTTTATTTGTTGCCGTTAAATTTTATATTCGCACTGCCATTTATAGACAATAAAACCCATGAACGTATTCAGTTTTTATTTTTTATTTTCTTCCAAATGTTTGCCGATAATCATTTCATTTAAATGGAAATAATTTTTATTGTTATTGGTTGCCTATTGACATTTGGCAGTGTCTCAGTATTGGTTTAAACTCCAATATAATCTGCAGTAATGTGGCTGTAACAGACAGCTTGGCAACATAGACAATTATTTGGTATTGAATTTTTTGGTTAGTCACTCCTATTTGACATCAAAAACCCAAAAATACCAGCCTCTATATGGAATACAATAGATAAGTATGTATGATATGTGCTTAAATATTACACCTGGCTATGACCCACCTTTGCCACATTTTATTTGCAAAACAGGGCTTATGCCCACAATAGGTACAGTGCATTACGTTTTTTGTAAATAATGAAACACTCAAAATATCTCTTTACTTTGATAAACCCACAACTTGGAACAATTTTATAACGTTTTAAAACTCATCGACCCTGTCTTCTAATGCTGATTCATTCACATCAAACTTATATTCACTGCTTTTGCTATTTTGACATTGACCGACTTATGCAGCCTAAATTTAGCCTTTCAGGCAGCAGTGTCGATAATACAAGCTGAAAGTTATTAGGGACGAAAACATAGGCAAAAGGACAAGTGATGATAATCAGACAGGACACGTAATGAACTCACTTTTTGTATAATTTTTTCATTTTTGGGTATCATTTTTTGTGGACAATGTTTTCATTGAATTTGCTGAAGAAAATTATGGAAATAATTTTACTTTTCAGCAAGACAACGCCCCTATACATGTATCCAAAAGGATCAAAGCATTTTTTGTTGATAACTTCTGGGGAATTTTAAGTGCCGAAATATACAAGCGTAGGATCACTTATAACTCCTTAAAAGAGCTGAAAGAAGCGTTAACAAAAAATTGGAACAAAATTCCCCAAGATGAGTTACAAAAATTAATAAGCCCTATGCCACTTCGGTTAAATGAAGTAATTAAAAATCGAGGAGGACACACGCATTATTAAAATTAATTTCTTATTTGAATATATTTAATTATCTTTAAGTTTTAAATTTTTTCTTATTTTGTACCATATAAATATTTCCTTTAAGAATTTGAATTAGCTATAAGAAATATTTAGTAAAAATAAACAAACTCTGAAAATGTTTTACTTTAATTTTTTGTTTCTCTTTACTAAATATAAAAAATACATAAACTTATAAATTAGCTTTAA
This sequence comes from Sarcophaga subvicina, assembly GCA_936449025.2. Lineage (NCBI taxonomy): Eukaryota > Metazoa > Arthropoda > Insecta > Diptera > Sarcophagidae > Sarcophaga > Sarcophaga subvicina. The sequence continues at coordinate 81,714,091 of OW388084.2, forward strand.
AACCAAAGAGATTTTTAGAAAAAACACATGCACCATATAATTTCTTCCTTGGCTGTATTAAACAAACTGAGATCAAAAAGTTAAACATGAATACTAATTTTGTTACAACGGTTCATTTTAGAAGTAAATAGAAACATTTTGCAATAAGTTACATATGATATATAGTAGTACATTTTATATTATGTTATTTATTTATATGTCATAATATATAATTTTTAGATTTTTTTCAAAACAAAACAACAAAAATAATCAAATTACACAAACTAGTTTATAGTTTATTCAATAGACTAATCAATAGAATAGTTTATAGACTAGTAGTAGTCTATAAAATAGTCGATCGAATAAACAATTGACTAATACGGTTGATTAATTCATGGTCTATTCAAAAAACTACTTCAACTGCTATTTAAAAGACCACAGAAGTCAATAGACTGGTCAATATCTTATATCATATACTAGTATAATATCTATAGACTACTATACATATATGTGGACTGGTCTATTAAATAGCCTTTGAACTATTTTTTAAATAGTCTATGAACTAATCTACTAGTGTTTGAACTGGTGTATTAAATATCCTATAAATCTACTCTATATTGACTAATCTAGTAACAAGTCTATAAACTAGTCTGTGTAATTTATTCGTAGTTCTATGAAATACTTAGAAATTAGGATGCAGCGATATTTCGCAATGTCAAAAAGGACTATATTACTTAATTTTCCATGATTGTTTTGGTTTATATATTTTACAAAATGAGTTTTAATATGTATTTCGTAGTTATATTAGTATATTTACATTCGACTAAATTATTTTTTTGATAAATTACTTCTGTACTTTTTTATAAGTGCATCGTCAGGCACCCAATTTTCCAGGTCCATGTGTCCACTTTTAACCTATTCGATAACTTATTTTTCATTAATGTTAGTTTCGAAAAAATTCTTTCTGCCGACGCACTACTATGTGGCAGAGTAAATACGTAAGTAACAAATTCATATAAATTAGGATACAAATAATTATTAAGCCTATTTTTTAAATTACCAATTTTATGCCAAAATTCTTCTGGATTTGTAATTTTAAAGATATTTCCATATGATTTATCATTAATTTTGGTTTCTAATATTTTTAACTCTTGTATAAATATATCAGGTTTACTTTTTGTAAAAAAGGGGAAAAAAGGGTCAAAAATCTTGAAAAGTGTCAGATTTAGTTCATTTTAGTAAGGGGGTATAAAAAGTGGCGGGGTCGCTGAAAAAGTGTCAAATTGCGACTTTAGTCGCTCAACGGTAACGCTGGTTACAATATGTAGCAATTAATGATGACAGAAGTGATGTTGGAGTGGTTGAATTTGGTGTACCGCAGGGATGTGTTTTGGGTCCTTTAATGTTCACAATATTTATAAATGACTTATCAAATCTCAAGCTACATGGTAAACTTATAATGTATGCCGACGACATTTGTCTTTTTTAACCCTACAGTCATGAAACAATACTGAAATCTCAAATGGAACACGATGTCGAAGTATTACTGGAATACGCCAGAATTAATAGACTATCCTTAAATAAGGACAAAACAAAAGTAATTAGGTTTCGTTCATATGATTCTAGGAGTGATGCAGTTTTTAAAATTTCTGTTGGTGATGCGGAAGTTAATGAAAGCGATTCTGTAAATTATTTGGGTATGCTTTTTCTACAATGGAATAAACACATCCAGTCACTGAAGAAAAAAATAGGTCCAGCATGGGCATACTTTATAAATTTAAGATTTATTTGATGTAAAGATTAAGTTTCTGGTGTATAATGCTCTTATTCAAAGTCATTTAAATTACTTCCCATGATATATGCCCATAAAAAAACAAATAATCTTAAAGTTCTTCAGAGACTTCAAAACAAAGCTCTGAAGCTTGTCTATAACATTCCTAGAACGCACTCATCTATATCCCTATACCGAGATGTATCGAAAACTATTCTTCCTGTTTTTGGATTGTACAAAATGCAACTAACGTTATATATGTATAAAGCTGTACGGAATATTGGGTATCACTCCATAGAGTTTACTATCAACTAGAGTTACTATAGTACTCGAAATAATACTAACTTAATGGTTAAGAGATGTCGGTTAGAAACTACAAAGCAACGTCATCTTCCAGATAGTATCAAAAACATATCCACAATGTCAGCCTTTAAGCAAGACTGAAACAATATTTACTTCAGGAAATAGATATGCTTCTGATGTAATAATTTTTTACTTCAATTGAACTCTTTGTGATATAAATTGATCTCAGCTTAAAGAACTAACCTAGATGTAATATATGTATGTATATTTATGTACTTATATTTACTTAAAACTTACGTTTAGTATGCATACTGGTTATTTTAATATATATTTATTCATTTATTTTTGTTCGTTTCTTTTCCACTGTTTCTTGTTAAATTAATTCATAAGTACTTGATATATAGTATATAATATTGCCAACTTCCCCTTTTCATGTCCTAAGGACGCAGGGGCACTTATACTTTTTGCTAAAAATTTCTTTGAAATAAATAAATGAATAAAAAAATAACGATGTTTACATTTATAGAGATTTCGAGAAGGCGAAGTCATGAACATTCCCCTTCAAGAACATTAATCAGACTGTTTACCCTGCCATATAAAAACCAAGACAAAGCAGGCGAGTGAGTCAGTGAAGTTCAGTCAGTCTTGTGTGAAGACGAGGTGTGTTCGAAAAGAATAATCGTGGTTTGAAGATGTTCGTTACAAAGATATGTCTAACAATTATCTAGTAATTGTTATGGTTTATGCAAAGGGTGTAAAAAAAGGAATAACAAACAAAGCAATTGTTGTTGTTACATTAAGTTGTGAACAGTGGCACACAGAGTTGTGTGAATAATAATGAATTTTAATTAAAACTAAACAAATTTTTTTATTTTATTTGCAATCTACGAGCTCATATTTTAAACGTTTTTAAAAGGTGAAGTCCTAAAAATTTTTAGGCCGAAACCACTGAGTTTAGTGGACTCTTTGCTGACCTTTTAACCAAAAGAAGCATAAGATTAAGCCAAAAAGTATTATTTCTGGTGGCGAAGATTCGTTCTTGACCCATCTGTATACCACTAAATAGTTCCCCTTTTAATGTAGTATGCAGTTTTCAGATTACTCCATTAATTTTGGTCACTAAGTCTTATTATAAAACACTTCCCAAAATCACTTCCCAATGCCAACTGGTTTTGTTCAGGGGACAGTTAAAAAGAGAGAGATCACGACCACCACCAGACCATAATCTCCAAAACTTAGCTTCCGCTGTGTGATAGGTTCCCTTGGCTTTATTATAGCAACATGTTTTAGTTTCTGTTTGTTATCCAACTCCGTTTTGTTAATAAATGCATCGAAATTAAAGACGCCAAAAACAATTTAACAATTTCGGTTAATTTAAAATTTTTGGATAGAAAAACATAACACGAGTACACACATGCAAGTGGCTTTTGCAAAAATGATTTTGCAACAGAACTCTTGTCATAAAAACGACATAAAATCCTGAAAGATAACAAGAGAAAAATTGTCTTGAAAATATTTTTTTAATTGACAGAAAATGCCAGAAAACATGACAACGCAAGGAACAATTTTGAGATACAAGCCACACATATGTATGCCCATATTATATACATATTACCTACAGCTATAATAATAAAAAATAATAATAACAGAAGAGGGAAATGCTATCGCATTTGAAAAGTAAATTTCATTTTTAAAATTCAATATTTCATAAGGAAATAAAAAAATATTCTTACATACATAGAGAATTTAGAAATGCATGTCTTTAATATTAATTTGAATATTTGAATGCTATTTCTTTATTACCCTATAAAGTAATAAGAAAACTGTTTAAAAATTTGTGTTTGCTGCACAAATATATGCAGTAAAGCTGTCTTCTAATCCTCAAAAAATATGCACATACATACATTTTACATTTGCAATTGTCAATATTACTTTGTAAACATTATTTGAAAATACATGTGTGTTTTACATATGTATTTTACATATGTGAACTAAACTAATTTCAATTTAAATATGGAAAGAAATATTCTTAACTTTCCCGGAAGCCATATAGAAGATCCTCAAGACCAGCAACACCGACCTACCACTGACAACTGGAGGGTGGCCAAAGTTGCTGACCAATGGGGTGACTACCGCGAGGCGGTGATCATCTTAAATGAGGAATCTTTTCCGCTTATCAATGCCCGAGGCGGCATGATAAACTATGGCCTTAACTCAATTGAGCTAAGGATCTATAAGCCGGATTCCCGTGTTGACTTACATCCCATCCTACAGACCCCATCCCGTAGAAGCCCACCCCATCTGACTCTATCCCAGAACCTCTCGGTTTGAACCCTGCCGCCGAGGATATCGAATGCGGTAGCGTCTTCGCGACGTTCCTCGGCCAGCAAGAAATCCAATTCTGAGCTGGTTGAAGCATTGTTCGGCGGTATTGACATTGATGCGGGCGTAACCTCTCCGTTATCGGATGAATAGGACGTTGATGTGACAATGGTTGATTCTCTTGCAGATGCTGAGAGTCATTCAAATTAACCTCCAACACTCTAAAACTGCTTCCGCCGCTCTACTTCTCCGTCTGGGCAGTAGATTATGTAGAACCCTGGTCCAAGAACCCTGAGTTGTAGTCGGCAGAGTTAGTGGACTCAACACCAACTGTTATCGCATTACATACATATATCCAAAATACTGGTAAGCAAGGAGCTTGTGTAATGGTGAAGACTGGTATAAATGCTCTTGTGCTCCATAGGTTTAACGATAAGGATACCTTCACCATGGTCATAGAGATAAATTCGCCTCATCATACCTAACGCATGACTATGGGCTCCCTCACCATCAGGAACCCATTGGTCGACTGGTAGCGGATCCGCGACTACGTTTAATTCCGGTTATTATCGGAACAAATGCCAACTCCCTGTCCACAAGAGATGAACAATATGTGGAATAAAGTGTAGGATGTGTTAAATTCTTAATAGAAAACATATTCAACACGGTTATCATGTCTCTAAGGAAGCCAGTGTTATTATAAATTCAATGGCAAACCGTTTAAGCCGTTTGCCTCATAATTTTCTTACTCACTTGCATCGCTTTTCCAATGAATAATCGATAACAAAAAAAAAAAAAAAAAAAACTACCTCAACTCATAATAGTTCAACTGTGTGGCCATAAAAGAAAGAAATGTTTCTTCTAATAAATGTACAAAGCTCCTCTATTTCAAGATTAAACAACTTAAAGAGAAGCAAAAAAGAGTAGCAAAATTGGTAATTGTTTCTAAAAAGCTGTTATTTTCAACACCAGCCATAGAATATGATTTATGATCACCATTCCGATAGATTACCAGGCAGTGCAGCTCTAGTCGAAGCGTAAAATGCAGCTCCTAAAATGATAGACTAAATGCAAGAAGCTTGGTGGTATGAATAACTGGCCCGGCTTGCAATACAGCAACAACAACAAAAATAATATTTAAAAATACATGATAACTTTCCCATAACATTCATCAATCATTTCTAGAAAACAACACACAAAAAACAACAACAACAAATGAAATTTATTACATTAGAATACATAAATACCCGTCTCCTCGAAATAATGGAAAGAAAATTCAAAACCGTTGTACCACACATTTTGTTATAAACGCTACAGGGTATTATTCATAGTGTGGACAAGAAAAATAGTATCAAAGGAGGTTTGTTCAAAACCTCACAAAAACAAGTCTAGAAGGATTTAGTTACACGAGTCCATGGCCAGTTTGCATCAGCTCCACGTGAGATAAACTTGCCTTCAAATTTCTTGTGCGGAATATCAAATTTATCACGAGCTGTGTTTCACGTAGCGCCTTGGTGTTCAAATCATGCAATTCCGGCCAAAATAAATTGATAATCATGTCGGCGGTCACAGTAATGGCCTAGCAAACTCCGTTGTTAAAGAGTTAATGATAACGCCAACTGAAAATCCACACCACCTTTTCGGTAAGTATGCCAAGCTTTAGAATCTGTTTGTAGATTGGAAACGTACAAAAATCGGGTTGTTCATGTATACTGTTACGAAAATGGAAATCGCTTAACATAAAAATGCGAAAGCTACAAAAACAAAAACTATGGACTTGTTTACATGATCAACAAATAAACAAAAATATACCAAAAACATCAGTATAAAAAAGGAATAAACAAGTAAGCAAACAGGCAACAACAACACTGCAAGGACAAACGTAAATAAATTCACAAACAACAATAACGTAAACCACCTATTTACATTTATAGAGATTTCGCGAAGGCGAAGTCTGTCTCCTTCAAGAGCATTCATCAGACTGTTTACCGTGCGATATAAAAGCCAAGACAAAGCAGGTAATTTAGTCCGAAAGAATTCAGTCAGTCTTGCGTGAAGAAGCGTTGCGTGTGACGATAATAATCATGGTTTGATGATCTCCGTTATAAAGATCTGCTGAACAATTGTTATTGTTTACGCAAAAGAGTGAAAAGAAGAATAACCAATAAAGCAATTGTTGTTGCTACATCAAGTTTTGAACATAAATTTATTTTTTATTTTTATTTGAAATATACGATCTCTTATTTAAATGAGAGGAGAGGTCGTAAAAACGTAATAATGCATTTATCCAGAAATGGGCCTAGTCATTCAAGTTGATTTTTGATGAAAATTAGGGTCCGTAGCCTACTGCCCCAAACCCCGTTCAGTGCATACTCGTCAATATATGCGGTCATCAATCTTTAAGTCCTGAATCAGTTGGATTTTGTACACGTGCAGGTCCAAGTCACGACGCAAAATTCGTCAAATTGTTGCCTACAAATGGCTAAGTAAGATCGTTGTGCTGTAAACAAGAGCTTGATGGTTTAAGTGTTACGTTTAAGATTGCTCAGCATAGTGGGCATATGGTAAACATATGCCACTGCTTGCCATTCTAACCTTCGATAAACCGCCTTCTTCACCACGAAGAGGTTTTTGTGTAATTGTCAAAAAAGGTGAGATTCCATGTATTCCACAGAATATATATGTAAGTGTTCCTAATTATACCTCATGCTAAAACTTCCCCCCTATGCTTTTAATTAAACCAGTGCTCATTATTTCACCACAACTGTTTAAGAAATCCAATTGTTTTTCATATCAGTGTTGAAATCTATGAAAATTCAAACAAATTTATCAACAATTTTGACGTGATAGTCTTATGGGATTTCATTTACAAAAATTTGTACTAAACAAGGATATGAATGCAAAAATCTTTTTGGCCATCAGCCAAGGCAATTTTCTAAGAAAAAATTTAATGAGTTTTAAAAGATTGTAAAATGGTTTTGAAAAAAAATAAATTTTGGGAACATTTTTATGAACATGCATTGAAGAATGATAATAAGAGCTCATAGATAAGGTTAACACACACAACATGGCTGGTGTGAGAAGCAAGGTTGTAATCCTGACTAAAGGGTTGTAATGCCTACTTAAGAATGTGAAATGGCGTATCATAATACATATTGAAGTCGCCGTAGTCTGACAAGTAGAGAGCTAGACGTGAGGCCACGGTCAGACGTCTCGACCGAAACGAAATATGGGCAGGTCAGGTTAGAGTGGTAACCTTGATGAGAAAAGTTCAATTGACCACGCGTAGCGGCACGTTATGACGTCACAGGTGAACGCAGTCCCTGTACTGACCAAGTTCTCCAAATCAGGGGAGAAGAAATTGATCAGCGCAAGGGCTGCACATTAAATTATATCCTTGACATCAATGGACGATAGCTCGTCAAGCTGACTAAGATTGGGGAGCCAAATAACCTATATCTGCACCTCGCAAGAGATGGTAATTAACAAAAAAAAGTGGACAACAGTCTCCTCTTCCTCAGTAGGTCTACACCATGAACTTTAAACTGAAGGTCCCTCGTGAATAAAATTAACGCATACAACATAAGTGGTGTGAGAGGATAGGTCGTAATCCTAACTAAAGGGTTGTACTGACCAATTACAACTTACTTCAACTGCCTTATTAAATACAGAAATTAAAAAGTTTGATTGAATTTATTGGATTTCCATTTCCCTCCGACAGCCGGATTATTGTAGCGTGTTTCAGGCGGAAGTAATGGTTATCTACAGGACAGCTCAATGGATCCCCGTCAACGGTGTTCCTTTCATCAGCATCTTGATCTTTTCTGATAGTCGGGCTGCCATAAGATCTCTGTCTCTGAATGCTGTGAATAACTCCAGGATCGTTAGGAAATGTAGCCGCTATCACGACCTTCTTTCTGGGCGCTTCAGTGTCACACTTATCTGTTTCCCCGGTCACAGTAATATTCCGGGAAACTGCAGACCCGACGAGCTCGCCAGGGCTGGGGCACTACTTCTGTAATCTTCCTCAATGGAATTGGGGATACCGCTTGCCTAGTTCAAGCTGGCCATTGCGCGGAAATTCTTTCGAAACGCCAACCTATCCAGGGTCAATGAGGAGTCCTACTTCACCGTTAGGTTCACTTGGCCCTCGATGGATTGAAGTCGCACCAATCAGGTACTAGGACTTTGTCGTAACGTCCTCTCATTGTGTTATGGGAAAACACGCAGAAAGAATGCAGCTCCCATCCAACGACTTCTTCCTTGGCTGCAGGTTCGCTGAGGAAGAGGAGACTGTTATCCATTTTCTTTGTCAATGTCCATCCCTTGCGATATGCAGATATAGGTTACTTGGCTCTCCAACCATTGTCGTCCATCAATGATGTCAAGGATATAGCTTCGTTTATCAAACTTTCGAGCAGGTTTTCCAGCATGGGCTAATCGTGCTTTAAATGTGTAGCCCTTGCGCAGACCAACTTATTCGTCTTCCCCGGTTTGGAGGAACTTGGTCAGTACAGAGACTGCGTTCGCCTGTGGTATCACAACATGCCGCTATGCGTGCTCAAGTGAGCTTTTGGTATCAAAGCTACCACTACAACCTTACCTAACCTATTGGATTTCAACTGGTCTTGACTTCCAACTTCATTTTTAAGAAATTTATGCAAATGCAGTGGCAGTTACTTCCCATCTTAGTATTCACGAATTTTAAATCAATTTTTTCCCTCTTAAATTAATGCTGCTGCTGTACTTCTGGTTTCAGATTACTTTGTATTGAAGAAGTTCACTGACAGGCACGTACGAAATTTTTGTTGTTTAGATCGTAGACATGCCACAAATGAAAAGTAGTAGCAACTGGAGTAAAAGTAACGATTGTAACATTTCTCAACAATTTCTTTATAATTATCACAAACAATAGCGGACACAAAGTGTGATCACGAAAAAGCAGGTGCTGCGCTACAATTTTAACCAATCGGTGGTTTATAATTTTCCAATGCATGTACTAGAATAACATGCTTTAGTATTCGAACTGAAACTGACTTATCTTTTTTATAATTATTTACACTTGGCAAGTTTTTAATTACAGTGAAAATAATTTTCTTGTTTTTAAACTGATTTCGTATTGATTTTGAGTAAACATTTGCACTACCAGTTTTAATACCAACAACAATAACAAAGTTATAATACAATAAAATGTATCAGTCATGCAGAAAACTATATACCTATTACGAATATGTTTTACTATGTATAGGGTATTTTATTAGGTGCTTCCTATCTTTACATTTAAAGAAAATAAAGTGTGTGAAGAATATTGTTACGAAAATGGAAATGGTGTTACATCGTTTAATATTAAAATGATAAACAAAAGCTACAAAAACAAAAACAATGAACTTGTTTACATGATCAACAAATAAACAAAAAAGTCAAAAAGTCTGGCAACTCTGTTGAGATTGTGTGTGTTTTTTGAAGTGCTCTTTGTAAAAGTTTTATATTTGTGATTTTTAATTGTTTAAATTAAGTTTTAAATTTTTTATATAAGTGTGTTGGAAGCAGTTTTTGTTGTTTTCCTGTTTTTTGAATTTTTTATCTTAAAATTGTAAGTTTTAATTTGTTAAATTGTAATATTAGTTGTATCATTTCTAGCAAAACAAAAACAAAAAATTGCTTGTTTTAATTATTTTTTTGTTTTTGTAAGCTGGTTACGGTTTATTTGTTTATTTTTTTATTTTCTTTCTATCAGTGTTCCTCTTTTGTTTTTTTCTTTTTATTTTGTTTGCTGCTTTGTGTATTATTTTTTTTTTTTTTGCTTGTAATTCTTACTTATTTATTATTTATTTTTGTTTTTAAACTTTTATATATATTTTTACTCTTTTATTTCTTTTTATATAGATAATTTATACTGTTTGTTTTATTTATTTATTTAATTTATATTATTATTATTATTATATTATAAAATATAGCAACAACATCAGTATAAAAAAGGAATAAAAAAATAAACCAACAGGCAACAACAACACTGTATGGACAAATGTAAACAAAGTACACAGACCACAATAACGTAAACAACATGTTTACATTTGTAGAGATTTGGCGAAGGCGAAGTCATTCTCCTTCAAGAGCACTCATTATACTGTTTACCCTGCGATATAAAAGGCAAGACAAAGCAGGCAACGGAGCCAGTAAAAATTCAGTAAGTCTTGTGTGAAGACGCGTTGCGTGTGAAGAGAATAATTGTGGTTTGAAGATCTCCCTTATAAAGATCCATCGAACAATTATTATTGTTTACGCAAAGGAGTGTAAAGCAGAATAAGGAACAAAGCAATTGTTGTTGTTCACATTAAGTTGTGAACAGTGGCACATAGAATTGTGCGAACAACAAAGGAATTAATTAAAGTTAAACACAAATTAATTTTTATTTTTTGTTTGCAATCTACGAACTCATAAATAAATACATAAAACTTAAAACAAACAATATCATCGAAATTTTTTGAAAGACTTATTGATGTCATTGTTTATGGAAAATAATATCATTCAAATGTCCGCAATGGAGCGCTCTCTGTGGAGCGCATACAAAATGTCCAATTTTCGTTCAATTACTCATACATTTATGACGCATGCATCAGGCGTAAGTTGACTTTTGACATGGTTTATCTCGAACTTGAGGACCACTGTGGTTTATTGATTATTCGAATACACCTGCTACTTGGAAGGTTGTAAGGACCAATTATGTATGTATGTGTGTATGTAGAAGTCGCCGTAGCTTAGTAGGTAGTGTGTTGGCTTATTAGGCGTAAAGCCAGAGTTCGCTACCCAGGTCAGACAACAAAATAAAATACAAAAAGTATTTCTTCGGCGAAATTTCTGAGAGTAAATACAATTGCAATGAAAAGTTTCTCAAAAATCTGTCGTTCGGAGTCGACTTTAAACTGTAGGTCCCAGTACTCATGCATAAAATTAACACACACAACATATGCAAGTGGTGTGAGAAACTAGGTCGTAATCCTGACTGAAGGGCTGTAAAGACCAATTATGTATGTAAGTATGTATGTATGCACCCATGTATGTGAGAAGCCATTGAAATGTTGATAACAACGTTTAAATGTCCGCCACAGTTCTTTTGTGTTAAAGGCATTCGAAATGTTAAGTTTTATTAACTGAACTTGATCGATGTCATTGGTTATTCTAGTTTTGAGCACCGCTGTGGTTTAGGTTTTGATCCCCATAAGAAAAAGTCTAGCGTAATCAAACCATAGGATGTAGGTGGCCAGTTTAAAACATCTTTACGCGAGACGTAAATGCCCAGAAATCTCTCGCGTAGAATATCCAATTTGGCATCAGTTGTATCACACATTGCGCCATGTATAACGCAATTCAGGCCAAAAGAATTTGAAGAAGTAAAGAGGTCGCTAAGGACATTAGTAGCCTGACCAAATTCGTACTCAAAGAAATATGACATGATTACGCCACAAGCTTATAATCCACACCAAACAGTGACTTTTTCGGGATGCATTGCATGCTTTTGAATCTCTTGTGAATTGGTATCGAACCAAAATTTGAAAATTTTGATTGCTCACGTGCCCATTCACCCAGAAATGGATTTCATCGTCCCCTATTACTCGGCGAATATTCGTTGTGCCTTAAGTCGTCTACCTTCAGGCCCTGGGTAGGTTGAATTTTGTAAGTGTGCAGGTCCATGTCGCCGTATTCTAGTAGGTAGTGTGTTGGATTGTTATTCGTAAGGCCACGTTTCAAACCACAGGTCAGACATCTTAAACGGAATATGAAACTACATTTTCTGAAGTTAACAAAACTGACAGTGAGTACGTATTTCAAACAATGTTTTTGTTGCAAGAAGATACTTTTTTTCATCGATTTTGCTTTGGTTTCGAGTTTTGGAAGTTGAAGTAACAGAGGTCAACGGGGAAAAATAAAAGAAAGAAGATTAATAGCGATTAAGACCGCCTAAATAGTACCGTATATTCTAAACTGAATTGAGGATACAATTTAGTTGTTTTTAGGGACTATCTGCTGCCAACTTATTTTATTTTTCTTACTTATTTACTTTGCACAATGGTCCCTATGTGGCCTAAGTGTGTCCACTCAATTGTTTTTGTTCGACAGCCACCTCTAACTTACAAATATACTATTCCTACTTACAAATATACTGTACTAGTTCTATTACATGAATTCCTCGACTTGGTCCTTCAACCTAGCCAAGGTGGTTTGCTAATACATCTAGGCCTAGCCGCTTGGATGTTACATATCGTTGACAAATGCGAACATCCCGGTCAATCCGCACAGGACCGAAGATTGTTCAATTCAATCCGCCACGGCTTCTCTGGATGGAGCTCAACTAAAATGTTTAGTTTTCAATGACTCTGGTGCCCAAATCAGGCTGAAGTTGATCGATAACATAGGCTTTAAGGACCGTTGCGTTCAAATCGCTCGATCCCGGTGGCCAGCTCGCTTCACCTCCACGTGACATGACCATGCTCTCAAATTGCTCGTGCAGAATGTGCAACGTGGCATGAGCTGTGTGGCATGTAAAACCGTTCTGTTGAAACCTTATGTACCTGGTATCCAGATCATGGAAATAAACACGATCTTTAAAGAATTAAATGCAAGGAGCATCAGTGTGCAATAAATATATTTCAAACACGATTGTTTAGAGTCCAGGGTCTTTTTTCTTTTTCTGAAATCCAAAATTTTTTGTTATTTCGCAAGACACAAAATACGTACATAGTACACAGTGAGCTTTATGGTCAAATTGCATTTTTTCTTGTCTGTTGGCGTTCCCATACACGTTGGGCTTTACTGTCATTTCATTTGTTTTCATTGCAATCTTTTCTCCTTTTTTTTGGTTTATTTCAACTCCTTTATTCACTCACCCATCAAATATTCCAACGTTCCTAGCATTTGTTTGTTTGTTGGTATTTTTTGTGGGTTTTCTTCTTAACTCAAGTAAAAATGTATGAGTGGTTGCTTGTTTTTCCTTCTGAAAACTGTTTGAAAAAATGGTAGGACATTTTAACGCATCCATTCTGTACTCAGTTGTTAGCGACGTTGAAATAATATAAGTTGCTTGCTACTTGCCCCGTGATGTTGAGTCATGCAACAATTTGCAAGAGTGCAGTGTATGCAATTCTTTTGTACTGTTTTTGTTTGTTTGTTTGTTTTATTCCTTCTTATCCAGGGATGCTCTCACTTACTTTCTTGTTTTTGGTTTGTTTGTTTGTTTTATTGCTCCTTATCCAGGGATTGTTCTCACTTACTTTGTTGTTTTTTTGAGTGTTTGTTGTTTTTTCAGCGAAAAACGCTTGCCTAACCAGCCCGATGAAAGAGCTGACTTTTAGTCCAAAAATAGTGCACAATGGAATTTAATTTTACTCAGGTGGTTCCATTGCAGTCATTTAACAGAAATTTAAAATTCTTACCATTTCTGATTCAGTTTCCGAGGCTGAGTCATTTTCTGATTTCTGATACATGTCCTGCAGAAGTCGCCGTAGTCCAGTAGGTAATGTGTTGGCTTATTAGAAGTGAGGCCACGGTTCAAACCCCAGGTTAGTCATATCCAATAAAACGAAATAAAAAAAATATTTCTTAGGTGACGTCCTCTCAGCAAAAACTATGCCATGAAAATTCTCTCAAAAATCTGTTGTTCGGACTTGATTTTAAGCTGTAGGTCCCGCCACTCATGTATAAAATAAACATACTCAACATAAGTGGTGTGGGAAACTAGGTCGTAATCCTGACTGAAGAGATAATGACCAAATATGTATGTATGTATGTGTGTGTTTTGTCAGTGTACTCCCTGAATGCGTTCTGGAACAGTTGGCAACTGATCTTGATTTTCATCGAATAATCATCTTTAGCGATGAGGTACAATCTTGGATAAATGGGTACGTAAACGACCAAAATTGTCCAATTTGGGACGATATCAATCCATATGAGAGCCAAGAGCGTCCGATGCATTGCAAAGAAGCCACTGCTTTATATGGACGTTGAGAACGACGCTGACCAGGTTGATTATCAACTTTTTTTGGCTTGAATTGAATGATCTGGACAACAACGACATGTGGTTTAAATAGGATTGCTCTGCGTGCTACACAGCTTATGCCATAGTGAATATTCTGCTGGTGCAATTTGACCTCATAGCCATCTCACGTGGATAATCGTTAGATTTAACTATTTAGACTTTTTTCATGGGGTTTTCTGAAGTCACAGGTCACAAACCACAGCGATCCTCAAAGACAACATAACCCATGTCATCGCTCAAAATCAACCAAATTTAGGCGCCTAACTCATGAAATATTGGACATTTCGAATGCGTTCCTCTCAGAGAAGCCATGTGGTATACCACATGTAATGGAAGACTTATTTAAGAACCACTTTTTCGAGACGAAAATTATCCACATTTCTGTCTAAACAGTCACGAGAATTTATTTTGAAAAACTTTGTGGAGTTATCATCTCTGTTACACGAATAATGTTGATATCTCGTCCACAATACACTCTGTGGATTACAAAACAAATGGCATTGGCTTCCTGTAATAGCTCCCACGTTATTTTTTCATCATAAGGGCTGCTGATTTTATATGGAATTGGGTGTGAGATACAAGACAACAAGGGTTTATTATCAATCATATTGTTACGAAAATGAAAAATCTATATACTGGTGTTTTGCTTTTACATCGCTTAACATTAAAATTATAAACAAAAACGACAAAAACAAAATAATGCAGTAAAGAAAGCTGTTTACAAATTATTGTACTGCTTAATATAACAACAAACACCAGCATAAAAAATGATGAACAAGTAAACAAAAATATACAAACAATACTCCAAGGATAAATGTAAACAAAATACACAAACAATACTACATTAATAAATGTAAACAATGATGTTTACATTTATAGAGATTACTAGAAGGCGAAGTCATGCACATTCGTCTTCAAGAACTTCATCACACTGTTTACTCTGCCATATAAAAGGCTAGGTTAAGCAGGCGACTGTGTTAGTGGAGTTCAGTCAGTCTTGAGTGAAGACGCGGTGCGTTTGAAGAGAGTAATCGTGTTTGAAGACCTCCATTACAAAGATCTGTCGAATAACTGTCTAGTAATTGTTATTGTTTATGCAAAGCGTATAAACAGAGGAATAACAAACAAGCCAATTGTTGTTGTTTACATCAAGTTGTGAACAGTGGCACACAGAATTCTGCGAATAATATGAATTTTAATTAAAACTAAAAACAAATTTATTTTTATTTTATTTGCCATCTACGAGAGCATATTTTAAACGTCTGGCCTTTCCAATGTTTTTATATTAAAAAAAAGAAAGGAATGCTCTCTTCAAATTACTGTTTAAGCATATCCATTAAAAATGTTGCATAATATATTCCTTATGTTAATACAAATACTTCAAAATAATTTATTTTTATTTGTTTAATACGTAATTGATTTATTTTTAAAATTATCATCAACAGAATTGGGTTAAAGTGTCACTGACATTTAAACCAAAAAGCCACAATTCAATTGAGAAAGAGTTTAAAGAACTCTAACAAACAACTTATCGAGTGCACTTAATCAACAACAAGTGGCTTTTAATCAATTTTGAGGTACATGCTTTAACACTAAACGATATTTGATTTTGTACAATACACTTTAGTAGTGAGCTTTTATTTTATAAATCAGTGGAGGTGTTCCAGAGTTTAATGTCTAATCGGAATGATAGATTTGAAAAATGTTTTCAAGTAGCTTAGTCCATAAGCTTTTGCTAGAATACTGGGTAGATGGAATTTTTCGATTACTGAATATTTTTTTATATATTTTTTTCAATATTTCAAAGAATTATGGAGAAATTTGACTTATCTAGCAAGTCAACACAATACTTATTAGACTTCGCCAACCATAATATACATATTATCGTGAAATTATTTTTAAAATCGAAGAAAAAGAAACATCTTTAAGCCCATGATGCCTTAAGTTAACGGGCATCTTGCCGTTGGCAGGCTAGTTCAGACGTTGGCCCATAGGGTCCATTGGTTTACCCAGTGTGAGGTAACCCCCCTTGTCACGATCTGTTAGTGGTTAGTTTTAACCACACCGAGATAGGGATTGTCGATCTCAAGTAGTTCCTTGGATTTCCTTGTGTATACTGCTGGACATGTGCATAAATACTTCAGCTGGCTATGACCCACCTTTGCCACATTTCACATTCTTGTGAAATGAACCCTTTTCCACCATTTGTATATAATTTATAGGTATACTAGGTAGATGGTGACTAATGTTACACTTAAAAAACATATTTTAAAAATTAAAAATCACTAAAAGGCCCCTTAAGAATCAGGGAATAATTTTGAAGTCGCCGTAGTCTAGTACGAAGTGTGTTGGCTTATTAGATGTAAGGCCACGATTTAAACCCCAGGTCAGACATCTCCAATAAAACGAAATATGAACAAATATTTTTTGGGCGAATTCCTCTCAGCAGATTTCTGGCAACAGTTCTGAGCGTTAAATAAAATTGCCATGAAAAAGTTTCGCCGAATAAATACTTTTTGTATTTTGTCTTGATGTCTGGCCTGGGGCTCGAACCCTGGCTTTTACGTCTAATAAGCCAACACACTACCTACTGGACTACGGCGACTTCCACTTGCCATGAAAAGTTTCTCAAAAAACTCTGTCGTTCAAAATCGACTTTAAACTGTAGATCCCGCTACTCATATATAAAATTAACACACACAACATAAGTGATGAGAGAAGCTTGGTCGTAATCCTGACTGAAGGGTTGTAATGACCGATTATGTGAGATCTGGGTGAAATCCGCCCAGATCTTCAAACGTTCTTTCACCCAAAAACCAGTGCAGTCTGTTTTGAAGTATAGGGTACTCACATAAAAGGTGTTGTTCCGCTTCCATTTCTTTCACAACCTGGCACCTTCTGCAGCAATTCTGATGGGGTAAACTCAGCTTGTTAGCGACACTGCCTATATCACAGTGACCCGTTAAAATTCCTATTACAGTGCGAGCCTTTCTCTTGTCGATCTCAAGCAGTTCTTTGGTTTCCCTTGTGTATACTGATGGAGACAGCAGTTGTGAAATTCGGCAAGCAGGTGTGTCGGACCACCTATTGTTTGTTGTATTCCATGCTACTTTTTCCAATTTATAAAAAGTATTGTTGTAGAGGCTCATACATCCCCTTTATCGTTTCCTCCTCAGACATCTCCGAACCATTTCGTGGCAGTTCGTCCGACGATTCGTTCTCCTCTATACCTCAGTGGTCCTCTATGCCACATTAGAGACGGCTGTTGTGTCGTCATATACTGATTAGGCGGTCCATGCGACTCCAGACATCATGTTGCCTTATTTAAATTGCTAAGAGTGTAGAATATTTAGTTTTTTTTTTCTTAATTTTTGTAATATTGCAGCAGTAGCAAGCATGACTGACAGTAACAAATTATTCCATGCAAACATTATCTATAACGTCAGATCAATTTCTAACAGGTAGAGAAAAAAAGAAAAAAATATTTCATTTTATTGTGGTATTTGTGGAATATCTGTGTTTGTCAGGGGAAAAATGGTATAAAATGGAATTTACGAAAAAAAAAGAAATAAAATGATAAGAATATAAGAATATAAAATTTGTAATAGGAGTAGGATATGATTTTCTCTTATTTTAGCCTATAATCCTAATTTCATTACAACCTTTAGGCCAGGACTACAACCAACATGTTCGGAGTGATAATTTTATGCATGAGTGGTGGGACCTATATTAGCACTAGCACTATTAGTCTCTTATTTGCAGAAAAAACTTTTGTTTTCAGGGCTTCTTGTAAACGAATAGTTTTGATAAATCTGTTATTACCGGCTATAAATCGAAAATATTTCATACTAACATCACAACTGGTTATTGAGATACTCATTAGAAATCTACAAGCATTGGCATGAAAAACATTTCTATTCCATCCAACCATTGCTGCGCGATAATCATGGTATGGAAATCAAGTAGAGAACTAAAACAAAACTACTGCAGTATTGTAATACAGTGTAGCAGTGACATGCATGCAAATCACCTTATTGACTGGTTACTCTGTGGGTGGTATCTGCACTAACCACAACACTAACTAACAATGCAATGATTTACGTTGCAATACGATGCAGAGAAAAAATCATTTCTTATCTGAAATTTAAAAGTTTTAGAAGTTTTTATTACAAAAATCTCTCTCTATGTATGACTGGAAACGACTAATGCCTTGGTTACCCAAGCGTAAGAAACGTAAAATCGTAACGTACGTAGCCTTTCGTTTATATAGTTATAGAAACGTCCAAAACGGACATATGTCAACGAAGAATGTAAATAAAAACGAAACAGAACACAAACGAACACAACGCAATGCAAAGAAATTGTTATACAGACTCATCATCAGTGTTGCCGTTTTTTGTTCAATGTATAGATTTTTCCGGATTTGGTTATGTTATATATTATATATTGTTATATATTTTTCTTATAAAAATACCTTTTATTTTGTTTGTTAAAATTAATTAATTAGTAAGATTATAATTTAATGTTGTTAGTTTTTGTTTCTTTCTTTCACAATTATAATTTAAATTTGAAAAAAATAAAATAAAAAAACTGCGAATTTATTTTTGGTGATATTTTTCCTTATTTTGTGATTTTTTCACAAATGTTGGTTGCAATATTTTTTTTCGTGGCAACACTGTTCACTGTAGTTACTCACACGTAACGTAATGTACCGTAGAGAACGTTCTAACATCTCTCATGAACATCTCTCATGTTCAAATGTCACGTAAAAACGTGGGAGAATTCTGTTTTATACAGATCGTTGCGTTTTGCTAACGAGAGAGAACGTTTCGGTAATCGTATACATTGTTCTCCATATGCTAAAATGAGAACGTTCTCTACGGTACATTACGTTACGTGTGGGTAACTACAGCTTAACTGACATTCGACTGGCAACACTGTCACTACGCTTTATTTATACTCTCTTATTGTATGGCTGGCAACTTGGCGAATATCGCATCATAAATAGACATTGTCAACTGAAACTAATTTTCATCGAAAAATCATGTTCAGTGCTGAGAAACATTTCTCTATAAATGAGCACGTAGGGTACAAACAAAATTGTCGCATTTCGAACCACACCAATCCATGTTATTGCTATGAAAATGAAAAATTTAGATTCTGTATTTTTTACATCGCTTAACATTAAAATTATAAACAAAAGCTAACAAAACAATGCAGTAAACAAATCTGTTTACAAATCATCGTACTATTTAATATAACAACAAACAAGAGCATAAAAAATGGTAAACAAGTAAACAAAAATTCACCAACATTACTACAAGCATAACAAACATACATACATAATTGGTCATTGCAACCCTTCAGTCAGGATTACGACCTAGTTTCTTACGCCACACGCGGGACCTACAGTTTAAAGTCGACTCCGAACGACAGATATTTTGAGAAACTTTTCATGGCAATTTGTATTTATTCTCCGAGTTTTGCAAGAAATCCGCTGAGAGGAAGTCGCCGAAGAAATACTTTTTATATTTTGTTTTGATGTCTGACCTGGGGTTTGAACCCTGGCTTTACATCTAATAAGCCAACACACTACCTACTAGACTAAGGCGACTTCAAAGCATAAATGTAAACAAAATACTCAAACAACGCTGCAATAATAAGTGTAAACAACGATGTTTACATTTATAGAGATTTCGAGAAGGCGAAGTCATGAACATTCGATTTCAAGAACATTCATCAGACTGTTTACTTTGCCATATAAAAGGCAAGGCAAAGCAGGTGACTGAGTTAGTAAAGTTCAGTCAGTCTTGTGTAAAGACGCAGTGCGTTTGAAAAGAGTAATCGTGATTACTCCGTTACAAAGATCTGTCGAATAATTGTCTAGTAATTGTTGTTGTTTATGCAAAGCGTAACAGAGGAATAACAAAGAAAAGCAATTCTGTTGTTTACATCAAGTTGTGAATAGTGGTACGCAGAATTGTGCGAATAATAAAGAATTTTAATTAAAACTAAACACTGATTTATTTTTAATTTATTTGCAATCTATGAGCTCATCTTTTAAACGTTTTTAAAAGGTAAAACATTATAATCAAGAGCATTCAATGCTCATCAAAACGAAATACAAAAAGTATCTCTTCGGCGGCTTCCTCTCAGCAGATTTCTGGCAACAACTCTGAGAGTAAATAAAATTGCCATGAAAGGTTTCTCAAAAATCTGTTGTTCGGAGTCGACATTAAACTGTTGGTGCTGCCACTCATATATAAAAATTAACACACACAACATAAGTGGTGTGGGAAAATAGGTCGTAATCTTGACTGAAGAGTTGTAATGACCAATTATGTATGTATGTATTCAATGAATTCCGAAAGAGCCTAAATTTGATATGGATGTGGGCTGATGACGACATTGGTTAATATTTCTTTGAGAATAACAACTCATTTTTGCCTGAATTGAATCATCTGAATATCAACGCTATGTGGTTTCAACAAAATTATGTTACTTGTCATACAGCTTGTGGCACATTGAGATATTCTGCAGGAATGCAGAATGGTCATACTATGTGGAGGCACATATCGCTCGATTTGAGCCCAATGCACTTTTCTTAAGCTGAAGATGTATGCAAATTAGCTGCAAACCATAGTTATCCTCAAAGCCAATATAATCTCTGCCTTTGGTTAAATGCAGCTTGATTTGTGCTTCAGAGTCATAGGAAATTGAACAGTTTGAATGCGTTCCACATCCCTGCCTAAATGTCTTACTTATTTGAATCTTTTTATGTGATAGCTGAAGCTGAGTGAAGGACAAACGTCTACCCATTTCTCACTCAAAACAAATGCAAGAAAACAGTCTCTATCAAGCTTAACACTGCCTAAACGGCAACTATAAAAAGTGATTTCCGTAACCAATTCTATTCATTTAAGTTTCTTAATTTCTGTATGGTCAGGAAATTACTTTTTCCCATAACCAATTAATTTCAAGTCTATATTTAGTTTTGCATTTTCACTTCGATGTAAGTTGAGGTTTTTATTTTAAAACTTGCTGTATAATCACCGGCGGTAAGAGAATTTCTTGTAGACAAGTGCTGTGGGTTGTATGCTATTTGGGAGGCATGCAAACGCATGCGTGTGGTTTTCTTTGTGTTCTTTTCTTTAATGTTTTACAAACTGTTTTTGCAAACGTTGTAATGCTGGCATATTGGTGTTACAAAATATTGGTTTTTTTTTGATTTCCCAAACATTTAAAAGATTTCTATCATCACAAGGCAAAATTATGCAATCCTTTTGGCATAAAAGTGTCAGCCAGCAGTGGTAGCGGTAAGGTGCAATCGTTAGTCATTTAACACCAAAACGTAGAGGTCCTTCAATCAAAAACTTCAGTTCACTTATTCATTCCGTTAGTCAGCAGAATTTCATTGAATTTTGTTTTTATTTTTTTAGATCTTTGAAGTCTTAAGATGAGTTTGTATAGTTTTTCTCGCTTTTTTCCGTTTTTTTTATTGTCAGCATGTCTTCATTTTCTTTCAGACTTTTTTCTTTGCCCAAATGTGGCTGCTTTCAATCTAAGCTGATTTGTTACTTGCAAGCCATTATTAAAAAAAGAAGAAAAAAATATGGCGCTTTTGCCTTTGATGTTTAGATATCCATGTTTCTATCCCCTTTTCACTGTTATCATGGCTTTTCATTTCGCTTCTTGAAAGGTTCCTTAGCACTTCGTCGTGTAAATAATGTAAATTGTTAGCAGAGGCTTTTAGTTTATGCTAATGGTTTATTGTGGCAACAACAGCAAAGACAATAAAGTGTAATTTTCTTAAAAAACTATGACAATATGCCAGACAAACATTGTATGTTTTAGTACGTGTCAAGTGAAATTACTTGACTACTTGAAGAACTTTTAAAAGCATTCGGGTTGACGAGAACTACGTATGCAAATTGAAATGAATAATATCCATGTGGCAATATTGTTACAAGTGTTGTTAAGAAAATTATACAAGATTTTAACAAAGTTCTATAATAAAAACATAAAAAACTTGTATATGGACGGACATCTTATAAGGCTTCAATGGGTGGAGCGCATTCAAGCGAATTTGACAAAGGCCATAGGGTATGTTGGCTTTGTTGGGTTATGTTGGCTATTGGATTCGCTTTGTTTCTAGCCCACTCGTATGCAACTGCAGCTAAAAAAACCTGAAAAGAAAAAGTCTAAAGCGGTCAAATCGCATGAACTCGGTGGTCAGTTTAAATCTACTCTACGTGATATAAACATGCTTTTAAATCGCTCTTTTTTACCTTTTAAAAACGTTTAAAATATGAGCTCGTAGATTGCAAATCAAATAAAAACAAATTTGTGTCCAGTTTTAATTAAAATTCTTTATTATTCGAACAATTCTATGTGCCACTGTTCACAACTTTATGTAAACAACAACAATTGCTTTGTTTGTTATTCCTCTATTTACACCCCTTGCATAAAAATAACAATTACTAGACAATTGTCCGATCTTCAAATCACGATTACCCTCTTCAAAAGCACCGAGTCGTCACACAAGACTGACTGAACTCTAACTAATCCATTTGCCTACTTTTTATTGCCTTTTATATGGTAACGTAAACAGTCTGATGAATGTTGTTAAAGGCGAATGTTCGTAGCTTTGCCTACTCGTGATCTGTGTAATGTAAACAACGTTTTTTAATTACTGTTGTTTGTGTATTTTGTTTACATGTATTCTTGTAGTGTTTGTTGGTATATTTTTGTTTTCTTGTTTACATTTTTTCTGCTGGTGTTTATTGGTATATTTTGTTTACTTGTTTATAATGTAAATAAGTTCTTTTTTTGTAGCTTTTGTTTATCATTTTAATGTTAATCAATGTAACACCATTTCCATTTTCGTAACATTAAGTTGGTAGTCAACGACTTACAGTGCTCGCCATTGACAGTGAACGGCTGGATAATGTCGTTCCCATACCAATGACACCGCCAGCACCGAGCAGTGACTTTTTCGATAGACATTCGACTCTTTTGAATCTGATGTGGATTGACATGATCAAAGATTCGATAATTTGTATCCAGAAATAGGCCCAATCGCTGAAGATGATTTTTCTATGAGATTGGGGTTGAGTTGCCAACTGCTCCAGAGTCTATTCAGCGAACATACGTCAATGTCTATGGTGGCTTATCACGATTTGATAGAGCTGACTGAATAAGTAACAACTAGTGCAGCCTCTTCGCAGAATAACTTCTTCGATGTGGATTTTGATGTGGAATTCGGGCGTGGAATTCGGTCATAGACTGCCCTTACCCTTTGGGCCACAATGGGCCGTTGTGCATGCTCAAGTTAGTTTTGGTAATCAAAGCAACCATTCCAAGCTACCTACCGACGTAGCTGATAACTCTTTTGCCGGATGTAGCATCAACAAGATGTCCGATATAAACTGTTAAAGTTCAGAAGTCCCTGTTAGAAGAACCGATAGTTTACCAATTCTTCTCTTTCGTCTTCAGTTTCAATATTTGCGTTGCAGAAAATACCACATGAAGTCCGTAATTGACGATACCCTTTCTCTCGATTACGAAATCTAATGGGTGACAGTGAAAATCAGTAGAGGTCTTTGAGTTACGTTGTACGAATCTGTGTAGAGTTTTTTTAAGTTACTTTGTGCGAAAGAACCCAATGCTGAACTTGTTTTTATGTACAGCTTTATTCAGCACATATTTTGTGCAAACTAGCTGCTCGAATTGATTGTATGAGTGTATGTCTTTACAATTTTTATTACTTTATCGATAGGGGGTCTTCAAAGGCAGTCCTACGAAACACATTGGCAGCTAACACGTAGAAAACATAAATACTGTAACCTATATTAACCAATAAACCATTATTTTCTTTATCAACACCCAACTTTACTTCTTCTCTTTATAATTCAACTTTTCAAAGTCTTTGCCATTAATTTTAAACACTTTAGCGACTGTAACAACATTTCTTAAACGGCCTCCTGATATCAAGCAGGAAAAGACAAAAAAGGAATTGAAAATGAACTTTACCGCATTGTCTTCACCCAACCAAGTGTATTTCTTCATCATCTTAAGCAGTATCTGTTTCAGTAAACGCGCCTCCATATGCACTCTCCTCGGCAAACATGCATTTTAATGTGTACACGATGGCACAACGTATTAAAAGAGCGTCGCAAAAATAAACTTTAAAAGTAAACTCTTTCCAACACTATACATCTCAATACATTCGCACGTCCAATATCATCTGTGTAAGGATTTGAATGTCATCTTATGACTGTGCGGTTTGCTACGTGAATGACAATCGATATTATTTTACGAGTGTACGGCATGCAAAGTTGAAGTTCGCTAGCTTGCTTATCTATTGACCCATTATTGAGTTGCTACATACAAATCTACTGACTTTGCTGCAAGCAATTCTCAATTCACTGGTAATAATGATAACAATTGTGGCAGACAAAAACCAAAAAAACACATTCATCTGAAGGAGGTGTGCAGGCAGTGCTATTCAATCATCATGCAGTCATCATCATCTGGTAGGTGGGTTTTTGTAACAATTGTTTGCTGTTCAAGCAGTCTTTTTCCTCATCTGCAACATTAAGCATTGGGATCATTGAGCATTCAATAATGCATCAATTTTCCTTTCTTTGTGGTTTCTACTTGTCATCCGATAAGAGAATAATAAAACAGCAACGGAAACTCTAGGCAAATGTTCTTGAATGTGTGCAAAACTAAGAAGAAGGAAAATAACTAAGATTCTGCTACAGTCTGTATCATAAATGCATCATGGCAGCTGCAAGGTTTAATGTATCTTGAATACTGCCGTAATAAACTTTTACGATTAAACTGTTGAAACTCAGAATGGTTTTTTGCTTTTACATTGTTTAACATTAAAATTATAAACAACAGCATAAAAAATGGTAACTAATTTGAGCATGCAGAACGGCCCATTGAGGCCCCACTGGTGAGCGCAGTCTCTCGCGGAATACCACGGCCGAATTTGACATCGAATTCCAGAAGTTAGTCTACCAAGGGGCTCCACTAGTTGTTACATACTCAGTCTGCTTTACCAAATCACCATATACCACTACAGACATCGACGTATGTTCGCTGAATATACTCTGGAGCAGTTAACAACTCAACCTCGATTTCATAGAAAAATCATCTTCAGCAATTAGAACCATTTTTGGATAAAAATTATAGAATCTTTGATGACATCAATCCACATGAGATTCGAAACAGTCGAATGTATACCGAAAAAGTCACTTTTGGTGTGAATTTTAGGCTTCGGTTCATATTTCTACGAGAACGACATTATCCAGCCCATCACTGTCAATGGCGAGCACTGTAGGTCGTTGACTACTATCGTTACGAAAACGTGTTACGAAAATGGAAATGGCGTTACATCGTTTAACATTAAAATGGTAAACAAAAGCTACAAAAACAATGAACTTGTTCACATCATAAACAAGTAAATAAAATATATCAGCAAGCACCAGCATAAAAATGGCAAACAAAAATACAACAACAAACATTACAAAAATGAAACAACGATGTTTACATTTATAGAGATCGCGAGATGGCGAAGCTATGAACATTCGCCTTCAAGAACAGTCATCAGATTGTTTTGTTGCCATATAAAATGCAAGGTGAAGCAGGCGACGGATTTAGTAAAAGTTCAGTCAGTCTTGTGTGAGGACGCGGTGTGTTGGAAGAGGGTAATCGTGGTTTGAAGATCTCCGTTGCAAAGATCAGTCGAACAATTGTCTAGTAACTGTTATTGTTTATGCAAAAGAGTGCAAAAAGGAATAACCACAATGCAATTGTTGAGAGTAAGTTCTTCATATTTCGTTTTGCTGGAGATGTCTGGGGTTTGAACGGTAACCTCACGTCTGATAAGTTAACACACTACCTACTAGAGTATGGCGAATACCCTTTTAAACTATACTTCCTATAAAGTTATGGTAAATGCATGAATTTTACGTCCAATTTGTAAAACTAAAGTCTGGTACCAGATAGAGACAACGTACCCTAAACTTATGAGCTATGGAGGGCGACAAGGTCTATAAATTTTACTTAAGTTTTAAACCAACTATTCATGAAATAAGGGAACAGGAATAATTTGTGCAGTCTCTATGCTGATCAACTTGTTCGATTAGTTTGAGAAATTGGTTTAGTACAGGCACTGCTATTACTTAATGTTGTTAATTAAAGATACCACTTTAACTGTGAGAAGCTAGGCCCGAAGGGTTGTAATAGCCAATTATATATGTATGTACACATGTACCTATCTAAGGGAACAGGACATAATATTTGAATTTAATTTTCTAACATCCATCACAATTTATTCTATAAACTCGTAAACTATTCATGAACTTCCTTTCGATTTGAAAACGACAAATATAACCCGGTAGCACTATTTAAAAATTTATAAAACAAGATGCTTAGATGTTTGGTTGTATCTTAACTACCTTTTACGCTTAAACTGTAAGATCATATGGATATTGACAGTTTTTCTTTTCCTCTCTCCTTCTGTATCTCTATTCATTTCTTTTCGTTTTGCAGAAATTGTAAAATGACCACCAAATAAATTATTTAAATTATCAGCCGTTTCTGTGTGCTGCTGTATGTAATTTGCATGCACAGTCAGAGTGACATATGTATGTAGGTATATGTACATACATACATACATACGTCCTTTTGCCAGAGAAGCAGCTTTTTCTTATTAATTGATGATAGTCTGTATACAATGTGAATCTGCATAAGCATACTATTGTATATGTAGGCAGGCATTCATACAACCAAGGTTTGTGTTTAAATGCTTATAAATTATATTATACTAGCTGTACCCTGCGCGTGTTGCAGCGCCGCCAACTAAAATAAACTTGAAGGAAAGACATTACACAAATGTCCAATTAATTTTGAATCATTTTATTGATTTTGTTTCCCGTTGTCCTGATGATTCAGATGAACGGGCCTGAGTAGTACGCATTCGATCAGTTTCTAATCTCACTTCTCGTTGTTCAAATGGTTCAAGCGACCGGGTCTCAGCGGCATATACTCGAAAATTTTCCAGTCTCAATCCTCGTCTGATTCTGAGGCTCGTAATGCTCTTTTCTTCCGTGCTTGAGGTGTAGGTCGACCAATTGCTTGTTATTCATTTTGAATAATTTTCAGTGACGCCATCCATCGGAAATTAATCGCACCAATCTCCGTCGACTAATGCGCAACAACTTTGTTAAAGAATGCACAGTTTACGATTTAATTCATTTTGAGTAATTTTCAGTGGCACCATTTGTTGGAAATTGGTCATACCAACTTAGAAACCTTCGTCGGCTCATGCGCAAAACTTTGCTAAAATCATATCATGATCAAAAGCACAGTTTACAATTTAATTCATTTTAAGTAATTTTCAGTGGCGTCACCTGTCGGAAATTGGTCATACTAACTTACAACCTTCGTCGGCTAATGCGCAACAACTTTGCTAAAGATCATAACATGATCAAATACACAGTTTACGATTTAATTGATTGTAAGTAATTTTCAGTGGCGCCACCTGCCGGCTCATGCGCAACAACTTTGCTAAAGATCATAACAGGATTAAATTCATAGTTTACGATTCTATGAGGTACATACAATCAAACATTCATTTTTATATATGTAGACTATGGGAGGTGATACTCCCACTATAGCCAATCCACCCATTTTGTTCATATATACGTCAAAGTCTTCCATACAAAATTTGAGGACTCTAGCTGTTGCAGTTTATGAGATATGCGATATTGAATACTTAATGAGTATGTGGGCGTGGCACCGCGCCTACTTGAAATTTTAAAAGAAAAAGTAGCCTATAGTTTCTTCCAGACATACAGGGAGGCACTGTTAAAATTTCAAGGAAATCGGTCTAGCCGTTTAGCCGTCTATAGACTTCAAACAGACAAACAAACAAACCTACAAACAAATAAACACACATTCATTTTTATATATAAGATAAGCTTTAAATGCATAAATGCACACACATACATGCACTCATGAAATGGCCGGGCTTTTATTAAAATATTTTTGTGTGGAATACATTTAAGAAGAAAAGATTCAAGAAAATCTGCCAATAAAGAGAGGGCATCATGCCAATTGGTGGGGTTTTATTCAAATTAATGGCAACTTAATTGCAAGGAAGATTTCAACTAAAGACACACAATTGTTTCAAGATTAATTATTAAGAGGGCAAAAACAATGGAATAAAAGAAGAAATAAATACGTATGTATGTATGGGTATAAATATACCAAACAGACAAAATTTTGGAAATGTTCCATTAATTTTAATCAGTTTTTCATCCTTTGTTTAAAACTTTGTACCCAAATGATGCACTATTTTAAAAAATTTACTTGGATAGGAGCAGGAATCCTATCTTAAGTCACCGCTATTAGGGAGAAGTGTTCCTGCAACAAACAGCTTTTCACAGCGCTCAGGTTATGTGTGTTAAATTTGTCGAGACCTGCAGCTTAAAGTCGACTCCGAACAACAGTTATTTAGGGAAATTTTTCAAAACGATTTTATCAGAGTTTTTGCCATTAGACTGCTAAGAAGAACTTGCCGGTAAATATTTTTTTTATTTCGTTTCATTGATGTCTGAGCTGGGGTTTGATCCACGGCGTTGCGGCTAATAAGTCAACACACTTCCTACTACACTATGATGACTTTAATGGGAAAAGTAAAAAACATTTGACTGCAAATACTTGCCATTGGTGGCGGCCACACATTTTTTCCAATTTTCTAGCAATTTGTGGATTCCATGTCAATAAAACTCTTTGTTGTTTGAAGTAAACCATGTAGTCACCCTATTTTCAATTTCCTTTAAGGAATGCTTAGCTAATGCTAATGGAAACAAATATTAGTCGATAGGAGCCAAGCCTGGTGAATACGACGGATGGTGTAGCAGCTTCCAGCCTAAGCCTTTGATTGTATCCTGAACTGATTTTGTTTTGTGTGCAGATGCGTCGTCAATTTTTCAAAACCACCTTACCATGCCATGCGGCCCAATCTGGTCGGTTTTCAATCAGTGGGAAGTAGGAAAATTGGCCCTACAATGACAACAGAACACATATGTCCCAGCGTAATGTTTTGATTCTATCCTGAAACGGTTATACTTTGTGTGCAGGTGCATAGCTATGTTAAAAAATTAACTTACCATGCCAGGCGAACTAATCTGGTCGTTTCTCCATCAATATATGGTTCTAATTGATCATTTGTTGCCGGCAGCGATCTGTGTGACTAGGTTGCAGGAGCTCGTCGTACACCACATCTTTCTGATTCTGGTTTTGCAACCGAAATTAATGGTTGTCCCCGTAGCCTAGTGTGTTGGCGTATTAGACAAGAGGCCTCTCCATCTCCAAAAAAAAAGAAATAATGAAAAAATATTTCTTTCGGAGACTTTCTCTCAGCAGATTTCTGACAAAAACTCTTGAGAGTAAAACAAAATTGCCATGAAAAGTTTCTCAAAAAGTTGTCATTCGGAATCGACTTTAAACTGTAGGTTCCACTACCACTCATGTCTTTTTTCGTTTAGAATTTTGCTGCATAAATCCATTTTTTTGATTCTCCAGTAACAATTCAATAAAATACTGATTTTCTATGGCGACTTTGAAACAAAACTACAAAAGAGGTTCTTCGGTTTTCCATCTGCCAGTCATTTAATCATTGTGACGCCCATTACCCAAACTTTTGTATTCTTTCCCAAAGCTTTTAAAGGTTGATAAATTGTTTGTTGTGTAAAATTTAACATTTGCAACATTTGTTTCTGACTCCAAGTGTCTTAGTCATCTAATATTGTTTGCAATTTGGAAACTTCAAACTTTTTGTTGGTCTTCCTTTCTCACATTAAAATCATTATCTTGGAACCGTCAAACCCATCATCTGCATGTTGCTATGCCTCGGCAAGCATTTGATGCAACTTTTCAGCTGTTTTCTTCAAACGAAAACAAAAAATCATCATTTTCGGATGCAAAACTCGCCATCTTTAACACGATGAGAAAATATAATGTTGTAGGTTCATTGATTTCATGTATGCTGAATATGTTTGACAGATGTCATTGCCAACACTTAAATGTATTGTTACGTTTTTACCCATTTTAAAAACGTTTAAAATATGAGCTCGTAGACTGCAAATCAAATAAAACAAAATAAATTTGTGTTTAGTTTTAATTAAAATTCTTTATTGTTCGCAAAATTCTGTGTGCCACTGTTCACAACAATTGCTTTGTTTGGATATTCCTCTTTGCACTCTTTTGCATAAACAATAACAGTTACTAGACAATTGTTCGACAGATCATTGTAACGGAGATCTTCAAACCACGATTACTCTCTTCAAACTTACCGCGTCTTTACACAAGACCGACTGAAATTTTACTCCACTTGTTGCCTGCTTTGCCTTGCCTTTTATATGGCAACGTAAACAGTCCGATGAATGTTATTGAAGCCGAATGTTGGTGGCTCTGCCTTCTCGAGATCTTTATAAATGTAAACATCGATGTTTCATTATTGTTGTTTGTGTATTTTGTTTACATTTATTCTTGCTGGTGGTTGTTGTTACATTTTTGTTTACTTGTTTATCCATTTTTTATACTGATGTTTGTTGGTATATTTTTGTTTACTTGTTTATCATGTAAACAAGTTCATAGTTTTTGTTGAATTTGCTAATAATTTTAAAATGAAACGATGTAAAAGCAAAACACCATTCCCATTTGCGTAACAGTATTTTGAAAAATATTTTATCTTGGTTTAGTACTATATAAGGATCTTTTAGAAGGATATGCTAATTATAAAACCATCACTGTATGTTTCATGAATATAGACGTCTATTGTTACATAGTTGTGGGCGACTATTGAAATAGTTGAACGAATACAACCCAATCCGTATAATTATTGTTAATGACTACTTCTGTTTTCTTTTTCCTTCAAATATCAACGTTACAGCAGTAGTATGTTTATGTACCTTCTGGCTCAATTATTTCATACAAATTTTGGTGCATGCATAGCTGTAAAAGAGTAAGAACATTGCAGCATTGTGAAATGAATTGTGTGCGATCGGTCTTTAGGTTTGTAACATGTATTATGAAAAGGTATTGCTTTTTAATGTGTATGTGTGTTTGTGTACGTTAAAATTTGGGAGAATGCATATCTGGAAAAGAATTAAATCATTTTAATTTTTAATTTTTCCATACAAATTTGGAATCATACCTGCTTTTTCTTGTTGATTTTATTTGTATTGCTTTTCAAACGAATGGTTGGACGGACAGAATGAGTGCGTGCACGTTTCCTCATCTACATCTCAGAGTATAGAAAGACTGTAATGTGAAAATGTATATACGTATGTACGAATGTTTGGACGGACAGAATGAGTGTGTGCGTAACATGTAATGTGTATGATCGTTTTTTTTTTTTTTAATAGTAAATTCTTGGCACGTATTGCTCATGATCACAGGTAGAAGAAATAGAAATATAAAATTATAAGAAAGGGTAGGTTGGTTGTGCGGTTGTTTTTAATTTGATGAGAAAGAAATGTATAGTTGTGCCTGTGGGTTTTTTTTTCACGCATAAGTATAAGTAATATCTGTTTTCACATAATTGAATTTACTGATTGATCTACAACACCCCAGAGTATAAATAGACTTGCTTTTAAGGATTTAGAATTTTTTAGTTTTACTGTTTTAAATAAATGAAATTATAGAATAAAGGGATTAATTAAAACAAATTAGTTTTTTATTTTTTGAAAATTTTATTACATATTTCTTTTTTTTCAGATTTTTACAGATTCGAATTTAAAAATACGTTTATACAGATTAAATAACTTAAGTGTTAACAAATATTGTGTATAGAATGTTTGACATCGACAAATGTTGAAAGATTGTGAATAAGTATTTTCACAATAATACAAACGTATGACATATTAATACATAAAAATGGATTACTTATTTTACTAATGTTACATATTCTTAGTTCATTTATAAGTTTCATAAATAAATCTATATGTCTTATTAATAGTTCTTCCAATTCAGCTGATGTTACCATTTTTGTTCCCCTTCTTTAAAAATTTAATAGTAGGTTGTGTTAGTGCGGGATTATTATTTCATTTTAATTTATATTTATTGAATAAACATTTTAAACACAAGTGCCCACAATTAAATGTATTAAATTTTTGGTTTCGTTCATAATTATATTCTATAGGAAATTTTAAGTAGTTGACAATCTCAAGTGGTGGTTGTAAGTTTCCAAAGCTATCAAAGTATTCCTTATAGTTGTGGTTTTTATAATATGCTACCCAATGTGTTCCCATACCATTTGAATCATCTAAATTAACAATGCCGCATTCTTGTTTGAATGGTTTTTCAGGTAAAGAATAACGCATGAAAACACCCCTAAAATGTTTGAGATGTCTTCCATATTTATTCAAATCCAAATCTGTTAATGGGCGATTGGGAAGGTTATCTAATAGTTTTTTGGAGCTGGACTATAGTAGAGACCATATCCAGTTTTATATGGTTTGAGGTACAACCCTTTACCCATTGCAATTGATTCCATATATCTATTATGACGGTTAGCTTCAGCCAATTGTTCTTTCCCATTTTTGATAGCATTTACTGCTTTGACAATAGCGGATCCTCCACTTGCCAAACCACCAAGCGCTGACAATGCTGTTAGTACGGGAATAAGTGGAAGAAATCCTCCAATTTTCGGTACAGGTATAACTCTCGGTATTATAATGTCTGCTCGCTTTTTCCCTTTAAAATTTGAATGAATAGCCTTTTGAGCTATTTTAACAGCATCATTTATATCAAGGGGTTTCTGTTCTTTCAGTTGTTTTAAAGTTTTTCTCACAGTAGCTGTGAATAATTTCTTATTACACTTATTCATTTTTCCTTTTCTTTTCTTATGTCTCTGCTCCTTCAAACCTAATCCAAATTTCACTTTAGCTTTCATAGCGTTTGTCACAAACCACGCGTTAGCACGTTCTTTAATATCACTATCTTTAGATTTAACTCATTGCCAGGCTTTTTCAGCTAATATTTGATCTGCTTGATGTCTTGTGTCTATATCTTTTGATTGTGAATATGCAATATCGTGCTCTCTACAAGCTGCGTCTAATAAATTTATACCCTTATCTCCTCTTGCTAAACGTTTTTCAAGTTTTGTACCAGGTCCACAAAACTGATAACCAGGTAGATGTAATTCAACAGGTACTTTATTTATTAGGTTGTTTACAAATCCTCTTCTCATCTTACACTGGCTGAGGTTTTGTTTTGATCCTAGATTATAACAAATTTTTTTTTTTCGTTACTTTTATATCTCTTCGCAAAAATAGCTGAAATCAAGACGATCTCCTATATATACAGCAATTTATATGATTTCAGTATGTTAATTTTTTGATATTGATTTTGATCTGCTTTGTATCTGATCACGATCTACTTTACATCTGATCACGATCTGCTTTGTATCTGCTCACGATCTACTTTATATCTGATAACGATCTACTTTTTTGGTTTTGTCTATTTTATTTTAATTTTTTTTTTATTTTTTTTTTGACATTACCATGTTTTAGGTATACATGTTCTACCTCAATGTTTAAATTGTTTATTTGATCAGCTAGATCATCATGTATTTGTGTTATATGTTTTTCGATTACGATATTTTTGTTTTTATGGTTATATTTATTAAAACCTTCTCCAAATTTATTAATATAAGACATTTCTTTCACTCTTCTAATAAATTATGTTAGCTTCTTTAAGTTCTTCGATAATAGAGATTATTTCGTTTTGATGATTGTTGTGACCAGAACCTTCCGATGAAAGAAGTAAACGTAGTCTGTCAACTAGTTCATTAGGATCATCCCAATGTATGTAATTTGATCTCAGATTATTTTGTAATTTTAGCATTAAACCACTGCCTTTTGTTAAAATGTTTGTTGTTGTTTCGAATAAACGTTTAATTATTCGTATATATTTGAAGGCTCGTGTTCCTTTCACTTGTTCATTAGGTTCATAGCGACGTTTATGTGCATTGGTTTGAATTAAAATCTCTTTATATTTTTTCAAATCATTTTTAGAATAATGGAAAGGTTTTTTATGAAATACTAGTTCAAATAATCCAGGCGTCATTTTCAATTTCATATTTCCTATCCGCATAGTATTATCTCTATTAAATATTAATTTTTCCTTGCCATATCTCCAACTTCCGTCTACATCTTGATTAAAACCATAAATTTGATCTATTTGCTTATTATTAATAAGTGATTGAATATTTTCAAATAATGGAGAGTTTTTCGTCAGCTTTAAACATTGTTTTCTTTTCAAGTTTTTCAGACGTGTACTTGATACAGGTCTATTGTGATCATAGTTTTTTTCATCATGATTGTCATCAGTTGTCATATTTTCATACTGAAAATCGTTATTAGCGTACAGCTTGCTAGTATAGCTAGTACAGCTTGCTAGCATAGCTAGTACAGATTGTATAGCTTGCTAGTATAGCTAGTACAGCTTGCTAGTATAGCTAGTACAGATTGTACAGCTTGCTAGTATAGCTAGTACAGATTGTATAGCTTGCTAGTGTAGCTAGTACAGCTTGCTAGTATAGCTAGTACAGATTGTATAGCTTGCTAGTATAGCTAGTACAGCTTGCCAGTATAGCTAGTACAGATTGTACAGCTTGCTAGTATAGCTAGTATAGATTGTACAGCTTTCTAGTATAGCTGGTATAGCTGATATAGCTGGTATAGCTGGTATAGCAGGTATAGCTGGTGTAGTGTTTCATGCGAAAAGGTATGAAAGTAATGAAAAAAATGGTTATAAACTACAGTCAAAAGAAAAACACCTAATCAGTGTAAGATTGGAAGAAGATTTGTAGACAACTTAATAAACAAATTATATGTTGAATTACATCCACCTGTTTATCAGTTTTGTGGACCTGATACAAAACTTCAAAACGAATAGCAAGAATAAAGGAAATAAAGGAATAATTTATTGGATGTAGATTGTAGAAAGCACGATATAGCGTACTCAAAATCAATGAATATAGACACAAGCCATCAAGCAGATCGTGATCAGGTATAAATCAGATCGTGACCAGATAGCAAGCAGTTCGTGATCAGATATAAAGCAGATCGTAATCAGATACAAAGCAGATCATAATCAGATAGCGAGCAGATCATAACCAGATCAAATTCAATAAAAAAAAATTATTATAATGTCTAAAAATTACCATAATAAAGTGTTGGAAGATCTTGTAAAGACAAGGGCTGTTCTAAAGAAAAAGTTAAAAAATATTAAACTGAATCAAATAGATAGAGTTAATTTATTAGAAGATACCTTTCAACCAATAACAAAACCACTTAAAAAATCATTGGAAAACTTAAAGATAAATATAAGGATATAGACAACACTATTAATGATGACGATGATCATGATGATGTAAATGATGATAATGAAAACATCCCAAAACTTGAATATAAGCATAAGGATGTAGACAACACTATAGATGATGACGAAGATTATTATGACGTAAATGGTAATAATGAAATCATTGGAAAACTCGAAGATAAGCATACGGATACACACAACACTATTGATGATGATGATGATTATTATGACGTAAATGGTGATAATGAAATCATCGGAAAACTTGAAGATAAGCATAAAGATATAGACAACACTATTGATGATGACGATGATTATGATGATGTAAACGGTGATAATAACGATTTTCAGTATGAAAATATTTCAACTGATGATAATGATGGTGAAGAAAACTATGACCATAATAGACCTGTATCAAGTACATGTATCAAGAATTTGGAAAGAAAACAATGTTTAAAGCTGACGAAAAGCTCTCCATTATTTGAAAATATACAAACACTTATTAATAATAAGCAATTGGATAAAATTTATGGTTTTAATCAAGATGTAGACGGTAGTTGGAGATATGGCAAGGAAAAATTAATATTTAATAGAGACAATACTATGCAGATAGGGAATATGAAATTGAAAATGACGCCTGGATTATTTCAACTAGTATTTCATAAAAAACCTCTCCATTATTCTAAAAATGATTTGAAAAAATATAAAGAGATTTTAATTAATACCAATGCACATAAACGTCGCTATAAACCTAATGAACAAGTGAAAGGAACACGAGCCTTCAAATATATACGAATAATTAAACGTTTATTCGAAACAACAACAAACATTTTAACAAAAGGCAGTGGTTTAATGCTAAAATTACAAAATAATCTGAGATCAAATTACATACATTGGGATGATCCTAATGAACTAGTTGACAGACTACGTTTACTTCTTTCATCGGAAGGTTCTGGTCACAACAATCATCAAAACGAAATAATCTCTATTATCGAAGAACTTAAAGAAGCTAACATAATTTATTAGAAGAGTGAAAGAAATGTCTTATATTAATAAATTTGGAGAAGGTTTTAATAAATATAACCATAAAAACAAAAATATCGTAATCGAAAAACATATAACACAAATACATGATGATCTAGCTGATCAAATAAACAATTTAAACATTGAGGTAGAACATGTATACCTAAAACATGGTAATGTCAAAAAAAAAAATAAAAAAAATTAAAATAAAATAGACAAAACCAAAAAAGTAGATCGTTATCAGATATAAAGTAGATCGTGAGCAGATACAAAGCAGATCGTGATCAGATGTAAAGTAGATCGTGATCAGATACAAAGCAGATCAAAATCAATATCAAAAAATTAACATACTGAAATCATATAAATTGCTGTATATATAGGAGATCGTCTTGATTTCAGCTATTTTTGCGAAGAGATATAAAAGTAACGAAAAAAAAAATTTGTTATAATCTAGGATCAAAACAAAACCTCAGCCAGTGTAAGATGAGAAGAGGATTTGTAAACAACCTAATAAATAAAGTACCTGTTGAATTACATCTACCTGGTTATCAGTTTTGTGGACCTGGTACAAAACTTGAAAAACGTTTAGCAAGAGGAGATAAGGGTATAAATTTATTAGACGCAGCTTGTAGAGAGCACGATATTGCATATTCACAATCAAAAGATATAGACACAAGACATCAAGCAGATCAAATATTAGCTGAAAAAGCCTGGCAACGAGTTAAATCTAAAGATAGTGATATTAAAGAACGTACTAACGCGTGGTTTGTGACAAACGCTATGAAAGCTAAAGTGAAATTTGGATTAGGTTTGAAGGAGCAGAGACATAAGAAAAGAAAAGGAAAAATGAATAAGTGTAATAAGAAATTATTCACAGCTACTGTGAGAAAAACTTTAAAACAACTGAAAGAACAGAAACCCCTTGATATAAATGATGCTGTTAAAATAGCTCAAAAGGCTATTCATTCAAATTTTAAAGGGAAAAAGCGAGCAGACATTATAATACCGAGAGTTATACCTGTACCGAAAATTGGAGGATTTCTTCCACTTATTCCCGTACTAACAGCATTGTCAGCGCTTGGTGGTTTGGCAAGTGGAGGATCCGCTATTGTCAAAGCAGTAAATGCTATCAAAAATGGGAAAGAACAATTGGCTGAAGCTAACCGTCATAATAGATATATGGAATCAATTGCAATGGGTAAAGGGTTGTACCTCAAACCATATAAAACTGGATATGGTCTCTACTATAGTCCAGCTCCAAAAAACTATTAGATAACCTTCCCAATCGCCCATTAACAGATTTGGATTTGAATAAATATGGAAGACATCTCAAACATTTTAGGGGTGTTTTCATGCGTTATTCTTTACCTGAAAAACCATTCAAACAAGAATGCGGCATTGTTAATTTAGATGATTCAAATGGTATGGGAACACATTGGGTAGCATATTATAAAAACCACAACTATAAGGAATACTTTGATAGCTTTGGAAACTTACAACCACCACTTGAGATTGTCAACTACTTAAAATTTCCTATAGAATATAATTATGAACGAAACCAAAAATTTAATACATTTAATTGTGGGCACTTGTGTTTAAAATTTTTATTCAATAAATATAAATTAAAATGAAATAATTCAGAGTACATCGTCCCGCACTAACACAACCTACTATTAAATTTTTAAAGAAGGGGAACAAAAATGGTAACATCAGCTGAATTGGAAGAACTATTAATAAGACATATAGATTTATTTATGAAACTTATAAATGAACTAAGAATATGTAACATTAGTAAAATAAGTAATCCATTTTTATGTATTAATATGTCATACGTTTGTATTATTGTGAAAATACTTATTCACAATCTTTCAACA
This sequence comes from Sarcophaga subvicina, assembly GCA_936449025.2. Lineage (NCBI taxonomy): Eukaryota > Metazoa > Arthropoda > Insecta > Diptera > Sarcophagidae > Sarcophaga > Sarcophaga subvicina. Next base: position 81,752,801 of record OW388084.2, read on the forward strand.
TTTGTCGATGTCAAACATTCTATACACAATATTTGTTAACACTTAAGTTATTTAATCTGTATAAACGTATTTTTAAATTCGAATCTGTAAAAATCTGAAAAATAGAAATATGTAATAAAATTTTCAAAAAATAAAAAACTAATTTGTTTTAATTAATCCCTTTATTCTATAATTTCATTTATTTAAAACAGTAAAACTAAAAAATTCTAAATCCTTAAAAGCAAGTCTATTTATACTCTGGGGTGTTGTAGATCAATCAGTAAATTCAATTATGTGAAAACAGATATTACTTATACTTATGCGTGAAAAAAAAACCCACAGCACAACTATACATTTCTTTCTCATCAAATTAAAAACAACCGCACAACCAACCTACCCTTTCTTAATAGTTTATATTTATATTTCTTCTACCTGTGATCATGAGCAATACGTGCCAAGAATTTACTATTAAAAAAAAAAAAAACGATCATACACATTACACACGCACACACTCATTCTGTCCGTCCAAACAATCGTACATACGTATATACATTTTCACATTACAGTCTTTCTATACTCTGAGATGTAGATGAGGAAACGTGCACGCACTCATTCTGTCCGTCCAACCATTCGTTTGAAAAGCAATACAAATAAAATCAACAAGAAAAAGCAGGTATGATTCCAAATTTGTATGGAAAAATTAAAAATTAAAATGATTTAATTCTTTTCCAGATATGCATTCTCCCAAATTTTAACATACACAAACACACATACACATTAAAAAGCAATACCTTTTCATAATACATGTTACAAACCTAAAGACCGATCGCACACAATTCATTTCACAATGCTGCAATGTTCTTACTCTTTTACAGCTATGCATGCACCAAAATTTGTATGAAATAATTGAGCCAGAAGGTACAAAAACATACTACTTACAGCCTTGATTAGTTTTAAAATTATGAAGTCTGGCGAATAAGTAAAATTCCTTCTTCAAAGACTTATAGTTGATGTTAGAACATCCCTGTACAGTGAAGTAAATAATTGAATCACATAAATTATTTCATAATCTTGGAAATGTTGTAATAATTGAATTTTAAGTCACAAACTAACAATTATAGACCGAAAGAAATATGGAAAAACGTTCAGTAATCCTACGCGAAAGAGAAAAAATATTCTGTTTTCATATCAGAGTACAAACCTTTATTCATAGATGGCTAATTTTACTTAAGTTTGTCTAAACATTACAACATGAGTTACAATTACAAGCTTTAATGTTCTTAACGTTCTTTCCGGAGTTTTCTTTATTATTTTGCAACATTTGTTAATGACATAAAAAAACAAAAACAAAAAAAGGAAAATTGTGGCATGTATTTACAACGAACTTTTCGATGTCTGTTGTCCTGGTAAAACATGTAAAAGCATACGAGTTTTCTTCTTTTTTCCTTTTCGAGTTGATTTATTTCCAAAAATAACTTTCAAGGTGTGTCGTTAAGAAGTCTACTAATATCCATTGCGTGTGCACCCAAGGAAATTCGTTTCATATGTTCCTAATGCTGCGGTGTAATGTGAGTCTAATTAATTAAATTTGTTTGGAGTCGATTACCTTGTGGTAACCACTTACATGGATATGTGCAGTGCGCGTCAAAAGGAACTGTACATTAAAAAAAAAACTATATAGACATTAATAAATTACCGTTATTTTTATTTTAAAATTAATTCATTGCCACTTTTTAAAATTGAAACAAACAAATTTTGAAATATGGTCAAATTTTTTCGGGCACTCTCCTCTAAGCTGTAAAAGTTGAATTTGGTGATTGCTAGAATTTTATTCAGATCTTTTTCCTGGAAAATACCCATGAGAAACAAGTCTACACACATCATCTTTTTGTCGACTATAAGGCAGTCTTCGATAGCCCCATAAGGAATTCGTGTTTTTGCCGCAACGTCTGAGCTCGGTATACCTGCGAAGCTGTTAAGGCTATGCAGAATAACGTTGAGTAATTCCTACAGCTCCGTCAAGGTAGGAATGGACCTCTCCTAACCTTTTAATACCGTAAGAGTTTTCAGACAAAGCGATGCAGTATCATGCTACCTCTTCAACTTCGTCATGGAGAGTGTTCTGCGGAAGTGCATAGCAATGGCACTATCTTTCAAAAAAGATTCCAGCTGCTTGCATACGCTATCGACGCGTACCAAGCGAGATGTTATTGCTGCCTTTAGTGCTATTGCACGGGAGTCTATGGGTCTGGTAGTACATGAGGGCAACAAGTATAGACGAGCGGCGTATTAGATCTCGGATTACAACCGATAACTATGCTTTCGATATAGTCAAGGATTTTATTTATCTTGTCTCCGCCGTTACCACCAAAAATGATGGCAGTCTGGAGATTAAAAGCAGGATCATTTTTGTCAACAGATGCTACTATGGTTTCAATAGGCAATTGAGTAGCAGAGACCTCTCTCGTATGACAAAACTAATACAAGAGGCTCATCCTTCCCGTCCTTCTTTATGAAACAGAGGCATGGACACTATTAAGCAATGATGCAGCAGCCTTGAGAATATTCGAGAGATAAGTCCTACGTAAGATCTTCGGTTCAGTGCGAGTTGGCGATAATTTACGCATTCAATCGAACAGTGAGCTGTATGAGATCCTCAACGTCACGGACGTTGTGCAGCGTAATAACATCCATCGGCTGCTAGATGAGGATGATCCGGCGAGACGGGTATTTAATGCGATTATTTCCGGAAGCCGGCGAAGAGGACGACCTTATTTGCGTTTGAAGGACCAAATCGAGGAAGCCTTGTCATCAATTGGTGTGACCAACTGGCATAGGCGCGCAAGAAGCGGAGGTGGCTGGAAGGATGTGTTAAGGTAGGCCGAAATCCGTTAATCCATTTAGAAGTCGCCGTAGTCTAGTAGGTAGTGTGTTGGCTTATTAGATGTAAAGCCAGGGTTCGAAACCCAGGCCAGACATCAAAAGACAAAATACAAAAAGTATTTCTTGCCGATTTCTGGCAAAAATTCTGAGAGTAAATAAAATTGCCATGAAAAGTTTCTCCAAAAATCTGTCGTTCGGAGTTGACTTTAAACTGTAAGTCCCACCACTCATGTATAAAAATTAACACACACAACATAAGTGGTGTGAGAAACTAGATCGTAATACTGACCGAAGGGTTGTAATGACCAATTATGTATGTATGAAATCCGTTAATCGGGTTGTTAATGGCCAATTAAGTAAGTCCTTATTTATAGTGTACAGTTTATTTTGACGCTCACTGTATATGCAAACAAGTCCTGAAAATAAAGAAATTTAATGCTCGCATATCATAATTCATATTAAAAATAGTTTTTTTTATCAGACAAAAACATACATTCAAATCATAAACGTAGCATGAGCATGTCGTGAATCAAAAAAAGAAAAAAAAACTTGAATTGGATGGCAGTGCTTAGTAGTGCTATGAGTTGAATTCGTTTCTTTGTTTAAATAATGAAACAAATAATGATTCAAAGTAAATAATTTCTTTTATTTCAATTGCAATTAAAAAAAAAATATTAAATGTTGAAATAATTTTTATGCACATAATTATGTATGTAGACCAGTATGCAGTACGAGTGCATGTAGATTATATGATACACACGTTATTTATTAAAACAATAATTGGTACACAGACTATCAGTAAAAATATGCAGCGAATATGCAAAGAAAATTTTATTTTATTTGTTGCCGTTTAAACTTGATATTCGCACTGCCTTTTATAGACCCATGAGCGTATTCAGTTTTCATTTTTTATTTTTTTCCAAATGTTTACTGATAATCATTTCATTCAATTGGAAATAATTTTTATTGTTATTGGTTGACTATTGACATCTGACAGTGTCTCAGTATTGCTTTAAACTCCACTAAGCCAATGTAATCTGGTGTAGCAGACAGCCTGGCAACAATTGGCTGCTGTATGCCAGCATATCCACATTGTATTTGGTATTGAATTTTTCGGTTAGTCATGCTTATTTGATAACAAAAAAAAAACAAAATTTTGAAATGCTAGGTCGCATATGGTTAGCAATAGATAGTATATGCATAAATACTACAGCTGGGTATGACCCACCTTTGCCACATTTCACATTCTTGTGAAATAAACCCTTTTCCACCATTTGTATACCAATTAAAGTATATTAGTCTGAAGATAACTAATGTAACACTTTAAAAAATAACTTTCAAGAAGAGAAAATGACCAAAAGGACTCGTAAGGACAAATGAATAATTTTTAAAACATTTTTATTTTGATAGAATTTTTGTCCAAAAGTGCTTTACAGGAGTTCTGGCTGAAAATCGCTGTGTAACTGACTATAATTATTGTGAGTACGATATCAAATTGGAATTTTCATCGTATTGCTTAGGCTAGGTTTAGCTTATATTAGCTGGAGATCTTTAAGTATTAGATTTTGATTTGTAGTAGTCTTGTAGGTAGTGTATTGGCTTATTAGATATGATCCCACGATTCAAACCCTGGGCGGTGAGCTATCTGTGCCATATAGCTCTTCTGTTGAAACCACATGTCGTTGGTGTCCAGATTATCCAATTCATCAACCTCTGGTGCTCACCGTTGATAGTGGTGACTCGGCCAATGTCGTCCTCAAAGAAATATGAAACGATTACATCGTCAGCATAGTCCTGTAGGTAGTGTGTTGGTTTATTATATGTGAGGTCACCCGCCACTCATGTACAAAAGTAACACACACAACGTACGTGGATTGAGAAGCTAGGTTGTAATCCTGTCTAAGAGGTTTTAATGACCAAATTATGTATGTATGAATAAGTTCTAGGAGTCTTTAATTATTGTGACCACGATATCAAACTCATGCAATTTTCTTTGTTGTAGGCTAAGTTAATCTTATATTAGCTGGAGATCGTTAAAAATTTATTTCTGATTTTTTACCCAAACATAACTTTCTGCTTTGAATCTTAGCACCGTATCAGCATGTTTAGTCATCAAATGTTATTAGTTTAGGACCGCTCATTATCTACTTTCCATTGAAATCGATGCAACCATCTGACATCAAATAGATTCCGTATGTTAGAATCGTTGGCAGCAATGAGAATACCTAGTAATTCAAGGTGGCACCCCCGTATTCCCATTTTACTCATAATAATACCAATTTATGTAGCCTAGTAGTCAGTGAAATATTTTAGATAGTGGAAAGCCAGTCGTTCGCATCCCAGCTAAGGCATCTCAAACCTAATGAAATATGAAAAATTATTTCTTTTGGAGACTTCCGCTCAGCAGTCTTCTGGCAAAAACTCTCGGAGTAAATTTAATTGCTGTAAACTGTAGGCCCAGCAGCTTATGTATAAAACTAAACATACAACAGAGGTGGTGCGAGAAGCTAGGTTGTGATTCTAACTAAAGCGTTGTAATGACCATACAACATGGATGGTAAGAGAAGCTAAATTCTGATCCAAACTAAAGCGTTGTAATGACCATACAACTTGGATGTTGCGAGAAGCTAGGTTGTGATCGTAACTAAAGGGTTGTAATGACCAGTTAAGTAATTTAAGTCTTCATAAGTTCGGGTTTAAACATATCTGGCTGTAATCCTACGATATTTTCAGCCTATCAGGTAGGTTTACGGGCAATACAAACGGTTGGATCATATTCTAACCTACCTAATCCACCTAAACCATTATTTTCTGGTTTTCCTTCCTCTGGCTATTATAAAATACGTTATCTTTTTCAAAAATAATAAAATATTTTATCAAATACACATTCATTTACATTTTTCACCACCCATGCTGTGCTATGTAGTTATTTTGTACATTTTGTCTGTGTTTCCTTAATAAAATCATAAAAATTTTAATTTTCCTCGTTAATTCCGCCAATTATTCATCAGTTTTATGTATATTTCACTAGAAATCGTAAAATAACTCTTAACATTCAGCCCCATTAGCGGTGGCTAATTAAATGTTTTGCTTTATTTTACTTCATGTTGACAATTATTTCTTCTCTTCCCGACCCTGCACATCACGCGCCTTGTCTTATTGGAAATAATTTGCATTCTTAGTGTTTGAAAAGACTTAATAAGTTTATAGGGGGGATCTTAACGTAATAAATTCTTTTAAAGAAGCTTTGCAATTTGCAATCATAAAAATGTCCAAATTTATGAGTTCTTATATTCTTAAAAATAATGTTTTTCGCTTTTCATTCTTTATTTTTTGTTTGTTTGCTAAAACAGAGCGTAATAAATATGTTCAGGGCAAAAAACAGAAGCAGCATAGTGCAACACACATACAACTTGTGGAGATCTGTTTGATATGGGTGGCAAAAATAAATTTTTTTTCTATAAAAACAATGTAGAAAAATACACAAAAAGTGTCATTAAAAGTGTGCAAAAAAAATGTCAGATAAAAAAACTAATAAAGAAAGAATGCTACACTTAAAATATGTTACATCTTAAATATGCTGCACTTTATGTATGCTACACCCAAATACGACAGCTAGAAAAACATACAATTAAAGAAAAACATACAATTAAAGAAAAACATATTGTTTTTATGTATTGTTGCCGGCTTATATAAAATTTCCTGACTTTGATGTAGCCTAGTTGGTATTATATTGGCTTATTACGCGAGAGTGAATAACAAAACGAAATGTGAAAAAATATTACCCCGGCGACTTCACCTCTGCAGATTTCTATCAAAAAACCCTGAGGGTAGATAAGAAGTGCCATGAAAAGTTTCAAAACAAATTCTGTCGTTCGGAGACTATTGTTACTAAAATTGAAATGATGTTACATCGTTTAATATTAAAATGATAAACAATAGCTACAAAAACAAAAACAATGGACTTAATTACATGATCAACAAATAAACAAAAATATAGCAACAACATCAGTATAAAAAAGGGATAAACAAATAAACAAAAAGCAGCAACAAACATTACCAGATTAAATGTAAAGAAAATACACAAACAACATTGAAACAACAATGTTTACATATTCAGAGATGTCGAGAATGCGAACATGAACATTCGACTGCAAGATAATTCATCAGACTGTTTACGTTGGCATATAAAAGGCAAGGCAAAGCAGTCAACGAAGTCAGTAAAAATTTAGTCAGTCTTGTGTGAAGACACGTTGCGCATGAAGAGAAGATCTCCGTTATAAAGATCTGTCGAACAATTGTTAGTGTTTACGCAGAAGAGTGTAAAGAAAAATAGCGAACAAAGCAAATTTGTTTTGTTTTTGTAGTTTATCATTTTAACTATATAACACCATTTTCGTAACACTGCCGCTCACTCAGGTTTTGACTGTAGTTTTGGACAATAATTAAAGCATACAACATGAGTAGTGTAAGAAACTAATGCTGTAGTTAGCCACACGTAACGTAACGTACGTTACGAACATTCTCTTTTTAGCATATGGAAAACAATGTAAACGATTACCGAAACGTCCTCTCGTTAGCAAAACGGAACGATCTGTATAAAACAGAATTATCCCACGTTTTTACGTGACATTTGAACATGAGAGAGGATGAGCAGTGTTGCCAGAAAAAAAATATTGTAACCAACATTTGTGAAAAAATCACCAAATAAGGCAAAATATGACCAAAATTAAATTCGCAGTTTTTTTATTTTATTTTTTTTCAAATTTAATTATAATTGAGAAAAAAAGAAACAAAAAATAACAAAATAAAATTATAGTCTTACTGATTAATTAATTTTAAAAAACAAAACAAAAGCTATGTTTATAAGAAAAATAATAACCAAATCCGGAAAAATCTGCACATTGAACAAAAAACGGCAACACTGATGATGAGTCTGCATACCAATTTCTTTGCATTGTGTTGTGTTCGTTTGTGTGTTTGCTTTGTGTTTTGTTTCGTTTTTATTTACATTCTTCGTTGACATATGTCCCGTTTTTAACGTTTCGATAACTACACAAACGTTTTTAAGGCTACGTATGTTACGATTTTACGTTTCTTACGCTTGGGTAACCAGCGCATAAGTTGTAATCCTCACTAAAATGTTGTAATGCCCAATTAAGTAAGTTCGAAGAAATTTCTTTAACTGCAGCCAAAGTAAATAAGCAGTCTTCGTGTACATTAACGGCTATTTGCAGACTACACATACTAACCGATGCCATGGTGTCCATTGTATTGATCTATTAATTATCCTGATAGCTTTTCAAGAAACTGAGGCAAATTAATTCGAATTGTTTTAAGGTTTTGATAGAGTTCTTCCATTCACAATCGCTTTCAAAGACGCTTGACTATCAACGAAAATTACATAAGAACTTCCACTGGAAAGACCGACTTTAAGTGCCTTCCACAAGGCAAACAACGCCGCCTGAAATACATTGCTTTGTTGTCATCTGGTTGCCTAAAACCCTCAGTTCTAGTCCGCATTTATTTTTAACCCATTCCTACAGGGAGGTGTACCAAGGCAATTCCACCATCCAATACCATCTACATACTGCTGTAATTGTCATCCATTTTATAATGAAGCTCCAGCCTTAAAGGCTTACAAAAGTTAATAGTTCTGGACTGCATTCGTTGAACAAAGGTTCATAGTTATTTATTTTATTTTTAATCTTACAGCGTGTCTTTCGGCAGGGTATTCAGAAATTTTACGATCGTCTTGTTGAAGGTACAAGTTTCTCAAAAAATCTGTCCTTCGGAGTCGACTTTAAACTGTAGGTTCCTTCACTCATATATAAAATTAACACACACAACATGAGTGGTGTGAGAAGGTAGGCCGTAATCTTGACTGAAGGATTGTAATGGCCAATTATGTATGTATAACAGGGAGTTAATGCATGGTCAATTCACGTGGGGATGATGTGAACTTGCTGCCGAGATTATGAGATTTGGCCCAATAAAACTTTTTATTTTCTGCAGGAGCAAATATCTTGGTTATACCACGAATTGATTGGTATTGATTTTGGCCATCAAGTATATGCAATCTAACCCCTACAGATTATTCTTTGTGTGATTTTCTTAAGTCGCAGGTGTATGAGATAAGCCATCAGCCATAGCGGTTCTCATAGTCAACACAACCCATCTTCTCATCGATCAAATTTAGTTGGATTTATGTGCCAGAGTCTTGCTAAATTTTTCATTTCGATTAAGCTCTACCCAGAGAAGCCGTTTCGGACCTTTGAATGGTGTCTTTTCTATCGCATAGTGGTATCAATAGGTCTTCGAACGAATAGAAAATGTTCTTCGATTTTCATTTCGATTAACCCTTATCCTGTACTTCAAAAATAAAACGCATATGAGATTAGTGGGTCAAATTTGCAAAATACAAAAAATTGTAATATTTATTCAGTTTTTATTTGTTTACATTCATTACATGCAATATTGATCTCAGAATGCTTTTTGCAAAGAAATTTTTGACATTCGGAACATTTATTTGCATATTTGGTGTTGTTAGAAAGATTTGGACAAAAGTAACAACATCCCGTTTTTAAATATTTTGCTTGCGGAACTTCAACAGAATATTTAAAAGGATTTTTACGACTGCTTTAGCAGGACTACTTTGTAGCATGTTCGGCCTACGAGATATTTCTCAGCTTATAAGCTCCATGCCTAAGTCTTCCAAGAATATGCATCGCTTATATTTCTTATTTTCATTCCAGTGCGGATTAATTTTTAGAAAAACTACATAGGCATTATTGGCGGATATATCCAACATATTGTAAGAAAGAGCTTGGTGTAACGTGAAACACTGATCGATTTTTTTTAGGTACATATCCCACTAAAGTTGTTTTGTTCTCATTGTCGAAGAGGAAGTGAGCATAGTTTTCAGGTTTGCTTTTTAGTTGCAAAATGTTTATTGCCAAAAAATTTTTTTTTTCGGACTGTACCAACCATTGTAATATTTCGTTTTAACAAGTCAACACCCAGTTTATGTGAAGTAACACAATTATCACAAGTTATGTTATGTCCTTTCAAATTTTTTATTATGTGCAAGAAAACCCGCCGTTCTTGATCATTCTCTGGCTTATAGTTTCTGTCTTTTCCAGTATTCACCTGTACGTTCCTGGTTTTGATGGTATGTATTGCTTGAATGGGCATCGTCCACGATATGTTACGAGCTGCTCATCCACTGCCACATATTCGCCAGGATTAAATATATTTCGTAGATCAGTTTCCCAGCTCATAGTAACTTTGAATAGCGGTCTGCCTTTGCGGTCGTCCCATAGGGATTCTAAAGCTTCACCATGAGATCTAAATACACACGCCAACAAAAGTAGCCTGAAATGTGCTTCAATTGTTTTGTCGTCTACATCAATCCAATTATTTCCAAATACAGATTAACCTAAATGAACCGATTGTATAGCTTTTACTCCTATAAATACAAAACCACTTATAGTCACCTCGCAAATTAGTCATATCAACAACTAATTTCATATTATCACTGGACATAAATAACTGAAAAAAAGATTTTATACTATCAGCTCTTGAAATAGCATAACGCGTTGGGCCAGGAGTCAAATTTATTATGTCCTGTGTAGAAAAACTTCCAAATTTGTTTATCGCTTTTACTTATTTCTTTGTTTTGTTGCTTGTTATGATGTTGTCAAGGCAGACAAAATTGTTACTAAGCTCGTATCACATGCGTAAATTGATTTTGTTGCATTGGGCAATTTTGACCCAAAAGTACCAATTGCGTAAGTTTTTTTCACATACGCTTTGTGAAACGATATACAAAAATAATATTTTAAATTTTAATAGTATTCACTAAAAAAATAATTGTACAAAAGTTTCAAAAAAATCCGCTGAGTATTTAAAGAATAAATGAGCAATAAAAACTGTTTGGGCTATTTTGACCCATTAATACAGGATAAGGGTTAAGCTCTACCCAGAGAAGCCGTTTCGGACCTTTGAATGGTGTCTTTTCTCTCGCATAGTGGTATCAATAGGTCTTCGAACGAATAAAGAATGTTCTTCGATATCTCAAACACACTTTGTTTTATTATTTGATTTCAATTAAAAGATCCTATAAATTTTTAAAATATTATGTTATAAAACAAAATTCTTCCTTTTCTTTACTAATTTATATGCCGGCATCATATTTTAAGCAGCTTTATGTCTTATGTGTGCATAATTAGTATCATAAAGTGTCATTTTTACGCCACTAAACTACACATTATATTCTCATTCTCATATATTTTGCACTTTTCCTTGGAAATGATACAAAATGTAACACTTTAACTGGCTATTTATGCTTCTATTTATTTCCCATCAACGTGAATTTAATTCTTACTTTACGTTCATGTAATAAAATCTCATACGTAATGTAAAGTAAATACAGATTGGAAATGCTTGCACATACACATAATGACAACCATTTCTGTCTTGTCCATATGTCTGCTGATGTTATAAAATCCATGCTTATGTCATGCAAATATTGCCAAAAAAAAGTTCTGATAAATATTGGACGACTACAGATGTTGTAGAAGCTAAGATAGACAACATTTTGGTGTATCCGATTAGAGTTACGCGGAGTGGTTGTCAAGTTATTATAACATATGTCTTATAAAATGTCTACAGGTCTTTTCTAAACACCTTTCCAACTAAGCAATCACAGGTACACTTAGAATTTTCTTCCACAATGTGAGTTGAAGAAGTGGAGACCATACTTATCGAAATAGAACTCAGCCACCACCTTACTTATTATAGGAAGCCTGTAGCATGTAAAAACTACCTTAACTTCTTGCAATCCATTGCTCTTGAATTTGCCGTACTCTAGTAGGTAGTGTGTTGGCTTATTGGTCAGACATCTCCAACAAAACGAAACGGAAAAAATATGAAAACATATTTATTAGGCGATTTCCTTTCAGCAGATTTGTGGAATTAAAATCCGGAGAGTAAATAAAAAATTGCCATAAAAAGTTTCTCAAAAATCTGTTGTTCGAAAACGATTTAAAACTGTAGATCCCACCACCCATCTATAAAATTAACATACACAATATAACTGGCGTGAGAAGCTAGGGTTGTAATTACCAATTATGTATGTGTTTATGTAGTCCACTCCTCTGAGACGAGTTATATTCAATATAGTGTCACCACCAAAGTCTTGATCTTGAGCTTACGAAAGCCTGTCAATAAACCAAAAGTAATATTCCATCGTTTTCTTGTCTTCATCCCATGGCTTGCATTCACAATTTTCCTCCATTACAATACGGTTCAAGTGTAAATGTATGGAGGAATGTCCCGTGAGTACTCTCATTAGCATACTCAGAATGCCCTCGTTTAACATTAAAATCCTCATGGCTACTGCTTCATTAGGATCACCCCAAAGTATTTCTGTAATTCGTCCTACAAAACAAAAACAAAACAAAAGCTAAATAAACAAAACAATGCAGTAAACAAACCTGTTTACAAATTATCCTACTGCTTAATATAACGAGCATAAAAAACTGGTAACCAATTAAACAAAAATACACAAACAAATAATGTTTACATTAATAGAGACTTCGAGAAGGCAAAGTCATGAACATTCGCCTTCAAGAACATTCATCAGACTGTTTACTCTGCCATATAAAAGCCAAAGCAAATCAGGCGAGTGAGTTAGTAAAAGTTCAGTCAGTCTTGTGTGATGACGCGGTATGTTTGAATAGAGTAATCGTGGTTTAAAGATCTCTGTTACAAAGATCTGTCGAATAATTGCCTAGTAATTGTTATTGTTTATGCAAAGGGTATAAACAGAGGAATAACAAACAAAGCAATTGTTGTTGTTTACATAAATTTGTGAAGAGTGGCACACAGAATTGTGCGAATAATAAAGAATTTTAATTAAATTTAAACAGAAATTTATTATTTATTTATAGGACGATCTTTTATCCCGTATTCCTAGATTTTATTGCTCCAATTGTCATTTGACTATATGTAGAGATATTAAAGTCCCTATAAGTCAAGTTTAACAAATGGTTACTAGCCCAGACCATATAATCAATAGCCGCGCTTATCTCCACTCCACTTCAATATGGACACCCAGTCCTGTCATATCTTCGAGTTCATGGATCTATTTGAGCAAGATAGTCGATTTGCTATAAGAGTGTTGCATTCTGACCTTTTCAATCAACTCCATGACATTATTCTTTTATCACTGAAGAAAATTGGTTGAAAATCAACCACAAAGTGGGGTCACAGCAAAATACAATTATGTTTACAAGGGCTGATTCATGAAGTCAGTAGAATTGCGACAGCCAATGCATGTTGAGAAAACATTTGCTTGATAATTGTGACCATCAGCTCTTTAGACCCTGTTAATGCTAATAAAAATTTAAGATTTGTTTCGATGATGATGGTAGCCATCTGTGCCGTCTAATATGCAGGGAAACAATCTTGTGAAAACAGGTCCTAGTGTTTCCCGTGGGAGGTACTGGAAACTATATTGTTCTTTGGCTATTCTAACTCTTTTTTTAACTCTTTTGCTAAACTTTTTTGTGAGTTGCTGGAATTTTTGACTTTCAGCCTTATGGGTTTTAACTAAATTTTAACCTGTCAAATCTTAAAAAAAATTCTAGCGTAAAACCTTAACGGTACGTAATTAAATTAAAATATGTTTCGATTTTAACCTAAAAAAAATTGGAAATACAGGGAATAAAAGATTTCCAATGTATACGTTGTCGTAATCATTATACTTGCAGTTCCACAAGGGGGACTGTGGTTTGTGCACCTGTGCCTTAGCAGTGCATTTCATTTGTATGCCAAAATCTACTCAATGTAAACAAATTTATTTAATGGTTGTGCATCGTGAATACACTGATGATTATTACATCAAATTCATGTGCAATAAATTTAAAGTTTTTTCCCAATTTTCCCAGCCATTTAGTAGCAATTTGCAACAATTTTACAATAATTTTAATGTTAAAAAACTCAATTTTAATTCGTTTCCTTTCAAATATTCCATAAACTACTAAAGTATACGTTATAAATATTTGGCCATGTATCTTTTGGAGCGTTTGCGATTTATATTTAAAAAATTTATATTACCTAAAGAACTGATTCTGTATTGATTGTATTTTCCCAGCTCTTTAGCAGCAATTTGCAACAATTTTCCAATAATTTTAATGATTCTGTATTGATTGTATTGATGGTGCCTTAGATATGTTTAAATTGTCCATCATTATATATTTTCTTATATTGTTTTTTTACAATTTGCATGTCAAATAATATCTAAAATTTAATAAAAATTCAATATTTATTGCCAATAAACACATTTCGCTTTTTTGTTTTGCTTATGCTTATAATGATGGTGCTGTTGTTCAAATGAAAAATATTTGGCAAAATAATATATTTTTTTAATACCTCACATAATAGTTTTGGCCATAAAATAGTTTAGCAGTGAATCACGTGTATTCACGTGAATACAATAAAATTCATTGTGGGGTTATACTATATGGTGTACTATTAATGGTGGTATAATTTAAAAACATATAATTTTGAGAGCGTTGAAAAAGATACATAGTATACACCGTCACTATATAGTCCGCCGTTTTTGGTTGGTGCATGGCCGTTTCATTTGCAAACATATACAACAAGTATCAGTACAGTGTGAGATTTAGGGGAATCCCAATACTACCGCGTAATATGGAAACAGCGTTAAGCGGAGTCTTACTTACTTACTTACTTACGACCTAGTTTCTCACACCACTTCTGTTGTTTGCGTTAGTTTTATTCCTGGGTAGCGGGACCTAAAATTTAAAGTCGGCTCAGAACGACAGATTTTTGAGAAAATTTTCATGACAATTCTCATTTTCTCACAGAATTTTTGCTAGATTTTTTCATATTTCGTTTCGTTGGAGATATCTGACTTGCTAGAGGCAACCAGTCTAGAGGTCATATTGCTAAAGGCCATAGTGCTTGCGGCCATTTTGGTAGCTGCCATATCACCAGTGGCCATGTTGCTAGCGGCTATGCTGCTATTGGCCATGTAGCTAGCGGCCATATTGGTAGCGGCCATATCGCTAGTGGCCATGTTGCCATGATGCTAGCGGCTATGTTGCTATTGGCCATTTAGCTAGCGGCTACGTTGCTGAAGCCATGTTGCTGAACCTTATTTTTTTAAACTTTCAAATAAAAAGGATTTGTTTCATCGTTAGATTTAAATCTCTTTCGCCGTGCCATATTTTTAGATTTTTAAACAAGAGGTAATTGCTATGAGTTAAATTCGGAGATAAGGCCGATAAGCTCTAACAACTCGTAACCTAATTCATCTAAACCTTCTAGCCTATAACAGCAGATCAGCGCTTGTCATTACTACGTTTTCCCGTTTTTCTAATTATCTAGAATTTTTTATTACCAACGTCAGGGAGCATACCGACCAACCGAATAGTCCTCCATCACTATCCTCTAGGCTTTACCTGCAAACTATGATTTTGCGAAATGCTTCCCAATTAGAATAAATAATTAAAGTCGATTGAGAAACTTTTAAGAGTAGGAATTTTCTGTGGTAAGCGGTAAGGTCAGGTCCAGAGTAAAATATTTAAGACCAATTGGAAACCTCGTGAGTACACCATCAAAAGATGTGCTCAGTTTATCAAATAAGCCAGTCAGGACTACGACCTAGCTTTTCACACCACTTATGTTGTGTGCGTTATTATATTATCATGGTTCTCTATTCGTTAGGATTGCTCCAAAGTATGTCTGAAATTTTTTATTTTTCCACAACAATTGATGAGATGAACTCCGCCCACTTTCCCAGCTACGTCTTTAATGAACTGTAATGAATTAAGTTGTCCTATCTATGTGTAGAATACAACATCGTTTAAATGCCCAGCACGGCTGCTTTAGGTAGAGTGCATTACAATGGCATAAACTACATTGGCTTTGATGACCACGGTGGTTTTGCGGTTTACTCGCATACACCTGCAACTTAAGAAAACCCTACAAGAAAAAGTCTATTAAGGTCAAATTGCATGATCTCAATGGCCAGCTTCTTTTAGCTCCATGTGAAACGATCAAATTTTAAAATCAACTATATGGATGTGATCTATGCTGTGTAGAACGTAATGCTAGTCTGTTGAAACGATATGTCGTTGGTATCCAGATCATCTAGTTCAAGCCTAAAGAAATTATAATTCATTCATATACTCGTATATTGCTTGCCCACATAAATCCCAAAGTAATTGGATCGATGACACCTACCAGCAAATAATCCTAACCAAACAATGTTTTTATTGATACAAGCAATTTATGTACAAGAGTGACTGAACTTTTACTAACTCACTCGCCTGTTTTGCCTTGCCTTTTATATGGCAGGGTTAACAGTCTGATGAATGTTCTTGAAGGCGAATGTTCGTGGCTTCGCCTTCTCGAACTCTCTATCATTGTTTCATTACAGTTGTTTAGGTATTTTGTTTGCATTTATTCTTGTGTTGTTGTATTTTTGTTGACTTCTTTACCAATTTTTATGCTGGTTTTTTTTGTTGTATTTTTGTTTGTAATTTTAACGTTAAGCGATGTAAATGAAAAACACCACTATCTAGATTCTTCATTTTCGTAACAATATCCAAGTGTAACCTAAGAATTGAGTTTCAGCAGGCATAGATTGCATTTGTGTAGTGATAATTCAAGACTGGAATGTATTATCCCCATGAAAGTCATATCTACACAGTTTTAAAATGGCAGTAATCCGCGAAATATGGATATGAATACTCGCACTAAATTTCATGTTAAAATATATAAAAATTTTCACATTGAATTATGTGTGTATATGTGCTTAGTTCATTATTTTTTTTTTTTTTTGGTTTAATATATAATTATTCAAAACTGTGCATTAAACAAAAATTTTTCATCAATTTTTTCAGCTTTCTGTTGTCTGATTATAATTGTAATACATATATGTACCCATATTGTATGCATATATAGTTAAACATCATTATCCTAGAATTTCAGAGTTGGTATTGACGATGCCAGTGTTTGTTTGCCATTATTTATTTTCATCCTTTATTATTCTTTTCCTTCCTTTTTTATTTATTTAACAAGCCATAAGTCAATGCAAAAAATGAATGAATTTATAATGCAATGTTTTATAAGGAAAAATCATAATAATGAATGATGTTGCATTCACTCAGCTTTTTTATTTTCTTTTTTATTCTTGTAAAAGTTCTTTTTATTATTTGTTGTTGATGGTTTTATATTTTTTATGTGTTTACTTCCTATAATTTTTGTTTTTTATAGGTTTCCAGTGTTTCAGTTTCCTCGGAATTTTTAAAAACAAATGAAATGCATTTTGTGGGTGTTTTTGTGTTGGAAAATATTCAGCACTTCCACAGAAATGGTTTAAGGCCAAAAAGGAATGGTAAAGGATTCTTATTCTTAAAATAATTTTAAAATAAAAAAAATAAAATTAAATTCCGTTTTTTGCGACTTTATAGGTTTTTCAAACTGAGCCGTATTAATTATGATGGCAATCTATCAAATTAGTTGTAATTTATTCGGTCAGTTTTGCCAAAGCAATGTGAACAGACATGGTATTCAACAACATGTGCACAATGCATATTCTATTTGGACGACCTACTGGGAGTTTCGTCCATTCTAATATCAAAACAAACGTCCTAGGTTAGGTTAGGTTAGAGGACGTGTAATTGTCAATTAAGACAAGTACAGTACCCGGAGGTCGAATTGACCCATTGTACAACGTCCTAGTTTCTCACACCACTTATGTTGTGTGTGTTAATTTTATACATGAGTGGTGGGACCTACAGTTTAAAGTCGACTCCGAACGACAGATTTTTATTTATTGAGAAACTTTTCATGGCAATTTTTATTTACTCTCAGAGTTTTTGCCAGAAATCTACTGAGAGGAAATCGCTAAAAAAATACTTTTTGTATTTTGTCTTTGTTGCCTGGCCTGGGGCTCGAACCCAGGCTTTTGCGTCTAATAAGCCAACACACAACCTACTAGACCACGGCGACTTCACAAACGTCCTATCGAAGAGACAATTCTCAAAATGTGGTCTATCGATCAATATCTGTAGGTCGGTAAACCACTATTTTGCGAATTCTGCTTAGTGATTTGTTCCTACACCAGTAGAAAATTCCAATGACCCAGAAATTGAAGGCCAACTGAAGTCAAATACACGTTTTTTCTGAATAAGGTCTGAAGTTGTTAACAACTAATGAGGTTTATTTCTGGTGGAAAGTATACGTGAACAAATAAAATTAGAAGATTGGTGATGATCCAAGAGAGTCCAATACATAATGAAAAATTCACTGTTTGATGCGGACAACAGATCAGCAATGAGTATTTAAAAAGATAACTAGAATCGAATCATACTCAGAATTTCTGATACTTATACGTATTCATACTTATTTTAATATCTGGAACCTCTACTCATATTCAAAGTTTGAAGTACTCATCATATTCATACTTAACAACACGTATGATGTTATTTATCTCGACTCTCCATGACTCAACACTTACAAGGGTCACAAAATAAGTATGATTCGCATACGAACACTAAAATACTCACTAGAAGCTTGTGTTTTTGCTTATGTATCCTTTTTATTTTTTTTTGTAAATGCAACAACAGCTAAGATTGTAAATTTTTGATGAATGATTCGAATCACTTGAATCGTTTGTAAGTGTTATAAGTATTTTTCTAAAGTTATGAATCTAAGTGATTAGGCTTATGAATCAAATATATTTCGAATGGTATGAGTTTCATGTCAACGTTGTACTCATACTTATTGCAACCTGTACTTATAAATCAAAATTGTAGTGAGTACGAATAATCAAGTAGTTAAATTTCAATATTGTTGATTTACTTATATTCAAAAACTCATGATTGCTTATGATTAGCGAAAAAACGATGCATTGCTAATCTCTGGTGCGGACATCCTTTATATCATTACAGTCAATGGTAATCAGTATAGGCTTGAAATGAATAATCTGTACACCAACGACAAGTGATTTGAACAGGACGGCGTTTTGTGCCGCACAGCTCATTCCACATTGAATATTCTGCACGAGCTATTTTAGGGCATGTTCATCTCACGTGAAGAAAATTTGGATTGACAATCGAAATCTTGCGATTTGATTACGTAAGACTTTTGCGGCGGTTGTCTGAAGCCGCTTCAATTCATAGTCGTGCTAATAAGCAATAAGCTACTGATGTCCCCAAAGCTGATATAACTTGTCAGTCAAATTCAGAGTATAGAAGCCATGGAGGACATTTGAACGATGCTATATACCACAGATAATGGCATCAATTAGTCCTTAAAATGAATAAAAAATTTCGAGGATATCTTACATATGTTTTGGTTTATTCAAAGATAGGAATCTTTGTAAAGCTTGTAGTCTCCAAAGTTTAATAAAATTTTCTGCATGACAGTATCAGGTGCTACGTACACTCTTGTGAATTTCTTGCGAATCTTTTTATTTCGTGTAAAACAATGGTTCGTAGAATATTTGATGGTCTCCTCTGTACCTTATTTATTACGATTGCACACATAGTTTTCGCAAAGCTGGATGCTGTATGTCCACATTGGTTTCAATAGTGTTCTTAAGCTTGGAAATACGACTTTGCTTTCGAATACGACTAAGGGAAATGTTTGCGCCGTAGGCTAGTAGGTATTGCGTTGGCCGTGGTTCAAACCCGAACTAATATGAGAAATATTTCTTGGCGACTTTCTCTCAGCAGTCTTCTGGCAGAAAGCCTGAGTGTAAATAAAATTGCAGTGAAAAGTTTCTCAAAAAAATTCGTCCTTCGGAGTTGGCTTTAATCAGTAAATCCCGCTACTTATGGGTAAAATTAACACACACGACATAACTGGTGTGAGAAGTTCGGTCGTAACTCTGATTGAAGGGCTGTTGCGATCAATTATGTATATTGTATACATACGTATGTATTTATTTGGAATGTGTCTCTATGGAGTGTGAACAGAAGATCAGTAGATTTGCTCACTTTGACTGCAATCTACTACTTTTGTGTCCATATCTCTAGCTCGTTGATATTTGACTGTATTTGATGGGAAGCAGTAATGCAATTGTAATGCAACTGAAAAAGGCTAAACCGTATAAAATATATTATGTCTGTTGAAAAGAGAATCTTTAAAGTTCATCTATAAACGCAACACTTGTACCCGAAGACTCTCTTGAGAGACCAGCAATGAGTATTCAAAGAAATGAGTAGAATCGAATCATACTCATAATTTCTGATACTTATACGCATTAATATTTATTTTAATATCATACTCATACTACTCATGTTCAAAGTTTGAAGTACTCATTAATACTTAACAATACGTATTATGTTGTTGATTTCGACTCTTGATGACTCAGCATTTACAAGAATTATAAAATAAGTATGATTCGCCTAAAACACTCACTAGAAGGTTAAGTGTTTGCTCCGCTTGCTGTCTTAGTCTTTTTCTTTTTTGTAAATGCAACAGCAGATAAGACTGAAAATATTGATGAATGATTCGAGTCATTCGAATCATTTATAAGTATTATAAGTATTTTTCTAAAGTTATGAATCTACACACAGTTACTAAATTATACATACGGTTAAAAAATTTCCGAAATTTTTTAATTAATCCGTTTTCGTTAAAAATCTTTATAGTTTCCTTGATGTTAAGACGGTCTTTTGCAATGGTTAAAAAATTTCTGAAATTGAACTGAATTGTGGCCCTGCACAGGCCCACAAAGGTATCCATCCGATTTACAAATTTCACAAATTTCTGAACCAGTGCAAAAGACCGTCTTAAAATCGAAGAAAGATGTCAGACAATTGTAAATATTTTCAACGAAAACGGATTGGTTAAAAAATTTCTGAAATATGTTAACTTTTGCGGACCTGCACAGGCCCACAAAAGTGAACATCAGGCCCACAAAAGTAAACAAATTTCAGAAATTTTTTAACCAAGACCGTATTAAAATCGAGGAAAGTTCTCAGACATTTACAAAGATTTTCAACGAAAACGGACTAGTTAAAAAATTTCTGAAATTTGTTATCCGTATGTATACTTTTGTGGCTGTGTGTAAATGAGCAGGCTTATGGATCAAACATATTTCGAATAGCATGAGTTTGATGTCAACATTGTATTCATACTCATTGCAAACTGTACTTATAAATCAACGTTGTAGGGAGTACGAATGAATCAGAGTAGTAAAAATGCAATATTATTGACTCACAAAAAAAGAAAGAAAAGAAAGTTTTGAAAAGTTGAAAGGCAATAATTTCTTAAAAAAATCCTCTTATTGACATATTCATTCATATTTTTCTTTTATAAAAATAAGAATTTATTTTTTGTTTAACTGCCTTCAAAGTGCCACAACAATAATGCGTATACCGATATACGAGTGCATATAGAGATAGAGAGAGTTGAGATACAAATTTGCTTTCAAATAAACGAATAAATAAACTTTCTTGTTTGTGCTCAGGAAGGAAGTCAAATGAATGTCTACATTTTTCTGAAGACTTACATTATTCAGCATTTTTATTTTTCCATTCCTTATTGCATTTCTCTTTCCTTGTGTAAGAAGTTAAAACAATATTTGTTTTGTTCAAATTATAGTTGCAATTGCAATAAAAATTCATTTATCATGCTTAGCATTACAATTGTAATAATATTTGCTTGCGAATAATATTCAAAAATGTCAAGAGTATATGTAAGAGGAGAGTAAAGTTCAAAAAAACCTGCAGTTGGGAGTGACAGGAAGTGCTGGAATTATCTTGGCTTTGAGATCATTAGTAAAATACAAAATGATTATGAAGCAAATTTTTCAATACTTAAAACGGCAGTAAATTAAAGACGAAAAGGCATATAAAAAGGAAACACTTTTTGTTTTTCTTCTTCAGATTGAATTGCGCAGGTAGCATATGAACCTATAGGAGCAATATTATTTTGGCAACGATGAGTATTTCGAGACTTCTTTTGGATTACTACAAAGTACACCTAAACTCTCTTAAATAAAGTTCTGAAATTCTATGTTTGACATATCAGGTGTGTCATCTATCGGTTTAAATTTGAACCATCAATTATTACGAATCTTGTATCATTCTATTCTGTCACAAAATTCAATATATTATCTCTACTAAACGTAATGAATCGATTTAGGCTTGAGCAACGTTGGGAACGTTATTGGAAATATATTTCCAAAACAATGACAATTGATCGGAAAATTGCTTGAAAATGTCGTACAATATCTGGTCGCAAAGAAGGACCAACAATGCCCGGTGTACGCAAGTTTATTGCTAAAGTTCGTAAAACTGGTTTCATTGTTGGAAATATCGAAGCTGTGGCTCAGTTTGTCCCTGAGTATCCATCAAAACATCAACTCGTCATCGTTTTCAAGAATTGAACATTTCACGCACCAGTCTACGGTTAATTTTGCGAAAAGATCTCGGTATGGCGATTTACAAAGTTCAATTTCTTCAAGAGATTAAGTCCTATGACCATCCGTTTTCACTTCGCTAGATGGGCCAACGAGAAACAGCACGATGATGTCGATTTTGCCAAAAAAAAAAAATTTTTCGGATGAAGCTCATTTCCATCTTGGTGGGTACGATAATAAGCAAAATTGCCGTATTTGGGGCTCAAAAAGTCCACACGTGGTCTTACAGAAGCCAATGCACCCATTACGGCCTGTGGAACATAGGCATAATTGGCCTATATTTCTTTGAAAATGAGGACGGCGCAACCATAACTGTCAATAGAAACACCTATAGCACATGATAACCGAGTTTTTAGTACTCGCTCTTCATGGTATTGATGAGAACGATGTTTGATTGCAACAAGATAATGCAACTTACCACAAATCTCATGCCACAATCGATTTATTTGGTCAAACGTTTGATGGCCGTTTATTAACCGAAATGTTGATGTTAATTGGCCACTCAGACGCTACGATTTGATACCATTGGACTGTTTTCTGTTGCGCGCCGTTAAAGAAAAGTGTTATGCCGACAAACCGGAGACAATTGAGCATTTGAAGCCAACATTAGTTATGCTATTATTTATTTATTTATTTATTTATTTTCAAACCGTGTTTGTTTCATTGTATTTTCACATTTAAATTTTTAAATCACCCACCCTATCTATATAAGCACTAAAAGACGTAGGAAATAATTTTTCTTTTCAATTTTGCATTTAAAATTGAACTCTGATAACACGGTGTGACAGTCAAAATACTAATGACACAATGTAGGTTGTGAGTTTTGTTGACATAAACTGTTTTTTTTTTTTGGACTTTACGCAGAAAATTATTGATTACAAAAATATTTTTGAAGCGAAAATTTGAACCTTATTCGAAAAGAGAGAGATGGGCCTTTAAAATGATATACATATGTAATGGGTGATTTTTTAAGAGCTATAGGAAAATTTTTCAAAAAAAACACATAAAATTCAAAAAAATGCATGAAATCTTTATTTGAATCGATAGTACGGTCCGTATAATTTAATGTTTGAAGATTATTTCATGCAAATGTTGACCGCGACTGCGCCTCAAATGGTCCATCCGCTTAGTCCAATTTTGACATACTCTTTCCAACATTTCCAATGTTGTCTTCCAATGCGTGAATTGAAGCGGGCTTGTCTGTATAGACATGAGCTTTAACATAGCCCCACAAAAAATAGTCTAAAGGTGTTAAATCGCACGATCCAGGTGGCCAATTGAGCGGTCCCGAACGTGAAATAAAATGTTCACCGAACTCGCCTCTCAATAAGTCCATTGTTACGCGTGATGTGTGGCATGTGGCACCGTCTTGTTGAAACCACATGTCATGCAAGTCAAGCTCTTGCATTTTGGGCAAAAAAAAAACACAGTCACAATAGCCCGAATAGTCGCTTCAGTGGGTCGATTAAACTGACCATAAAATGGAAGAAGCGCGCGATGATATTTCCTAACAGAGCACGCATTTTGATAATAAAATTCAATGATTTGCAAGCGTTGTTCGTTTGTAAGACGATTCATGGATAAATTATAGACCAAGACTGAAGATGTTTGACAGTGAAACAAAACACGAAACGTGTGTGAGCTGGTTAAACCAGTGTTGCCAAAAAGATAATAGCAAAAAAATCACCCGTTATATTATTTGACTTAATATGCTATGAGGTTTGATGAGATAAACTTGACAAATGCGAATTTTTTTCATATTTTTTTTTAAGTTTGTCCACTCATAGTAGCAAACTTTAATTAAAAAATATAAAATAAGTGATGACATTCTGAAAGTTCAATATCTTGTGAAGAGCTTGACACTTCGTTTGATCAAATCGGACAAAAATTACCGTAGTTATTATATAAAGAGGCTAACAGTCGAGTTATATTTTTCATATATATATTTTTTCAAATGAACTTTTAATAATGCTTTCAAAAAACACAAACATTAGCGGACTTCCGGTAGTCGTGCAAACGTGAAATTGACACATTTTGTGATAAACAATCAAGATCAAACAAAACTTTTTTTTTAATTAAAGTTTGCTACTATGAACGGACAATAATAAAAAAATATGAACAAAATTCGCACTTGTCAAGTTTACCTCATCAAGCCTCATAGAATATTAAGTCGTATAATATATAAACATATGTATATCGTTTTCAAGGCCCACACCATCCCTTTCTAAGTTTAAATTTGTGAGATGGGTTCAGAAATGTTTGTGTAAGCAATAAATTTGTGCGTAAAGTAAAAAAAACAGTTTTTGTCAAATAAAACAAGTTTGGAGGGTTGAAGAAATACAAAAAAAATATTTTTGAGTTCTACTCAACAGAACTCACAATCTACACTATGTCATTAGCTGGGTGTATTTCATTTTTTTATTTTGTTGCATAGTGTAATTACTACAGTGAAGCCATTCAGTTTTCTGAAGGTTTAAAGTGTGGTTTGCTCTTTGGCCTACACTGTCTGTTAGTATTTGCAAAAGCTTGCTTGCTTGCTAGCTTAATTGGCCATAACAACCCTATTAACGGATTTCGGCCTGCCGCAACACATCCTTCCAGGCGCCTCTGCTTCTTGCGCGCCTACGCCAGTTGGTCACACCAATCGATGACAGGGCTTCCTCGATTTGGTCCTTCCAACGGATACAGGGTCGTCCTCTTCGCCGACTTCCGCAGGTCCCCGCATCAAATACCCGTCTCGCTGGAGCATCCTCCTCCATTCGAACGACATGGCCGAGCCAGCGCAGCCGCTGGGCATTTGCAAAAGCAGATGACAATAAACGTTCATTGTTTAATATTCATTCATATTATTGATCTTTGCTGATGCTCATCTGTAATTTTTCTACACTTTTTCTTACTCTGCTTGTTGGTTAGTCAGGCAATAATTTTTATTTTAATTTACAATTGAATTCAAAGAGAAAAAAGTCAATTTCTTTGTTTTCCTTCAATCATTTTACTTTCTTCTCTGCAAGTGTCTTGTTTTCTTTTTCAGTTTGTATGTGTAATCAATGGACGTCATATTTAAATTAATAATTGAAGTACATAAATATGCAATTTATTTACATTTAAAAATATATGATGAATTACTTTTCAATACAAGAAGGTTAAATGCGCTATTAAAACCATGTCATCAATAACTTTTCTTTCATTCATTCACATTCACTTTTACACACGGTCAATGAATGCAGCAGCTTGGCCTCGCTAAAGTAAAGGCAAATAAAATATATGACTTCAGATAAAGGACAAGATACGAGTTGAACAAAAAAATAGTAAAGAAAAACGATAAAAGTTAAAACAAAGAGAAGCTAAGTATTGAAAGATATACATTCACTCAATTATAAACGTGTAGTAGAGGGTGAAAATATCTTTAAAACGGGGTGCATAACTGTGAGAATATTTATTATTTGCTACTCAGAAAAGGGATCGGAGATGTCCTCAATGAGCCTCAACAAGAATTCTTTTCAAAATTGGAAAAGCAGCATGGAATTCAACAAACCGTGGCTGGTCCAACATACGTCATTGCCGAATTTCAAAGCTGCTGTGTCCAGCAGTGAACAGCGGGAGAACCAAAGAACTACTTGAGTTCGAGAATTCTAGCAGGAATTCTAACAGGACACTGCACTATTGAACAGACATAATCCATCAGAAAAGACGTCATCGGTTTTTATGTGACAGAACGTTTAAAAATCTTGACATAGTGGCGAATGTGCCACTAAGGGAACTGGCTCAGGATGGTTCAAACCCACCACAAACGAATCATGACAAGTGGGCTTATCTCACACTGGGTAACACAATATGTCAGATGGGTCATCGAATGAACTTGCCTGTGGACGACAAGCTACCAGCTAAACTACCTACAGGCCAATTCAGAAATGTTGCTCTTACGAAAAATAATAATATTTGGTTTGAATAATAGCTTTTTGCATACAACATCAGACTGATAAATCAAATCAAGGTTCACCTTAATGGCCAGTTCGAGGACAAATGAAGGAAAGGAAAACATATCCAACAAAATGCGA
Source organism: Sarcophaga subvicina (assembly GCA_936449025.2). NCBI lineage: Eukaryota > Metazoa > Arthropoda > Insecta > Diptera > Sarcophagidae > Sarcophaga > Sarcophaga subvicina. Next base: position 81,779,192 of record OW388084.2, read on the forward strand.
CTGCGGCGACTTCCTCTCAGCAGATTTCTGGCAAAAATTCTGGGAGTAAATAAAATTGCCATGAAAAGAAAAATCAGAAAAATCAGAAAAATTTGTCATTCTGAATCGACTTTAAACTGCAGGTCCCGTCACTCATGTATAACATTAACACCCACAACATAAGTGGTATGAGAAGCTAAGTTGTAATCTTGGCTGAAGGGTTGTATTTACCAATCATATATGTATGGATCTAATTTTAAGCGCTTCCTTCCGAAGATAGCCTCGATCAATTGTTTGTCATGGCTTCTGCGGATGAAGCTCCTCCAAAATATCCAAGTTTCTATAACTATACATACATAATTTACAATTACAACTCTTGAGTTAGGATTACGGCCTAGCTTCTCACACCACTCATGTTGTGTGTGTTAATTTTATACATGAGCGGCGGGACCTACAGTTTAAAGTCGACAGATTTTTGAGAGACTTTTCATGGCAATTTTATTTACCCTCAGAGTTTTTGCCAGAAATCTGCTGGGAGGAAGTCGCAGAAGAAATATATTGTCATATTTGGTTTTAATGTCTGACCTGGGGTTTGAACTGTGTCCTTACGTCTAATAAGCCAACACACTACCTACTAGTCTACGGCGACTCCTAAATTTGTATGACCCATAAATCAGAATTAGAATTAGAACGATGACATGGGTTATGTTGGCTTTAGGAACTGCTGTGGTTTTGGTTTATCTAATTACGTTAGCGAAACTTGCATATATAACTAGTTCACTGTTAAATGTGCATAGTCTTACCTAACTTTTGTTTGCTCACCGTACGCAATATTTTGCTTCATACTGTTTGCGTAACTTCAGCACACTTAACGAAACATTCTGAATCCCTTTTTTAAAATATAAAATTTAACAGCTTAAATACCCTAAAGGCCTTAATTGAAAAAAATTAAAATTATAACAAGCCTATGTATGGCCAAGAATTATCATCTAAAAACTTAAGTTAAATTCAGCTCTCGTACTCTATAATATTAAAACTTTTATGCAAATACTAGCATCCAAGCATTAACACCATCTTTTTACTTTAAGCAAGGAAACGCAAAAAAAGCCTTATTATGCTGCAATGTAGGCAGTAACCAATATCACAACTGGGCTGCATGTACGGCAGTCAAACAGGCTGGGCAGCAAATTGCCTCCAACACGCAAACAAGAATTTTTTTACTGGATTGTTATAGCAACTGCAGGAGCACTCTAAGTATTTTGCCATCCACTACAGGCAACGGTTTCTAGTCTAGAAATCTGTAGAAATCATTATGTAAACCATTCTTAAGCTAAGCAAGGTTACGGAGAAACAAAAGAAGGATCCTAATACTCATATTAGGTTTACTTAAATGCGTGATTATCAGTACATATGATTGAAGGTTAACCGTTATATAGGATTTAATATTTTATTTCTGTTTGAAATTCATTACCAACTGTAGCGCTCTTACAAACAATAAAATACCAGTTGGTATCGCTATAGCTACTCCAAGTGAAAAGGGTTTTACGAAATCGTTTTCTCTCTCTTTCTCGCTCTCAGCCTATAAGACAGCCTGTAAAACATTGGCTAAACGATGGTTTTGATTGTTGCTGATTTGTTTGCGGCTGTTGCATTGTATTGTTACCACACTACCATCGGGTAATTGTTATGTACTGTACAGTGATTATTTACAAATGAAAACAAACGAAGGATGAGAAAATTTCAACAACAGAAACAAGGCAAAAATGCCTCAAGAATGTAAGAGAAACTTTAAACGGTGTTAAAATAAATTACTGGCACTCAGCCCAGCCACTCTTTAACAGGCAATACAATTGCAATTTAACGAAATTCTTTTGTTTTGTTTTACGAAGCAAAACCGTTGATTTTAATTGAGCAAAAAAATTTCTTTTATTGTGGCGTGATTTTTACACAAGTTACGGATTTAATTACAGGGGGTGTAATTGTGTAGTATGTAGCAGGAATAGTAAGTACAACTACCAGTGAATTTCAATAACATTTTAAATTACTCTCTGCATTTGTTTATTGTATCACAGGGCTATGTTTTAAAGGGAGACATGAACTAACAAAGGTAATGGGAACCTGATAGAATATACGTACCAGAGATCAGCAATGAATCGTTTTTTCGCTACTCACAAGCTCTTATGAAGTTTTGAATATACAATGTGAGTCAACAATATAGAAATATAACTACTCTGATTCATTCGTACTCACTACAACGTTGATATATATGTACAGGTTGCAATGAGTATGCATACAACGATGACATCAAACTCATACCATTCGAAATATGTTTGATTCATAATCCTACTCATTTAGATTCATAACTTCAGAAAAATACCCTTATAATGTTTATAAATGATTCGGGTCACTCAAATCATTCACCAAAATTTAAAGTCTTAGTTGTTATTGCATTTACAAAAAAAGAAAAAAGACGTATAAGCAAAAAAGTCAAAATACTCACAACCTTCTAGTAAGTATTTTAGTGGTCGTATGCGACTCATACTCATTTTGTGATTCGTGTACGTGTTGAGTCATGGAGAATGGAATTTAACAACATCATACGTTCTGCTAAATATGAGTATGATGAGTACTTCAAACTTTGAATATGAGTAGAGCTTCCATGACATTAAAGTAAGTATGAATGCGTATAAGTATCAGAAGTTATGAGTATGATTCGATTCTACATATCTTTTTGAATACTCATCGCTGATCTCTGATAGGTACATGCATAATTTGGTTATTACAACCTTTTACGACCTAGTTTCTGACACGACGTATGAGTGTTAGGACCTATAATTTAAAGTCGACTCTGAACGACAGATTTTAGAGAAAATTTTCGTGGCAATTTTTTATTTACTTTCAGAGTTTTTGTCAGAAAACTACATACATACATACATACATACATACATACATGCATACATACATACATACATACATACATACATACATACATAATTGGTCATTACAACCCTTCAGTCAGGATTACGACCTAGTTTCTCACACCACTTATGTTGTGTGTGTTAATTTTATACATGAGTGGTGGGACCTACAGTTTAAAGTCGACTCCGAACGACAGATTTCTGAGAAGCTTTTCATGGCAATTTTATTTACTCTCTTTTTGCCAGAAATTTACTGAGAGAAAGTCGCCGAAGAAATACTTTTTGTATTTTGTTATCATGTCTGGCCTGGGGCTCGAACCCTGGCTTTACGTCTAATAAGCCTATACACTACCTACTAGACTACGATGATTTCAGAAAACTGCTGAGAATAAATCGCCGCAGAAATATTTTTTCATATTTCGCTTATTTGGAGCTGTCTGACTTTGGTTTGAACCGCAGCCTCATGTCTAATAAGCCAACACACTACCTACTAGACTGCGGCAACTCCCTATCAGAACCCCTGACATAATTTCATCCACAACTACATGTCATAGCCATCAGATGTCTGGAAAATCAATCATTGTTTCATTGGCCTCTGAAACAAATTATTAAAACTAAATCTGTCCAATTTAGTTGTCATTTATTCAATCTGTTTTTCCATATAACCATGGCTGGATGTTGCATTCAAAAACTTATTAATTGGTCATTAAAAGCCTTCATTTAAGACTACAACCTAGCTTCTTACACTACCCGTGTTGCATATGTTAGTTTTATCAATGAGTGACGGGATCTACAGTTTAAAGTCGACTCCGAACAATAGATTGTTTGAGAAATTTTTCATGACAATTTTATTTACGGCTGTCACATCTGTGTCTTCACTTAACGACAAGAAGAGATTCTGTATTACCAGCTGGTAAGGGCATCGTAATTCGATTAAAAAACGGATTAGTTTCTGCACTTTCGGGACATAGGTCAAAGTGAGATTGATAGCAGTCTGAACAAATGGATTTAAATTTATTGCTTGATAGCATCTTCATCATGCATGCATGGAAGAAAGTTCTTAAGGATGTGGGACAAGCAAACTCCTTGTATTGCTTTGCAGGTCATCATATCACCTACTTAGTGGGGCAGCAAGGTAACTAAGACATTTTAGTGGGAATCTATGCATACAATCCATACAAATAGTTTTTCCAAAGAGAACAGTTGTCACCCAAAAAAAAAAAAAAAATTAAGGAATGCTTAGCACACCTACAGTGAACAACAAAAGTCGTAGTACTCCAATATATTTTGAAAATTTCATAAATTTTAACCAACAGTTTGTATAAAAAATTAAGGTTTTTATATTTACTTTATTAGTTAATTTCTGTTTTATTATAAAACAAACAACCTTTTAACGTTTTATATAAAACAAGAGAAAAATAAGGAAAAGTTTCAGATGACTCCATAGGTACCCCCAAGGAAAACTCTGAGTAAATTTAAAATTCGAAGGCTTAATATATGAAAATGTTATGCCTTGTATTTAGTAGAATATCCCTTAAGGTCAAGCACTGCATTTAATCCATTTGGAATTGAATGTACAAGTTTTCTTTAGTGTTTTCTGGTGGCACCATGAGCAAGTTTTTCGGTTGACTTGTGTTTGATGTTTAGCGATTACATAACCGTTCTTTCAAATGATCTCCTAAATACTCTCTTGAAGTTATATTGGGACTGTGTGGACTGTTTTTTCGCCAAAATATATTGGAGTACTAAGGCTTTTGCTGTCCACTGTATAAATGAAAGGGGTCAAACTGACATTCTCTGTTTAGAAATCTCTATGTACTATTTTAGGATAGGTTTACCTATTCTACGTTCGACAGATTTCGTTTGAAATGATTTACTCTTCAAAGAAGCTACCCAAGAATAGGGGTAAGGCGTTTATTGGTTATTTAAAAACAGGGACACATCCGATATGGTTAGAGCTTTCACAAAATGACTTCTTTTCAATGATTAAAATTTCATTCGTCTTCTCTACAATTATTCAGAACTGTCTTACTGACAAGAAGGAGTCCTCTACTCTACTGGACAGTCACTTAGCCGTGAGTGATTGAGTCGCAAATATTTTATTCGAAATCCCTAATCAAATCAATTTTATTCAAACAGTTTAAAAAAATCCACATCTCTTGCATGTTGCCTTTAGGTGAAACTTATCGAAAACCATGATTGACTGTCAACATCCTGACATAACGATCATGTTATGACCAGTTTGATTAAAACCTTTAAAATTGATTTTTTCAAAACATTTTTTGTTGAATTTTTTTTTAATTTCTGTTGAATGCCATTTTTTATTTTTTTTATTTTTGGCTCATATTTTTTGGCCAAATTTTGGCCTAAAGCCTAAAAGCAGTCAAAACAATTGTATGCTTTTTGCAACATCAACTGCAAACATCATACACGAGTCAAAAGCAGTTACGGTTAGCCGTCAGTTGACTTCTCTTTGTCCTGTTGGCATATTTTCTTCCAATTTTTTTTTTGTCTTCGATGTTCTGTCGCTGTTTCACATTGACAATACGATTGTTGCTGTTGCAATTTTTAATTTCTGTATTCTGTGCCGTTCTTCTTTTTATTTTTAGTTTTTTATTTCAACATTTTTTCTTATGGTGCTTTTAACATTATCATGTTGCATGCGACCACTCAAGTTATCAAATGCATGAAAATACTTTTATTTGCTGGTACTTTTTTTTGTATGAAATTTTTCATACATTTTTGTCTTTCATATTTCTATGTGTGTTGACAACAAAATTGATTTAATGTCTTTGCTTTTTTTACGTTTAAAAAGATGTTTTCTTTGGAGATTTTTTTCTGGTTTTTTTGGTTTTGGTCGATTATTTACCAATGATGGCATTTGTTGCATTTACTTGTGCAACATCCCAGGTGGTGCTTAACATCTTAATTGACAGTTTAAATAAATGATAACAAAAAGGCGTTCTTCCACCTTTCTGAAAGTAACTTCAACATGTCACAAGTAGAACAAACTTTACGGACACCTTACCGCCTCTCAATGATCAGGTTGTTGGACTCCAGGTATTTTACAAACTTGTGGTTTATCATCAATTCCATAAACTTGGAAAGTCAGGAGCATATTGCTATTGATTGGTAGTTTTCATTCTTTTTTGATGATTGCCGTTACATTAGCATTTCAACAAAATTGACAAATATCGGCATGATATGCGGCCGTTTAAAAGGTAGTGTGCTGGCTTATTAGACGTTAAGGCAGGATTCGAGCCCCAGGTCAGACATCAAAACAAAATACAAAAAGTGTTACTTCGGCGACTTCCTTTCAGCAGATATTTGGCAAAAACTATGAGAGTAAATAAAATTGCCATGAAAAATTTCTCAAAAATCTGTCGTTCGGAGTCGACTTTAAACTGTAGGGCCTGCCACTGATGTATAAAATTAACACACACAACATAAGTGGTGTGAGAAACTAGGTCGTAATCCTGACTGAAGGGTTGTAATGACCAATTATGTATGTATGATATGCGGCACTCAAAACATTAGCTAAGCGACGAGCGTGCGTTGAGGAACACTCTTTCAGGAGGAGTTCTACCATTCTATCTGACGCAAAAGACCTGTTTTACATGTGAGGTCACGGTTAAAACCTCAGTTCAGACATCTCCAACAAAACGAAAATATTAGAAAGTATTTCTTCTACGACTGCCTCTCAGCGGAATTCTGGCAAAAACTCTGGGAGCAAATGAAATAAATTGCCGTGAAAAAGTTTTTCAACAATTTTTTGTACGAAGACAACTTTAAGCTGTGGGCTTCGCCACTCATGTATAAAATTAACACACACAAAATTGGTAGTGTGAGAAGCCAGGTCGTAATCTTGACTGAAAGGTTGTAATGATCAATTGTGTATGTATGTATATATGTACTAACATTGTGGGTTTTTATTTTATTTAACTCGTTTAAATATTATTACGTTTTTACCTTTTAAAAACGTTTAAAATATGAGCTCGTAGATTGCAAATAAAAATAAATTTGCGTTTTGTTTTAATTAAAATTCTTTATTACACGCACTATTCTGTGTGCCACTGTTCACAACTTGATGTAAACAGCAACAATTGCTTTGGTTGTTATTCCTTTTTGTACTCTTTTGCTTAAACAATAACAATTTCTAGTCAATTGTTCGACAGATCTCTGTAACGGACATCTTCAAACCACGATTATTCTCTTTAAATACACCGCGTCTTCACACTAGACTGACTGAACTTCTACTGACTCGTTGCCTACTTTGCCTTGCCTTTTATATGGCAACATAAACAGTCTGATGAATGTTCTTGAAGGCGAATGTTCATGTCTTCTCCTTCTCGAAATCTCTATAAACGTAAACATCGTTGTTTCATTATCGTTTAGTGTGTGTTTTGTTTACGTTTATCCTTATAGTGTTTGTTGTTGTATTTTTGTTTACTTGTTTATTTTTTATGCTGGTGTTTGTATCGCAGTGCGATAATTTGTAAACAAGTTCATCGTTTTGTTTTTGTGGCTTTTGTTTATAATTTTAATGTTAAACGATGTAAAAGCAAAACACGAGTATCTAGATTTTTCCATTTTCGCAACAATATTTTAAAATTCTATAATGAATTCTGTAATTAAGATAATGAGATAGAAAGCAAAGAAAGACCATGAAATATATGGCAGCACATGACACTTAAATACAAAAAAGACGTATAAAATGTAATGCAACCGGAGTTCTTCTATGTATAGGGTGTTTTGGTAACTGTGACGCTAAGTCTACATTCGGTGGTATGAGCAACATGTACGCACTGTGATTAATGTTACTTATACGATGTGTATAACTTTAGATGCTTGCACAATGTAAATGTAAATTTATTCAAAGTTAGTCAGTTGGTGCTCTCCGTTGACAATAATCGTTTGACCAACGAAATATGAACCGATGACGCCGATAGCATAAAATCTATACACAGTTTCTTTTTCGGGATGCATTAGATGCTCTTGGATCTCAAGTGCATTGGTATCGAAACGAATTCGACAATTTTGTGGAATTTTTCAAATTACAATATCAAATTAGCCAGACCGCTAGTCTAGACGATAGTGTGTAAGTGTAGCTATTAGTGGAGCCTTTAGCTAGAAGAGACTGTTGTGTTTTACACTGTAACGACCATGTGTTCACTGCACCCGTAATAATTAATAGATATAATTTGTTGTTATAACCGTTGTCTGGTAGATAATGTGCTGGCTTATTAGATGTGAGGCCACTGTTCAAACCCCAGTTCAGTCATCTCCAACATAAGAAAATAAGAAAAATATTCCTTTATCGACTTTCAGATTCCTGGCAAATATTCGGATAAATTTGCCACGAAATGTTTCTCAAAAATCTGCCGTTCGAAGTCGAATTTAAGCTGTAGGTCCCGCCACTCATGTATAAAATAAACACACACAACATAAGTGGTGTGAGAAAGTTAGGCCGTCATCCTGGCATGGAGGAGAGCTGTGCATATACTAGCGACTTAAGATAACCTCACAATAAAAAGTTTAACGGTTCAATTCACATCATCTCGCCGGCCAGTACAGATCACCTCTACGTGAGATGATCATACACTCAAATAGCTCGTGTAGAATATCCAATGTGGTATAAGCTGAGTGACACATAGTGTCATTCTGTTGAAACCACATATTATCAAATCATTCAATTTAGGCCAAAGAAAGTTGATAATCATCGTCTTGTTCGCCGTTAATAGTGATGGCCTGGCCAAAGTTGTTCTTAAAGAAATATGAATCGAGGACACCCCTGGCTTAAAACCCACTCCTAACAATGACTTTTTCGGAATGTATTGGACGCTCTTAGATATCATGTGAATGATAATGGTCGCAAATTTTGTTTATTTGCCGTCCCATTCATTCAGATTTCGGGTTCATCGCTCGCGATGATTTTTCGATAAAAATTAGGAGAACGCACATCGTAGTCTGTGGTTCATGTCTGTGCTTACTTAGTGATTTGGTGCGGCAGATTTCATAAATGGCAAATAATTTGACAGATGGGCCTCCAAATTCAAATTCGAAAGTTTTTGTTGGGAGAGCCTAAGCCTATCTATCATGACATACCCAAAGTACAAAGGAATACAACTTTTGAAAGTTCGATTACGAAACCGCGCAACGTCACCCTGGAATTTTCCAAAGAAGCGACAATTGTTTGATTACTTTGACTCCAAGCGGAAGCAAAGGGCCACAATAAACTCTTCTATCTATCTTGCACAATTAAATTCACTTCTGAGCAAAATGTTCCAATTTGTATCTTCTCCAAGTATAAGCTGGTTTAGTCCTTTACTGCCATCTTCGCAATGTCTTGGGGTTTTTCAAATCCAAACTCAATATTCGTTTTGCATTCGATATTACTCTTGTTGCCGTAGTCTAGTAGGTAGTGTGTTTATTTAAATATGTATGGTTTTGTAATAAATTATTTTGCCTGTTCATAAAATACATTTGAGCCTATGTTTGTTACTTAAAAATATTATATTTGAACCCGTAAATATTATTATTGGAATGAATGTAAAGATTTATTCCATTTAGAATACGAAACTATAATATTTAGACTCTTTTAAAAATATTACGTTTCATTTCTATTTTACAAATTTAATAACATAACGAATTCAGTTGAAGCATTATTTTTAATAAAATATTTTGGAAAAATAAAACATTTTTTCTTACATTCGTTTATTATATCATTTTATTTATTCATACATATGTATGTGCGTTCATACATTTCGTATTTTTCATATGATTGTGGATTATTATCTCCAGAGTAATATGGTATATGAATAAAATTAAAAAAAATTCTTTTTATTTTCTATTTTTATATTTATTTAAATAATAAATAATGAATGTAGCAACAAAAAGTCGCAAAAATCCAAACAACCAACATGGTTGGCCTGGTTGTAAAAATTAAACAATTGCAAGTGTCAATAAAACACACGACAGAAACGACACTACTACATCTTTCAATTTCAACAAATGAAGTTTTAATGCATGATGCCTTGCCCGAAGATGCCGTAGTCTAGTAGGTATTGTATTGACTTATTAGACATGAAGCCACGGTTCAAACCCCAGGTCCAACTCCAACAAAAAAATTTGACAAAAATTTTATTCGGTGACTTTTCGCAAATTTTTTCGCAAAAATTGCCATGCAAGGTTTCTCAAAAATCCGTTGCTCAGACTCGTCTTTAAAACTATAGGTACCGCCACTTATTGAAAAAAATTTACACACATAACCTCAGTGGAGTGAGAAACTAGTTTGTAGCCTTGACTGAAAGATTGTAATGTATTTGTATGCAAAATAGAGTACACCAGCAATGTCCTAATGACCACAATGTCCTTGCAAGAAGGGCAGAGTGGTAGAAATGCAGCAACACAAAGTAATATAGCATCGGGTGTCCAACAGGAATTTTTGAACTTTGATAACACCCAACTAGATGTCTGTTTATTCAGTCTGTTTCAAACATACATTGTTATCTATGGGCGTACGCCATCATTTTCTGGGTCAATTGAATTTTCTACAGAACAAGTCACTGGGGGTAGTATGATTATGGCGATTGTGGTATGGGCAAAGTATCCTGTATGTTGCCCGAACAGAGCAGAAATTTTTATGAAACATTTAAATTTTTGCGCGCCATTCTAGAATGATATAACCGTCCACGGAGGTTTGTGTGAAACTGCTGAGTAAATGACACGTTTGCTTTGACACATTTGGTTTGACACATTTCGTTTCAACAAGATAGTAGTTATCAATCAGAGATCAGCAATGAGTATTCAAAAAGATGTGTAGAATCGAATCATACTCATAATTTCTGATACTTATACTTATCCATACGTATTTTAATATCATACTCATACTACTCATATTCAAAGTTTGATGTATTCATCGTACTCATACTTAACAACACGTATGATGTTGTTGATTTCGGCTCTCCATAACTCAACATAAATATACACGAATCACAAATAAGAATGATTCGCGTACGAACGCTAAAATACTAAAAGGTTGTGTGTTTGCTCTGCTTGCTGCTCAGACTTTTTTGCTTGTCTTTTTTCTTTTTTTTTGTAAATGCAACTACTAAGACTGTAAATTTTGTTGAATGATTCGAGTCATTCGATTCGAGTCACTCGAATCATTTATTTATAAAGTTATTAATCTGAATGAGTAGTCTTATGAATCAAACATAGTTCGAATGGTTTGAGTTTGATGTCAAGGTTGTACCCGCACTTATTGCAACCTGTACTTATAATTAACGTTGTTAAGAGTACGAATGAATCAAAGTAGTTAAATTTCAATATTGTTGACTCATTTATATTCAAAATTTCGTGAGTGTTTATGACTAGCGAACAAACGATTAATTGCTGATCTCTGTTATCAACTGACAAATATCGGATATCATTTTCGGTAGACTTTATATATTATGTGAACATCGGTTGGTTTCTATTTTTAAATTTTATTCTGTGTGCTCTTAGTGACCTGAAGAAGATAGATACTAGAAGTTTATACACATACTATATCGGAAAACATTAGCAGTGTGATCCTTAAAGTTTAAATCAATCTTCCAGCTAATATTTAGACTCTTAAGGTTTAGTGAAAAGGATTCTTTGAGATTAAAGGGTTCCAACCGAACTCTGTTATTTGATTAATACGTCGTCAATGTACTTCAGATCGGTTAGAATTTAGCTGAGAGGCCTAACAATATTAAAAAAAAAAATTTTTTTTGACATGCCTTAAAGAATACTTTAAATTAGGACTTCTTGGGAACTTTTATAATGTCCGCGATATTCTGCGTATTCCTGTAGTCTCCTTTCAGACAAAAAATATATATTTTCCACATTTGACAAATACAGGACTTACTTAGACATGTAGTCACCGTAGTCTAGTAGGTAGTGTGTTGGCGTAGTAAATGTGAGACCACAGTTCAAACCCCATGTTAAACAGCTGCAACCAAACGAAATATGCACTACGGAGACCACCTCTCAGCAGATTCCTGACAAAAACTCTGAGAGTAACTAAAGAATTGCAATGAAAAGGTTTCTCAAAAATCTGTCATTCGGAGTCGACTTTCAACTGTAAGACCTGCCACTCAAGAATAAAATTAACACACACAATATAAGTAGTGAGAGAAGTTAGGTCGTAATCCTGACGGAAGCGTTATAATGACCAAATATGTATGTATGTAAATACTTTGTATATAACGTTTAATTTGATTTTGTTTTCATTGTAGCTATCAGCCGGCAACGCCTGATTTTGCTTCTGAAAAGTTTCATAAAACAATACTTTTTGAATATGTGATCACATGTAAAACAATTTTTTTCTTCTTTTTTTTAGAAGAATATAATTATTTATGTTACTGAACAGAAAACTGCACCATATACTCGTACATAAATATTGTTTTCAAATAATATTCTCTTCATTTATTACGATGGATTTAATACTTTCGAAAGGTTTTCGTTTTCAACTTTTAGAAAAATTTCCAAATGTTTAGGGATCAATATGTTTGAAAAATTTATGTTTTTTTATAGATTTTGTTGCTTTTTTCCTAAATTTTAGCACCATGACTATTTGAGAAAGTTTAAAATATTTTTTATATAAAAATTTAATTTAAAAATTTTTATCAGCTCATAATACTAATAAAAATTACTTTGTTTTAATTTGTTTTGTTTTTATTTATAAACTTTAATTGGACTTGAGAATAAAAAGAGAATAATTTTGGTAACAAAGTCGAATTAAAATTGAAGTTGTTTTAGTCAAACCCCCCATAATATTAATGTGCAGATATTTACGAAGGAATCGGAAACCCAATACAGTGTCTTGCAATAGGGACTTACGAACATTGACGGTTGATAACGGCCATCTCATTGAGGCTACATACATACATATGTACATAACACGATGTGACAGTCAAAATACACTCAGCTAATGACATAGTGTAGGTTGTGAGTTTTGTTGCGAAGAGCTCAAAAATATTTTTTCTATATTTCTCGAACTCTCAAAAATTTGTTTTATTTGACAAAAACGATATTTTTGATCTTTTCTCACATATTATTGAGTAACCAAAGTTCAAAGTCTTTTGAAAAGGGGACAGATGAGCCTTTAAAATGGTATACATAAACATTTTGTTCAAACTTACATGTTATGAGTTTTGATCGCGTTAACTTAGAAAATATTATTTTGTTTTATTTTTTGTTTGGCCATTCTTAATTGCAAAATTTAATTAAAAAATATTAAATAAGTGGCGACATTCTAAAAGTGCATTATCTAGTGAAGAGATTGATACTTCGTTTAATCAAATCGGACAAAAATTACCGTAGTTATTATTTAAATAATATAACAGTCTGAAAAGAGACTACAGGAATACGCAGAAAAACTCAGACATTATAAAAGTTCCTAAAAAGTCCTCATTTAAAGTATTCTTTAAGGCGTGTCAAAAAATTTTTTTTAAATATTATTAGGCCTCTCAGCTAAACTCTAACTGATCTGAAGTACATGTTAAGTAATCTGTTCGTTGTTCGATTGGAAAACACATTGACGACATATTAATCAACTAACAGGGTTGGGTTGGCATCCTTTAATCTCAAAGAATCCCTTTCACTAAACCCTAAGAGTCTAAATATTAGCAAGAAGTTTGATTTAAACTGTAAGGATAACTCTCTAATGTTTTCGTAGATAGAATTTGAGGAGCTGCGTTGTACTTGGTATAAACTTCCAATATTTATCTTCCTCAGGTCACCAAAGCACGCAGAATAAAATTTAAAAAAGAAAACCGACAGATGCCCACGTTATATATGAAATCTCCAAAGAATGATATCCGAAATTTGTCAGTTGATAACGACTATTTTGCTGAAACCAAATGTGTCGAAGCAAATGTGTTATTTACCCAGCAGTTTCACACAAACCTTCATGGAAGGTTATATCATTCAACAAAATTTAATTGTTTTAACAAATTTTCTGTTCTGTTCGGGCAACGTATAGGGCACTATGCCAACACCACGACCGCCCTGATCACACTACCCCCAGTGACTTTGGCTTTACAAAATTTAATTGACCCAGCAACTGAAGGCTAACGCCCATAGAAAACAATGTATGTTTGAAACAAACTGAATAAACCGACAACAAGTTGGCTGCTATCAGAAGTTCCTGTTGGACACCCGATGCAATATTACTTTGTGTAGCTGCATTTCTAAGAAAGGCAGAGTGTTTCTTACATGGACATTGTGGTCATTATGGCATTGCTGGTGTATTTTATAATGCATACAAATACATAATTGGTCATTACAACTTTTCAGTCAGGACTACAAACTAGCTTCTCATTCCACTTACGTTATGTGTTTGATTTTTTTCTCTGAATGGCGACGAGACCACCAATTTAAAGTCGACTCCAACCGAGAGATTTTTGAGAAGCTTTTTCATTTCAATTTATGATTTACTCTCAGAGTTGTTGTCAGAAATCTGCTGAGAGGAAGTCGCTGAAGAAATATTTTTTTTATATTTCCTCTTGTTCGTTATGTATGACCTGGGGTTTGAACCACAGCCTGGCGTCTAATGAGATAACACACTGCCTATTCGACTACGGTGATGTATTTAAGCGCTTCCTGTCTTTAAATGTAAATAAAGCGAAGTGTATGTGAGATAACATTGAAATTTTTTATTTATTTGAAAGGCTTATTGATGTCATTATGTCAGGAATATAACTTTGCTCAAAAGTCCGCCGCATCTTCTCTGAATGGAGCGCATACGATAAGTTAAATTTTCCATAACTCTGGCGTATAAATCAGGCTGAATTTGACCGATTACATGGACTATACTGGCTTTGAGGAATGCTGTGTTTTGAGGTTTTTTCGCATACATATACGACTTAAGAAAACCCGACAAGAAAAATTTGAAAGGAATCAAATCCCACGATCTTGATGGCGAGTTCACATTATTTCTACGTGGGATTACTAAGTCATCAAATTGCTCGAGTAGAATATATTTGTGGCGTGAGTTATCTGGTGCATAGTGCCGGCCACAAGTCCTTGGTATCCAGATCAATTAAATAAGACCAAAAGAAGTAGGCAATCATTGAACGTCGTTTTCAGTTGTACGTGTAAATTTTTAGCCAATCTACTGAATAATTTATTTACGTTCGTTATTGGCCATAACTAGTCTTTAATCAGGATTATGTCCTGGCTTTTCATACCAAACATAATGTGTGTATTAATTTTATCCATGAATGGTGAGATCGATAGTTTAAATTCGAATCTTAAATACAGATTTGAGAAGCCTTTTTGCTAGAAAACTGCTTATCCAGTAAGGCAACACACTACTCACTAGGCTACGAAGGCTACAACGAGGTACTTCGTTTCCAAGAATGTTTGTTTTTGCGCGAGTTGCTAGAAATACTGTAACAAACGTGTTGATTTATCATTAATGTCAGTCCACGTTATAAAAAACTAATTTCGCCTCACCATATCGAGCATGTTGCAACATGTCCGTTTATTTACTGTTTGTAAGGCAATCATGCTGATAACACTCGTGTTAAATGTAATGAAAATTACATTGATTGTTTGGATTGTGAAAGGAACCGGGATGCAATGCATGCACAAAAAATACGGTTGAATTCAGAACATGAATTATCGATAAATATGAGCAAATATGCGTGCCTTTTCGTTATAGATTTACAAACAAATTCTTGAATCATTTTGTGTGTATTCAATGCAATGGACCATCCAATCAATTGAAATATATTTCGATGAGATGAGCGTGGATGAACTGCCAGGCTTGGAAAGTTTTCGATTTCTGAAGATACAATTTTCAAATGGGTTTTTAAGTTACGTATACATAGAAATTATCTGTTGTTTGGTGTAAATAAACCATGAGAATTTATTTTTATTGGATTGATGCTGTCATACATACTGTATTTTGTAAATTCCACAATCCATGTATCTTTGGGGTTGGCGTTGTAATTTTTTCATGTTTTGTTTATACATGTACACCAAATAATTGTGTTGATTACTTATAAATTGAATCTATTTGCCGCAATATCATCAATTTTATGGAACGAACTCATTTATCACTTTCTACTAAATTATAAATGGTATCATATGCTGTTTTTTTTTTGTTTTTGGGTTTTCGTTATATTCCATGACGTGATTTGAAAAAAAAATCAAAACAAAATAAATGTTACAATATATGCTTATGGTGCATGTACGCATACATAAATTTTGTTATGTAAACTGTGGAATTGAACACAAAAACGTATGCCAAAAACACTGAAAATTTATATTTTTTAGTTAATTTATTTCAGAGCAGAAAACAAATTTCATTGCGAGAGATTATCTTCAGCTTATTCGCATATAAACGCGGCTTTAAAACACCCTCCAGGGAAAGTTCAAAGGAGTCAAATCGCTCTATTTCAGTAGTCAATTCTTGTCTCCTCTTAGTGAGATGCCCATGCCCCCAAATAGCTGGTGGAGAATATTTAATGTAGCATTGTCCTTTGAAACCGTTGTCGTTGGTGTCCATATTGTTAGGAAAAGGGAAAAATCTAGATACTGGTGTATCGATTCCGAACGACAAATTTTTGAGAAACTTTTCATGGAAATTTTATTTAATCTCAAATCTGCAGAGGAAGTCGCCGAAGAAATATTTTTTCGTATTTCGTTTTGATGTCTGACCTGGGGTTTGAATCGTGGCCTTACACCTAATAAGTCAACGCACTACCTGCTAGACTACGGTACGTGTTGGTGATTTAACAAAAGTAAACTGAATAAATGACAGCCAATGTGACAGTTGGTACTTCAAGAAGATGGCTGTTATCACATGCATACATATGTACATAATTTTTCATTACAACTCTTCAGTCAGGCTTACAACCTAGCTTCTCACACTGAAATCTGACTCCGACCGACAGATTTTTGAGAAACTGCTTTCGTTTTGCTAGAAATGCCTGACCAGTGGTTTAAACCGTGGTCTCACTTCTAATAAGCCAACACGCTACCTACTAGACTATGGCGAATTCGTTATTATTGCCGTTAGAACTGGAAATATCCGAAAGGCCCTGTTGGAAGGCCAAAAATTCAATTTATTTTCATAATTATGATACATAATTGTAGCCTGTGTGTGTGCATTAAATATTGATGCTAATATTGTTATTATTATGATTATTTCATTCAATTTAAATACCGAAAACAAAACCTTATTCAATTTAATTTAATTAATTTGGAATGTTAATTAAAATTTTTAAATTAGTCTCCTTAATTTCATATAATAAACGTATGTATGTATGTATATGCAACTACAACTGTAGTACTGCAGCCGGAAAAAAGCGTAAATATAATTAAAATTTACTCAAACTTCTTCATAAAACTGATTTATTTTATAATAATAAATTATTTCATAGAAAATATTTTAATTGATTATATTATATTAACACTTTTCTGTATTTTATTGGGGGCATATTATTTATTATGGTGTTTTTTTTTGTTAATTTTATATTTGTCTAGTATTGAGGAAGAAAAAAGGATGAATAAATAAATGAAATTAAAAATAAATATTATTTGTTATTCAATTTAAATTAAATTCCAATTATACACATGCTTACTGGTGGTCAATGGCCAATGCAAATATATTCATTCACATATTAAAAGTTAATGAAGTTAGTATTTGCATTAGACAATAGACTGTGATATTAAAAGTTAATAAAAAGAAATTAGTAGAGATTTTTACTCCATATATACGGCTCCTTTGTTGGCGAATTTTAAGTTAAAAAAATCTACATATTTATTTGGATTTACCGCTGCTGTTAAGACCACTATTTCATAAAATATATTGTTACGTTTTTACCTTTTAAAAGCGTTTCAAATATGAGCTCATAGATTGCAAATAAAATAAAAATAAATTTGTGTTTAGTTTTAATTAAAATTCTTTATTATTTGCACAATTCTGTGTGCCATTTTTCACAACATGTATTACAACAACAATTACTTTGTTTGTTATTCCTTTCCTTACACCCTTAACAACAACAATTACTAGACAATTTTCTACAGATCTTTGTAACGCATTATTCTCTTCAAACACACGGCGTCTTCACACAAGACTGCCTGAACTTTTACTAACTCCAGCGCCTGCTTTACATTACCTTTTATATGGCAAAGTAAACAGTCTGATGAATGTTTTTGAAGGTGAATGTTCGTGGCTTCACCTTCTCGAGATTTCTATAAATGTAAACGTCGTTATTTCAGTATTGTTGTTTGCGTATTTTGTTTACATTTATTCTTGTAGTGTTTGTTGTTGTATTTTTGTTTACTTGTTTATTATTTTTCTTGCTGGTGTTTGTTGTTATACTTTTGTTTACTTGCTTATATTTTTTATGCTGGAGTTTATTGTTATATTACGCAGTGCGATAATTTGTAAATAAGTTCATTGTTTTGTTTCTGTAGCTTTTGCTTATAATTTTAATGTTAAACGACGTAAAAGCAAAATACCAGTATCCAACTCACATACGGTTCAATAGCATCGCACGCATACTGAAACAATCATTATTTGGCCTGGCGGCTTTCGGTTCCTATTTCTTTAAAGGCAAGATTCTAAACGCAAGCACTTCTTTTTGGCCTAAATTGGTTGATATGGACACCAGGTTAGGTTCGGTCGGAATGGTAGCTCTGAGCTCGCTTGAGCACGCATAGCGGCCCGTTGTGATGCCACGGGTGAACGTAGTCCCTGTACTAACCAAGTTCCACCAAAATCAGGGAAAAGGAAGAAGTTTGTCAGCGCAAGGGCTGCACAATATGGACACCAACGACTAGTGGTTTCAACAGACCGGCGCTAAGTATCACACAGTTTATGCTATATTGAATATTCTACACGAGCGATTTGACTTCGTTATACTTTTTCTTGTGGAGATTTCTTTTCTGTACCATAGTCTAGTAGGTAGTGTTTTGACTTATTAGACGTGAGACCAGGCCAGACATCAATAACGAAATAAAATACGAAAAAAAAATATTTCTTCAACGACTTCCTCTCAGCATATTTCAGACAAAAGCTCTGAGAATCAAATAAAATTTCTTAAAAATATGTCGTTCGAGGTTGTTCCGCCACTCATGTATAAAATTAACATACACAACATAAATAGTGTGAGAAGCTAGGTTGTAAACCTCACTAAAATGTTGTAACGACCAATTATGTTTGTTTTTTTAAGTCAAAGATGAATTCAAATAAATCGCAAACCACTGCAGTCCTCAAAGCCAACATAATCCATGCCATTAGTCAAATTCAGTATGATTTATGAAACAGATTTCACAACGAACACTTTAAGTCATTATTGTTTAATGTTTGATGTGTTGCTGGTTCGTTTTTTAATTGTTCTTTTAATTTTGATTTAAATAAAATGTTTTTGGTTTTGTTGTTTTTTTGTAATTTCAATTTGTCTAATTTATTAAATTCAATATGTTATTTTATTTACAAAATTGTTTTGTTTTAATTGTTGTTGTTGTTTTGATTGTATTTAATTTCAATTTATGTTTGTCTTTTTCTTTTGTCTTTGTTCACACTGTTTAATGTTCACTTTTTGATTGTCGAAACTAGAGTGAGTTTATGCAAAATTACTTTAATGTTAAGTAGTAATGAAAATAATGTTAAAAGGAGTGCAAGAAACAACAAATCATAAAAGGAACCGCTAATAATATAAAGGGTGTTCCTTCAAATGATGTTAACGTTGAACAATTATTACAACTTTGCCCTGGAAATCCTTTCACAAAGTGAATTAAGTTTTCCTTACAGTTACACGATCGAGTTTCCCTGAAAACTGAAATCAAATTTTCCAATCCATAATTTTAAATCAAAAAGGAAGGAGGGACAGCCTACTCCAACTACTTAGTTGGGCATTGCAACGCTTTAGTCAAGATGACAACCACACACCGCGCATGAACAAAAAAGAGAATACGTTAACTTCAAGCAGGAATCAAATGCCTATTGTTACTCTTCATGGAAGACATTCAGAGTTTACCTTGAGCCATTTACCAACCAACTTTTGGTACTTATTATGTTCATATGAATTTACTTCAGTCTATAAATCATTTTGAACATCACAGACACAATCAATACTGACAAGTGAATAGACAAGCTGTTATAAAGGCGAACACGCATTGTTCCCCCATGTTGTATGGCCTTCATAAAAGTATTGTCTTTTGACAGAAAAGTTCTCAACATACATATTTATCGAAATCATTTGGACATTTGTGTAGACCTTGTTAAGTCCAATAACAATTTTGTTGTTATTTTTTATTGATTTTTATTATTTAAATAAATAAAAAAATTTAATACCAATCAAATTATCCATTAAAACTCAATCATAATTAGAATTTTAATGATAATGAAACGTATATAGTACACATATGTTTGAACATACATACATATGATTTCAATATTTTTAAATTTACATGTTTATTTAGGTTCATTCCATAGAATTAAGTTGAACTATGTATTCGTACTTATGCAAGGGTATTCACAGTTTATTCACAATTATCAGAACAGCAATGGAAAATTACTTATCCGTGCCAATATTTTATATTATTGGACCATAATATGTCGAATCTATTCAATCAAAGAAATGTTAGAAGTCTAGTACGTAGTCTTGTACGTAATGTGTTGACTTGTTAGACGTGAGGTCACGGTTCAAACCACCAACAAAACGAAATAAAAAAATATAGTTTTGCTGACTTCCTCTCAGCAGATTTCTTGCAAAATCTCTGAGAGTAAAAAATAATATTGTGAAGAAAAAGTTTCTCAAAAATCTTTCGTTTGGAATAGACTTTAAAGTGTTGGTCACTCTGAATGTTTCACTCTGGTATTGTGCTACTATTGTTACGTTTTTATTTTTAAAAACGTTTAAAATATGAGCTCATAGATTGCAAATAAAAATAAATTTGTGTTTAGTTTTGATTAAAATCTTTTATTGTTCGCACAATTCTGTGTGCCACTGTTCACAACTTGATGTAAACAACAACAATTTCTTTGTTTGTTATTCCTCTGTTTACACACTTTGCATAAACAATAACAATGACTGGACATTTGTTCGACAGATCTTTATAACGGACGATTATGACGATTTTAAAAAGCCGCAACGCGCGGTAAGTTAACCGAATAAAGCACCAATTTTAATGAAACAATTTTATTTTATTTTATTGGCAAGTGTTGTTAAATGCTTTATCCATCCATGGTGAATTGACTAAAACAGACTAAATAAATGACAACTATTTTACAAATATAGCTTTAAAAAGATGATCGTTATTAACTTTCAAAGTTCAAAACGACCCCGTTGGAACAGAATATTAATTTTGTTGAATGCCTTATCCATTCAAAACAGACTGGGTAAAGACATAAAGTTCCAAAACCCTGTTGAAAACACAATATGAATCGCTAAACTAAACCCAAGAGTCGGCATAATAGTTTTGTTTGAGATATTCGCGTTAAAATTCGTCGGTGGTGATGATGTATAGAATATTTAAACATAGATTTCCCGGTTATCTTATACCCTAACATCGAACATCATTTAATTTCCTCAATTTTTGATTGCTATGTCGCAAACATTGTACTAAAAATATATCGTTTATGACTGATGATATTGCAGGTGACGCTGGGTAATGTTGTATACAGAAAATATTGTTACGAAAATGAAATAAATCTAGATACTGGTGTTTTGCTTTTACATCGTTTAACATTAAAATTATAAACAAAAGTTACAAAAAACAATACAACGAACTTGTTTGCAAATTATCCCACTGCGTAATATAACAACAAACACCAGCATAAAAAAATGCTAAACAAGTAAGCAAAGATACACCAACACACACTACAAGAATAAATGCAAACAATAATAAAACAACGATGTTAACATTTGTAGAGATCTTGAGAACATTCATCAGACTATTTACTCTGCCATATAAAAGGCAAGGCAAAGTAGACGAGTGAGTGAGTGAAGTTCAGTCAGTCTTGTGTTAAAACGCGGTGTGTTTGAAGACGGTAATCCTGGTTTGGAGATCTCCGTTACAAAGATCTGTCGAATAATTACCTAGTAATTGTTATTGTTTAACATTTATGTCAACAGATAAAAAATTATACTTATGTCAACAGAAGCATACCCGGGTATGATTCAAGAGCAAAACCCCATTTCCATTTGCGTAACAATATGTATGTTTGTGAGCCGTCCACATACCACAGAACGGTCATTCTTGTTCCGAAGCATTTTCCAAAATCATAGAGTATACTGGTACTATCTACGGCACCGTTAAGGGAGGAGCTGACAGTCATTGAATTTGTCATGGCGGCTGCTGCTTTATATCGGGTTAGACTTGTATCCCATTAACGTAACTATAGTATATATACATATGTATACATTTTAGCAAATATAACATCTTAATAAAACTGAAAAAAATGAATAAATTTATACATAAAATGTTTGCCTTAATTGTCATCATTAAGAATGAATATTAATTACATGCAATCAATCTACAGAACTATTTATTCACATTTTCACTTTCCTGCATTACTACACTGTGCACAGATTTGCTTCCATTTTAATTATTCCCGTCGTTAAATATTAACAAACAAAATGATTTACTGATTAATGATGCAAAAATATTTGCGTTAAATCTTCTGTCGACATATGAAACTACTAAAGAAGGTATATATATGGGGATAGTGCTTAGTATATTTGTGTGCGTAATTATAAAACATTAACACAACTAAAGAAATCCGCATAAAAATTTTATATTTTTAGTCGTACGTTTTAACAAACATAGACAGAAGACATATACAACTTATAACTGCTTAGAAGCAAATATAGTTGCCAGTAAATTAAATAAAGTAAGGGATCCCCGTAAAATCCATAAAATCCATGCAATGTAGCACAAAAGTCATTACTTTTTTGAAAGATGCTATAAATTTTGAAAACCTCAATTCTGCTTTAACAATTGTGAAGTACACATATTCCGAATTCATATCGATCGGTTACCGGGTCTTTCATAAAGCGCTTACTTACTTACTTAATTGGTCAATAACAATCCGATTAACGGATTTCGGCCTGCAGCAACACATCGTTCCAGGCACCTCTGCTTCTTGAGCGCCTACGGCAGTTGGTCACACCAATCGATGACAGGGCTTCCTCGATTTTGTCCTTTCAACGCATACAAGGTCGTCCTCTTCGCCGACTTCCACAGATGCCCGCATCAATTGCCCGTCTCGCCGGAGCATCCTCCTCCATTCGAACGACATGGCCGAGCCAGCACAGCCGCTGGATATTAATACGCTGCACAACGTCTATGTCGTTGAGGAGCTCATACAGCCCACTGTTGGTTCGGATGCGGAAATCATCGCCAACTTGCACTGGACCGAAGATCTTACGTAGGACTTTTCTTTCGAATACTGTCAAGGCTGCTGCTTCAGTGCTTAATAGAGTCCATGCCTCTGCGCCATAAAGAAGCACGTCTTGTAGAGTATTAGTTTTGTCGTACGAGAGGTCTCTGCTACTCAATTGCCTATTGAGACCATAGTAGCACCTGTTGGCAAGAGTGATATTGCGCTTGATCTGCAGACTAAAATAATTTTTGGTAGTAACGGCGGAGCCAAGATAAATGAATCCTTGACTATATTAAAAGTATAGTTATCGGCCGTAATCTGAGAATCAATACGCCGCATGTTTCTACTTGTCGATAACATATACTTTGTTTTGCCCTCATTTACTGCCAGACCCATCTTAGTAGAATCCCGTTCAATACCAATAAAGGCAGCAGTGACATCTCGCTTGGTACGCCCTATGATGTCAATGTCGTTAGCGTATGCAAGCAGCTGAACGCTTTTTTGAAAAATAGTGCCATTGCGATGCACTCCTGCCTTCCGCAGAACACTCTCCATGAGGATGTGGAAAAGGTCGCATGATAAGGCCTTCGGAGAGGTCCGTTCTTACCTTGACGGAGCTGCTGGAATTGCTCAACGTCATTCTGCAAAGCCTTATCAGCTCCGCAGGTATACCGAGCTCGGACATTGAGGCAAAAACAAGATCCCTTATGCGGCTATCGAAGGCTGCCTTATAATCGACAAAAAGGTGGAGTGTGTCGACTTGTTTTTTGTGGGTCTTTTCTAGCATTTGGCGTAATGTGAAGATCTGGTCGATAGTGAAATTGGCAGGTCTGAAACCGCAATCCAATCAGCGTTTTGACGAGTGGCTTCAGTCGTTCACACAATACGCCTATAAGGAGCTTTTCATAAAGCACTTTTTGTCTTTAAATTTAAATAAAACTAAACATGTTTGATAACATTCGTTTGAAAGACTTCTTGATGTGGATTATAATGTTTGTAAAAGGTCTGTCTAATTTTCCATTGCGCTGACTCACACATTAAGCTGGATATGACCGATGGCATAGGTTGTGTGGGCTGGCTTTGAAGACAACTCACAAAAGAAAATCGAACATAGTTAAACCGCTTGAACTCGGTTGCCAGTTTACTCCACCTTCACGTGGGATCCTAATATCCTCTAATCTTTCATGCAGAATATTCAATGTGGCATGAGATAAGTGGCATATAGCACAAATCGCATATCGTTGATGTCCAGATCATCGAGTTCAGGCCACAATAATTTGGTAATAATCGACCTATAATGTTCGCCTTTGACAGTGATAACCTGGACAACGTGGTTGTGAAGGAAATATGAACCAATGACGTCGCCTGCCCAAAATTCACACTAAACAGTGACTTTTTCGGAATGCATTGGCTGCTCTTACATCGTATTTGAATTGGCAACGACTA
The DNA here is from genome assembly GCA_936449025.2 of Sarcophaga subvicina. Classification (NCBI taxonomy): domain Eukaryota; kingdom Metazoa; phylum Arthropoda; class Insecta; order Diptera; family Sarcophagidae; genus Sarcophaga; species Sarcophaga subvicina. The sequence continues at coordinate 81,803,906 of OW388084.2, forward strand.
TAATTCGAAGTCGCCGTAGTCTAGTAAGTATTCTGTTGGCTTATTCGACGTGAGGTCTCGGTTCAAATCATATGTCAGACGTCAAAATGAAAATATAAAAAATTATTTCTTCGGAGACTTTGCCATGGATCGTTCGGAATCGACTTTAAATTGTAGGTCCCGCTACACATGTATAAAATTAACACATACAATACCAGTGTTGTTTATTCGTTTACGTAGCCATTTATTTAGAAATAGGCCCCATCGCTGAAGATGATATTTTGAGGAAAATTAGGATCAATTGTCCACTACACCAGAGTCGTCTCTTCGAACACACGTCGTTATCTTTGGTTGTTTAGTCCCATTTACGGTGTCAGTTGAATTTTGTACGCTTACAGACTTAAGTCGAATTAGTGGACTCGAATTTATCCAGCGCATTACCAATAGGCCAATCAGTAGGACGATTATGACGATTTATAAAGCACCAATTTTAATGAAACAATTTTATTTTATTTTATTGGCAAGTGTTGTTAAATGCTTTATCCATCCATGGTGAATTGACTAAAACAGACTAAATAAATGACAACTATTTTACAAATATAGCTTTAAAAAGATGATCGTTATTAACTTTCAAAGTTCAAAACGACCCCGTTGGAACAGAATATTAATTTTGTTGAATGCCTTATCCATTCAAAACAGACTGGGTAAAGAGATAAAGTTCCAAAACCTTGTTGAAAACACAATATGAATCGCTAAACTAAACCCAAGAGTCGGCATAATAGTTTTGTTTGAGATATTCGCGTTAAAATTCGTCGGTGGTGATGATGTATAGAATATTTAAACATAGATTTCCCGGTTATCTTATACCCTAACATCGAACATCATTTAATTTCCTCAATTTTTGATTGCTATGTCGCAAACATTGTACTAAAAATATATCGTTTATGACTGATGATATTGCAGGTGACGCTGGGTAATGTTGTATACAGAAAATATTGTTACGAAAATGAAATAAATCTAGATACTGGTGTTTTGCTTTTACATCGTTTAACATTAAAATTATAAACAAAAGTTACAAAAAACAATACAATGAACTTGTTTGCAAATTATCCCACTGCGTAATATAACAACAAACACCAGCATAAAAAAATGCTAAACAAGTAAGCAAAGATACACCAACACACACTACAAGAATAAATGCAAACAATAATAAAACAACGATGTTAACATTTGTAGAGATCTTGAGAACATTCATCAGACTATTTACTCTGCCATATAAAAGGCAAGGCAAAGTAGACGAGTGAGTGAGTGAAGTTCAGTCAGTCTTGTGTTAAAACGCGGTGTGTTTGAAGACGGTAATCCTGGTTTGGAGATCTCCGTTACAAAGATCTGTCGAATAATTACCTAGTAATTGTTATTGTTTAACCTTTATGTCAACAGATAAAAAATTATACTTACGTCAACAGAAGCATACCCGGGTATGTTTATACATTTTATATGGAATTTCTCTTGTTGCTAAGCTTATTTTTGTGTTTATTTGGTTTTACTTGTTGGGTGGTGTAAGGCACTCTGGTTACGTACATACTAAAGACTTATATAAAACGTTTATACTTTTCGATAACGGAAACGCACGTCAACAGCGTAAAAAAGCGACAAAGCCGAAGCTTTGGACGCAGCATAACGGACTAATTTTTAATACTGAATGATAATCTACGCAGCAATTACGTAGCAGGTCCAAACGTGGAAGTGGACGGAATATTGTTTGTGATAATTTCTTCACAACTTATAACGTAGCGAAAAGTTTAATGGTGGACAGCAGCTTATCAATATTAGGTACAGTGAACAGAAGACGAGTGTTAGTACGACTATATTTCACTTTATCTAAAAGGCGGGAACTAGAGTTAACTACACTTTGTTTCAGTAACAATATTACCTTGTGCTCTCACAACCAAAAAAAAAAAAAAAAAAGAAGTCGGTTATACTTCTTGCATTATTCATACGAAGTGCAAGGTCCAAAGAAAACGCCACTCTAGATCTTAGATTACAATAAATATAAAGGTGACGTCGATAATATGGATAGAATATTGAACAAGGCGAAGAACAAATAGATAGCCCTTGGCTTTATTCTAAAATATACTAGACCTCGTAGCCAATAGTTTACGTTGCGAATAACCCAATGTTGAAAGCTTCCACAAGCCGCCGCAGAATGTTCCTACACAGCCTCAGCGAACAACTGGTAAAGACGGAAAGAGAAAACAGAGATAAAAATAAACATGTTACAAAAATATTTTCAACACGCAACGCTATTGAAGAACCCGACAGCACTGGTAGAATGAAAGTAAAAAGTAATTGCCACTTATGTACGAAACGTCGGCCAACCAGCAAATCCTGCAAGGCATTTAAGAAAAATTAGCATTTAATATATTTTTATGTTCTCCTATAATGTCGCACTATAATCTTATTATTAAGAACGTGTAAATTCAATTCAGTAAACAACAAATATCAAAATATTTTCATATATATCATTATACATACCCAGGTATGCAACTGTTGACGTAAGGGATATGAATCAAAAAATGGCCACATCTTTTACTCCCATCCGCCATTTTTACTCAAGTCTAGGAATAAACACTTCTAGTGAGGATATCATGAAATTTCAGGTTAATACAGTTATTACTTCCTGAGATACGGCGATTTAAAAACGCAAAACATACCCGGGTATGTATCTGTTGACATAAGGGTTAAGCAAAGGGTATAAACAGAGGAATAACCAAAAATTGTTGTTGTTTACATCTAGTTGTGAACATTGGTACACAGAATTGTGCGAATTATAAAGAATTTTAATTAAAACTTAACACAAATTTATTTTTATTTTATTTGCAATCTATGAGCTCATATTTTAAACGATCTTAAAAGGTAAAAACATAACAATATTATTATTTGCGAAAATTTTGAAATCAAATGACGGAATTTTTTAAAATTTATTGAAAACATATATTTCAAAAATTATTGTATTTCTCAGTATTTAAAAACTGTTTACAAATTCTCATTATGTTCTGCATACTTTGTAAATGAAACATTGCAAATAGGAAAGAGGATGAACTGAGGAGAATAAAAAGTTGCAAAAAAACAAAACGTCTGTAAATAGACAGAAAAAAGCATTAAAAGTACAACAGAATATCAGACATGCATGGTACAGAATATGAGGAATAAAATTAATAAGGAAATCATAATGAAAAGTAAATGAAATTACTTTTACCTTTTCAGCTTACAAACAACTAGCGTGTGTACTCATACAGTAAAGCAACACTCGATCAACAATATGTAGGTCTGTCAGGTAAGATTACCTTGGCATACACACAGAAATGATGGTAAAAATATCTTCAGAATAAGATCAAAAGGAAAATGAGGAGCATAAGCTTGATGACGGCACCAAAATGCATTTGCAAAAAGAAACAGTCATAGAGTTTTTGGCGCCGTCATCAACGTTTTTGCCTTATGAACAGCATTAACTGAATAGCCTGCTGTGACTCGAAGAACAGGATTTATTACACTGAAAGGGCCAGCACCAAATGTGATGTTTAAAGTTCAATTTAAATAAAATCAACATTCACTTAAAATACTCACCTCATATTCGGTTATAGTATTCATTTTCGTATTGTTCTGTTCGGTGCTGTCGTATTCTGTGTGGTCCCAAATATCAAACACAGGACTTCTCTGTGTGTCATTGCATTGATGGTGCTTTCATCCTCTGATTTCATTTGAGTTTTTTGTATTGATTAAACATGAACAGTTTGTATTTATAGTCAAAGAAAAAAGTCTACTTACACCATTGTATGTGGAATCTTTACCCGCTGATTTTTTATCAAATTGAAAAAGATATTAAAGCGTTGTTAAAGGCAGTTTTAATTAAGAACGTTTGAAGAAAAACCGAATATGAAAAAACGTAATAATTAGCATACACCTTCGTGTGTTCACTTTTTTCTTTTAGTGTAAATTTGCAAAAATTGAATTGAAAAAGTCAAGATATTGTTACGTTTTTATCCTTTTAAAAACGTTTAGAATACGAGTTCGCAGATTGCAAATAACATGTTGTTTACGTTATTGTTGTTTGTGTATTTTGTTTACACCAAAAATGAAATTGCAATGAAAAGTTTCTCAAAAATCTGTCGTTCGGAGTCGACTTTAAACTGTATGTTCCGCCACTCATGTATAAAATTAACACACAAAACATAAGTGGCGTGAGAAACTAGGCCGTAATCCTGACTGAAGGGTTGTAATGGCCAATTATGTGTATGTGAACATTTTAATGTTAAACGATGTAACACCATTTCCATTTTTGTAACAATATCTTTCAAGCTTAAAAAATATTTCCAATAAAAAATGGAAAAAAATTAAGAATGATTACGAATTATGAATAAAATTTAATTGAATTTAATTTTCTTTCTTTTTAGTTCTCAGAACACAGGAGCACTTGATGTAATGCACAGAATGCTGGCCGATGTATAATTGTGCTGTTTATTTATTAAAAAATCAATGATAAGCAATGATGAGTTGTTTTTTGGCAAGTAAAGTATTGTTACGAAAATGGAAATGGTGCTTTGCTTTCACATCGTTTAAATTATAAACAAAAACTACAAAAATAAAAACAATAAACTTGTTTACATGATAAACAAGTAAACAAAAATATTCTAAAAATATATAAAAATAAGGTGATAAACAAGTAAACAAAATGCAACAACAACACTGCATGAACAAACGTAAACAAAATACACAAACAACAATAATATAAACAATATGTTTACATTTATAGAGATTTCGAGAAGGCGAAGTCATTCGCCTTTAAGAGCTCTCATCAGACTGTTTGCCCTGCGGTATAAAAGGCAAGAGAATGCAGACAACAGAGTCAGTAAAAATTCAGTCAGTCTTGTGTGAAGAAGGTGTGTGTGTAGGAGAGTAATCGTGGTTTGAAGATCTCCGTTACAAAGATCTGTCGAACAATTGTTATTGGTTACGGAAAACAGTGCAAAGAGGAATAAAAAACAAAGCAATTGTTGTTGTTCACATCAAGTTGTGAAAAGTGGCACACAAAATTGTCTGAACAATAAAGAATTTAATTAAAACTAAACACAAACTTATTTTTATTTGCAATCTACGAGCTCATATTTTAAACGTTTTTAAAAGGTAAAAACGTAACAGTATACTTATATATGAATTTTACCCAAAAACTCTACTTAACAATATGGCCTAGCGTCTTCTAAGAATAACTTGCGAACTATTTAACGGTCATCGTATTTATCATTTATTCCGGCTGTTTTGCTAAATCACTATAGACGACCATAGATGACTATAGACAATCACGTAAGTTCGCTGAATAAGCTTTGGAGAAGTTGAAAACTGACCATAAATTTCATCGAAAAATCATCTTCATTCGTAAATAAACAAAAATCGGGAGTTTAAAACGATACCAATACATATGAAGCCCAAGATCATTTAAGGATTTTCGAAAAAATCACTGTGTGGAGTAGATTTTTTACATGTGGCGTTATCGGCCAATGATTACCAAACTCTTTTGGCCAACAATATGTCATTTTGAAGATACGCCGTTACGTGCAACACAATCATGCCATCGTTGATATTCCGCATGTTTGAGAATTGTGTTTTTTATGTAGCCTCTGCTTGGCCCCAATGGCGTACTAATAATGAATGATTTCAACGTCCCAAAATGGTCCCAACGGTGTATAAAAATATGTTTATATTAGCATGTATGGCAGCTTAAAACATGATATTCAACTGGAATTTTATTGCCCCCCATACCCATAATTATTTAAAGACTGTGAAATTAGTTTTGGTCAACCGTTTTCTTTCTTTAAAGCGTCTTCTGTTTTGAGTTGTCTTGTATAATATTTTTTGATCGTTTAGACCACACACATGCCTTTATTAGACTCATTTGCATAAGACAACTGAGTGAAAAGGAAAAAAAACTCCGAAAACAAGCAACAAACATGTCATCATGTGTCAGAAATTATGGAAAACATATTTTGATGTGACATCAAAAGCAAGTGGAAGAACCATTAAGATATTATCAGGCACAAGAAACAACAAAAGCAAACTTGAGATACAACACCTTTAAACCAAATTACTCAAACGTAAATGTGAGAACATATCGCTTCTTAGGGATACAAGTTTTTAGTTTCAAAATTAGTGGGTTGCTGTGTTAATAATACGAACAAATTGGTTGATTTGTTTCGATTTTCTGTTAAAAATCGATATTTTATGTGGGGTTTTTTTTATTTATTTTTATTGGATTTTTCATAGAATTTCGGTATGGGAAATTAAAAATAAAATTTGTAAAATGAATGCAATTAAGTAAAATTAATAGATTGCCACTAAATAACAATGTTATCGATAATTTATAAAGAAAGAAAATCTCTGTGTGACATAGAACTCTCAAATTTCAATTTACTATTGCAATGCCTTGTATTTATAGATAAAGGAAAAAGAGGCCAAATTGTGTCAGGTGAAGCATTCATAAATTATTTTCAGAGGCCAGAATCGGGTAATAATATCGAATATTAACATCCATTTATTCTGATAGTAATTTATGATACAATTCCAAATATCGATTGTATAACTTTAAAACCTGCCAGCTTTATTGGAAATAAATCCGTAATTAAGATAAATGGACTTGAAAGAAAATGTAATACGAAGTAATGTCCAACAGAAACTACAAGTGTTTGCCACCTTTTGGCAACTTATTCATTCCGTAACTCAGAGTATTGTTTCTCAGAGGCTACGCCTGCTTTCACCATTTTGGTATTTTGTTCTTTTCGACCAGAGAGCAATGAATCGTTTTTTCTCTACTTATAAGCACTCATAAAATTTTGAATTTAAGTGAGTCAACAATATTGAAAATTAACTACTCTGATTCATTCATACTCACTACAACGTTGATTTATAAGTACAGGTTGCAATAAGTATGGGTACAATGTTGACATCAAACTCATACCATACATACTATGTTTGATTCATAAGCCTACTCATTTAGATTCATAACTTTAGAAAAATAATTATAATATTCATAAATGGTTCGAGTAACTCTAATCATTCATCAAAATGTGTACAGTCTTAGTTGTTGTTGCTTTTACAAAAAAAAAGAAAAAAGACACATAAGCAAAAAAGACAGAGACAGCAAGCAAAACAAACACACAACCATATAGTGAGTATTTTAGTGTTCGCCCGCGTATCATACTTATTTTGTGATTCGTGTATATGTTGAGTTATGGAGAGTCGATATCAACAGATATCAACATCATCATACGCGTTGTTAAGTATGAGTATTATGAGCACTTCAAACTTTGAATATGAGTAGAGGTTGCATGATATTAAAATAAGTATGAATGCGTATACAAGCAGTTTTATTGCCTTGGGATTCACAAATTGCATGAAAGATGGAATAAATATGTGCCAGCAATTTGTAAATTTTTCTTCTTAATTGGTCATTATAACTCTTTAGTCACGATTACGACCTAGCTTCTCACACCACTTATGTTGAGTGTGTTAATTTTTATACATGAATAGCGGGAACTACAGTTTAAAGTCTACTCCGGACGACAGTTTTTTTTTGGAAAATTTTCATGGCAATTTTTTTTACTCTCAGTGCTGTAGCCAGAAATCTGTCGAGAGGAAGTAGCAGAAGAAATATTTTTTCATATTTCGTTTAGTTGGAGATGCCTGAGCAGGGTTTGAACCAAGGCCTAACGTCTAAGAAGCCAACACATTTCCTACTAGACCCCGGCGACTTCTATAAATGCGTATATGTACATAAGTATTAGAAATTATGATTATGATTCGATTCTACTCATCTTTTTGAAGACTCATTGCTGATCTCTGATTCCAAGCAAACCGCTTGTTTTTAAGGAAATGAACAAATCAAGCTAATTTTTGATACTTTGCTTTGAAATGAATCGTATGAGGACCTGTATTAATCGAAATAAACGGTAGTTAGAAGGAGCAAGGTCGTCTAGACCTGTTTTCCAAATGCTTTTTGACTCGATCCGCAATATGAGATCGAGTGCAGTCATGATAAAAAAAAATAGTGGCCTAGTTTTAATGGAACTTTCTATTCTCGCTTCGAACAAAATAACTGCTGCATGTACGGGGCTTAGGGCATGGTCTGAACTACTTTTAGAAGCTCATAATGGATCACCAAATACAGAGCATTACCTTGGCGCCATAAATATTCTGCTTGGCTGTAAATTCAGCTCATTTTTCGCCCTCCACATATGGGCTCTTATGCTTCTTATTGTCGTAATGAAGGCATTTTATGTTGTCAGTGATAATTTAAAGCATAAATGATTTCTTTTCAAACAACCTGCAACTAGACCTGCGTAACTGTCTTTCAACGTGTCAAACCTTCAGTTCAAGTTTCATTCAATTTCCATGCTTTTGAATGAATTCTGTTGCTTTTAAACGCTTTGAAATGGCTGCTTGAGTCTTGGCCACTGATTGTGTAAGCTCTTCTGGAATCTTGATCAACCAATGTTTCAAAATTTTGTTTTCAACCTTTTTCAGCTGTACGGAATGCTCTTTGCCTTGCTCGTCACCGCAAATCACATTACATACATAATTGGCCATTACAACCCATCAGTCAGGTTTACGGCCTAGGTTCTCACACCACTCATGTTGTGTGTGTTAATTTTATATATGAGTGGCGAGACATACTGTTTAAAGTCGACTCCGAACGACAGAAAACCTTTTCATGGCAATTTTATTTACTCTTAGAGTTTTTGCCAGAAATCTGCTGATAGGAAGTCGCCGAAGAAATGGTTTAATATTTTCGTTTTGATGTCTGACCTGGGGTTTGAACCGTGGCCTTGCGTCTGATATGCCAACACACTACGTACTAGACTAAGGTGACTCCATTGGGCGTGCTTAGTGTATAATTCCATAAGGAAAGAATACCAAACGAAGACCAATTAAAAGTGGACACAGAGGTCAACTTGTATCAAATGATGGTGTCTCGACAATTAGAGGCCAACAGAATTTAATTGTGAAACAATTTTCAACAGATTTGGTATCAAAGATACCATCCAACCTATTATTTTTAATTGAAAGCTCATCTCTAAATGGGACACATGACCTTGTTAAAGAAAGTAATTTTGAGTTGTCGACTAGTGTAGAGAATTTTTCTTAAACATCATTTACTCTGCACATGCGATTATAATTTAACCACACATAGGGCATACCACTATTGACAGCTTTTTATTGCAGTATTAAAACGTTTTTTTTTTTTTTTCTTAATTTAAACACGTACAGATCTGTTCATAATGTTAACAAGACTGTCATTATGATAATTGCCAGTCATAAACAACCTAAAACCCGCTAAAAGAATAATATTAAAGTTCGGTTTGTTAAAACCGGAATTTATTTTAAAGTGAACTTTTTTTGCCGTACTTCATAATAAATTATTCCACGAACATATAGTATGTCCAGGAATATGGCCCATAAATGTATATAATTTTATAGTGTTTATAATTATTGTTTATTTTTTCATTAATTTTTCTTACTTAACTTCTCTTTTTTGTTTTTCTTCACAGTTCACATACATTTTTTCGCATTTAATCACCTTCTTGTCTTGTCCATAGTAATTATTTTGGGCTTCTGTGGTTTAAAAAGTTTTGCAGTTGTAAGGACATGTTGGGTGTTGATTTTATCATGGTGAACTGAAATTGGTTGTTTTAAATTCATTGTTGAAAGCAGTCGTTGGTAATGTAATAACGACTTGAATATCACCCTATATTCAGTTAATTTATTCTATACAACCTTGGCCGCATTGGACAATATATTCCCTAGGGGTTGCAGCATAAAAAGGTTTCTAGGTGATACTCCATCTTCTTTTTTAATATATTTTTGTTCTAAACTGGCGATTATTCCTAAGACACTTACATATGTTTCCCATCCACTACTATATATCAGTTAACCATTCTTTCTCCGCGAAGCTGCAGGTAGATAACAGCTTTTAAAGGCTGGTTAGCTTTAAAGTTCTCTCAAATTCTGCGTCTGTATCTCCAACGGTTGGAGTACCATTATAACATCAGCTTTAGACTACAGTCAACGTAGTCTAGTAGGTAGTGTGTTGGCTTATTAGACATGAGGCCATGAAAAAGTTTCTCAAAAAAAAAAAAACTTTCGTACTGTAGTTCCCTCCACTCATGTATAAAATTAACATGTGCTAAATAAATGTCGTAATCCTGGCTAAAGGGTTGTAATGACAAATTATGTATGTATGTATACGTTGACTGTACTGGTTCCATAGAATATTTTGTATTTATAAGCTGCTTTTATTTCTCTGGGTCATCTAGCATATGTTTCACAAGTTCATCGGCATCCACACAGTTAGGGCATCCAAATCTATGTATTTTTTTTCTGAAACCATGCCGGGTAAATAACTGGGTCACATAGAAATTCAACTCGCAGTACCCCATGGCATGAGATCCACTGCTTGCCAAACCCTTCTCCCAACAAATTCATGGAATAACATGCCGTATGCCGTATAGTATCGTATTAGGGATATAAGGTGAGATGTCCTCGTTCTCTTCAAACTGTCTTCCAGTCGTGAAGGTCATTTGTATATGGAAATCCATCGCTTTTCCGTTTTTATAGCCGCAGCTTGCCATGAGACCTCAAGATGTCTCAGTTCATTCACCAATATGTCTATCGGCATGGTCTTTGGCAATAATAGTCCACTTCTTCAGATATTGTCCTAAAAGCACTTATCAGTCTAATCGCACTTAGGCGAGAGTACTTCCGATAATTTTTGGTGAATAGCTATCAATGAGCACAGTGTTGCCTTTTATTTAGCCATTGATAGCAAACTTTTGAAGTCGCCGTAGTCTAGTAGGTAGTGTGTTAGCTTATTAGACTCAAAAGCCTGGGTTCGAGCCCCAGGCCAGGCATCAAAGACGAAATACAAAATCTCTAATACATAGTTACTTTCCAATATCTGTTCGTGACAGTACATATTTCTTATGTTCAAAACCCTACCAAGTTTCTATAATTAAGGAAATTGCCGCAAATAAATCGCGATGGATTGCGCATATCTTGAGAAAACACAACTCCGATCTTAAAGAGGAACCGACAAGGAAGCCGAAAATTCCGAAAGCCAGTCTGTACTTGAAGAAGATAATGAATGAATAAAAATGATTATTTTCTCTCAGTTTAAATGATACAATTATCAATGACGCCACGCAATCGAAGGCCGTCGGGCTGCAATTCTTATAAGAGCTGAAGTTGTAGGCAAGAAATTCTTAAGCCAAGATTCAGAACAAACGAGTTGAGGGTGACAAGAAATCAATATTTCAGTGTTGTCTTCAAGACTGCGTGCCACAGCGGTTATAGCGGGTGATTTTTTAGCTATTATCTTTTTGGCAACACTGGTTTAAACAGCTCACGCACGTTTCGTGTTTTGTTTCACTGTCAAACATCTTCAGTTTGGTCTATAATTTAACCATGAATCGTTTTACAAACGAACAATGCTTGCAAATCATTGAATTTTATTATCAAAATGCCTACTCTGTTAAGAAAGTTCATCGCGCGCTTCTTCAATTTTATGGTCAGTTAAATCGACCCACTGAAGCGGCTATTCGGGCTATTGTGACTAAATTTCGCAACAAATTTACATTGTTGGACATTAAACCACCAACACACTTACGTAGAGTTCGAACTGAAGAAAATATCGCAGCTGTATCGGCCAGTGTTAATGATGACCATCAATTATCGATTCGTCGCCGTTCGCAGCTATTGGGCCTCTGTTACTCAACAACGTAGAAAATTTTGCGGAAGGATTTAGGTGTGAAGCCTATCAAAATACAGCTTATGCAAGAATTAAAGCCGAATGCCCTACCGCAACGCAGAATTTTTGGTAAATGGGCTCTTGGAAAGTTGGCCGAAGATCCACTTCTTTATCGAAAAATTGTGTTCAGCGACGAAGCTCATTTTTGGCTCAATGGATACGTAAATAAGCAGAATTGTCGATTTTGGAGTGAAGATCAGCCAGAAGCATTGCAAAAGCTACCAATGCATTCAGAAAAAGTCACAGTTTGGTGCGGTTCATGGGCTGGTGGCATCATTGGACCGTACTTCTTCAAAGATGCTGCGAATCGTAACGTAACTGTGAATGGTGACCGCTACCGTGAGATGATATCCAACTTTTTTGCCCAAAATGCAAGAGCTTGACTTGCATGACATGTGGTTTCAACACGACGGTGCCACATGCCACACAGCACGCGTAACAACGGACTTATTGAGAGGCGAGTTCGGTGAACATTTTATTTCACGTTCGGGACCGGTCAATTGGCCGCCTAGATCGTGCGATTTAACGCCTTTAGACTATTTTTTGTGGGGTATGTTAAAGCTCATGTCTATACAGACAAGCCCGCTTCAATTGACGCATTGGAAGACAACATTGAATCATTTATTCGTGAGATACCGGACGAAACGTTGGAAAAAATATGCCAAAATTGGACTAAGCGGATGGACCATGCATAGTTCAATAATTGCACAAATTGCTTGTTCCAAGGTTCCAGTATGTTGATCATAGAAGGGAATTTTCAAACAAAGTTACTTTTTCAAAGTGTCTTCAGATAGTTTGGAAACTTTTTTTAGCTTTAAATGATTTATGATGGCTCTTTCACTTTACTGGCCTCGAATGCCGACACAGTTTGTTATCCTCAAATGTATATTCTGGTGTGGTTTCATCATCTATTAATTATTTCTTGAGTTCAATCGTAGAGCCATGAAAAATTTTAGATCCAAGTTCCAGTATTCCCCTTGAAGTCGTCGTAATCTAGTAGATAGTGTGTCGGCTTATTAGACGTAAGGCTGCGGTTCAAACGTCAGTTCAGACAACAAAACGAAAATAATAAAACATTTCTTCGGCGACTTCCTCTTAGCAGATTTCTGGCAAAATCTCTGAGAGTAAATAAAATTACCATTAAAGGTTGCTAAAAAATCTGTCGTTCGGAGTCGACTTTAAACTGTAGGACCCCCCCGCTCATGTATAAAATTAATACACACAATTTAAGTGGTGTGAGAAGCTAGGTCGTAATCCAGACTGAAGGGTTGTAATGAGCAATTATTTATGTATGTTCCTCTTAATAAATGTCATGACGAACATATTCATGGAATTGGATTCTCCAGAGAAACGGTTTTTAAAAGAGTAAAATTGGATCAAATGAAATCAGAATTCTTCACCCTAAATATTGCCGTTCCAATAACTTTAAATGTTTAACTATGTTCCCATTAGGCTTGTAATTTTAAATAAAAATATGTTTCCAATTACAACCTCCCCACTCCAAATTTATATGCATTCCTCTACATGTTGTATGTAGTAAATTTCCTTTATGCAGAATTCATATGTTTTAAATAAAATTCAAGTAAAAATGTTGAAAATGTTGCAACATTATTTATTAATATTTACAATATATTGGCAATATTGTTTTGTATTACAACATGTTGTACGGCAAACAACATCAACCAAACCTTAAAGGAAACACTCTGAGGACACCAAAACTATTGGTAGTAGAGTTTCGGAATTTTTTCTCTTTTATGGTAACACGCTGACGTTAATTGACCACAACAATTTACAAAGTGCAGTAAATTATAATGAAATGGATATCGTTCGGTCGTTTCGTTTATATTAATTTTTTTTATTAATTTTGTTATTTTTTTTTTTTGTGTTGCAAAGCTTATTGCATCTACTCGTGGTTAGTTGTTGGTAAAACGTACACGTATACAATGTAGGATTCGAAGTCTACACCATTCACTAACAGATTTTCCTTATTGTAGCTGTCATTGTCAACGCCATCATCATGGTTGATGATGTTTACTTTAATTTTTTTATTTTTTAAAATTTTTTTGTTTTAATTTTTTATGGATATTGATGTGGCCGCTATACTAAGATCGGCAATATATGTTGCAAGATTTGTTTGGTAAGCAACAGACATCTTACGTATGCTTAATGCAATTAAACGGAGTTTTTGCTTTCGTTAGAGGAAGAACCATTGACTATGAGCTCTTGTGCTAGAAAGATCATCGTTTAATAAAAGCGAAAGTTATGTTGTCTTCTTTGAAAGGACAAGAAGGTAAAGAATAAGGTTAGTATAGTCAAGAAGTCGCCGTAGTCTAGTAGGTAGTGTGTAGGCTTATTAGACGTAAAGCCAGGGTTCAGGCCCCAGGTCAGACTTCAAAACGAAATACAAAAAGTATTTCCTTGGTGAATCCTCTCAGCAGATTTCTGGCAAAAACTCAAAGGCCAAAAAAAAAATTGCCATGAAAAGTCGGCTTTAAACATGCTAAAATTAACACACACAACATAAGTGGTGTGGAAACTAGGTCATAATTCTGACTGAAGCGTTGTAATGACCAATTATGTATGTATGTATGTATAGTCATATTGATTAATATGGAAGTAGTAGTGCTTAAAAGTCACGGTATTCTAGTAGTGTGTTGGTGGTAGTCTAGTAGACGAGAGCCCACTGTTCAACCCACGGCTTAATTTTTTTTTTGAGAAACTTTACCTCCGAATTTTCATTTACTCTCAGAGTTTTTGCCAGAAATCTGCTGAGAGTAAGAAACCGAAGAAATATCTTTTATAATTCATTTTGTTCAGGACGTCTGACCTAAAATTTGACTCATTGCCTCACGCCTAATATGCCAACACACTGCCTACTAGACTACGGCAACTTCTTAGCAATCTTCCGGGAAAAGCTCTGACAGTAAATTAAAATTTGCCATGAAAAGTTTCCTAAAAATCTGTCGTTCGTAGTCACATTTAGACTATAGGTACGGCGGTGCAAATAAAATTAACAAACACAGCATGAGGAATATGAGAAGCCACTTCGTAATTCTGACTACGAGGGGTTATAATGGCCAATAAAGTAATATTCTCGTGTAAAATTTCCAACAAAAGAGAACAAAATGCAGCTGTACCTGGTGACACCAACATTCCTGGAAATTGCAGCGCAGATAAACAGACATGATATGTCATAAACTACATTTGAATTGACTATTTTGGCCAGGCAAACTATTTAATGTTAGCTTTGGGTACAAACAAGATAACACAGAAAATGAAAACATGAGTGAATAATGGATCGCACTGAAAGTCTGCTTAAACCTAAATGTTGTTAGCGTGCGACATTGACACTCATGCAGAACGGTTTTATATAAAGTGTAAACCGCAGAGATTACGAATTTCTACCTAAAGGGTAGACATGCTCAATGTTATGTAGCAAAAGGAAGAAGCTTGCGAATTGCTATAATGCAGTTGAAGTCACAAACATGCAGTTGAAGTCGCAGAACGACAGATTTTTGAGAAACATTTCATGGCAATTTTTATTTACTCTCAGAGTTTTTGCCAGAAATCTGCTGAGAGGAAGTCGCCGAAGAAATACTTTTTATATTCTTGTTTTGATGTCCGGCCTGGAGCTCGAATCTTGGCTTTACGTCTAATAAGCCAAAACACTATCTACTAGACTACGGCGACTTCTAACTGAAGTCACTTTCATGCATATAAATATCACAATCATACATTTTAAGTCACAATCATGCAGTTGAAGTCACTATCATGCAGTTGAAGTCGCAATCATCCAGTTGAAGTCACTATCATGCAGTTGAAGTCACTATCACATACATACATAATTGGCCATTACAACCCTTCAGTCAGGATTACGGCCTAGCTTCTCATACCACTCAAGTTGTATGTGTTAATTTTATACATGAGGCGGGACCTACAGTTTAAAGTCGACTCCGAACGACAGATTTTTGAGAAACATTTCATTGCAATTTTTATTTACTCTCAGAGTTTTTCCCAGAAATCTGCTGAGAGGAAGTCGCCGAAGAAATACTTTTTATATTCTTGTTTTGATTTCTGGCATGGGGCTCGAATCCTGGCTTTACGTCTAATAAGCCAACACACTATCTACTAGACTACGGCGACTTCTAAGTGAAGCCTCTATCATGCAGTTGAAGTCACAATCATGTAGTTGAAGTCACTATCACGCAGTTGAAGTCGCTATAATGCATATAAATGTTTCAATCATTCAGTTGAAGTCACAATCATGCAGTTGAAGTCACAATCATGCAGTTGAAGTAACAATCATGTAGTTGAAGTCCCTATTATGCAGTTGAAGTCACAAACATGAAGTTGAAATGACAATCACATAGTTGAAGTCGCTATCATGCAGTTAAGGTCACAATCATGCAGTTAAAGTCACAATCATGCAGTTGAAGTCACTATCATGCATTTGAAGTCACAAGCATGCCTAAACAGATATTTGGACAGCCTAAGACTTTATTGTGAGCTCTGTTTAGTTCCTTTATTAGGCCAAATCTTCATTTTGGTAGACTGACCTCTGCTTATCTACAATATTTGAGCATAATCCCTTCTACGATCAAAGACCTTGTCGTACGTTGACGTGTTGGGTCTAAACGTCTGTTCTTTATTTTATTTTTTAATTGTAAATTCGATTACAAATAACTGAGACCTTATCCTTGATATTGTGTTAGAGACCAGAATCTCTTGTGAGAATTGAAATTACGACTCTTGCCATATGCTTGGACACTAGCCATTAAGATACCAAGGCACACACTATTCTACGGAGTTCGATGAAAATCAATTATAAGTGTTGTATACTAACTTGTATACCAGTGAAGGGTATTGTAGGGTATTCAATAGTCAATCATAACTAACAGTTCACCATTTTTATGTACTCTTCCCTTTTCTTTATCGATCACCATTATTTTGCATTATCGTTGACATGCTGTTGTTGTCTTTTTTTACGATATTTTGAAGTAGAAAACCAAAGTTGATGATATTGATGACGTTATTTTTTTATTATTGATTAATTTTATCATTGTAGCTGCTGCTGCTGTTGTTGTTGTTGTTGTTGAACTTTATCTTCCTTTGTTCGGTCAGCCAATATTAATGTTTTACCATTTTGTTTTTATTCTGACTCTCTCTCTCTCTCTTATTATAAATACCATACACAGCGTAATTTCTTAACACATTCTCACCTAGAAGTGTTCAATTGGCTGCCAGCGACAATCATTTTCTTTTTTTATAGAATGCAACAGAGAATGCATTGTAATTGTACTTAAAAAAAAAGAGCAAAAGAGTGTTGATGGCATTAACTGTCAACAAAATACTTCCTGCGTAAGCGTAATACCATTAGGCGCTATTGCGTCTGGTTTCGAGGACGGCATTAAAAGGAAAAATATTGCATACGGTTTGGTGAACCTGCAGGAAATTGTTGTGTATTATATAGGCCAGGGCAGACAGAATGCTTAAGAGAGGCAATTATTTTGCAAAGAATTTAAGCTTTAAATACGCTAAGGACTTAATGGTCACAGTACTTATGTATATTCTTACGCAGTCGTTTTTACTTAAAAGCCAAACCCCGGCTTCTCTGGGCGTAGCGCATTCAGAATTTTCAATTTCCCTGGACTTTACGGCTACAAGTCGCCGTAGTCTAGTAGGTAGTGTGTTGGCTTATTAGACGTTAAGCCAGGATTCGAGTCCCAGGCCAGACATCAAAACAAAATACAAAAAGTATTTCTTCGGCGACTTTCTCTCAGCAGATTTCTGGCAAAAACTCTGAGAGTAAATAAAATTGCCGTGAAAAAGTTTCTCAAAAAAATCTATCGTTCGGAATCGACTTTAAATTGTAAGTCCCACCACTCATGTATAAATTTAACACATACAACATAAGTGGTGTGAGAAACTAGGACGTTGTAAAATGGGTCAATTCGATCTCCAGGTACTGTACTTGTCTCAATTGACAAGTACACGTCCTCTAACCTAATCTAACCTAACCTACGGCTTAACTTAGTCTGAATTTCTCTGATGGCATTGGTTATAATGGTTTCAAGCACCACTGTGATTTATGGCTTATTCAAAAACACGTCCCCAGTGGTCCGAATACATTACTAACACATGAAATGACTGTCGTCTATAGTGCTCGCCGTTGGCAGTGATTGTTTGCCCAATATAGTCCTCACACAAATATGGATCGCCAGCCACACACACCGCCAACCGCACACCAAACAGTGATTTTTTACAATACAATTGATGCTCTTCCATCTGATGCCGATTGATTGGCCAACATAGTCTTCAGGCAAATAAGGACCGCCAGCCTAAAATGCACACCAAACAGTGATTTTTCAGGATACAACGGATGCTCTTCCATCTGCTGCCGATTTGTATTGTCACAAATTGCACAATTTTGTACGTACTATTCATGCAGAAATGGGTCTCATCGCTGAAGATAGCGCTTCATAGCTCCTTCAGTGGACACAGATTGTTGTCTATGGTAGCTTACCATCATGGTTCATGCTTCAGTTGAATTATGTACGGCTTGGCAAACCCAAGTCACGATGTTAAATTCTTGAAATTGTGATATGCAAAGGATCGTGTTCTTGAGATATTGACTGCCTCAGATGCTGCTGCACATGCTCAGGGACAGTGGCTATGTTTATGGCAGATCTTGCGTTTCGTCAGTGTACAGGTATTGGTCGGTCCTTTACTAAACCAGTGGACTCAAATTTATACAGCGCTTTGCATATTTATCCACCACATTTCTCTTGTTAGGACAATTACGGCGATCATTAAATAGATCAAGCTTGCAGCTGCGTTTCGATAAATCAATCTCAATGTTTGTACGTACTGTTGAATGCACGTTCTATTGAATAACGTTTTGTTAAGAGTATTCGTGTACACTCTTTGTGCTTAACAGAATGTATGTTTACCGTTAATGTTAGGTTAACAAAAAAAGCAACCGAATAACTTACATTTTCTGTAAAGAAATGGTGTTACCAAGTGAATAAACAAATATCACCACCGATAATGCAGGAGCGTTATGTCAAGAAAAAAAAATGGAGACAGGCTTGCATAAGGGCAGTGAAGTAAAGCAAGTTCGAGTAAAGAATACATGTAATACCAAAAGCAACAACTCAACTCCCGATTCATGCAGTTTAATATATGGGGTACACAATCAAACTTCATTTTCTCTTAAGAGATAAGGATCACAGCGCAACTAAAGAAATCTTCTTTTCCTTAAAAACTGCCAAAACGAAAAAAGTGCAACACCGTCAGTGATAACTTTATTTAACACCATTGTTTCGCGAAACAGAAAAAAACAAAAGCGTATAAAGAAATAAACAGAATGCATTGAAGTGCGATAAGAAAAGGCAGGCACCTTAAGAAAACTACTTCACTGATGACAGGGATAACGTCATACATGCCAGCCAGAGAGGTAAACAATTGGAATAAAGAAATAAAGTGTCCGTCGACTGACGGCAATGTTGACTTTATAATGTCATCCATAACATGTAGAGGAGTGTTGTATTCCTTATTCATGATAAACATATTAAAATTCGTTGTATTTTTTTCTTTCATTTTCCATTTTTTTTTAATTCTGCGTAACTTTTTAGTGCAATTCATTCATACAACGTACAAGAGACTCAATGCTTAACTTACAACATAATTTATGAGTTTTTTTATACAAGGAAGGTCCTGCATACCTTAAGATTTGTGTGACTTCAAAAAACAAAACAAAGATATTTTGACGTGCACACTGATATGAATATTCAAGGAGCTAGATGCCAGCATATTTAAGACAGATACTGGATTTTTTTTCTTGTCGAGGGTAACTTTAAATTCATATGAAAACCTAAATAGAAACCCAATGTAAAACCTGAAAATTTTGTTTTTCGATTCGTTTGACAGATCTATTGATACCATTATGTCTGGACTACAAGGTCGTTCAATTTCTGGCAGGTTCGCATTCGAAATATCGTATTTTCCAACCTCTCGGGAGAATAAATCAGACTGAATTCTTTTGGTATACCGATGGCCTTGTTGGTAGTGCCGAGGCTGTGAGTTATATTTCCACCAGAGGCTTTCGGTGTTTGTGATGGTCTTATTGTTTTTCTAACATTATATACTGTTACGTTTTGAACTTTTAAAAACGTTTAAAATATGATCTCGTAGATTGCAAATAAAATAAAAATAAATTTGTGTTTAGTTTTAATTAAAATTCTTTATTATTCGCATAATTCTGTGTGCCACTTTTCACAACTTTATGTAAACAACAACAACAATTGCTTTGTTTGTTATTCCTCTGTTTATACCCTTTGCATAAACAATAACAATTACTAGACAATTGTTCGACTGATCTTTGTAGCGGAGATCTTCAAACCACGATTACTGTCTTCAACCATGCCGGGTATTCACACTAGACTGACTGAACTTCACTAACACAGTCGCCTGCTTTGCCTTGCCCATTATATGGCAAAGTAAAGAGTCTGACCAACATTTTTGAAGATGAACGTTCATGACTTCGCCGTCGGGATGCGTTGAACACTCATGTGGATTGGTATCGTCCAAAATTCGAAAAGACTTCCAGCAATGGATCAGATTGCTGAGGATGAGGATTGTAGCGATCGCTTGTCCGAACGTCACACATAGTGGCATATTTCTCCCACCGATTTGTAAGTGTAGATGAAGTCGCCGTAGTCTAGTAGGTAGTGTATTGGCTTATTAAACATTAGGCCTTTGTTCAGGTCAGAATAATTGAATTGAATACCATAAATATACCACATAAACTGTTTGAGAGTTCTCAGATGTCATGTGCATGGCTTAGTGATTTTAACCATGCATTTGGGCTCGTTGAATACCAGACTGTTCTCTGATGCTTGTTTTCAAAGCACCTTCTTTATACCAACAGTTAATGCCACTGAATTTCGTATTCTAATTACTAATTTTACTTCTCCACCCCCATAAGTAAGGCCACATAAGAAATTTTTTTTAATAATAATGCGCCCGGAACTCCTGAATGTATATACCGATGGCTCTAAACTCGATTGCGGGTTTGGGACCGGAGTCTGCTCTGGGAAACTGGACCTGAACATTTCCCTCCGACTGCCGGATTAATGTAGCGTGTTTCATGCATTGAGGCCATATACTGGGCTGCTCAATGTATCCTCGTCAACGGTGTTCCTTTCACCTGCATCTCGATCTTTTCTGAGAGTCAAGCTGCCGTAAAATCTCTGTCGAACATTGTGAATAACTCCAGGATTGTTAGCAAATGTCGCCGCTGTCTCGGCCTTTTTTCTAGGCGATTTGGTGTCACAATTATCTGGGTCCCAGGGCACAGTAATATTCCGGGAAACTGCAGAGCCGACGAGCTCGCCAGGGCTGGTGCACTACTTCCGGAATCCTCTTTAATCGACTTGGAGATGCCACTTACCTCGGTCAAGCTGGCCATCGCGCAAACCTATCCTGGGTCAATGAGGAGTCCTGCTCCATCGCTAGGCTCACTTGGTCATCGATGGATAGAGGGCGCACCAACCAGTTACTTGGACTTAGTCGTAACGTCATCTCCATCACAGAGGCCATGCTTACAGGTCATTGTGTAATGGAAAGGCACGCGGAAAGAATGCAGCTCCCATATAACGACTTCTGCCGTGGGTCCAGATCCGCTGAGGAAAAGGAGACTGTTATCCACTTCCTTTGTCAATGCCCATCTCTTGGGAGGTGCAGATATTGGTTATTTGACTCTCCAATCCTTGTCAGCTTAACGGAGCTATCATCAATTGATCTCAAGGATATACATACATACATTACAACCCTTCAGTCAGGATTACGACCTAGTTTCTCACACAACTTATGTTGTGTGTGTTAATTTTGTACATGAGTGGTGGGACCTACATTTTAAAGTCGGCTCCGAATGACAGATTTTTGAGAAACTTTTCATGGCAATTTTTTATTTACCCTCAGAGTTTTTACAAGAAATCTGCTGAGAGGAAGTCGCCAAAGAAATACTTTTTGTTTGCGTTTTGATGTCTGTTTAGGCTTTGTACCCTGGCTTTAAGTCTAATATGTATGTATGTACTAGACAACGGTGACTACGTCAAGGATATAGATTCGTTTATCAAACTTTCAGGCTAGCTTTCTAGCGTAGAGTAGTCGTACTTTAAATGTGCAGCCCTTGCGCTGACCAATTTCTTCTTCTTCCCTGGTTTGGGGGAACTGGTGAGCTCAAGTGAGCTTTTAGTATCAACGCTATCACTCCAACCTACCTACCTAGTCAGGATTACAACCTAGTTTCTCACATCATTCATGTTGTGTGTGTTAACTTTATACATGAGTGGCGAGGCGAACAGTTTCATGTCGACTTCGAACGACAGATTTTTAAGAAACTTTCCATGGCAATTTTATTCAACCCTCAGAGTAATTGCATGAAGTCTATTGGGAGCAAGTCGCTGAAAGAAATATTTTTTTCATTTCGTGCGAGATAGCTGAGTTGGAGGTTGAAACATGGGGTCTGTTCTGTTGTATGATTAATTTTTCCTATATTCTGGTAAGTTCGGTTAATATTAATTTCTTTTTGTATGTTCCTATAAATTTTTGTTCAACTTGATTTCCAGAAGTTTGTAGCCATAAAACTTGTTACTAAAATTCAAAGAATTACTCACATAATTCATTTAGACTCCCCACGCTTTACGATTTGATTTTTTTCATTCTACTTTATTTTTTTTATCTTATTTTTTTTTTTTTGAGAAATTTGTCACACAACGAGAACTAAACCATTTCAAAAGCGTAAAATGTCACACTTTTTTTGTTATCAGGTGTTAAAAAAATATTGTGCACCTGGTAAAACAACAGAAGTGACAGTGAAATCAAATGGAAACAAAATATATATAAGAAAGAAAGAAAGATAAAAAGAAAATAAAACCAAATAAAGATTAAAAATAAACACTCTTAAGAAAACTAACAAAAAAATAAAAACAAAAAATATTTAAAATGGGCTTTCCTAAAACGCCTCCGGATTTCTGTCATTCCATTAAGACTTAACCACTAGAATGATGTAAAATTGTTGAAAACGATAAGAAAAAACAAGAAGAGTGTGAAAGAATTTGTTTACTCAGTGGCTTATAACTTGCGTAACAAATCGTATTACAACAACATAATGGTTGGAAATTGTTTTTATCATCAGCTTTTCACGCTTTAAGATGTTTCATCCGGCAACGCAATTAAGACACTTGAAGATAAACAATGCTGGTGACAAGACAAAGTTTGAATGTCTGATTTCTTTTGACAAATATTTACCAAGGATTTGGATTATTTTCACAACTTTCCAAGCACGTGGATAAACATAATAATTAGACATTCAGAGAATGATTTAATTCCACTAAAGTTGTAACGAATGGTAACAATTACTTGGGTTCTTAAACAGTACAGCAACACTAACTAAATTTTGTAAGGTCTTTTGTAAAGCGTGTGATATATAAATGGAATTTTTTCTTCATTTTAAAGACCATTCTGTGTAGAGTATTCACATACATACATATATAATTGGTCATAACAAACCTTCAGCTAGGATTCCAACCTAGCTTCTCGCACCACTCATTTTGTGTGTTAACTTAATATATAAGTGGCGGGACCTACAGTTTAAAGTCGACTCCGAAAGACAGATTTTTGAGAAATTTTACATAATAATTTTATTTACTCACGTTTCCACATACATACTTACTTGATTGGTCACTACAATCCTTCATTCAGAATGAAAACATAGCTTCTCACACCCCTTATGTTGCGTGTTAATTTTATACCTGTACGGCGGGACCTAGAGTTTAAAGTCGATTCCCAACAATAGATTTTTGAGAAACTTTTCATGGTAATTTTTTATTTACTTGAATAATTTTTGCCAGAAATCAGCTAAGAGGCAGTCGCCGAAGAAATATTGTTATTAAATTTTGTTATTAAGTTCACATATGTATCCTTCACATGAGATGATCAAGCCCTCAAATCTCTCGTACAAAGTATGTATCAAAAATGGCTGGAGATGTGTGGCATATAGCGTCGTCTTGTAAAAACCTTATGCTGTAGGTTGCCAGATAATACAATTCAGGCCAAAAGAAGTTGATAATTATCATCCTATAGAACTCCCCGTTGACATCGATGGACTTGTCAAAGTCGTTCTGAATGAAATATGGGCCAACGATGCTGCCAACACAAAATCCATATCAAATAGAGACTTTTTCGTGATTCATTGGATGCTCTTGGATCCCTTGTGAATTGGAATTCGACAATTTTGTTGATTCTCGTACCCATTTTTACAGAAATGGAACTCATTCCTGAAGACGATTTATTAACGAAAATTATAGCCGTTTGCTAACTGCTTTATATCCCATTCAGCGAACTTTGTTTGTGATCTTTTACTTTCAGATTCTAAGGAAGTTGAATTTTTTACGGGTGTAGGTCCAAGTCGCTACTCAAAATTTGCCAATTTGAGGCCAGTGAAAGGCAAAGTTGTTGTGAGCGACGTTAAATCGTTTGTTAACAAAATTGTGTTAATTTTTTTAAATTCTATGCCTACTTACTTACGTACTTAAGTGCTTATTACAGCCCTTTAGTCAGGATTACAACCTATCTTCTTACACCACTTATGTTGTGTGTTTTAATTCTAGCATGAGAGGCAAGACCTACAGTTTTTAGTTGACTACGAACGAAAGATTTCTGAGTATTTTTTCATGGCAACTTTATTTTATCTTCAGAGCTTTTGCCACTAGTCTGCCGTTCGAAATATCTGAGCCTGGGGTTGGACCACGGGCTCTTGTCTAGTAAGCCATACATAGACATACATACATAATTGGTCATTACAACCCTTCAGTCAGGACTACGACCTAGTTTCTCACACCACCTTATGTTGAGTGTGTTACTTTTATACGTGAGTGGTGGCACCTACAGTTTAAAGTTGACTTCGAACGACAGATTTTTGAGAAACTTTTCATGACAATCTCAACAGATTTCTGGCAAAAACTCTGGGAGAAAGCCGTCGAAGAAATATTTCTTCATATTTCGTTTTAATGTCTGACCTAGTATTTGAACCGAGGCCTTACGTCTAATAAGCCAACAGACTACCTACTAGACCACGTCGACTTCACATTGCCTACAATTCTAAAACGACTTCGTTTCCTATTATCCGATTGCTTGCTGATAGGGGTGGAGAAGGTAGTGACATCCAACATCTTATGTTTGTATAGCTTTCGCTCGGACATCGGACGATGGTTTCGTATTGAGAAAATTACAGCTCGAACATTGAAATTGAAAACATATGCTATCGGCGATTATTTCATTCTGCCGCTCCATGCCAAGGCCATAAAATCGAGTGGAAAGTAATACTAAGTACGACTATAACAGGAATAGTTTACAAGGGCACTACAAAAAAAGTACTTATAGCAGTAGTAGTCAGCAGTACTTAGAATGGATGTTTAGAGTTAACAAAGAAATTGTTCCGAGTCAAGCGAAAGTTCACTTTTGCACTAATCAGACATCCTTCGTACTTTGCTTTTTTTCGAGTGGTAAACGAAAAAAAATTATTTTTTGGCTGTACAAAACAGCAGGAGACAACTCAATTGATTGTCTTTTAATTTATAATTGCGGTTTTTTTTGTTTGTCTTTAATGAACTGTTCCTTGGCTGTTGAATTTCAAAAGTGTTCGCACGAAAACCTCTAAATCAAGTAGAAACAACAACCTTCATAAACGTACATTTGGAATTCAAAACCAAAGTGTTGGTATGAATGTGGTGTTTGAACAAACTTTGATGGCGTTGGTAGTGGTCATTATCATTGTCAGGCATTTTTCGCACACAAAGTTTTGGGTGTAGAATTTTTAGCTTCGTTTTTGCATTTGTTGTTGTTGGTATGTGTAGTATAAGGATTTTGGCCATTAAATATGTTGTCCAAGCGTATGTTAATCAGGTATGTTCACATTATTATGGGAACAAATATAAACGTATGTATTCTCGTATAACATACAGTTAGTGTCAAAAGAAGCTGTTCACTATGGATAAAATTCTACTTACTTACTGACTTAATTGGCCGTCAATCGGCTTTCGGCCTGCATTAACACTTCTTTCCGGACGCCTATGCTTATTGCGCGCCTACGCCAGTTGGTCACACCAATCAATGACAGGGCTTCCTCGATTTGGTCTTTCAAACGCATACAAGGTCATCCTTATCGCTGACTCCGCATCAGATATCCGTCTTGCCGGAGCATCCTCCTCCATTCGAACGACATGGCCGAGCCAGCACAGCCGCTGGATATTAATACGCTGCACAATGTCTATGTCATTGAGGATCTCATACAGCTCACTGTTGGATCGGATGCGGAAATCATCGCCAACTCGCACTGGACCGAAGATCTTACGTAGGACTTTTCTTTCGAATACTCTCAAGGCTGCAGCATTAGCGCTTAATAGGGTCTATGAATCTGCGCAATAAAGAAGTACGGGTAGGATGAGCGTCTTGTCGAGTATTAATTTTGTCGTACGAGAGAGGTCTCTCCTACTTAATTGCCTATTAAGACCATAATATCACCTGTTATCAGGAGTGATCCTGCGCTTGATCTCCAGACTGACATCATTTTTGGTGGTAACGGCGGAACGAAGATAAATAAATTCCTTGACTATGTCGAAGGTATAGTTATCGGCCGTAATCTGAGAATCAATACGCCGCACGTCTCTACTTGTCGATAACATATACTTCGTTTTGCCCTCATTTACTACCAGACCCATCTTTGTAGGCTCCCGTTCAATATCACTAAAGGCAGCAGTAACATCTCGCTTGGTACGCCCTATGATGTCAATGTCGTCAGCGTATGCAAGCAACTGGACGCTTTTTTGAAAAATAGTGCCATTGCGATGCAATCCCGCCTCTCGCAAAACAGTCTCCATGACGAAGTTGAAGAGGTCGCATGATAAGGGATCGCCTTGTCTGAAACCTCACACGGTATCAAAAGGTTCGGAGAGGTCCATTCTCAGCTTGACGGAGCTGCAGGACTTGCTCAACGTCATTCTGCATAGCCTTATCAGCTTCGCAGGTATATCGAGCTCAGAAATTGCGGCAAAAACCCGATCCCTTATGGGGCTATCGAAGGTTATTGCGTGGCGACTTGTTTTTTGTGGGTCTTTTCCAGGATTTGATGTACTGTGAAGATCTGGATAAAATTTAACAATCACAAAACTTAACTTTTACCACTTAAGGAGAGTGCCCAAAAAAAATTTGATAACATTTCGAAATTTTTTGTAATTTTTTTTGTTTAAATTTTAAAAATTGGCAATGAAACAATTTTAAAATAAAAATAACGGTAATTTATTAATGTATGTATATATTTTGTTTTAATGCACAGTTTCTTTTGACGCTCACTTTGAATGTAGGTATCAGTTTCCACAGAAGTTGTTTATTGTTTCACATGTGCGGGTGGCCTGCTGGTAAACTCTGTTGTTTGTTATTGAAAACATTGCCGTTCAGATTTATATTTTACGCACTTCATTATGATCCAATAATTTCAAATGACTTACGAGCCGTCCTTCCTAAAAAGTAAATGCAAATCTTGTTTATTTTTTATTTTTATTTTTTCTTTCATTCCTTAAAACTTTATTGAATTGAAAATGGTTTTACAGAATTGAAATTGAAAACAACGTTCTCGGTTTCGTTCGAAATGCAAACTGGAATGTCATGCTGCGTGTGTAATTTTGCAACACTTCATCACATAGCGTTCAGATTTTTGGGACTTATTTATGAGACTCATAAATTTTTTTTGAAAAATTTTCATTCATTTATGTGAACTGTCAGCACTGGCGCCGTATTTAAATTTTTTTGATTATTGAAATGCCTGCTGTTTGAAAAGGATTTGAGACTCAGGGCTTGGTTTTGGGAGGAATAATATTTGGTTTTGAAAATATTTAAGCGCCTGGGAAATTTTTGTTTTAAAAAAGGGAGAATTTTGCTTGCGGGTCAAGCCAAATCATTCTATACCCTACATACATAAATACATTATTGGTCATTATAACCCTTCAGAAGGATTACGACCTAGTTTCTCACACCACTTATGTTGTGTGTGTTAGTTTTATACATGAGTGGCGGGACCTACAGTTTAAAGTCGACTCCGAACGACAGATTTTTGAGAAACTTTTCATGGCAATTTTATTTACTCTCAGAGGAAATCGCCTAAGAAATAGTTTTTGATTTTATTTTGATGTCTGGCCTGGGTCTCGAACCCTAGCTTTTCGTCTAATAAGCCACCACAGTACCTACTAGACCACGGCGACATTATATACCCTATAGCACGACTATACCCTATAGACGACTTATAGACCTGAACAACGCTTCCGTTTAATTTGAAGCCATCGATGTATATTTGTATGGAGCTGTTTTGCGACCTCTCTTTCCGGAATAAATGTCCCAAATGGCATCGTATCGTAGAGTCATGTAACTTATGTCCAACGGAAGTTGAATTTATTGTTTGAAAAACATTTTCCAATAAACCCGAGATCAATAATTCTAAAACCTGTGCTTTCCGGCTATATTTTGTATCGATTCTGAGTAACAAAGAATTTTATTGCCATGGTTTTTATGGCTATTAAGGCTGAAATAATATTTTTCTGTTCTTGAATTAAGAATGTTTTGCTCCAAATACAGAATAGAATCATCAATGATGCATAAAGTGAGAACCTAGCCATCCTAACTTCTCACACTTGCTAAAAATAGCCAAGAAATTTGTGGTAAATTAATAAAGAAAGAAAAAAATTAAACGTAACTTTATGCTTTTCAAGAAAAAAAATCTTTTTTTTTAAGTGCTTTAAGACTTTAAGTTTATTAGTAACCATTAAAAAAGACCTTTTTGAACTAAAGAAATAACGAGAAACTTAATCCCCTTTGCGGTGCGCTTATTTGAATGTGTAACTGACAATGCAAATCAATGCCATGCATTGATTTATGCTTGAAAAAAGTGGGCGTTTTTTAATTATTTTTCGGCTAAAATGAACTTAATAAGGTCAAGAAGATTTCACTTTTTTAGCCATACTACTCACCATAAAAAATTAAAATTTTATTGGCAACATTTAAATGAAATTTTTCTTTGTATTGGCATCTTTCGCATTGAATGTGAATAAAAAAGCATGAACTTACAATGAAAATAATATGCAAACAATTTCGGTAATATAATATCAACTTTGAAACAAGTCCGGATTGTACTTTGGGTCAATTTGTGTATGAGATGAACAGCCTCACTAATGGCAACACTAATGAAGTGTATACATTGCCTCTATTTCAAGAGGCACAACAATGTTGTATGTATTCATCTATAGTTTCTACTGCTAAAGTTGTTGTACTGGCACATGTTTATGGTCGAGAATTATTCATTGTTACCAAAGACAACAACCATAAACATATCAAAACTTTGAAGCAATGACAGTAGGAGAGTGTACTGCTACTTCATACTTCAAATAGTTTTGTTGTTCCGCAACGATAATAATGATATTGAAAATGAAAATCTCTTGTGTTATTAAAGATAATAATAACGACAACAACAACAATGATTTTGAATTATTTACAAGCCAGCAGTGAAATATAATCTACTCGTGTACCATAAATAGCAAATACTTCTGCAGAAAGCAAGCTAACACAGACAAGGCATCTTGAAGGCCAACAAAGACACAAGGTTTCCATTTAGGGTTACCAAGTGGTGAACATACATGCTAAAATTAAAATGTGTTTGAAGAACATATCACCTTAACTTGAATCGTTTTAAGCATCTCGTAAGTCTCTTAAAATCTTTTATGAACATTTTTTAATTGTTCCATTCAACCTTTTAGTCAGGTTTACAACCTAGTTTCTCACATCATGCATGTTGTGTGTGTTAATTTTTATAGATTAGTGACGGGTCCTGCAGTTTAAAGTCGCCCAATTTTGGACAAACTTTTAATGGCAATTTTATTTTTCTCTCAGAGTTTTTGCCAGTTCCAGTTGCTGAGAGGAAATAGCCAAAAGAAATATTTTTTCATATTTCGCTTAGTTTGAGATGTCTAAGTTAGGGTTTGAACCACATAGGGTTCATTGTGATCCTACATTAGTTTCCCATTTATCCTCAAGTCCCGCAACCACTCAGAACTTCCAATGGAGAGCATTAGACTGCCAATCAAAATGCGTGAATGTTCCGCCATATAGCAGTACCGGGCAAGTACATATTAGGTTCTTTCTTCTCATCTCTGCAGCTTCTACAGAAATCATTTGCGAAGTTTCCATGATCAGTGCACCACGTATGCGTGCTCATAATGCAATGCTCCGTAATAACAACGACAACCATACTTAGTGTGCTTCTTTCTTTGGCGACTTCATTGCAGCAAATATCTGGCAAAAACTTTGAGAGTCAAATAAAATTGCAACGAAAAGTTTCCCAAAAATTTGTCTGTACGGAGTCCATTTTAAATTATGGGTCGCACCACTCCTGTATAAAATTAAGACACACACAACATAAGTGGTGTGAGAAGCAAAGGTCGTAATCCTGACTAAAGGATTGTAATGAGCAAATGTATCTACGAAAGCTATCCAATGACTTTGAGTTCATCACGTTAGAATTCAGTGCTTTGATGGCTGTCTGACTATCCCCGCTTGGGAATATTTTCGTTCTCAATAATTTTCGCTGGTTTCTGTATTACCGATACCACTGCCTGAAAAACCTACCTACGTACCGTAATTTGATTGTCTTAGGGACCGGTATATTCCAATCGATTTCAAAGCTTCCGTACGTCTTAGAGCAATCAGTGTACTATATGTTTGTACGGAGTCTGTTGCGGTCTCCCTTTCCGGAATATATACATATGTACATACAACTCTAAGACCTAGATTCTTACATAACTTATGTTGTGTGTGTTAATTTTAAACATGAGGGGCGGGACCTACAGTTGAAAGGCAAAATTATTACCAGAAATAAGCTCAGAGGAATTCGCCGAAGAAAGTTTTTTTCATATTTTGGTTTTTTTTTTGGAGATGACTGACCTGAGGTTTGAACCATGGCCTCACGTCTAATATGCCAACATATTTCCTGCAAAGATGAGAACGGAAACTTGGTAACAGATTCGCAGAGGGTGCTGAGGTTATGGAGGAAATACTTTTCTACTCTGCTACAAGGCGATGTCAAGAACAATACCGCCTTTAGAGATGATGTTCCGAACCCGATCGACGATGACAGCGGGGAGATTCCGCCGCTTAGCCAATAAGAGGTCAAAGTCGCGATTATGCGTCTTAAAAATAATAAAGCGGCAGGTACTAATGTCCTCACTACTGAATTGTTTAAGACCAGAAGTAATGAGTTGATAGGGCGCATGCACCAGCTTATTTACAAAATATGGCTAGGGGAAAATGTGCCCAACGATTGGAATCTCAATGCCCTCTGTCCTGTCCTGAAAAAGGGTGTATAAGCCTTCTCCCTATCGCATACAAGGTTCTTACAGGCGTATTGTGTGAACGACTGAAGCCACTCGTCGAAACACTGATTGGACCTTATCAGTACACACGAAAAACAAGTCGACACACACCATCTTTTTTTCGACTATAAGGCAGTCTTCGATAGCCCCATAACGGATCGTGCTTTTGCCGCAATGTCTGATCTCGGTATACCTGCGAAGCTGATAAGGCTATGCAGAAATCATGCTGCCTCTTTAACTTCGTTATGGAGAGTGTTCGGCGAAAGGGGGGAATGCATCGCAATGACACTATTTTTCAAAAAAGCATACAGTTGCTTGCGTACGCTGACGACATCAACATCATAGGGCATACCAAGCGTGATGATACTGCTGCCTTTAGTGCTCTTGAACGGGAGTATACTATGATGGCAGTAAATGGGGGCAAAACGAAGTATATGTTGTCGACAAGTAAAGACGTGTGGCGTATTGATTCTCAGATTACGGCCGATAACTATACTTTCGATATAGTCAAGGAATTTATTTATCTTGGCTCCGCCGTTACCACCAAAAATGATGTCAGTCTGAAGATCAAGGGCAGGATAACTCTTGCCAACAGGTGCTAGTATGGCCTCAATAGACAATTGAGTAGCAGAGACCCCTCTCGTACGACAAAACTAATATTCTACAAGACGCTCATCCTCCCCGTGGTTCTTTATGGCGCAGAGCCATGGACCCTATTAACCCTAGAAGCGTACCCTGGGTGCTCGGGCACCCGGCTTAATATTTAGAGTGCTGTCATACATTGAAATTTGGCAACACAGTATTCTAATTCTGTTAGTTTTCCTAGATTTGCATGCTGTTCACATTTCATTAGTTTTCAGAGAGCTTCTTAAGCGGTAAGTCGTTTAAATAGTTTAAATAGGTTCTGGAGCACCCAGGGTAGTAAAAACGGTAGTTTTTCGAGCTAATCATTCTATATTTGTTTTTTTATCGAGAAGGTAATTTCCTATTATTTAGTTACATGAAACTTAATTATTTTGGTATACATATGTATATGTATACTTATGTAGGTGAAATTATTTAAGGTTAAACTGTCAAGTGTAATGGCAGGTTCGCGTTGGCAATTGACTGATGATATGTTTGAAAGGCTTCTCAAGCTCGATTCCTGTGATAACTGGTTCACGTCAATTCCTGCAGCCACTACTCTTTTGGAAAAATATATAACATTAGTAGGTACGCTTAGGCAGAATAA
Source organism: Sarcophaga subvicina (assembly GCA_936449025.2). Lineage (NCBI taxonomy): Eukaryota > Metazoa > Arthropoda > Insecta > Diptera > Sarcophagidae > Sarcophaga > Sarcophaga subvicina. The sequence continues at coordinate 81,836,445 of OW388084.2, forward strand.
AAAGGAAATACCTTTAGAAATGAAAGACAAATATTCATTTGAAAAAATTCTGCAAAATTTGCTTATAGCGGAGCCCTTACATTGCAGGGCTACTGTCCAGCAAAAGGTAGCCACAAAAAGGTTATAAACTTATTATCATCAATGCACATTAATCGTGATAAAGACAAAACTGTCTCTTTGCCAGAAATGATCGGTTTTTATAATAAAACAAAAGGAGGGGTTGACACGTTCGATCAACTATGTCATACTTATTCAGTATCACGTAAAACTCGTCGTTGGCCCTTATGCCTATTTTTTGGGCTATTAAATACCGTTGGTATTAACTCTATAATATTGTTGGACCAAAGTCAAGCATTAAAGAGAGAAAAAATACCGAATAGACGTACTTTTTTGAAAACTTTATCGCTACAGCTAATAACACCTTATATGGAGCAGCGGAGAAATTGGCCCATTTTGAGTAGAAATATTCGTGAAATGATAAATGGCATGCTAAAAACGACAAATAACCCTGATAGACCAGAGGGTACTGCCCAAAAACAGGGACGATGCAGATTCTCTCCTTCCTCGAAAGATAGAAAAAGTAAGACTTTTTGCAACAAGTGCCAAACGCCTATCTGTGGAGAGCATTAAATTAAAATGTGCCCCAAATGTATATAAAACTAATTTTGTTCTTTTTTTCTTTAAAGTTCAAATCATAAATAAATAATAAATACATGAATATAAAAAAAAAGAATTTTGCAACTTGTTTTCCTAAATTTATAACTCATGTGAAAACTGGGTGCTCGAGTACCCAGGGGAGGAAAAGTCAATATAAAATATGGATAGGGTTCTAGGGTTAAGCACTGAAAAAGTCCTGCGTAAGATCTTCGGTGCAGTGCGAGTTGGCGATGATTTCCATATCTGTAACAACAGTGAGCTTTGTGAGCTCATCAACGACATGGACTTTGTACAGTGCATTAACTTCCAGTGGCTACGCTGATTCGGCCATGTCGTTCGAATAGAAGAGGATGCTCAGGCGAGACGGGAAAATCGGCGAAGAGGACGACCTTGTCTGCGTTGGAAGGATCAAATCGAAGAAGCCTTGTCGTCGATTGGTGTGACCAACTGGCATAGGCGCGCAGGAACCAGAGGCGCCTGGAAGCGTGTATTGCGGCAGGCCGAAATCCGTTGATCGGATTGTTAATGGCCAATTAAGTAAGGAATTTCCTACTAGACCATGGCGACTTTCGGAATGGAAGTCCTAAATGTCACGTATCGCAGTGTCATGTAAAATCACATCTTGTGTCTAACGGAAATTGAATTTTGTGATTGAAAAACACTTGCCAATAAACCCGAAACAAATAATTCTAAACAGAATTTCTTTAGTTTCTGAGAAACCAGAAGCTTTTATTTGTCATAGTTTTCAAGGCTATTAAAACTAAAATAAGTGGTTATATAGGGGAACTGAATAAATCTTAAATGTTTTCAATGTTGAATGATTTGTTCCAAATGCAGAACAGGCTTTGCTTACTTACTACTCACACTTGCTGGATATAAAAAATTCCTGCAAAAAATTTGAACACAGTCATCGTTCACATTTTATAAATTACAACTGCAACTACAACCACATAATGATTAAGGATCATACAAAATCAGAAAGAACAATAAACGAAATGGATCTCAAATTACTAACAAAAACAAGGCATTTAATTTGCATAAAAGGTTTCAGGAAATACGAAATTTTATTGAATTTCAAAGGAAATAAGAAAAAAAAGAAAACAATACTCTTCGAATATTGATCACTGCCAACCTGTTGTGATCTACAACAATAAAGAATAAAAAAAATTCTGCTTGTTTGATAATGCTTCACTTCAGTTCTTTAACACTTTAAACCATACAAATACGACAATGTGGCTTTCAGAGGCTTCTCCTACCACAGATACGTGTGTGTGTGTGAGTATTTTTGTTCATTTATTCTCCCCCAGATTACAATAACATTTCAAAGAGTGTTGAAACCTACACCTACAACTGTCTCGAACGTCTATCATTATTCTTGTTGGCGACCGTTTTACACGAACCTGTCTTAAATTTTTGATTTGCTGGCTGCTGATGTTTGATGCCTCACTCACACTCAAATGCATTAAAAGTCGATCGTATTACAGTGGACAAGTAAATTCAATTGTTTGTTTTCTCCTTTAATGGTTTTGTTTCAGTTTAATTTGTTGTTGTTGTTATTATTTAATGGTTTATTAATATGCCTTCAACATGGTTTATTTCTATGACGTTTATTGAATTTCAATTCATGCAACCTACACCTGATTGAATGGAAGATTTCTGTACAGTGCAGAGTAGCAGGGTATATGGTTGAGAGTCAAAAAATATTTGCTTTACTTTAAAGCTACAACAACAAGAAAAAATATAGGTTTTCTGCGCCATTACACGATGTCGTAACCCTTAAACGCTTAATTCTTTACGCCCTCAGACAACATTGCCAAAGCTGTCGTAAAGCCTTTCTATCCCTTTCTATCGCATCTTTCAAGAGGGGTCTTTTGAACTTCAACACTTGTTGTATGAGTACGTTTACAAACAAAGTTTATGATAAATTTATGATATAAAATCCCCGAGCGCCAAAAGCAGTCACTGTTTGATGTGGATTTTGAAAATACGCCATCGGTTCATATTTCCTTGAAAACAGCGTCATCCTGTGTTGGTGAACAATTCTAATAAAATAATATTTGTTTTTTATTTTTTAATAATTTACGTAATTTTTCTTTCATTTATTTAATTTTGCTTATCTTCAATTTCAATGCTAGTGTGAACAGTACATAATACTTCACGCATATTAACATGTTGTTGTTGTTATTTATTTTGCATTATTCTTATCATAATTGATATAATTGCAAATTATGAAAATACTGGTTTTTCTGCATTGCGTTAATACAAATGTATGTACGTATGTTAATACATTTGTTAGTATGTCTGTAATATGCACTTGTTATAAGATTGAACAAAAAGAAAATTAATTACTGTTACACATTTTTTGATTCTTTTAATGTTTGCTCTTATTTAGAATAATGTTTTAAAGTCACTTACTTTTACTGCCTTGCTGCGAATAGAAGTATTCAGTATTCTTGTATTCAGAATTAAATTTTGAAATAAAATTCGAACAAAGCTACTAAAACTTCAGTGTCCTTTAAATAAAAAGTGGTAATAAGTTTAACTTTAAATAAAAAGTTAAACTCTCATACATTATTTGGTGCCGAAACCCGAGAATGGTGATTTAGTGATTGGAAATTGGAGCAACGACTTGGAACCTCATTACTGTGAACGACTTGAAATATCTTAACTTAGAACTGTTGCTGTAAAGTTTGGATTTGGCTTCGGAATTCTTTGGCTAATTTCTACTATTGGTTGTGCTATTGGAAGGTGTTTTGGAAGGTGGAACCTGATAAAATAAAAAGGTTAAGGTTTGAACTTTGCGTTACTATTGCCGAAATTTGTGGTTTTCTGGAAAACTGTATGTATAAATGAAATTTTGTATTGTTATATAAAAGTATTGGTAAAAAGTGTTTCGAACAAAATGGCGGATTTTCACCATATCATTGAAGAACAAAAGGATTTATTTTCGAACTTAAAGCGAACGGCTAGGTTATATAATTCAAAAGAGCATAAAACGCATGGTTTTGCACAATCAATTTTAGATGAAATAGAATCGAATTTTGCTCAGTTTAAAAAAGGAAATACTCAACTATGTTCTGTAGTTCGTGATAATACCGTTAATACTGAAGACATTCCATATTTCAAAGACGATGTATATTATCAATTTCAAGATGAATTTTTTGCTCTGAAAAGCCAAATACTTGATATTTTGGAAACTCCTGGCTCTAGTTCTCCTGGAATTCAATTAAGCACTTTTGTTGGTCCCTCTAATTCTAGAAATGATTCATTTTCGGTTCAGGCTCGTGTACCGAAAATTGATTTACCAACTTTTAATGGTGATTATTTAACTTGGATGTCCTTTCAGGATATGTTTGTGTCTCTAGTACATAATAACTCTAACCTAACTGGTGTACAAAAATTTTGTTTTTTGAAAAGTTCTTGTAAAGGAACTCCGTTGGATATCGTGAATGAGTATCAAGCAACGGATTCAAGCTATGCTTTAGCATGGACCGCTCTTGAAAATAGGTATCATAATAAAAGGAAAATAGTCGACACTATTTTTAAGAAGTTATTTTCTATACCTATTTCTGATGGCACTTCAAAGAGTATTCAAACAATTTTGGATACAACCAGAACTAGTATCGCTCTACTGCGTATATTAAAAGAAAATACCGAAGGAGAACATGCTATGCTTATTTATATGACGGTAAATAAGTTAGATGTACAAACGCGTAAGGAGTGGGAGCAGTCACTCAAGGCATCGACTCAAATCCCTCCAATTGAAGATTTATTTAAGTTTTTGGAATCTACTTTTCGAACATTAGAAACTATTTCTGACCAGACTGATTCAATCCCTAATGTTTCTCGTTTAAAACCAAAAACTCCACAACAGGCAAATAAAGTCAAAAGTAATTCTCGACGTTACGTAAATGCTATTTCTACAAATTCTGATTCTAACTGCCCTTGCTGCAAGAAACGCCATCTTCTTTTTAAATGTCTTAAGTTTTCTGCTATGCCATCTTCCGAGAAACGAGATTTTATAAATACTAAGGGAATATGTAGAAATTGTCTAACCCCAGGCCACTTTAGTAACAATTGTCGTGTAACTTCACGTTGTCAAGTCTGTCAACAAAACCATCATACCACTGTTCACAATGAATATTTTATAGACCGTTCAACTATATCTAAACCCTCTGAAACTGTGACGAATGCTCAAACATCTTCGTCTTCTCAACTGTTTAATAACATCACTGCCCATGTCGCCGATCATGGTAGAACATTTAGTAGTATAAAAAGGCCCCAAGTTCTCCTCGCTACACTGCGTGTTGTTCTTAAAACCCCGCGGGGTGAAATTATTTTACGTGCTCTTCTGGATCAATGTGCTCAGGCTACATTTATAACTAAAAAGGCTGCGGATGCATTAAACTTACCTTTCAAAAAGGGCTTTGTTGAAATAAGTGGAGTAGGTGGAGAGCAACCTACTATTTCAAGAAAATTTGTTAATTTTTCAATCTATTCGAGAACTGAAACTAATTTTAAAATCTTTTGTGAAGCTGTAGTGTTACCAAAGATATCGGGTTATCAACCTATGGCAATAAATGAAAACTTGTTACCCAATTTGAATAGATTTTCTTTGGCTGATCCCCATTTTTTAAAACCTGGTGAGGTTGACCTGTTGTTAGGAGGAGATGTTTACGGAGATATTGTATTACCTCAGCACCATAAATTTGACGGCGGCTTATTCTTGCAACTTACACATTTCGGATGGATAGTTTCTGGCCCAACTCCTCATATCAACATGCTATTACTGCTAATGTTTGCTCCTTAGATAAGAAATTACAATTATTTTGGGAGCAGGAGGAAATTTTAGAAAAAAGGACTTTAACAGAGGAGGAAATATTATGTGAGCAACATTTTAAAAACACTACTACACGTGATTCATCTGGCCGTTATACGGTTTCATTACCATTCAAATCACTGCTTAGGGGTCTCCCGCTTCCAGTTTTCGAACATACAGACTACGCTGCACTTTCTCGTTTGAAAAACGTCGAATCAAAATGTAAACTTAATAAAAATTATGGAAAACTTTATACGGATTTTATGGAAGAGTACGAACGTCTTGGGCATATGGAAAAGATTGGCACTTATCCTCGTGATTTAGATAAAAATGGTTTCTTTTTGCCTCATCATGGTGTATTGAGAGAAAGTAGCCCTACTACTAAATTAAGGGTTGTTTTTGACGGTAGCTGTAAGCGTTCTGCTCAATCTTCGTTAAATGAGGAACTAGCACCTGGCCCTGCATTGCAGAATGATTTACCGACAATTATAAATCGATGGAGACGTTTCAAAATTGGTTTTCGGGCAGATTTAGAGAAAATGTTTCGACAAATACTTGTCGTTCAAGAGCAACGAAAATATCAGCAGATTTTATGGAGAAATATTGGTTCTGAAGAGATTTCAATTTACAAGCTTTCTACGGTTACTTATGGTACTACGCCCGCGCCTTTTCTTTCGATTAGAGTTCTACAACAGTTAGCAGTAGATGAAAAAGAAAAATATCCATTGGCCTGCAGTGTTCTTAATTCTGATACTTACGTCGATGACGTCATTTCTGGCGCTGACAGCTTATCAGATGCCTATCAATTACACACTCAGTTATGCAGTTTGCTCAATGAAGGAAAGTTTAATCTGCGTAAATGGACAGCAAATTCAAAAATGATTAGATTTGATCCCTTTAGAGTTTAGAGAAAATTCTGAAACGTTTGAATTAAATCAACCCAATACTGTGAAGGCTCTTGATCTACAATGGAACACGATAGGTTATTGTTTCTCTTTTAAAATTAATTTTGAAAATACTTCAATAGTTACAAAAAGAAGTTTGCTCTCAGATTCAGCTAGATTATACGATCCACTTGGCTGGCTATCCGCTACTACAATTCTTGCAAAACTTGAGTTCCAAAATTTGTGGTTACTTGGCGTTGAATGGAATGATCGCCTCCCTGATGATATTGAAAAAGGGTGGTTAGAATATCGTACAAATTTTAAATATTATATATTTTTAATATTAAAATACCACGTTGGCTTGGAACATTTAAATGTACTAAAATTGAAATTCATGGTTTTTCGGACTCGTCTAAACTAGCCTTCGCTGCTGCAGTCTATGCTAAAACTCTTTCTGGTTCAGAAACAAAAATATACTTAATTCAAGCAAAAACTAAGGTGGGTCCTATTAAACGGTTAACTATATCACGGATGGAATTATGTGGTGCAACTTTATTGACAAAACTCGTAGATCTAATTATATCTTCACTTGATCAAGAAATTCCAAATGTTTACTATTGGACTGATAGCACAACTGTGCTCTCATGGATACGTGGTCAGTCGTCTAAGTGGCCCGTATATGTTGGCAATAGAGTTGCGGAAATTCAACGCAGATCTCGTACTTCTCAGTGGCGATACATATCAACAAGTGAAAATCCTGCTGACTGCGCTTCACGTGGCATATCGTCGAATGAATAAGTTGAACATGACTTATGGTGGCACGGCCCTAAATGGTTAGTTAAACCATTGGAAAACTGACCAAAACAACCCAAATTAAATTATAATGAAATTAGTGAAGTTTCACCCAAATCAAATTTTAATGCTCACTCTGTAGTGACAGAAATAAAACAATATCCAGATTTATTAACAAGATTTTCTTCGTTTTGTAAGCTAATACGTGTCACTGCATATATTTTTCGCTTCAAACACAACACCCAGAACAACAAAAAATCACAAATTGAAGGTAATGGTAAGATGACAGGGTTCCTTTCAACTGAAGAACTTAAACGTGCTCGTATAAGAATTATTAAAATTTCTCAAGAGGTAGATTTTTCACAGGAAATTTTCGAGATACAAAAGAAGGGTCGAATAATGAAAAACAACGCTGTGGCACAACTGTCCCCATTTTTTTGATTCCTCTCAATTACTCAGAGTTGGTGGCAGAATTCAAAATTCTGACCTTAATTATAGTTCCAAACACCCAATTTTATTAAAGAAACAAAATCCTTTAACTTATTTAATATTTCTAGATGCACATATAAAAACTTTACATGGCGGTTTAATCCAAATGCAAGCTTATGTCTCACGTGGGTATTGGATAATTTCAAGTAGAAGCATTGCTAAGCTAATCTTGCGAAAATGTGTAACGTGTTTCAAATATAACGCAAAGGCAGCCCAACAGATGATGGGAAACCTTCCAAGTGTTCGCCTTAAACCGGCACGTCCATTTAAACACAGCGGTGTTGATTATGCCGGTCCAATTATCATAAAGCAGTCAACTGCAAGGAATTCTGTAGCAACTAAAGGTTACATATGTCTGTTTATCTGCATGGTTACGAAAGCACTATACTTAGAGGCGGTAACAAACTTATCAACCGATGCTTTCCTGGCAGCATTTAGACGTTTCGTGTCCCGTCGTGGTTGTTGCACGGACTTATACTCCGATTGTGGCACAAACTTTGTTGGAGCCAATAAAGAGTTACAAATTCTTTATAATCAAAGCAAATCATCGATCCTAGATGAAATAACTGATCGACTGGCAAAAAATGGTACAAAATGGCACTTTATACCTCCAGCCTCTCCAAATTTTGGTGGTCTTTAGGAGGCCGGCGTTAAATCTACTAAATATCATTTAAAGAGACTGATGCATGGTCGCATTTTAACATTTGAGGAGCTTTCCACGCTTTTAGCTCAAATCGAGAGCTGTTTAAATTCAAGGCCGTTATGTCCTCTAAACTCAGAGCCAACAGACTGCAATGCGCTTACTCCAGCTCATTTCTTGATTGGAGAACCTAGTCTGTGTATACCAGAAGAAGATTTACTCGATGTCAACATTGATCGACTAAATAGATGGAAGACTGTAGAAAAGCTAAAACAGCACTTCTGGCGACGGTGGTCTAACGAATGGTTATGTAGAGTTCAATCTAGACCCAAATGGCTCAAAATAAAAGAAAACACTAAAGTTGGAGATTTAGTGGTGGTACTCGATGAACGTAGCTCCCCAGGTGAATGGCCACTTGCTCGCATCCAAGATGTTCATCCTGGCAAAGATGATTGTGTAAGGGTAGTCACTCTATTGTCACACGGTAAAACCTTTATACGTCCAATTTCAAAAATTGCACTACTACCTGTAAATGATTCTTTTGTTGCCCATGAGAACGGTTCCAGATCTCAACTTCATGATAACGCTGATTCTTCCCTGGTTTAAGTACTGTCGTCCTTAGTGGGGGAGAATGTTGGTAATCAATTCTAATAAAATAATATTTGTATTTTATTTTTTAATAATTTACGTAATTTTTCTTTCATTTATTTAATTTTGCTTATCTTCAATTTCAATGCTAGTGTGAACAGTACATAATACTTCACGCATATTAACATGTTGTTGTTGTTATTTATTTTGTATTATTCTTATCATAATTGATATAATTGCAAATTATGAAAATACTGGTTTTTCTGCATTTCGTTAATACAAATGTATGTACGTATGTTAATACATTTGTTAGTATGTCTGTAATATGCACTTGTTATAAGATTGAACAAAAAGAAAATTAATTACTGTTACACATTTTTTGATTCTTTTAATGTTTGCTCTTATTTAGAATAATGTTTTAAAGTCACTTACTTTTACTGCCTTGCTGCGAATAGAAGTATTCAGTATTCTTGTATTCAGAATTAAATTTTGAAATAAAATTCGAACAAAGCTACTAAAACTTCAGTGTCCTTTAAATAAAAAGTGGTAATAAGTTTAACTTTAAATAAAAAGTTAAACTCTCATACATCCTGTCAATGGCGAGCGATCGCCACATGAGATCTTCCGAAGCAGTCATTGTTTGATGTGGATTTTGAAATGACGCTATCTGTTCGTATTTCCTGTCATCCTGTCAATGGCGAGCGCTATTGGTCAATGGTACAATGAATTGAATGATGTGCACGCTACCGACGTTCGATTTCAATAGGCCGGTGCCACGTGCTCATCTAAATTTTTATATTCTGCACGCGTGAAGATTTTGATCAGCTCACGAGCAGTTGATTTGAACTCGCTACCAGCATTTGTGATTTGTCCCCTACAAGGCTTTTCCTTGCGGGGTATTCTAAAGTCAAATCCAACATAACAGATGCCATCGGCCAAATTCAAACAAAGAGGGTCTTCCGAACTTCAACAGTTGATAACGACCATCTTGTTGAACCTACATCTGTTTGCTATAAATTTGCTCATTGTAATGGCCAATTAAGTAAGTAAATTCCAATCACAATAACAACGCAGACAACAACAACGCAGAACTTTTCAACGGCGATCATTAAACCACGACTGTTCTCTTCACACGCAAATCGTCTTCACACAAGACTGACTGAATTCTTAATCCTTTTCGTTGCCTGCTTTGTCTTGCCTTTCTATATGCCCACGTAATCAGTCTGATGAAGGTTCTTGAAGTCGAACTTTCTGAGATTCGCCTTCTAGAGAACTCTATCGCGACTTCATTGTTGTTTGTGTTTTTTGTTCACATTGCTTGTTGTTGTGTTCTCGTTTACTTGTCTATCCCCTTTTCTTTCATACTGATGTTTGTTTACTTCTAACAAGTTCGTTGTATTTGTTTGTGTAGCTTTTGCTTATTTTAATTTTAAACGATGTACACCGTTTCCATATTTGTAACAATATTAACACCATATATATCCTTGCGAGAATGGAATACAACTCTGATGTATGGGTCGGTGCCTCAATGTCTATTTGGAAGTTTCTCGACCGCATACAGGAGAGGGCAAAGGTGCTTATTTAGGGCAATGGTGCTTATTTATGATTTATCGTTGCAAGCTGGTTTACGTTTCACTATTCTATCGCTGCTAGAACTAATTTTGCTCGAGCGAAATAAAGAGACTTGTTCCCGAAAATCTTGTATTCTTACGTTTCCCGCAATGCACACTCGTTTGTGGTTGGTTGGCCAGTGGATTGCACACTGTATTACAGACGCAATTCCTTTTTTAGCTGGATTATCCACAAATACTACTACCTCTGTCCTGTTGCCCATAAGCTATTTTCCTCATTTCAACACAATGCGTTGCATGAGTACTGGCCGTCCCCTTAGTGTTGGTCTTATCAAAAAGGGTTTTAATGCAAATAAAATTTATCGAACAATTTACAAAAGTGCTGTTGCATCACGTACATAATTGGCCATTGCAACCCTTTAGTTAGGATTCCGACTTAGCTTCTCACAGCACTTATGTTGCGTGCGTTAATTTCATACATGAGTGGTGGGACCTACAGTTTAAAGTCAAAGTTTGTATGCAGTTCTACTACTAACCAAACAATGCATCAACTATAAAGCCGATGCCTGACTGAGTTAAAAATACACATTGACGACGTTTCGAAACACATTGTATATATTTTGTACAGCGGCATTATGAAACACGATATTTTGTTCAAACACAAATCAACTAACATTTTGGAAGGCAGCCCATCCTGCATTCAGAGTGCTTTGACATTTACAAACATTTTACAAATATTTGTTCGTTTATGATAAATATTTAGCACGTAATTATCATTATAAATGCATACAGTAAACATGCAATAATACTCTTATTATAAATGCTACAGAAATATTGGAGGGCTGAGTAAAAAGTGACAGAGAAGAACTCCTAAAAATTCAAAATATGGGAAAATAATACAGACCTCGTAGAATAACTATAAAGTCAACAGAATGTGGAAAAACCATTGAATTTCAACTCCGCCTTATTGCTTGCAATTATGTTGCTGATGTTTGACCCTCTCGACCCACTACCTCCGACGCCTGTTAACGATATTTTCCCTAACGGAAGGCACTAATTATATCACACTAACAAATTGCTAATGGCACAAGCAAACGAGCAGCAGTTCCGTATGGCTGTGATATTTTATGCTGCATAAAATTTCACATTTTGCTTGTATTGAGTTTTTCATTCAAACTTTTAAAGTTGCCCTATAGTGAATGTAAAACTAATTTGTTTAAATGATTTAAGTTTAAAAAGAAATTTTATTAAACTGTTGTCAATAATTTATTTCTTTTTCTGCGCATAATTGTTTCCATTTTAGTCGCCGTAGTCTAGTGTGTGGTGTGTTGGCTTATTAGACATGTGGCTTCGGTTCAAACCAGAGATCAGCAACGAATCGTTTTTTCGCTACTCATAAGTACTCATGAAATTTTGAGTATGAGTAAGTCAACAGTATTCAAATTCAACTATTTTGATTCATTCGTACTCCCACAACATTGATTTATAAGTACAGGTTGCAATGAGTATGAGTACTACGTTGACATCAAACTCACAACATTTGAAATATGTTTGATTCATACGCCTATTCATTTAGATTCATAAATTTATAAAAATACTTATAAATGATTCGAGTGATTCGAATCATTCATCAAAATTTAATCTTAGTTGTTGTTGCATTTACAAAAAAAGAACCCTGCCGTCAAATGAGTAGCTACCCCGCCGTCAAATGAGTAGCTAACTACAAAAAAAACTAACTTTAAGTTTGCTTGTATAGACTAACTTAAAGCCAACTACTACGCAATGCAAAATTTACATTAACCAAAGTGTATACAAACACTCCAATTCTTGACGCCGTTGGATATAGATAACTAACGTCTTAGACGTTTGATTAATAAACAAAACCACGTGTCATCTTTTCGCTTTATATTTTTGGTTAAAAATTTATTGTTTGCGGAAAATAATTAAAAAAATACACTAAATTAATAAATAAATTCGAAACATTTGAAGTGTTTTTATTTGAAGTGAAGTGAAACAATATTAAAGGGTCGCTTGCCAAAAAAGCTTACGGAAATTATGTCACCAAATTTGTGCATGGACATAAACTTGGATGATGTTCATGGTAAAAAGCGTTTAAAAGACTGCTGCTTTTTATGACGCCTTAACAGGTAAGTGCTAATTTGAAAATATAAGTTTTAACCAAGTCTTAAAACATGTAAAAATTTATATACAGTTTGTCAAAAAAATCTTTGCACATAGAGAAAAATAAAAAAACTTCGAAAAATTCATTAATTTCTAATATAAATAACCAACTTTTTCATTTTTCTCAAACAGTATTTTATAAACATATGTTTTGTTAATATAATAAATAAAAAAATTTTATAACAATGAAAATATTCTAATGTAAAATATTAAAAAACAAAAACAATCCAATTTTACTACTGTCAAAAAAATGTTTGCACACTTGACAAAATATTAAGACTTATTAAATTTTTTTTTAAATTATAGTGCTAATATTTATGTGTCCACCTTGAGCATCAATCACCGATTGTAGACACCTTCTCATGGATTGAATAAGCTTCGGAATGGCATATTCTAATGGTATTTTTTTTCATTCTTCTTTGATGAACTTTATCAATTCGTTTTTATCTGTGGGCGATCTTTTTCCTACCTTTTGCTTTAGATGAACCCACAAATTTTCGATAGGGTTAATATCAGGACTTTGGGCAGGAGTATCAATAACTTTGGAGCAGTTGTAAAGTAACCTGGACTTACATAAATAAGATTTATGATTAGAATCATTATATTGATAGTACTTGTAATTAATTTTATTCCGCTTAACCGGGTCAATAAAACCAAATTTCTTAATGCTGGCGGCCAGTTCATTTTTTAAAATATCAAGATATACTTCCTTAGTCATTATTTCATCCAAAGTCCTGATTACACCAATTCCCTTGCTGGATATACAGCCCCATACCATTACAGACAGTTTTCCAAGCTTTACTGTAGGAATAAGATTTTAATTTTCTAGTGCTGTCAGAGGCTTACGCCAAACTCTTTACGGTCCGTCATTATAATAAAGCATTATTTTCGTCTCATCGGAGAAAATAACAGACTCCCAGTAGTCCGGAGGAAGTGAAATGTATTCGGTGGCATATCTTAATCTCTTTTCGACATTTTGTGCTGACAGCAGGGGTTTTTTCCTAGCCACTTTGAAGATTATTTGTGTTTTTGAAGAACATTTCTGATGGTTTCTTGGGAAACACGTAACCCAAAGTCTTTTTGCACTTGAAGAGCTAATCATCTCGCACTGGATTGTGGGCTACCATACACGATTCTAATAATTTTTCTTTCAACTCGCTGCGTCACATTTTTTGGCCTGCCTGTATATCCTTTTAAGTCTAGTCCTCCTTCTTTTTCAGAACGGTTTATAATATTATATACAGTCCTGATGTTCAAGAAGAACATATCGGCGATTTACTTGACAGATTTGCCTTTGTAGTAGTTGAAATAGACCAATTGTATAATATTTTTTGAAACTCGTATTCCTGGCATTTTTTGTATTCAAATATAAGGACACCTGTTACATAAAAAACGATCACTTCATTAATAAAACGTTGTTTACCCCTTTCACATTCCGTCTCATTTGTAAAAAACCCAAAATGCACAACATTCTTGGGAAATAACGGCATTTTTTGTCATTTTTTTTATTATCTTCATTCAATATGCAAAGATTTTTTTGACACCCTTTATACTGTGTAAAGTTCTTTTATTGTTGTTATTATTGTAATGTGTGTGACTATTAGAAAACTACTGGCGCCTTATGGTCGTAAACAAGTACAGTTATAGAATGTGTGCAAAAATAAAAAAGTATGTAAAGATTTTGTTGTTGGAATTCTTGAATGAAGATCACATTTTACATTTTTTTGATCTGTGCAAAGATTTTTTTGACAAACTGTACATATTTTTTAAACAGATGCCTGTCGATCACTCGGCTCTCATGATGTAGAAACTGGCGTTACGGATTAAAAATAATATAAAAAAACGTTGTATTCATGCTAAGTGCATTAAAAATAAAAACACAAATCCAAAAAATTAAAATATTTGCAAATGTTATATTTAGAAACTCTTTTTATCTTTTTTTTATCAACAAATGTGCAAAATATTTTTGTAAATCGTGAATTTATAATTTTTTTTCATATGTATAAATTAGTTTAGAAAAAAATCTTTATTTAACCAATCAACAAATGTATAAAATATTGCTTGTGATGTATTAAACTGAATTTATTTTATTTATTAATTTATTTTTTTTTATTTATTTATTTTATTAATTAATTTATTTTCTTTTCACATGAATAAACTTTTGTTTTCTATTAAAATATAAATTTTAAAAAACTGTTTCATTTCGAATAATTAATATGACAGCTTATTATTGTGAATTTAAAGCCAACGTGTAAAGGACTGACTTTTCATTCACTGAAATTTAGCTAACTTATAGTCAGTTTTAAAAAAACTAGCTTAAAGCTAATTAAAATAGTAAGTTTATAGCTAGCTACAAATAGGTTTACTTTAAGTTAACTGCTAAGTAACTAACTTTAAATTAATTTAAAAGTAATGCAGAGTCGGACAATTGACTACTTCCTAGGACACCGCAATGTTAAAATAGTTAGTCATTTCCATATAAAAGTAATCCAAGTGTCAACCACCACTGCTTGAGAAATAGTTGGTTTTAAGTTAATTTAAAGTCAACTGAGTGTACGACAGGGAAGTAAGAAAAAGACAAAGACAGCAAACAAAGCAAACACACAACCATCTACTTAGTATTGTGTTCGTACGCGTATCATACTTATTTTGTGATTCGTCTAAATGTTGAATAAAGGAGAGTCGAAATCAACAACATCATGCGTATTGTTAAGTATGAGTACAATGAGTACTTTAAACTTTGAATACAAGTAGTTTGAGTGTATAATTAAAATAAGTATGAATGCGAAATTAGAGTATGATTCGAATCTATTCATTTTCTTGAATACTCATTGCTGATCGCTGGTTCAAACCCGAGGTCAGACATCTCTAACTAAACGATATATGAACAAATATTTCTTCGGCAACAGCCTCTCAAAAGATTTCTGGCGAAAACACTAAACGTAAATAAAAAAATGGTTATGAAAAATTTCTCAAAAATCTGTCGTTCGGAGTCGACTTTAAACTGTAGGTTCCGCCACTCGTGTATAAAATTAACACACACAACATAAGTGGTATGAGAAGCTATATTGTAATCCTGACTGAAGTGTTGTAATGTCCAATTATGTACGTAAGTATGTAAGTATTTCATTCAATCTAAGTTTTGGTTTAATAATAAAAAATTAATTTTTAAATTCCTCGTATGCCTTTAAAATACACGAAATATTATGCGACAATAAAGCCAATTAAATAGGTGTGTTTATTCCCTTTTTTCATTTAATTGTTAACTTTATTGCAATTCTATACAGTTTCATTCCGTTGCGTTGAAAAGCCAACCACATAATTGGAAGTAATGGTTTAAAAGGAAGTGAAAGAAAATTCGTTGAAATATTTCCAAAAGGAGTTGAATTTCGTTTTTTACAATCATCCATAAAATTGTAAAAAATTATTTTAAAAGTATGTATCATGGAAAATATAATGACTAACCAACAAACAGTAAAAGCTAACAACAAAGACATTTGAGAAATTTTTATGGCGGACTCCCCTTAAAGGAAAAGGTTCCACTTCCACCACAATCTATTCTACCCGGGTATCAAACATTCTCTAAAGGCAAACATACAGAGTTCAAAATAAATGTTGATTTATATTACAGAGCTTGATCAAGGATGTCAGAAAATGAGAAATCAGAAACTTTCGTCTCTTAATGGCAAGAGTAGGTCACTGACATCTGAGGTGAAAGACAGTCTCTTCCTTTTCTCCAAAACGACGGCACCTCCAGAAGTCATTCATGGGAATGACCAAACCTACCAAAAGAACAGTGGCCCGCTATTGTACGATAAATGAGCAGCAGAGTCTAGCACTCGTAACACGAGTGGACAAATTAAATTAATTGAATCGATCGGATACCTATGCCCTGTAACAATGTCGAAAATTGCGATTGATTGATTCGAAATTTCTGTGAGAAATCCGCTGCATTCACGGGCATGGACGGGCCTTAAAACTGTGTTCGTTGAGGACTTTAATCACAGCCTGGCTGTCCAAGTAAATCAAGAGATTTTCAGGGAAAACCAGCATTACGCCGCTTTCAACACACCATCCACGTTTTAATTCAATAATAATTTTCATACCACTTTGACGAGTAATTCTTAGAAGTTTTGTATGGATACTATAGTATTAGAACAGGACTTTTGCGTGCCAATGATCTTCAAATTAAACCCTCGGGTCTTCTAAGATTTTGGAAGTTTGGCTGTTGAGGCTACAATCTTGTTGAAGCTACATCTGTCAAATTAGTTGTCATTTATTTAATCTGTTTTATCAAATCACAATAGACGACCAAAGATAACAACGTTTATTTTCTGAATGCACTCTGGAGCAATTGTTGCAAAATTGTTTTCAGCGATTAGGTCCACTTCTGAATGTCTGGGTACGTGAACAACACTAAAAAATTTGGAACAATAGCAACATACATGAGCTCGAAGAGCATTTAATGCATCTCATAAAAGTCACTATTTCGAGTGGATTTTGAATTGTCGGCTTCCATATTTCTTTGATAACGATGTCGGTTTGGACATCATTGTCAACGGCGAATACTGTAGATTGATGGTTAACAACTTCTTTTTGCCCTGAAATGGATTATTTCAACAGCAACAAGTGTTTTTAATATTACGACGTCATTCAGCTCATGACAAATTTGAGATTCTGCACGAGCGTGTAAAATCTTACGATGTAAAATTAAAAACGGCAAACCTTAAAACTTACATAACCACATGCCATCGGTCGAATTCAGCCGAATCTATGAGCCATAGTAGTGAAAAATTCAATATATCGGATGGTTTCCAAACAAGTTGTGATTGGCACTGGAGCTATGTTGTATTTCATAATATAATGGCAATAATAGGTCTTTCAAGCGAATACAAAATGTCAATAATATCGCACCCTCACACTTTATTTCCGTTCGTAGGTCACCGACTTTCATATGATTCATAGAATTGACAACGAATGATTGTGGTGTGTTACGGTACAGCGCACATATTGACCTTCAGGACACTTGCAAGTTTAACATTTCTTAGGTATCAAATACCGGACTTAAATGCATATCAGGCATGCGAGTTATAGTAAAAGATATAACGTGGCTTTAAGATTCTTGTAATTTTAACTTCATTACAGATTCCGGTATAGGTTAGGTTGTAGTGGTAGCTTTGATACCAACTTGAGCACGCATATCGGCCCATTGCGACACCACACGTGAACGCAGTCTCTGTAATAATCAGGTTTGTACAACCAAGGGAAGAAAAAGAAGTTGGTTAGCGTAAGTGCTGCACATTTGAAAACTAGACCCAAAGTTTGATAAACAAAGCTATATCCTTGAAATGCATGAACGATGGCTTCGTCAAGCTGACAAGGGTTGGAGAGCCCAATAACCTATATCTGCACCTCGCAAGAGATGGGCATTGACAAAGAAAGTAGATAACAGTCTCCTCTTCCTCAGCGGATCTGCACCCACGGCAGAAGTCGTTGGATGGGAGCTGCATTCCTTCCGGTTGTCTTCCCATTACACAATGACCTGTAAGCAAGGCCACTGTGATCAAGTAACTGGTTGGTGCGCCTTCTATCCATAGAGGGCCATGTGAGCCTAATGGTAGAGCAGGACTCCTCATTGACACAGGATAGGTTGGCGTCTCGAAAGAATTTCCGCACGATAGCCAGCTTAATCGAGGAAAGTGGCATCCCCAATTCGATTGAAGAGGATTCCGGAAGTAGGACACGGGCTCTGCAGTTTCCCGGAATATTACTGCGCCCGGGGACCCAGTTAAGTGCCACTGAAGCGCCCAGAAAGAAGGTCGAGGCAGCGGCGACATTTCCTGACGATCCTGGAGTTATTCACAACATTCCACAGAGATCTGCCTGACTATCAGAAAAGATCAAGCTTCTGGTATAGTATTTCCGAAATTATATTTTAAAAAAACGTTAAATAAATAAATAAATAAATGCACCCACTGCTTTCACCTGATATTTTTTTCTTTCATAAAAATGGTTGTGTGTGCTTACGTTTGCTCTGTAAAGGAGTGTCTCTATGCATATAATGGGTCTGTGGTATACTAATGGTGGCAGTAATTTGTTTCTTGTGTCATAATTTTCTATGTAATATGAGAAAAAGAGAAAAACTATTACGCTGATGATGTATTTTTTTCTATTTTTATTATAATTTATATTCATTACTCAAAAATACATAAATATTTATTTTACTTGGTTATACACACACAAAGATCTCATAACACAGGTAGCATTTATATACTCCTGCATTAAATGTGACAATTTCATAAAACACCCGGCCGTAGGAGAAATGGAGCCTGGAGTACTGGCAATAGCGAAGAGAGAAAATGAAATAGTGTTGGTTTATAAAATTTGTTTATAACCAAAACAGTTTAATTTACTTAATTAGTGGCGGTTATATACAAACATACATATACACAGAGTGATACAAAAAAGGATTCTTTCTGCATTTACTTATGGTATGCAGTCAGTGATGACTGCAAACGTATTTTTGTTTAAGTACGATGGAGAGTGGTGGAGACTTCATAACGGGACTAATTAAATTCATAATATTAATGCAAATAAATGTACAACTATTTGTAAATGTCACCTGAAGTCACGTCTAGCAAAATGATTAGTAACACCGAACAGCAACAGCAAAATTTTAAAGGATAGTTACCTTTGAAAGCTAATAGAAAATTTATTAAAATTGCAACAAAAACGTGAGTGAATAGGATGACAAGCAGATACAATTATAAACATACATATTTACAAAACAAAATTATACATCTTCCTACAGAGAGGGCGCTATTGACATCGTGGTGGATAAAGTCGAGTCCATTGATTCAGTAAACAATCGTTCAATACAAGTATGTAAATGAAGTGCAAGATCTGCCAAAAACATTGCCACTGCAGGGAAATCCAATTCCAAATCGAATTTTAAGTACGTGATTTTCGCTTCCAACCGTAAAATATTTAAGGACCGTACAAACAACATGTGCAGTTGGCAAGGGATCTTTACTTTTATCGAAAAATAATCTCAAGCAATGAGGCTTATTTCTGGATGTATGGGTACGTGGTGTATCCACCAATTTTGTGCTAGCAAAGTTGTGGTTATATTGTCTAAGCATTTAACAGGGTATGGTACTCGGCATTTCTACCGAAACTTATTGCTTTTGGTTTTGGCAGGCATTTCTCTGGATTTATATCGTGCTTTCTCAGGGATCGTAGTATACATACGGTACGTTATTAATACATTGGAACACCGCCGCATTGTGTTACATACTACAACGGATTTTGCTTGAGCGAAATAAGTGGGTTTTTTTCGAAAATCGTGTATACTTATGTAGCAGCCGTTTTTGCCGGAAACCGCATTTGTGTAGTCGACTGTAGCGACCCGCACTCTGCATAAAAGACAATCTGCCGGACAGTCCCTACATGTGGAACTTCATTCCCGCAGAGGTCTTTCATGTCACTTATAATATAAAGAGATTCAAATCTAATGTCCACAAACTTTACTCCCTCGGTCTTCCTTCCGACAGATTTTTGAGAAATTTTTTCATGGCAATTTCATGTACTCTCATAGTTTTGCCAGAAATCCGCTAAGAGTAATCAATTTGAACCGCGGCCCCACGTCTAATAAGCCAACACACTAACTACTAGACTACGGCGACTACAATATTACAAAACAAAATTATACATCTTTCTGCAGGGAGCGCTATTGACATTGAGGTGGATAAAGTCGAGTCAAAGATCGCCCAATACAAGTACGTCAATGAAGCGCAAGATCTGTGAAAAAAATTGCCACAGGCAATGTGGGTATACAGGGAATTTTGCGTAAGTGATTTGGGTTTCAAGAAGTCGCCAGGTAATGTGTTGGCTTATTAGACATAAAGCCATGGTTCAATATGAAAAAATAATTCTTCGGCAATTTTCTCTCCACAGATTTCTGTCAAAAACTCTGAGAGTCAAATAAAATTGTCATGAAAGGTTTCTCAAAAGTCTATCGTTCGGTGCCGACTTTATACGGTAGGCCCCGCCACTCATATACATTCAAAAAATTAACTTAAGTGGCATAAGACGCTAGGTCGTATCAATCAAATGTATCGGTTTCTTAAGACGCTGTAAGAAATACTTCACTTCATCCAATTTCCATACATATTTACACCATTTGTATCCGTATGAGAATGTAATACAATTCTCATGTATGGACTGGTATCTCAAAATCTATTTTGTACCACCTACAGGAGAGGGCCAAGGTATTTATTTAAGATGGTAAGGTATCCAACCATATTGATTCATTGCAGCATGGTTGCAATGTGGCTTTTGTTTTATTGTTCCATTGCAACTACAATAGATTTTGCTTGAGCGAGATAAGAGAACTTGTTTCCGAGAATCATGCATTCGTACGTAGCAACCGTCTTTCCCGCAGAGCACAATTGTTTCTAGTTGATTGGCCAGTGAATTGCACACTGCATTACTATCGGACTATCCGCATGTAGAACTCAATATCTGCAGGGGTTCTTCCTGCTAGTTATAATATTGTTACGATTTTACCTTTTTAAAAACGTTTAAAATATGAGTTCGTTGCTTGTAAACAAAATAAAAATAAATTTATGTTTAGTTTCAATTAAATTCTTTATTGTTCGCACAATTTTATGTGCTACTGTTAACAACTTGATGTATATAACAATAATTTTCTTAGTTCGTTATTCTTCTTTAAACTTCTGCTTGCGTAAGCACCAATAACTGTTCCGTAGAACTTTACAACGGCGATCTTCAAACCACGACTGTTGTTTTCACACGCAATGCGTCTTCTCACAAGACCAACTGGATTCTTACTACTACTGGTTGCCTGCTTTGTTTTCCCTTTTTATCTGCCCACGTAAACAGTCCGATGAAGGTTCTTGAAGTCGAACGTTCGAGGTTTCGCTTTCTAGAGAACTCTAAAGCGACTTCATTGTTGCTTGTATATTTTGTTCACATTGCTTGTTGTTGCATTCTCGCCTACTTGCCTATCCCCTTTTCTTTCATACTGGTGTTGTTGGTTTACTTGTAACAAGTTCGTTGTATTCGTATGTGTAGCTTTTGCTCATTTTGATGTTACACCGTTTCCTTTTTCGTAATAACGAAAAAAAGATTAAAATCTGATGTCCACAAACACTACTGCCTCTTCCAAAACATATTTTCCTAATTTCAAAACATTGCCCTGTATGAGTAAGGGTCCATCGCCTAAGTGTTGGCCTTATAAAAAACGGTCGAATTTAGGACAATACTAATGAGACATATAATGACAATACAAATGAGATTCAGAAGCATCCAATGCATCATGGAAAAGTCACTGTTTGGTGTAAATTTTTGGTGTGGCGGTGTCATCGCTGCATGTTCCTTTGAGATTTGGGACGATACTAATCCAAATGAGATCCAGAAGAGTCCAATGAGTCCCGAAAAAGTCACTGTTTGGTGTGAATTTTTGGTCTGGCGATGTCATCGCTGAATGTTTCCGTGAAAACGTCGTTGGCCAGACCATCGCTATCTGCAGCAAGCTGTGTAGGTTGATGATTAGTAACTTATACGGGCTATGGTATGGTATTGTGTGGTATGGTATGCTATGTTGTGGTGCGGTATGACTGGCTGCAGACATTTTTTGTGTTCTCTTCCTCTTCATTTATATTGGGTATTCAATATGTTTTCTTATGTACTATTGCTGACCGGAAAAAATAAAAATATTTCCATTTGATTTCCTTTAAATTTTGCTGTCTTAAATTATGAATAATTTGTTAAGCAAAATATTTTAATTGATGCTTTCAACAGACCGTCCCAAGCCACTTATGTATGAAGGAAGTGTGATAAAATATCATTAATTTTAATTATGAAAATTGAATTATGAATTATCTTAACTAAAAACTGAAGACTATACATTATTCAAGTTTTAAAACAAAAATTAAAATTTAATAAAATTTTTGGTTGACATTAATTGATGGGCTGGCTGGCTGCATTTGATATGCTGGCATGGTTATCCCAAAAAGTGTAATACTAATCAATATACATACGTATTAAAAATTTAATTAATTTATTTCAATAAATATTGTTTAATTATACGTTATACAGTTGAATAAATACAAGAGGAAAAATTTTTAACAATTTATGTTCACTGAAGAAAAGAATTCTCAACACGAAATAACTATGTATTCTAGGCAGCACTTGTATATGTAACTTTTTAATTCAAAATGATCAAGAAGGCCTATTGCTATCTCCTTTTATTTATTATTCTCCCCCTCCTTCTTCTAATACCATTTATTAATAATAAACACTCGTTCAAATACAAATAGACACTTAGAAAAAAATATGGGTGGTCTTTGTAATACTTGCATGATATAAAAAATAAAACAAAAATAATATGAAGTTAATGAATGTGTTTCTCAATAGACTCCATTGAGCAACCATAATAATTCCCATTTTTATTTGAATAATAACAACAACAACAATATTGTTTGTTACTACAACAACTTGTATTCAAACTCTTGAATGAATTGATGGTCTTGAATGGCATTCAAACTCCACTGTGTGTGCGTTCCAACTGACTACATTAAACAAATTCAACCGCTGACAGCCAACAATAGTTACAAAATAACACAACAAGACACATGCTCATGTGTCAATATCAATTGATAGTCTCTGTTAAAGATGTGTTTAACTTTGTAGATCTGTTGTACAGTGAGCGTCAAAAGAAACTGTACAATAAAAAAATTTATACATTAGTAAACTACCTTTATCTTTATTTTAAAATTGTTTCATTGCTAGTTTTTAAAATTGAAACAAGAAACGAAATTTAAAAAACTATTTCTTCGGCGATCTGCTGTCGGCACATTTCTGGCGAAAACTCTGAGAGTGAAATAAAATTGCCAAGAAAAGTTTCGTAGAAGAAACTGTGTGTACCGTAGTGTGAAAAACTAGATCGTAATCCTGACTGAAGGTTTGTAATGATCAATTTTATATGTAAAGGCAGTTGCACATATTATTTTTTTTAATAAAAAGCATGCAGTCAACAGCTATCTTCAATATCACAACAGTGTAAGAATGGCAGTCTGTCATGGGTTAAAGCTTTATTTGTGCATTGCACGATATGTTAAGTTAGGTCGAAGTGGTAGCTTTGTTTATCAAAGCTCACTTGAGCACGCATAGTAGCCCATTGTGACACCACAGGAAAGCTTAGTCCCTTTACTGAATGAATTCCACTAAACCAATGAAGAAGTTGGTCAGCGCATGGGCTGCACATTAAAAGCACGACTACCCTACGCTGGAAAAGCAGTCTGAGGGTTTAATAAGCGAAGCTTTAGCCTTGACATCAATGGATGATAACTCCATGAACCGGACAAGGAATGGAAAGCTAAATAACCTATATATGCACTTTGCAACAGCTGGGCATTGACAAAGAAAGTGGCGGTCTATACCCTCGGCAGAAGTCGTTAGATGGGAGCTGTAGTCTTTCTGTGGGTTTTCACATAACGCAATGACCATAGCCACGGTGATCGAGATGACATTATGATGAAGTCCGAGTAGTTGGTTGGAGGGCCAAGTGAGTCAGGCAAGATTCCTCATTGACCCAGCATGTATTGGCATCCCGAAAGAATTTTCTCCCAATGGCTAATTTCACCGAGGTAAGTGGCATACCCAAATGCATAGACGTAGCGAAAGTTGGGTTACGAAAAGAGTGCACCAGCTCTGGCGATTTTAAATGTTGCCAAAATTGTTTCGTTCACTCTCCTTAGCTGATAAAATTTGAGTTTGGTGATTGTTAGTATTTTATCCACAGTGTACAGTTTCTTTTAACGTATGAATAGAAACAGAAAACAACACCCTAAACCTGTTTATTTTAAAACCTTTAAATTCATTCAGAGTGCCGATAATCTTCTGTGCAAGATCACAACCTAACTTCATTAAGATTTATAAACAATTTGGCTGTTAATGTGTCCGAGATAAGCAACATAAATTTTATTAGAAGTGTAAATAGGAGTTAAAGTTAAGCTCCTTAATTAATTCAAATAAGTTTCATTATGTCAACAGATTACTGTGGGAGAAATCTATAAAATGTTCAATAAAATGCGATAATAATGCTACGTTTTACGGATTAACAACACTATGCCACCATGAAAATGTTTGTGTGCCATACCAATCGACTCAGAATATCTTCTTGAAACAAATGTGTAGTCAGGCAACTATGTATGTATGTATTCCAGGGCTTCATATATAAATTCTGACCAAAGTACATGCCAGAAATTCTGTAACCCAGACTGTCAGAAAATCCTTTAGCACATGCTTTAAAACCGGTTTGGGCAGTAATCCAGACGACAAATAAAGGCGTTGATCATGAAATTTGTAGACTAAAACTACAAGCAGTTCCTTAGCACTTTTTTTGAAGTCTTATCGTGAAATGTCGTCGTTGTCTATCCGTTCTCTCTGGACGCTTCAATGTCTCATTTGTCTGGATACCTGGGCACAGTCACATTCCAGGCAACGACGAGCTCGCTAGAACTGATGCACTCTTTTCACAACCCAACTTCCGTTGCTTCTATTGATTTAGGTATGCCACTTAGGTTAGGTTAGGTTAGAGGACGTGTACTTGTCAATTAAGACAAGTACAGTACCCGGAGGTCGAATTGACAAATTGTACAACGTCCTAGTTTCTCACACCACTTATGTTGTGTGTGTTAATTTTATACATGAGTGGTGGGACCTACAGTTTAAAGTCGACTCCGAACGACAGATTTTTATTTATTGAGAAACTTTTCATGGCAATTTTTATTTACTCTCAGAGTTTTTGCCAGAAATCTACTGAGAGGAAATCGCTAAAAAAATACTTTTTGTATTTTGTCTTTGTTGCCTGGCCTGGGGCTCGAACCCAGGCTTTTGCGTCTAATAAGCCAACACACTACCTACTAGACTACGGCGACTTCGCGGTATGCCACTTACCTCTGTTAAATCTGCCATTGGGCGAAAATTCTTTTGGGACGCCAACCTATCCTGGGCCAATGAGAAATCGTGCTCCACTGCCAGATTCACTTAGCCCTCGATGGATAGAAGGCGCACCAACCATATATCATAATATTATCTCGATCACAGTGACCATGGTGATTGCGTTATGTTAAGACCCGCAGATAGCTCCCATCTAACGATTTCTGCCGTGGGTGTAGATCTCCTGAGAGGTGCAGATATAGGTTATTTGGTTCTCCATTCCTTGTCAGCTTCACGGAGTTATCATCCACTGATGTCAAGGATATAGCTTCGTCTATTAAACCTTCAGGCTGGTTTTCCAGCGTAGGGTAGTCGTGCTTTTAATGTGCAGCCCTTGCGCTGAACAAGTTCGTCTCTAGTCTGGTGGAATTCATTCAGTACAGGGGCTAAGCTTTCCTGTGGTGTCACAACGGGCCACTATGCGTGCTCAATTGAGCTTTGGTAAACATTGCTATCACTTCGACCTAACCTAACCTATCTTGCAATGCATAAATACTGCTTCAATCCATTACAGATTGCCATTCTCACACTGTTGTGATATTGAAAATAGCCGCTGACAGCATGCTTTTTACAAAAAAGTAAACACGTACAACTGCCCTTACATACATAATTGATCATTACAACCTTTCAGTGAGGATTACGAACTAGTTTCTCACAGCACCTTATGTTGCGTGTGCTACTTTCATACATGAGTATCGGTACCCACAGTTTAAAATCGACTCCGAACGATCGATTTCTTATGCGAAACTGGCAATGTTGCCGAAGAAATATTTTTTCAAATTTCGTTTTTGATGGAAATGTTTGATCTGTAGTTTGAAGCGTGGCCTTATTTCTAACAAGCCAACACACTAACTAGACTATGGCGATTACAACAACTATTATGATCCATCGAGCAACATTTTTATCGGTCAATTTAAAATGGGTCAGCGATGAGGTCCCTTCCTGGATGTATGGGTACGTGAGCAAACAAAATTTTCGAATTTGAAACGATATAAGATGAGATCCACTGCATTTCAAAAAAGTTACTGTTTGATACATTACTTTGGGGCCGACGTTGATCAAGGGATTAGTGTCAATGATTATTAAATTCTTTTGGACTGAATTGATTAATTTGGATACCAACAACAAGTAGCACTACGTGGAACTCAGATCATGGCACATTGTATAATCTGCACGAACATTTGATGGCATGGACATTTCGTTTGAAATAATGTATTTTTTACTTACGGTTTATATTCCACACAAAATGACATAAAAATGACACAGCAGCTCCCACGCTGACCAATTTCCTATATAATCGGTGAAATTTTTTCAGTACTGGGACTGAGCTTAACCGTGGTATCACAACGGGCCGTTATGCGTGCGCAAGTGAGCTTTTGGTATCAAAGCTTCCACTCCAAACTACCTACCTACCCCACACTTTTATTAAAATTTGAAGATAAGAAGCCTTTCATTAAATATCCGGTGCTTCCAAGTAATGTGAGTAAAATTATTTCAATTGATTTCCTTTTCCTGTAATTATATTGAGAAGGCGACATAATTAATCTCAAATAAATGGTCTTAAGTCCTTAGAACACGTTGTAAATAATTCTCTCTTTTTAAACTAAAACTAATGAATTCCAAGTGAAATCAGGAAAACAGAAGTGAAAACCAGTTCAAAAAACTTTTATACGCCCTGATATTGCATAAATAAACGAAGAAAATCCTCCTATACCGTCTAGTAATTTTTGCAAAAATGCTACACCCTTAAGTCGTTAATGACCGTCTGTTTTCATTACAAAACAAGAAGAAGAAGAAAAAATTCCCTTTCATTTGTTGCACACTTTGTGGTCACATATGATTACAAAGGCTGTAAATGCAAATTAAAAAGAAAACAAAAACAAAAAAATAGTTTTTCTTTGTCGGCGTATGCTATTTCATGTCCAACTAAACATAGCAGGGAGCGAAGACGTACGCAGTGTTCAACGATTCTTTGTTTTACCAGTCAGTTGGTCATTATTTGTCAAACAGACAAGACTAGACCAAGCGATGCCAAACACACGCCGTATCACATCGCATTGTAGTGAAACAACGCTCCCTTTTTTTCGTTCTTAAGGTTTTAGCGATGCCTGGTTTTACTTTTTTATTCCAATGCTAATGGCTTTATTCTATGCAAACTTGTTAGCATGGCGTTCGTGTTAATCATTTCAGATATTATGGAGCCTTTTTAAATTGAATTTTGTAAGGAAACTAGAAATTTTTTTTCACAGAACTAAATTGAGGTTATTGTCACTATCATAACCACATTGTTATTGAAATATTTTTCCATGTTTGGAAATTTTTTTCATAAATTGGTGACCTTAACATCAAAGAACGTACAAGATAGCTAGAAGATGTTTGAACACCATAAATTGGAAACATAACGTGATCAAATTTCGTATCAAACACAACAAAAGCTTGCACAATCTTTCGAAGTGACTAAAGCTGACATTTCAAAGCGTTTAAAAGCACCAGGATTTGCTAAAAAGCAAGAAAACTGGATGTCACATGAACTAAAGCCGTGAGATGTTGAAAGATGATTTTGCATGTCTCAAATGCTATTTGAACGCTTTAAAAACAATCAGGTTTGCCTCGAATTATCACCGGTGATGAAACATGGATTCATTACGACAACACCAAGCGCTAGAAATCATATGTGAAGAGCACACAATCAGCAACGTCTACGACCAAATAATATATCCTTTGCGCCAAGGTAATGCTCTGTATTTCGTGGGTTCGCTGTAGTCTATTAGGTAGTGTGTTTGCTTATTAGAGGTGAGGCCTCAGTTCAAACCCCAGGTCAAACATCAAAACGAAAATATAAAAAAAATATTGCTTCGGCGGCTTCATCTCAGCAGATTTCTGGCAAAAACTCTGAGAGTAAATAAAATTGCTATGAAAAGTTTTTCAAAAAATATATGGCGTTCGGAACCGACTTTAAACTGTAGGTAGATCCTGCCGCATATGGTGAAATTAACACACACAACATCAATGGTTTGAGAAGCTAGTTCGTAATCCCGACTAAAGGGTTGAAATGACCAATTATGTGGGATTTAAAGCATGTGATCCATAATGAGTTACTAATTACGGATTACACTATGACAGTAAATCCGTACAGACAACAATTAATTCCTTTGGCGCGAATATTGGCCGGTAAACATGCTGAAATGTATTCAAAAACGTGACTACAATTATCTATTAAGCTCTCCTATGTATAGACAGCCCTAGCCAAAAACTATTTGGAAAACAGTGGATGGGAAGTTTTACCACAACTGACTTCTGGTTCAAACCCTTCTATTTCTGACTACTATTTAATTTCAGTATGTCTAATTGAATCAGCATTGTAAAGGGTGATCCATTTAAAAGTTTAAATTTCAAAATGGAATTAAACAAACACGGTTCGAAATTATGCCAAATTTACTTTTTTGTTTTGAAGTACAGCTGTTCTGGCTAGAAATGAAATATTATTTCATTCACATGGCTGCTGCGGCTGCACCTCACAGTATCTCATTCGATTGGAACAATTTTCGTGCACTTTTTCGAGTGCATGGAGTCGTATCTCGACAATGGCATTAGCAACGTTGGGCTTTAAATGCTCAATTGTCCCCGGAAAAAAGACCTACGGTGTCAAATCGCAGCTTCTTAGCGGCCAATTTCGACTAACTAAACAGCTACCAAACGTTTGTCGCAATAAATCCACTGTGCCATGAGAAGTATGGTAAGTTGCACTGTCCTGTTGAAACCAAACATCGTTCTCATCAATACCATGAGTAGCGGGTACAAAAAAATCGGCTATCATGGTGCGATAAGTGTCTCCATTGACCGGGTCCTCACTTTCAAAGAAATATGGGCCAAAGATGATTGCTCCACTAGCCGCACCAAACAGCCACTCTTAATGGCTTGCCATTGGCTTCTGCAACACCACGTATGAGTTTTCTGAGCCTCAAATACGGCAATTTTGCTTATTAACGTACTCACCAAGATAAAAATGAGCTTCATCCGAGAATATGATTTTTTTTGGCAAAATCGACATCATTATGGGCACATCTATTCCAATAAATCCCCACGTTGCTCAATCACAAATCGATTTATTACGTTCAGTGGAGATAATATACTGAATTTTGTGGCAGAATAGAATGACATAAGTAGTGCCAGATTCGAAATAACAGATGCTTCAAATTTAAACGGATAGATGGCCTACCTGGTGCTTTAGATTGAAGGCAATGTCTATTCAATGTATTAACTTTAATGTGTCTATTAGAGATACTTTTCTCGATTTTTAACATTTTCTTCGTTCTTCATTCCCATTGAGTACTTCATGTCTTGCTTAAAAATATTAAAAAAATTTGAATTTGAATTTCTGTTCAATCATGCAATGTGTGTAGGTCTGTTGCTTTATTACACCCATGCATGTTTTTTTATCAGTCAGTTCATCCATTTATTTGTATTCAGTTTTTTGTTGTTGTTGTTGTTCTCTCTAAGCATACGCAACAGTTTTCCATGATCTTTTTTCTGTTTTTCTTTTTTCTTTTCAATTCTTGTCTCGTTAGTCTCTTTCATCTTTTCATTTCTGATAAATGCCGTGTGACATTTGCATTATAAATGGTCTGTTAAACAGCCGTAACCGAATTTAAATACTGTGTCTGATTTCTTTATGAATTTCTATACAAATGTGTTTGCATGATATTTTATTTTATTTTTCTCAATTCATCAACACTTTATTTATCATAAATGACTGTTTTGATCGGAAAAAGAGAGAGAAAAAACACGCAACAAAGTTTAATAAAAATCTCGTCTCTTTTTCATTTTTGAGTTTTATTTTCGGAAATATTGATGCATTTGGTATGCAAGAATAGCTTTAAAACATAATTTCAGGGAAAAAGAAGTACATTTTTCATACTTACTTACTTAATTGGCCATTAACAACCTGATTAACGGATTTCGGCCTGCCGTAACACATCCTTCCAGGCGCCTGTGCTTCTTGCACGACTACAACAGTTGGTCAAACCAATCGATGACAGGGCTTCCTCAATTTCCTCGTCCTCTTCGCAGACTTCCGCAGATCCCCGCATCAAATACCCGTCTCGCCGGAGCATCCTCCTCCATTCGAACGACATGCCTGAGCCAGTGCAGCCACTGGATGTTAATACGCTGCACAACGTCTATGTCGTTTAGGTGCTAATATAGCTTACTGATCGGAAGCGGACATCATCGCCAACTCCCACTGGACTGAAGATTTTACGTAGGACTTTTCTCTCGAATACTCTCAAGGCTGCTGCATCAGTGCTTAGTAGAGACCATGCCTCTGCGCCTTAAAGAAGCACGGGTGGGATGAACGTCTTGTAGAGTATTAGTTTAGTAATACAAGAGAGGTGTCTCAGCTACTCAATTGGCTATTGAGTAGCACTTTTTGGCAAGTGTGATTTTTTGATGGTAGCGGCGGAGCCAAGATAAATAAATTCATTGACTATATCAAAAGTATAGTTATCGGCCGTAATCTGAGAATCAATACGCCACACGTCTCTGCTTGTCGATAACATATACTTCGTTTTGCCCTCATTTACTGCCGGGCTCATCTTAGTAGACTCCCGTTCAATAACACTTAAGGCAGAAGTAACCTCTCGCTTGGTACGCCCTATGATGTCAATCTCGTCAGCGTCCTGGCCGCTTTTTTGAAAAATATTGCCATTGCGATGCACTCCCGCCTTTCGCAGAGCACTCTCCATGACGAAGTTGAAGAGGCATCGCCTTGTCTGAAATTTCGACTATTAGTAGGTTTGGAGAGGTCCGTTTCTACATTGACGGAGCTGCAGGAATTGCTGAACGTCATTCTGCATAGCCTTACCAGCTTCGTAAGAATACCGAGCTCAGACATAGCGACAAAAACATGATCCCTTATGGGGCTATCGATGGCTGCCTTATAGCCTGCAAAAGGATGGTGTGTGTCGGCATGTTTTTCATGTGTCTTTTCCAGGATTTGGTGTAGTGTGAATATCTGGTCGATGGTGGACTTGGCAGGTCTGAAGCCACACTGATAACGCCCAATCAGTGTTTTGACGAATGGCTTCAGTCGTTCAAACAATACGCCCGTTAGAATCTTTTCCATAGGAATTATTAATTGGGTATTCCGTAAACAGGATACACTTGGCTATTTAACAGTAACGCTCTAGGATTTTCCAGAAGGGTTGTTGCTTGTAATTATAATGACCAGGCCAATTGATATAGAAGCTCTGCAAAGATAATTGAAATCCATATAAAACTAAACTTTACTTACTTAATTGGTCACTACTGCCATTTAGTCTGGATTACAACCACGATGTGTATATTAATTTTGTTCATGAGTGGTCTGATCTTCTTGTTTAATGAAATTGAAAAATTTTTAAGAAAATTTAATTTACTCTCAGAGTGGTTGTCTTTTTTCCCTTCAGAAATCTGCTGAGGGGAAGTCGTCTTAGTGTTGATGTGTGTGTTACTTTTATCCATGAGTGACGACAACTACGGCAGACTTTTGAGAAACTTTTTATTGCAATTTTGTTCACTCTCAGAGTTTTTGCTCTCAAGTTTTTGAGGGGAAGTATCCTAAAGAGATATTTTTTCAGATTTTGTTTCATTCAAGCCAATACAGTGCCGACGACGACTTCAAGAGTGCCTCTTTTCTCAAAAATTATTTTAGTCCTTGAAAAACCTTAACTTGTCTTTTCAATCTGGCTTCCCGATTAAAAACCACTGAATTAGTAATATTATGGAGTACCACCAACTAGATTTAATCGTTCTAAAGTCCTTTATCTCACATATTTACGTGGTAGGCATTAATTCATTTGATTTCAGTAGTAATTTGCAGAGCATCCTTCTAGAATTACTTCTGAACCACTTGGAGCGATAGAACTTACAGCCTTTTAATGGCACCATGTTATCCGAGTTTCGTACTATTTTCTTTATACACGCTACCAATATGTTGGTGTTACCAGAGGGTCACACTCTACCTTGCCATCTAACTATATTACAGGGTATGCCTAATGACTAGTCACAAATAGTTTTAATTTTAAAGGACAGAGAGAATGTCTAATCGATTTACCAAGCCCCGTATAACAAGGTGTACAGCAGCGTTCCATAGTACTACAGAGAACCAATCTACAAATTAACTTTAACTAATGCTTAAGTGTTTTACATGGCGTGGCAACTGTAAGGCCGATGAGCTCAGCAAAGCAGGTACATTTCTTCCGGCGCCCTCGCCAATCGAATTGGGTATGCCCCTTACCTCGATTAAATTGACCAAAGAATGGCAATAATTCTTCGGGAAGCCAACCTATCCTGGTTCAGTGAGTAATCTTGCTCCACTGCCAGACTTAATTGGCCAAGAATGGACAGGAGGCGTACCAATCAACTACTTAAACTTGATCGCAGTGTCATCACGATCAAACTGGCCTTGCTTACAAGCCATTGCGTTATGGGAAGACACGCGGAAAGATTGCAGTTCCTATCAAACGACTTTTGACGAGGTTGTGGGTTTAGTGAAGAGGAGGAAACCGTTGCCCACTTCCTTTGTCAATGTCAATCTCTTGCGAAGAGCAGCTAAACGGAGTTATCATTGATATCAAGGATTTAGCTTCGTTTATGAAACTTTCGAGGTGGTCTGTATAGGAGAGTCTTCCTTTAATATGCAGCCACTGCGCTGACCAACTTTTTCGATTAGTTTGGTGGAATTCCGTTTGTGCAAGTACTACGCTTATCTGTGTCATCACAATGGGCCACTATGCGTGCTCAAGTAAACTTTGGTATCAAAGCTACCACTCCATCCAACTTACCTACCCAACATATATACATAATTGGTCATTACAACCCTTTAGTTAGGAAAACGACCTAGTTTCACAGACCACTTATGTTGTGTGCGTTAATTTTATATATGAGTGGCGGGACTTACAGTTCAAAGTCGACTCCGAACGACAAATTTTTAACAAACTTTTCATAGCAATTTTATTTACTCTCAGAGTTTCTGCCAGAAATCTGCTGAGAGAAAGTTGCCGACGAAATATTTTTTGAACCGAGGCATTTAATAAGCCAACACACTACCTACTGGAACACGACGGCTACCTACCCAACAGTTTCTTTAAAGTTTCCATATGTAAAAGAGAAATCCTAGAAAAGCCTTCCATACAAACTTTCCCTAATAAAGTTCCCAAACTTAGCTTGCGGTTCTAACAATTAGACCTTGAAACAATAATGAACACTTTAACAAATGGATTTCTTGGTCCTGTTGGCAACAATTAATTCTTTTTTAAGGAACACCTTTCAAGCATAGATCAGGAATCAAATAAATTTCATATAGCGGTCCTGCATACCGTCAATCTTTACCCATATCGGCTGCTCAAGGGTATTTTGATTTTATTTCGTGTAATATTCGGGGTTTTTGTTCTTATTTTGAAAAAAAAAATTCAGCAAAAGAAGCCGACGAACTCAAGGCAGTTGAATTAAAAGAAAGTCATGTCATGCAGTGTCATTTTTTCTTTTTTTTTCTGTTAACAATCACAGAAAACTTTCATATTTGTTGTTACAATATTCAGAATAAATTTCCTTGAAAGAAAGAAATAAAATTAGAAAATGCGTGGTCACATATTCGTTTCTATTCATGCCTTTGTACAGCGAGCAAGCATTTTGTAGAGTGAGAATTGAGACAATAAATCTTCGCTTTTCTATGTAGTTTTTATTCTTCTTTTTGTTTTCGTTTCTTTATATTATGAGATATTCATCTTCCATTGTATTTCCAGTTATTAATTTGAACTCTTATGCTGCATAAAAAATTCATGAATGACGGTCATGTATGCCTGCATGATGTGATTGCTATTTGCTGTACATATACTTGCATTCTCTAACAATGTAGGAAGAAGGAATAATTGTTATCGCATGATGATCATTTATTTCGGTACTCATTAAATCATTCAGTTGTCAGTCAAAAATTAATTCTACTGTAGTCTAGTACAGAGGCTGACTGTTAGACTTTACACAAGGTGGGCTGCATACATGCGAGAATTATCATTACGTGAGTAACGTACATATTAAACGCTGACTGTAGCTTAATTATTTTGGTAATGATTGAATATGAATATGCTTTGTTTACCTTGGAATTCTTTCAATTTCAAATACATACCAAAGAAAATATTTTTTTTAAATAAAACAACGTGTCATCCACTTACTTACTTACTTACTTAATTGGCCATTCAGTCAGGATTACAACATAGTTTCTCTCACCACCCTTGTTGTGTGTGTTAAATTTATATATGAGTGGCCGAACCTACAGTTTCAAGTTGACTCCAAACTACAGATTTTTGAGAAACTTTTGTCAAATTTGCGTCAATCTCAAGCCACATGAGATCGAAAAGTGATTGTTTAGTATGGATTTTTATGAGTACATATTTCATTGAAACATATTTCATTGAAACAACGTGAACCAGGCTACTATCACTGTCAACAGTGAGCACTATAGAACGCAGTTTCCTAACTTCGTTTGGCCTGAATTATACGATCTGAATACCAACTACAAGTAGTTTTAATAAGACGGCGTTACATGCTACACAGCTGATGCCACATTCGATATCCTGCAAGAGCGCTATGATGATTCAAGGCGATGTGAAGTGATTACTCAGATCCTGCGATTTGACTTGTTATATGCTACACAGCTTATGCCACATGAGCGATTGAATGAGTGAATGTAATGTGTAGTATCCACCGGAATCATGCAATTTAACTCCGTTACACTTATATGCTACACAGCTCAAGCCGCATTGGATATTCTGCAAGAATGGTGAGTGGAAATGGAAAGTGATGTGAAGTGGCCACCAAAATCGTGCGATTTAACCCTGTTAGACTTTTTCTGTAGGACTTATATTTCAGACATAAGACGTAAAAAGGCTTTTCAAACGATTGAAAAATTTCGAAGATATCTCACATATACGCATATTGTTACGATAACGAAAAAATCTAGATACTGGTGTTTTTCTTTTACATTGTTTAACATTAAAATTATAAACACAAGCTACAAAAAGAAAATAATGCAGTAAAAAAAACAAATTATCGTACTGCTTAATATAACAACAAACACCAGCATAAAAAATGGTAAACAAGTAAGCAAAAATACAACAAACAACACTACAATAATAAATGTTAACAACGATGTTTAAATTTACAAAGATTTCGAGAAGGCGAAGTCATGAAGGTTCGCCTTCAAGAACATTCATCAGACTGTGTACTTTGCCATACAAAAGGCAAAGCAAAGCAGGCAACTGAGTGAGTGAAATTTAGTCAGTTTTGTGTGAAGATGCGGTGCGTTGGAAGAAAATATTCGTGGTTTCAAGATATCTGTTACAAAGATCTGTCGAATAATTGTCTAGTAATTGTTATTGTATATGGAAAGGGTATAAACAGAGGACTAACAAAGAAAAGCAATTGTTGTTGTTTACATCAAGTTGTGAACAGCGGCACACAGAATTTTAATTAAAACTGAACACAAATTTATTTTTATTTTATTTGAAATCCACGAGCTCATATTTTAAACGTTTTTAAAAGGTAAAAATGTAACAATATGTACATACATAATTGCTCATTGCAAACCTGCAGTCAGGATTACAACCTTAGCTTCTCATGACACTTATGTTGTTAGTGTTCATTTTTAACACAAGTGCTGGGGACGTGCAATTTAAATTCGACTCCGAACGACAGATTTTCTGAGAAACTTATTTTTTATTTACTCTCAGAGTTTTTGCCACAAATCCGCTGAGAAAAAGTTGCCGAAGAAATATGTTTGACCTGAGGTTTGAACCGAGGCCTCATATCTATTAAGCCAGCACACTACCTACTAGACTTCGGCGACTTCAACAGATATATCACATGCTTTCTTTTATTGCAAGTTAAAGAATGAAAGCGCTAAATGAAAGACCTGTTATTTCATGGACTCGTAGGTGCTGTTTTCATTTTTCTTAGTGACATCTTTTTCCAAACAATCTCATAATAATGTATGTATTGTGCATGCATACATATGCAGTTTCATAAACATTTAGTTGACTGTCATGTTGACAGTTCGTTCGTTTTTTTGTTAGTTTTGTTACATTTTTACTCTGTAATAAGCTTAAGGTTTCAGATTTTGTTGTTTGTCGTAAAGAAGAAGAAGAATAAACACAAATGCACTCGGGTGCATATGCAACAGCAACAGTAGCAAATATATTTGTATGTACACAGTAACACAAGTAGAATAATGAATGACTGAAGCGAAGTAAGAAAAATTAGATGAAATGAGATGAATGGTTGGATGGATGGATGGATGGATGTTTGTTTTTGTTTGCCGTAGAGACCTGCAAGGTGTCTCTTAAATTTGTTTTTTCCTGCCTTTCATGTCATTAAGAAAAAAAGAACAACAAAAATAAAAATACATGCCTCATGTACGAGCAGTTGTGTGGTAAGAGATAAGTAGCCAAAAAGTAAATTTAGATTCAGGTAAATATTGAAAGAAATTTAGGTTAAAAAATATTTTAAAATTTAAAAAAAAGAGAAGAAAATTATGTGTCCTCTTCTAAACTAAAAAGCTGACTTTATGTGAATATATTTGTATGGTTTTTAAGCAAATGTTTTTATAGAATATTTTTTTTTGAAATATAAAGGGTGGACCAATTAAAAGTTTAAATTTCAAAATATAATGAAACAAAAACGGTTTGAAATTTTACCAAATTTATTTTATTTATTTTTTTTTTTTGTTGTGAAGTACAATTATTCCGTTTAGAAACGAAATATTATTTCATTCATATTGCTGCTGTTGCTGGCCTCACAGTATCTCATTCTATCGGACCAATCTATATGTGCACTCTTTCGCGTGTATGTCGTCGTATATCGGCAACGGGATCACGAATGTTGGCCTTCAAATGTTCAATTGTCGCTGGTTTGTCGGCATAACATTTTTTTTAACGGCGCCGCACAGAAAATAGACCAACGGTATCAAATCGCAGTTTCTTGGCTGCCAATTGACTTCAACATTTCGGCTGATTAAACAACCACCAAACGTTTGACGCAATAAATCGATTGTAGCATGATATCGCCGCAGTGGCATGAAGTCGCCGTAGTCTAATAGTAAGTGTGTTGGCTTATTAGATGTAATGCCACGGTTCAAGCCCCAGGTCAGAAATCAAAAAGAGAGAAAAAAATATTTCTTCCTCTCAGCAGATTTCTGACAAAAACTCTGAGAGTAAATAAAATTGCCATGGAAAGTTTCTTAAAAACCTGTCGTTCGGAGTCGGCTTTAAACTGTAAGTCATATATAAAATTAACGCACAAAACATAAGTGGTGTGAGAAGCTAGGTCGTAATCCTGGCTGTATTTCCATACTGTGAAACCAAACAACGTTCACATCAATGCCATGAAAAACTGGTATAAAAAATTCGGATATCATGTTGCAATATGTGACTCTATTGACGGTTATGATTGCGTCGTCCTTATTTTCAAAGAAATTTGGCCAATGCTTCACAAGCGGCGCCAAACAGTCACTCGTAATGGGTGCATTGCCTTCTGTAAGACCAAGTGTGGGTCTGAGCCCTAAATACGGCAATTTTGCTTATTAACGTACCCACCAAGATGAAAACAAGCTTCATCCGAAATTATGATTTCTTTTTTTTTTTTGCAAAATTGACATCTCGTTAGCCCTTCTCTTCAAATAAATCCCAACGTTGTTCAAGCCTAAATCGATTCATTACGTTCAGTGGTGATAATATATCGAATCTTGTGACAGAATAGAATGACATAAGTATTGCCAGATTCGAAATAACCGGTGATACAAATTTAAAACGAAAGAGGGCCCACTCTATATATTTTCCTATCACTCCCTCTCTTTCTTTCTCTTCAAATTCAAAATCTATTAGAATAAATACTCTACATAAACAATTTATTTTATTACCTCAAATGCTTCAATTGGCAATACTGATTTGAATGCTTTTGAACATAATATACGCAAACAGTCGTACATGAAGGTATATGAGCATCATAAACAGCAAAAGAAGACAATATTTGAATATACATATGTGATGCATATTTGATGACAATGAAATTGACTAGCTGAGTTCATTTCTGTAATATTATTTACCAGTAACTCCAGATATATTTACTTGCA
This sequence comes from Sarcophaga subvicina, assembly GCA_936449025.2. NCBI lineage: Eukaryota > Metazoa > Arthropoda > Insecta > Diptera > Sarcophagidae > Sarcophaga > Sarcophaga subvicina. The sequence goes on from OW388084.2 coordinate 81,875,254, forward strand.
ATGTGTATGTAAATAACAAGTAACTCTATAAGTATTTGAAGTAAATCATTCACAGCAGCTTCAAGGAATAATAAATAAACAAGCAAACGTACATATATGATTACAGAAAATAGAACAACAGCACACATACGTATGTATGTACATGGAACGTTTGGAACCAAATAGATATTACCAGGGAGATGAGTGTGATTGCCACGTTGAAATGGAAGTATGTTTTTATCTCCTAAACGTATAAATAAGTACCTGGAATATGAAAAACATTTCTTAGGCGACTTTCTCTCAGCAAATTTCTGGCAAGAACTCTGCGAGCAAATAACATGACCATAAAAAGTTTCTCAAAATTTTGTCGTTCAGAGTAGACTTTAAACTGTAGATCCCGCCACTCATGTATTAAATTAATACACACAACATAAGTGGTGTGAGAAACTAGGTCCTAATCCTAACTGAAGGGTTGTAATGACCAATTATGTATGTATGTCTGTGGGAACGTGAACAAATAAAATTGTCGAATTGATGATGACATCAATTCATAACAAGACTCCCCACCACTACACCAATTACTCGGAGGACGTTATTTTTAAGCAATGATAGATTGCAGCCCAATTATGCTAGCCTTTGCTACTACAGAGCGATCACCAGCTTAGCTGAAATAACAAAATTAAATTAAAGAAATGGAAACAAGGCAAAAATGCGTCGTTGAAGGCACATGCTTCCAATGGCAAGAAAAAAATCGATCAACATGAGATCCAAAGGCGTTCAGTGCATACCGCTCTGTTTGGTATGGATTTTGGGAACGTTTAAGTACAGTCAACAGGGAGCGCTAAAGGTCTGAAGTGGATGATCTGGACTATCACAGCATGAGATTTCAACGGAACAGCGCTAGTTGGCGCACAATGCATACCACATTGGATATTGAAATCATTCCAGGTGGAAAGGCTCGATCAGATTTTGTCTTGTGGGGTTTTATTAAATCGCTGGTACGAGCGAATAAGTATCCAATATATTCCAAAAAATTTACTTTTTGATATGGGTTTTGTGGTGACTGCGTCATGGCTCCATATTCCCTCGAGAACTACGTTGGCCAGGTCATCACTGTTAACGGTGATAGCTATAGGACGCTGATTACTAATTTCTTTTTGAATTAGATGATCTAGAGACTAAAGAAATGTAGTTTTAAAGGCTGTGAACTGACCACCTAGATTTTTCTATTTAAACTCGCAAGACTTTCTTTTGTGCCACAAATCACAGAAGCCCTCCAAGTCAATATAACACATGTGATCGATCAAATTCAGTTTGATTCCGAAAATTTTGTATTACGTACTCGTGTGGGCAAGAGAACAATGATTCAAACGATTACAAAATATCGATAATATCTGGCACATACTTCGTTTCATTTAAATTTAAAGAGCACTTTATAAAAGACCTTTTGAACTTTTGAATTAAGTCCCAATTAATATGTAAGCTTGATTTGTCTTTTGGAAACGGCTTTGCCTTTATTTATTCTCGGAATATTTCGATGTATGTTTTTATATTGCTACGTTTTTACCTTTTAAAACGTTTAAAATATGAGAGCGTAGGTTGCAAATAAAATAAAATTAAATCTGCGTTTAGTTTTAATGAAAATTCTTTATTATTCGCACAATTCTGTGTACCACTGGCCACAACTTGATGTAACAGAAACAATTGCTTTTTCTTTTATTCCTCTGTTTACACACTTTGCATAAACAATAACAATTAGTAGACAATTGTTCGACAGATCTTAGTAACGAAGATCTTTAAACCACGTTTACTCTCTTCAAACACACCGCGTCTTCATACAAGACTGACTGAACTTTTTCTAACTCAGTTGCCTGACATGCCTTGCCTTTTATATGGCAACGTAAACAGTCTGACGAATGTTCTTGAAGGCGAATGTTCGTGGTTTCGTCTTCCCGAGGTCTCTATAAATGTAAATATCGTTGTTTCATTATTGTTGTTTGTGTATTTTTTTTACATTTATTCTTGTAGTGTTGGTTGTTGTGATTTTGTTCACTTATTTATTTATTAATTACAATACAATTACAAATTATATTTAATTATATGCGATCTGAGTAACTTTGACCATATGCTCGGTGTAGTGTCACAGACAAGAGTCTCTGGTGGGAATCAAACCCACGACCCTCAGGCTAATAGTGTAGCACACTAGCGACTAGACTACCAGGGCACCGATTTTTGTTCACTTGTTTATCATTTTTTATGCTGGTGTTTGTTGTTATATTACGCAGGGCGATAATTTGTAAACAAGTTCATTGTTTTTGTTTTTGTAGCTTTTGTTTATAATTTTAATGTTAAACGATGTAAAAGCAAAACACCAGTATCTAGATTTTTCGTTTTCGTAACAATATGTTCAAAAACATACAAATATGAACAACTACATATATGTGTAAACTGACATATACATATATACATGCCATGTATATATGCACATAGGAGACGTGTTCATATAAATCTGATACCCTCCATCTGTATTTCCATTTGATAAGCGTTTACATCCATCCATTTGATGTGAAACCCAGAAAATGACGTATTTCTGTCACTTCGTCTTACTCTGTGTAGTTAGTTATTTTCGGTTTTATATGACGTTTTATTTTTTCTCTCTTGTCATAATGTTATTTCGCTAATTGCATTTAATTATTTAAAACTAGCACTGCAGTAAAAAGGACCACGTCTCCATTTTATTTTTATTTCGATTTGCAAATTCAGTTCAAATTGGTTTTCTTTTTTGTCATGAGTGATGCGTTCATTTGGCACAAGTTACCAGGTCACATATATTATCTGAAAGTACATATTTGTTCCTATACATACAGGTAAACGTTTGTTTTATCACTGGTTTGGTGTGATAACAAATAAAAAATATATTTTGGTGGTGATACTACGGTTGGTATTATAAACCATGTATCACACAAGCTTTATGTACCATATACGGTAGAAAAAGAAATTTAATTGCCTGCAGACGGGCAACATCAATTTAAGTTTGCATACTTTACTGTATTGGTTTATAGTTTTCGTGGGAATTCGGTGGAAGAACATTTTGCTTTAAATAAAGGCGGTGGTCAGCTAAGGATAACTCCTAAACTTTGACTATATTTGTATCGCAATTCGATAAGCGTTTCCATACTTAAATTAAAATCTATTCAATGTAATACTTACGGGTCTTTAGTCAGAATTACAACCTAGCTCCTCACACCACCCATGTTGAGTGTCTTAATTTTATTCATAAGCGGCGCGACCTACAGTTTAATGTCATCTCCGAACGATAGATTTTTTTTTCATGGCAATTTTTTTATTCTACTCTCAGAGTTTTTGCCAGAAATCTGCTGAGCAGAAGTAGCCTATTTCGTATTGTTTAAGATGTCTAAGCTGGGATTTGAACCACATACTACTTTCTAGACTACGACGAAATCGTGAGTCATTACACCGAAGTATTTTAAAGACTGTCAGGAATTAATTTGTCCTCATAAACTCGGAAGTCGCCTTAGTCTAGTAGGTAGTATGTTGGCTTATTAGACGTGAGGCCACTGTTCAAACCTCAGATCTGATATTTCCAACAAAACGAAATATGAAAAAAGTATTTCTTTGGCATCTTTCTCTCAGTAGATTTCTGACAAAAAGTCTGAGAGGAAAAAAATAGTCATGAAAAGCTTTTCAAAAAATTTGTCGTTCTCATGTCGTACCCATATATAATATACACACACAATTAGCAGTTTCACTGAAAGACTCGGTCTGTCCCTCCAAGATTATTGCAGTAGCTGCCATGATGTATAGGAAACGTAAGCGATAAAACACCTTATATGCTAGTGTCTGGACTTCAGAACAGACTTCATCGGTTTTTGGATGACAGAACGTTTAAAGACCTGGGCATTGTAGCGAACGTGCCACTAAAGTTCAAACACTGGTTGACACTATTGACCATATGGCCACCGAGTGAACTTGCCTGTGAATGGCAAGCTACCCGCTAAATTAACCTTATCCGCACAATATAAGTAGTGTGAGAAGCTAGGTGGTTATTCTGACGATGGGTTTTTATGACCACTTATGTATGTATATCTGTGCGGTCTGAAATATGACTCAAGTCTCCTCTTATTTTAATGTCCCAACTAAAGTTTTGATTGATTTAAAAAGCAACCTTGTCACTCTTTATTTTCCCTTTTATTGAGTATACCTTTACATATATCAACGTCATGGAGGCCTCCATTTATAAGACGGTCTGCTTGCTTAAAGGCGAGAATGCCCACATGACTTGGAACCCAGCAGAGGTCCTACCTCTCTTCCATTTAACCTCATAAGAGCTGCGTGGCAGCTTAACTTCTTCAGCAAAATACAATTTTCAAACAATACGCCAATTTATCCAATTTGACCCCAACACGTGCTGTACATAAATTAGAGGCGGCATTAAAAAGTGAATTTTCAAAAAGAGCAAAAAAAACAAAAAAAAAATTTTAAATGATAAATCGTTTGCTCTTTTGACATTTAATTTCGACATTGGCAAAGAAATTTGTTTAAAAAAAGTTCAGAATATGGCATGTTCCTAGAAATGATTCATATGTTCCGAGAAACTGTGTTTTGAATTAATTTTTCAGCTGAATTTGTTTCATTTAATTAAAAATTAATTTAGGTTTTTTTCTCTTTTCTATAGAAACATTTCTAACATACAAAATTAAAATAAATGTTATTTTAATAACCTCTACCTCCCCTCTCTCGATTGTTATTTATTTGGTCTCATTTAATTAAACAACATTTTTTTCAGCATCAATCAATATACTCATGTACATACTTTTGAGTTTTATAAAGTACTTGAGCTTCAAACATAAAAAAATTATTTGATTTACGCTTAACAATGATGTATTGAACATGAAAATACAACAACGGCAACAACAACATAAACAGTCAAAATTAAAAATTTTTGTGGTTTAAAATCTTTGCTACGATTGGCATTTAATGTTGAATTTTACACTGAAGGCAATTTATGATCAACATGAATGGAAAATATAGTTTTAATGAACCGTAACCGTTTTACATGTAACAAAATAATGCAACCTTAAGAGATTGCCTTTACAGAAACTCATTCGAATACTCGTTTGACATAGCGGCAGCCTCGTGGGGTCATAAATAGGGTGTTATATAGAAGGGGTATAGAACCTTTGATATCCAGATGGATTGCGAAAACTTACACAGCGAATAAGTGATAAAAAACCTCAGCTATATTCATACATAGTAGTCATTACAACCCTTCAGTCTGGATTAGAACCTAGTTTCTCACACCACTTATGTTGTGTGGGTTAATTTTATACATGAGTGGCATGACCTACAGTTTTTAAGTCGATTCCGAGCGGAAGATCTTTTGAGAAACTTTTCATGGCAATTTTTTCTTACTCTAAGAGTTTTTGTCAGAAAACTGCTGAAAAGAAGTAGCTGAAGATATATTTTTTTATTTAATTTTTTTTTTTGAGATGTATGAGCTGGGATTTGAACCACATACACATACTACATGCCTTACGTCTAAGAAGCTAACACACTACACACCTATTAGCTACGGAAGCTACATATATACTCTTGCAAAAGAAGGACACATTTTTGTTATACCGGATCTTGTTTGAAGTCGCCGTAGGCTAGTAGGTAGTGTGTTGGCTTATTGGACGTAAGGCTACGGTTCAAATCCCAGGTCAGACATCAAAACGAAATGTGAAAAAATATTTTTTCATCGACTTCCTCTCAGCAGATTTCTGGCAATAACTCTGAGAGTAAATAAAAATTGCCATAAAAAGTTTCTCAAAAATCTGTCGTTCGGAGTCGACGTTTAAACTGCAGGTCCCACCACTCATATATAAAATTAACACACAACATGAGTGGTGTGAGAAGATAGGCCGTAATCCTGAGTGAAGGGTTGTAATGGCCAATTATGTATATATGTGGATCTGGTTTAAGACCGGATCTTGGGACATGAGTGAGTGATTTTAATCCTAGAATGAAATATTCAAAGTTCATAAGGAATCTCGGGAGTATATTTCCAGTAGAAGTCAATGACATCGAAAGATGTGTTTAAGTTGGATAGAAGGTACAAAGGACAAGACATGGCAGTACTTGATAGTTAGGCATGTCACTGACTTCCTGAGGATTAAGCCAAGGAGTATAGATAGAGTTACTCTCTGCTTAGGTTATGTGGAAATTCATGGCACTTGAGCTTGCTGACACAAGAGCTTACACAGTGCTGACGAGACCTGTTGAGTGCAACGCGATGTTTGGAAAGGCAGGCGAAAACTCTTACATAAAAGGAGATTAGATCCAGAAAGCCTACTTAATAAAACTGACAGATTTTTAAATAAAGTGTTGCATACTTTGAAGTCGCCATAGTCTAGAAAAGTAGTGTATTGGCTTATTAGACGTGAGGGCGCGGTTTAAACCCCAGGTCAAGGTCAAACATATCCAACAAAACGAAATAAAAAATATGTAGAGTAGCATATTTATATTTGTGCCTAAATTTTGTTTTATACAACTGCCATTATACTACCGATTACCATTACATTACTAGCATGTGTGACTTTCTCAAGATACAACACTGTTACTAGTTTAATACAACACTGCAATAGAGGGTACTTTTTCGTTGAGATTGAAAGTTAATTTGAATTAGCAGCGCTTGCTTTGATCAATATGAAGAAAAGCCCATATTGGAAAGAGTATAAAAGCAGTGCACTCAACAGAATCAGTCCTTTGTATTACTGCAGGCTAGTGGGGGAGGTTGTACGATTAATTGCAAGTGCATTGTAAGCTTCGTGACTGCGATGGTGATCATTGCTTATTTTGTAGATGCAAATGATTGACAAATCCTATGTAGATGCTGGTCGCGGTGGTGGCCGCAAGTACCTAGAATTTTTGTGACTCTCCCTTTCTATTGTTGCAGATTTATTTTGTAAGTATTCAAAGAAATAAAGTATAGTTATAAATAGTATTTCTTCGGTGACTGCCTCTCAGCAGATTTCTGAAAAAATCTTTGACATGAAAAGTTTCTCAAAAGTTCTGCCGTTCGTAATCGACTTTTAACTGTAGGTCCAGCCACTTATGGATAAAATTAACACACACAGAATAAAAGTGGTGTGAGAAGCTAGGTCGTTATCCTGACTGATGTCATGTTGTATACCTTAAATGGACTATAAAACATACTCTAAGCATAGTTTATCGTTATTTTTCTCTTTTAAACCTAAACTCCATTATTAATTAGCACAACACCAACTAAATATACGTACTTGTGGTCAATCATTAAAATAAAGCAAGTAAACTCGTCTTAATTGAAAATAAAACAAGAAATTCCCTAAAAGCGCTGGTAAAGTCAAGGCGATAAATAATAATGTATTCTCTCTGGAGTATAGGACAGAAATAATTTATGTGACACCAACTTGTAGCGATGCATGCGTATCCATAGCATTAATATTTGAACTAAACGCCACAACATAAATGATGACACTTGTTTTTTTTTTTTTTTGCTATAACAGAGGCAACACTAATTTAAACGCTTCTTCTTTGAATTTCTCTCCGTACCAAAAATTTTTAATGCGTAGTGAGCGTTAAACATGCTCGTTTTCTTCTTGACATAAGATTTCATAATGTTTTTAGCAAGATTCCTTTAAGTACCCTATGAAGGCCATTTTTTTGCTGCATTTAAAATTGAATTTTTTTTTGCTTTTTTTCGTTGGTACGATTTTGTTTCTTTTGAACATATTCCGCGAATATTCATATCGAGTGGTTCATAAAAATTATTATTTATGATCGAGAAACTGACATGTCTTGCAATGATTGAGTATATAGACACCAGTGTAGCAAAATTAAAATTTTGAAATGGTACTGAACCTAACTGAAATAGTACTTTTGTGCACCAAATGGTACTTTTGTAGAAAAAATATTTATTTACACTTAATACATATATGAAATGGAATAGAAAAACTAACGTTCCATGGACGTTTGGCTCACCGGGACTAGAGATTAAACTCCACCTTTAGCGTTACGTTGAACATGTTGCGAACGTATTAAGAGTAGAAAAGTGCGAAACATAAAATATGTAACAATAAAAAAGTACTAAAAGCGTCGTGGGGGTACTGTGGTATTTTTGAAATGGAAAAGTACGGAATAAAGTACCAAAGTACTGAATATTTCAACATTGGTAGACACACAGTGGTTGGCTTTACATTTTGTATTTGATTTTGTGTATTGATCTTGTAGGGAGAGGAAAAAGGAAAAAGTTCTTTGAATTATGAAGAGAAATATGTTGTCAATAACGCGTTCGATAAGCTATAATGAGCAGTCAGGAACAAACTATTTCGCAGAAGCGCAAGAATTTCATGCTGTAGGTGTCAATGATATTCCCTGCACCACCAAGAGTATGTTGCATAGAACAAATCCTGGTCGTGAATTTGATCATGACTTTTTCTAGTTAAGTGAAGTAAAAACTAGAGGGTAGAGATTAGTGGACACCCCTCGTTACTAGTTATTGTTTTTTTCTACATTTTAATTTAAAAAATTCAAAATTATACGTGCAACATAAGAAATCATTTTAACAAGATGCTGGAGACAGTCAATATTTTCAACATTCTCTCGTTTATTATTGCTGCATACAATATTGATACATGCAGCATACATTATATACAGACGCAAAACGAAATATGTGCAACAACAACAGTATTGTTGTGGCACATAAATTATCACATACACATTTTGTGCAACATGGGGGTGCAATTGTTTCCATAGCTTGCTGCCTGTAAGTCACTGCCTTTTTTCCTTTTCTTCCATTCACACTTCAAAAAAATAAGAAAAAAAAAAAAAATAAAAAAAATATTGAAAACAATTCTTAGAATTATTGTAGTGTAGTGCTGCAACATCTCTGGCAGTTGTTATTGTTGTTGTCGTAGTTGTTTTAAAGCTTAAGGCAATTTGAACAATATTTCAATTTATTTACTCAACCGTTTCTTAACAGTCATTGTCTTTATTTATTTCTTCAATACATTTTGCTTTTGTTTTAGTTTCTTCTTCTTCTTGTTTTTTTTAATTTTTTTTCTTGTTATACTTGTCGCCTTTCTTGGTTTTCCCTTTTCATACTCTACCCATTTCCATGCATATGCCACTTTAGTAGAGTATAGAGTGGAAGAAATCTGTGATATTTTGTAGGGAAGCAGTTACTGCAAGATATCGCAGACTCTCAACACTAGGGATGCCATTCTTCAAGAAAAATAGGCAAAACTCCAAAAAATTTTTGGACCACAAAATGACGAAATAATGGATAAATCTGGTCAAGGTGCTTCATGATGGTGGTCGTGGTTATGTGGAGGAAAGGAAATCCTGCCATAATTGGTTAAATGACTTGAGTTCAATATGTTTGTAATTTTTCTAAGAACCCTAGAATGCAACATTGCTGCTCATTTAAGAATGGCAATTTTTACAAGCAACAGATATTCATCTCATCGTGGTTACACAAGGATCAGCGCTCTTCAGTGAAGCCATTGAAACAATGGAGGACATTTTATGTCACTGTTCAGCCTACGTTAGGCCGTTAAGCGGCTAGTTCACTCGGTGGCCATATGGCCCATTGTACAACCCTTGTCATGATCCGTTAGTGGTGGGTATGAGCCACTCCGAGTTTCGGATGACACCGCCCAGTTCCCCTAATGGCATGTTTGCTACAATGACCAGATCTTCAAACTTTCTGTCGCCCAAAAACCGGTGACAACTGTCTTAAAGTGCATGACACTCACATAAAAGGTGTTGTACCGATTCCGTTTCTTCTATACCCTGGCAGCTTCTGCAATAATCCTGGTGATAGAGACCGAGCCTGTCAGCAAAACTGCCAACAGCGCTGTGTCTCTTTAGAATTCCTATTAGAATGCGAACCATTCTCTTGTCGAAGTTAAGTAGTTCCCAGGTTTTCCTTCTGCCCAGTGTTGGACACAGCAGTTTTGAATTTCGGCAATCAGGTATGTCGAACCACCCAGGGTATGTTGAATTCCATGCTGTTTTTTCCAATTTGAAAAAGTATTCCTATGGAAGCTTATATATCCCCTCTATTGTCTCTTCCTCAGACATCTCCAATCTGTTCTGTGCCACTTCGTCGGCCTTTTCATTTCCCTCTATGCTACAGTTGCTTGAAACCCATTAGTGAGGGTGCTGTGTTAACGTATACGGTGTAGAGATCCCATGCAACTCCTTACGTCCTTTGATTTGACCAGATGGAATCCCAGCGCGTTGATTGCTGCTTGACTTTCAACAATATGATCAAGTTCGTAGGAGGTAGGTCCCCGTTTTCAACTATAAATCTTTGCCCGAAATACGTTGGCCGTTCAGTGCCAGTTTATCGGAATAGACTCCAGATCTGTTTCATTTTGTAGCCATCAGTTCAGCATTTGTTATCTCCAGATTTTAATTTTCTAGGGAATGTGTTTTACCAAACATGACTCATGTCAAAGAAGTTATACATGAACATGCCCTCCAATAGTTTGTGCAGAATATTCGATATTGCACCACAGCGCTATCGTGTTGAAACTACATGTGCTTGGTGTCCAGATCACTTAATTTAGGTCCAAAGAATTTCGTGTTTATAATCATTTTTGGCCCAGCAGTGTTTTTAAACATCTGGCATCCCTGGCATTTAGAGTGTTTATATATTTTAAACAGAATTTTTGCACTGCCTTTGTATTGCTTTCCCTTTTGTAGTGACGTATTCTATGCCGTTTCTTTTTTATTTTTTGTTTCCGTTATTTTCATGTGATCATAAGAAAACTAATTTAGTTTTCCAATGAAACGGAGACAGTTGTTGTCGTTGTATAAATGCTTGAATGCTTCAATGCCTGGAGTTTGTAGGAGCACTCCTTTAGCTGTGTTGCCGTTTGATTTAAACACTCTACACTATGACCCGTAACTAACCTTTCGTTACAAATTAGTTTTCATTAAGGAAATCGAATTTAAAATGCAGTTGTCGAGGATGATGATGATTGAAAATAGACTTGAGCATCAGTAAATAAGTTACAAAATTATTTTTTATTCCTTATATTTATGCAAAGAAAAGAACTGGAATACATTGTAACACTTTGTATATCGGGGGATACATCCTAGAATATTGCATACAATTGAAGCACAATAAATTTAATTAAAATTTGTAAAAAAAAGGGGGAAAGAAAGGAAGAATATTATAGCTTCTTGTTCCTAAATATCTTCTTCTTTCTTCTCATCTATAGACGAAAATTAAAAGCCTTACCGGCAATATGAAGGGCATTCAGTATTTTTTCACAGGGCCAAGTGAATTTTTTAACCCCATATACATATGTCCACCTAGCCTCCAGCATTATGGAGTTTCTGATATTGACTCAACTTTCAAGTGAACCTAGCTTAATCTGGTTGATGTTGTTCATAACGGATCTTTCATTAAGCGCTTACAATCTTTAAATTTAAATGAAAGGAATTTTTGTATTCATTTGAAAGACTTATTGATGCTCTTATATGTGAAATATAAAATCGGCCAAATGTCCGCAATGGCTTTTCTGGGTGAAACGAATCCTAAATATTCAATATTCCATGATTCTGGCACAAAAATCAGGCTGAATATGACCGACGGCATGCGATATGATGGTTTGGAGGCCCACAGGGGCCTTAATAAAATCCCCACAAGAAAATGTCTAACGAGGGCAAATAGTAGTACCCTGGCCTAAAATTGAAAGTACAGAATATCTAATGTAACATGCGCTGTGTTACACATTAGCGCAGTCCTGTTTAAATCACATGTCGTTGTTGTCCAGATCATTCACCTCAGGTCAAACCAACCTGGTAACCACAGCCCTACAGTGCTGGACGTTGAAAGTGCTGGCCTTGCCGAAAACGTTTCAAAAAAAATATGTACCGCACAACATTAGTGGTGTGAGAAGATAGGTCGCATATCTAATTGAAGGGTTGTAATAATCATTTATGCATGTATGTATACCTTGTTTGACCAACCACAGAATAACTTTAACTAAATGAGCTTCTATACTGGAGTAAACATACTTTAGATTTTACAATCTTTCCCTCGTATCAAATGTTTTATTTCCCATCGTTTGAACACGATACAAATTAAATTCCCATAAAAATCATTTGATTACCAATTTAACTCCACTTTGCTCCAGTTAAGTTGTTCATTTAAAAAACCATTGTTATCGGTGTTATCTAAAAGAGTTCAAATATTTAAATACAAACAAATAAAATAAATATAAAATAAAAAAATACGTCACCAGCAGTTGAATTTGATTTTAAATAAGTTGTTGTCCACGACAACAATACACGCTTGAGAAAAAGCCATTATGGGCAAACGTTAAAACGCTTAGAAGTAAACAACCCACTTGAGTCTACAAAGAAAATAAAAAATTTTACAGGAATAAAAAAAACTGATTTTAATGAGATAAACTTCTTTTGCAAGTCAACTTTTTAGAGATTATAAACAGTGAGGTTATGTTCGATTCACTCTATGCAGTGTATTGTGTATCATAACACATGAGAGTATCTTTTTTATCACCGAACATTGTATGGATTACAGATAACTTATATTGCAGATGATAGGAAATACTCACAGTTTATTTCAAACAAACGGGTGCTTGGTCTACACTCATAGCGACCATCGGGCGATCATTTTTGATATCCAAAAACGCGCTGCAGTGAACCCCATTACTGCCGCCCCTCCTAATCCCTTGTGGAGGGACTCTACTTTTGATGAGGAAACCTTTGTTCTCGCGATGAGCGACATTCGGGTGACCGGAAGCGCAAACAACATGGCGGTGGAACTTATGCGCTGTATAACGGAAGCCTGCAGCGCGTCTATGTCGCGGAAGTCTCACCTGCCAGGCAGGAAACACGTTTATTGGTGGAACGCGGAGATAGCTGAATTAAGAAGGAAATGTAATAGAGCGCGGAGGATATTCCAGAGAGCAAGGGGTCGCAATGACTTCACAGAACTTCGGGAAAGATACAAAGTGCTCAGAGCCAACCTTAACTGGGCCATTGACAGGAGCAAACGAAGGTGCTATAGGGAAATGTGTGCCGATTTGGATGAAAATCCCTGGGGCACGGGATATAAGGTGGTAATGAGGAAGCTGAATTGCTTTCGACCACCGGCCACGGAAAGCGCGGAGAAGCTGCAGTCAATTGTTGAAGGCCTCTTTCCGGAGAGGGCCGAGATCACGTATGCTGTGCGAGACAGTATGTCGCACGATGACATTCCTGAAGTCAGCGGCCAGGAATTCGATGCAGTCTGGAAGGAAATGAAACTCAGGAAGGCTCCGGGAATTGATGGAATCCCAAACGTCGCACTTAAGGTGGCTATAGAGAACAACGTTGAGGTGTTTAGGAAAGTATTTGATACATGCATTCAGGAGAGGAAATTCCCAAGGATATGGAAGCGACAGAGGTTGGTTCTCATCCCGAAGGGCAACGGTGCGCAGGATGCAACAGGTTACCGCCCACTTTGTATGATTGATACCGTAGGTAAACTGCTGGAGAAGATAATATGTAGAAGACGGCCTGTCGGATCGCCAATTTGGCTTCCGAAAAGGGCGCTCCACAGTGGACGCAATGGAGGCGGTCATTACCGTAGCGAAAGAGGCCATCAGCGGTGACCGCTGGTTTGAAGGTGATAAGGAGTATTGCGCAATCATCACCCTGGATGTCAAAAACGCATTCAATTCGGCAGATTGGGACGCCACCCTGGCTGCACTTGATGAGAGGAGCGTACCTGGATATTTGATGGAACTCATAGTGGACTATTTTAAGGATAGGGTACTTTTGTATGATACAGACGAAGGCAGAAAGTCATACGCTATAACAGCAGGGGTACCACAGGGTTCGGTGCTGGGTCCAATACTATGGAACGCCATGCATGATGGTGTACTAAGGCTTAGGCTTCCTACGGGCGCACAAACATTCGGATTTGCGGACGATATAGCCCTCGTGGTGAGGGGTAAACACCTTGATAATTTGGAACGAACGTCCAATGCGACAGTTAGCAGAGTTAGAAGTATCGCGAGTATAGGTCTGAAACTTGCTGATCATAAAACGGATGTCGTATTAGTAAGCAGTAGAAAGAAAATGGAATACATCACCATAACTGTCGGCGAACAAAGGATAACATCGAAGCAGTCTATCAAGTACTTAGGAGTTATGATTGACAACAGACTCACATTCAAGGAGCACCTGACGTATATTAGTGGGAAGTGTGCGGCGGCAACGGGCGCACTCGCGCGGAGAATGCCCAACTTGGGAGGTCCCAGACAGGAGAAGAGGCAATTGCTGATGAGAGTGGTTAGATCGATTGCTCTATATGCAGCCCCTATATGGGCCGAGGCCATGGATAAGAAGACATATAGAATAGGAGTTGATGGGGCCTACAGGAGATCTGCCCTCCGAGTAATTTCTGCCTTTCGCACAGTATCTACGGATGCAGCCTTGGTGATAGCGGGAATGATGCCGCTACGATTGTTGGTAGAGATAGAGAGGAGAAAACGTTTAATAAGTAGGAGAACGGGGCTAGTGCACCCTGACCAGGTGAATGATGATGTAATGAATAGGTGGTAGCACGAGTGGACTTCTTCCACAAAGGGAAGATGGACCTACAGATTGATACCGAATATAGAAGAATGGACTGGAAGGAAGCACGGCCAGGTGAATTTTTACCTTACTCAGTTCCTAACGGGCCACGGATGCTATAGGACATACCTTTGCAAGTATGGGCATGACGTGGATGAAGCGTGTCCATCATGTCTGGATACAAGTGAAACAGCGGAGCATATATTCTTTACTTGCCCGCGCTACGAATTCCGACGAAATTTCCTTGAGAGGACGATCGGTTCCCAGGTGACTCCCGACAACGTGGTTAACCTGATGTTAACATCGCGCGAAAACTGGAACGCGGTATGTTTATTCGCGAAGGAAGTTCTAGTACAACAGAAATTAATAGAGAGAGCAAGAACAGCAGAAATGGATAGCAGCACTCGCTGAATCTTTACCTCCCCCGATGTAATACTTGATTGTGGTCCCGGGGGGGCGACTTAATGGAAGTGTGACGAACTAGGTTGGGTTTAGTACGTATGCGTTTAGCAAGCCGAGAGTAAGTCTTGCGGCGAATCGTGCACATTGGTAGGCCGGGCTACCAATGTCTTTCGAAGATTCCCAAACTTTAGCTCGTAAAGCTATAAAAAAAAAAAAAAAAAAAAAAACGGGTGCTTGGCTTACACTGGTAACACAATGTGCCATAGAGGCCACCGAGTGAACTCGCATGTGAATGGCAAGCTACCCGCTATCCTAACTTCCTAATATCTTCATAAACATCCTACCAAGAAGACTATTCACAATATGGGGAATAAGTTTAATACCTATGATTCAGTAAATGATCAACCAACACGTCGATGAAACTCAAGATCTGTGGAAAACATCACCACTGTCCATGAGAATGTGCAGGAGAATTCGAGGCAAAAAATTTCGCGTCCTTTGCAAGAACTTGGCCTTTAGCCGACCACAATTGGGTTATTTGTACATCATGACTTGGGCCTGCAATCGCACAAAATGAAACTCCTGCAGGAACTGAAGGTCAACGACCATATTCAATGACGTGTGTTTGCTGGATAGACTCTGGATTTCATCGAAAAATATCTGAACCAGAGATCAGCAATGAATCGTTTTTTCCCTACTAATAATTGAATATTGAATATAAGTCAGTCAACAATTTTGAAATTTAAAACCCCTGATTCATTCATACTCACTACAACGTTGATTTATAAGTACAGGTTGCAATGAGCATGCGTACAACGTTGACATCAAACTCATACCATTCGAAAAATGTTTGACTCATAAACCTGCTCATTCAGATTCATAAGTTGAGAAAAATACTTATAATACTCAAAATGATTCGAGTGTTCGTACGCGAATAATATTTATTATGTGATTCTTGTAAATGTTGAGCCAGGGAGAGTCGAAATCAACAACACCATACATATTGTTAAGTATGAATACGATGAGTACTTTAAATTTTGAATATGAGTAGCGGTTCCATGACACATATTAAAATAAGTATGAATGCGTATAAGTATGAGAAATTATGAGTATGACTCGATTCTACTAGTTTTTTTGAGTACTCATTGCTGATCTCTGTTTCGGACCGAACACAAACAAAATCATTCAATTTGGGACAAAACCAATCCACATAAGTTCCATAGATGTTGAATGCATCCCGAAAAAACCAATGCTTCTTGTGGACTTTTAGACGGCGGCGTCATCGGTCCATATTTATTAGGGAATGATGTTGGCACAGACAATCACTGTCAAAGGCGAGCATGCACTTCTGTTAGCTTGATTTGAATGTGGTTTCAATTGGACTTCGCTACGCGCCAGACTACTTATACCATGTTGAATATTTTGAACAAGCGATTTGAGAGCATGCTTATCTCGCGTATAGATTTTACCTCATTAGACTTTTTCGTGTCCTAAATCGTAGGTCTATGCGAAAAAACCATAAATCACAGTGGCTTTCAAACCCAATATAACCTGCCAGATTTATCCGCCAGAGCTATGGAAAATGTGATATTTTGGACTCGCTCATTTGATTTACTAACTTAATTGGTCATTGCAACAGTTTAGTCAGCATTATAGCCTAGCTTCTTACGCCACCCATGTACGTACACAATTGGTCATTATAACCCTTCAGTCAGGATTACGACCTAGTTTCTCACACCACTTATGTTGTGTGTGTTAATTTTATACATGAGTTTACAGTATACAGTTTAAAATCGACTCCGAACGACAGATTTTTGAGAAACTTTTCATGGTAATTTTATTTGCTCTCAGAGTTTTTTGCCAGAAATCTACTGTGAGGAAGTCACCGAAGAACTATTTCTCTGATATCTGACCTGGGATTTGAACCTTGGCCTTACGTCTAATAAAGCCGATACACTACCTACTAGACTACGGCGACTGACAACATAAATATAGTGCGTGTTAATTTTATACGCGACTGCTGGCTGATAGTAATTTAATTCCGAAATGGCCACATCCATTAGCACCAAGTGTCAAAAAATGCCTCCGATCGCTGTAAATACTGCTGCTGTAGTGTACCGCTAACATAAACCGCTAAAAACTGTTCAAATTGATGTTAACAATTGCTTTAAACCATCACTCGTAAATCTTAGCCATAAAAAAACAAGTTCGAATAGAAAACTTGTGT
The DNA here is from genome assembly GCA_936449025.2 of Sarcophaga subvicina. Classification (NCBI taxonomy): domain Eukaryota; kingdom Metazoa; phylum Arthropoda; class Insecta; order Diptera; family Sarcophagidae; genus Sarcophaga; species Sarcophaga subvicina. The sequence continues at coordinate 81,892,505 of OW388084.2, forward strand.
AGTTGAGTTATAAACAAACAAACGGACAGACTTGAATGTCTGACGTTTTGATGTTTATTTGTTGAGTAGATTTTTTGAAAGCTAAGCTACTGTCAGACAACAGCATTTCCTACATAGTGGTTACCTTTCACTCTACACACACGCCAGCACACGTGTATACCCTTCTTCTGGATATTTTAAGACTTTATCTTGTCCAAAAAAAAAAGCAAAAAAGAGTTGTTTTGTGCTTATTATTATGAATATGACAGCTAAACTATTAGAGAAATGTCTACCAAATAAACCATCAAACAACAAAGGAACATAAACAACAAAACAGTTTGAAATACAAACAGAAAAACATGAAGTAAAGTTTCTTAGATTTAACAACTCACCGAACGAGTGAGTGAGTTGGTGGTGGTGTTGTTAAGAGCATAGTACTACTGTGCAATGCTTACTTATTTATGTTTGATTTTTATTTTAAGATAACAGAGATAGAGTTGAGGTAGCTGTCGTCTTTTTGTCTAAGTAGAGTTGCATATAATTTGTATGGCAGCATGCAGCTTGGCTATGTAAACATACATCAGCATTGTGTAGGTTGTTGTTTTTTTATTTTTAAAATTCTTTCTTCACTTTAGTTTTATTCATCATGTGATTTTATTTGATTATTTGTACGAGTATTATTTTTTTTGTGCTCTACAATTCAATGTTGTTATTATGAAATGTTATTTTTATTTCAACTTTTTCTTTTGTAAAGCATTTGTGTTGAATACTTGTCTACTTGTCTCTACATGTCTTTGTTGACTTTTTAGGCTAAACTAGCACAGGAAATCATGCATCAATCACGCCATATGACGTAGAGAGCCAGTTGTCCAATATTATTTACCTACCTACAGTTTAAAGTCGACTTCGAACGACACATTTTTTTAGAAACTTTTCATGGCAATGTCTTCGACGAAATTTTTTTTCGTATTTCGTTCGGGATGTTCGAGCTGTAGTTTGAACTGTAGCCACACATCTACTAAGCCAACACCCTACTTACTACGCTACGGCAACTTCAAAACAAAGTATACCAAAAAATACTGCATAGTGCGCCCATTTTACGATCGTCTTAATAGTACTAGCGGGAGGACTATTCCCAATATTCGAATCCAGTGGTTTTGTATGCAATCTACCAACGCGTAAGTTGACGAAATGCAAGAAAGTGTTTGGAGGAGAATTTGCAACAATTGATTGCGTGTGACTCGACTTTTCTTAGACCAGAACCTGGCGAATTTTGTGTCGTAACTTACACTATCAACTGTAAAAATTTCTACTGAAGCAACTGACTTAGAAAAAAGTTGTGTTCGCCAAAAGGGACTTTGCTTTTCATTGAAAAATCATCTTCAGTCCTGAGGCCGGGATGAATGGGTATGTGAGCAAATTTGTTATGATTCGAATTCACTTGTCATTTTTATTTATTTATTAATTACAATACAATTACAAATTATAATTTAATTACATACGAGCGGAGTAACTGGACCATATCTCGGTGTAGTGTCACAGACCAGAGTCTCTGGTGGAAATCTAACCCACGACCCTCACTCTAATAGTCCAGCACACTACCCACTAGACTACCAGGGTACCCATGTCATTTTTATTTTTTGTTATCATTCATTGATATCTATCTAATCTAAGGATTACAATAGAATTGGCTTTCCAAGAAATTAATAATAATGGGGGAGAGTAACATAAAAGAAAAGCAACACAGAAAAACTACTTCTAGTCCTTCATACGATCACATATCGAAAAAAAGAAAAATATGTTTCATTCCAAAACCCTATGTTGAAATGCTTGAAAATAGCAATGAACATGGGGAGACAGCATGACATTTTCATCATTGTTGGTGACTCCTATCAACACAAATACTTCGCTAAAGTCAAACCATTCTACTCTTTTTTCAACATCTGTTGTTCCACAATGTCAGTGACAGAGCCATGCGTTTGACATGGTTTTCCAGCACAAAAAAACCCTAAAAGTGGGAGTCGCCAACAAAATGAATGTGATCTGTGTAATGTAAGATTTGCGGGACTTTTTCATCACGTATAGAATTTTTAATTTACTCTACAAATAGTAACTGGAGTAACGTACATACTATATACACAACATAGTTATTATTCGTGATGAGGCAGAAGGAACATTTTCTTTTTCCTTAACTTGTCTATTTTGTAGGAGTAACTCTGTGTTGCCAACCATGTGACATTTGACAAATTGATAAAATATTTACAAATACAACAAAGGAAACCACTAAAGATACGCATGGGTCACCTTAAAAACAATTTTAATAAAAAAATTTATGCCACTATAATTTCGAAAATCTTCGATACAATCCCATCTCTGCAAAACCTTTTTTAGCATCTGTACTTCTGTAAGTACATAATTCTGTAAGTCTATAATTCAAATAATTTAATTGTATTTGATATCGTTTAAATATAAAGAAGCCGTGGTAGTGTCTAAATGTCAATGTTCAATTTTAAATCAGATTGAAATTGGCCGAAAGCATGAGCTATGAAGACCGCTATAATTTGTAATTTGTTCACATACTTGTGCGGCTTAAGAAAACTGCACATGAAAATATCAATCGGGGACAAATGGTTCGATATCAATGTATAGTCCACAACACTTCTACCTAAGATGACCACGAATATTCAATTTGACAGGATATCCAATGTGGAATAAGCAAATAAGCCGACCTATTGAAACCACTGGTCATTGATGTGCAGATCCTTCAATTTAGGTCAAAAGAATTTAGTAATCGTCGACCAATAATGTCCGCCGTTGACAGTGATGCATGATCAAAATCCACACCAAACTGTGACTTTTTCAGGATATGGGATGCTCCTGGATATACTGTCCCACATCATAAAGAAATTAATCTCATCGTAGAAGATGATTTTTAGTTGAGAATGAAAAATTTATTCAGTGCACATGCAGCGAACACACGCCGTTGCTTATGGTCGTTTACGTTCAGTTTCTGGGCCTGTTGAATATTGTGAACGTGCAGCAGAAGGACATAAAATGAGGTTTGAAATAACCAACCTATAGTGGTCGGAATATGGACAAAAATTCGCACCAAATAGTGACTTTTTTGTGATACATAGACTCCATGGCAGACATCTCCAAAACAAAACGAAATACGAAAAAATAATTCGTCTCAGTTTTCTCAGCAGTTTTGTGGCAAAAACTCTGAGAGTAGGTTAGGTTGGAGGACGTGTACCTGTCAATTAAGACAAGTACAGTACCCAGAGGGCGAATTGACCCATTTTACAACATCCTAGTTTCTCACACCACATGAGTGGTGGAACCTACAGTTTAAAGTCGAATCCGGACGACAGATTTTTGAGAAACTTTTTCATGGCAATTTAATTTACTCTCAGAGTTTTTGCCAGAAATCTGCTGAGAAGAAGACGCCGAAGAAATACTTTTTGTATTTCGTCTTGATGTTTAGCCTGGGTTTGAACCCTGGCTTTTACATCTAATAAGCCAACACACTACCTACTAGACTACGGCGACTTCAACTCTGAGAGTAAGAAAAAACAAATTGCCATTGAAAAGTTTCTCAAAAAATCGGTTGTTCAGAGTTTACTTTAAACTGTAGGCCCCCTCACTCATGTATAAAACACAACATAAGTGGTGTGAGAAAATATGTTGTAATCCAGACTGAATGGTTGTAATGACCAATTATGTATGTATGTATGTATTAGTTGCTCCTGGGTATCAGCTGAAGTGATATTGTCCCAAATTTGGAAATTTTGTTTTTTCACGTATACATTCATTCAAAAATGGATATCATCGCTGAGTAGGAATTTTCGTTGAAAATGAAAAATTGCTTCAGTGCTTATCCAGCGAACACATGCCGTTGTCAATGGTGGCCTACGTTCAGTTGAATATTGTGAAGGTGCAGGTGCAGGGCACCAAAGGAAGTTAGAAATCATCGACCTAAAGTGGTCGTCATTTAAAGTGATGTCTTCGACAACATCGTCTGTTGTCGTCAGCCCAAGATTCACATTAAACAGGGATGTTTTTGGGATGCATTAGACTCTTTTGAAGTCAATGTAGTCCAGTAGATAGTTTGTTGATTTATTAGATCAAAGAACAAAACAAAGTATGTAAAAACATTTCTTCAGCGACTGATTCTCAGCAGATATCTTGCAAAATCTATGAAAGTAAAAAAAGTTTCCATGAGAAAGTTACTCAAAAATCTGTCGTTCTGGGTCATCTTTAAACCGTACGTTCCACCACTCATGTATAAAATGTACTAACCAAGGTCGTAATCCTGACTGAAGGGTTGTAAAATGGCCAATTATGTATGTGTTGACGCTCTTGATCCTCGTGTGGATTGGTTTCGATTTAAATTCGAAAATTTTGTTTGTTTACGGCTCTCTTTATTAGGAAATAGGCCTCATAGTTGAAGATTATTTTCACATGTTTTTTGAATGCTATATACGGCCGTAGTAGTCTGACAAAAGAGATTATTTCAACAATAAGGTCCTTATCAGCTGTTAACGTTTGTCTCTTTTGTAATATCCGAAATAAAGTTCTCATATTTCGTTTAAAAAAATGGTTTTACTTGCTACTTAACAAATAAATACTACGGATGGCTTCCTCCTCCAGCAGTAAACAAATGTACATTCCCATGGAACATAAATCTTCTAATCAAACGAAAGAGCCTAACAATATAATGATAATGATGATGATGGGGATAATAGTAATACCCAGTAACTGATATGCAAATTTCTATCACGAATACTTGCATGAGAACACAAAAGAATGTGTGGCTAGTTTTTTGCCTTCAACCAGTAAAAGTTTAGTTTTTTATTTCTGGTCACAACACAAACAATCGTCATCATTTAACATTTTCCGTCATGGCGTACTAGAACGGATTACAATCGTTTGAGGATTGTTAATCCAACATTTGCATTTCGCTAAAGCTTCTCATACTTCTCTCATATATGGTCGTACATGGCATGTTCTATACCTACCGCCTGATATCGTCTCAATTGTTATTTCTGTTTGCCTGTGGCATGCAAAATAAATGGCCAACAACTTGTTTGCCAGTGTCATTAGCCAAGGTAAGCTAAATGCTTGTAATGTTGGCGAATTAGTGGTAACATTTAACGACACGACTGTATTATGAATTAATAAAACGAATGTATAATGAGCCACAGACACTGTAATCTTTAGGAAGCAACGAAAATTATACGTTGTATGGTTGATTTGCAAAATGATGAACTTTTTTTTCATGTATTAATTATGATAGCCCTTATGGTGGCCTTTAAACTGGTTGTACTGGTAATTAAAACAGTTAAAATGTAATTTAATTTGATGAAGTTCTGGGCAAAACTACATAAGATGAAGAGTATTAGAAAGGGTACCACAGTATCGTAGAAAAATGCTTATAAGGCTCGCAGACCTACTGAGGCAGTCCTTATGAAGTTAATGGGAGCCAATTAGGCGTCATTACAATCCTTCACCCAGAATTACAACCTAGCTTCTTACACCACTTATGTTGTGTGTGGTAGTTTTATACATGTTTAAAATCGAACTCCGAACGACAGATTTTTTAAGAAACTTTTCGTGTTAATTTTATTTGCTCTTAAAGTTTTTGCCAGAAAGTTTGCTGAGGCGCAGTCGTCGAACAAATATTTCTTTCATGTTTCGTTTTGTTGGAGACAACAACACCCTATCTACTAGACTACTGCGACAAGACGTCTTACGAGGCCATAAGTAGGGCGTTAAATACCATCCCTTCTTTCTATGATATTGTAATGAATGGCAGAGATCTTATACAAGCAATGTTCCAAGACATACGCGAGTAACGCTATAACAAGGGTTAACGCAATCAAAAGATGCCCGCAGAGTGTGCAGTCATACAAGGTATAAAAACAAGTGGGGTAGTATAACAGGAGCAATGAAAACCTGTCATAGAGAGCTCCAGGAAGCTCTGTTAGATTTAATTCCGCCGCACATGGTATTGAATGCTAAAACTTTGGATCCTATGGTTAGCATAATTGGGAGACAAATCTAACTTGCAATTCATTAAAGGATTTCCTGACATAATGGATCGAAAGACTGTCATTTCGCTCCTTAATTATCCCCACAACAGAACAAGTAGACACTATGATTTTGGGAAGTGCCTTTCAACGAGACTTAGTAATAAAAATTACTGTAGTAATCTAGAAGTCATATACTCTCTTAAAATAGAGACCATTTTGTGGTATACATACATATATAATTGGTCATTACAACCTTTCAGTCAGGATGTCGACCTAGCTTCTCACACCACTTATGTTGTGTGTTAATTCTATACATGAGTGGCTGAGCCTACAATTTAAAGTCAGCTCCGAAATGCAGATATTTGAGAAGCAATTTTATTTTACTTTCAGAGTTTTTGCCAGAAAGTCGTAGAAGAAATGTTCGTTCAGATATCGTTTGGAATTTGAACCGTGGTCTCACGTCCAATAACCCAACACACTATTAGACTACGGCAATGAAAAATATTGTAAAGGTAATGTTTTTTCTAGTTTTCATTTAAAATAGTTCATTTCATACTAGTACGCCTGGTACATTTACCCCAGTGGTATTTCTGTGCTTAGCCAAGAGCTAATAAAATTAATACTTTAAAAGAATTTTAGGGGGATGGAGTGGGGTGTTGGTATAGAGTATTAAGAGACAAAACAATATGTATTTAAAACATAAAAATTTTTCTAAAATAATTGGTACTGTGACCCTTCATAAAACATAAAATTTTTAAACATCAATTCGTTTAGAATACAGCCATGCAAGGGGGAGTCTTTGATTTTTCATTTGGCCTCTAATGATTTACACTGTTCAAGTAGTTTTGTAATGAGCAGCCTAGCTGGCTGTCTATGACTATTTGTGTGTGGTATTCTACTGTGTTTTTGTAGTAAATTTTTGTTTAATTTATCGCCATTGTTTGATAATTTATGTTGAATATTAAATTTATTTAATACAACGCATAATGCATGCGTCGCATACACCATACATAGTCAGTTAAACTTCTGTTTTAAAAATTATACTCGTATGTAATAAATAGTGTCGTGTAATAACGCTGATGGATTAATAAGGTGGCATGAAATTCTTGAATAGAATTTTTAGAATAGGTTTGCTACGATAAATGGCTAGGTTAAGTCAAAACTAAAGAAGCAAGTTAAGCGATAAGCACTTCAACACTATTAACTACCAAACTGCAAACATAGAAATTATTACCACCCTAATATTTATTTATGTGGCTGTATTGAATGCCTTAGAGAGCTTCAATTGCATGGGTTTTTCAAAATTTATGACATTGTCATGTCAATTGTTAATATGGCGCCAATGTGTCATCATTACTTGTACATTCATATATATGTAGGTTCAAAAACGTATTCATTGATTTGTAGCCCTTTAAACATTTAAACAATACGTTTGAATCTATCATTTCGAATCCTCTTTTAAACTTATCGATAAATTTTCTAAAATTCTTTACGTTAAGCAACTTCTAAGCATTTGGAAATCAATTTCATTCACTTGTTTAATCACATGCATATGTCAACATGCAACTTCCTTGAAACTCTGTTAAGACAGCGTATTTGTATACCCCAACATCTGCTAAATACACTGAAGTCCACAAATTTAGATTTTAGAAACAAACAAATTGAAACCCTTTTAACGAAATTTGTAAAAAAGTAAGGAGAAAGTGTTGACATTTGTATATATTGTGCATATATTGACCTGAAACTAAATTCGTTTAGAATCTGTCGCCACTTACAGAATGCAGGCAAAGCAAAACAACTACATAAGCTGTTAAAAATTTATGGGGGGCATATGCATTTATTGCAACGCAAATATGTTGCACAAAACCCCCAATGCAATAGGTATTCTGTATGTATGGTCAAACAAAATTGTTCATCATGTCTACAAAATAAGTGGTAACACAAAACTGTTATTTATTTATGTCTATGGAGTAGTAGTAGTAGTTCCTTACAGACTAAATTTAAATTTACAAACAATATATATAATTAATATTTAATGATCTAAGTACAATGTAATATTTCTCTTTAAAGAATAATTGCTTTCAGAAAGATCAATTAAATGATAAAAATTATTAAACTTTAAACATATTTTACGAAAGGATTCATTGTTGGCATAGACTGAGCGGTGAAATTGTAAATTTAATAAATTAAAATTACGAGAAGGTCTAATTGAAACATTAAAATTAATTTTACGTAACAAATAATCAGAATAGACATCTCCACGTATTGAACCCAGAAGAAAAGGGACACTTAGCATTATTGTTCGACTTTTCAGTATAGGTAGCTTTATAAGAGCGAGTCTACTTTCATACGAAGGGAGAACAAACGAGTTCCATCCAAGTCCTCTCAAGCAAAATAATAGAAAGCGCTTCTGTACAGATGTTTGTTTTGTTACGTAGGGATCAGTAAATTTCTTTGACCAGCGCTTTATAAATCCTAAAACACCATATGTTTTGTTCAGAAAACGTAAGCTAATGATCTAACAAGATTCCAAAATCAGTTATATTTAAAACCTTTTCCAAAATTTTGTGATTAAAATTATATGAGGTATCAAGTTTAAATGAACGATGAAATGACATATGTATGTTTGCATTTATTAAAGTTTAACTCCAACAAGTTGACTTCACACCATTGACAAAAATAATCAATATCCTTTTGAACAGTTGATTGACCAGATATGCTATCAAGCGAATTAAAAATTTTAACATCATCAGCATATATGAGTATATTAGAATGAATAATAACCGATGGTTCTACTAGAACGATAAGATTTCAGCCAACGTACTGCATTGTTACTAAAACCCATGCAAGATAGTTTATAAAGCAAAAGATCATGGTTGACTCTATCAAATGCTTTACTGAAGTCTGCATGGAAAACATCAGTTCGTTGCCTGTTGATGAACCCTTCATATACTTTAGTTGTTAATTCCAAGATATTAGTAGAAGTTGAACATAATTTTCGAAAGCCGTTAAAATTGAAAATATTTGATGATCACAGTCACAATTTTTTAAAAGAGTTTTGGAATTGCATTCAATTTTGCTATACCTCTATAGTTAGAAACTTCCAATTTATTGCCAACTTTAATCAATGGAATTATGAATGATTTTTCCAAGCAGTTGGAAAATAATCCAGTTCAATAGATTTATTGAAAATTGCCGATACGGGACCAGAAAGGTTTTCAAAACAATATCTAATAATACAAGTAGGTATACCATCTGGACCTGGGGTAGGTGAGCTTTGTATTGACAACAGATTTTTTCGAACAGTTTCAGCGGCAATATACGAAATATGAATACTTGATGACTGGGGTATATCATAAGGCTAGGAAGCTTGATTTTTGAATGATTTATAAGACTAAGTTGTTGCAAAAAAATCATACGACATTTCGTCGTAAGCACTACGAGAACCAAATTTTAAGTAGTTCGGGTATGTATTTGTACCGCGTTTGGTATGAATAAATTTGTAGAAAGACTTTGGATTGCTTTTTATTTTTGACTTCATTCGATGTAAATAGTTGTTATATGCAAATTTAGCAGTGATGTAATTAGTTCTTGCTATTGAATAATGTATATAATCGAGAGAAGAGCCAGATAACTTATATTTTTTATAAAGTTTATTCTTCTTGTTTTTTACATTACTTACCTGATTAGCCATTACAAACTTTCCGTCAGGATTACGACATAGCTTCTCACGCCACTTATGTTGTGTGTATTGATTTTATACATGAGTGGCGGGACATACAGTTTGAAGTCGACTCCTAATGACAGATTTTGGAGATACTTATCATAGTTTTGGCTTTCAGAAGGCTGCCGTGTGGAAATCGCCGAAGAAATATTTTTCCTCCATCTTTCGTTTTGTTGGAGATGTCTGACCTTGTGTTTAAACATATAATCACGTCTAATAAGCCAACGCTGTTTCTTAGTTACCTGATTGGGTATTACAAGCCCCTAGCCAGAATTACAACTTAGCTGTGTGTGTTAATTTTATTCGTAAGTGGCGGGGCCTACATTTTAATGTCGACTCCTAACGACAGATTTTGTTGCGAAACTTTTCATAGTAATTTTATTTTACTCTCGGAGCTTTTGCCAGAAGATTGCTGTGTTGAAGTCGCCGGAGAAGTATTCTTTCATAATCCGTTATTGTTCGAGATGTCTGAACTGGGGTGACCTCACGCCTAATAAGCCAACACACTAACTACTAGACTACGGCCACTTTTGCGCTGATGACTGGTGTCTAAAAATTAAAGAACACAACTTCTACGAACCTGTTAATTACTTACCTGATTGGTCATTACAAACCTTTAGTCAGTATTACAATCTAGTTTCTCACATCACCCATGTGGTAAGCATTCATTTCATACATGAGTGGAGGGGACTACAGTTTAAAATCAACTCTGAAATACAGATTTTTTTGAGAGACTTATTGAGACAAATTTATTATACTGTCAGAGTTTTTGCTTGAAATTTGCTGTGAGGAAGTTGCCGAAGAAATATTCTTTTTTTTCGTTTTGTTGGAGATGCCTGAGCTGGGATTCAAACCACATACTACTAGACTACCACGATTCCGCTGAGCAGAGAGGAAACCGCCAAAGAAATATTTTTTTTATATTCTGTGTAGTTGAAGATGTTTGACCTAGGATTTGAACAAGCCACCACACTACCTTCTAGACTACATACATATGTACATAATTGGCCATTACAACCGTTCAGTCAGGATGTCGGCCTAGCTTCTTACACCACTCATGTCGTGCGTGTTAATTTTATACACGACCGGCGGGACCAACAATTTAAAGTTGACTCCGAACGACAGATTTTTTAGAAACTTTTCATGGCAATTTTTTATTTACTTTCAGAGTTTTTGTCAGAAATTTACTGACAGAAAGTCGCCGAAGAAATATTTTTTGCAACTTACGTTTTGATGCCTGACCCACTACCTACTAGACTACGGCGACTTCAATAATAATATTTATCGGCCCAAAACTTTCGTGGAAATCAGTTACAATCGAATATATGTAGACAAAAATGAATTAATCAATGCAATGAAACTGGTCGACAGCGGCCAAATGTCAGCATAGGCTCCTGGTTGCAATGCACCAGGTCGGTATAAAAAAATGTTGTGAGAGTGCAGAAGTTAATGACAAGGCTGACGAAGCTTTCATGCTTATAGCGGACACTATGAAGAAGGAGCTCCTTCTAAACAACAAGTTGTCGCACTTGTCTGATATACAGTAACTGTAGGCGTAACACTGGTGTTGAGCTAATTGTGCTAACAGCAGTTGTTCCCAATTTATCGGGATTCTATTTGTTTTAGTGGTAGTAAATTTCCCATGCAATATACACGTGCATGTGCATGTTTTTGTAAATTTAATGGATTTAAAAGAGGAATCTACGATATTAGCTGGTATAAATGGCTGAAGTGGTGGTTGTTGCAAGAAATTGGTAACGTTTTGATGAGTTTTTTATAAAAATTTTCACTTTACCATCGAAGGAAATTATTAAAGAAGACTTTTTTCATTATTTTGTGCAGTCCCCCGTAAAAATTAATTTTTTTTTCTCTTTTATTGATCGAAACTCAAATTATTTCTAAGTGGGTGCCACTGTGTTATCATTTTTGTTTTGTTTTGGTTTCCCACAGATTTATGAAATCTTTGTCTTTCTAAATCATTATGATGGCGAGCAAGTGTTTTGAGCGTTACAAAGATTTTTCTACGATCACAGTTTCAAGTGTTTTATTATTTTTTTTTCTTTTTTTCGATTTGAAGTTCTTAAGCTTATCACACAGACTCCCAATTAAGACCATAAGTGCTTAAGGGCTTGCTTATTAGGCTCTTTACTAGAATGATTAGAAAAACTCATTTTCACAATTTTAATTGTGCATCATTTCCTGGGCAAAAAACAAAAATTGTTTGCTTGCCTTCTAAGCGGATTGCATGTGATTTTTTTTCTATCTTGAGCATGATGAGATACCCGTTAAGCAATAAATATTTATTGGCCGTTAAAAGCAAACAAGCGACCATTAATATTGTTTCTTTTTCTTCTCTTTGAGTTTTTAAATGTCAAACGTTTTACGTTAAAGAGTTTTTCTATCCTCAACTAGAGTAACAAAATAGTGTGGAGTTTTAAAACTAAATGGCCAGCGACACTACCCGCTAGCTTAAGAGAACGTGACCCTTGCATTTTACGCACAATTACGTCTCGTTTTTCATGCGAATAACTAACTGAATGAATGAATGGTGTGCAATAGTCAGGGAAGGAGTTGAGACCATTTCTAATTGTAAGTGTTGAACCTTTTTGTTGAAATTTTTAAGCTGCCATGGCAAATCGTAGGCACGTGTGCAATACAAGATTTTAGAAAAACAAATGACTTTTCATTACTTTGGTACGTTTGAATTATCAATTCACTACACATGTCAGCCGGCAACTAAAAAGCGTGAATTGATTTTATAAACAATCAAGGAAGTAGCCGTAGGCTAGTAGCTAGTGAATTGATTTCTTAGGCGAGAGCAGGTGGTTCAACCCGTGGCTTCGCAATTTAAGACAAAATGAAATTTCTTACGTCAACTTCCCCTCGTCAGTTTTCGGGCAAAAACGCTGACAGAAAAAATAAAATTTGGTATGAAAAGTTTCCCAATGAAATCTGTCGTTCTGGGTCGACATTAAACTGTAGGCACCGCCACTTATGAATCAAATTAACACACACAACATGAATGATGTGAGAGACTAGGTTGTAATCCTGACTAAATGTTTGTAATGACCAATCAGGTAAGTAACTAACAAGTTCATAGCAGTTCTGTTCTTTAATTTTTAGACACCAATCATCAGGGCAGATAGTGACCGTAGTCTAGTAGGGTGTGTGTTGGCTTATCAGACAGTGACCTCACGTCTTCAAACCGTTCAAACCGTGGCTACGACGAAATATGAAAAATTTCTTACGGCGACTTCCTCACAGCGGTCTTCTGTCAAAAAACTCTGAGTCGAATGAAACTGCATTGAAAAATTTTCTCAAAAATCTCGCGCTCGCAGTGGACATAAAAACTGTAGGTCTCGTCACATATTTATAAAAAAAAAATTAACACACACAACATGAATGGTGAGAGACTAGGTTGTAATCCTGACTGATGGCCTGTATATACGTATATTTATATATTATTATAGTCACGAAAAGGAGCCTGACTTATAATGTGTCTTCCAAGCCTATTGCCCTGACAAACTTGCTGCTTGAGGTCAATAATGCTTAGCACGTGGTATGCAAAAAGATGTTCCTTTCTGGTATGCTTTAATACCTGACAGTTTTCAAGAATATGTTCCCATGATTCCTTCCCACTGTTACACAATCCATATTTTGTGGAGGGGATACCCCGCTCCCATTCTAAATAAGTGCAAACCACTTACCAACCTTAGGTTATTCTTTGTTATCCTGGTGCATGACTCAGCTCTCTGTTTATTGTAATTTCCAAACATAACTTCCCATACATTGAGTATACCTTTGCTAATTTCCTCATCCACTCCACATAATGATTCTTGCTCTATCAAAGGCAAATGAAAATGATTTAAAATTCTTATGAAATTTACGCTTAAATAACTCTTAACACCTACAAAAACAGATTAAAAAACAATAGCAACAACAATAACAACATATTGTATTAAGAAGATGAAAAAGAGTTTAAATAAGGTGAAATACTACGTATTTAATATTCGCCTTATAATGTACAGGCGAAGTTAAGCGTGAACACACTGGTGGGCATTCACTCAAGTGCATGTAAATTTTCCTGAAACAAGCACACACTGGCTCTATGAGCACACATTGTTTTCTTCTGAAAACAATCAAGCGGAAGCCAAAAATCAAAGGAAAGTTAACGTAATTTAAGCTGACCAGGAATAAGCGAAGATTTGGCATCAGTTTCTTCTTGAAAACGTATTTCTGGTGAAGTGCGGTTGTTATGGTAGTGACTGCCGAACTGTGACTGAAGATAGCAGTCTTTAAATTACTTGTTATACTTGTTACTCTTTTGCCAAATCACTGTGGACTGAAATAGTATACAACAACCCGTACAAATAATTTTTTTTTTTTAAAATTCGAGCTCTGTTCAGCCAACATAAAACGTGTATCAACCAGTTTATGATCACCATAATTGTCTTACAGAAAAGATTATTCACGGTGTGGTGGTCCATTTATTGTGTAAACAATCGTCCAGCACCCGTGGGAATCGAAAAATCTGTTTAAAACATCACCGCAGTCTGTGAGAGTGTGCATTAGATTCCAAGACTGTCGATTTCTAGTCTCTTACAAGAACTCGGACTTCCACAGATCTTAATTTCACGGATTGTGTGTCGTGACTTTAAGACTTACTTAGGTTAGGTTAGAGGACGTGTACTTGTCAATTAAGACCAGTGCAGTACCCGGAGGTCGAATTGACCCATTGTACAACGTCCTAGTTTCTCACACCACTTATATTGTGTGTGTTAATTTTTATACATGAGTGGTGGGACCTAAAGTCAACTCCGAACGACAGATTTTTGTGAAACTTTTTATGGCAATTTTATTTACTCTCAGAGTTTTTGCCAGAAATCTGCTGAGAGGAAATCGCCGAAGAAATACTTTTTGTACATATTTTGTTTTGATGTCTGGCCTGGGGCTCGAACCCTGACTTTACGTCTAATAAGCCAACACACTACCTACTAGACTACGGCGACTTCTAAGACTTACTTACTTAAGTAAGTACTTAATTGGGTATTAGTTACCCGATTAACGGATTTCGGCCTGCCTTAACACGTCCTTCCAATCCTTTCTGCTTCTTACGCGCCTTCGCCAGTTGATCACACCAATCGATGACAGGGCTTCCATTTGGTGCCTCCAACGCAAACAAGATCATCCTCTTCGCCGACTTCCGCATGTGCCTGCATTTAATACCCGTCTCCGGAGCATCGTCCTCCATTCGAACGAATTTGTTGGATCTGATGCGAAAATCATCGCCAACTACCGCAGGACCGAAGATCTTACGTAGGATTTTTCTCTCGAATATTCTCAAGGAGCTGCATCAGTGCTTAATAGTGCTTAATGTCTCTGCGCCGTAGTCAACTAGGTAGTGTGTGATTAATTAGACCTGATACCGTGATACCACACAACTCGAATAAAACGAAAGAAAAAAATATTTCTTCGACTACTGCCTCTAAGCAGATTTCTGGTAAAATCTCTGAGAATAAATAAAAAATTGCCATGAAAAGTTTCTCAAAAAATCGGTTGTTCCGAGACGACTTTAAACTGTAGTGCCGCCAATCGTGTATAAAATTAACACAAACAAAATAAGTGGTGTGAGAAGCTAGATCGTAATTCTGATTGAAGGGTAGTAATGATCAATTATGTATGTATGCATGTATGTAATCCAAGTTTCCTAAAAGTTCTGAAGGTCTTCCACATTGTTCGATAAAATTTAACCAGCCGTTCTTTTCGATTTTCTCTCTGCATTCGTAAACTTATTGATCTATACCCTATCCTTTGGCTTGGCGTTTGGTTTGACTTTAACTAACAACCAAGTACGCAAAAATGATTACCCACTACCATAAGCAGGACAAATAATGACACAGCTTTCTAAAGCTGTTTTACATGTGTTTGTTCCGTAAACTCTGTTCCTGAATAACTTACGTGTGAGTGTAATTTATAAAGAAAAACAAAAACAGCTTTTTATACACTTATACCCTCGCGAAAGAATTAAACATGTCTCGGTGTTTGTGTATTTATAAGAAATAAATACTAAAAGTGAAACACAATAATGCCATCGTCATCATTATCATCATCGTCATTATAATCGTACTTGTACGGTTCGTATTATTTCATTCAATTTTATCCACACACTTGATATTTTGCATCTTAAAATTCATATTTTCTTAAGTACCTTCAGGGCAAATAAGCTTTCTTTACATATACAAAGGTATGTCTGTGTGTTTGATTGTTTATCTGAATGTAGTCACGTATGTATGTGTTCTAATAAATACTCAAAAAGATGGCAATAAAATCAACAGGGCCTCTAAAAATCAAGTTAAGCAAATTTGTATGAAAGTTAAGGAAGAAGTCACAAAGCAAATTAAGCAAAAACATCAACAAAAGGCAGCCAACAACAACAATATGAAAGGAATAAATATTTGAGTCAAATAGTTAGGGTAACCAAAAAAACAATATGTTTTAATTTTACGGCGGCTTAGCATTTTACTTCAATTTTCTATTTTAATTCTAAATTTTACTTAAGTTGAGACTAATCTAAGCCCGGATCTGGGAGCAGCATGAGCCAGACTTCATTGGATCGATTTTTTTTTTCAAAATGTATATTCTCTAAACACAACATTTACTACGAAGAACTATAAACACATACAACCTTTGGAGACTTATTTTGGTTCCGAGCATATCTTTTCGATGACTTCCACACAGCAACCTGCTAGCAAAAACTCTGTCAAAAATCTTTAGGTCCCGCCACTCATGTATAAAATTAACACACGACATGGGTAGTGTAAGATACTAGGTCGTAATCCTGAATAATGGTTGTAATGACCAATTGAGTTACTTACTTATCATGCACTGTGTAATATCTATAAGGCATATTAACATATTGTTACGTTTTTACCTTTTTAAAAACGTTTAAAATATGAGTTCGTTGATTGCAAACAAAATAAAAATAAATTTGTGTTTAGTTTTAATTAAACTCTTAATTGTTCGCGCTACTTTTGTGTGCCACCGTTTACAACTTGACGAATACAACAATAATTGCTTGTTCGCTTTTCTTCTTTGCTTATAACGCAGATCTTTTTAACGGCGATCTTCAAACCACATTCTGTTCTCTTCACAAGCAACGCGTCTTCACACAAGACTGACTGAATTCTTCATGCTAGTTGCCTGCTTTGTCTTGCCTTTTTATACCCCACGTAAACAGTCTGATCAAGGTTTTGAAGTCGTACGTTCGGGGTTTCGTCTCCTAAAGAACTCTATCGCGACTTCATTGTTATTTGTGTATTTTGTGCAGATGGCTTATTGTTGTATTCCCGCTTACTTGTCTATTCCCTTTTTTCATACTGATGTTGTTGGTCTACTTGTAACAAGTGCGTTGTATTTATTTGTGTAGCTTTTCCATTTTCGTAACAATATTCATTTGGAAGGAATGTATAGAAAATTAAGGAAGATTTTTTAGTGGAGTCCTTTGGTGTGATAACTGCTTCGAAGGTTTCTTTATCGACGACGATGGAGGTGAAAGTATTATCATCGAAAAACTCCCCTTCAGTCGTATCTACATATTTTTTGGAAACAATAAGGGAAACATCACCCTCAGAAATTTGCTGTAAATGGCCTTAAAACTAAATGCCTCGCCAAATATAAGGGGAAGAACTTATACTGATTATCGATTTATTGTAAATTTGCTGGCTGTAATGTAAATTTACTCCCCTCTAATGAACAGAAAATGCTAGTTCAGCATATAAGACCACATACCTAGCTGAAGACCTATCCTCAGTTGTTATTCCGCCTCTACAGTTATTCTCTTGTCTAAGGATAGATATGTGAGGCTGTCAAATCCACTGCGGGTTTAATAAATGATGAAATGGGAGTTTCTCAACACTCCACTCTTAAGTAAAGAGTATTGTTGTTGTTGTTGAAGTGAAGAAGGAGCTAACTAGGTCTATCTCTATCGAATGAGTCGTACCACCTTCTTAATACTCAGCAAACGCTTCCCGTAAGGAGAGTCTCATGAGAAGGCATAGATCGAACGAGTTGCCTCCCTTGGATTCTAATATCTGAAAGACCTCATCATTTCGTTAATATTCTTTAATTTAATGGTCGAATTTGGACAGATCGGAGTTGGTTGAAATAAGACTCACTGAAGTTATGATGAAAAAAATTGTGCCGACTGTATTCACTGCATCTCCTCTATCAGATGTTCGAGACTGACAAGAGTATGAAAGTTCTTCGTTGGCTCAATCGATTGCCTGGATGAACTTTAGCTCGTCTGGTGCTGATTTCTCAATCCCTCATCTTATCACAAGTTTTCAACGATGAAACATGTAGACGACATACATAATACATACATACATATTTGATCATGACAACCGTTTAGTTAGGATTACGTCCTAGCTTCTCACACCACTGATGCTGTGTGCGGTAATTTTATACATGAGTGCCGGTATTTTTGAGAGCGACAGATTTTTGAGAAACTTTTCATGGCAATTTTATTTGACTCTCAAAGTTTTTGACAGAAATCTGCTGAACCGAGGCCTCAATTCTAATAAAAAAAACACACTACCTACTAGACTACGGACAACACTCCGGAGCTTATTGGATTGAGCGATTGGTTGAAAACTAGCTCAGGGCAATGGCTGGTAAGATATGTAATCCTTGGATGACAAATTTGATGATCCGATATATGAACTCGGAAGATAATAAATTCTAATCCTATTCAACCACTGTGAATCCTCAGGAAAACGGGTTTGGCAAAATGCAACTGTAAGTTATATGTGTCAGACACATCAAGCAAGATCTGACCATGAATTGATGCAGTTATCAACCTATAAGCTCTATAGGTATGCATACTCGTTGGGAATTTTGTTTTCTGCTGAAGCAGTATAAGATGCCGCCTTGCCATGATCTGTCATGCTAATGCCCAATGTAATCAATGGAAAATGCTGCGATATTAACTTTGTACTTAAATTCCAGGTAAACTTGTTTACAACCAATCACCCTAATAAACATTAAATTGTTTTTGAATAATTTTGACAGTGAAAATAGCTAACTCGACACAAGTTTTTCTTTTAAGGCTAGAGTTGCCTCCTTCTTGATTCTACTCTACTCCATGGAAATACTAACATCAAACGAATTTTTTTTTCAAACGTAGAAAGTAAAATTTCTTCTGACGTAAATGCGGAAATACTCTCTCACACCTAAAACATTCGCCCAATTTTCGTTGCTTGTAATGCCATTTCCCTGTCAGTAAATTTATGCAAGATGTCCTTGCTGCTGGCTATTTCTGTTTTTGTGACAACTAAAGTATGGTGATGAATTTCTGTTGTTGTCGTTGTTGCATAATAAATTATTTCCCTTTCTAAGATGTTTTTTCTTTTTTTATTAAATTTTTTGGGACGAAATATGTAGGAGACAACAATAATATTTTGATTTCATTTATTATTTGCCCTCGTAACGTTATGGAGGCGTGCATATATTTCCAAAAAACTAGTTGTTTAGACACTATATTCTATTGGGAAATAAAATTAAAGGAAAAATTATGTTACGTTTTTACATCTTAAAAACGTTTGAAAAATGAGCTCGTAGATTGGAAATAAAAATTAAAATAAATTTGGGTTCAGTTTTAATTAAAATTCTTTATTGTTCGCACAATTCTGCGTGCCACTGTTCACAACTTGATGTAAACAACAACAAGGCGGAGATCTTCTAACCACGATTACTTTCTTCAAACACCGCGTCTTCCAACAAGACTGACTGAATTTTTACTGACTCCGTTGCCTGCTTTGTCTTGCCTTTTATATTGCAGGGTAAACAGTCTGATGAATGTTCTTGCGGGAGAATGACTTCGCCTTCTCGAAATCTCTATAAACGTAAAAATGTTGTTCACGTTATTGTTGTTTATGTATCGTGTTTACGTTTGTCCTTGTAGTGTTGTTGCCTTTTTGTTTACTTGTTTATCCCCTTTTTATACTTCTTTTCCTTTTTTTGTTGGTATATTTTTGTTTACTTGTTTATCATGTGAACAATTTCATTGTTTTTGTTTTTGTAGCTTTCATTTATAATTTAAAGGATGTGAAAGCAAACCACCATTTCCATTTTCGTAACAAATAATTTCAAAAGACGCACTTATAAAATGATGCCTTTGCCTAAAGGGTATTAAGGCTCATATATTTAGAAGGAATTGTTTCCTTTTAGTTCACAGAAATTATCTTAAGAATCCAAGTTCTAGTACAGAGAAAACTTTGCATTGGATGTTCCAACAGGGGCTTCCTAACAACTAATAACAGCCATTTCATTGAAGCCATATCTGTCTTATTCAGTCAGGATTACAACCTTTACTTCTCACACACTTATGTTATCTGTGTTAATTTTACATGTGAGTGCCGGGACCTACTGTTGAATTTTGACTCCAAACGACAGATTTTTTTAAGAAACTTTCATGGCAATTTTATTTTACACTCAGAATTTTTGCCAGAAATCTGCTGAATGGAGCTCGCTGAAGAAATATTTTTTTTATTTCGTTTTATTGGCGATGTCTGAGCAGGGCCCTAACGTCTAATAAGTCAACACACCACCAACTAGATTAGCGCGACTGTTATATAAGTTGTCATTTATTCAGTCTGTTTTGTCAAATCACCATGGACGGGTATAATACTCAACTACACGCGCAAATAATGGAATTGTTTTTATAACAATGCGTGCTCTATTCGGGCAACCTATAGCGCGCTGCGATTATTTCACGATCGCTATATCCATACAGAGAGGACTATCCCTAGTGTAGTAGATAAGTTCAAGTCCTCTGGCCCAGCAAACGGTCAACCAACACCCTTATCCCAATAAAGCACACGATAACCATTCTGCAGAGAAAACTATCTCGAATGTTGTGAATAAACGTGTCCATTTGTTTGTAAGTCGACGAAGCACAAGATCTGCCGAAAGCATTGCCCTTAACCGTAACTGTGCAGAAAAATACGATGCAGTCAATATTGCATCGCCCATATGAATTCGACCTATTGTAGACAAAAATTTGCGGAATTTTTATGTCGTGGGATTGACCACGAAGTGTGTTCGCTGAATGGACTCTTGAGTCGTATTGAAAAACTAATTTCAGTCATGAGATCATTTCGGTATAAATGGGTATGTGTACAAACAAAATTATAGAATTTTAGATGATACCAATCTATATGAGATCCAAAGGTGTCTACTGCCTTCCAAAAAATGCATGGAGACGTCATCGGCGTTGTCTAATATCATCATTATCTACAACGAGCATTATAGTTACAATGATCATATGAACCTTTTATTTCAAACTTTCCAAATTTTGCTAGATTTTGCCCTTCATAGTCTAAGTACGCTTGAAAGAAATATATGTCTTGGAGTCTGGATACTGACAAATGGATAATAGCAGCCTATGTATGTTTGAAAGAAATTTCAATCTTGTTGTCTGGATACTGGCGAATCGATCATTCAATTGTCCAAGTAATTTCTACTTTTTCCCACGACAATGTTTTGATGATTCGATATACGGATTGTAACACTACTGTTACATTTTTAACTTTCTTTTAAGAACGTTAAAATATAAGCACGTAGATTGCAAATAAAATAAAAATAAATCTGTGTTTAGTTTTAATTAAAATTATTTATTATTCGTACAATTCTGTGTGCCACTGTTCACAACTTAATGTAAACAACAACAATTGCTTTTCTTTGTTATTCATCTCTTTATACCCTTTACATAAATAATAACAATTACTAGACAATTATTCGACAGATGGATTACTCCCTTCAGACAAGACTGACTGAACTTCACTAACTCAGTCGCCTGCTTTGTCTTGCCTTTTATATGGCAGAGTAAACACTCTGACGAATGTTCTTGAAGACGAATGTTCATGACTTCGCCTTCTTGAAATCTCTATAAATGTAAACAGCGTTGTTTACATTAATTATTGTAGTACACCCAAACCTGTTTTTACACGGTTTTTTTTACTCGAATTTGAAATAACACGGTTTTCAATCAGACCTACAAACATGCATGGCTAGATACAGAGAGCTCTATAAAGAGCTTTCCAAAGTTGGATCGCAACGCACTATAACAGAATTTGCTGTTAAAAGAAATAAATCAGTGTCAGAAGCAGCTTGTGAAGATGTAGAAGTAATAAGTATTTCTATTGACGAGACTGATATTGAGCCACCCCAGCAAAAGAGAATGCGCTTGCTATCAGAAACTGACTCCGAATAAAATAAAATAAATTTTTTATTGAGAATAATTCCGTTCCTAATTGTCTTAAGAGTTTGATAACTAATTTTATTTTTATAAATGGAAGAGAATTTTTAAGTTTTTTTTCTTTATTTTTTTATAATCATAAAATGAAATAAAATAAGAACTCTGTGTATACTATTGAACTAAATCTGTGCATTTTTATAAAGTTATTCAATTTTATAGGCATGTGTAGGCGGCTGCATCATGTATCATCTATGTATACATTTTCAGTTTGTTTATACACTTACATACATACATAATATTTGTCTTTTTTTACGCATTTTTTTTTACACGGTATCCACTGGAACGTATCTACCGCGTAAAAAAAGGTTTGGGTGTATTGTTTGCGTATTTTGTTTACATTTATTCTTCTAGTGTTGTTTGTGTATTTTTGTTTACTTGTTTGCCATTTCTTTTATGCTGGTGTTTGTTGCTATATTAAGCAGTACAATAACTTGCAAACAGGTTTTTTACTGCATTATTTTGTTTTTGTAGCTTTTGTTTATAATTTTAATGTTAAGCGATGTAAAAGCAAAACACCAGTATCCAGATTTTTCATTTTCTGAGTTAATCCACATAAGATAGCTTTGTATTGTTATAGGAATGTAGTATTGTTATAGGAATGTGATGAGGTGGGAGATGTATACAAAGAAATTATTTACAAGATGTGATTGCAGACTGTACTTGAATTTATTTAGAGGAATCAATAATGTTGTATGGAGAACTAATTATATTCAACTACTTAAAGGAATTAAAGTAGCATATCTGAAAGCCTCTATAACCGACTCTAAATTCCTGTATTGTTTGGATATTTTTGGGTTTTTAAAACATTCCTTATGACAAAAAAATGTACTGCCACTTGATATCCATGCTGATTATTTATTATTTTTCCCCCTTTATTTACTTCGTTTCTTCCTACTTATTTTCTTACAATACCAACAGTTTCATAAAATCTTGTTTATTTTCTTTTGGTCCTTTACGAGAATACTTTGTTTTTCTTTAAACATTTTTGTCGTCCCTAATTTTTTTTATTGGCTGCGTTATTATTATGCTCGTCGTATACAAAAAATATAATTTTTATTTTTGTTTTTATTTTTTGAACCTAAAAAATATACAAAAAACGATGCTCCCCCTATTCAACGTAAACCTTTTCGTATATGCCTGTTGGCTTTTACAAGTACCAGCATGAAATTTAAGAAAAAAACGTAACATTTTTGAATTTTTTTAAGAAGAAAAGAGTTGAAGTACTTGTCCTACTATTTGGCAACGCACTTCACAAAATTTTTTTATTTCGTATTAAAAACAACAATATAAACCTTTCGAGTGCGTGTATTTAGTTTTTTTTTTGGACAAAACAAGCAATTGAAAATAAGAACAGGGTCACGGTCGACCACTGGATACGCTCTTTAATTTATTTTGCACTGGTTATGCAAGTAAAGTGAAGTTGCCGTTGTCTAGTAGGTAGTATGTTGGCTTATTAGACTTGAGGCAATGGTTTAAACCCCACGTCAGATATCAAAACGAAAATATGAAAAAATATTTCTTCGGCGACTTTCTAGCAAAAAATGAAAGCAATTGTAAATAAAAGAATTATCGGCAATGTACAGGTTGAAGTCGCCGTAGTCTAGTAGGTAGTGTGTTGGCTTATTAGACGTAGAGCCAGGGTTCGAGCCCCAGGCCAGACATCAAAACAAAATACAAAAAGTATTTCTTCGGCGACTTTCTCTGAGCAGATTTCTGGCAAAAACTCAGAGAGTTAATAAAATTGCCACGAAAAGTTTCACAAAAATCTGTCACTCGAAATCGACTTTAAACTGCAAGTCCCGCGTCTCATGTGTAAAATTGACACACACAGCATCAATGGTGTGAGAAACTGGGTCGTGATTCTGACTAAAGGGTTGTAATGACCAATTATGTATGTATGTATGTATGTATGTATGCAAGTAAAAATTTAGTGCGACATCCTTTCAATTCATTATCCACTGATTCCGGACCTACTCACCTAGAGCAAACCACAGGATAACTCTTCGTTTCCATAAGTAATCATAAACCACGCTGTGGAACTGATCCTGTGTAAAGGATCTCTAACTACTCCCGTCTTTAACAGCAAAGTGGTTATCATATCTTACCATATTCAAGTCTAAAGCATATGTAGCAATTCTCTTGTTTAACTCTTCCGAAAGTTTTGTTTAGGTCTCACAGAGTAGAGACACAAACAGTTCTCTTTCGAATAGGTTGTAGATATTTAGGTTAGGTGAGGTTAGGTAGCGGATCCCCTAGAAAAAAGAGGTCGCATTTAGGCCCATTGTGCTACCCCAATTAATTCCACACGGTGGTTAACCATTCCTTAGAGAAAACCATCACGTGTTCAAAATAAATCTTGTTATTTCAGCAATATTTATATAAGAGAGCATGGTCAACGATATCAGAAAATGATCTCAGAAAACTCCGCCTCCCTGTGGGCAGGGCAGGGCTTTAAACACATGAAGTGAAAGACAGTGTCTTTCTCCTCCTCAGACTCACAGTTCCTGCAGAGGTCATTAGTAGGAATGCCGAGTCTTTTGACATGCCTACCAAAAGGACAATGACCCGTAAGGAGCACTATTGTAAGAGGAATGGATTTAAAGAGAGAGTGAGTGAGTCAGTTCTCTCTATGTCCATACGTGTCCACCAGAGTTTAGTAATATCCTGCTGCCAACGAGATAAAGCCTCTTTGTAAAACGATTGGAAAATATCGAAATTAATTGAGACAACCGGAATACTTATGCCCTGTAACATATCGGAGATTGCCAGCTTTGTTCAATCAGCAATGCAATTTCCAACAATATTCCTGTGTCCCGGAGCCCATAAGATTTACCTATAAATGATGCGAAATATCTCAGGGAAATCCTAGGCATTCATGGACATGGACGGGCATTGAAATTACGTTCATTATGGGCTTAATCGCAGACTGGCTGTCCGTGTAAATCAAAAGATTTTCACTCAACAAGCCCCGGCAATCAACAACCATTGGACCACCTTCAAATTTGCCATGACCTCTGCTTGGAAAACACTGCAGTGATCAGGCGCCTATAGGAAAGTTTAATATTAATAAATATATCACAGCTTAACCTGTCACTCATCTTTGTGCCATCAGTGTAAACTTCAAGAGTTCCATTGGGAACCTTCGGTGCCTCAAACCTTTCACTATTTTACTTACAATTATTCGTATGAGTATATCAAATACAAACTCCTTGTGTACGTAGAAATTGAAGTTCGGCCAAATCAATATTAAAGACATCTTTTTGACCCACTTAATGAAACTGCGTTTGTATTGAACTAGTTGCCGATGCCGATGTCGATAGTAAAGTCCACATCACTTTATTTACCTCATTTAGTTGTCGATACAGGGTTAGCGTTTTTGTTAATTTCATTCCATTTTTTTTTTAATTTTCTGCTTCTTTGCTTTGCCACATAATTAGGAAAGTAATGCTTAAATAAATAAATAAACACAACATCTGCAGTCTTAAAAAGTAAAATTTAATAAACGATGCGACAAATTTCTTTCTTTAGTTTTTTCCTTTATTTTTTGACCCACAAGAAGTTGAGTTTTTTGTTCTTCTTTTCGTTACGGTGTTGTAGCAGTTTGGCTAGAAGTTTCTTGCAGTATGAGTATCGTTTGAGAAATTCGAATCTGTAACAAGAAAAAGGTACGACTGTGTTAAAAACGACAATCAATATGATCGCAAGGCATGTAGTAATTCGTAGTAACGAATAAACAATTGAGCACGCGGAGAGAAAGTATACACCCTGCTGAAGAAGCCAGAACTTTCTGTGGAGTGGACACAAATGTTTGTAAAGTTTGAAATGGAAGATAAGAAGAGGCAAAGATTATTCTCAAACCAAATGGATTTGAGGCAATCAGAACTTTTGTAAGCAAAGATATGTGAAGATTAGAGTCATGAACAAGACTATCCAGAAGTCGCTGCAGTCTAGTAGACAGTTAAACAACAGCCTGTAGTTCAAATTTCAGCTCAGATATCTCTAACAAATCGAAAAACATTTGTTTTGGTGTCTTCCTGGACGTAAATAAATTTGTCAGGCGATTCGAAGACGATTTTAAAATATAGCTGCCGCTAATAGTGTGTGGAATTAATCTCCCACATCATGTGTGGTGTGAAAGGCTAGGTTGGAATCCTGATCCTAAATGGTTGTAATGAAGAATAAAGGAAATAATAAGACTATCCAGGAATAATCTGAAGTTAGTAACCGCATGAAGTCACCATAGTCTAATAGGTAGTGAATTGGCTTATTAGACGTGAGGCCACGGTTCAAACTTTAGGTCAGATTTTTGGCAAATACTCTGGGTGTCAAATAAAATTGCCATTAAAAGTTACTCAAAAATCTGTTGATAGGAGTCGACTTTAAAGTGTAGGTCCCTCCGCTCACGTACAGAATTAGCAAATACAACGTAATTGGTCGTAATCCCGACTGAAGGGTTGTAAGGACCTGTTATGTATGTATGTGTGTAGCAACCGGACATTTTACATGGCACTGTAGACACAATACACGTTTGTTCTAAATTAGGATCATCTCGAACCTAACAGTTATATTCTGTGATATTGAGAAGAAATCATCAGAACACATTAGTTGTTCCTATTAATCAATAATGCATACGAGAAGATAACACCTGATTGCATATCAGGTGCTGAACAGGGGATTATCCAGCATCCTGAAGATTATCAATGCAATAGGATTGGAGAAGACATTATAGCGACACCTTATGTAGTTTGAGGGGTATCTCCTTACGCCAAATTGACTAAGAAAATTTCCCTTCAATCCTCGTATGTGAAATATTTTCGTTATTCTGTGTTAAATATTTTCTTTTTGGAATTTTTTCATTTCCTCCGGCCCAAAATAAAAAAGCGAACTGTGAGTCTATTAATTCATTTCCATCTCCAGCTATACGAATTTTTCGATTTCAGTTGCATTCTTTCCGTCTCCTGTTCCCGGTGTATTTCTAAGTAATTTTGTGTGTCTGCTTATTTTCGTTTTAATTTTCATTCCTTTACTTACATTTTAATGAGCTTAAAGGAAATACAAAAAAATCCTTTTCTAAGAGTGTGAGGAGGTACATTCATTTGTTCTTCTTTTCTGACACATTTTTCTTACTTTACGTTCATTGCAGAGCGTTTGGCATTGCGAAATGTAAGGGAAGTGAGAATGGGAATGAGAGAGTAAATGCTAGTGAAGGCATTTCAAGTGTGAAATACCATTTCATGGTTAAATTTAAGAATGTCTGTCGGACTGTCTGTCTGTATGTATTGTCGTAAGGAAGTAATTGTTATATACGTACATAAGTACATAAACACACATTTATAAACCTTTACAAGTAAGCCCACACGGCCTTCCTTACAAATAAATACTCCTCATACAGCTACATTTATCCACTTAAACTTTAATTATTTTCCATTTCAACGTTCTCTTTTGTTGTTGTTTGGCAATATTTTTTCCACAATTTTTGTGGTTTCTATTATATTTCAAAGACAATATCAACAATCAAGACGAAGAATAAACATCAAAAAATTTTTAAACGCCAAACAATTTTAAAATATTACTTTACAGAGACTGTTAAGTTAACACAATTTAAATGTTTGGAAAAATATAGAAAGAAATCGATTAAAAATCAACAAACATACTCTGCATAAATCGGGATAAATAAAAAATGGTGGAAGAAATGGACTTATTGGGCGGGATAACCATGGTATCAAGGATTCCAGAACAAGTTTTGTTATGGTCAGACGTTACTTGGAACAGGCTATCTAGTCGACGAAGCTAACTGTTTTCTTCAAATGAGCAAAAAAATGTTCTCCATATAAATCGGTCAAAATTGAATAAAAATGGACTTGTGGGGGAAATGGACCTAGTGGACTGGATAGTGCAGGTACCAAGGATTTCAATACAGTTTTTGTATTGGTCGGGCATTACCTCGGACCGGAGATATCGGTGACGAAGTTAATATAGGAGCTGAAGCTAATATATTTATTATCGACCAAAAAATTCAAGTCATCGACCAAAAAAAAAGCAAGTCATCGACCATACAATGCAAGTCATCGATCAAAAATATGCAAGTCATCGACCCTGTTTTGGAATCCTTGAGATTATGGCTAGCATTAAGTCCATTTCCCTCCAATAGGCCTACTTTTTTTCCAATTTGTCCGATTTATAAAGAGCACTTTTTTGGTAATTTGAAAAGAAGTAAGTTTCGTTCCCTATATCTCCTATTTTAAATAACGGCCGACCGTAAGGAAACTTGTTTTGAAATCATTAAACGAAAAGCTAGGATTAGGAAAACTCTGAAAACAAAGGTTTAGCTTTGTCTTTCTGTAATTTTATTTCCAATTTATCGCTATCATTAGCAATACTGTCAATTATGTTAACTTAACAGGTAATCCTTTTAACTGCATAAGCTCGAAAGAATACGATCGCTTTATACCTTTCAGAGTGTGAAGTATGAAAATAGTCGTAAGTTTTATTGTGGTGCCCTCAAGCACTCGATATATGAGTTCGTTCCTTCAGTAACCGCTCAAAGTGGTTGATCCCGTTGAAACACTCAATATATTGCCATTCTGGAGTTGTGTGGCTTGAACAGCGCGGATATCGCTCAAATCCACTTTTTCGTCTTTTGGTCACCTACATATTGCACATCTTATATTAATGAGATTTTGCAGACTTGACGAGCATAACTGTTGAATTGTTTATGTAGAAAACTTCTAATTTATAAAAAAAATTATTGTTAAAGCTAACGTTGCACTAAATTGCTTTCACTTGGCTTCAACCCAACTTATATCAAATCTCTAGTAATTCACTGTAATTTACTATGAACATCATTTCACTTTATTCTGCAAATCCATCACTGCCCTGCTGCAACTAATATTTTATCAAATATTCACTTCTGTTTTAATGTGTTTGAATTTCATGTACCAAAACACATTTAAAACCTGGTCAAAACATTTCGAAAATTAAAAACACTATTGAATAAGGGGAATACTAACGATGTGTTCAAAACGACACATACATTCATACGTTCCCTCAGAGTAACGGAATTGTACAGTTTTTTCATTTTTTAAAT
Source organism: Sarcophaga subvicina (assembly GCA_936449025.2). NCBI lineage: Eukaryota > Metazoa > Arthropoda > Insecta > Diptera > Sarcophagidae > Sarcophaga > Sarcophaga subvicina. Next base: position 81,921,643 of record OW388084.2, read on the forward strand.
TTTTCTACATTTCCCCAATTTTCTATTGACCATTCGATTTCATTCCCTATGCTTTAACTGCACAATCATACAGCAGTTAGTGATATTTGGTGCACAGAATCTCGTACATTTACTTTGTCAGGACCCATCTACAAGATTGTCCAAGTCAAGCATTTGGGCAATGCCGTCGCGAATGTTTATGTTTTCTGTTCACAACGTTTGTTTTGTATTTTTTTTTGCAATTTTGTTGGATTATTTATGGCACGTGAACTTGTTGGTTACTGGGATACATACTGTTATAAAAATGTACACAATTCGTGAACAGTCTGCAGCGTTAGGAGGTGTTATTTGTAAATCAAGATTAAATTTAGAAAACTTAACCTTCTTCAGTTGATAACGTGTTGATGCTAGATCTGTCAAATTAGTTGTTGTTTAATCAATATGTTTGGCCAAATCTCATTGGATAACCACCGACAATGAAGTGGGTTCGCTGAATGGACTCTGTAGCAGTTGACAACTGAACCTTATTTTTGTCGAAAAATCATCTTGATGAGGCCCATTTCCGGATGAATGGAACAAACTTTATCCAAGAGTGTCCAATACATTGCAAAAATCACTGTGTAATGTTCATTCTTCACCGAAGCCTATTATCGACCGATATTTGTTTGAGGACGATGTTGTCCCAACTGTAGCTACACACACCAAACGTGGATGAATACCAACTTCTTTTGGAATGAATTGAATGATCTATACAGCAAAGACATGTAGTAGTAACAGGATGACTCAACTTGCCACACAGCTTATGACGGATTGGATATTCTGCAGGAGCGATTTGAAGGCACAATCATCTCACGTAGAGGTGATACGAATTTTCCTTTGAGATCAAGTCATTTAACCACATTAGACTTCTTCTTGTAGGTTTTCCTAAAGTTTCAGGTGTATGCTAATAGACCACATGCCATAGCTGTCCTCAAAGCCAACATAACCCATGTCAACAGTTCTATTCAGTGTTATTTATATGTCAGAATCATAGAAAATTGAATTTTTTGGATGCGATACACTCTGAGAAGTCGTTGCGGATATTTAGACGATGTTTTATTCCACACATCCATGCATTAATAGGCCAAATAAAAAAAATTTGTTTTAGAGATGAAATAATATCTCCTGATTTGTATCTCCTAACTATCCTGAGGGTCTTATAAAAGCTGTGAATTGTTCGCAAATCGCCCTCGGCTAGACGCGGTTTGTCACTAAATTCTGGGTACTTAAGAATTCTTATTCTCAGATTTCCAAGCGCCAGACGTAAACAGAAAAGATCTTCTGTGGCATTCATGAGGTTGTTATGAGGTATTCAGCGACTCCTGGCGTAAAAACCCAGAGGCCAATATCATGTTATCAGTGCTATAAGATTCCTCTAATGAAAGCTTGATAGGTTGGATGCAAATTCCGATTTCCATATATCCATGTCTAGGGTATCTATAAGTACATCCATTAGCTCATCTTGGCTTTGCCAATGAATGGAATTTTTGTGAGTCCATTTGTTTGGCTCTCATGTAGGATTTCATTTAAACTGTGTGATGCCAGCTTAAGCAAGTGTTTAGCCTCGATCTGCCTGGTATTTCTAACTCCATGTTATCGTTGCCAATACCACTCTGTAGAGGAACTTCAATTTCATACAGGAATTTATTTGAATTTTCTGAGATGACAGCTTTAGAAAGTGCATCGGTCTTGTAGTGAAGTTGCCGTAGTCCAGCAGGTAGTGTGTTGGCTTATCAGACGTGTGGCCACCGTTCAGACATCTGCAACAAAACGAAATGTAAGGTAATGTATCTTCGACGACTTTCTCTCTTGCAAAAACTCTGAGAGTTAACAAAATTGCCATGAAAGGTGTCTAAAAAATCTGTCATCCGGAGTCGACTTTAAACTGCAAGTCCCTGCCACTCATGTATAAAATTAACACACACAGAAATCGTAAGAGGTACAGATAAGTGGAACCAGATGATTGTTGTAAATGAAGCTTTACAGTGCTTAGTTTTGGTTTGATCAAAATTAATTTAAATTAAAACGTATAAATGTTTAAAGCGGTCTGACTTAAAGGAAAGTTACGCTTCATCTTAAGCTTTCATAGTCAACATAGTTGTGATTAACAACTCAAGTGCTTTGAGGTTGTCAGTACTTCATACTTATCTTAGTATGAAGTTACAGTGTCTGCAACCAAGCTGACACTGGACCCATCGACATAAAAAATGAGGGACTAGTTAGGGTATTAAAGACACAAACCATCCAATTTTTGTTAAAAAAAATCTATCACGCGTTATTAGAGTTTATATCAAAAATAACATCAAATTTCATAAAATTTCAACAAACTTGTAATGAACGCAGCTTGAAGTATGTATGTCTGTCTATTTGCCACATATTTGATACAATTCGCAAACCTACTGTGAGAACAGTTCGCAAAGCAGTTGCTGCCTCACATCAAAAACCAGTAAACTTATATACTCAAACATTGATGCACATATGATGCTGCCATTGTAGCAGGAGCCCTTATTTTTGTTAATCCCGCTTATAAGAATATTGTGTGTCTAGCATCAGGTAGGGAGACGACAACAGCAACACGTACTCGTTAGCTGTCAACCAGATTTTTATTTTATGCTGTCATCAAACCGGCATGCTATTAGGATTACTTTTTCTTTTTTATTTTTGCAACCCAAAAAAAAAACTTTTTTTTTTGTCTCTTCCTTCATCACCAGCAATAAATATCTTGTGGCTTTAAATATACGGGATCACGTTCCATGATTCGATGGGAAATGCTGAAAAGGTAGATAAAAACCATACGTTGGCCGTTGGTCCGTTGATGGACACAGATATGAACAATTTAGTGTATTAGTGGCAAGGGACTTGTGCCAGGACTAAGCGATTTTTACTACATTTGTTAACATCTGTGAGTGAATATTTGAAAATTGTTAGCCGAATTCCATGTAGGCTGGCTTATAGGCTGTAGGTTGGCTGACGGGTTCGTAGAAGGTTGAGTTGATTTAATAAATAAAGAGTAGCAGATGGTCATGGTAGCTGTTAGGCATTTTTTAATGGCATTTAACAGCTTTGGATAAAAAAAATTGGGGGCTGCAACAAAAAAAAAAAGAATAAAAATAAAGTGGAAAGAAATATAAAATATCCTGAAATTTTTTGAGAGCAAAAACGTAAGACTGGCATATTTCATCAAAAATTTTTAATGAGACTCAAAGAAAATAACAATTTTAATGAATTCATTTTAATTTAATTTTAAAAATAAAATAAAAACCCCCGAATAAAAATGTTCCTACGTGCATAGAAAAAATAAATCGCTTAGACTACCCCAGACCAAGTAAAAATAGATTGAGCACTTCTTCTCTTTAAATTTCAATGCAATAAAGTGTGTGTGATCGAAAATTTTTATTTGCTTAAAACAATAATTTGTCAAAATTTTCCACGATTTCGACAAATAAAGCAGACTAAAATTAAACGATAGGATGGTTATGTTGGTTTTGGAAACCTCTATGTTTTGCGGCTTATTCACATACATCTGCGACTTATGAAAACTCCACAAGAAAAGGGCAAACTGGTTAAAATTCACGCTCTCGATCTGCAGTTCACATCACTTCCTCGTGAGATAACCATGCCCCCAAATGGCTTCTACAGAACTTCCAATGTGGCATGAGTTGTATGAAAAGTAGGGCCGGTTTGTTAATCGCATATCGTTGGTGTCCAGTTGATCAGGTTCAGGACAAAAGAAGTTGGAAATCGTCGACCCATAGTGCTCGACGTTGACTGTGATGAGCTTGCGAAATTCTCAAAAGAATACGCACAGATGATGCCAAATTGTAACTCTTAAGGATTGTTATCGGCCCCAAATTAAACAATTTTTTTTCTGTTCAAGAACCCATTAATCTAGAAATGGACCTCTTAGTACAAAATGATTTTTCAATGAAACAAAGAATATCTCTTGGTTTGTATCTCCTAATTATCCTAAGGGTCTTATAAAAGCTGTATATTATTCCTAAAACGCCCTCGGCTAGACATGGTTTGTCACTAAATTCTGGATACTCAAGAAATCTTCTTCTCAGATTCACAAGCGCCAATCTAAGAACTTCTGTGATATTCACTTCTTCCTAGCCGTTGGAGCTCCTGCTGTAGTTGTTATGAGGTATTCACCGTCTTCTGGCGTGACAATCCAGAGGCCAATATCACGTTATTAGTGCTATAAGATTCCTTTAATGGAAGCTTGATAGGTTCGTTCCAAATTCCGTTCTTCATATATCCATGATGTGCTAGTACTGTCTAGGGTCTCTATATGTAAGTCCAATATCTCATCTTAATTTTGCCAATAGATGGGATTTTTGTGAGCCCATGTGTTTGGCCCTCTGCAGAGGAACTTCAATCTCATGCAGGAATTCATTTAAACTTTGTGATGCCAGCTTTCGCAGGTATTTAGCCTTAATATGTCCGGTATCTCTACAAGTGGTGTCTCATAACTCCATCTTATAGTTGCCAATGATAGGAGTTTTTTGAGATGATTTGTTTGCCTCTCTCGTACGACAAAACTAATAGTCATCCTCCCCGTGCTTCCTTGTGGCGCAGAGGCATGGACCTTATTAAGCACTGATGCAGCAGCCTTGAGAGTATTCGAGAAAAAAGTCCTACAGAAGATCTTCGGTCCAGTGCGAGATCGAGATTATTTCCGCGACCGATCCAATAGTGAGCTGTATGAGCTCCTCAACGACATAGACGTTGTGCAGCGTATTAACAATCAGTGGCTGTGCTGGCTCAGCCATGTCCTTTGAATGGAGGAGAATGCTCCGGCGAGACGGATATTTGATGCGGGGATCTGCGGAAGTCGGCGAAGAAAACTACCTTGTTTGCATTGGAAGAACCAAATCGAGGAAGCCCTGTCATCGATTGCTGTGACCAACTAGCGTAGGCGTGCAAGAAGCAGAGGCGCCTGGAAGGATGTGTTACGGCAGGCCGAAATCCGTTAATCAGGTTGTTAATGGCCAATTAATTTAGTGTTTGCCACTTTGTAGAGGAACTCCAACCTCATGTAGGAATTCATTTCAGTTTGCTAAGATAACAGCTTTAACAAGTGCATCGGGCTTGTAGCTAAATTGACGTAGTCCAGTAGGTAGTGTGTTGGCTTATCAGACGTGTGGCCACCGTTCAAACCCCAGGTCAGACATCTAGAACAAAACGAAATATGAAAAAATATTTTTTCCGCGACTTCCTCTCTGCAGATTTCAGACAAAAACAAAAGAGTTAACAAAATTGCCACGAAAAGTGTCTCAAAACTCTGTCGTCCGGAGTCGACTTTAAATTGCAGGCAGGGACCTGCATGTATAAAATTAACATACACAACATAAGTAGTGTGAGAAACTACGTCGTAATCGTGACTGGTGGAATAACTGAATAACTAATTACACTATGCGACAAAATACAAAAAATTAAATGTACTCGAGTAACTACCTAGATGTTCAGTTAGTTGAGTAGAACTCAAAAATACTTTTTTATTTTTCTCGAACCCTCCAATCTTGTTTTATTTGACAAAAACTGTTTTTTTGGACTTTACGCACAATTTTGTTGATTACACAAACATTTCTAAACCGATGTCCAAAATTTAAGCCTTATTAGAAAGGAGAGAGAGATGTTCCTTTAAAACGCTGTATATATATATATATATTATTTGACTTAAAATGGTATGGGTTTTGATGATTAAAACTTGGCAAATGCGAATTTTTTCATATTTTCATGTTTGTGAGTTCATAGTAGCAAACCGTAATTGAAAAATATGAAATAAGTAATAACATTCTGAAAGCGCATTATCTTGTGAAAAGATTGACACTTCACTTCACAAAAATTACCTTAGTTATCATTTAAAGAGTCTAACAGTCTAGTTATATTTTTTATATATGTCATCTTATCAAATGAACTTTTAGTTCAAACATTTTCAGAATTTTTGATAGATCTTGATTGTTTATTGCAAAATGTAACAATTTCACGTTTAAACGACCACCAGAAGTTGAACAATGTTTGCGCAAAGCGATATAATAATATTTGCAAACAACACAAAAATTAACCGATGATACCGAATTCGCATCAAGGCTATTTTAATAGACAGCATTTCAGACTAAAAAAATACTACAATAATCTGGTAGTAGCGGGGACAATCTAATGTCCAGTTATTCTGAAAAGATTTCACATCCGAAATTTGCTGCGCGTTCTCGATTTATCAATGAAAACCAGAATGGCGTTTCCTGAGACCAGAAACTCATTATGTGCGTCGCAAATCCGAAATTAAAAGCATGGTCAAGTACAGTGTAAACAATTTTGTGTGACAATAGCTTTTGTAATTCCATGCTCTTGTGATGCTCAGTATCATTGCCGCGATTTGCAGCCACTTGTTTCGCTAACTTGTCTGGTGGTAGCCAGTTAAGGATGGGTACACAATGGCTTGGATTTAATGCGAGCTAAAAATCGAAATCTGAGACTCAAAATAGCTTTTAATATTCTTTTCCGTCGATAAATTTTTTATTTTGATTTTGAATGCTGGTACTTAAAAATTTAAACAGACTTTCAATATATTTTTTATGCACTTCCCACCCTTTTAGTAATTGATTTGATAATAATTTCAATCAGTTGTGTGTTACACATGGCACTCATGCAGAAATTTTTGTAATTTTTATTTTTTAATTACACTTCAAAGGTCATCATACAACAATTTCAAAGGGAAAAAATAAAAAAAAATTAAAATAAAAAACAGAAAAACAGAACAAAATTTTCATTTCAATGATTTTAAAATCACGCGACAATGGCCATTGAATGAATTAAAATGGAAAACAATTGAAACCAAAAAAAAAATTTTAAAAACAAAAATAAAAAATAATAAATAAAGCAAAACAGCTTTTTAAACTAGGCAAACTGAAAAGTTCACTCAGACACAACATGAAGTGGTCAGAAGAGATTCATTTGAGTGCCACAATAAATTGAAAAAAAAACAATTCAAAGGTCATGTGTGAAAAGCTAGTTATTTTTACCAAAACATTTCATTTCATTTGTTTTCGTATTTTTATTTAAATAAAATGAAATTAAATAAGAGAGGGGAAGACTTACCCACCAAAACGAAATATCATTAGATTTCTGGCGAAACTCTGACAGTAAATACAAAATTGCCATGAGATTTGTCTAAAAAATCTGGCATTCGGTGTCGCCTTTAAATTCATGAATACATTTATCATAAACAGTATAAGTGGTGTGAGAAACTAGGTCGTAATCCTGACTGAAGGGTGTAACAACCAATTATGTATGTATGTATGAGTGGGAGCGAATATATTGTTAAGTTTTTACCTTTTAAAAACGTTTAAAATATGAGCATGTAGATTGCCAAGAAAATAAAAATAAATTTGTCTTTAGCTTTAATTAGAATTCTTTATTATTCCTACAATTCTGTGTGCCACTGTTCACAACTTGATGTAAACAACAACAATTGTTTTCTTTGTTATTCGTCTGTTTAAAACCTTTGCATAAACAATTACAGTTACTAGACAGAACTTTGTAACGGAAATCTTCAAACCACGATTACTCTCTTCAAACACACCTCGTCTTCACCCAAGACTGACTGAACTTTTACTGACACCGTTGCCTGCTTTGCCTTACCTTTTATATGGCAACGTAAACTGTCTGATGAATGTTCTTGAAGGCGAATGTTCGTGACTTCGCCTTCTCGAAGTCTCTATAAATGTAAACATCGTTGTTTACGTTTATTATTATAGTGTTGTTATATTTTTGTTTACTTGTTTTTTTATGCTGGTATTTGTTGTTATAATTATAGTACGATAATTTGTAAACAGGTTTGTTTACGGCATTGTTTTGTTTTTTAAGCTTTTGTTTATAATTATAGTGTTAATCAATGTAAAAGCAAAACACCAGTCCTAGATTCTTCATTTTCGTAACAATATAAAAGGTCCGCCAAATAACCACCTCTGAGCTGCGATCTGACACCGTTGGACTATTATTTGTGGGGTGCCGTCAAAGGTAAGTGTTGCACCGACAAGCCAGTGACAATTGACGCTTTAAAGGACAATATTCGTGACGCCACTGATGAAATACAGCTGCACACAATCGATAATGTGTTTAAAAATTGGATCGATCGTGTAGGCTACTGCATGGCCAGCCGAGGCAGCCATTTGAATTAAATTATTTTCCATTATTAACCGGAATGATTGTACTTTCAAATAAAAAAAGAAATTTGAGAAAATATTCAGTAGTTTTTTTTAAAGCATTTTCAAAAAAAAAGTTATTTGGCGGACCCTTTATATAAGTTCTGTAGTTTGTTTTTTAATACAATTTTTTCGCATGAATGATTGCATTCATCACTAGGCGTTTTTTACAAACTTTAGCTTGCAACCACCACCACCACTCTTAAGTAGAGTGAATGTGAATGCGTCCATTAAATACACGATACTTGAACACGCAGGTAGATGCCGGATTCTGGATCCTTTTATGATAATGGTTTACACCTATTACAGAGAAACCTATAGAGAGCGTGTACGCCAGATCTAAGATTTTATTTATTTAATTTATAAACACATAGACGACAGACAACAGTTCGGCAGTTCGACAGAAAATTATGCCAACTATTATTTCTGCCGTATACCGACTGCTTAAATTTTTTGAAAGCAGAGCAGAAAAAAACGATTGACACAAAATCAAAACAATTGAATTTAAGTATATTTTTCAGTGTTGTCACTATCACGTTTTTTGTACGCAAAAATAGACTCACTTATGAATAAACCGCACACACAAAACATTTATCAAATGAATTCAGATACAAAATTGAATCTATAATTCTATTTTATTTATTATGAATACATGGATTCCTTTTTATTTCTTAATTTTAGAATTGTTCTTTCTCTTCAATAATATAAGTATTTTGAGCTGTTTTTTATTATGATTTTATGTTGTATTGGCATCACTAATTTGCTTTTAGCTGCTCACAAAAATCGAAAATAGTTTAATTTGGGCAGAAACTGCTTAGGTCTATTGTCTTGGGTTTTTTCTGTTCTGCTTTCAATATAATCGTTTTCATATAAACGGGTGTATTCCAAACTTGGCAGCTTTCTGTTATATGTCGTCTGTCCTCTGTGTGTTCATACCTACACAAACATAACAAGAAAGGAGTCGAACTTTTAAAGGCTGATACAGCGGAAAATCTCATTGAATTAAATACGTGGTGTTTTACGCAAATTATTGTCGTGTGTAAAGAAAACGTGGAACAAATTTGACGAGAAATCACATATTTACAATACAAAATTTGCATTAAACATGTCCAGAGTTTTTCTCGGGAACCTCGTAGCAATTGTAACGAGACAAAGGCCTCTGGAAAATGCTTTTGAATGCACACGTGATGTCTTAAACAAACTATACTCGTTTGCGAAAAAAGTGGGGTATATTCAAAGAGACTCGATAATTACCGATAAAATTTTGCATTAAATCTATCCAGAGTCCATCTCAGGAACCTCGTAGCAGTTGTAATGAAACACTAGCCTCTGCTTTTGGAACATCTCACCACAAATTCCACACAAGCTGCAATGACGATCGCTTCTGTGCAAAAGTAAATTCAATAGAATTCGTACATCCATATTGAGTCGACAGGAAGATGATAGCCAATATCAGTAGTTGTTTTACAGAATAAAATTTTCCGAACAAAACGTGCATTCACATACATACATACATACATACTTACATAATTGGTCGTTACAACCCTTCAGTCAGGATAACGACCTAGTTTCTCACATCACTGATGGTGGGACCATTAATTCAACCTGTCCAAAGTGGCACTCAGGATCCTCGCAGCAACTGTAACGAGACACTGGGTTCTGGGTGCAGCCTTTCTCACTACAACTTCCACAGAAGCTGTAATTAACGAGAACGAGGAACAAAAAGAGATCTAAAAATATTTTCTCTATCATTGGCCAGCACTTAGAATTCCGAAATGAAGGTTTCTTGAGAGAATTTATTAACATTTCTAGCAAAAGTTTCTAAGCAAAAGTGATTTCAATAGAATGCCCACATCCATATTGGCATGACTGAGAGATCATAGCCAAGAGTTTAAGTTGTACAGTTACAATCAGAGTTTTGTGCCCTAAGAGTCGTCGTGAAGTCGTCTTAGTTTAGAAGGTAGTGTGTTGGTGTATAAGATAGGATAGGTTCAAATCCGAGGTCAGACATCTCCAACTAAACGAAATAACAAAAAAATATTTCTTTCGTCGACTTCCTCTCAGCGGTCTTCTGGCAAAAACTCTGAGTGTAAAATAAAATTGTCATGAAAAAGTTTCTCAAACCTGTAGTTCAGAATCGCCATTAAATAACACTATGCGACAAAATAAAAAAATGAAATACACCCAGCTAACGCCATAACGCTGTAAGATTGTAAGTTTTGTTGAGTAGAATTCAAAAATAATTTTTTTATATTTCTTGAGCCCTCCAAACTTGTTTTATTTGACAAAAACTGTTTATTTGAACCGATGTCCAAAATTGTAATCTTATTAGAAAGGAGATGAGCCTTTAATACCATATACATATATATTACTTGACTTAATCTGCTATCAGGTTTGTGAGGTAAACATTACAAATTCGAATTTTTTTAATATCCTTTCAAGTTTGTCCGTTCATAGTAGCAAACTTTAATTAAAAAGTATGAAATAAGTGATGACATTCTGAAAGTGTGTTATTTTGTGAAGAGCTTGACACTTCGTTTGATCAAATCGGTCAAAAATTACAGTAGTTGTTATGTAAAGAGTCTAACAGTCGAGTTATATTTTTCATATATATTTTCATATATTTTTTCTCAAAAATTTTCAGAATTTTTGATGGACCTTGATTGTTTATCGGAAAATATGCTAATTTCACGTTTGAGCGACCATCAGATGTTGGCCAATGTTTGCGCAAAGAGGACTATTAGCCGACTTATAGTAGTCATGCAAACGTGGAATTGACATATTTAGCGATAAGCAACCAAGATCCATCAAAACTTTTGAAAATTTTTGAACTTAAAGTTCATTTGATAAGATGACATATATTAAAAATATAACACGACTGTCATACTATTTAAATAATAACTACGGTACTTTTTACCAATTTCATCAAACGAAGTGTCAATCTCTTCACAAGATAATGCACTTTCAGAATGTCATCACTTATTTTATATTTTTTAATTAAGTTGCAATTAAGAGTGGCCAAACTTGAAAAAATAAGAAAAAAATTATATTTTCTAATTTTAACCGATCAAAACTCATAACATATAAATTTGAATCATATGTTTATGTATACAGTTTTGAAGGCTCATCTGTCCCCTTTTCAAAAAACTTTGGATTTTGAAGATAGATTAAAAAATATTTGGGTAATTAATAATTTTGTGTGAAAAGAAAAAATACCGTTTTTATCAAATTAAAGACGTTTGGAGGGTTCGAGAAATAAAAAAAAATATATTTTAAAATCTTCTCAATAAAACTCACAACCTACACTATGTCATTAGCTGGGTGTATTTTGACTGTCGAATCGTGTAATAGATCCCGCCGCTTACGGATAAAATTAATACAAACAACATTAGTAATGTACGAAATTAGGTTGTAATCTTGGCTAAAAGGGACGTAATAACCTATTATGTAAGTAAGATGGGACCCAAGCTTGAGGCGGCAGCGAATTTAACATAACCTGTATTAAACCTGTGCTTTATTGAAAGAGACACGGACTTATGGGCGGGCTTATTTCAAAGACACTCTACTTTACCAAACCATTTAGATGAAGAAGTAGGGAACTAACTATACTACAAAGAGACTTGTAAATCGCTTTAATTAGCCAAATTAAAAATCTTTACAACATAATTACAAAATTTGAATAGAAATCTGTGTTTCTGTCGTTTAACGCTTAAACCAATTAATCAATGGAAGTCTAAAACAATAGAGGTATAAAACTTTTCCTCCAGTAAAAACACTCAGTCAAATTATTTAAAAATAACAATGCAAACGAAATCTTTTTCTAGCCTAGAATTACATCAATTAGACAACAACAATAAAAATAATTTAAAATAAATGCCTTAAAGATACATCTTTTTAATAGAAAAATAATAGAAAACAAATTAAAAATTCATACAAATTCATTCAAAAAAAAAAAAAAAAAGAAGAGGAAAACATGCTCGTAAAAGCGTTGTTAAAAAAATACAATCAAATTGAACAAACGAACAACAATCTTTCCTTTCTTTTCTTGATTTTTTCAAATACCCTGATTAAAAGACATAAAAATCTTAAAGATATCTAGATACACTATCTAAATGTGTGGTCGCTAGTCTATAAAAAAATAAAATAAAATATCTGTCGCATACCCTCTACCATTTGCTGCACACATTTTAAGGCCGAAGCAGACAGAAAAAAGGTTCCTAAATAATTATTATCATCGTACCCACCCATACTGAAGCGCAATCATTTATATCGTAAAGTAAGGTCCCAAAAAAGAAATGACATTTAAAAGAAAGAAAAAAAAAATAAACAGCAAGAGACAGTATAAAAAGGTTAGAAGGACAGACATCGACCGCAAGAACAATGGCAATCAAATGGAGCAAATAAATAACAAAATGCGACAAGTAATATAAAATGACTTCATTTATTTCGTTATTTCTACTCCTCTACACTGTTTTTTTTTCATTTTTAGTATTTTTTTAAATTTAAATTTAAAGAAACATTTCAAATTAATTATAGGAAAGGAGGCTATATTTTAAGCGCCTTTTATTGTTTCACATCGTTTCGTTTGAAACCAATAAAGTCATAAAAATTTCGTAAATTTTTGTTCAAAATATGCTTGGAACCCTACATTATTAATTGCTACATATCATCAGATATGTGACATAAATTTCCCAGTTGAAAAAACCGGCTAAAGTTATCGGAACAACTAAAGCTAGTTGTAGGCCACAATTTTTCCGTAAATTCGAAGCTTCTCTTACAAAAAAAAGACTAAAGAAAGGTCATCTTAGTCTAGTATATAGTGCATTGGCTTATTAGACGTGAGGCCACAGTTTAAAACCCCAGATCAGACATCTCAAACAAAACGAAATACAAAAAATTTCTGGGAAAAACTCTGAGAGTAAAATAAAATTGCTATGAAAAGATTGTCATAAAAATCTGTTCTTCGAAGTCGACTTTAAACTGTAGGTCCGGCCACAACTTATGCATAAAAATGAACACGCACAACATATGTAAGCGGTGTGAGAAGCTTGATCGTAACCCTGAAGGTATTTTTTCGAGGTGAAAAAATCGTCGAAAGACACTGTTGCCACTGCAACAGTAGTGTGCTACTTTAACCCACTAAAAAACCACCTCTACGATTAGATCCTATTTGTCCTATGATACTACCGTTAAGTATTTCATCACAGGACGAGTTCTAGCCTATTGACTACTACTGTTGATTTCCATCCCTTTCAATTTTACGAATTCACTCTATCCTTCTCAATTCCTGCATCACATTTGCAGACAGCATTTTGACACATTGCCAAACTTCAACAGACCTCAGCATATGCGTAACTATATTGTTTGTTGTCACTTTTTCATTTATCATCGTCTCTAACAACTCGCGTTCCAATCTAAATCTATCGCAATAAAAGAAAATATGCTCAGCATTTTCACTTCCATTATTGCAGAAGGAGCAGGAGACCTTATTGCCGTGGCCATATTTACAGGGATATTCCCTGAAGCAGCCATGCCTTGTCAAAAACTGTGTCTTATAAAAATCAACATGACCGTGTCTCTTTTCAACCCAACTTTGTACATTTCTGATAAGTATATGTGTATATCGCCCTTTCGTCGCAGTATCCCATTGAATCTGCCATTCGTCTAAACTCTTTTGTCTTTCCTCCCTTCGTTCCTAAGTCGATAATTTTTTATCAACAATACTAACTCTATCGTATATCCTTTTCAGTTCCATAGCCATAACATTTGCTGGAGTTATACCAGATATGATACCAATAGCCTCACATGAAACTGTGCGGACACCACCAGCAACCCTAAGGGCGCTTAGACGAAATAAAGATCTTGCAGCCCTAGCGCAGGTTCTAATACCCAACGCTGATCCCCACACAGGTGATGCATACATCATTATCGACTGAGTAACCTTTGCCAATAATAGTCTTCTGCTCTGATTAGCCATAATGCGGGATAATTCTGCATTACTCGAGCAGCTTTCTCACAAGCCCTCTCAATATGTGTTCTAAAATTTAATCTTACTGAAGGGTTGTAATAATGTATGCATGGGTGTATTTAATTTTATAAGAATCTCTATGATGTTCCCAAATTAGGCAGAAAGTTTCTGGTGTTGTTTAATCGAGCGAATACTTACAGAATTCCCTTTTTAAAATCTGTGTGGAAAGCCTCATAATTCCCTATGTACTTACTTAATTACTTAATTGGTCATTACATCCCTTTAGCAAAAATAACAACCACCACTGTTCTTTATATTAATTTTATCCGTGACCTACAGGTCTACTGCGACTGACTGACTTCTTAAACTCTTGATGGCAATTTTTTTACTCACAAAGTTTTAGCAGAAGGCTGCTGGTAGAATTCTGCAGAAAGAAATATGTTTGTTGCGATATCTTAGCTAGGATTTCAACTACTGATAAGTCAATATATTACATGCTAGACTATGTTCACTTAAGTAAGGCACCACAATGGAAGCAGCATATTTTATCATATTTTATTTGAAAAAAAGCCTGTTTGCCTTAATTGCTCTTTCTTAAGTTTGTAGTGTGCACACCCACTTGTATACGACATGGCAACTCCAACATTTGACATCTCACTAATCCACTGACACATGTTTGAATTAAACGTATATTTTGACGGCGTCATAAGTTTTCAGCGTACCATGTACTTTTACTTACAATTCAATTAGTGTAAATCCCTCGACAAAGAAACTTTAAGTTAAGTTGTAAAATAAAATAATAAAAGGATTTTTATTGAAAACACTAAAGTGGTGACCACCGACTGCTACGATGCAGAACACTAACGCAAACGCCACAGTAAATGCTGAGGATAACGCAGCGTCCTCACAAGTATCCCGAGTAGCTGTAAAACCACCACCTTTTTGGAAACCCGACCCCAAACTATGGTTTCTACAGGTGGAAGCACAGTTCATGCGAGCTGGTATTACTACAGACGACACGAAATATTATACGCTGGTGTCAGAGATTGATTCATCGATATTAAAATGCGCATCGGATATAATAACCATGCCTCCGGCCATTGGGAAATACGAAACACTCAAAAGGAGACTTAGACGAGTTTTGTGAGTCCGATGACAGCCGATTTAAACGTCTATTCGACAATTTGGCTATGGAAGGAAAAAAACCTTCAATATTACTACGTGAGATTAGAGAACTGGCTGGCAATAAGTTGGACTCATAAATTTTGAAATCGTTGTGGCTACGTCAATTGCCAATACAAATTCAACAAATTTTAGCAACAGTTGAGGGTGACGTCAGTGTACTGGCGAAAAAGGCCGATTGTATGATGGAAGTGCAAGAGCAACCGAAAGTCAACAACATCGATGAAAGCGGAAATTTGCACAAGGCCATAGCCGAATTGACGGAGAAATTTGATCGCCTAGAGAAGAAAAGCCGCAACTACCATACGACCCCTCAACGACAACGATCACCACGACGCAGTAACCATTCACGCTCACGCACGTCCCGTTCACCATCAAATGAAATGTGTTGGTATCACCGAATATTTGGGGAAAGGGCAAGAAAGTGCCGATCACCTTGCAGCTTTCGACCACGACATTCGGAAAACTTGTAAGCCCTCCGTTTTCGACGGCAAACGAAGAGGGCCACAACAACAATAATACACGCCGTCTTTATATTAAGGATAAAAACTCGAAATTGCAATTTTTAATCGATACAGGGGCGGAATTATCTGTAATTCCCAAACCAAAGAACGTTCATCTACAACCATCTTTAATGAAATTACTTGCGGCGAACAATACGGAAATCAACACCTATGGTAAAAGACTCCTATCATTGGACATCGGATTGCGACGTCAGTTTAAATGGCTTTTTATGGTGGCCGACGTGTCGCACCCTATAATCGGCGCGGATTTTTTGCAGAATTTTAACATTTTGGTGGACATGAAAGGTAAGTCCTTAGTAGACGCAACGACACAACTACGTCAAGTGTGCCGGATAACCAACAGCGATTCATCAGTCATTACGATACATAAGACAAATGGCATCTTCCATGAACTACTGGCACAATACATCGACCTGACAGATGATTCCCATGCTTTGTCCAAGAAACCTTCGGAGGTCAAGCATTATATTGAGACAAAGGGGCCCCCGGTGGCGCAGAAGGTCAGACGATTATCACCCGAGAAATTGGAGATTGCGAGAAAAGAGTTCGACTACATGTTGGACCGCGGCATCTGTGTACGATCGAAGAGCCAAAGGGCTAGTCCCTTACATTTGGCCAAAAAATCTAATGGGTCATGGCGGCCCTGTGGTGACTTCAGACTTTTGAATGCCAGAACAATACACGACAATTACCCGGTACGCCATATACAAGATTTTACGAGTGAACTCGATGGTAAGACAATATTTTCGGTAATAGATTGCAAAAAAGCATACCATCACATACCTGTTAACCCTGGTGACGTAGCGAAGACGGCAGTTATAACGCCCTTCGGCTTATTCGAATTTAAATATATGGTATTTGGGTTACGGAACGCCGCGCAAACATTTCAACGCTTCATGGACGATACGGTTAAGGGCCTCGACTTCGTTTTCCCATATTTAGATGACGTGCTCGTGGCATCATCATCGGTGGGAGAACATTTATCCCACTTACGGCAACTTTTCGAAATTTATAGGGAAAAAGGCCTGGTTATTAATATAGAGAAATGTCAGTTGGGCCAATCCGAAGTCGAATTTTTAGGACATACGATAACCGCAAATGGCATTAAACCAATATCTCGCAAAGTCGAAGCCATCATTAATCGAAAAAGGCCAGTGGAGGTGCAGGATTTACGAAGCCTACTGGGTGCCATAAATTTCTACAGAAGATTCCTACCACATGCGGCTGAAATAGAACTACCCCTACAAAAGATGATGGGTCCATGCAAAAAGCGCGACCGGACAAAACTCAAGTGGTCCGCCGAAACCGAAGAGGCTTTCGAGAAAATTAAGGCCGAACTGGCAAACACAACCTTATTAACATTTCCCCGTAGGGGGGCCGACATTGCATTAATGACAGACGCTTCCGACAAGGCCATGGGTGCAGCTCTGCAGCAACGAGTAAATGGTGATTGCCAGCCCTTAGGATTCTTCTCCAAAAAATTTACTACGACGGAACAACGCTATAGCACGTACGACCGCGAGCTTATGGCTATATACTCAGCCATTAAATACTTTCGATTTTATTTGGAGGGCGCACAATTTACGGTGTTCACAGACCATAAACCATTGCTGCATTGTTTCGAACAGAGATGGGAACGCTTATCCCCACGCCAAACGAGGCAATTGAGTTTCATAAGCCAATTTTGCGTGAATATACGGCACATAAGCGGCTCACAGAACATTGTGGCAGACGCTCTCTCGCGTTTAGAGACATTACGAATACCAGCGACTATCGATTACAAATTACTGTTTGAGGAACAGGCGAAATGCCCCGAGCTACGAAACCTCATACAATCGAATTCTACTTCACTTACCCTGCAGAAAATAAAGGTACCAGGTTGCGACGGCGAGATAATATGCGACACATCCACAGGCCAAACACGTCCATATATTCCGAGTTCATTACGACCGCTCGTCTTTGAATCATTACACGGACTATCACATCCAGGGATATGGGCATCAACAAAATTAATCGCTAGAAATTTCGTTTGGAACAAGATGAAAGCCGAGGTAAGAACATTAGTAAAATATTGTCAACAATGTCAGCGATGCAAGGTAACACGACACACGAAAAGCGATTTGGAAACATTCGCTGTACCAGACAAAAGGTTTGAACATATTAACATCGATTTGGTCGGCCCGCTACCTATGTCGAACAACTGTAGCTACTGTTTAACATGTGTTGACAGGTATTCCCGATGGATCGAGGCTATTCCAGTTACGGACATCACGGCGGAAACTGTGGCAAAGGCACTACTCAATGGGTGGATTAGTCGTTTCGGAGTATCAAAATTCATAACGACAGACCAGGGTCGCCAATTCGAAAACAACCTTTTTAACCACCTTTCGAAAATGTTGGGCATAAAACATATTAGAACAACTCCATACCATCCCCAAGCTAATGGCCTGATAGAGCGTTGGCATCGAGTTCTTAAAGCAGCGTTGAAATGTCACAATGCCAATACCAATTGGACTGAGGTGCTTCCTATTGTTTTGCTGGGTCTAAGAACAGCTGTAAAAGAGGACTTAGGGGTATCGGTAGCCGAAATGGTGTATGGACAGGCAATCAGATTACCCGGCGACTTCCTATCAGAGGAATCTAGCGCACATATCAACGAGATCGAATTTCTTACAAAGCTCCAGCAACATTTTGAAAATCTACGACCCACGTCGACAACACAACACGGAAAAAAATCAGTATATGTTCCAAGGGACTTGAGATTTTGCACCCATGTTTTTCTGAGGAACGATACCGTACGTGCTCCGTTGAAGGCACCATATGACGGCCCCTACGCTGTACTGGAGAGACATCCAAAAACCTATACAATACTCGTCGGAACCAGGTCCAGGACCGTTTCTGTGGACAGATTGAAACCAGCTTACATCCCTATGGAATTATCCGAGTTGGAGTACAAACCACGTAAGGTCAGATTTTTGGACCAACTTCCATATATGTCGCACCACGAAACTGGAAGGGGGTGGTGTAGTGTGCACACCCACTTGTATACGACATGGCAGCTCCAATATTTGACATCTCACTAATCCACTGACACATGTTTGAATTAAACGTATATTTTGACGGCGTCATAAGTTTTCAGCGTACCATGTACTTTTACTTACAATTCAATTAGTGTAAATCCCTCGACAAAGAAACTTTAAGTTAAGTTGTAAAATAAAATAATAAAAGGATTTTTATTGAAAACACTAAAAGTTCATTAATTTACTTAGCAGCTAACATACATATCTACTAAAGCAAGTTTTAAGTTTAAGTTTTGGCCTGGAGAACTTAGCTAAATGGAACAGGGAAGCATAACGAGGACTTGCTTTTATTCCCACCAAATGGAATTAATTTTCTTTATACGTTGGTTTAAGATACTTGTCTTTGGCATGCCATCCAGCATGACTTACTGAAAGTGTTAAATGCCTCGCCACAATTTTGCTTAACAAGCTAAGCGGTAGACAGCACATTATAGAGTTTAGTTAGGACTATAGCCTAGTTTCTCACGGAAGCCATGTAGTCTGTGTTAATTGTAGTTATACGTAACGGGACCTATATTGTAATGTCGACATGATAAACGTTTCATGGCAATTATTTGGTGCCCAGGGTTTTTACTGGGAGAGGTAGTCGTTGAAAGAAATATTTTTTTTTTATTTCGTTCTGTTTCTTTCTGATCTGAGCTTTGAATCGCAATCTCTCATAAGATAAGGCAACACAATATTCTTCCAAAATCTAATCTGTGAACTCTTGCCATAATCTAGTGTCGTTTACCTTCTGTTCCCAGATCAGATGAAGACTGTACGCTTGCAGACCTAAGTTAGGAGACTTTCTAGGCGACTGCACTTGATTCTGCTGCCACTCGTTCGGACAGCGGGGATCTTTTGTCGACGTACGACTTATTCACCACAAGTCCTCTCGGTAGGACGATTTTGGTGATCCGCATTTTGATAAAACAATTTTATTATTTACACGTATTTTTGAATGCCAAATCCCTTTATGGTGTTTTTGCAAAACAGACTAAAGGCCATTATTACAATTTCCCGTTAAAGTTGGGTTTAGTTAAAGGTAACTTAAGCTAAAGTGAACCTTAAAGTCATCTTTAACTTCTTTCCGTTATTACAACATAATGATAAAATAAAGTTAACTTTTTAAATATTTGGTTAAAAAGTTGCCATATTGATGGCAAGTTCAAGCATAAACTTAACTTTAAAAGGTACCGGTAGGATCATTCTTCATTTAGCTTAACGCCCACTTCTACTATATTGTCCACTTACAATAATGAAAAACTATTTATCTGCCCGTTAAAATCCTCCCTTTAGTTAACGGCAAGTTTTAACAATGGCCCTGAGTATATGAAGAGTAATTCGACAACCGTAACTTCAACAAGATGGCCGTTATCAACAGTCAAAGATCGGAAGTCCCAATTGGAAGAATTTTTTGAAAACTTTAATATCAAGCAGGGCATCACATAAGCAACAATAACCGACTGATTATTGTTTGTTTTTCAATTTTTATTTTCTTTTGAAAACCACAGACAATAACTTTATTTTTAAGTGAACAAATTAACCTGGGATGCTGCACAAAACAATCAAACATAGAATTAACAAGAATTGAATGATTTAGTTGACACTCCCAATGAAATGTTAAAAATTTAATGCCTTTTTGGGAAAATGAAAGACGATAAACATTTTGAAAATTAATTTAAGAAACCACAAAAATGTATTTTTGCGCACTAAAACTGAAAAGAATACCACACGCAACACCGTATAGTAACAAAATTTGTTTTTTTAGATGAGATGCAGGATTCAGAGATTAATTTTAAGTTATACTCAGCAAAACGAAAGATAGAGAGAGGCGAAGGCTTTTCTGCACCCAAATGGATTTGAGACAATCTGAACATTTGAGTGGAGTAATTACAATAGGAGGTGGTTTGAGCTATACATTAGGCTATCCGGCAGTTAGTTGAGGTTAGATACCGGTTTTTGGACAAGGCAGTGAAGAGGAAGAGCACACTGAATCTGTAGATACTTTGATGATGAGAATGAATCATGGACCCTGTGTGATTTTAATGCCTTCAAGAAGGAAGCACCTGCTTGTACTAGGCAGGAAATTTTCCTTGTTCACACCGAGCAGCATCTTGGCGAAGTTTGTGAAGCCAATACGATTGAAAGAAATATTCTAGGGAAGCTTTATATAAATAAAAGGCATAACATGATTGCAGTAATAAGGCACCTTCACTCGACAATTATAACTAAAAGAGCAGCAATTTATACACCATTTTCGCAGGTAGTCGCCACAGATTAGTTGTTGCCGTAGTCAAGAAGTCGCCACAGACTAGTATTTACCGCATTTTAGTAATCGCCGTAGTCTAGTAGTCGCCGTAGTCTAGTAGTCGCCGTAGTCTATAGTCGCCGTAGTATAGTAGTCGCCATAGTCTAGTAGTCGCCGTAGTCTAGTAGTCGCGGTAGTATAGTAGTCGCTGCATTTTAGTTGTCGCCGTAGTCTAGTAGTCGCCGTAGCCTAGCAGACGCCGTAGTCTAGTAGTCGCCGTAGCCTAACAGTCGCCGTAGTCTAGTAGTCGCCGTAGTCTAGTAGTCGCCGTAGTCTAGTAGTCGCCGTAGCCTAGCAGTCGCCGTAGTCTAATAGTCGCCGTAGTCTAGTAGTCGCCGTAGTCTAGTAGTCGCTGCATTTTAGTTATCGCCGTAGTCTAGTAGACGCTGCATTTTAGTTATCGCCGTAGTCTGGTAGTCGCTGCATTTTAGTTATCGCCGTAGTCTAGCAGTCGCTGTAGTCTAGTAGTCGCCGTAGTCTAGCAGTCGCCGTAGTCTAGCAGTCGCCGTAGTCTAGTAGTCGCCGTAGTCTAGTAGTCGCCGTAGTCTAGCAGTCGAAGTAGTCTAGTAGTCTCCGTAGTTCAGTAGGTAGCGCGTTGGCTTACTGAAACTTAAAACCGAAATATAAAAAAAAAAATTTCTTCGCCGACTTCCTCTCAGAACAGACAGTCAAATAAAATTTCCCTAAAAAATTTCTCAAAATTCTGTCGTTTGGAGTCGACTTTAAACTGTAGATCCCGTCACTCATGTATGAAATTTAACACACACAACATAAGTGATGTGGGAAGCTATGTCGCCGTAATTCTGACTAAAGGGTTTTATTGACCAATTAAATGCGAAAGTAAGTATTGTTCGTAAAATGATACGAGTGACTCGAATCATTCATCAAAATTTACAGTCTTAGTTGTTGTTGCATTTACAAAAAAAGGAAAATACAGCAAGCAAAGCAAACACACAATCTTCTAGTGAGTATTGTAGTATAATACTTATTTATGTGATTCTTGTAAATGTTGAGTCATGGAGAGTCGAAATCAACAACAACATACGTGTTGTTAAGTATGAGTATTATGAGTATTTCAAACTTTGAATATGAGTAGTATGAGTAAAATAAGTATGAATGCGTATAAGTATCAAAAATTATGAGTATAATTCGATTGTACTCATCTTTTTGAATACTCATTGCTGATCTCTGGTATGGTTCCGACATAAAAACAAGGAGCTATAATTATATAACGTAATAGGGAATATCAGTGTTTCAACGGACACTTGTAAGCTGTGTCCAGTGATGCGGACAGTTTAACTTAACCTATCCTATCTCCTTGTGCAACCAAACTCGGTTTTGATTTCCAGTCTATATTCCAAAATTTCGGAAAAAAATTTTGAACTCTTTTCGGAGACTTTAAAGACCTTCAGATGTATGAGATAGGATAGCAAGCTAGCAAACTGTCTGCGCAATATTGCTCAAAAAAATTTGGCTCAGCGATTTTATAGATTTATTTATTTATTATTTGGAACTCTATATGGCAATCTAAACTAAATGTTACTCCTTGCTACTTAATTTATTCATATTTTCGGTGTAGTTATTAAGCCCATAGACAGACGAGTTTTAAGCGCAGTTCCTGTACTAAACAAATACCACTTAGCAAATAGTTGGTCAGCACAGGGGCTGCACACTAAACCATGACTGCCTTATGCTGAAAAGCAGTCTGAAAGTTTAATAAACGAATCTAAATCCGTGATATCAATGATAACTCCATTAAGCTGACAGCAAATGGAGCGCCCAAAAAACCTAAATCTGAACCTAGCAAGAGATGGCCATTGACAAAAAAAGGAGGCAATAGTTTACACCACTTCAGCAGACCCTCATACTCCAAAGAAGTCGTTTGATGGTAGCTACAGTTTTTCCTCATATTTTCCCATAACGCAATGACTTGTAAGCATGGCCACTGCGATCAAGTTTAAGCAGTTGGTAGAATATGAAGGCAACATTTTTCTGCAATAAAACCGCCTCTATGCTCTTGTAATCGCTTCAAATTTTGACTTTTCAAAGTCAATAAGAATATTGGAGAACTTGAAGTCGCCGTAGTCTAGTAGGTAGTGTGTTGGCTTATTAGACGTAAGGCCACGGTTCAAACTCCAGGTCAGACATCAAAACGAAAATAGGAAACAATACTAGTATTTCTTCTACAACATAGTGAAGTCGCCGTAGTCTAGTAGGTAGTGTGTTGGCTTATTAGACGTAAAGCCAGGGTTCGAGCCCCAAGCCAGACATCAAAATAAAATACAAAAAAAATATTTCTTCGGTGACTTCCTCTCAGCAGATTTCTGACAAAAACTCTGACAGTAAATAAAATTGTCATGAAAAGTTTCTCAAAAATCTATTGTTCGGTGTCGACTTTAAGCTGTAGGTCCCACCACTCATGTATAAAATTAACACACACAACATGAGTGGTGTGAGAAACTAGGTCCATTATTCTGTCTGAAGAATTTTTCGTAATGACCAATTATGTATGTAAGTATGTATGTATGATTTTATAGAACACGATACAATCGTTGATCTGCTCTGTGTTTGATTGCATTTATATTTTATTTTTTAGTTTTTGATTCCTTTATATATTTTTAAAAATATTTTGATTGTGAATTTGTTTGTTTTGTTTTTTTTTTTTGCATTTCCTGTTATTGTTGTTTAATTCGTTTTGTTTTTATTGATATTCAAACGTGGCATATGCCTCAGTTAAAACGATCCAAATCCTCTTTAAATGCTGAGAGATTAAAATCAAAAACTAAAAACTGAATGAAAAACGCTGATAAAAAAATAACAATTTGTTTAAATGGTTTGTACAAATGTTTGTGCCGAGATATTTTTCTTTAAATTCTTAGAAATATTTTTAGTTCGTTTTTTTTGGAGCCGTCATTTCATTGGACTTTTGTGAAACAGAAGTCAACGAAAGAAAAAAAATGCCATGATATGCCATTATTTTTTAAGTGGATTTTATTGTAATTTTATTCTGTCTCTTAAGATTCATTTTTTATTTTATTTTTTGCTTTCTGATTTTTTATTTTTTATTTTTTCTTTTCTTTAACTGCGTTCAACAATTGTTCTTGAGAAGGTTTTTTTTTTTAAACTGCTAACCTGTGTTATTTGATTTTGTATGTCTGTCTCATGATTTAAAAAATGTGATAATAATTCCCTCTTTTGATTCGATGTTTATTTGTAAAACTGATTGTGTATGTTTGCTTGGTATGCTATAAAGATTTTGTCATCAGATTTGAATTTTTTAAAGTAACATTTAAATTTCCTCTCCTTACCTTCATTTCCTTTGCATACCACTTGTTCAATAAAAACATTTTTTTTTTAAATTTTCGAAATTGATGCCACAAGTCAATAAAGATTACTTAGGCAAAGGCTGTCATTGGAAATCTTTTAAAAATCATTGTCATTATGGTGGAAGATAAATGTCCTGCCCTGTTGTGCAGATTAAAACGATGACGATTTTCGTGGGTAGACGACATGCAACAGGTAACAGGAGTCACAATTAGACTTTTTTTAAATACGTTACAATTAATTTCGTTAATTTCATATTTAAATTGGGTTCAACAATAATAATGAAGTGGTCAGTTTAAATGTTGCAACATGTCTACGTCATCTGTCCTGTTCTGAAAAAGGGAGACCTTACGATATGCGCCAACTACAGGTTCTTACTGGCATATTGCGTGAATGACTGAAGACACTCATCAAAACACTGAATGGACCGTATCAGTGCGGCGACCTTATCAGTCCGCCATCGACCAGATCTTCACACTAAGCCAAATCCTGGAAAAGATCCACGAAAAACAAGTCGACACCCATCATCTTTTTGCCGACTATAAGGCAGCCTTCAATAGCCCCATAAGGGATCGTGCTTTTGCGGCAAAGTCTGAGCTCGGTATTCTTACGAAGCTGGTAAGGCTATGCAGAATGACGTTGAGCAATTCCTGCAGCTCCGTCAAGGTAGGAACGGACCTCTCCAAACCTTTTGGTACCGTGCGAGGTTTCAGACAAGGCGATCCCTTATCATGCGACCTCTTCAACTTCGTCATGGAGAGTGTTCTGCGGAGGTCGGGTGTGTATCGCAATGGCACTATTTTTCAAAAAAGTGTCAGGTTGCTTGCATACACTGACGACATTGACATCATAGGGCATACCAAGCGAGATGTTTCTGCTGCCATAAGTGCTATTGAACGGGAGTCTACTAAGAAGGCAAAACGAAGTATATGTATGTTATTGATAAGTAGAAACATGCGGCGTATTGGATCTCAGATAACGCCCTATAACTATACTTTTGATATAGTCAAGGAATTTATTTCTCTTGGCAAAGCCATTACCACCAAAAATGATGTCAGTCTGGAGATCAAGCGCAAAATCACTCCTGCCAACAGGTGCTACTATGGCCTCAATAGGCAATTGAGTAGCAGAGGCCTCCCTCGTACGACAAAACTAATACTTTACAAGACGCTTATCCTCTCCGTGCTTCTTTATTGGGTAGAGACATGGACTCTATTAAGCACTGATGCAGAAGCCCTGAGAGTATTCGAGAGATAAGGCCTACGTAAGATCTTCGGTCCAGTGCGAGTTTGCGATTATGTTCGCATACGATCCAAGAGTGAGCTATATAAGCACCTCAACGACATAGACGTTGTGCAACGTATTAACATCCAAGTGGCGTAGGAGCGCAAGAAGCAAAGGCGCCTGGAAGGATGTGTTATAGCAGGCCGAAATCCTTTAATCGGGTTTTTAATGGCCAATTAAGTAACTAAGTAAGTGACATGTCAACGTAATGAATTGTAAATATTTGGTGTGTTCAACATAACCTTGATGAAAAAGGTTGCGGCATTCTTACAAACAGCAGGCGTCTTTGGACGACTGGAAAATAGCCTGCAGCAGATAGTGGTCACTCGAGTATCATGGAGAACATTGTCAATGAAATTCAGAACGACCATTTCGTATAAAGAGGCCTGAAGAAATGCTGTTGTGCATCTCGTAAACTCAAATCTTAACCAACATGAGAGGAACCGTTGGTGAAGGAATTTATTTTATTTATTTATAGCCGAATCTATAAGGCTACCCGATTACTGCAGCGCTTTCCAGGCGGAAATGTCCCCAATAGAAACATCACCATACTCTCCGATAGCCAGGCGGCTATTACGGCTCTGGACTCCAATGTAATGAACTCCAGGACGGTATATGGCTGTCAAAAACACCCAAACAGTGTGGCGGAAAGATATTATGTATACAACGTTTGGGTTCCGGGACACAATGATATCCCGGGCAACTACAGAGCGGATGAACAGGCCAGAAATATTGGAGGACCAAGTCCATTTAATAGGAGGCTTGTAACTTCGATAATGTTTTATGCTTACCTAATATGTCCTCGGTGTATCGTCTAAGCACGATTAAACAGATAAGTGGCTTCAGGACAGTGTCTGATGAAGCGAAGACAATACCGATGGCAAAGACAATACCGATAGGAATATTGGCGGATGAGATGAGGTGGATATTCTTTCGCCGTCTCGAGTATCCAGGACAAACAGCATCTATAAAAGCGGAGGAACGACGGACTTCCATGCACAAATGCCAGTTTAAAGGGAAGATGGACACAGCACCTTGTCCCTGATATAACCCCTTGGATGAAGAACAAACATTGCGAGCTGAACTACTACGTGACCTAGTTTCTGACTGGTCATGGGTGCTTCAGGAAGCACAGATTTGGACATGATACTTCCCCTATATGCCCAAACTGTGTAGATGAAGAGGAAGATGCGGAGCGTATTCCAACATGCTGCCCAAGATTTAGATGACCCGGGGAAACGAATATTGGACCAAATCGGCTTATGAAAGAGATGTTGAATGCGAAGGTTCTATGGAGCCAATACAGCCAGAGAATGGCTGCAGTTATGCTAGAACTCCGAAGGCTGGAGGAGCGGAGGGGAAATTCGATTTAGTGCTATAAAGCTTTAAAGCTAACCAGGCCTCCGCTACCTTACGGTAGTACCACGGGGGGAGAGTGGTTGAAGATTAAAGGGTGTGGGTTTAGTACGTAGGTACCAGTGGCGGTGAATCGTGCACCCTTTTGTTGGAACAAAAGTAACTTTCGGAGATTCCCACCTTCGGCCCAAGACAAAACAAAAACTAGCTAATGAATTCTGTAGAAGCTGCAGGGACGAGGAGGAAGAGGAGACTGTTCTTCATCTACTGGAAACATGCCCAGCAGTGTCTTGGTGCATACTACGTCGAAAATGTAGGCGATTTGTCGAACATTGACATTGGAAGTTTGAGTCGCTTCATTGGAAGCTCTAAGTGATCTAGGGGATAATTGACATGAACTATGCGTCTATCCGAATTACTTGGGAGAACGACCTCCTATACCTATCTACCTACAAATAGTAGTTAGACTGAAAGCAACTGGTATTTGAAAATTTAAGGTGATTAGATATCGTTTCGCCGTTAAGTCGCTGTAGTCTAGTAGGTAGTGTGTTGGCTTATTAGACGCAAAGCCAGGGTTCGAGGCCCAGGTCAGACATCAAAACAAAATACAAAATTATTTCTTCGGCGACTTTCTCTCTCTTTCTGGCAAAAACTCTGAAAGTAAATAAAATTGCCATCAAAAGTTTCCCAAAAATCTGTCGTTCGGAATCGACTTTAAACTGTAGCTCCCGCCACTCATGTATAAAATTAACACATACAACATAAGTGGTGCGAGAAACTATGTCGTATTCCTGACTGAAGGGTTGTAATGACCAATTATGTATGTATGTATGTAGATATCGTGTCTTGAAACATAACTGATCATTACAACCCTTCAATCAGGAATACAACGTAGCTTCTCATATCATGTTAATTTCATAAATGAGTGGCGGAACCGAACGACAGAATTTTAAGAAATTTTTCATGGCAATTTTATTTTACTCTCAGAGTTTTTGCCAGAGGACTGCTGAGGGGAAGTTATCTGAGATGAGGTTTGAACAACGTGTTCTCGGCTAACAAGTGAACAAACAATCCTAAAAATGTGTCATAAATTTCGTTGCTGTTGTTTCCAGGCAATGAAATCCTCTGCTCAAATTTTTTTTTGCTGCTACCTGACCTATCACATTAAGGCTAATTAACTTGTAATCCCTATGGTAGCATACTGATTTTATTGTGGCCTCTTTTGTTTAAAAATGTTTTTTTTTTTGTTTTATTATTATTTATTAAACAACTTAAATGCTTTTGATTAAAAAAATGTTCTCTTCTATTTTATGTTTTTTTCTTGTTATTGTTTTTGTCATTATTATCTTATCTACATGCCCGGCTACCAATTTAGTATAATTAATTTACTTAAGGCATCTTCATCTCATAAACCCACAAAACTCTGACATTAAGATCGTGTTGATAAATTTTGAAATATTTTATAGCTCCAGTAGAGTTTTTGGAAAAGGTCTCTTCAGAAGAATTCTCACACACATACACTCCACTTCTTCTTATCAATTTATAATGAAGTTGTAAATGTTGAAATTAATTTAAAAACAAAGAAAAAAATCTTAAAAACAAAACAAAAAATATTTAAATCAAGCCACCTGCCTAATCAAGACATCAAAGTGAAAACTCAAGGGGTTCAAATCAAATTCACACACAGTTGGTTGAGCCTAAGAAGGCTCAGGAGAAGGAGAAGAAACTATAAAAATTAAAATTACAATAAAAGAAAAAACAAAATGTAAACGAATGACAAAGAAGAATAATGAAAGAATAGAAAAAAGAGTTTAAAACCGTAATCCTTTTAATAGATGCTAGCAACGTAGTGCAGGTTCGCTTATCTTCAAACACGAGAAGAAAGAAAAACAGAAAGGATGGTATAGGGTTCAACGAAAAAAGTTTTTCCTTTAATACATAAGATTTCATGTACTAGTAGAGTAGGCATCATGGTAGGTAGTTGAACAGTTGGCATTCTAGTTCGCATTCCAAGTAAAAGATCTCTAAGACAACCAATCATATCTGGTTTCTTCTACCAGGGATCTTGTCATCTTGTTGAAGCAACAACTGTCGTGTCAATTCTCACTTATTACCCATGGGCTTGGAGTAGTTGGCAATCGAAAAATTAATTTCAGCTAGAAGGCCCATTGCTAGAGGAACTGGGAATCTTCAAAAGACATTGGTAGACCGGGCTACGCAATGCGCACGATTCGCCACAAGACTTACTCTGGGCTTGCTAAGCGCATACGTACTAAACCCTAGGTAAAGATTCAGCGAGTGGTGCTATCAATTTCTGCTGTTCTTGCTCTCTCTACTATCCTCTGTTGTATTAGAACTTCCTTCGCAAAGAAACATACCGCGTTCCAGTTTTCGCATGAAGTTAGCATCAGGTTAGCAACGTAATCGGGAGACATCTGGGTTCCGATCGTTCTCTTCAGGAAATTTCGTCGGTATTCGTAGCGCGGGCAAGTAAAGAATAAACGCTCCACTGTTTCGTTTGTATTTCGACATGATGGACACGCTTCATCCACGTCATGCTCATACTTGTAGAGGTATACCCCATAGCATCCATCGCCCGTTTAGATTTATTGGTATTAATCGGTAAGTCCAATCGTGCTGCCACCTATTCATTGCGTTATCATTCACCTGATCAGGGTGCACTAGCCCAGTTCTCCTACTTGTTAAATGTTTTCTCCTCTCTACGTCAGCTAATATTCGAAGCGGCATCATCCCCGCAATCACCAAGGCTACTTCGGTATACATATATTGTGCGGAAGGCAGAAATTACTCGGAGGGCAGATCTCTTGTAAGCCGCATCCACTCCTATCCTATATGCTTTCTTATCCATGGAGCCCATATAGGGACTGTTTATAGAGCAATCGATCTAACCACTCTCATCAGCAATTGCCTCTTCTCCTGCCTCGGACCTCCCAGGCTAGGCATAATCCGCGCGTGGGCACCCGTTATCGCTGAACAATTCCTACTAACATACGCCTGGTGTTCCTTGAATGTGAGTCTGTTGTCAATCATAACTCCCAAGTACTTGATTAACTGCTTCGATGTTATCCTTTCTTCGCCGACAGTTATGGTGATTAATGCCATTTTCTGCCTACTGCTTACCAATACGACGTCCGTTTTCTGATCAGCAAGTTTCAGACCTACACTTGCAATCCAGCTTCTAACTCTGGCAACTGCTGCATTGCACGTTCTTTGCACTTCATCAAGATGTTTATCGCTTAACACGAGGGCAATATCGTCCGCAAATCCAAATATTTGTGCTGCCGTAGGAAGCCTAAGCCTCAGTACACCGTCATACATGGCGTTCCATAGTATTGGGCCCAGCACCAAACCCTGTGGTACTGCTGCTGTTACAGCATATAACTTTCTGCCTTCGTTCGTGTCATATAAAAGCAGTCTACAAATGGATATGTAAACAAACAAAATTGTAGAGTTTGAGACGTTGCCAATCAACATGAGATCCAAGAGCATCCAATGTCTTCCCAAAAATTCACTGTTAGATGTGGATTTTGAACTGACGGCGTAATCGGTTTATATTTCTTTAACAACGACATTTTTTAACGAAATTGATAAAAGTCACCGTAGTCTAGTGTTGACTTATTAGGCGTGAGCGCTTGGTTCAAACCTGAGGTCAGACATCTCCAACACAATGAAATACGAAAACTCTGATAAAATTACCATGAAAAGTTTCTCAAAAATCTATTGTTCAGAGACGAGTTTAAGCTATAGGCCCCGCCACTTATGTATACAAATTAACGTACAGAACATAAGTGGCGAGAAAAGCTAGATTGTAATCCTGACTGAAGGATTGTAATGACCAATTATATTTTGTATGTATGTAGTGATTAGGGCATCACTGGCAACGTTGAGCACAATCAGATGATGATTATCAACTTGTTTTGGCCACAGTTACAGGATCTGGACACCAATGAAATGTAGTTTCAACAGGACATCACTATTTGCCACAAAGCTCATGGCACATTGGATACTTTGCACGAGTGATGTGAGGACATTGTCATTTGAATGGCCACCGATATCGTACGATTTGACTTTTTTGCACTTTTTTGTGGGGTTTTCTTAAGTCGTGAAATTTCGCGAATAAGCCCAAAACCACAGAGGTCCTTCAACCCAACATACCCACTGCCATCTTTCAAATTCCATCCGATTTATGTGCCAGAGTCATGGAAAATTTTACGTTTCATTGTGCTTCACCCTGAGAAATTTAGAGTTAGGAATACCGTACGCAAAAATATTCTTACACAAATACTGTATCCTTGGCCCTAGGAAACGAACAGCATCTGGATTTCGAAAGCGAGAAGCATGCTAATCTTCAGGTCGTTTATTAAACAGGAGGTCAGAGTTACGAACTAAATAGTCCATTCAAGCATGACTGCTTCTTCCAGTAAATCTAGCGTCGTTGTCTAGCAGGTAGTGTGATGGCTTATTAGACGTGAGGTCACGGTTCAAAATAAAATTGCCATGAAAGAGTTTCTCACAAATCTGTCGTTTGGAGTAGGTCCCGCCATTTATAAATAAAATTAACACACAAAACATAGAAGTTAGGTTGTAATCCTGACTGAAGCGCTGTAATGACCAATTATGTATGTATGTATGTATGTATGCATTGTATATGTCGTCAACAGTTGAATATTGTCTTTCACCCATGGCTCATCATAGCCCCACAAAAATTAAACCAGAGGCAATAATTTCACAATTATTTGGTATCGAAATGTTGTTGATGTTTCGCTGATTAATTTTTAAAACAAAAATTCAGTCAACGTAGCCTATTAGGTCCCAACATTTAACGAAACCGCAGATGCTTGGTCATTGCAAAAGAAATAACTACCGCTGGCTGCCTTAAGTCAGCGTGTAAACTCCATCAAACATACATACATACATAATTGGTCATTACAACCCTTCAGTCGGGATTACGACCTAGTTTCTCATCATCATCGAACAGTGAATTTAAATTTCTGTACACCCTGTTATTTACAATTTCTTCCCTTTTTAGTTTCTCCAACATAAAAATAAAAACAAAAAAAAATGTTACAGTTGAGCTAAAAAACAAAAACCTGTGACAAATGTCATCGTTTTTATTATCTTACCCACGGCTAAATGAAGTTAATCGCTGCGATTGAAAGAGTTTGTTGTGTTTGAGTAAAGAACCGACAAACACAAACGCTAAAGCGAAAAAATAAAGAAAAAATAAAATAGAAGCTGCAATGAAAATCATAGAAAATGCTCAACAACAACACAGTTTTTTAAAACTCTTGACTCATGACGTCTAACAAACAGACAACAGACATCAGGCAGGCTTGAGTTTGAAGAAATACAACGTAACAGAGCGGCATGAAATCTAATCAATTTCTGAAAAAAGAGAAATAGAAGCAATAAAAAGGGAGAGAAAAAGCGAAACAAAATTAAAAGAAATTTTACGTCTATTTATGTGCACGTTATTAATCGACGAGAGGCTGTAAATTGATAACAAAAAAGAAACAGTGATGGAGTTGAGTGATTTCAAAATTTATATTCCAATAAGCAAAGGATGTTGATGGCTTTAAATATGGTAGCTTCAGGCCATAACTACCGCGATAGAAGGCAAACAATTAATAGGAAAGAGCTATGCGAAGTAAAGTGCTTAGAAAAAAAGCTTCTAGTTGACGAATTTTTATTAATGTTGTTAAGAAAATGGCAATGGTGTTTTGCTTTTACATACATAATTGGCCATAACAACCCTTCAGTCAGAATTACGGCCTAGCTTCTCACACCACTTATGTTGTGTGTGTTAATTTTATACATGAGTGGCGGGACCTACAGTTTAAAGTTGACTCCGAACGACAGATTTTTCAGAAACTTTTCATGGCAATTTTTATTTATTATTTTTGCCAGAAATCTGCTGAGAGGAAGCCGCCGCAGAAATACTTTTTGTATTTTTGTTTTGATGTCTGGCCTGGGGCTCGAAACTTGGCTTTACGTCTAATAAGCCAACACACTACCTACTACACTACGGCGACTTCTTTGCTTTTACATCGTTTAAATTGTAAACAAAAGCTACCAAAACAAAAATAATGAAATGGTTTACATGATAAACAAGTAAACAAAAACACAACAACAAATATCAGCATAAAAAAGTGATAAACAAGTAAACAAAAATGGACAAACGTAAACAAAATACACAAACAACGCTAATGTAAACAACATGTTCACATATGTAGAGATTTCGAGAAAGCGAAGTCATTCGCCTTCAAGAGCATTCATCAGACTGTTTACCATACGATATAAAACGCAAGACAAGGCAAGTAACGGAGTCAGTAAAAATTCAGTCAGTCTTGTGTGAAGACGCCGTGTTTGAAGAGAATTATCGTGGTTTGAAGATCTCCATTATAAAGATCTGTCGAACAATTGTTATTGTTTACGCAAAAGATTGTAGAGAGGAATAACAAACAAAACAATTGTTGTTGTTTGCATCAAGTTGTGAACAGTTGTACACAAAATTGTGCGAACAATAAAGAATTTAACTAAAACCAAACACAAATTTATTTTTATTTGATTTGCAATCTACGAGCTTGATTAAACATAAGATTGACTGAACTTTTACAAACTCCGTCGCCTGCTTTGCCTTGCCTTTTATATGGCAGAGTACTTTTATATACAGAGAACAGCCTGATGAATGTTCTTGAAGGCGAATATTCGTGGCTTCGCCGTCTTGAGATCTCATTAAATGTAAACATCGTTGTTTCATTATTGTTGTTTATGTATTTTGTTTATATTTATTGTTGTAGTGTTTGTTGTTGTATTTTTGTTTTCTTGTTTACCATTTTTTATGCTGGTGTTTGTTGTTACGTTAAGCAGTTCGATAATTTGTGAACAAGTTCATTGTTTTGTTTTTGTGGTTTTTGTTTTATAATTTTAATGTTAAACGATGTAAAAGCAAAACACCAGTATCTAGATATTTTTATTTTCGTAACAATTCCAAACTGATGGAACAACATACAGATTTTCATTACTGGTCTGTCTTCCTATTACCTCTTAGGGACTGTATGCGAATTACTCAATTACTTTGGTGTGAAGGATGAATTCAATATAAAGTGTAAAAAGTTGAATGGAGGGTTTTACTCCTTTTTCGAACTACATTTCGAAGCTGATTAGTTGTTGGTCGATAACATTACCATGGAATCATTACTAAGATTTAAAGGTTAGGGGTTATGCTTGTGGCTAATATACCGCCAAACTTCTTTGTAAATCACAACATTGCTTAACTGATTCCTTTTCAAAAAAGTCTTTCATTCTCTGACTGTTTGCCGTTTTAATAGTTATTTATTCTGTTATCTTTAAAGCCTGTCTTAAAGCACCTTTAATTTCTTTTTTCCTTTTTCTTGTTGGCTTCTGTTGTTTTATCAACGCATTAAATATTTAATTTAACGATAATCATTTATTTTATAGAGCCCAGTCATTGTCTGAACCTATAATACTTTTTCTCTCATCACACTACCCGCAGCAGCAACAACAGAGGCAGCAGTACCTGCATATATTGGCGTTGGCTTTGATTATTTCACCTTGAAATGGTTTTAATTCAGTTAATTTATCTTAATCCCAACAAAGACTATTTATTTTCCTATTTTTTCTTCTTTTTTTTTCTCCTATTTTATCATTAACGAACGGAAGCTTACTGGTCGGCAGCGTAATAAAAATGAAAAGAGTTTCTCTTTCTATTGAAATCAATGGAATTGAGTATTGGTGGCAGGCAGACTGCATTTATATTTAAATTTTGTGAGTTTATTATCGCGTTTTAATTCAAACAAAAAAAATAAAAAGTCGTTTAAGTCTGGTTGAAAGGCATCCTACAGTACAAAAAATGTTGGTAGAATAAATACTTAAAAGTTAACAACAGTGATGAGTTAAAAAAAGTGTTTTGTTAGAGAAAAATCCACAGGTCCATATGTCAACGACAGCAAAGATAGAATTAAACGAAACCATTTCTTATTCTTGTTTCTCGGACTTGATCGCAACGTCATCTCGATCACAGCGTCCATGCCTACAGGTCATTGTGTTATGGGAAGGCAAGCGGAAAGAATGCAACTATCATCTAACGACTTCTGCCGTGGATGCAGATCTGCTGAGAAAGAGGAGATTGTTATCCAATTTCTTTGTCAATCCACCTCTTGCGAGGCACAGATATAGGTTATTTGGCTCTCCAAACCTTGTCAGCTTGACGGAGCTAACATCCATTGATGTCAAGCATATAGCTTTGATTATTAAACATTAGTTCTGGTTTTCCAGCTTTTTAATGTGCAGCCCTTGAGCTAACCAACTATTTCCTAGTTTGGTGGATCTCGGTCAGTACAGAGACTGCCTTTATTAGTGGCGTCAGCTTCTGGTATCACAGCTACCACTCCAACCTACCTAGCTTTCCTTATTCTTTCAATATCCTTTGGGATCTTGCACCATTGCAACGATCATGTTCACCACCTTTTCTTTTTCTTTTTGACAGCGAATTGAAATTCATAATTTTGATCCAGCACTGCATTATCTTCGCCCATAGTTCGTGGAAGTAAATCATAAGGAAACTGTTACGAAAATGGAAAAATCTAGATACTGGTGTTTTGCTTTTACATCGTTTAACAATAAAATTATAAAAAAAAGCTACAAAAACAAATTTTTACAAATTATCGCACTGCGTAATATAACACCAACACCAGCATAAAAAAATGGTAAACAAGTAAACAACTAAACAAAAATGCAACAAAAAGCACTACAAGAATAAATGTAAAAAAAATACACAAAAAACAATAATGAAACAACGACGTTTACATTTATATAGATCTAGAGAAGGCGAAACCGCAAACATTTGACTTCAAGAACATCCATCAGACTGCTTCCCCTGCCACATAAAAGGCAAGGCAAAGCAGGCGAGTGAGTTAGTAACAGTTCAGTCAGTCTTATGTGAAGAGGCGGTGTGTTTGAAGAGAGTAATCTTGGACTTTTTTGAAGTTGTCTTATTAGACGCAAAAACCTGGGTTCGAGCCCCAGGCCAGGCATCAAAGACAAAATACAAAAAGTATTTTTTCGGCGACTTCCTCGCAGTAGATTTCTGGCAAAAACTCTGAGAGTAAATAAAAATTGCCATGAAAAGTTTCTCAATAAATAAAAATCTGTCGTTCGGAGTCGACTTTAAACTGTAGGTCCCTCCACTCATGTATAAAATTAACACACACAACATAAGTGGTGTGAGAAACTAGGACGTTGTACAATGGGTCAATTCGACCTCCGGGTACTGTACTTGTCTTAATTGACAAGTACACGTCCTCTAACCTAACCTAACCTAACCTTATCTTGGTTTGAAAAACGGAGTGAATAAAAAACAAAGAAATCGGTGCTGTATACATAAAGTTGTGAACAGTTATTCCGCCTTGTCCTAGAACTATTTGGATTTTCTAATGAAATCACTTAGATTGCCAAAATCATGGCTATCAGCGACTACTCAGTTAGGTTATCTGCACAGTATAAGCCCAACGGCGTCATTGCAACCCAGGACTACGACCTAACTTCTCACAACACTTATATTGTGTGTATTAATTTTATACATGAGTGGGGCGCGACCTACAGTTTACAGTAGACTCCTAACGACAGATTTTTGAGCAAATTTTTGCCAGAAATCTCAGCAGATTCGAAAGAAATATTTTTTCATTTTTCAGTTTGTTGGAGATGTCTGACCTGGTGTTTGAACCGAGGCCTCACGCCTAATAAGCGAATACACTACCTACTCGACTAGCAAGACTGCTTTTAATATTGTTAGGTTTTTACCTTTTAAAAACGTTTAAAACATGAGCTCGTAGATTGCAAATAAAAATAAATTTGTGTTTAGTTTTCATTTCTTTATTATTCGCACAATTCTATGTGCCAGGGTTCACAACTTGATGTAAACAACAACAATTGCTTTGTTTGTTATTCCTCTGTTTATACCCTTTACGTAAACATACGACATATCTTTGTAACGGAGCTCTTCAAACTCCGATTATTCTCTTCAAACACACCGCGTCTTCACACAAGACTGACTGAACTTTTACTGACTCACTCGCCTGCTAGCCTTGCCTTTTATATGACAGGGTAAACAATCTGATAAATTCTCTTGAAGGCGAATAACTTCGCTTTCTCGAAATCTCTATACATGTAAACATGTTGTTTACATTTATTCTTACAGTGTTCGTTGTTGCATTTTTGTTTACTTTTTTATCACTTTTTTATACTGGTATATATGTGGTTGGTATATTTTTGTTTACTTGTTTATCATGTAAACAAGTGCATTATTTTTGTTTTTGTAGCTTTTGTTTATGATGTAAAAGGAAAACAACATTTCCTAACAACATTTATTTTGGAACCTGTATTATTGTAATTGTTCAACAACTTTTCCCAATTTTTTGACAGCGTATTGTAATTCTTTATTTTGATCCACCATCATATTAGCTTCGTCCATAATTCGTTACGTTGAATGTAGAAGGTACTCTTGAGGATACCAACTATCAGCATATCCTTCTCTTGAGCCTGGTTTTTAATTTGGAAATATCTGAACTTTTCTTGTACACCACCCACTAGAATACATGCTTGTTGATCTTCAGTTTACAGGTGAAACAGTAAAAAGGCTATTTTCCTTGAGGTAAGGTCTTTACAACTCTTACCAGACTATCGCTAAATGCCAGGCTAAGTAAGGACTCATTTGTGGTTCTAAAGGCTTAAAAGAAGACTAATGTTTTGATCATAGCGATGCATGTTCCTAATAGCTGGATGACATACATTACGACCATTTCCCAACTAATAAACTGAGGGTCTCTTTATGAAATTACTACCTCCTGCACATCTGTTCTCTCTTCTGCAATACAGCAGTCATTCATTTCGCCTTGCCTTAAACCATTTGGATCTTCTGATGAAACCATTTAAGTTGCCAAAATCATGTCTATCATCGA
The DNA here is from genome assembly GCA_936449025.2 of Sarcophaga subvicina. Taxonomy (NCBI): domain Eukaryota; kingdom Metazoa; phylum Arthropoda; class Insecta; order Diptera; family Sarcophagidae; genus Sarcophaga; species Sarcophaga subvicina. Next base: position 81,959,876 of record OW388084.2, read on the forward strand.
TTGCTCACTTAGGTTATTCATACAGTAGAAGCCCATCGGGGTCATTACAAGCCAGGACTACGACCTAACTTCTCACAACACTTATGTTGTGTGTTTTAATTTTATACATGAGTGGCGGCGGTGACCTACAGTTTAAAGTAGACTCCGACAGATTTGTGAGCAAATTTTTGCCAGAAATCTACTGAAAGGGTGTCGCCAAAGAAATATTTTTTAATTTTTCAGTTTGTTGGAGCTGTCTGACCTTAGGTTTGAACTGTGGCCTCACGTCTAATAAGCCAATACACTAATTACTCGACTACCAGGACTGCTTTTAATATTGCTACGTTTTTACCTTTTAAACGTACACTTGATGTAAACAACAACAATTGTGTAACGAGTAATCACTTTGTAAACTCTTTTGTTAACAGTGGCAACGTTAATAAAGTAATTACTCCGTAAACCTTTCTAATAACAGTGGCAACGTATTGATTGACCAATAAGCGTGGAGATTCTAAACTCCTACTTAACGAAGTTCGTCAAGTTATGATTGGCCAATCGGATTCGAGCTTTTAAAATTAGTTTTAAAGTTGTAATGAAATTTTTGCGAAAAAAGAAAAGACTAGAAAGGAAGCTTCGAAAAAGGATAGACCTTACGGCTAAAAAAATAGAATAAATAAAAAGTTAATTTAAAATAATTTTAAAGTGCTATTTTATATTAGTTTAACAGCTCAGGTGTGGGGTAAAGTCTAAATTAATTTTAAAACAATGACGACCCGTATATCTAAACAACAGCTATTAGATCAATTAAAAAATGCTGGTGTGGAAATTCCGACAAATGCTTCGTCTGCCCGACTTCGTGAGTTGTATGAAACCACAGTCACTGCAAATATTTGTAAAGATGGTAAGGAAGCCTCTGCTGCGTTTAGTCTCGAATATCCTGCTGAAAATACTAAAACTGAAGCCAGTGGTTCTTCCCAAAAAGTTTATGCCAAAACTGATGCCGATGGAACCAAATCTGATGCCTTTGGAAAACGTGAAGCTACTACCGCAGAAGTTCAGTGTGCAGCTAAAAATATCGCTGTCTCCACTCAAAATGTCAGCAATGAGGAAGCTGATTTGGATCATCAGTTAGAAATTCTACGGAAGAGACACGAACTACTGAAGCTACAACAAGCCATTACCGAATTAGAAGCTAGTAACCTGCCGCAACTTGAGCCCGAACAAGTGTCATCGCCATTTGCCACCATGGGCCGAATAAGTTTTCATGACATTGAGCACGCCATAGTAAAATTTGATGGGGAAAATCGGGCATACAGTGTATACGACTTTATACGTAACTTTGAACGTGTAATGAATATGGTGGCAGCGGAAGAATTATTTAAATACACGTCATTGTGTAATTCGTTGACAGGTACTGCAAGACTCCTTCTGAATAAAACAGATGTCATAAGTTATGCCCAACTAAAAGAGGTTCTAATTAAAGAATTTGGTCGTGCAATAAATCGCGGCGAAATCTATAAAATTCTGGCCAATTATAAATGGAACAAGAAAGATAACATCCGTCGTTATGTTCTCGAGATGGAAAACATTGCTTCTCGTTGCAGCGACATTGATGAATTTGAATTAATTGGCTTTATTATTGATGGCATGCAAGACAACAGCCCAGAATCATATTTGTTAATGAATGCTCGTACGATGGAACAGTTTAGAGAGTCTTTGGACTTATATGAGCAACGTCGTGCAAACCGATCCTCCATAAACCGTGATGCCACTCAATCAAAGTGCAAAGTGTTACCAACAAAACTAATTGAATCTACTTCTGCTGCTTCGGATACAACTGAAATACGATGCTACAACTGTACACAGATGGGGCACTATCAAAGCAAATGCCCATATGATCGACGACCCAATGGTAGCTGTTTCCGCTGTTGGCAAATGGGACATGACCATCGTAGTTGCACCAACCGTAAGAAGTTATTGCTACCACGTAAGAAAGAAGTTGCTGCTGTAAATGCTGATGAAACCGATGCCACTGATGATGCTTATGGAAATTTTATAAAAACCGTTAATAATGTAAATATTGCCTTTTGTGACAGTAGGGTCAAGTGCACACAGTTTATAAATCATATTTCTCTTTTTGATACCGGTAGTCCGACTAATTTTGTGAGGAAGTCTTTTGTTCCATTTAATGTTGACAATGTCGCTATGAAATCTATGTACCGCGGTCTTGGCGAAACTGATCTGATGACTTATGGAACAACAGAAGCAAATATCAAATTTAATAACCAATGTGAGAGAATAGTTTTAAATATTGTGCCGGACACAACTATGTCTATCCCGCTTATTTTGGGGCGTGATTTTCTTAGAAGATTTAATATTCATTTGTACCAAAAAAATTTTAAAAACGAATTTCAGAATAAAAGTAATGAATTTCTTGAGGAAACCCAGTCGTTTTATTGTGCACTTGATCTGAATAGGGAAATCAAAACGAAGAATCAATCAGTTGTCATTGGTAATGCAAGTGAATTAACAGTATGTAACGTGAATAAATTTGAAATTGATTCCGGTTGTTTGAACAAAGATTGCGAATTATAAAATGAATTTTTATGCGAAACTGATTGTGATGCTGCTGACCTGTGTGGCTTACAGAATTTGTTGGGTAGTATTTGTTGTATTAATACGATTTCATCAAATGTTGACGTTAACCCGAATCTCAGTCAAATGTATTTCGAAGAGTTGCGTGATGCTATACAGAGAAATTATTTTGGGGCAAATGATATTGAGGTGGAGCCTTACAATTACGAAATGAATATCAGATTGACAAGTGACGTTCCCTTTCACTCTTTACCTCGCCGTTTATCTTATTATGAGAGGAATGAATTGCGGAAAATTACGGATGAATTGTTAGCGAATAATATTATTCAGCCCAGTCAGTCTCCTTATGCTTCTGCTGTAGTTTTAGTGAGGAAGAAAAATGGAGACTTGCGTAAATGTGTCGACTACCGTCCCTTGAATAGATTAACAGTCAGAGACAATTTTACCCTGCCTCTTATCGAGGACTGTATAGAATACCTTGGTGGAAAAAAATATTTCACCACTCTTGATCTAAGAAACGGGTTCTTTCATGTCAAAATGGCTCCAGATTCTATTAAATATACGTCTTTTGTGACGCCATATGGTCAGTTTGAATATTTACGTATGCCTTTCGGCTTGAAGAATGCAGCGTCCGTATTTCAGCGGTACATTTATAATATATTTAGGGATTTGGTTGATGAAGGTTTGATAATCGTTTACATGGATGATGTTATAATTGCCACTGCGGATTTTAGTACACATCTGGAATTAGTTTCTAAAGTGTTGCGGAGAATGAAGAAGAGAGGTCTAGGTCTTCGTGCGACCAAATGTAAATTTGGTTATAATAGAATTGATTATTTGGGTTATTGTGTGAGTCCTGAGGGAATACGGCCTGGCGAGTCTCATCTTAACGCTATTAGGGCTTACCCTTTTCCGCGTAATCAGGCAGAAATGAGGACATACATACATACATACATAATTGGCCATTACAACCCTTCAGTCAGGATTACGGCCTAGCTTCTCACACCACTCATGTTGTGTGCGTTAATTTTATACGTGAGTGGTGGGACCTACAGTTTAACGTCGGCTCCGAACGACAGATTTTTGAGAAACTTTTCATGGCAATTTTATTTACTCTCAGAGTTTTTGCCAGAAATCTGCTGAGAGGAAGTCGCCGAAGAAATATTTTTTTTTTTTTCATATTTCATTTTTGATGTCTGACCTGGGATACGAACCCGGGCTTTACGAATAGTAAGCCAACACACTACCTACTACACCACGGCGACTTCAAATGAGGACATGCTTAGGCTTATTTTCTTATTTTAGGAAATTTGTGCCGAATCATGCGAAAATTGCGAAAGTCTTAAGACAGCTGACATTGGATGGTGAATATGATGAATGTTATAGGGCTTTCGACTCATTGAAGGATATTTTATCGTCTGGCCCTGTTCTTGCGATTTATGACCCAAATAGACACACTGAACTACATTGTGACGCAAGTTCATCTGGATTCGGTGCTGTACTTTTGCAACGTCAACTGGATGGAAAGTTTCATCCCGTTATGTTTTTCTCTAGGGCAACCACCGCTGCTGAGGCGCGGTATCATAGTTTTGAGTTGGAAACGTTGGCCATTATATATGCCTTACGCCGTTTCAGAGTTTATCTGCAGGGTATCCCATTTAAGATTGTTACGGATTGTAACTCCTTGACACTCGCTTTAGGCAGGAGGCAATTGAATGCGAGGATCGCGCGTTGGGCTCTTGAGTTGGAGGACTATAATTATACAATACAGCATCGGGGTGGTGTTAATATGGGGCATGTTGATGCCCTTAGCCGCTGTCAGACCGCTGGAACTGGAAGTGTGGTTGATGCTTGCGCTGCTGTGGAAAATAGGTCAGAACATAGGAAATGTGAATTGGTCGTGGCACTTGATTGCGAGGAAATAGATTTCTATGTACAAGTAGCTCAGAATCGTGATGAAAAGATTATTGAATTGAAGAGGAAATTGGAAAAGGAGTCGGTAAAAGGTTTCGAATTAAGAGATGGGTTAGTTTTTAGGATAGGCAAGGATGGAGTTTTTCAACTATTTGTGCCATCTGAGATGGAAATGAATGTCATTAGATTGGTTCATGAGAAGATATGTCACTTGGGTGTAGAGAAAACGTGTAACCAACTGAGAAGAAACTACTGGTTTTCGAATATGGAACAGAAAGTGGAGCGATTTATAAGAAACTGTATTCGTTGTATTATGTGTTCGGCCCCTGCCCGTATTAATGAACATAATCTATATAGTATACCCAAGAGACCTCTCCCTTTCGATACTATACATGTGGATCATTTTGGACCTCTACCTTCTGTTAATTCAAAGCGAAAGCATATTCTGGTTGTAATTGATGGCTTTACGAAATACGTTCGTCTGTATCCAGTAATTTCCACCAGCACAAGAGAAGTTATTTCATGTTTGGAAAAGTATTTTAGTTATTATAGTAGGCCTAGGCGTATTGTATCTGACCGTGGAACTTGTTTCACTTCTCTTGAATTTAGTGCATATTTATTGAAGAATAACATAACACATGTGAAAGTTGCAACCGCTTCTCCACAGGCAAATGGGCAAGTCGAGCGCGTAAATAGAGTAATAAGAGCCATGTTGAGTAAAATAACCGAACCTATTTGTCATGCTAATTGGTCGACTATGTTGGGCAAAGTAGAATACAGCATTAATAATACGATTCATTCTACTGTCAAAGAAGCTCCCAGTAAGTTGTTGTTTGGTGTTCGACAAAGGGGAGAAGTTGTTGATGAACTCACAGAATTTCTTGAGGAAAAGGTTGACGCAAAAACAGAATGCAGTTTGGATGAGATTCGGTCCTCCGCTTTGGATGCTATAAAGAAATCCCAGAGATACTCTCAGCAACATTTTCAGCAGCATAGCAAACCGGCAAAGAAATATTGTAAGGGTGATTATGTTGTAATTCGTAACGTAGATACTTCTAGCGGAACGAATAAAAAGTTAATCCCAAAATACCGCGGTCCGTACGTAATTCATAGGGTTTTACCACATGACCGTTATGTGATTAGAGATATCGAAAATTGTCAATTAACTCAACTACCATATGATGGTGTTATAGAAGCTTCGAGAATAAAGTCATGGCTAACAAATGAGAGTACAGCTGAATAGTTATTCGTTTATATTTCTTTAAGCAATTGGCAATACATTTAATACTAGTACATAGTCTTAAGTATAATATTGTAAACTATTTAAGTTAAGCACTAACAGTACAATCGAGGTCGATTGGATTGTCAGGTCGGCCGAAGCTGTAACGAGTAATCACTTTGTAAACTCTTTTATTAACAGTGGCAACGTTAATAAAGTAATTACTCCGTAAACCTTTCTAATAACAGTGGCAACGTATTGATTGACCAATAAGCGTGGAGATTCTAAACTCCTACTTAACGAAGTTCGTCAAGTTATGATTGGCCAATCGGATTCGAGCTTTTAAAATTAGTTTTAAAGTTGTTATGAAATTTTTGCGAAAAAAGAAAAGACTAGAAAGGAAGCTTTGAAAAAGGATAGACCTTACGGCTAAAAAAAAAGAATAAATAAAAAGTTAATTTAAAATAATTTTAAAGTGCTATTTTATATTAGTTTAACAATTGCTTTGTTTGTTATTCCTTTGTGAATACCCTTTGCATAAACAATAAAAATTACTAGGAAATTACTCGACAGATCTTTGTAACGGAGATCTTCAAAACACTAATACAGTTTTTCTCTAATACAGTTTTTTTATGCTGGTGTTTATTGTTGTATGTTTGTTTACTTGTTTACCACTTTTTATGCTGGCGTTTGTTATTATATTAAGCAGTGCGATAATTTGTAAACAGGTTTATTTACTACATCGTTTTGTTTTTGTGGCTTTTGGTTATAATTTTAATGTTAAGCGATACAAAAGCGAGACACCAATATCTTGATGTTTCATTTTCATAACAATATAAAGGGTTCGCCAAATAATTCTTTTTTTTGAAAATGCTTTAAAAAAAACTACTGAATATTTTCTCAAATTTCTTTTTTTATTTGAAAGAACAATCCTTCCGGTTAATAATGGAAAATAATTTCATTGTAATGGCTGCCTCGGCTGGCCACGCAGTAGCATACACGATCGGTCCAATTTTTAAACACATTATCGATTGTGTGCAGCTGTATTTTACCATTGGCTTCACGAGTATTGTCCTTTAAAGCGTCAATTGTCTCTGGCTTGTCGGCGTAACACTTATCTTTGACGGCACCCCACAAATAATAGTCCAACGGTGTCAACTCTCAGCTCCGAGGTGGCCAAACGACATCAGCTCTGCGGCTGATAATGCGATCTTCAAAAACAGTGCGCAAAACATCGAGTGTAGCTTCGGCTGCGTAGCACGTAGCGCCGTCGTGTTGAAACCAAATGTTGCCAATATCCTTCTCTTCAATTTTTGTGAACAAAAATTCTTTCAACATGGCCCGATAACGATCGCCATTGACTGTAACGGCCTTTCATTTTCGAAAAAAAAAATGGCCCAATTATGCCTCTGGACCAAAATCTGCACCAAACAGTGACTCATTTTGGGTGCGTCGGCTTTTCAATGTATGCGTGCGGCTTTTCTGTGCCCCAAATGCGACAATTTTGCTTGTTTATATGTCCGCCAAGATCAAAATGAGCTTCATCTGAAAAAATGATTTTTTTTTCGGCATCTTCTGGTGTAGGCTACTGCATGGCCAGTAGAGGCAGCCATTTGAATGAAATTATTTTCCATTATTAACCGGAAGGATTGTACTTTCAAATAAAAAAAGAAATTTGAGAAAAAACTCAGTGGTTTTTTTAAGCATGTTAAAAAAAAAGTTATATTTATTAACAAGTAATGCAAGCTCTAAGAAAATGCTCTGTAAAATTTTTTATTTCTAATTTTTAATCTTGACTTCGGCCTGCCATGTTTACAGAGCATTAACTCTGTTTTCATTCACATTGGCAAGTGTTTGCAAATGCAGTCTTTACAAACCAAAAACCGCCTTTTTGAAACGTAACACCTTTTTCAACAGCTTAAAGACCTCGTTAAAGGTCTTTAAATTCCAAAAAAAAACTTTTTTTCTTTTTTAAAATTTTTTTAAATGCATACCCCAAAAAAACGTAACAGAGACAATGTCTCTTAAAGTTAATCTTGAACAACAATTTCAATTTAACACACGACCATATCAGTTTACCTTTTACACTTGGAAACATGAAATTAATCTCTTGACAATGCAAACCAAAAGAAAAAGAAAAAAGAGATTTAAAATTAATTAAAAAAACATTTAAAACATATTGTTGAACTTAGTCTTGAACGATGAAGATATTCATCTTGAAAATAAAATAAAGACTAACAAATCTTTCAACACCAGCAGCATGAGCATCTGAAATTTAGGGTATGGCAGGAGGCGCATAAAAATTTCTGAGAAATATTTTTTAAATGAAAAAATTTAATTGAAAAACAGAATGTAATTTTTATCGAAAGCTTCACTGAATATTTTTATTTAAATTGAATTTATATTAGAGATGTTTTACCACCATCTTCACACATACATACATATAAAATGATTGATCTGCTTCGCATAGTAAAATTGTTTTTCTGCCTTCCTTTACACGCAAAATAAAAAAAAATTATTTCATGCACCGTGGCTCCAATGAAAAAATATTTTCATTACGAAGACTTCATACATACATCCATACATAATTTGTCATTGCAACCCTTCAGTCAAGATTACAATTTAGCTTCTCACACCACTTATGTTCTGTAGGTTAATTTTTATGCATGAGTGGCGGGATCTACAGATTAAAGACGACTCTGAATGACAGATTTTTACGAAACTTTTTTTTTATTTTACTCTCAGAGACTGTCAGAAATCTGATGAGAGAAAGCCGCCGTAGAAATATTTTTTCAAATTTCGTTTTGTTGAAGATATCTGACCTGGAGTTTCCACCGTGGCACACTACCTACTGGACTGCGGCGACTTCAGTAGCGGAAGCAGTAGACAAGTGACTCTAAATTTGATTTAAAAAATCTTGGGGCCCATTTCTAGCTGAATGGACACGTGAACAAATAATTTGGAACGATACTTATCCGCATGAATATCAAGAGTGTCCAATGCATACCGTTAACCCATTAATGCCCGCATTATTTTTTCTTGTAGTTTTAGCACCAGATTTTAATCACGTATTGCTTGCGGTCTAAGGAACACTCTTTGTTCAGTGACTTTGCGAGCAAGTGGGGGTAAGGGGGTGTTTTAGCCTGGCAACTTAAGTTGCCACTGGGCAATAATGGGTTAAAGTCAGTGTTTGGTTAAGGTTTGTTGCTAGCGGCGACATCAATTCCTACAACTAGGCAACAGTCAACGACGACAACAGATGTTGACCAGTCTACGGCAAGCACTATAGGCCGATGATTACCAGCTTGTTTTCCTCTGAATTGTATGATTTGACAATGGATATTCTGCACAAACGGTTTGAAAGCATAGTCAGATCCATGGAGGTGATGTGAACTGGCCATCAAGAATGTGCGATTTGACCCCGTAAGATTTTTCTTGTGGGGTTTTATTAAATTGCTAGTGCGGGCGAATAAGCCACAAATCTTAAAGCACCTCAAGAGCAACACAACTCATGCTATCATTCAAATTGAGCCTGACTTATGTGCTAGAGTCATGGAAATTTGGAATGCATTCCACCAGAGAAGCAGTAGCATACACATTATGTTAGGTTAGGTTAGGTTAGAGGGTAGCTTGCCTTTCACAGGCAAGTTCCTTCGGTGGCTCATTGTGTAGCCCAGTGTGAGATAAGCTTCCTTGTCATGATCATGATCCTTGCCGTGGTGAGTTTGTACCACTCCGAGCTTCGGATAAAACCGCGCAGTTCCCTTAGTGGCACAGTCGCCACCATGCCTACATCTTCAAACGTTCTGTCACCCAAAAACCGATGACGTCTGTTCTGACATGCAGGGCACTCGCATAAAAGGTGTTCCACCGATTCTATTTCCCACACAGCATGCCGGATTCTGAGGTAATCCTGGTGGGGCATACACATTTATTTTTCTCTGTTTTAAATTCTTACAAAGAGCAGAGGCCCGCAACAAAACTTCTACAGTGTAATGATCAATATATGCTTAGAAGTGACTGTTCACTAAAGCAGGTATAAATGGACACATGTAGGCCACAGCATCCCATTGTGGATGCTTAATATGAAGGGAATTCTTTACCCAAACGACTAATCTCTACATACTATGGCAGATACAAAAATTCGTGAGTATCATTATGCTGGTGCATTACATAACATACAAAATTGGTCATTACAACCCATTAGTCGCGAATACGACCTAGTTTCTCAAACCACTTAAGTTGTGTGCGTTACTTTTTATGCATGAGTGGCGGAACCTCCAGTTTAAAGTCGACTCCGAACGACAGATTTTTGAGAAACTTTTCATGGCAATTTTATTTGCTTTCAGAGTTTTGAGGAAGTCGCCCAAGAAATATTTTTTCATATTTCATTCAGTTAGAGATGCCTGACCTGGGGTTTGACGCCTCACGTCTAATAAGCCAACACATTACCTACTAGACCACGGCGGTGCATTACGCTGGAGACAATATTACATTTATTTTCGCTTTTACCTCTCGGTAACTGTTCAATGACACGAGTGAAATGTTGGTCATACGGTGAACCTAATGAAAATGGTATCCTTGAGAAATGTTGATTACATGATTCCCCACAATGACTTCCTAGGTAGTTCAAGGCCTTTTAAATGGAAAAATAATATGACTCAACTGTACATTAATAAACACCACCGGACTATTGTGGCCCATAATACGCTGAACGCTAGTGTTGCTTGCCACAAACTAATGTGAGACTCACTTTTAAGACAAAAATTACGTACAATTAATTTAAAAAATATGTGTAAAAAGTTTTTCATCATCGAATCTACGAATAAGACAAACAAACACAAAACTACTAACCATTTTCCTTCTCTGTTGGAATTTTGAAAGCATAGACGTTGAAAATAACAGAATCACCACAAATTTACGCTGAAATGCCGTAACACGCTATTAAAACCCGTGGAAACTAAAGCACTCACAGACACTGTTACAGGAAAACACAATCAAAGGTCACAGGTGCGTTGTATAAATAAAAATCGTATGTGGCAATAACTCAACATAAAACAACATGAACGGCAACGGCAACAACGACAACGACAACAGCCCAGTCAACTTAGCGATTATTAACAACGTCATTATCAACCTCATGGTGTGCAAGTAAAACGTGGTAAGCAACAGTGAATGTGAGAATGAAAACAAGGAAACCGAAGAGACTACAAATCAAATACCGCATCATACCTTTTGAACCATAAACAATTTAATTACACCGACTGTATAAAACGGAAAAAGAAAACATTTATTGCATTTATTGGTGGTGTCTAGAAAAGAGCGCAAGGGAGAGTATGTACTGTAAAGCATGGATGTATAGAGGGAAATAAAATCTCACACGTACATATTGAGTTACAGAAGGGTATGAACAGAACAGAAAAATTTCAGAACAAACACTAACTAAAAATATTTATACATACATACATACACAAGCACGAAAAAAATGGTATCAATTTATAAGCATAAAAAACAACAACAACAACAACAAAATTGTAAAATTTTTTCCTCGTATTTTTTTCTTGTTTTATTTTCAACAAGACTAGCAGCGTACGCGTATTAGAACAGAAAAAAGGCAAAACCCATCATAAATTAAAGACACACATACACACGCATATCTATCTACGTATAGTGGGTACTCACACTTGTTAGAAACTAATCATTTGAATTAAATTTTTTTCCTTGTTTCTCCACTATTTTTTCTTTTTTTTTTTTGTACGTTGTATTGTTGGCTCCTTTAAAATGAAAAACAATCCCGTGTAACTTAATTTAAATTACCGTGTACATATGCTTGTAAAAAATCAAACTCATCATATGAATTTTTCTCTCCTCCCTTTTTTATTTGATTTTATACCGCCTCAACATGTTACTGATACAGGAAAGAAAAATTAATGAAAATTAGATGCAAGAAAACGTTTCGAATATTGTATATGTATGTAGCAGTCAAATGCGTTTTGTAGCATATAGTAGTGAACACGTGCAAGGGAATCTCGCTAGGTGGCGTTTAAAGTATTCCTTTATTGATTACAACACAATGACAAATTATTTCTAATTATGGTGATCTAAGTGACTTGGTAAGAGATTCCAAAGCGGTGCTGAGATTGAGGAAGAAACACTTCTTTACTCTGCTACAAGGCGATGACGATAACAATACCGCCTTTAGATATGATATACCGAACCCGATCGATGATGACAGAGTTCATATTCCGCCACCTAACGATGAAGAGTTCAAAATCGCAATTACGCGTCTTAAAAACAATAAAGCTGATGGCCTCCCCGCTGAATTGTTTAAGACCGAAAGTAATGAATTGGTAGGGCGCATGCACCAACTTATTTACAAAATATGGCTGGAGGAAAGTATGCCCAACGATTGGAAACTCAGTGTCCTCTGTCCTGTCCTGAAAAAGGGAGACCCTACTATGTGTGCCAACTACAGGGGTATAAGCCTTCTCCCTATCGTATATAAGGTCCTTACATGCGTATTGTGTGAACGACTGAAGCCACTCGTCAAAACACTGATTGGACCTTACTAGTGCGGCTTCAGACCTGGCAAGTCCATTATCGACCAGACCTTCACACTACGCCAAATCCTGGAATAGACCCACAAAAAATAAGTCAACACACACCATCTTTTTGTCGACTATAAGGAAGCCTTCGATTGCCCCATAAGGGATCGTGTTTTTGCCGTAATGTCTGAGCACGGTGTACCTACGAAGTTGATAAGGCCATGCAGAATGACGTTGAGCAATTCCAGCAGCTCCGTCAAGGTAGGAATGGACCTCTCCGAACCTTTTAATACCGTGTGAGTTTTCAGACAAGGCGATCATACGACCTCTTCAACTTCGCTATGGAGAGTGTTCTGGGGAAGGCGGGAGTGAATCGCTACTCTTCACAAAAGCGTTCGATTGCTTGAATACGCCGACGACATTGACATCATATGGCGTATCAAGAGAGATGTTACTGCTGCCTTTAGTGCTATTGAACGGGATTCAATTAAGATGGGTCTGGCAGTAAATGAGGGCAAAACAAAATATATGTTATCGACAAGTAGAGACGGGCGGAGTATTGATTCTCATATTACGGCCGATAACTATACTTTTGAAACAGTCAAGGAATTTATTTATCTTGGCTCCGCCGTTACCACCAAAAACGATGTTAGTCTGGAGATCAAGCGCAGGATCACTATTGCCAACAGGTGCTACTATGATCTCAATAGGCAATTGAGTAGAAGAGACCTCTCTCGTGCGACAAAACGAATACTCTACAAGACGCTCATTCTGCTCATGCTTCATTATGGCGTAGCGTCATGGATCCTATTAAGTACTGATGCAGCAGCCTTGAGAATATGCGAGAGAAAAGTCGTACATAAGATCTTTTGTCCACTGCGAGTTGGCGATGATTTCCGCATTCTATCCAACAGTGATCTGTATGAGCTCCTCAACGTCATAGACTTTGTGCAGCGTATTAAAATCCAGAGGCTGAGGTGGGTCCGCCATGTCGTCGAATGGAGGAAGATGCTCTGAAGGGACGAGTGTTTGATGCGAAGATCTGCGGAGGTCAGTGACTAAGACGACCTTGCTTACGTTGGAAGGATCAAATCAAGGAAGCCCTGTCATCGATTGGTGTGACCAATTGGCGTAGGCGCTCAAGAAGCAGAGACGCCTGGAAGGATGTGTTACGGCAGGCCGAAATCCGTTAATCGGGTTGTTAATGGCTAACGGAATAAGTAAATAAGTAAGTGACTAAGACCATATGTTCGGTAAAGTATAACAAACCATACAATCTGTTGGGAATTAAACCGACAACCCTCCCACTGATAGTACATTAGCTCTACCAGTTCACCCAGGCATTTGAAACGTATATTTTTTCCAAAAAAAGATTCGGGCAGATTATTAGGAATACCTAGATCAGTAGTTTTGAGTAATATATGCGTCATATTCTACATCTTTTTCTATGTGCCATATTCAGTAAATCCTTGGCCAAATAAAAGTAGTAGTCCAAGACTAAAACAACCAATCGCTTCGCTATCAAATTCCAATTGTTTTAAAATTTGAAAAAGTGAATAACCGAGTTCGATTCATCACTGCAAGCAAGCTTATGGACTGTACCCCTTTTCTACGCAGCAAAAATTAGTAGCTAAACGACCAAGAAAACGTAGAAAGGCAAACTAACACGATTGAAATTGAATCCGCATTTCGAAAATGAGAGTAAAAGTCTTATGCCAGAGTTTTTGCGTTCAATCGATTGGTAAAATAGCGAAACAACGTAAAATGAATACATCCCTGATCTAATGAAGTGTGAAAGTTTTTGAAAAATTCAAAGGAAAAACAAAGAAAGTCCCATCCGACTGCACAAATTTCCATCCATACTTGCTCTCAATGTTGTACGCTCCCTTTGCGTATTGAATATGAAGTTCTCTTCTACAACAAAAAAACTTAACTTCTCGTCTTAAGTAATGTTTATACCACTTGCTTGAGGTAGGGTATATTTTTAGAAACATGATAGAAGAAGCGCTAAATAGTCATAAACAATGCAAAACACAGTCATCGTACAGACCTCTCTGTATGCCAAATACCCACAGTATTAGTATACCAAAGGGTTCGCTCGATCACTTACTTACTTACTTACATAATTGGCCATTAACAACCCGATTAACGGATTTCGGCCTGCCTTAACACATCTTTCCAAGGGCCTCTGGTTCTTGCGCATCTACGCCAGTTGGTCACACCAATCGATGACAGGGCTTTCTCGATTTGGTACTTCCAACGCAAACAAGGTCGTCCTCTTCGCCGATTTTCGCAGATCCCCTCAGCAAATAACCGTCTCGCCGGAACATCCTCCTCCATTCGAAAGACATGCCCAAGCCAGCGCAGCCGCTGGATGTTAATATGCTGCACAACATCTCTGTCCTTGAGGAGCTCATACACGTCACTGTTCGATCTGATGCGGAAATCATCTGAATCATCACTAGACCGAAGATCTTACGTAGGACTTTTTCTCGAATACTCCCAGTACTTAATAGTGACTATGCCTCTGCACCATAAATAAGCACGGGTCGGATGAGCATCTTGTAGAGTATTCGTTTTGTCGTACGAGAGAGGTCTTTGCTACTCAATTGCCTATTGAGACCATAGTAGCACCTGTTGGCAAAAGTGATATAGTTGTATAAGTTTCAACCCAAAATTGTAGTAATTTAAGGTTATACGGCATCATCAGTATTTTTTAGTATTCAAAAGTTAAACTTCATAGCTATTTCTCTACAAACATAAGAAGTTGTAATGAATTTGGTTTAAAATTTAGGAGTTTATTGCCATTAGCATAAATAGCATTTGCTGTCAATATGGTGGCATCAACATCTTTAAAATCTCCTATGCTGCTTTAAAAATGTTGAACAAGTTGATGTCCACAAACATAGAATCCATGCCCTTATATCCGTATAATAATTAAACAAGTTGTATTTTCATTAAGTTCAATGGCAACATGTTGATGATGATGAACAAGAAAGGGTACAACATTGTCCACCTTACACATAAAATGTGGTGAATAGAAGAAGAAGTTGCAGTAACAGGAGAGTTTTATGGCTTTCATTGCTTTGCAATTTCACATGTTGATTCGAGTTGTTGCCATAAAAATATAGAATCCATGGTACAAAATGGGGTATTTGTTTATAAACAATTTGATAAAAATTTGAATAAAACTGAAACCCCATCAACATAATCCAACAGAATAATTTTATTTTTTCTTATTATTCAGGAATTTAAAGAGTTGATTCGATTATTTTACCATAAAAACATAGAACCCAACAATTCACTAATAGAGTAAATAAGTTTATATGGTTTATATGGGTTAAGTTGCATACGCCACAACAATACAACTTAACATTTTTTGATTTTGTTTATGGAATTAAAAGAAATTTTATGCATAAGTTGAAATACAAAAATTCCACACAATTTAGGCAACAAGTTTAACTAAAAGTGTGGAAATATTAAAATGCAAGTAATTGTTGCTTTGGTATTGAATACTAAATTAAAACTGCTACCCATTTGGCGATACGTAAATAGCAGTTTTTATATACATATGTTATCATATTACTTCTCCAAGAAGTAACAGTCCTTAACAATATTTACTTATTTATCGATCATCTGTGCTTAACTGATTAATATTCGAATACACTTTTGGGTTCAGATTCATTGTTTAATAGTTTTTCATTACCTTCATTTGTTGCTGGTTAATTTATTATTTTTGACACATAGTCAAATATGTAAGCATGTTGTACATTTTTGGAGTGTATAAACATGGGTCTTTCAAAATATACAAGGTTTTGTTGAAAGGTTTTAAAATAAACATTCAATGCAAAATGTTAATTAAATTTTCCAATGCAACATGTTGATAAAAAATATCCACTACTTAAGATTATACCACATATTCAGTATAACACTGGGCAGTCAAATGTAAGTAAGGGGAACATTAACATGTCCAATCGAAATCTAAATAATGCCTAAAATACCTTAAAATATCTAATACCAGCAACATATTGCTGTTCAATTAACATTTAGAGGGGTAACATATGCTTGCAATATGTTTAATTTGTAAACAATTTCCCCTACTTAACATTTAACAGAGTAAGCTCCTGTAAGCAAGTTGAAAATCAACATGCTGCTGCAACAACTGTTTCACTTTGTAACAACATGTAGGTTTTATGTTTATGGAAGGCCAACATGTTCCCTTTAGACATCAAAATTTTAAACATGGTTTTGTAAGTTTCTTTGCTGCTTATTTACATTTCAAGTAAAATGTAAAAAATGTTTACAAAGTTTCTTGTAGTTAAACATACATTCCCAGGCAACAGCTTTGTAGTTACATATGAAAACTTTTGTATTGAATTACTCTAGGTGTTTGAATATTTAAAGTTTTTTGTTGAAAACTAAAATTAAAAACAAATCATTTGATTTTAGTAAACATTGCAAAGAAAACTTAAGTTATGAGTAAAATTTTAAATTAAATTCAGAAAACTTCAGAACAAAATTCATAAGCGACATTGTTGCAAATGTGGGTCAAATATGGTTTAAGGACATTACATTACATTTTGATAGCAAAAATAAATAAATAAATTGGGAAAGAGTTTTAATTTTTTGTAAGCATACATGCATCCATTTCTATGGGAGATTAAGTGCATTATTAACATATTTGATTGAATTATTGGATTCAATTTCGTTTTATGGATATGCAAATGAAAACGTTTCTAATCATTCTCCATAATCTTAGAGGCTACTGCTTCAGTTTAGAGAACAGTTAAGAAGGAGGCTATCAGCCTCTCAATGAAATACGTCATGAATTCCACTAATGAACCTCGAATTAGATCCGTCTGGCATTATCCTAACCATTGCCTGTAAAGTTTTTTTCTTTGCTACCATGTGGAAACGGGCTTAAATCCAACAGAGCCTTTAGTAACGCTGTAGAACAGGTTCTCTTTCATTGTCCTTGTTATACCACAACACACGACAGCCATGGTCTGCAAGGCATTTGTTCTTCGTTACCCTGTGCAACAAACTTAAATTCAACAAAGCCTTTAGCAACTCTTTAGAACAGGTTTTCTTTCATTGCCCCAGTTATACCACAACACACGCTACGATAGGCTCTGTAGCTATAGCCTCCAATTTTCGCTACCACCCTGTGCAATGGAATTAAGTCCAATAGAACCTGTTAAACCAACACACAATAGTCTATGTATTTTGCCTAACTCCATTTGAGTTGATTTTCTACCCAAAACATAGTTCATGACCTATGGAACCATTGTTCGGCCCATCATGGTATACATTCCATGCAGACTTTTTAGACAACATTGGAAGGATTTTTATGCAAAACTTTTGTATATCGTAGGGCAAGTCTGGCCTTTGTTGGAATACTACCTCTTGGAGCCTTCAATATCAATATTACTATACAGTGATATTACTAGGTTCCCTAGTGCTATCTCAACCAGGAATCGTAAATTAAATAATAAACACAGCTTATGCCGCCGCCTTACTCTAGTAGATAGTGTGTTGGCGTATTAGACGTAAGACGAAGATTCAATCCCCATGTCATCAGGCTGAATTTCAGCTGATTTCTTTCAAAAGCTCTGAAAGTAAATAAAAATTGCCATGAAAAATTTCTCAAAAATCTGTCTTCGTTCGGAATCGACTTTAAATTGTAGGTCCCCGCAATCATGTATAAAACTAATCGTGACGGAAGGGTTGAATTCGCCGTAGTCTAGTAGGTAGATTGTTGACTTATTAGACGTAAAGCCAGGGGCGACCCCAGACCAGACATCAAAACAAAATTTGAAAAAAATATTTCTTCGGTGACTTCCTCCCAGCATATTTCTGGCAAAAACTCTGAGAGTAAATAAATTTGCCATGAAAAATTTTTCTACAAAATTTGTCGTTTGGAGTCGACTTTATACTGTAGGTCCCACCACTCATACATAAAATTAACACACACAACATAAGTGGTGTGAGAAACTAGATCGTAATCCTGACTGAAGGGTTGTAATGACCAATTATGTATGTTATGTATGTATGACGGAGGGGTTGTAAATAGCAATTATGTATATATGTATGTATGTATGTATGTAAGTATATGCCTTTGTAATTTAAATTTCCCTAAAATCTCGTTTCTAGCCGTTATATTTACACTGAAACCAGGTAACAAGGTGATTTCATGTGCCTTTACCTTACGGCTGTATGTTTTGTTGCTTGACCTCTAATAGCCTCATATATTTTGTGGTAATTTGTTCCTAAATTGTTGTGTATTTCCTTCAAACCTATAATAACTTTATTATCCAGTAGCGAAAGTAACCGAAAATAACATTAAGGTTTGGATGTTTAATATTGTACGTTCTATAGACCAAGGTCCTATTGTTTGCATGACAAAAACTGCAACATTTTAAGGCAATAAATTGCCATCGATAGCCTGCATATTAAAAAGGCTTTTAAATATTTTGCAACATTTAATATGAAAATTAAAGAACACACCACACACAATACACAATAGAACCGGGCATGCGTCATGAGACACTTACTCTCAGTGATGAAAAATCCAATGCTCTCCTGGTCGGTCGGTAAAACAACGACGACCAGAATAAGGTTAACCGAACCAAATCCACATGCAATATTATGCACAAATATTCGGGAAAAAACACTTTCTTATAGCGTTTGCAATGCGAGTAATGAAAATCTCGTATTTATTTCATTTTTTAACATTCAAACTCTTTTTTATGGTACGAAAAAAACCCATAGTTTAACTGAACTAAATCCACACACATGTAATGTTTGTACCTAGTACAGATAGAATGAGAGACACAATTTGAAATATCATCCAAATAAGAGAGAATCTCACAGAGAGTTGTGTGTTGAAGAGAGTAAATGCTTTGCAAGTGTATGTATGGCGAATTGGATTTCTTTTATTCGGCTTGCACACAAAAGTATATTTTTATGCTCTACAATTTATACACATTGTATGGGCGATATGTAGTGAAATGCACGCAATTCATAAATTTCGTAAGCAGAGTGAATTTAGTGTTGCCGGGATATTCAAACGATTTGGTACTCGTAAAGTAAAAAACGTATTTAATCTTAGCCATTTACACCACACTGTACGGTTTTACGAAAACGTAGTTTAAAAATAACAAGAAGAAACATTTTTGTAAACCAAACCGAAGTTGAAAATCCAAAAAGAGTTTTTCTTTAAGGCCAACAAAAAAAATAAACGAATAAATTACGCACATTTTCGTGAATACGTCGTGTTGTAACGGGCGAAAAATTATACGAAAAAAAAATTGGAAAACGGTCGTAAAGAATTTTTAAAACAAAACGGAAAGTGATATAAAAAGAAAAAGTGAAAAAGAATTTATAAAAAAAATTAATTCTTAAAAAATAAAAAAATATATTTAAAAAATTAAACGAAATAAAAATTTTAATTTAAAAATAATTTTATTTAAAAATTTTAAAAATGTTCGTGAATTAAAAAACGAAATGAAGTTCTGAAAAATATAAATAAAAGCAAAAATTATTATTTTTCTTAAAAATAAAAGAGAAAATAAATTAAAAACCAAAAAAAAAATACAAAACCAAGCGTAAAAGAGCAGTTCATTGAAAAAAATTTTTTCTTGTGTGACAATTCTATTAAAAAATTAAAAAAATAATTTGTGAAAAAAAAGAAATTGAATAATATTATCCCAAAGTTAGTGTCACCTTAATAACTACAATTTATTTCTTGAAAAAAAAAAACAAATTATAACCAAAAAGAAAAAGCAGCATTTTAAAAGGATTATACAAGGATTACCTGCCATTATATTACCGCAACAGAAAAAGTAATGCACAACAAAAAATATAACACACATTTTATCATAATAACACACATATATAAGTAATGAATGGAGGAAGACTGTAGAAGGATTTCAAAATATTATGAAGGATATTAAAGAAATTGTTTATGAAATTACTAAAGTTTAGACAGCTCCAAATAGCTTTATTTCAAAAATTTTGCAAATGTGGATGCATACTTAGAAAATGTTTTAACGTTTATTTGTCAGAAATCATGACGATTCTAAGATGTTTTAAAATCTTATTCGATTTATATTAAAAGAAAAATTTTTTAAAAAATTTCAAAGTTTATACAAAATTGATACAAAATTTATTTTAATTGTTTTTATTGTTTTTTAATTTTTTTATTCTTTTTAATTTATTCAAAATTTTTTTTAAAATTTTCTTCAAATTTTTTTATTTTTTTTTAACATTTAGAAATTCAAAATTTATTTAAAATTTTTCGTTTCAATTTTTTTTTAACATTTGGGTACTTAATTAAAACTTATTTAAAATTTTCGTTTGAAATTTTTTTTTAAACATTTGGGAACTCAAAACTTATTTAAAATTTTTGGTTCAAAATTTTTTTTTATTTTTAAATATTGTTTTTAAAACAGTTAAAAAAATTCTAAAGAACTTCTAAATAAATTTTTTATTTTAATTTAATTTCCGTAATTATGGATCAGCTTAAAAAAATATATTTTTTTTCATACAACATTGGAATTCAAGAAGTAAAATAGAAGTTTTGTGAAAAGAAACTAGAATTTAATAATTTTCCTTTCATATGAGCAATGTTATGCCTTCGAAATTAGTTTGAAATAATCAACGTATCTAATCATGTTTAACAGTATAACAGCTTCTGGAAATCAGTTGAATTTCATGAATTTATTTTTTTCCCTATGATCAATGCGCTCGTTATTCGTTTGAAATAATCAACGCTTAATAGACCAGAATTACTGGAAATCATTTGAATTTCTGGATTAGCACACTATTTAATAAACTATTAGTGCTTGAAATCCGAAAAAGTTTCGTTTACCAATTTTTTTTTTAATTTTTATAATTTTCCAAATATTATCAGGGAATAGCAAATTTTTGGCTCGATTCTGGATGGCAACTTAATCTCAGTTGCGTTTCTACTTTCCAAAAAAGGTATTCCAGACAGCAATTGATAATCAAAATTTAAACATTTCAAGTACAAAAAAATAATGTTTTTCGGCAAATACAAATTTTTAGTTGCCAGCTGACATATCAATTCAGGTTCAGTTGCCATCCATATATAATATTATTGATATTATATCTGATATTAATTGGATTTAAGAATGCTTTATGAGTTTCTTTTCACCTTATTTTTTAGGTTAGGTTAGGTTAGGTTAGAGGACGTGTAGTTGGAGGTCGAATTAACGTGGAGGTCGAATTGACCCATTGTACAATGTCCTAGTTTCTCACCCCACTTATGTTATGTGTGTTAATTTTATACATGAGTGGTGGGACCTACAGTTTAAAGTCGATTCCGAACGACAGATTTTTTAAAAACTTTTCACGGCAATTATATTTACTCTCAGAGTTTTTTGCCATAAATCTGCTGAGAGGAAGTCGCCGAGGAAATATTTTTTGTATTTTGAATTAAATTTTTTTATTTTTTTTTAATTTTTATTTTATTTTGACTTTTTATTATTTTTATTTTATTTTTTTTTAAATCTTTTTTTTAATTTTTTATTTCATTTTGTTTTTATTTTTTATTTTGTTAACATCTGAAGTATCAAACCGTAACACATCCAAAACAATTTTTATTAAGAAGTACAAAGTTTGAAAATTTAAACAATTTTATAACCCAAACTTCTAAAGTTATTTTTTTTATAAATCTGTTGGCATTCGAATTTTTTTTATAAAACTTAAAAATATTTTTGAAAAATATTTGGTATTATTAACGGGAAATTTTTACATATATTTTATATGTTGCTTGTGATAACATTGCCATCAGTTGTGTTAAAGGATTTTAAATCATTTATTTGGCGTTTATAATAATAAAACAGCCAACTTTAAAATAAAAACATCTGAAAAACTAAAGGAAAAATTATCTTTTCGAATAAATTTTTATGTCTGAGAAAAAATTACTTCTTTTGTTTTAATGTTTAATTCAAATGCCATTTCTTTCCTTGTAGAGTATGATATTTATTGACAAATTATCATTTTTTCTTAACACCAGATTTTTTAAAAAAATCCCTTATTTCATATGGAAAATCTACTGGATTTGTATTTGCTTTGTTAATAAGAAAATTACTGAAAATCATTTTTTTCCAAAAAACTGTGCCTTTGTTTCAATTTCTTCCATCCACATTTATGTCTTATTGTAATCCTAAGAAAGTTTGCAAATTTTCAGTCATATTACCCAAAATTTGTTTCTGTTGTACCTTTAATTTGTGAGCTAATATTAAAATAAAATAATATTTTTTATTGAAATTAAAAAAAAATAAAAATTTAAATTTCAAAGAATTTTATTCTACTTAATTTTTTGTAAGTTTTTTTTTTAAACAAAAAAATCTTTTTGGTTGCTCCTTTGTGTTATAAGAGTTTATTTTTAAATTTATTGATTTACTCAAGTTTTTTTTTACAAAAAAAAAAAAAATTATTTTCTTTTTTATTTTTCATGAATTTTTGCAAACGTCTCTCCGTATAGTTTTTCGGCATATAAGCAGCATACAGCTTCAATAAAATTCCTGAAAGAATATCTATGTATTCTTAGCCAACACGTTCACTTCAGTTCAATTCCTTCCGTTTGTTTTTTTACTTCAGCTTCAACTTCTTCTTCTGTCCCCTTACAAATACCACTCTAATACACTTTTTAATCACGGCTGTTGGACTGTTTTTGACAGTTCCTTTGATTGGTCATAGTTTTTTTTTTCAGAAAGTTGAGAAAATATTTTTTTTTTTGAAGCAAAACTTAATGCTTCAATTGTATTCTAAAGTATAATTATAAAGGGTCCATAAGATTGTCTAAATATTGGGTGGAAAACAAATATTATGTCAACATTTAAAATTTAAAACACAAATTTTTTTTCTTTGAGTTTGGTAATGACGATTATTACGATATCATTATTGATGTTCTTCAGCACCAAATAGTTGTCAGCCGTATGAATAAGAGCGTGTCACATGAATCACCAGAGAAACATTTTATGAACAAGTTTCAACTGCAAATCAGTGCTAAAACGTAAAGAATCGCAACCATTTCTAATGAAAATGATTAAAAGTGTTGAACAATGGTATTTAAACGATCATAAACAAAGCAAAGTGAAGTTTTAAAGAAAGACCTTGAGCTTTTACAATTCGATCAAATAAACGATACTGAACGCTACTATCAACAGTTCATTAAATCACGGAATTCTATTAAAGCGCTTTTGAGTGATCAACTGGAAAATTGCTGTACTCCATTGTGACAATACCTGACCCATGCATATGTTTGATAACCCACAGAAACTTACAAGAGCTTGAATTTAAAGTATTTATGAATTCACTGGCCCCAGGTCGAAATACAAAAAATATATGTATCTACCTCTTAGCAGATTTCTGGCAAAAATACTGAGAGTAAATCAGAAATTGTCATGAAAAATTACTCCAAAAATCTGTCGTTCGGAGTCGACTTTAAACTGTATAAAATGTATAAAATTAACACACACAACATAAGTGGTGTGAGAAAATAGGTCGTAATCCGGACTGAAGGCTTGTAGTGACCAATTATTTATGTATGAATGCTGCTACAAGTATGTAAAAAAAGTGATACATAAGCTAGAATCATGAAGCATGTTAAGGCTCGATCTACGGTTAAATGTGAAAGGCTAGGCTGTAATCCTGACTGTTGGATTGTAATGACAATATATATGCCATAAGACCATTTTTCTTGCCGAATATTAAATATTTTGTAAGACAGTGTAAATATTTTTGTGTGGTTTTTTTCACAGACTTTATTTCTATTTTTCGTGCTTCATAGTGATTTAATAATTTTGTTCAATAACTCAAAAGCATATCGATTTCCTTAGTTAGGTCTTCTGCAGAGACAGACATGCATACATATTATGTGTTTAACCACAAACAAATTGTAAAAATAGTTTTTAAATATCTACACGACAAACAACTGGCATTGATTGATCAAAACAAATAAAAAAATAAAAAAAATAAAAAAAAACCAAGAGACAAAAAGAAAAAAATTATGGAACCTTTTCTGTGGTTCCAAGTGCCAAGTATGGGTGGGAAAATTTTATATTTTTCATAAAAAACACTTTAAATAATAAAAATTTTAGGAAACTGTGCTAGATATTTAAAGAGAGGAAATAATTGATTTTAAATGGTTTGAAGAAAAACAAAAAAAATTTTTTTTACTTTTCATAGGTTTTTTTGAAAGATTTTTTTTGTTTGATGGAAATGAAATTCTATTCTTAAGAAATTTCTTTTTCCATTAATTTCTCTTACTTTTCATAAAAATTCATATTTTTTTGTGCCATTCCCACCTGACAATTGTCTTTTATTCATTTTGACACTACGGTTGTAACTTTTAAACATTTTACAACAGCCGCATTTAGCTTAGAGAGACACTTACTGCAAAATGAAAATGTTTAAAACATCATTTACTTAAAAAAATTATTATTTTTTCTCTTTTTTTGTGGTATTAAAAAATAAATGAAAGAAATTACAAAATATATGATGAGTATGAGTATGAATATGAATAAATGTATGGATGTACAATATAATGTTTGAATGGTTTGGTTACCGTAACATAACATGATATCCTTTGTTTAATACACAGCTGAAATGCTTCAACATGTTAACGCATTTTCCCTTATGTGAACTCACGTTTCAAATAAAAAAAAAAACAAACAAAAAATCTCTTAGGATTAGAAGATCCATAACACAGGAAAACATCATGTTTTTCAAGCCTAAACACTGGCATTACGTCAGACAAGAGTTTCAAATGCGGCTCAACACTTAGTGATATGGTACATAGCACAGCACATATTAACATGAGGAATAAATGTAACTGTAATGCCATACAATAAATAAGGCAAACAACAACAAAAAAAATATTACAGGATTACAGGGATTTCCATGAAATTATGTTTTAAATTTTTTTTAATTTATTTCCTTAAAATTAAAAAAAATTTAAATTTAATTAATCGGTTTGAATATGCCAGCTGCTTTAAAGAAATCTTATAAGGTCCCGTTGTAAAACCGATTACAACCACTTCGCCATTTGTCTATCACCTCTGGTTAGGATGTCTTAATCGTTCTTATATTCTTAAGCAGTCATGGATTTTATATACATCACATTTGAATACACATGTTCTGTGAGTAGAAGTTCTGTTAGAAACGATGTTTCTAGAACAGAGTTCTCTGGAGTGACGAATCTAAGTTTAATTTGTCACAATCTGATGGAAAAAAGTATGTAAGACGTCCTCTAAACAAAACCTTTGATCTCAGGTACACAGTGAAAACTGTAAAATAAATTAACAAACATACATGTTGCTAAGTCGTTTCTAATTATAAGGCCATGTATGTGTGATGCGATTTTTAGTTAAAACTCGACCATGGACAACACAATTTGCAAAGCTCAAGTGACTCCCGGAGTTAATACCAGAAGATTCGAAGATCTGTGCAGTAAACCAACACACAACTATCGCAACCATAATTTTCGTTAAAAATAAGTCTCCCTAGTCGAGTAGTTACTAGCTGCGAGCCCGTGATTCCCAGCCCAACTTAAATATCCGAAATAAACCGAAGCTTTACAACCCTTCAGACAGTATTACAACCTAGTTTCTCACACCACTTATGTTGTGTTATGTTAAATTTATACATGAGTGGTGGGAACTACATTTTAAAGTCGACTCCAAACGATAGATTTTTGAGAAACTTGATTGGCCATTACAATCCTTCAGTCAGGATTACGGCCTAGCTGCTAATATCACTCATGTTATGTGCGTTAATTGTATACATAAGTGGCGGGACCTACAGTTTAAAGTCGTCTCCGAACGACAGATTTTTTTGAGAAAGTTTTCATGGCAATTTTTTATTTACTCTCAGAGATTTTGCCAGAAATCGCCGAAGAAATATTTTTTCATATTTCGCTTTGATGTCTGACCTGGGGTTTGACGCGTGGCCTTAGGTCTAATAGGCCAAACCACTACCTACTAGACTACGGCGACTTAATTTGCTTTCAGATTTTTCAATCGAAGACTGTTTAGATTTAAATTTACATTTCGTTTGCGTTTTCTTCGAGATGTCTGAGTTAGGGGTTTCTCAACGGGCTTTCGTCTAATAAGCCAGCACACTGGACCACCATGCCTGCTAACCGTAATGACTGCTGTGAGGTTATTAAAATGGTGTATAAATGAAACTGAACAGCTTCGACTTAAAAACTTAAAAACTCCACAAGACAAAGTCGAACAGAATCAAATCTCACCACCTCAGCTTACATTAGCTGAGTTATCAACCTATAGTTCTCGCCTGGCTAAAGTCTTCCACAAAGGAAAGTGGACCGATGACGCTGCCAGCTTAAAATCCACGCCTAATTTGTAAAAGCCAAAATAATCCTACCTTTGAGAAGAAGGAAATAATGCCTTGACTCTGTTTTCAAGATACAGTGATTAACTGACTACTCTTAAAGACAACCGAAGATAACAGGCGTTCGTATAGTAACGCCTAGATTTTCTTGTTAATAATGTGTTTGTTAAGGCAGAATAATAAACAACCGGAACATAGTCCAACAATAGCAGCCAATCGGATAAAATGGAAAAAATTCTTGGTGAAAGCCATCTGCTTCCAAGTGAGGTATCGAAAAAAAAATGTGCTTATCAATGAACCTGGAAAGTAAAACTAGAAATCTGAAGAAGAGTACAAGTACAATAAAACTATTTTATATTAAAAAAAATCCAGCTTCTCTGTACTGACTTTAGTCGCATTACGCCTAATACCGCAATACTTACTATTTACGGCGATAGCAAAATGTTAAAATGCTTAATAACATGTGTTGTCCAGATACAGAAACATATCATTTGTATTAAGAAAACCTTTGATTTGGAAATAGCATTCGACATACATGAAGTCGCCGTGGTCTAGTAGGTAGTGTGTTGGCTTATTAGAAGAAAATCCGGGGTTCGAGCCCCAGGCCAGACATCAAAATAAAATACAAAAAGTATTTCTTCGGCGACATCCTCTCAGCAGATTTCTGGCAAAAACTCTGAGAGTAAATAAAATTGCCATGAAAAGTTTCTCAAAAATCTGTCGTTCGGAGTCGACTTTAAACTGTAGGTCCCGCCACTCATGTATAAAATTAACACACACAAAATAAATGGTGTGAGAAACTAGGTCGTAAAGCTGGCTTTTTATCTTTTAAAAACGTTTAAAATATGAGCTCGTATATTGCAAATAAAAGAAAAATAAATTTGTGTTTAGTTTTAATTAAAATTCTTTATTGTTCGCACAATTATGTGTTCACAACTTGATGTAAACAACAGCAATTGCTTTGTTTGTTATTCTTCTTTACACTATTTTGCGTAAACACTAACAATTGTTCGACAGATCTTTGCAACGGATATCGTCAAACCACAATTATTCTCTTCACAAGCAACGCGTCTACACACAAGACTAACGGAATTTTTACTGACTCCTTTGCCTGCTTTGTCTTGCCTTTTATATGCCAACGTAAACAGTCTGATGAATGATCTTCGCCATCTCGAGATCTCCACAAATGTAAACATCGTTGTTTCATTATTGTTGTTTGTGTATTTTGTTTACATTGTTTGTTGTTGCATTTTTGTTTACTTGTTTATGCTCCTTTTTTATTGATGTTGTTGGTATATTTTTATTTACTTGTTTATCATGTAAATAAGTGCATTGTTTTTGTTTTTGTAGCTTTTGTTTATCATTTTAATGTTAAACGTAAATTGTGTTAATGAACCTGCCTTTAGGCAGATCGTAGGTCTTTGTAATTCTACTACTACAATGAGGAGTGTGATAAAAGTCCAGTTTATTGTGAACTGCAGTTAAGTTAAATACAACACAAACACTTTAAAAATTGTGGAGTAGTGTACTCATACATATGCTTTAAAGTTCTTTGGTGATAAACAGTGTCAACATTTGATTGCATGCAATAATGTTGGGTCTACTCCCACTATTTATTATTAAGCACGCATGTGGGTCATCGTAAAGTTTTTCTTTAAATAAATTTTATGTTTGAAAATATGTTTCAGTAGAAATAACAAAAAAAAAAAGTATACATTTTTTAAATAATTAACGTGTATTAATGAATTAATTGATCAATTGAAGCCAGGAAACTTTTCATCATTTTGGGGGGTGTTTATGGTGAATAATTATTTCAAGACTAAAACCACTTATTAGATAGGCAAAATGAAATATTTTGAATTTAATTTTTAATAACTTTTTTATGCGTGTAAACCATATGAAACCTAATTAGGAGTTTCGCATTGAAATGCTGAAGTAAAATTCGAGGGAAATTTTTTTTATATTTTGCACAAATTTTAATAGGCGTGGTATGGCTTTAAAAACATATTTTTTTATAAGACCAACACTTAGATGATGAGCCCTACTCATGCAGTATATTGTGTTTTAATTAGGAAAATAGGTTATGGGAAGGAGAACAGAAGAAGTTGTGTTTGTGGTCATTAGATTTAAATCTTTTTATATTATACATACATACATACATAATTGCCAACACTTCAGCCAAGATTACGGCCTAGCTCCTTACACCACTCATGTTGTCTGTATTAATTTTATACATGAGTGGCAGGACCTACCGTTTAAAGTCGATTTCGAACGACAGATTTTTGAGAAACTTTTCATGGCAATTTTATTTACTCTTAAATTTTTTGCTAAAAATCTGCTGAGAGGAAGTCGCTGAAAAAATATTTTTTCATATTTCGTTTTGATGTCTGACCTGGGGTTTCAACCTCGGCCTTACGTCTAATAAGCCAAGACACTACCTACTAGACTACGGTGACAGGAAAAACCTCTGCAGGAAGGGAGTTTCACATATAGGAATACACCGGCTAAAGAACGAATTCTGTCAGTAATGCAGTGTGCGATCTACTAACTAAACGACCACCAATGAATATGCTCTGCCAGAAAGACGGGTGCCATGTAAAATTACATAATTTACAGGAACAAGTGCCCTTCTCTCGCTAAAGCAAAATCCGTTGTAGTAGCGCTAGAACAGTGAAACACTAAAGTTAAGCTTTTTAAATAAAACTCCGCTCTTGTCCAATACAATAAAAAAAATATCCAAAATAATTACTTTTCGAAAAATTTTCCACAAGAATAAAAATTATTTGGCTAGAAGTGTCTCTAACGTATTATAAATAATTACCATGAAACAAAATTGTTAACAAAATTAGAAAATTTTCTCATAAATTATTCAAATTTATTTTAAAAAAAAGAAACAAAAAAAACCAATTTTGGTTTATTTTTAATACTACACACATGTGTATTGTATACATATTTAATGTTGTATGGCTGTTGTTAATCCTTAATGTTTTTTAAGGATGTTAATAAAAAATTAAATAATTTATAATTTTAAATTTATTAGGGCACTTGTAAAAAAACACTAAGACCAAACCTTTCGAGTTAAAAGTAAACCGATCGAGATAGATGTTATAATTCCACTAATTTATTTCAATCTTTCCTTAACTCTAACTTATTCTATTTACTTAATCCTAACTGTACTATTCTATTCAGCAACTCCGTTGCCTACTTATTTACTATACTTATAATTTAACGACCTTGTAATTCATATGGTCATGAACCTTAACATTACGCTATATTAGGGTGATACTTATTTATATTTTTAAATTCATTATGTATTTAATTTAGTTATTTATTATTATTAAGTATAATATTAGGATTAATGTTAATTAATTTAGATTATTATATATATTATTATTATTTATATATTTATTAATTGTTATGGCGCAACAGCTGTAATTAAATTTTATGTGCCCTTATTGGCAAACTAATTCCAGGTAATTTTAACGTGTGACCGTTTGACAGCTAAATAAGCGTTAGGGACACGCTACAATGATTATGGATATGAAGTGATCAAATGTAGTTGCTGTAGTAGGTAGTGTGTTCAAACCCCAGGTCAGACATCTCCAATAAAAACGATAAAAAATATGTCTTCTTGCTGGCAAAAACTCTGGGTTGTAAAAAAAAGTGACGTGAAAAGTTTCTCAAAAATCTGTCGTTCAGAGAATTTAAATTTTATAAAATTAACCCACACTGCATAATTGGTGTAAGAAGTTAGGTTGCAGTCCTGACTAAAGGGTTGTAATGATCAATTAAGTATTTTTATTTATTTATTTAATAATTGCAATAACAAATAAAATAAAGAAAATTTGGTATAAAAAAAAAACATTGGTCTATAATTGGCTTAACTTATAGTTGTGAGCCAGAAAAGCAATATTAAGGCACAAAAAAAAAAATCATATACTTTGACCTTAATAACTACATAGTTATTATTGACACGAGAATATACGTAAATATTAATATTTTCCATTTCATTTTCATTTTGTATATCAATTTAAATACAAATCTAAGCAAATTCATTTAAGGACAGTTTTCTGTATTTTATTTAATTAATAAGTGAACTAAAACTATGAGTTTCAGCGTTGAGAATATTTTTGACCTCAGTTTGGTTTAATTGAGGTTTGTTAAAAAATTTTATTCTAAATTCATTAAAAACAGAGCAGATACCAATGAAGTGAAGCGTATTTTCCGAAGAATCTAAGTTGCATAGAGTACAGATTCCCATTGAAGAACTTTTGAACGGTCTAGCGTTTATATTCAAAACTCCACATATTCATGCGTTCTAACGCGCTGTTGGTTTGCAATGTATGCTAATAGGCACCTAGCTATTTTCAGGAACAAAGTTGATTTCATTACATAAACCCAATAAGACCTCAGCCCAAAAAGTCTGCTTAGCAATTATGATTTCTGCGAGCTTGCGAGGTAATCTGTTGTATGGCATATTGAGAACCTTATTGATATAATTAAAGTGCAATTTTAATGTCTCCAGATATAGTGATTTCCGTTTCCAAAAAAATCATATAGTTTGGAGTGTTTTTAGGTAATAGTAGCATCTTCTTAATGAAAAATCTAAATAATTTTTCCACCACATCATACTTTTTATATCCCCATATTTGGGCAGTAAAGCTTTTGAGTTTATTTTTATACGATATTTTAGGGTGGTTTATATATTTAGACCAAAACGAAGATACTGCCATTTTCTGCGTAGTTAGTTTATTTTCTAAATGTTTGCTAAATGACAAATTATAACATAACTCAATTGTTAAGTATTTATACGAGTTTATAATTTCGATTTCATTTGCTCCATACATCCACTTTATGTTTTTAGGTATTCTTGTGCCGTTACGAAATACTAATACTTTCGATGTTGAAAGATTTACTTTTAAGTGCCACAGGTCGTAGTATACATGGAGAGTATCAATCATGGTCTGGAGATTGCTGGGAGAATCAGATAACAAAACAATATCGTCAGTATAGAGGAGAACTTTCACTGTGATGTCACCAATAGTTATTCCCATAGGAAGGACGTGGTCTAAGTCATTCAAGAATCGGACTTAGAATACAACCCTGTTTGACTCCCAGCTTAACATCAAAAGAGTTGGAGAAAGAATCACCAAAAAATATACATATATATTGATAAATTAAGTATCTTGCAAAGGGAAAACCATTAACAGCGACTATTTCAGGGGATTATTGAACCATTTTTCCAAGTCCAACTCTTAGTGCATTTTGTTGATAATTTTCATAGGCTCTGTGATAATTGAATCAATTTTTCTTTATGTATGTTTATCCATATCGGGGACACATAATTAGCTTTTAAGTTACACAAGCAGAAACTGCTCAATTCGCTTAAATTTATTTTAAATTTGCTACATAAACCTTGATTATAAGTACTCAAACGGTCAGATGGTGTGTTGTTAGATTTAAACGGTTTGTCTCTAAACCTTAGGCATTTAACTTCGATTCTGTAGAGAGCATCCTGGTAATCGGCTTTTGAAAATTAATAGGAACCCAGAAACCCTTAAGAGAACTGCAGATCTAGTAGAGGTTATCGTGGTATTAGAATTTTTATCATCAAAATGCCCCTTCACAAAATTCACTTAGAAACCCTTAAGAGACCTGATTTCTTAGAAAAAAAGTGGAAGAAAAAAATAGCAACACGCATTCAATATCACAACCAAATAAATTTTATCTAGGCATCTATATGTACATACATAATATTTTATTTATTTATTTATTTATTTGTTCAATACAATACAACAAGAATAAATCTTATATTATAATATTGCTTAGCAATTGTTACATACATACATACATAATTGGCCATTACAACCCTTCAGTCAGGATTACGTTCTAGCTTCTTACACCACCCATGTTGTGTGCGTTAATATCATACGTGAGTGGCGGGACGTCGACTCCGAACGACAGATTTTAGAGAAACTTTTTCATGGCAGATTTATTTACTCTCAGAGTTTTTGCTAGAAATCTGCTGAGAGGAAACTGCCGAAGAAATATTATTTCCATATTTCGTTTTGATGCCTGACCTGGGATACGAACCCGGGCTTAACGTTTAATAAGCCAACACACTACCTATTAGACTACGGCGACTTAGTAATTGTAGTAACATTAATTTTGAATCAATTATTTTAACTAATTTAAGAAATTTAACAAACAAACAATAATTAATTTAAAAAGAAAAGAAACTTAAAAGGAAAGGAAAAAAAGAAACATTATTATCACAATAATATTAAAAAAAGACTATCACAATTATAATAAAACTAAGGGGAAAAAACCATTTACAAAATTAGAGAAGACTATGCAAAGTGCTTGAAAATGGCAGTTTTGAAATGGTTTGTATTGTTGTTCATTTGTATTTGAGGGGGAAGTTTTCTCCAGAGACGAATGGCGTGAATGAAGAAGTGTTGTTGAGAGATGGCCTTGTTATATTTTATAGGATTTATGTTCTTTCCTCTATTTGATCTAGGAAAAATTAATCTCTTATATAAATAAGGTGGCTGTCTATTATATATTAATTTGTGCAGAAACAGCAGAGTCCGGCAATTTATTAAACTGTCAAATGTGTCATTATATAGTAAATTAGTCGAGCGAAATGCGATATGCTCCTATTTCTCCTCCTAGTGCCAAAAATATTTCGTGCTATAGCATTGTAAGTTATGTTCAGCCTTCGTCTACTAACTGCATCGCAGCTAGCAAACAGCTCACATCCGTACATAACTGTCGGTAGTAAATATGTCTTCGCTAATAGCATTCGAATATTAGTTGGTATAAAATACTGTGACATCCAGAGATTTCGAAGCATCGCAAAAGTTTTTCCACAGCTCATTTTAACGTGATCCGAACAATTTAGTTCCCTATTCAGAGTTACGCTAAGATTTTTTGCAGTTCTAACAAAGTCTATATTTATACGCGATTAAATTTTTAGGTGCTCCTATCAGTAACGCTATTGAGTTGCTGGGTTTTATACTTAGACCATACTTGCAGATGCCCATACATATATAAAGGTTTCTGCCATTGACCCTGACCTGACGGCTACTAACTAAACTAGAGCGTCTTCAATACATCTCATATACAATACAATACAATACAATACAATACAAAAATTTTTTAAGCAACATTAGATGGCAACCCTAACAGTCTAGAATTTGCTACAGAAGATCAATTAAGCTTGAATAATTGGAAAATAAAACAATACAAAGATGTAATAAGATGCTTAACCGTTTGACTGCTAAGTGATCCTGGTGAGAACGGTACAATTAATTATTATAATAAAAAATCTACAAAATTCTAATAACCTCTGTATAAAGAGAAGACCCTATATCTCGTCTTTTAATTTTATTTTTGCTTTTTGACTAAATTTTTACACTGAAATTCGCAGTGCAAATGCGATTTTCGTAACAAATGAACGCAGCGCTTTTACGCCGCTTAGCAGTCAAACGGTTAAGGGATTTGTGTGCCCTGTGTTCCTTAAAGAACCTAGGCAGGCTAATTTGTTTTTAATATTATCAGAAGCACATGGATTTGTTTATGAACATAAATTATCTTAGGTTTGATAAGTTTTTTAATTGATTTAAAACAATTGAGTTACGTATGATTCTTATACAGACAAATCTCTTCCGTAACCTTCATATTCTATTATTATGGTATGTACCCTTTTTGTACTCCTCGACATTATAAGTGTTAATAATGTACACGAATTTTCTGAGTTCGTCGTCATATGTATGTATATACATATGTGTGTGTGTGAAATTTAAACAAAGGACAAAACCAATATTTTATATATTGTTTAAAAAAAAATTTTTTTTTGTTGTTTTTTTATACACAAATATTAAATTTTTAATGACGACACACGTATGTATTTATGTAAATTGTGGTATGTGTGTATGCTTTTCGCTCTTTCTCATTTGAAAATCGATAAATCGTAACATTTTTATACAAAAATTATTGTTTTATTGTCCGCCCATAAAAGTACGAAATAATTTTCAAAATGCTGTCATGCAGAGAATTTTAAAATTTATTACCAAATATTTTACAACAGCAAAAACAAAAACAAAAAAGACACGAAATTATTAACCACCATATGTTGTTCATTATTTAGCCATTGATTTGGAAAAATATAATGTTAGAAAGCAAATCACTGGCTTTTTTAAATGTAAAAGAAATTTATTGCGCAGAGCGTAATTCGTTTGAATCCTTTATTCAGTGGAGATTATGTTGCATGTAGAACCATAGGACATGTAGCTTGTAATACATCTGTAAAAGTATGAGAAATAGTTAAAAGGCGATTTATCGATAACTTCTATTATTATTTAGAAAATTTACACACAGTTTTGGGGAGTAGTTGATGAAAATTTTGCAGTCACACGTTTAATAAGACACGACACTACCTGATAGACTCAGCAGATTTCTGGCAAAACCTCTGAGAGTTAAATAAAATTGCTTTGAAAAGATTCTCAAAAAAATTTGTCGTTCGGAGTGGGCTTTAAAAAATAGGTCTCGTCACTCATGTATGAAACTTACACACAATATAAGTGGTATAGGGAGATAAGTTGTAATCCTAACTAAAGGGTTGCGATGACCATTTATGTATGTATGTAAATCCTTATCATCTGTCCGCTGAGTCTCTGCACGCTTCCATACATTGATTCTGGTATAAAATTATGTAGCCATGATTCATCCTGTCTCACATATTAAAAATTTAGTTCGAGTTTTTTCAGTGAATCGGGCGCAATAGATTTTTCCGAATTATCAATACGTTGTTGTCTTTGGGCGATTGTGAACAAGCAATTGAACAGGACTCGCGCATATATGTACTACACTTTCTTTTGATATCTTTCAAGCCTCAACTCTTAGAGCCTCAACTCTTAGAGCGTCAACTCTTAAAGTCTCGCCTCGAATGGATGAACTGGCAAATAGTGAAACAACCATTGAACTCTCCCTTGAATTGTAGCCTTTTTTTTATTTATTTATTTATTTATTTATTTGTTCAAAACAATACAACAAGAATAAATCTTATATTACAGTATTGCTTAGCAATTGTTACTAACATTTATTCAGAAACATTTATTTTAACTTAATTAACATAATTTAACAAAAAAATCAATTTAAAAAAATAAGAAATACTTAAAATTTAAGAAAAAAGGAAATTTAAGTAAAGAAAGTGGGAAAAAAACATTACAGCACAGCATTAAAACATTAGTATATTAGTATTAAAAAAAAAATAAAATGAATATCAAAATTATAATAAAACTAAGGAGAAACAAATTTACAAAAATTAGAGAACATTAACTAAGTAAAGTGCTCGAAAATGGCAGTTTTGAAATGCTTTGCATTGCTGATCATTTGTATTTGAGGGGGAAGTTGGTTCCAGAGACGAATGGAGTGAATAAAAAAATGTTGTTAAGAGATGGCCTTATTATATTTCATAGAGTTTATCCTGTTCCCTCTATTCGACCTAGAAAATATTAATCTCTCATACAAATAAGGTGGTTGTCGACTGTATATAAGTTTGTGTAGAAATAGCAGAGTCCGGCAATTCAACAAATTGTCAAATGTGACATTATAAATTAGTCGGGCGAAATGTGATATGCTACTATTTCTCCTGATGCCAAAATTGTATCGTGCTACAGCATTGTAAGCTACGTTAAGTCTCCGTCTGCTAACTGCATCGCAGTTAGCAATCAGCTCACATCCGTACATGAGAGTCGGTAGTAAATATGTCTTCGCTAATAGCATTCGAATATTAGTTGGTGTAAAATATTGTGACATCCAGAGATTTCGAAGCATCGCAAAAGTTTTTCCACAGTTAATTTTTACGTGATCCGACCAATTTAGTTCTCCATTCAGAGTTACGCCGAGACTTTTAGCCGTTCTCACAAATCCTATATTCGATCCATTAATTCGAATTGGTGGTAGATTCGAGATAAAATTTTCAGGTGCTCCAATCAGTAACGCCATTGATTTGTTGGGATTTATGCTTAGACCATTTGCAGATGCCCATAAATAAATTTGATTCAAATACTGATTTATCAAACGAATACACTTGGTAGCATCACTAGCACTACAACCCATGTATAGCTGCACGTCATCAGCATACATGTGTATTTGGCAATGTTTTACCTGCAACGGTAGGTCATTAGCATAGATCGAGTACAACAATGGGCCAAGTATAGAGCCCTGTGGCACACCTCTTGGCATTGAATAGCTCCTGGATATAACTGAGTTATGGCTAACGCTTTGACTTCTGTCGCCCAGTTTCAGTGCTGTTGAGGAAAAATTGCACATATATTTCAGTTTAAGTTTCAATATGGAATGATGGACAGTGTCAAATGCCTTAGAATGATCCAGTAGTACAAGAAATGACATAGTGTGCCATTTATCAATCTGGCACCTAATTTCCTCGGTTACATCAACCAACGCACTAAGACAGCTGTGCCGTGGTCGAAATCCGGATTACCTTTTCGTCAATAACGAGTTAGTATACAGATAACTACTAAATTGCAAATAAAGACCAAAGACCTTCGATAAATAAGGCAATATAGCAATAGGCCGAAAACTGTTATCTTGTTTCAAAATTGGTATGATCTTAACATGTTTCCATACAGAAGGGTACGTAGAGGTGGTGATAATTGTATTGAAGAAATGAGTGAAATAAACAAGTGTATATGGGAGCGTTAGTCTAATAAATTTTGGATGCATACCATCATAGCCAATAGCATTAGATCTAACGTCAATAAATGACCTCAGTACCTCCTCCTACCTAAAGTGCATGAAATCGAATTCATGCGTTTGCCGTTGATTTAGTCTAATGCCATCATAAAAATTCATGTCCACAGGTGGCAATGGTATATTTGCAAATTGGCGGTTTACCTGGTCTACGTCAATTTCCTGGGGATCATCACTGACACGATTCACCAAACCCAAATTATGAATTTCCCTCCACTTTTTCCATGAGTCAATACAAGTTCGAAAATGATTGCCATAAAACATTGATTTGGATCTCCTAATCTTCGCACTAACAGCAGCCCTTGCAGCTTTAAAAGTTTCGTAAAGTTCAGAAGTCCTAAAGCGTTTCCACCTGGCATATTCACGATTCCGAATGTCAATCAGATCCTTAATATCAGAAGTGAACCATGGTCTATCAGTTCTAAGAAATTTCGTTCTTACACGAATATGCTTTTCATAGAGATACTTCAAGCCATTGTCAAAATAGTTTAATTGTTCATCAACAGAACAATTAAAAAACACTTGACTCCAATTCAAGGAATACAGGTCAACAGCAAGGGAATTATAATCTATATTTTTGAAGTCTCTGTACTCAAACGTTTGAGTTTTTCGGGATTTCTTGATCCGATAATCGTATGATATGAATAACATATCATGGCGCGAAAACATAGATGCAGATAGTTGATCAAAATTTAGCAAATGAGAGATTTTATTAATAAAAAAAAGATCTAGAAGAGTACTCGAAGTGGACGTAAAATGAGTCGGATTTCTATCATTGACTAAGCTAAAACCAATAGTGCTCATATCTTCTAACAAACTATTATCCTCTAAAATGTTAGCATTAAAATCACCTGTCAAGATAATATGGTCATACCCAAGAGTATGCGAACTAAGCATTTCCAACATTAGCTCCATATTTATATGTCTGTTAGGCCTATATATTGTACTCAATATTGCCGCCATCATTCCTACTCTTCCCTCTACACGTAATGTCTGTTCTGGTGTACACCGCAACTCCACCACCATTAGTTGTCCTATCGGATCGAAAGAGACGATATCCCTTCAAATTATACACATTACTATCCACATTCGTGAAAAACCATGTCTCCGATACGCAGATAATGTCAATTCCAGAATTTTCAAAAAGAAGACGAAATTCATCAATTTTATTATTCAAACTTTGAGCGTTAATATGGCAAATCTTAAGTCCGGCGTCATTTTTCGAAAGAATTGTCAACATGATATCAAGATTTTCTCTAGAACCAGCCCTCATATTATCACAAGTCACGATAGTTATATATAATAAAAGTTACAGAAAATAATGATAGGATAATAATAAAAATAAATACTAATAAATAGTTACTAAATATGAATATAGATAGATATGCTAATATTAATTTAGATAGCAAATAGATTTTATGATAAATTAGTTGTTCGAAAATTAATATAAATTTCCTTACGAAAATAATTAGGTTGTTAATGAATACTATGTGCTCCAGCGTTTTGCCGAAAAAATTGATCTAAGGCATCATAATCATCGATCCGTAATGGTTCTTCGTTTCCGAGGGCCTTTACGTAAACGATGCCACGGTTAGTGTACACTGCTGACAGCATCCTGTCCTTTTTCAATCGATAAGCTCGAACAAAAATCCTATGATTGTACGGCGTAAGATTTCCATTGATGTAAAAAGGAGTATCACTATCAAATCCAACCAAGTTTAATCGTAGAGGACCTTTTTTTCTCTTATATGCCTCTTAATTGTTGTTAACATTCCTATCGTAGGGACTGGAAAATTTTATTATTATTGGACCATCTTGCCTCCTATTACCGTTCCTATTGTTCTTGATAATTTTCACACGGTAGGCTTCTTTAACAGATGGAGGATCAATATTAATTGCTTCGCAAATACTTTTGTACATTCCCTCAAGATTTTCGCCTTCTTTTTGGGGAATACCATTCACTCGCAAATCATGTGAAACCTGAGAATTTTCCTTAATTTTAACATATTTTTTT
The DNA here is from genome assembly GCA_936449025.2 of Sarcophaga subvicina. Classification (NCBI taxonomy): domain Eukaryota; kingdom Metazoa; phylum Arthropoda; class Insecta; order Diptera; family Sarcophagidae; genus Sarcophaga; species Sarcophaga subvicina. The sequence continues at coordinate 81,999,306 of OW388084.2, forward strand.
AAGGCTTCAATCTCCTGTTTTATTTTGATGTTTTCATTTTCTTGTGCTATAATTTTCATCGACGCTGTGTTCCTTAGATCATGAACCTCTGACTCAAGAGCACATACTCTCTCAGATAATTTATCTATTTCAATCTTTGTTCTATTCAGTCTCTTATCGATCTCACTTAAGAGACGTTCTTCGTATTCACTGAACATTGTTTTCATATTTGTTTGTAGTTGTTCAGATAATTTCTCAAATCGTTTATCCATTATCTGTATAAACCTTAAGGGAGAATTTGTATTATTTAAATAAAGCGACTCACGCTCAGGACCACGACATAATTTTGGTGTATTGTCAGAAAGAGAAATTTGATTGATTTCTCTTAATCGTTTTTGCATAGGAGAATTTGATTTATCCATTGCACTGAAAACCGGTTCTTGTGTTGTTGTTGCTTGCTGTTTTCTTTATTTTTGTTGATATTTTTGTTGATATTTTTGTTTTGGTTTCTCAATTTATATCTATACATTAGGTTTAATTTGTTATTATTTTTTGTTATTATCGTTGTTTATTTTATTATTTAGTTTTGTTTTTTGGATTGTTTTGTTTTGATTATGTTTTGTATTTAAAAAATATAAATTAGTATCGAGATAAATTCAGACTTTAAAAAAATTTACAGCGGAGCGCAATCAAAACACGTCCGACCAGCTGAAACGATTATACAAGGGCTAACTTTGGGTATGCCTTTGAAAACCTACTTGTAATTGACAATTGCGATCGTCGATTCCATCAACAATAGATAGGCGGTTACGAACTCAAACCAAATGGCACAGAAAATCTATCCAGCACTAGATAGAGGGCTTACGACAAATCTGCTTAAACTCCAAAGAAGCCCAACTAATGTGGTTGTCGTCATTAGGAGGCATTGCATTATGGCTACGAATGCGAGATGTGTTGGAGTTGGAAAACTGATTACTGCAAAAGCTTCAAGAAGAGGAGGAAAAGAAGAGACTGTCCTGCATCTACAGAGTACATGCACGGCAATATGTACATACATACATAATTTGTCATTACAACCCTTCAGTCAGGATTACGACCTAGTGTCTCACGCCACTTATGTTGTGTGTGTTAATTTTATACATGAGTGGTGGGACCCACAGTTTAAAGTCGACTCCGAACGACAGATTTTTGAGAAACTTTTCATGGCAATTTTATTTACTCTCAGAGTTTTTACCAGGAATTAGCTGGGAGGAAGTAGGCGAAGAAATATATTTTTTTGTATTTTATTTTGATGTCTGGCCTGGGGCTCGAACCCTGGCTTTACGTCTAATAAGCCAACACACTACCTACTAGACTACGGCGACTTCACTATGTTGTAGAAGAAATACTCATATTGGTTCCTATTATACAGACGATCTGGAAGAGCTGTTACATATTGGCATTGATAGTCTGATTAGCTTTCCTGGCACTATGTAGTTGAAGAAAATGCACCTTGTTTCCTATTATATAGAGGATCTGGAAGAACTGTCACACATTGGTATTGAGTAGCTTTATCAGAAGCTCCATGTGGTTGCGGAACTAGAGGATAATACAGTGGTATTACAATGGGCCCTACGTAGTCTAAGTGTGTATATCCAACAACATTGCAACCTCCTGTCTACTGTCCTATCTATCTACCTACCTTAAAACTCCTTTAAGGCGTCCACTAAGTGTTTTTGTTTTATAAGATTCCCTACAAAGTGTATTGAAATCTCTAGCAATTTTCTCTGTTTAGTTTGTAGAATAGCAAATAAAAATCTCATATTCCCGAATATATTTATGACTTAATTTAGCCCCTCCCCCACCCCCTTTAATTTATGTTCCATTAAATTAACACCGTATTTAAACGAAATTAAATTATTTGACCAAATAGTGGAAAAATTACTTTTTTAAACAAAAAAATTATTTTGTTTTATTAAAATTCCATTAAATTTCCAACTTTTAAAAGAAAATTTAGTAGACATTAAAAAATTACAAAAAGAAGAAGAAGACGAAGACGTAAAAGGAGCATTAAAAGAAAAACCATTAAAAATTAGAAGAAGAAAAAAAGTTTGTATTTGAGTTTTTGGGCACACAAGCTAAATCCAGTATTTTGGCTACTAAATGCCAACCAACATCAAAAAGATTAAATGGTTTTAAAATATCAGCCATAATTTAAAATATTTAAATAAAATAGCAACCAAGAGACATCGTATTCCTTACAATATAAAGGCTCGTTGGCCATAATAATTTCATTTCATTTTTTTTTTAATTTTTTTCATGGGCAGTAAAATCTTTTAAAATCTCTGGTGGCTAAACAAATTCTGTTTTAAGTGTTCTTATGGTTTTTTTTTTGCTTACAACCGTCCGTCTGCCTGTCTGTTGTGTTGTGTTGTGTGTGTGTCTTTAGAAGATTTAAGAGTTTATTAGGAACTTAAATCCTAAAATTAAGGTAATTAATCCAACAACAACAACAAAAAAAGTTGTGTCTTTACAAATTTTACGAGCCTCTTTGGCATCTCTCTTTCAAGCATTAGAGGCTATTAAAAACGCTATGCTTAGTTATACTTAAAAAGCTTAAGAGTTTCTTTTTTTAATTTTATTTTCTTTAATAAATTTCTTCGCTTCATGAAGAAAATTCATTTTTTTTAATTTTTTATTTCGTTTTTTAATTAAAAAAAAACTTCCATAATTTATAACAAAGAATTTCCAATGGTTTCACACTTTTATTAACGTCTCCCCTTAAAAGCAGAAGAAGAAAAGTTTGAGTTTCAGCTTCAGCAGAAAAGTTTGTTGTTGTTACGGGCAAAAAGCAATAAAAATTTAGAATATAAAACCTATAAAAATCTGTTGACAGTTTATGTTAAACAAAAATAAAAAAACATCTTAAAAAAAAAAAAAACAACAAATTCTATATCAAATTACACAACAACATAAATTTTCTTTTTGTCATATTTATTTCAAACACAAATTAAAATTATCACGCATAAATTTTGTGAAAAAAAAACTGAAAAAATTTTCAAATAAAAACAAATATTTTTTTTGTTTGTTTAGAAGTAAACAAATAATGGACATATAAATTACAAAAACTATATACAAATAAAAAAAATTTACATTAACAAAAAAACTATATAAACAATAGAAAAAAAAATTAAAAAAAAACAATCAATGTAAGGCGTGCGCACGAATAAATTTGTGTATACAGTTTCTTTTATAAAATCTGAACTACACTGCTACACCATTAAAGTCGTTTCAAAATTTAATTCAAATTAATGAAAATATAAAGTCACAGGCAATCGTTTGAACGCAGTAGTTTTTTTATAAATTGTTTTCCAACAAATCTAAGGAGATGTCCCTTATTCATGCAGTGCATTATGTTGGCATACCGAAAAGATAGTTACTGGAGAAAGTAATCACATTTTTTTTACAATCAGTGTAATGTTATAAACACAATAAATGCCTCATAGCAAGCACATTAATCTTCAATTTAATGAATACTCCATATGCGTTTGTATACTGCAACCACCTATAAAACAAACAACAACAAAATAATCACGAATTTCTTATGCTTTAAATACTTTAAAAGCATTGCAGCAAGCACAACAATCTCTGAAACATAGAATACATCCATACGCACCCAATGATTATTTGAAAGGAAAATCTCATTCACTATCTTCCGAAATGCCAATCTCTTGCGAGATGCATATTTCGGTTATATGAAGAATATAGCTTCGATAGGTTAGGTTAGAGACGTGTACTTGTCAATTAAGACAAGTGTAGTACCCGTCCAATTTCTCACACCACGTCCTAGTTTCTCACACCACTTAGGTTGTGTGTGTTAATTTTATACATGAGTGGTGGGACCTACAGTTTAAAATCGACTCCGACCGACAGATTTTTATTTTATTCAGAAACTTTTCATGGCAATTTTTATTTACTCTCAGAGTTTTTGCCAGAAATCTACTGAGAGGAAGTCGCCGAAAAAATACTTTTTGTATTTTGTCTTTGATGCCTGGCCTAGGGCTCGAACCCAGGCTTTTGCGTCTAATAAGCCAACACACTACCTACTAGAATACGGCGACTTCATATAGTTTCGATATCAAGAATTAGAAGTCGCCGCAGGCTAGTGGGTAGTGTGTTGGCTTATAAGACTTAAGGCCACAGTTCAAATCCCAGGTCAGACATATGAAAAAATATTTCTTCAGCGACTTCCTCTCAGCAGATTTCTGGTAAAAAACTCTGAGAGTAAATAAAATTGGCACGAAAAGTTTTTCAAAAATCTGTCTTTCGAAGTCGATGTAAACTGTAGGTCTAGACCGTAATTCTGACTGAAGGGTTGTAATGGCCAATTTTGTATGTACGAGTATGTATTAAGAATATAGCTTCGTTTATTAAATTTTCAGGCTGGTTTCCGGCATAGCAGAGTCGTGCTTTAAAGTGCAGCCGCTAAGTAGTAAACAAACTGTTTTTTTACAATTCCAGTGTTTGCTGCGTTGCGTCTATGGTGTTTATAACATAAGACATGCGTGATCATATTATTAAATTTTTTTGTCTTGTAGGTGATTGGAGTAAATATAAAAAAGTTGCCGTAGATTAGTAGGTAGTGTATTGACTTATTGGACATGATGCCACGTTTCAAAACCCAGACAGACATCTCGAAGAGAACGAAATATGAAAAAAAATTTACTTCTGCAACTTTCTGACTCTGAGAATCATATAAAAATTGCAATGAAAATTTACTCAAAAAATTTGTCGTACTAAGTCAGCTTTAAAATGCAGGTCTTGCCACCACACATGGATAAAATTAAAAGTGGTGTGAGAAGCGAGGTTGTAATCCTAGCTAAAGGGTCGCAATGACGCATTATATAGGTATGTATGCTGCTGTCTAGTAGAAAAGGTGTTAGCTTATTAGACGACAACGTGTGGCTAAGTTTGTAGGATACTTCTGACCTGGGATTTGAACCCTGACCTTACTAGACAACAGCAACTTTCATAAATTTTTATTTTGTAAATAACAATAATTTAGACTTCAGGCAAACACCCAGAGCCTCTGGTGGCAATCGAACCTACAATCTGCAGAGTATAGCACATTTTTTTGCCTGGTGAGAGGAAGTTTAATTCAATATATTTTTGCGCTTTTAACCTTTTAAAAACGTTTAAAGTATGAGCTCATAGATTGCAAAGAAAATAAAAATAAATTGGTGTTTAGTTTTAATTAAAATTCGTTACTTTTCGCACAATTTTGCGTGCCATCTTTCACAACTTGATGTAAACAATAACAATTGCCTTGTTCCTTATTCTTCTGTTTACACTCTTTCCATAAACAATAACAATCATTAAGCAATTGTACGACAGATCTTTGTATATTATTGTGCATAATATATGTACATAAACGATATTGAGAATGTAATGGGGAAATGCGAGATAGTTTTAAATGCGGATGATACTCTCATTTTTACTGAGTGTACAACGTGTCAGGAATGTTATGAAAGGATTGGAAAGGATATGGATAATGTGAATAAATGGTTGAAGATAAACAAATGGAAATTGAATGAGAATAAAACAAAGTTGATGGAAATTAATATGCACACTAATAGGACATTTGGAATAAATAATGTGGAAATTGAAAAGGTCGACAGTATTAAGTATCTAGGTTTCATAATTGATAGGGAATTGAAACTAAAGGAACATTTAGAGTATATATGTAGAAAAATAGGGAAAAAGATAGGTTTCTTTAAACGGCTGAGAAATAAGGTCTCCATGTTAACATCGATTAACATATATAATACAATGCTGAAGCCGTATTTTGATATGGATCAACAATATTATATACATGCCGTACTGAGCAACAATTAACAAGACTGCAGAAATTACAGAATAAGGCGTTCTATTTACAACTGAATAGATTTACACCAACTACTTAACAACAATTTAATCATGTTAGATGCACTGAGTTGGCTTAATGTGCGTAAAAGATTAGAATAGAACACGCTGAATTTTATTTAAGAAATGCAAATTGGAGAAGCACCAGAATACCTAACTGAACAATTAAAATATGTTGGAGAAGAGCAGACTGAGAAATGCGAACGATTTTAGGCTACAGTGAGCGGATACAAGTGCAATGCAGAAATCATTGTACTATAAGGGACTGAATATGTACAATAAAATGCCAAACTATTTAAATAATGAGAAGAATATCAATATTTTTAGGAAAAATGTTGTAAACTTTGTTAAAAACACTAGTAGTTAAACTCATAGTTATAATATATTTACATTTAATATTTGTAAAATTTTGTTTTTAAGGAAGTATTTTATATATTACTAAATAAATAAACTTGAACTATAGATCTTCAAACCATGATTACTCTCTCCAAAGGCAACGCGTTTCCACACAAGACTGATTGAATTTTTACTAACTCCGTCGCCTGCTTTGCCTTGCCTTTTATATGGCAACGTAAACAGCCTGATGAATGTTCTTGAAGACGAATGTTTGTGGCTTCGCCTTGTCAAGATCTCTATAGATGTAAACATTATTGTTTCGTTATTGTTGTTTGTGAATTTTGTTTACATTTATTATTGTAGTGTTTCTTGTTGCATTTTTGTTTACTTGCTTATATTTTTTTATGCTGGTGTTTTTTGTTGGTATATTTTTGTTTACTTGTTTATGTTTTTGTAGCTTTTGTTTATAATTTTAATGTTAAACGATGTAAAATAAAAACACCAGTATCTAGATTTTTCCATTTTCGTAATAATATATTATCATTTTAAGTTTTCAAGCTCTTAAAAAACACCCTACATGACCACAAAGTAATTTTATTTTCCATCTCTAACTTCAAAATTCAAATGATTTATGCTGATTAACTTGAGATTATTAGTAATGTGAGTAATTATGCCTTCAAAAAACAAACTTTTTCAAATAAAAACCTCACAAAATAAATTTTATTTGCTTTAAAATATTTTTTGGCTTGTGGTTTTTAGGTCGGTGTGTAGTGGTGGTCAATTTTGTTGGTCAATTATGGTAGTAAATTTATTTCATATTTTTATACCATAATTTTGTCCCTTTTAATCAGTCTCCGAAGGGAATTTCTTTTTCAATTCAAATGGAAGATGGTTTAATATGATTGGTTTCGAACAGGGTTGTTCAAATACAAAATGTTTGTATGGTATGTAGAGGGTTGAAATGCTCCTTAATATAAATTTCACTATTAACGAAATTAATATTTACACAGTATTAAGGTCAATTTATTGTTGTTGCTTTATACCACATATTCCTGCAACTTAAATAAATATGGCTTTAGGAAAATTATATGCACGAGCAGAAAAGTGTACGGAAACATTGGCCTGATGGTCTGATGGCCTGAATGTCACCTATAAATCAAAGTATTTTTACAATTTAAATGGTATTTCGTATTTGCTTCGCATTTCTTTGTCTATGTTTATATTTGTTTATAATTTGTTGTAGAAAAAAGGAAACCGTTGATGATTATTTATGGTCGGAGGACTCTAATGCATTCTAAATAACTAAAATGGTTTTAATTGGCCGCTCGCTGGCTGTTTAATTGATATTAAAATACTAGAGGCACTAAAACGTGTGATTTATTACTGGCGGATAAAAATCGGATATCACTTAAGATTCTTGAAATTGAATTTAGAGCAGGGGTAGTAAGAAGGTATGTTTATAAATTAAATTTGTAAATCAAATTCAAATCAACTTTATTGTGCATAAACCTAGACCTTTTTACCTTTTAAAAACGTTTAAAATATGACCTCGTAGATTGTAAATAAAATAAAAATTAATTTGTTGTTTAGTTTTAAATAAAATTCTTTATTATTCGCACAATTCTATGTGCCACTGTTCATAACTTGTTGTAAACAACAACATTTGCTTTTCTTCGTTTTTCCTCTGCTTATACCCTTTGAGTAAGCAATAACAATTACTGGACAATTATTCGACAGATCTTTGTAACGGAGATATTCAAACCACTATTACTCTCTTCAAACGCACCAGGTCTTCACACAAGACTGATTGAACTTCACTAACTCCGTTGCCTGCTTTGTCTTGCCTTTTATATAGCAAAGTAAACAGGCTGATGAATGTTCTTGAAGGCGAACATTCTTGACTTGACCGTCGCCTGCTTTGTCTTGCCTTTTATATGGCAAAGTAAACAGTCTGATGAATGTTCTTAAAGGCGAAGTCAAGAAAGTTCAAATCCAAATCTCTATAAATGTAAACATCGTTGTTTACGTTTATTATTGTAGTCTTGTTGGTATATTTTTGTTTACTTGTTAACCATTTTTTATGCTGGTGTTTGTTATTGTTTTTTCGTTTACTTGTTTACCATTTTTTTACGCTGGTGTTTGTTGTTATATTAAGCAGTAATATAATTTGTAAACAGGTTTGTTCGCTGCATTGTTTTGTTTTTGGACCTTTTGTTTATAATTTTAATGTTAAGCGATGTAAAAGCAAAACATCAGTATCTAGTTTTTTCATTTTCGTCACAATACGTAAACTAAGACCAGAAAGCGAATATCAAAACATCATTTAAACGATACTTGGTGCAGTTTTAAGTCTATCGAATAGAATATGGTCAGCAACATTAGTGTTAATATATTATTTTAAATGCTTTGAATTCGTTCAAAATCTAATGCTATGACAGTGCCCACAGCTGTTTTTTTTTTATTACACCAGATTGGTTGAAATATCCCATTGAATAGATGAAGTATGTCGTACAAATTAAATACTTCTACGGACAGTAAGACTCCTAATACGTCAACGAACAAATCAGGCAATGACGTGACATGACAAACATACATACATGACCTAAGACCGGACAGCGAGGGTCAAAATCTCTATGCTGTATTTCATTACCCACAGCTGTATTTCATTACACAAGATTGGAAGAAAAGCAGTACAACTAAAAGACTATTATGGGCACTAGGATTCCTTATAGTCCATGCACCAGTCGGTCTCTTGAAGACATACGTAATTGATCATTACAATCCTTCAGTCAGGATTACAACCTAGCTTCTCACACCACTTATGTTGTGTGTAATAATTTTATCCGTAAGTGGCCGGTCCCAACTATTTATTCTCACAGTTTTTGCTCGAAGACTGCTGATAGGAAGTTGCCTAAAGAAAATTTTTTTTTTGTATTTTGCTTTGTTCGCGATCTTTGAGCCAGTGGCTGAACCACGAGCTCTTTTCTAAGAAGACATCACACTGCCTACTCGACTACGGCAACTTCAGCCATTGCATTTACAAAAAAAGTTAATGTTGGGTCCTCTTTATGGTGTACAGATGTCATTTGGTGGTATTTTCGAAAAACAGAAAAAAACGCGGGATAACTGTTATCGTCAATTCAGAGCTCTACGGACGTATAAGATTAGATTTTTTGCCCAGTAATTGAAGTTTTCCATTTGAACTGGACGGTATGTTGGTTCAACACGACAATGCTATAAGCAACACATCACCAACGATTTTGGCTTTGTCTACGTGTGAAGTAAGTTGCTGAACAAGATCATGTCACGATTAAAACCTAGCTTCTCACACCATACGGGAAGCTTGCAAAATTCTACGGGAGATTTTAACAGACTACCGCAGACATTCTTTGGTTACAGTTTAGCATTCATATCTCTGAGTCTAATCAGGGTAATTCTCACACAATTAAGAGTTTATGTTGATCCGCAACGGTCGTTGTTGTGAAACCTACCAGTATAAAAACAGGTTTCTCTCTTCATGAGGCCAAAAAGTCTGGCATTTGAGTGCTCTTAAAAGTGAAAGCATTCAGTATCTTGAACGTCAACAGTCCATCAACGATGACATCTAACTACACTGCGTATAAGACATGTTTCTGCAACCATTACGCAGCTTGATACACAGTCACACAACACAGCATTGGTTATTAGAACCATTCAGTCAGTACTACTGTATTGGTTCTCATAGCATTTATATTGTGTGTGATAATTTTATGCATGAGGGACGCAACCTTCAGTTTAATGTCGATTCTGCAAGACAGATTTTTTGAGAAACTTCATGGAAGTTTTATTTTACTTTCAAGGTTCTGACGCCAGTAAGCTACTGAGCCCTGAGTTAGCGTAGGAATGAACAGGAATTATATGGGAAATTTGCAACCGATTCTAAATGGAATCAGATTTGTCATCGAATTACCTTAAGCCTGGATTTTATTTTTCCATTACCCCTCTTGAGAGCTTATGGCTTCCACAAAACATTTTCCATCTTACTCAGAGGGCTTCTGTTGTTGCCATAATTTCCGGTTGGTTGTTGTTGCCATAAGGTCAGTGATAGGTCTGCTGTAGCAAGCAGTAAGTTGGAAATACTTTACGACTTAATTTATATTAATAGACATGCAATCACCCTTTTACCTCTCTCATGGTGCTGTGAAATTTATGACAATTGCGCACAGAATAGATATGTATTTCATAACAAAAAAAATTTATTTTCACTTTCATATACGAATTTTTATTTCATTTCCCAGTTTATTTACATACACACACTCACGAGGTGTACAATTCACTTTTGCTAGCTACATGTTAGTCATGTTACCTCAACATTGTAACGATTCCCTGGACGCTTTATTCGAGCAATTTTTTTCGCTTCCTTAAAAAAGTATTTTTTAAAAACGAAATACAAAAACGAATTGTTATTTTTATTATTTATTATGGCAGAAAGGAAGAGAGTGAGTGTGAATGAATTTATATTTTTAGCATATTTGTTTGGACTCGAAAAAAAATAGAACAAGAGAAAAAATAAATTCCTAATGCTTTATGGTAATACAGGTAGGTGTGTGCCCGGAGACTATAAAGCTTTAAGGGAATACACTGAAAGAAAAGAATTCATGGCAATTATACAAAATTTCTCGAGTATTATTTTATCACGTAGAGATTATTTTCAAATAATTTCTCTTAGTGTACTTAGAAATAATTTTTTTCTACTGTGTTGTAATCATTATATTTTCAATGGATTAGAAGAAAAAATTATTTTAAAAATTTTCTAATAATTTCTCTTAGTGTACTTAGAAATAATTTTTTTCTACTGTGTTGTAATCATTATATTTTCAATGGATTAGAAGAAAAAATTATTTTAAAAACCATTAGTCATCATTTGCTGTCATATGTACGGTTTTTTTTTTTTTATCGAATATTTTCCATTTCCATAATTTTTTTTTTTTGTTTGATATTCAAGAGAAATTTGCTGTTGTTTGGTATAGAAATTGATGGCAAATAATTGTTGTTTCATATTAATTTGGTAGTAAAACCTTTTAAATTTAATTCTTAGAATTTACGATTCAAAAAAGTTCAAAAAGCAGGTTTCCGTTTAGTCGGGTTTGTTCAAGATATCTAAGCCAGGTGTTGAAACACCGGTCAACACATTACCTCCAAGATTACAGCGCATACAACACGGCTCAATGCAAATTTGGGAATCCTTATTTGAGTATCGTAAGGAGGTTTACTTAGTAGATCTACTAAGACGGATCTGAGGGCAAAACGAAGTATATGTTACCGACAAGTGTATTGGATCTCAGATTACGGCCGATAACTATATTTACGATATACTCAAAGAATTTATTTATCTTGGCTCCGCCGTTACCACCAAAAATGATGTCAGTTTGAAGATCAAGAGCAGGATCACACTTGCCAACAGGTTCTACTATGGTCTCAATAGGCAATTGAGTAGCAGAGACCTCTCTAGTACGACAAAACTAATACTCTTCAAGACGCTCATCCTCCCCGTGCTTCTTTATGGCGCAGAGGCATGGACCCTATTAAGCACTGATGCAGAAGCCTTGAGAGCATTCGAGAGAAAAGTCTTACTTAAGATCTTCGATCCAGTGCAACTTGGCGATTATTTTCGGATCAGATCCAACAATAAACTGCATGTGCTCCTCAACGGCATAGACATTGTGCAGCATATTAAAATCCTGAGGCTGCACTGGCTCGGTCATGCCGTTTGAATGGAGGAAAATGCTCTGCGGAAGTCCGCGAAGAGGACGACCTTGTTTGCATTGGAAGGACCAAATCGAGGAAGACCTGTCATCGATTGGTATGACAAACTGGCGTAGGCGCGCAAGAAGCAGTGGCGTCTGGAAGGATGTGTTACTGCAGGCCGAAATCTATTAATCGGGTTTTTAATGGCCAATTAAGGAAGGAAACAGGTTTATGCCATCCAAAAGGCATGATTTCATACGTCATCTATCTATTCGCATGGAAAACACAAACAAAAACAAATAACAGACAAACCTGTAAAACCATTCGTCTTAGAAAAACAGGCCCTTTTTCCACTTACTAACACTTTTTAAATTTGTATAGTGGGTGGGTGTCTCAGTAAGAATGCATATTTTCATTTTGAAATAAAAACACGTATTTTTTGATTGCGTTGATTTATTTATATTCGAATAAAGTGCTTACGTACTTAATTGGTTATTACAACCCTTTAGATAGGATTACAACCTGGCTTCTCACACCACTTACGTTGTGTGTGTTAATTTTAGGCATGAGTGGCAGGACCTACATTTTAATGTTGGATTCCGAACGACAAATTTTTGAGAACCTTTTTATGGTACTTACTTTGAGAGTTTCTGCCAAACGATAGAAAGGAAATGAAATTTTATTTCGAGAAATTTGCTGTAACTCCGCTTGATCCATTCTGAGTCAAAATTCGCTGCTTAGTGGTTTCTGAAATTCCATGTTGTTGTTGAGATCGATGCCGAATGCCGATGTTTTCGGGCTGTCGACGAAACTCTCATTTAAAAGAGCAAAGTCTTCAAGAGTCGTCGTAGTCGAGTAGAGTGTTGGCTTATTACACGTGAGGCCATAGTTCAAACCCCAGTTCAGACATCTTCAACAAAACGATATATGAAGCAATATTTCTTCGTCCGTATATTTCTTTTTCTCCGTAATATTTCTTTTTCTCCGTATATTTCTGGCAAAAACTCTCAGAATAAATGAAAAGTTGCCATGAAAAGTTTCTCAAAAAATCTGTCGTTCGGAGTCAACTTTAAATTCTATGCCCCGCCACTCATGTATAAAATTAACACGCACAAAATGAGTGGTGGGAGAAGCTAGGTCGCATCCTGACTGAAGAGTTGTAACAACCAATTATGTAGATATACATTTATAAGTTGATAGCCTTGCCAAAGCGGCGTTTTAAAAACCGCTAAATTGCTAATCCGTTGTTTTAGTTTCAATTGCACCTGCATTTGTTTTCTTGTGTGACGCGAATAATTGTTTAATTAATTAACTGAAGTTAGTTAGAGAATTGCGTACTAACTGCATAAAATACTCTCCTAAAAAGAGTACCAATTAACGACAGAATTTTATAACTTTTTGTCATTACTTTTCGTTTTATCGTATGACTAGCATGGATGGCAATTAACTTTTTTTGTTTTATGTTTGTAATTATTATTCTTAAATTAAACAAACATAATTATAATTTTTGTTGTTGCTGTTGTTGCTGTTGTTGCTTTTATATTTTAATCAACAACAAAGACATCAAATAAAATGTATAATTTTCTGGTAAAACCAGCAGCGCAACATAATTTTAGGGAAACAATTTTTTTTTCGGCTCCCAAGTGATATATTTACTCAGTATATTTGTTGTTGTATAAGTATATTGTAATTGTTGTTGTGAAACAAAATGAAAAATACGAATCCTTTTTTCTGTTGCCTTTTGGTATTTACAATGAAATATTACCAACATTAATGATATGCTTATGGCTTACACTGTGCAAAAAACACTGGGGTTTTGGTATGAAAAGATATGTGGAATACGATAAACAGAAAAATGGAAGTGGAAAGGATTACGATTTTATAATAGAATGTATTGAAGATTCAATGCCTTACCATATAATACTAGAAGCTATTGAGAGGTATTAAACACGCCCTACTTTAGTTTCGATAGCTCGAAGCATTTCCTATGGCGTATTCTTTTTAAACCAACGATCGATGTACTTTATGAGGCTTATACTTCAAGTTAATTTATCAGATGCACTGCTATTATGATTCCTTATACGATAAGGGATTATTAATGATTTTGCTTCCTGAACTTTAGCTATTTGGAGGAAGTAGATGCGGTGTGTTAAAAGAAATTCAACTCTGGCTTCCAGCATTCGTTTGTTCTTTACAAGGTTAGATATTGAAAATTTTCCAAATACTCGAGTACATCATGTGCAGTTTCTTCTAAGGTGACCAGGAAACAAACTTTTCTCTGAATTTCTTAACTTGCTAACAATTAATGAATGAAGTGACCAATGGCCCTGACTTCTACTCGGGTTATCGGTTTGCTTAGATCGCTGCGAAATTTAGCTCGTGGGTTGACCCAGAGTCGTCTTACGTGTAGTGCGTTGCTCTTCAAAACACCCGTCATTGGATTTACATAGGTGGCAAAACCTTTGAAGATCTGGGCATGGTCGCGAACATGTCACTTCGGGACTGTCCATTTCATTCGAATTTCGGGGTGGTTCGAACCAAAGATCAGCAATGAATCGTTTTTTCGCTACTCATAAGCACTCATGAAATTTTGAATATAAGTAAGTCAACAACATTGAAATTTAACTACTCTGATCCATTCATACTCACTACAACGTTGATTTATAAGTACAGGTTGCAACGAGTATGAGTACAACGTTGACATCAAACTCATACCATTCGAAATATGTTTGATTCATACGCCTACTCATTCAGATTCATAACTTTAGAAAAATACTTATAATACTCATAAATGATTCGAGTGATTCGAATCATTCATCAAAATTTACAGTCTTAGTTGTTGTTGCATTTACAAAAAAAGAAAAAATCAAGAACAGCAAGCAAAGCAAACACACAACCTTCTAGTATCGTAGTATTCGTACGCGAATCATACTTATTTTGTGAGTCTTTTAAATTTTAAGTCATGGAGAGTAGAAATCAACAACATCATACGTGTTGTTAAGTATGAATATGATGAGTACTTCAAACTTTGAATATGAGTAGAGATTTCATGATATTAAAATAAGTATGAATGCGTATAAGTATCAGAAATTATGAGTATGATTCGATTCTCCACCACTAATGGGGGTTTAACTAACACTGGGTAACACAGTGGGCCATATGAGAAACCAAGCGAATTCGGAGCCTGGATGCCCTGCACTTCAAAACAGATTTCATCTGTTTTTGGGTGACAGAACGTTTGAAGATCAGGGCATGGTACGAACGTGCCATTAAGGACATTAATTGGACTGTTAGATTCGAAGCTCGGGATGCTTCATACGCATTACTAATGTATCATCATAAGGCTGCTTACCTTACACTGGCTAACACAATGGGCCTTATGGGCAATGGAGTAAACTACATGTGAACGGCAAGCTACTCACTAACCGAAACTAACGTCACTCGGAGGCCTGTAGCCCTACAGCCCTTTGTGATGTAATTAAAATCTTACTACAACTAATGGACCACGACAAGGGGGCTTACCTCACACTAGGAAATACAATTGGCCACATGGCCCACCGAGTAAACTTAACTGTGAACGACAAGGTAGGCGCTAACCTTATTGGAAGTACTACAACCCATTGTGTCTTTAAAATTTTACTTCCCTAACCAGTATTCCTGGAAAATTCTATCGAATTCGACAATGAGTTTCTAAGACAGTCTGTTCTTGTACTGACGACATATATTCAGTTTGCGATGGGCCAGTTGATACACATAGAAAGCACTCTTCCTTCTCCTAGCTTCTAATTCAAAACGGATTCTACAATAATCATAATTTTTATAGCCCTTACTCTCAGACGTACGCCTAATCATACAGTGTCCAATAATTACATCCATAAGGAGTTTAAGTTGAAGTCGCCATGGTATAGTAGGTAGTATGTTGGCTTATTAAACGAAAAGCCAGGGTTCGAGCCCCAGGCCAGACATCAAGACAAAATACAAAAAGTATTTCTTCGGCGACTTCCTCTCAGTAGATTTCTGGCAAAAACTCTGAGAGTAAATAAAATTGTCATGAAAATTTTCTCAAAATATTACGTTCGGAGTAGACTTTAAAACTGTTGGTCACGCCACTCATGGATACAAATTAAAACACACAACAGGGGTGGCGGAAGAAGCTAAGTGAGTGAGTAGTAATGTCCACGGCTCAACCAGCTATCGCAGACTACAAAGCGGCGGCTATGCTCCTCTTCCGTATCACCACACAGCTACAATAACAATTATTATGCCTTATTATAATGCAGCAAGTATGGTCACCGATTGGTGAGTGACTAGTCAAAATATCTTATAATATAGAGGCGTACACTGTACTTATCAGTTACTCTTTATGTCTGTTATTATATTCGGGCTATGCCTGCGTTAAGAAACGACAGTAATAATTTGACATTCACCGAAAATTTGCTTTTCCAGAGTGGAAGTCGAGAATGCTAATCTAGGATGTCTTTTGAGGTCCAATGAGGCTTATTTAGGGCTGGTTGCGCATGTTACCATTTTCCGGAATACAAGCAAGGGTTGTATTAGACAGGAGACATAAGGTGGTCAATTTACTCTTGCACTTCCTTACCAGCCAAAAGAGGTTTGAGGGCTGTTTAATTGTTCTTAGAAAGCCAGATTCGTTCTCCAGAGAAAACATATTCTTTCCAAGAGATTTTCTTAAAAAATGTCCAGTCCTTCTGATTCGAAGAGAGTGATTCTAAAGGGTGATCTTTTAGCTGTTATCTTTTTGGCAACACTGGTTTAAACAGCTCACGCACGTTTCGTGTTTTGTTTCACTGTCAAACATCTTCAGTTTGGTCTATAATTTAACAATGAATCGTCTTACAAACGAACAACGCTTGTAAATCATTTAATTTTATTATCAAAATGCGTGCTCTGTTAAGAAAGATCATCGCGGGCTTCTTCCATTTTATGGTCAGTTTAATCGACCCACTGAAGCGGCTATTCGGGCTATTGTGCCTAATTTTTGCACCAAATTTGCATTGTTGGACATTAAACCACCAACACGCTTACGTAGAGTGCGAACTGAAGAAAATATCGCAGCTGTATCGGCCAGTGTTAATGATGACCATCAATTATCGATTCGTCCCCTTTCGCAGCAATTGGGCCTCTGTTACTCAACAACGTGGAAGATTTTGCAGAAGGATTTAGGTGTGAAGCCTTTAAAAATATAGCTGGTGCAAGAATTAAAGCCGAACGACTTACCGCAACGCAGAATTTTTTGTGAATAGGCTCTTGGAAAGTTGGCCGAAGATCCACTTCTTTATCGAAAAATTGTGTTCAGCGACGAAGCTCATTTATGGCTCAATGGATACGTAAATAAGTAGAATTGTCGATTTTGGAGTGAAGATCAGCCAGAAGCATTGCAAAAGCTACCAATGCATCCAGAAAAAGTCACAGTTTGGTGCAGTTTATGGGCTGGTGGCATCATTGGACCGTACTTCGTCAAAGATGCTGCGAATCGTAACGTAACTGTGAATGGTGAGCGCTACCGTGAGATGATATCCAACTTTTTTTGCCCAAAATGCAAGAGCTTGACTTGCATGACATGTGGTTTCAACAAGACGGTGCCACATGCCACACAGCACGCGTAACAATGGACTTATTGAGAGGCGAGTTCGGTAAACATTTTATTTCACGTTCGGGACCGGTCAATTGGCCGCCTAGATCGTGCGATTTAACGCCTTTAGACTATTTTTTGTAGGGCTATGTTAAAGCTTGTGTCTATACAGACAATCCCGCTTCAATGGAAGCATTGGAAGACAACATTGAAGCATTTATTCGTGAGATACTGGGCGAAATGTTGGAAAGAGTATGCCAAAATTGGACTAAGTGGATGGACCATTTCAGGCGCAGTCGCGGTCAACATTTGCATGAAATAATCTTCAAACATTAAATTATATGGACCGTACTATCGATTCAAATGAAGATTTCATGCATTTATCTGAATTTTATTTTTTTCTGACGTAACCAGACGTATCCTTAAATAGCCTCCATGCCGACCAATACTTTGAGTTCCAAAGCAACCAGTATCTACTCATGCTTTCGGTTAGAGGACGTGTACTTGTCATTTTAGACAAGTACAGTACCCGGAGATCGATTTAACCCATTGTACTCATGCTTTACGCCTTTTAGAAATTCTTTTCGAAAACAACAATTCTTCTGAGTGTATTTTCTCTTTTGTTGCTTTTATCAGCATTTTGCTTTTTTATTTACATGAATTCTGTTTCATTGTTTCCATTCTATTTCTAATACGTGTATGTAACATTTTACAAATCGCTAAGGATTTAACAAACAATGTGAAGCAGAAATTTCAAAATTTCATTTTTGTTTCAAACAAACAGCAGCAAAAATTTGTTTTTTTTTCTTTTTTGGGAACAAACCATATCGTAACTCCTACCCAAAAGGCAGCAGGCAGCAAATAATAAAACAACTTTTGTTGTTGTTGTTGTAAAATAATATAAAAAAAAAGCAACAACAATAATTTTGAATATTTACCAAGTCTTGCGGTATTAACCGCAACCAAACAACAACATACGCATGTATAAACGAATGAATGTGAAATGTTTCGAAGCCCTGCAGCCATTCTGTCTATTCAATGGAGGCTCTAAACGTAGCTGACCAAAAAAAATCCAATGCCATAGATGTTCTGTCATGATTGTTGTTGTTAGATTAAAAGCCTTCTAACGCATGTTTGCTGTGTGTTCAGTATGTAACAGCAGCAACAAATATGAAGTCAAGCCAACAAAACAGTATTTTTGAGGGAGGAACTCGTAAATATGGCCCCCCATTTAATATATTGTTTTGAATCCCTAGCGCCGGTATGGAGTGATGTATGTTCAAGTGCTTTTCAGTGTTACACAATACAATTGTTGTTGTTGTTTAAGTGTTAATTTTTTTTCTTTTTTATTTTTCAAAAAAGAATCACAATTTTCTTCTCTCGATGGTTAATCACTTTCCCTTGTAGATTTTTTATATGTATGTACGGATCGGTTTACATAAACAAAGAACTGTTGTGTGACTCAATAAACAATCCTTTATTTGTGTAACCAGAACCAGCAGAATATAATTTTTTCTTGTGTAATAAAAAAATAAAAAATTTTAATACAGAAAACACAGACGTAGTGAATTCAACAATAAATATATCAGGGCATCTGATTAATAGGACCGTATTTAGAAATATGGATACCATCCAGCAAAAAAAACTGTTCTCTACAGTGGAGTGCATTTCATCGAGAGCGTTTTGCATGGATCTCAACAAATGGTAGTCAATAGAGACATTGTCTAGACGAACACTGTGGGTGTCCACTGTTTTCCAAATAGTTTTTGACAGACACCGTATCTAATCGGCTTCATGTCTGGTAACATATTCAGGGCTTTCTTCAAACTAAATTAATTGTTATCTCTACAATCCTACTGTGATTGTTAACGACTAATACTCTACAGGAGAATGGGCGCCATCCTCAATGTGCTTCTTTATGGCGCAGAATCATGGACACTATTAAGCACCGTTGCAGCAGCCTTGAGAGTATTCGAGAGATAAGTCCTGCGTAAGATCTTCGGCCAGTGCCAGTTCCGCATTCGATCCAACAATGAGCTAGCTGTATGAGCTTCTAAAGGACAAGGACGTTCTACACCGTATTAAAATCCAGCGGCTGCGCTGGCTCGGCCATGTCGTTCAAATGGAAGCGGATGTTCCGGCAAAATGGATATTTGGTGTGGGGATTTGCAGAAGTCGGCAAAGAGGACAAACTTGTTTGCGTTGAAATCAAACCAAATCGAGGAAATCCTGTCATCAATTTGTGTAATTAGCAGGCGAAGGAGCGCTTTATGAATTTACAAGTTCTTCTTGCGTCTGATGCACATCGTGATCGAGCTGTGCTTCCAATTTATGGTTTCACAGTTCCGGACGCTCTTTGTCTTTAAAACATACAAGACGCACAAAGTATCGAGTACGCTATGTTTGCTATACAGCATGCTCACCACTGCAGTGTTTCGAAGAGGTCATGCCCATTTTAAATGAGGCTCAATGTCTTGTTGAAGATAAAATGCTCCATAAAATTTTTTAACTTACTTGGACAGCCAGACTGCGTGAATACTACTGCAGTGGTTAGCGAAGTTCATGACCATTTTAAAGGCAGTTTTGAAGATAAGATTCTCTATGAAAATTATTAAATTTACTTAGACAGCCATATATCGATAAAGTCCATATAGAAAGTCACGTCAATGTTCGTTCTCGTCCTTGGAATCAAAGGATTTCTCAGGGAAATTTGCATTACTCAAGAGTAACTCCTATATGGGATGCAGGACATAGGGATATCATAGGAAATTGCATTGTTGATTAACTAATCAAAACCGATGCTGAACTCACAATTGCCCACATGTTACAGCGCATTGGATTTCCGTTTACCACAGTTAGACAAAGTATCACTTCCCGTTTTACAGGGCAGCTCAACTCCATTTCGAACAAAAAATTACGCACAATATTTGGTCAATGCACACAAGCCGTTGTATCGTTGTATTCATTGTATTGCTGGACGACTATACAACAGTGTATGTTTGTTGTTGGTAATTTTCATGTAAAAATTCGATAACTTCGATTCGAAAACTTCTGCCGGAAGTATATGTCGAGTAACAAAAAATAAACTGTTTTTCACTTTATGTACTAAAGCCCTGCTCTTCTCATGAAGAGGAGGACATACTTGACATCTCATTTTCGGTCATGTTTGACTGGACCCTGGTACATACTTGACATCTCATTTCTGTCCAGCAATAGCAAGAATTATATTGCAGATAACAAAATGCCAAATGCTTTTTTGTTGAACCGACCATAGAGTTCAAGAAGAATATTGTTTGCCGCTTAATTATGAACGTCGTGCAGTCAAAGCAATTAACAGTTTGTTGCAGTATTATGCAGATTCTTGTACTTCTACTTGTGGTAGAATTTGGCGTACGTTTACGTAACATACGTTCATTTATCACATGCGAAAATAATGAAAATACATACATACATACATACATACATACATACATATATACATACATACATAATTGTTCATTACAACACTTTAGTCAGGATTACGTCCAAGTTTCTCACACCACTTATGTTGTGTGCTACAGTTTAAAGGCGACCCCGAACAACAGATTTTTGGGAAACTTTGCATAGCAATTTTATATACTCTCGGAGTTTTTGGCAGAAATCTGATGAGACGAAGTCGCCGAAGAAATATTTTTTACTTTTGGGGTTTGAACCGTGGCCTTACGTCTAATAAGCCAACACACTACCTACTAGCCTGCGGCGACTTCAGAAAATAATAAAAATGCTTACAGTAACTCCATCGCTCTCATTGCGTTTCACATGCTAGGAACGTATGCACATTCAGTTCCTTTACGTTCCGTGAAGGTTCGGCTAATTCTACCTTAAAACTTTCTCGCGCATACGCGGCTGAGTTTCTTTGAATTTCTTTGTTTTTTAGTGGAATTTCATTTTTTTTCTTTTCAAATCCCATTTTCAACGCTGGCATAATTAATCTTAACACCCCTAAAATGTTTTTCTATTCACAAAAAGTTCATCGAAAATTACTAATGAAAACAATCAAAAATTTAATTGAATTACTTTCACCGGCATAACTTTGTTCTAGACATAGTGAAAGCCACAATCTAATTTGCAATAAATTTTCAAGTAAAAATAAAGCCAAGGGTGCCCACCACTACAAAAGAGAATTTAACAAAAATCTTATTTAGTAAACATTGTTAAGCCTATAAAATACTTCTCTCTGAGAGGGTAAAAAGTAAGAGAGAAGAAAAACAAAACAGCATCACGGAGAAGTAAATAAATTAACCCTTTTGGGTAGGAAAATCATAAAATTCTTCACAGATTTTCTTTAGAAATACCAAACTTGTGTTTGCAAAAATTTGTATTTATGGAGAGCATGCCTTTTAAGGGTTAAAAACGTAACATAAATTGCTTTTAATTATAAAAAGAAGTACAAAAACAAAAACAAAAGTTTTTTTCTTAAACCAAGAAAACAATTTCACCTTGACTACCACTACTACTACTACAAAAATAACTGTTTTTTACAATCTCTCTCTCTCTCTTTTGCCGTTTTTTATTAAGCCTTACGCACGCACTCTGCTTTTACACACACATACATCCATAGAAACACGCAGGATTTTATAAACGAATTAATAATGAAGAATACAAATACAAAGCAAAATACAATAAGAAAGGAAAGAGTAAAAATTTGTGAGAAATTTTATTTAAAGCAACAAAAATATGGCGGCAAAGGAATAATAAAAACAACTATTACACGCATATTTTTCGTGGTGTACATAGAAAATACATGTACATCGAGGGCACGTTTAAAGCCTTACAATAGAAGAAATGAAATAAAATTTCATAAAAAAAGAACGTGTTGAAGTGTTGAGAAATGATTTACAAACCATCAGGATAATCATAAAATAAACGGGGTGCTATTGCGACTACATAATGTACTGCAGAACAGATGCCATCGATTTTTTAGTGATAGAACGTTTGATGATCTGGGCATGGTGGCAAATGGGCCACAAAGGGAACTGGCCATGTTCATGCAGAGCTCAGGGTATTTCAAACCCACCACTAATGGATCACGACAAGTGGGCTTACCTTACACTGGGTAACACAATAGACCATACGGCCCTGACTGCTAACCATACTAACCTCATTCGGAGTCCTAGACACCATTGTGATGTCTTTAAAATTTTACTTCCCTAACCAGTACTCCTGAAAAATTCTATCGAATTCCAGAATAAATTTTTAAGCCAGCCTGTACTTGTACTGAAGACTTAGATCCAGTTTGCCATGGGGAGTTTATACGTATAGAAATTAATCTTATTTCTCCTAGCTTGTCATTCAAAACGGCTCGTATAATAAACATAATCTTCTTTGTCTTCCTGCACAAAAACCACACCAATAGATGATCCCCTAGTAGCACACTTATCAACAATATTGTTACGTTTTTATATTTTAAAAACGTTTAAAATATAAGCCCGTAGATTGCAAATAAAATGAAAATAAATTTGTGGTCAGTTTTAATTAAAATTCTTTATTATTCTGTGTGCCACTGTCCACAACTTTATATAAACAACAACAATTGCTTTGTTTGTTACTCCTGTGTTTACAGCCTTTGCATAAATTACTAGGCAATTGTTCGACAGATATTTGTAACAGAAATTTTAAAACCAAGATTACTCTCTCCAATCACACCGCGTCTTCACACAAGACTGACTGGCTGACTCACTCGCTCGCCTGCTTTGCCTTTCCTTTTATATGTCAGGGTAAACAGTCTGATGAATGTTTTTGAAGGCGAATATTCATGGTTTCGTAATGTAATAAATGTAAACATCCTTGTTTCATTATTGTTGTTTGTGTATTTTGTTACTTGTTTACCATTTTTATTGCTGGTGTTTGTTGTTGTATCCTTTTGTTTACAATTTGAATGTTAAGCGATATAAAAACAAAACACCATTATCTAGGTTCTTCATTTTCGTGACAATATAATGATGTTGACTGTAATGGCTTGTCATTTAAATAGACACCGGCCAAGCTGGTTCAGTAAGTTAATCCAGCTGATTTCACTACGTTGGAATAAAGAGCAGTGATTGCTGCAATGTTAATTAATTGTTGAGATTTGTTCAACACTTCTTATTTTCACCTGGTGCAGATTCTAATTAAAGAAGTTAAAAAAAATACCCAGAATATACTCAAACTAGCAGACCAACATAAAGCCAGTTGACTTGAATTTTATTATCTTTAGTGCTCAAGTTTATTACCATCTTAACGGCTATTTAAGGGGTATAGGAGGATAATGTAAATTACTCTGCTGCTTTGTCTTTGTTTTGGGTCAAGCAACGATTAAACGAAATCGCCAGTTATTTGAACATCGAAGCTATTTGCCGAAGTGTTAATTCCAATCATAATCGTAGAAGAAATTTTTATAATTATATTTTTGTCATAGGAGCTTACAGAGTTACTTGGTAATTACAACCTTTAAATCAGGATTACAATCTAGATGCTCACATCACCCAAGCTATGTGTGTTAATTTAATTCTTGGGTGGCGTAACGTACAATTGAAAGCCAATTTCAAACGACATATTTTTGAGAAACTTCTCATGTCATTTTTCTTTTCGCCGAAAGAAATATTTTTTATATGTTCGAGATGTTTGATCTAGGTTATGAACCCCAGCCTCATGGCTACTAAGCCGACACACAATCTACTAGACTCGTAGAGATATCGTTCATAAATTCGAATGACATCTATTTTCAGCATCTAAGGCACACACCAGAGGTGAGCAATGAATCGTTTTTCGCTACTCATAAGCACTCATGGAATTTTGAATATAAGTGAGTCAACAATTTTGAAATTTAACTACTCTGATTCATTCTTACTCACCTCGATTTATAAGTACAGATTGCAACGAGTATGCGTACAACGTTGAATTCGAACTCATACCATTCGAAATATGTTTGATTCATAAGCCTACTCATTCAGATTAATAACTTTAGAAAAATACTCTTATAATACTTTTAACTGATTCGAGTGACTCGCAGCATTCATCAAAATTTACAGTCTTTGGTGGTGTTGCATTTACAAAAAAAGGAAAAGACAAAGACAGCAAGCAGAACAAATACACAACCTTCTAGTGAGTATTGTAGTGTTCGTACGGGAATCATACTTATTTTGTGATTCTTGTAAATGTTGAGTCATGGAGAATCGAAATCAACAACATCATAAGTGTTGTTAAGAATAAGTATGATGAGTACTTCGAACTTTGAATTTGAGTAAAGGTTCCCTGATATTAAAATAAGTATGTATGAATGCGTAAAAGTATCAGAAATTATGAGTATGATTCGATTCTATTCAGCTTTTTGAATACTCATTGCTGATCTCCAGTACACACGAATTGTTCCAGTATCATTTGAAATTTTATTAAAAAACGGTTTGAAAAATTGGTTCCTAAAAATCTACTACAAGTGTGACCAATGTTTTTTATTGGTTTTGTTTTTTATTTCAACACTCTGAATCTAAAAGACTAAAATTTGTAGAAAATTTTCTAAAAAAATTCTAAGGCGTGCTTTGAGTCCTCAGTGTGTCTGTTTTTTTTTCAAATTTTTCATTTAAAATCCTAAACAAACGAAATATGCGTGTGTTCTCTATACTTTAACGCAAGTGTTTGTACTTGTTTTTCTCCCCCAACAAAAAACAAAAACTAGAAAAATGAGGGGAAAAATAATTCTTTCCATATTTTCTTATTACCGACACGACACTATTATGAGTTGTTAATTAAAAATTAAACCGCATAACCTCAAAAACATGACAAAAATCTAACGAAATAAAGCAGCTGAAATGAGGGAAAAAACCACTACGACAACAACAGCAACAACAATCAAAAAAAACATACCGCCATTAATACCACCACTAGAGCGTAAACAATGTGTGTGTGTGTGCGCGCCATACTTATACAGTGGGATTGGGTTTGGCGGGCTGTACGTGTAAACAAAATTACCACCCATGACGGCTTTTGATACTTGCATGAGTTGATACCCTACAAAGGAATTTTAATTTCTAATTAAAACACCTGTAGACAGAAGCTAAATGGGGTGGCCTTACAATAGTGGCACAATTTTTGTCTTCCATTATACATTATTATGTAAATTTATATGAAGCATATAGAAAAAGGAATAAAAAAGCGATAGAAAAGGGAAGATTTTTTTAAGTTTGTTTTGCAAAAAAAAGTAACCAAAAATTTTCTTAGGAGGTATTTTTTGACGTCCCAATACAACGTAACTGTAGAGGATATATATGGCTTATCGGTTTAAATTTAAACCATCGGTTATTTCGAATCTGGCAATACTTATGACATTCTATTCTGTCACAAAATTCAGTATGTTATCTCTACCGAACATAATGAATCGGTTTACGCTTGAGCAACGCTGTTATTTATTGGCTATTTAATTGCTTGTTCTTGGCAACGCAGATATTTTTAACTGCGATCTTCAAACCACGACTGTTTTCTTCACACGCAACGTGTCTTCATACAAGACTGAATTCTAACTAGTTGCCTGCTTTGTCTTGCCTTTTTATATGCCCACGTAATCAGTCTGATGAATGTTCTTGAAGTCGATTGTTAGAGTGTTCGCCTTCTCGAGAGCTCTATCGCGACTTCGTTGTTGTTTGTGTATTTTGTTCACATTGCTTATTGTTGCGTTCTTGCTTTCTGGTCTATCTCCTTTTCTTTCATACCGATGTTGTTGGTTTACTTGTTACAAGTTCGTTGTATTTGTTTGTGTAGCTTTTGCTTATTTTAATGTTAAACGATATTACACCGTTTCTATTTTCGTAACAATATTTTCGGATGAAGCTTATTTTTAACTTGATGGGTAAGTTAATAAGCAAAATTGCCGCATTTGGGTCTCGAAAAAAAAATGGTCTTACAAAACCAAAGCATCTATTACGAATGACGGTTTGGTGCAGCTTGTAGAGCGCAGGGATCATTGACCCATATTTCCTTGAAAATAAGGACGGCGCAACCATTACGGTGAATGGAGGCTAACCGATTTTTTGTTACCGCTTTTCATGGTACTGACGTGAAAGATGTTTGCTTTCAACACGATGGTGCAACTTGCCACACATCTCATGCCACATTGGATTTGTTGCGTCAAATGTTTGATGGCCGTTTAATTAGCCGAAATGGTGATGTCAATTGGCCACCAAGAAGTTGCGATTTGACACCTTTGGACTATTTTCTATGGGGCCTCGTAAGAGTAAAGTGTTATGCCGACCAACCAGAGACAATTGAGCATTTGAAGGATAACATTCGTGGTGCCATTGGCGAGATACGACTTTCGCACACTCGGAAAAAAGCACGAAAATTGTTCGGATCGAATGAGATACTGTGAGGCCAGCAGTAACAGCCATATGAATGAAATTATATTCCATTTCTAACCGGAATAATTGTACTTCACAATACAAAAATAAATTTCAAACCGTTTCTGTTTTATTGCATCTTTAAATTTAAACTTTTAGATGGCCCACCCTATATAAAGTAAAGTTGGCCTCTCCATAGTGAAAAGCATTGCCAAAAGATCTTTTTTTTTACTGGCAGACAGAGATTTCGGAATACAGACTACTGCCTAGGTTCCGAATAATTCCGAGCTATGAAGCTGACCTCATAAAAGAGTGTTTAGGATAGATGTATCCACCAATACCTCGAAGTTCGAGACTCTATATTGAAATAATTGAATATGTATATGATTCCCTAGTGAAGACACTTAAGCATAAAATGGAGTTTTCCTATGACCTTAAAATCATAGCTCGGGTTAGACTGTCTATGAACATGCCTATATGTGCTATAAAATACATAAATTTGGCCCATTTATGCTAGTAAAAGATCTGCTTTCCTAAACAAAATTAAAAGCATCTGCATCGAATTAGAAAGATATATAGGAGAATGATACAATTTGCTTCACTTCCTTCGGCCTACATTGTAGAGGTGGCGGAGAAGAGTCTTCCTAACATTAACAGTCGATAAGCTGAGTCCCGTTCAAGCTACATCAGTGGAATTAGTTGGTATTTATTCAAACTGTTTTCTCAAATCATCACGGATGGATGCCATATTCAATAATATGTGCACAGTCAGCACTACAAGATAATGATTGACAACATCATTTATCCTGAGTTAAATGATTTGATCACCAACGATGTGTGGTTTCAATATGACGGCTTAACGTTCCACACATCTCAAGCACACATTGGATATTCTGGATGCGGAATTTGGAAGTTGAGGTGATGCGAACTGGCCAGCGAGGCCATGCGATATTTATCCGTCAGACTTTTTCTTGTAGAGTTTTCTTAGATCGCAATGTGTATACGAATACAGTAAGACCACCTTTAATGCCGAGGATACGTTCCAATAAGATCCAGCGCTAAACGAAACAGCATTAAACGAGGCAACTTAACACGTACATAACTCCTAAATAAACTGTGAGACAGGAAAGACGCTTTCGTACTGTGATTGCGACTTCGACCTATTCTGGACAGACTAAAAATTAGCGTTAAAAAAGATACAGAGTATACACCGTCGCTATATATTGCACCGGTCTTGGTTGGCGCATGGCCGTTTCATTTGCACACAAGAAGTATCAATACAGTATGTGATTTGGGGGAATCCGAATACTACCGCGTAATACAGAATCAGCGTTAAGTCACAAACCACAACATGCCATCGATCGATTTCAGCCTGACTTATGTGCCATATTGCCAAGAAAATGCAGCAGCAGATTGTGATAAGACCTCTGAGAGTCAAATAAAATTGCCATGGAAAAGTTTCTCAAAAATCGGTCGTTCGGAGTGGACTTTAAAATGTAGGTTCCACCACTTATTGAAAAAATTAACACACACAACACAAGTGGTGTGAGAAGCTGGATTGTAATCCCGACTGCAGAGTTGTAATTATCAAATTAACTCAGTAAGTAGGGTCTGGGAGTAAATAATTGCCATGAAAAGTTTGTCAGAATATTTGTCGACTTTAGACGTTAATTTGTAGATCCTACCACTTATGGAATAAATTAACATAAGTGGTGTGAGAAGGTAGGTTGTAATCCTGACTAAAGAAGGGTTGTATTGATGTATGTATGTTACTTATGTTACTTTCTTTATAGGCAAACGATTTAAATATTGTTTAACGATAAAGCCCGCAACATTATTGTAATTATGCGAGGAACACACCTAATACCATAGCATTTATGCTACAGCTTTCCATTTCCTTTTTTTAAAATTATGCAGGTGAATAATTTTTTTCATAAAAAAAAATCATATACGTGCGAAAATACAACCTTTTGTATATTTGTTTGAAGGCATGTAGGAGTATAATGTATAAATATTTCTCTCTTCTTTCTTTTCTAATTTTAATGTTGCCAGTGTATGAGTGTGTGTGTGGTGGGTAACCTTTAAACTTTGAAAAAGTTATTCAAGGATCCCAAAAAAAAATTTTAAATTAAAAACAAAGAAATACGATAGAAAAACTGTTTTTTTGTTTTGAATTGACCTAGACTAACATACATAAAGGTTAGGAAGAAAGAGTGAATGTATGGGTGTATGGGGAAATACTATATGTATGTATGCATGGTTAAGGCAATAAAAAATAATACCTCAACACTAAGAAGAACAAAGAACAGAACACAATAAAAACAAGAGAATACTTAGAAAAAAACCAACAACAACATTAAGTTTGTCAGTAATGTCAACTATTTTTTTGAAATATTTTCGCTTTTTGTTTTTATTCTGGCCTTTATAACAACAAACCCACAAAGGTATTTGGCGTACATTAAGAGAAGGACATTATTTTCTAATGGTTTTTCGTATTTTTCCTTCTTTTTTCTTTTTTTTTCATTGCAAACTTTGAATGCGAAAAAGCAAACAGCATAAGAAAAAGGAAAGAAAGAAGAATACCAAAAGAAAAAAAGAAATAGAGAACTAGGAAAATCCAAGGAAAAACTGACAGAAGAGAGCAAAAAAAGAAAGAATAAAAAACTTTTAATTACTTTCTTTAGTTGTTTTCTAAGCTAAAATGTTAAATGCGTACGTGTGTATTGATATACGTGTGTATTGATATACGTGTGTTGGCATACTCGCAAACATTTTTAGTGAAATGAGCTACTTTCGAACTGAATTAGAAACGTTTTGATTGACCGCTTAAAATTTTACGATTTTCAATGGTAAGAAAGATGATAACAGCAACGAAATAAAAATGTTTTCAAAGAAAATAATTTCTATTAGTATTATTGCCATGGAGGCCTTTAGATGACAAATATTGCTGTCGGAGACTTAAGGGGACTTAACTTACACGGGGTAACACAATGGGTTATATGGGCCACCGCGTAAACTTCACTGTGAACGGCAAGCTAGCCCCCAACCTTATCTAACCTGTAGTCCAGATAGAAACTGAACATTTGATGTCTTGTACAGCTTACAATAAGACATGCTGGATAGATTTCTATGCAGATGGGCCTAAAGTCAACAAACCCAACCAAAACTCTTTTGGGACATAAGTATGCCGTAGGGGCCTTTAGATAGCATTTCTGCATACACAAACAAATATTACTTACGGAGAAATATAAAAGGGGTTTACCTTACACTGGGTAACACAATTGGCCTTATGGGCCACCGACGGAACTACAGGCAAGTTCTGTGGCAAATGTGGCAATGGCAAACTACCCGCCAACCTAAACTAACCTAAAGTCCAAATCGGGAATGAACGTTTGATGTCTAATACAACTTAAACTCGACACTCTATTGGCACATAATGTAGCTTCTGATGCACAAATAAAAATGGTTACGCATACAATGGAGCTATTTTATGACCGAGTTTGGTTCTTTACAATTATTACAGTGATTATTAGGCTTATTAGACGTGAGGCTTTGGTTTAAACCGCTGGTCCGACATTTCCAACTCAACGAAATATGAAAAATATTTCTTCAGCGTCTTCCTCTCAAAACTCTGAGAGTAAGAAGTCGCCGTAGTTTAGTAGGTAGTGTGTTGGCTTATTAGATGTAAAGCCAGGGTTCGAGCCGCAGACCAGACATCAAGACAAAATAGAAAAAGTATTTTTTCGGCATCTTCCTCTCAGCAGATTTCTGGCAAAAACTCTGAGAGCAAATAAAATTGCCATGAAAACTTTCTTAAAAATCTGTCACTAGGAGTCGACTTTAAACTGCAGGTCCTGCCACTCATGTATAAAAATTAACACACACAACATAAGTGGTGTGAGAAACTAGGTTGTAATCCTGACTAAAGGGTTGTAATGACCAATTATGCATGTAAAGTGCCCAATAAAGACATTTGCAAGGAGGTTGAAGTTTCTACCGTGATAGCTGACAAGCTTCGGGATCATATTCGGTGCCAACAAAGGCAATTCTCTATCTCTCGTATTTCTTTCTCGAATGCATTAAGAACTTACAGGTTCTAAGTAAGTGTGCTTATTATTCATTTTCATACTCACAAAATCTATCTATTGTGCTTGAGATGGCCCTTATTCTGCACAAGTATTTGTTAAGTTTCTAGTATCCTGCGAATATATCAGATTTTTCTTGGATATCCAAATGCTTGACTCAAATCTTCTGAATTTTAATTACCCAACCAAAAATTTACACGGCTTTCGACCAATTTAGGCTGAGAGAAATCTTTGCCTCTACTTTCTTTTCGCTGTTTACTAGCAGCTCTTTCTCTTAGCCCACAGAAAAGATCGAATATCGATCGAAACAATAGCTCAGGAGCTCCCCTTTTCGCAACGTAGTTTGCTTACTTATTGTCGCACATTCCCTTCTGATCAGAGACTCAATACAGGCTATCTATTATGCCCCAATACAAACGATTCTGCTTTTTCAACAGTTCAATTCTACATTCGGATTGACGTCATGAGAGACGAACGCAAGAATAGCGGACTGGCTGTCAGATAATATTGTACTTTCTCTGCTAGTTGAAGTGAGCAGATCTTTTTATGCCATATGCTTCTGCTTAGAAGATACTTGCGAGCTTCCCTATTGGATCGAAATATTTCACTCTGGAACCGAAAACTCCCAGTTTCAATATTGGTTTCTGACCCATTCGTTTATAGGAATAACTTCTCTTTAAAAAGGCTATGAAGATTAATCAAAAGCGCCTGATAAAGCTTTTCTTTCAAAGACTACGGGTAGAATAAAGAGTTAGGTTTCAGGTGTTCTTGTTTACTTGAACAGGCACTTAACATTGCATCTGATTTTTACATTCTTCTTGTAGGCTGTAGGCAAACTTTCAATTCTATTCATAGGTAATGAATGTATACGCGCCTAACTGAGATAATATGAAAGACCCAAGTGCCTGAAAAAATCATCAGGCAAACGATATTGCAGATTGCTATTGCTGTTGTTGTTTCTTCTCATAATGGATACAGTTTCCCTGGATATTCATTTAAAATAGCTTGATTTGCACGGCAAACCGTGAAGTTTCCGAATTCTACGAGAGATTTTAACAGATTACCGATTATATTTATATTTTCAAAAAAGCGTTCAATTGCTTGCATATGCTGACGAGATTGACATCATAGGGCGTATCAAGCCAAATGTTACTGCTGCTATTGAACGGGAGTCTCTTAGATGGGTCTGGCAGTAAATGAGAGCAAGACGAAGTATATTTTAACGACAAGTAGAGACGTGCGGTGTATTGATTCTCAGATAACGGCCGATAACTATACTTTCGATATGGTCAAGGAATTTATTTATCTTTGCACTGCCGTTACCACCAAAAATGATGTTAGTCTAGAGATCACTCTTGCCGACAGGTGCCGCTATGGTCTCAATAGGCAATTGAGTAGCAGAGACCTCTCTCGTAAAACAAAACTAATAATCTACAAGACGCTCATCCTACCCGTGCTTCTTTATGGAGCAGAGGCATGGACCCTATTAAGCACTGATGCAGCAGCCTTGAGAGTATTCGAGATAAAAGTCCTACGTAAGATTTTTGGTCCAGTGCGAGTTGGCGATGATTACCGCATCCGATCCAACAGTGATCGGACAGTGACGACATAAACGTTGTGCAGCGTATTAATATCCAGCGGCTGCAATGGTTCGGCCATGTCGTTCGAACAGAGGAGGATGCTCCGGTAATACGGGTATTTGATGCGGGGATCTGCGGAAGTCGGCAAAGCGGACGACCTGCTATGCGTTGGAAGGACCAAATCGAAGAAGCCCTGTCATCGATTGATGTGACCAGCTGGCTCGCAGGAAGCAGAGATGGAAGGATGTGTTGAGACAGACCAAAATCGTTAATCAAGTTGTTAATGGCCAATTAACTAAGTAAAGCAAGGACATCTTTTGTTTACAGATTAGCACTCATGCCTGTAAGTCCAATCAGGGTAATGCTAACACAATTAAGAGTTTTTGTTCATTCGCAACGGGCGTTGTAGTGAAACCCACCAGTACAAAATTTGGGTTCTCTCTGCATGAGGGCAAACAAGTCTGGCATTTGAATACTCGTAAAAGCAAAAGCATGCAGAGTCTTGAACGTCAATAGTGGTGGGAACTACAGTTTAATGTCGACTCCGAACAACAGATTTTTGAGAAAATTTTCATATCAGTTTTATTTACGCTGTGAGATTTTTTCAGAAATCTGCAGAGAGGAAGTCGCTGGTGGACTATTTTTTCATATTTGGTTTTGTTGCAAATGTCTGACATGGGGTTTGAACCGTGGCCTCACGTCTTATAAGCCGAAATACAATCGAAGTCCAAAATAATTAGGAACTTAAAGTACTAAACTCTTGTGTCGATCTTTAGAAAGAACTCAATTAATTCCCTATCGTATAGCAGTAGATATCTGGTTTCATGAGTTTTGAAAGTTTTGATTTGATAATAAATAATAAAAAATCTTGTGAGAAACCAAAAGAATAGAAAACATGTGTAGCTAAAATGTTTGCTGGGTCTATAGGCGTGTCCTTTAATACCTGAGCTTGTGTGTACTTAAGTTTTAGTTGTTGGCATTATTGGCCTTGTCTTCATTATAAAATTGAGTGAAAAACCAGTTTTTCTGTTGACAACTGTAAGGATCTCTGTTTTAAGGAAAAAGTTCATTTTTTTTACATTTTAACTGCACATAAGCCATAATATAATATATAAGTAAGTATATATGTGTGTACATGTGTGTGTTTTTTATACGCTTCAACGATAATTAACACAAAAGAAAATGGTCTTGTGGCAGTGGACTTGAGTTAAAGGCAACATTATTTCGGCCAACTAAGTAATTTTAAATTAAATTTAAGTCCTCTAGTTAATAAAGATTTCAGGAAAATTTAATCTCCTTTTAAGTTACTTTACAAAACTAGGTACCATGAAGAAAGAAAAAAAAATAATAAAAGAAATCAATGTTCAGTACTCCTGTCTAGATGGCTTGTTAAAGGCGCCTGTGAAAAAAAATTTCAAATTCTGTTTGCCACTTGAAAAACATGGCATAGAATTACAAATTTAAAGTGATATGTGTTGTATGTTGTATGTTTTGTTTTTTAATCCATTAAATAACAGGCTGAATGACATTTTAGTCCTTGAGACATCTAAAAAAAATGTTTCTTTTTAATAAACATTTTGAGATTGTGTTTCTCTTACTCCTTCCTTTATGTTCTTAAGAAAACGAAAGTAATTGCATTTTCCTGTTTTATTTCTTATATGTATTGATTTTAACAAATTTAGAATTCATGTCATTGTAGGAGTCCATAAAAACAAAAAAGAAAAAAAAAAAAATTCTTCAGAAAACAATTTAATTCTCGTCTATCGCACAGTGGTCTTGATATACTGATCATAGATGGGCACTTTGCAGTACCAGTAAAATTTCAGTAAAAATTGATTTTTACTGATTACTGAAAAAAATTACAGTATTCAGTAAATTTTTACTGGTAATGAAATTTAGATTGCATTACCAGTAAAATTTTACTGATTACTGGGAAAAAAATTAGTAATCAGTAAATTTTTACTGATTACTGAAAAAAAATCAGTATTCAGTAAATTTTACTGGTTACTGAAAAAAAATCCAGTAAATCAGTAAATTTTTACTGATTACTGAAAAAAATCAGTACCAGTAAATTGAAACCCATTACATTACCAGTAAATTTTTATTAATTATAAAAAAATTGTCAAAATTTCTAATAGATGTTATTAGTAGAAATATTTATATATAGGGTCCGCCAAATAACTTATTTTTTGGAAATACTTAAAAAAAACTGCTGAATATTTTCTCAAATTTCTTTTTTTATTTGAAAGTACAACACTTCCGGTTAATAATGGAAAATAATTTTATTCAAATGGCTGCCTCGGCTGGCCATGCAGTAGCCTTCACGATCGGTCCAATTTTTAAGCACATTATCGATTGTGTGCAGCGGTATTTCACCAATGGCGAATACGAATATTGTCCTTTAAAGCGTCAATTGTCTCTGGCTTGTCGGCGTAACAATTATCTTTGACAGCACCCCAACGGTGTCAAATCGCAGCTCCGAGGTGGCCAAACGACATCAGCTCTGCGGCTGATAATGCGATCTTCAAAAATAGGGCGCAAAACATCGAGTGTAGCTTCGGCTGTGTGGCGCCTAGCGCCGTCCTGTTAAAACCAAATGTTGCCAATATCCTCCTCTTCAATTTTTGTGAACAAAAATTCGTTCAACATGGCCCGATAACGATCGCCATTGACTGTAACGGCCACTCCCTTTTTTGTTTTCTGTGCCCCAAATGCGACAATTTTGCTTGTTTACGTAACCGCCAAGATCAAAATGAGCTTCATCTGAAAAGATGATTTGTTTGCCAAAATCGGCATCTTCTGGTGCATACTGCCTACTGCATGGCCAGCTGAGGGAGCCATTTGAATGAAATTATTTTCCATTATTAACGGGAAGGATTGTACTTTCAAATAAAAAAAGAAATTTGAGAAAATATTCAGTAGTTTTTTTAAAGCATTTTCAAAAAAAAGTTATATGGCGGACTTTATTTGTAAAAAACAAAAATTAAAAATTTTTTTAAGTATGTTCATTAAATTCCTATTAAGAGAGTGCAAATAAAAAATATGGAAATTTTCTATTTTATATCATCAAAAACTATGTATATAGTTAATGAAAACTTTATTAATAAAAACTTGTAAAAAAAGGTAAATATATAATTTTTGATTAGTCGATATTGTAAGATATTTGGATTTTAAATTGTTCTGACGATAATGTAAACAAAAGATAATTCAAAATAGAACTTGTAATAGTTTGCGACGATAAAAAATGTTGACAATTTTAGTTTTTTGTTCTTCTTGCAAGTTTTTTGAATTAATGAATGCTTTTCCAGTAACAATTGTTAATAATTCAACTTATTGAACAGAGCAAATTTTACTCGAATCCTTGAACTGTAGACAATTTTTCCAGAAAATAATTCCACTAGCAAGTAATTAATAAATTTTACTGATACTAATTTTTTTCAGTAATCAGTAAAAATTTACTGACTTACTGAATTCTTTTTCAGTAACCAGTAAAATTTACTGAATACTGATATTTTTTTCAGTAATCAGTAAAATTTTACTGGTAATGCAATCTAGATTATATTACTGAAATAAACTGTAACTGATTACTGAAAAAAATATCAGTATTCAGTAAATGTTTACTGGTAATGAAATTTAGATTTCAAAAAAGCTTAATGCATTAAAATTATAATGCAGTATGCCCATGTATGATACTGATACACTACCAGATAACCAAAGACAATTAAAATAATTTAATCAACCGCATGCAAGGATTTTTTGCTTCAACTACCATAGGATTGCCACAAAGCATTTCCCCATGTTTTTCCTTTGTTTTGTTTGACTTTCTTAAATCCGTTTTTATATCCAAACAAGTAAATGGAATACTGTAATGGGTTCTAGGGTGACAGGGTTGCCATCAGTATTGTCCTAAATTATTTTCTCAAGGGGCATATAGACTTCAGAATTTATAAGCTCAAGATTTCAGGTCAGCGCATTTCAGGCCGTGATATTTGCTGTTGAACAAGCTAAACGTATGCTTGAAACCGGGAAACTACCTCCTTCGAATTTGATCATATGTGTGAAGCAGCAATCCCAGCGCTTTGGATTCCATCTCGTCAAATTAAATGCCGTCATGGGTTTCACAGACTTTCCGCAACGTATACGTCGAAACAACACCTGCGTCACCTGCGCTCGGGACCATTGTGGCATACAGGGAAACGAGAAGGAGGCTCAAACTGGCTTAGTAAGGTAGTAATTAAAGTGCTGCGATCCTACCTCGTCAAATTAAATCGCGTCAGCAGTTGCATGGACACTCTACATCCCGTATACGCCAAGACAACACCCGCTTCTACTGGGTTCCGCGAAACTGTACCATAAAAGGAAACGAAGACGCAGACGAACTGGCATCGGAAATGTCTGAGAAAGACATAAGTGGGGATATTTAAGCGTCACTACAAGAATACTGAAACACGGCACGGAAGGAATCGGAAATGTCTGAGAGACAATAGCTGGTATATATAGGCGTCACTACAAGAATACTGTTCCAAATTGGAAAAAGCAGCATGAAATTTAACAAACCGTAGGTGGTCCAATCTAACTGGTTACGTAATTTGAAAATTACTGTGATCAGCAGAGGACAGCGGGAGAAACAAGAAACTACTTAAGTTCGACTAGAGAAGAGTTCGCATTCGAATAGGAATTCTAAGGGAACTGAGCTCTATTGGCAGTTTCGCATGGACATGGACATGGTGACGAACGTGTCGCTAAGGAAACTGGTTGGTTTCATCCGGAGCACGGAGTAGTTCGAACCCACCATAGGGTTCATGACAAGGAGGCTTAACTTACACTGGGTAACACAATTTTGCATTAGGGGCCACCGAGTGAACTTGCTTGTGAACGGCAACCTATCTGCTAACCTAATCTAAAGGTATAAACACATAGACGACAGACAATTGTTCGGCAGTTCGACAGAAAAATCTGCCAACTGTTTTTCTGCCGTATGCCGACTGCTTAAATATTTTGAAAACAGTTGTATTTTTATTATGATTTTATGTTGCATTGGCATCACTAATTTGCTTTTAGCTGCTCACAAAAATTTAAAATAGTTTAATTTGGGCAGAAACTGCTAAGGTTGGTGTCTTAGCTATTTCTGTTCTGCCTTCAATATAAACGTTTTCATATAAACGTGTGTATTCTAAACTTGGCAGCTTTCTGTTATCTGTCGTCTATGTGTTTATACCTTAACCTCTCTCGGAAGCCTACAATCTATTGTGATGTCTTTGAAATTGTATTTCCCTTCCCAGTACTTCTGGAAAATTCTATCGAATTCTACGACTAATATCTAAGAAAGCCTATTATTGTACTGACAGCTTAAGTCCAATTTCCTGTGGGCAGCCGATACACATTGAAAGTACTCTTTTTCCTTCGCCTAGCTTCTTATTCAAAACAGCTGCTACAATAATCATAATTTTTATAGCCTATACCCGCCGGTATACCTATCCTAACCTCACTTGGAGCCCATTGTGATTAGACCACTACTAACGGATTCAAACAAGGGGACTCACATCCGCCAACCTAACTTAACCAAACTGCTACGCAATGCCACCAATTGATTTGTATTCTATTCGATCTTGAGGTCGCCGTAGTCTAGTAGGTAGTGTGTCAGTTTATTAGACATAAAATCCAGGGTTCAAACCACAGGACATTAAAACAAAATACAAAATGGCAAAAACTCTGAGAGTAAATAAAATTGCTTTGAAAAGTTTCTAAAAAATCTGTCATTCGGAGTCGACTTCAAATTGTAGGTCCCGCCAATCATGTATAAAAATTACACACAACATAAGTGGTGTGAGAAACTAGGTCGTATGCCTGACTGAAGGGTTGTAATGACCAAAAATGTTTCTGAGCAAGAAACACAATGCCAGCCCTGATTATAGACCAACTACACTTCCAATAGCTTCTTAAATACCCTCAAACGTAAAATAGATTTCGCAGTCACATCAAAATTCGTTACGCAGATGACACTTACAGAGGCACTTAATAACTTAACATATGTGTATGATGTTTTCATGTTAATGTCAATTTAATGGAAATCATTTCTTTAGGCCGTATAGAAACGTGTATTTGTACCAGTGTTGCAAAACTGATATTTTGAAATGGTATTGACCTACAACTGAAAGAGTACTTTTTTGCATCAAATGGTACTTTTGTAAAAAATGCATATGTACATACATAATTGGTCATTACAACTCTTCAATCTGGATTATGATCTAACTTCTCACACTACTTATTTTGTATATGTTAATTTTATACAGACGGGACCAGCTGTCTGAAGTCCACTCCGAACGACAGCTTGTTGAGAAACTTTATCAGGGCAATGTTGTTTACATCAGAGTATTTGATAGAAGGAAGTCGTCGAAGAAATATTTTTCATATTTCGTTTTGATGGAGATGTCTGACATGGTTTTTGAACTGTGGGCTCACGTTTAGTAAGCCAACACACTACCTACTAAATTATTTTTTTATTTATATTTAATACACATACGGCACGGAACAGAAAAAACTAACGACTTATTCATATTCCTCACATACAAGACAAAAACAGCTGATTCGGAACGTAACAAAACGTTTAGTCAAACGGCGATGAAGTATAATGTAATAAACATACGTTCGTTTTTAGCACATGAACGGCAATGAAATTGCTTATCGACATTACATTACGGTTCTGCAAGCGTTTTCATTTCGTTTCGTATTCTAAAATCGAACGTACGTTTCGTAGACGTTTGGCTAACCGGGGCTAAAGACTAATTCTAACTTTAGCATTACGTTCAACATATTATCAATGCATTAATAATTATTAAAAATAATAAAAAGTACTGAAAGTGTCGCGGAAGTACTGCGGTATTTTTGAAATGCCAATGTACCGAAAAAAGTACAAAAGTACTTTTCTAAAATCGAACGTACGTCTCGTAGACATTTGGCTAACCGGGGCTAAAGCTAAAAAATAATAAAAAGTACTGAAAGTGCCGCAGGGGTACTGCGGTATTTTTGAAATGAAAAAGTATCGAAAAAAGTACAAAAGTACTGAATTTTTCAACACTGATTTCTACTAAAATTTATTGCATAAAATACACAAATCAAATAATTTTTAAATTTTTAATTAAAAAAAAAAACTAATTTTTCTCCATTTTTTTATTTCTTTACAGGCTGCAATAATACTTGTTTCTTAAACAAAATGTTACCAACAAACGTATCTTGAAATTCTTAAGTCAATTTCAAATCTTTTAATTTTCTTTCGATTTTTTTTAAATTTTTTTTGTTCAAACAAAGAAAAACTATATGTTTTACACACAAAGTTGTGTGTAAAAAATTTAACAACATACAGTCGTCAATAGCATAAGAAATTGTTTAATAATGCATTACCATACGTGGTATTATGTGACAATTGGACTGCTTATCAATGGTTATGCGTTTAAAGGCTATCGTGCTGAACAGCATCCAGCGACAGCAGATGAAGGTAAGTCCTGGAATCATAATTATTTAAATTCTTTTGTTTGTTTTAATCATTTAATTGTTGTTGTAATAATCGTTAGCAATAAATTACAAGTACATACTCATGGTTTTATTGAATAAAATAATTAAATAAAGCCCTGCTGCTTTTATTTGCAAGTGGTTGTAGTCTTTAATAATGAATAACCCTTTTGTAAATATTGTTGTAAATATTGTTGTAGACACAATAATTAAAACTGTGCCTAAAGAATTTCAAATAAAAGTACGAATTTTTACTCAAATTAAATTTTTAAAGGTACACCGAAATGTTCATTACAACTCTTTTAGTCAGGATTACAACCTAGCATTCGGCATCACCCAGTCCGAACACTGTTTATCGAGCCTTAGCTCTTTGGCATACGAATTGAATTTTTATTCATTTTCTTTAAATTACCCAAAGTTACTTCTGTCGAAATGCCATATACTACAGACTAATAGTCCGAAGACTTTAAAACTGCCTTCTAAAGACTACGATGGTTGGTTACCATCATTTGGATTTAATACTAACAGCACTACCCTTAACCTTATCCTACGAACATTTCAGCCCAAACATTATACACTACCTCACCAGAGTGAACCATATTGATATGAAAATGGAAATGGTGTAACCTCGTTAAACATTAAAATAATAAACAAAAGCTACAAAAACACAAACAATGGACTTGTTTACATGATCAACGAATAACCAAAAATATACCAACAACATCCGTAAAAAAGGGCATAAACAAGTAAACAAAAATGCAACAAAAAATATAAACAAAATACACAAACAACAATGAAGCAATGATGTTTACATTTATGGAGATTTCGAGAAGGCGAAGCCACCAACATTCAACTTCAAGATCATTCATCAGACTGTTTACATTGGCATATAAAAGGCAAGACAAAGCAGGCAACGGAGTCAGTAAAAATTCAGTCAGTCTTCTGTGAAAACGCGTTGCGTGTAAAGAGAATAATCGTGGTTTGAAGATCTCCGTTGTAAAGATCTAACGAACAATTGTTATTGTATACGCGGAAGAGTGTAAAGTGGCACACTGAATTGTGCGAACAATAAAGAATTTTCATTAAAACTAAACACAAATTTATTTTTATTTTTATTTAAAATCTACGAACTCATATTTGAAACGTATTTAAAAGGTTAAAACGTAACAATATTTTGAAATACCGTTTGGGATTATATTGGATGTAAGCTTGGACGTAAGACTTTGAAATGCCTGTTGTAATACTGGTTCTAAGCATTTGGTATCTCAGGACTAGACTGAAAGTATGCCTCCCGAGCATTTTAATGACGACAATAAATATGGCGCTCATTATGCCACATCCGCCAATTCTTTGGTGAGGAAGACTACATTTTCATCTAGAAGAGCTCGAAAAGAAAGGCAACAGCACATACCTTATAAATTAGGTTGGAAGAATTCACAAATTAGCTCAAATAACTCCTAAAATCTAGGTAAACCATATATCTTTGAAAATTATTTGCAGGGTTTTGATGCTACACCAGAGTCAATGATATTATTTGGGTGTACAACCAGCAAACCTAAAAGGCTTACTAGGTGAAACTCCTTCGATAATCGAACCAGAAGTGATGGTTTAATAATGCCGCAGAACTGAGACCTTGCAGTTAAAAGAGCGCCCTATGAAAGCGTTGTACTGACGTTGAACTATTCATGCTGTCTTGCAAAACCTTACATACATAATTGCTCATTACAAGCCTTTTAGTCAGAATTACAACCGAGATTCTCACACCACTTATGTTGTGTGTGTTAAAT
The DNA here is from genome assembly GCA_936449025.2 of Sarcophaga subvicina. NCBI lineage: Eukaryota > Metazoa > Arthropoda > Insecta > Diptera > Sarcophagidae > Sarcophaga > Sarcophaga subvicina. The sequence goes on from OW388084.2 coordinate 82,041,150, forward strand.
ATTAAAGTCGATTTCGAACTATAGATTTTTGAGAAACTTTTCATGGCATTTTTTTATTTTCTCTCATAGTTTTTGCTAGAAATCCGCTGAGAGACGGATATGTCTCACCTGAGCTTTGAACCCACGTGGCCTCACGTCTAATAAGTTAACACACAACCTAGTAGAGTACTACGACTTGCAGAACTTTATTGAACAGAATTGCTAACACGTTCTTAGCTGTTGATTGTTCTCTTACAGGGCTGTCTTCAGCCCTACTTTATTTACTTTCAGTATGGCAACGTTTAGAAACTTATTGTTGACCGTGGCTTCAGGTCTAAGAAGACAACACACTACCTACTAGACTAGACGATGACTTGGAAAATCTTATTCAACAGATATGTCAACACATTTTCAGCTGTTGTTAGTTCTTATGCAGTTAGAAAAAGGCCGTACTTTTTTACTTTTAGTGCGGCAACTTCTAGAATCTTAATGTTGAGTTTCCATCTTTCTTGATGTATGTCGTTTCTATGTAGTTTTGTTATTGTAAGTTGATATTTGTTTGGTACGATTGTTGTAAAATATTTGTTGTTGTAATTCCTTATTATATTTATGTCTTTGTAGGGTTGTTATTGTACTTTTTGTAGAACAAAAGTTCTTAAATTTTCCAAAAAATTATGACGTTTGTATTTGAAATTTTGTTATAAATTCAAGGGTACTTAAACAAATTGTGGTATTTTATCTGATACATATGAGAGAAATACTTTCCCTTTTAATACCATTACATACAAGCATGCATAATAACAATTTAATAAATTACAAGAATATTTCATGTTGAAAATAAAAAAGATATGAATTCCTTATAAAAAGATCCAACCAAACCACTCCATAAAATTACACCAGCAGCAGCAGCCTGAAATATATTTACAATCACAAACAAAATCACAGTCAGACACAAAGAAGAAAATAATGGCGTAGCCGACAAAAAGGAACACAATTCAATAAATAACCAATAACCAACCATTCAAGTGTAATACGAACACACATATACATACATACATACAGAAGATCTCAACACATTAAATACAATGAAAAAGGCACTGCCTGACTGACTGAGTGAGTGAGCGATTAAAATGAAACTCATGCTGTTAAAATTATTGATCACCACATCACACATACATTAATAAATTACAAACAGAGAGAGATAGAGAGTGATGTGTAATTATTACTTAAGAGCATAAATTATTTTATGCTCTCTCTTTTGTTTAATACATTCACATGTGATTATTACAAGTGCTGGGTTTTCTCTCTGTCCCTTGCCATACATCCCCACAAAATATTATTTGTGTTGCAGTGGTAATAAAAAATAATTGAAAATAAACGATTTTTAATCTGATTTAATTTAATTTAATGCCGTAGTCATGTTTACTTTTCGTATTTTATTTCAATTTCATGTTTAAAGCATAGTGAAGTCTAACAACAAATGATATTGAAAATGATTTTTAATGGTTCACTACACTACTATTGTTCTTCTAAAGAAAAATGATACAATAAGGAACAGAAAGAAAAAGAAAAGAGCACCCATAAAAATATAAACGACAACTGTCAATAATTTTATTCTTTAGAAATACACACACTCGCACACATACACACAGGAGAAATTTCTTGAAGGAAATTTCACCCTTCAATACAATAAGAGTTCGTTCAATGAACGAATAATGCCTTGAAGCTGTAAAGAATTGGAAGAGATTTTCAAGTCAATAGGAAATTTAAAGAAGAATTTTAAGAATTTAATAGAAAAATGTCTCAGGGTGCTTAAGAAAATTAAATGTTCTCCTATGAATCTAGGTTGTAATGAAAAATCTTGACAAAATTCCTTCATCTCAAACTAGCTTAAGCCATCAGTTTTATTTCATCACCAAGTCAAACCAGTGATGCTAACGTCGAACTTCAAAAGACATCTGCAAGTGTAGCGCTTCATAAATACTCTCCATCATAGATATCAAACGATTTCATCTCTTACGTCACGACTACAACCTAGCTTACTACACCACTTATGTTGTGTGTGTTCGTTTTATCCTTTAGAGGGGGGACCTACAGCTTAAAGACGATTCCGAAGCAAAGATTTTTGTCAAACTTTTCATAGAAATTTTATCAGAGTTTTAGGCAGAAGACTGCTGAGTGAAAGTCGCCGAAGAAATACTACGTTTTGCTCTAAATGTGTTAACCGGGGTTTGAATAACAGTCTTGTAGCTACTAAGCCAAGACACTACCTACTATACTACGCAAACGTATTGTCACGTTTTTACCTCTTAAAAACGTTTGAAATATGAGCTCGTAGATTGCAAATAAAAATAAAAATAAATTTGTGTTCAGTTTTAAATAATTTCTTCATTGTTCGCACAATTCTGTGTGCTATTGTTCACAGCTTGATGTAAACAACAATAATTGCTTTGTTTGTTATTCTTTACACTCTTTTGCGTAAACACTAACAATTGTTCGACAGATCTTTATAACGGAGTTCTTCAAACCACGATTATTCTCTTCACACGCAACGCGTCTTCATACAAGACTGACTGAATTTTTACTGACTAAGTTGCGTGCTTTGTCTTGCCTTTTATATCGTAGGGTAAACAGTCTGATGGATGCTCTTGAAGGAGAATGACTTCGCGTTCTCGAAATCTCTGTAAATGTAAACATAGGCTGCCTTCCAAAATGTATAAATTCAAAGTTTGTATGCAGTTTGTAACGACACGTTTCCGCTTGGGTGCTGGGGTAATTCAGCGGCGTCCAGTGGTTACATAAAAAACACTTCTTTGGAAATTCTATGCTATTTACTATCAATAAGTAAAATAACTTACGTACTAAACTACATAAAGGGAAAAATTAAGTTAAATATTATTTAATAAGCCCTAGGCCGGCCAAACAACGGTTCGTCAAGTCACAGTACCGAAGGCATCAAAGGGGGTTGAGTCAAAATAACAGTCAAAGGGCATGCGCCCTGGATGACTATGGTTTCTACTGGTCCTTGCTATTACCCCGGCACGGTCAGTCAAGTCAACCAAAGGAGGATGTCAGAGCAACAATCAAACGGCCTACGCACAGGATGATTGTGGCTCCAAGATCTCTCTTTGTTCGTCCAGTCAGTCAAATTACCCGGAGGAGGATGTCAGAACGACAATCAAATGCCCTACGCACAGAATGATTGTGGTTCTGAGGTCTCTGGGGTCCATCCAGTCACAGTCAAGTTAACCAAAGGAGGATGTCAGAGCAACAATCAAACGGCCTACGCACAGGATGTCGTCACAAGTTCTACTACTGTATATAAACTATGTAGATAAGCAAAGTAACCAAACAATGCATCAACTATAAATCCGATGCCTGATTGCTTTTTGACTGCGTTAAAAATACATATTGACGACGTTTTGAAATAGAATACATTGTATATATTTTGTACAGCGGCATTATGAAACACGATACCTTGTTCAAACACAAAGCAACTCACATTTTGGAAGGCAGCCATAGTTGTTTCATTGTTGTTTGTGTATTTTGTTTACATTTATTCTGGTAATGTTTGTTGTTGCTTTTTGTTTACATGTTTATCCCCCTTTTTTTTGCTGATATTGTTGCTATATTTTTGTTTATTCGTTGATCATGCAAACAAGTCCATTTGTTTTGTTTTTGTAGCTTTTGTTTATCATTTTAATGTTAAACGATATAACAACATTTCCATTTTCGTAACAGTATTATTAATGAAAATTATGACCACGATAATCTAGGCTTACTGGACAGGCCTTCGAGTTTTCTAGCATTAACTCTGTGAATAATTAATTACCATGGGTTTCTGCAATAGTGTCGCCAATAACGGAGTTTTAACTGAAGACCGCACCGTACTTAACGCACCTTCAGTCAGGATTACGACCTAGCTTCCCACACCACTTTTGTTGTGTGTGGTTATTTTGTCCCTGAGTGCCGAGGCCTACAGTTTATATTTGACTTGGAACGACAGATTTTCATGGCATGACGTTTATTTACTTCTAGAGTTTTTGGCAGGAATCTACTGAGGGGAAGTCGCCGGCGAAATATTTTTCATGTTTTGTTTTGTTGAACATATCTGACTCGGCGTTTGATCCGTGGCCAACACACTACCTTCTAGATTAATTATTAACAATTAACACATCATATTGAGAGTTGTAATGGCACTTGATTATGTTGGTACGTTTTTCTCGCACTTCAGCAGTATTTCTGAGTGTTTCTAGTCCAGCAATACCAATGCATTGGTGGATATTTCAAGGCCAAAATATATGTCGTTTCCCATTCTTCATTTATTAGAAATTTTTCTCATGATTTGAGAGTAGTTCGTACTATTTGTGGCGCATGATGTGTAACAAGAGATGATGTTCTTCTTCCGCATTTTAGCATAGCAATCAGTTGGCGATACTGATTTAATCTCTGAAGGAAATTCGGGACCATGCGATTTTTAATAGATTTCTGTACAGCTACATTTCAAACACGCATGGCGTGTATTGGATTTTTAAGCCAAACAAATATGATTCTGGTTCGTGGGTAGTAATCTTCGGACGGTTTTTCTGATCAGTTTTAAAATTAACTACACAGAGACTTGTTTCTTGCCTCATACGTCTGAAAAAATTATCGTGGCTTGAATCAGGAAATCAACTTCTATAACGGCGATTCATCTTATTCTGCATCACTACATTATTCATTTCATTAAAATTTTCAATAAACTTTTTTCTCAAAAACAGACCTTAAAAAATCTCTCTCGTTATTTTTGCTTATAAATTTCCTATTGGGGGTCTTTTTACTCTGCATACATTACCAATGACTTTGTTGTGGAACAAAAAAAAGAAGCGAATCTGACACTTGCAGTCATGTGTGTGTGTTAAATAAAAGCGACGTAATGACATTATGATTAACAATCCACCACTAAATAAACTTCAATAACATCAATAAAGAAACATGCATGGAAAGCGAGAGAGGGAGAGAGAAAATGTACAATTTTTCCAATAAATGTCATTAAAAATAATTTTTAATACTTTACCATTGAAGTTTGATTTTTTTAACACAAAAAGGTACAAACATGTGTGCGGAAGCTGAAAAGAAAGAAAATAAAAAAATGAAAATCACGCCTCATAAAAAATTACATACGTATGGAAACAAATTTCCATTTTATTGAAATCGAATTACGCACACAGTGACAGATTTATTGAACGCACATTTTTTTCTTTTACTCCATCTCTTTTTCCGGGCAGATATTTAAATTTGAAAAAGCCTTTAAAAATTTGTTTAAATGTCTCCCTGTGGCTTTGCGGGCGTTTTTTATTGTTCTACAAAGAATTTTGAAAGGCTTTTATTAGAGGCCAGGTTATCGTAACAAAAGATTCCTGTTCCATTCATTTGTTTTGTGTGATGAACTTATGCTGAACGTACAGATTCCCTCAAATACTGTTTTTTACCAATACATATATACGTACTTGTACAAGGGAATTTGTTTCAATAGTGAAAAATAATAGAAATTGATTGTTTCTCATTTTACCCGGGAATCATTTGACTGACCGTCTGTTGTAAGACCTATAAATGAATTTCGAACAATCGACCAATCATTATTATTATTGTGCTGAAGAGTTACTTTAATGCTGCCCTCATACGGTCTATTGTACTCCCCTCTTACTTAAAAATACCCTTTAAAAGGGTATCCCTTTAATGTCTCCTTCAATCTTATTTAGCCGTCTAACCTTGGGGTGTTGCTCGGTGTCAAAAATAATAATTCTCTGCTCATCACTTGATATGATTCACCCACGTGTTTCCTCCTGAGAAGCATGAATGCCACACAGAATACAAGAATATGTTTCACATTGAACTCAGGACACCCCATTTTGAATAAGTGTACATTCAGTCTACAGTGCCCTTTTAAAAGACCGATTAGCACTTACTTGTCGTAATTTGTCATTACAAATCTGAAGTAGGATTACGAAATAGCTATTCACACCACCCTTGTTGTGTGTGTTAATTTTATCCATGAGTGGCGGAACCTACAATTTAAAGTTGACTTCGAGCGACAGATTTGCGATAAACTTTTCGTTGGCAATTTTTTTTACTCTCAAAGATTTTTGGCAGAAGTTTTCTGAGAGGCAGACGCCTAAGAAAGATGTTTTTTATACTTCGTTTTTGTTCGAAATGTCTAAACTAAGATTTAAACCACAGGCTCGCGTCTAATAAGCCAACGCACTAACTACTAGACTACCGCGATTAGTTCTGCTTGAGATTCTAAATGGTGGCTTCGGGGACTTTAGACCTCGTTATTGCATAAAGATTCCTCGCTTGATAGCATACAATCTTCTATAGACCAAGTAATGCTTGCACAATCGACTTCCATTAATGTTAACTTATCACTCACACAATTATACTCTAGAGACTTGTGACATGGTATAGTAGTCAAAAGCATCGACTGGAAACCCGACCACTCCAGCTTCAGAGTCCAAATCTTTATCATCAAAATTAAAAAATTGTTCTAATAGGAATTCTTCTCAAGACCTTAGAATATAACATGAAAAATCAATACCATTATAAGCAGCCAGATAACGCTACAAATGCCGGAAAGAATAATGACTTAATCAACAAACGGTTGCCCTCCTTATCACTGCACCCAAAACATGTTCACAGATGGCAATAACAGTTGTAATTAAGACCAGTGTGGAGAAAACCTGCTTTTGGTCATCGACCAAAAAAATGTAAATCATCGACCAGAAAAATGCTAGTCGGCGACCTAAAAAATGCTAGTAATCGACCAGAAAAATGCAAGTTATCGATCCAAAGAATGAAATTCATCAAAAAAAAATGTAAGTCATGAACCAAAAAAATGTAACTCATCGACCCAAAGAATGTAAGTCATCAACCGCTAAAAATTCAAATCATCGACTCCAAAAATGCAAGTCATCGACAAAAAATGCAAGACACCGACAATTTGGCCCATTTATATAGAGCAGTCACCGACGTCAAAAATTTCGACCCAATAGGGAACTTTTTTTACTCATTTGAAGAAAACAATTGCGCTCGATCTTAAGGAAACTCGCTTTGGATTCCTAGGTACCATGGCTAAACAACTTATTAGATTTATTTCTCCCACAAGTCCATTTTTTATCCGATTTTGACCGATTGGTATAGAGGAATCTTTTTCTGGTGATTTCCCACAAATTTAACTACGTCGTCTATATCTCCGGTCGAAAGTAACGGCCGATCGTAAGGAAACGGGTTTTGGTATACTTGATACTATGGCTATCTAACCATAAGTCCATTTTTATTCAATTTAGCCAGATTTAAATAAATTACTTTTATTTTTGCTCATTTGAAGAAACCAATTAGCTTCGTCGGCTAGATTACCGGTCCGAATTTTTACCCGATCGTAACGAACATTGTTTTGGAATCCTTGATCCAATAGCTACACAGGCTGGGTCCGAAAACTGTAAGTTTTGGAATTATTTATGTTATAATTAACATTCTCTGTTAACATAACACACACTGTAAAAAAAGGATATAACTTCCATGCTAAATTCACTCGCACATTCTTTATATGTGCAGAACTAATTTTAAGCTGAAATTTGGATAATTTTAAGAAGTACGTTTGTTACCAGAGAATTTTAGTCTTTGGAAAAATAACAATTATTTAATTCTTTAATACTAATATTATTCAGTGTTAAAATAAAACGTTAACATGTTTGTATTTATTTTTCTTTACTGAAGGTTTTCTGTTAATTTTTTTTTCAAGTTGTATTATTACATCGTTCAGAAATATTGCGTAAAATTTTAAATTGAAATCGATTTTTTGTTTCTTTATTTATTTAAAATCGATTTCATTTTCATTTGAATGTAAATCATCGGTAAACAAATTAAGAAATATTGGTATTATATGTCTGTGTATCGTAATTAACGTAAATGAGGCAATTGTAAAAATAAATAAAAATTAATGCAGGGCTGGGATAAGTATACTTCTAATGTTTAAATAAAAAATTTAACAACACATTGTAACATTGATAAATAGTTACATACTGACAATAATGTAATGTAAGGTAAAGTAATGTAATATTTTTTTTTATATTTTAAAATTGAAAGTTCGAAAATAAATTATGTAAATATTTACACACAATATTTGCAAAAGAAATTAATGTACAACTAATATTTCAGTTCGATGTTACTGAGCATATGGTCAGTGTATGTGATTTCATTTGATATGATTTTACTCAGAAAGTAAATAAATATTACCATGAAAAGTTTCTCCAAGTTCCTCAAAATTTGTCATTCGGAGTTGACTTTAAACTGTAGGTCCAGCTACTAATGTATAAAATTAACACACACAACATAGGTGGTGTGAGAATACAGGTCGCAATCCTGACCAATTATAACTAATTAATTTACTGACTGCTGCCATTCTCTATAAGCGCTTCCTATTTGAAAATTTAAATAAAACAAAGTGTCTATTTGAGACGTCATCGAAAGGCCTATTGATGGCATTATGTGTGAAATATAACTTCGTTTAAATGTCTGCCACGGTTTTTCTGGGTGAAGCGCATTCGAAATTGCAAATTTTACATCAGTTTTACTTTGACTGTTGCCAATGATGATCTGCAACTGAATTTCCTCAAATTCAACATCGATAACCTTTCTTTCAGGGTTAACAGCTTTCTCCACTCATATATATACCCACCTAAACAACTAAGTAAATAATGTAAATAATGGTATTTAGCAATGTAGAAAATGTAAACAATGTAAAAAATGTAAAAATATTTAAAACTTTAAATAAAATCCCCACAAAGTTCAAATATTTCATTAAATATTATTTTTTCATTAAATCTTATTGTTTACATAAGGTAAACTAAGAGGTAAACAATTCAAAAATTTATGAGAATATTTTTCTGAAATTTTTTTTTAGAAACCTTTCCAACAAGACAATAAAAATTGTCATACAGTGGGCTTAACGATCGATAACGAAGTAAATTTGGTAGCAACCTTTTTTCTCCAGAAGCAATCCTATTCAACTTGTGTGGGTGAGATGATCTACGCCTGTGGATTACTTTTCATGGGACGGTGTAAAGTAATTAGTTTATGCCGACAAAGTAGTAACCCTAGAAGCATTGGAAGACAATATTTAAGCCATTAAATGCCAGTTTTGCCTCCATTAATGCCAGTTTTGTTGGAAAAATTAAAGTGATCGAATGGATCATGTAAAAGTTCGTTGCTACAAAATTTCTGTTTCTTTTGTCATTCAAAGTTCTTAAGCTCTTAAAGAATCTGCCGTTATTTATTTTTACTTTCTTTAGATCTGTATATAAATGAAAATGAGAGAATTTATTTTGAATGATTGTAAAAATACCTCGTTCTCATTTTAACCAATCAAATACATGCGAAACCTATTTAAGTAGAACCCCAGTTAAGAATATTTAACATTTAAAAAAATTATTTACGTTTAACACCACTCACCATTAAATGTTTTTAACTGTTTTTTATTCTTAGAAAAAATAACAAAAACTGTTTAAGTTTCCCAGGTTTCATTGCTAATGTTTAAAACTCATAAAATGTTATTAAAATGAGTTTTGGAGCTATTAAAGTGGGGAAAAATAAAAAACAAGCACTTTTACATCCAATTACCAACATTTTTTTGTATACAAAAATTTTTTATTTCTATTTTAAAATATAAAAACCGTTAAAATACATTTATTTTACTGTGTATATGCATGTGTACATATGGGAAAAATAATAAAATTTTATGCCCGTGTTTTTTTTTTCTTCTAGGCGTTTTATAGCCTATTTTACCACCCACTTTCTTGTTTGAGTATATTTTTCATTTAAATTTTCATTATTTGAAATAGGGTTTCGTTTTGTGTTTTTTAAATGACATGAAAATTTGTAATAAAACACTAGAAAAAATAAAAAATACACGAGGAAAAAATTGTTTAAATTATTAATTAATGGCGCCATTAAGGTACACTTTATGAATTTTTAATTAATTCCACTTGCTGACGTTAAGTCAAATGGGATTTTTATTTTATTTCTTCTCTTTTTTAAATAAATTTTCAAAATATTTAAAAGGGGTTTCGGAAAATAGTTGATGAGTTCTTTTTTAATTCATATTGACTTTCCATTTTTATCATTTAAAATTCTATAAATTTTTCCTAAAATGATTTAAAAATTGAAGGAAAATTTCCAATCAAATGATTCCTGTCTAACAAAAAAAATTTATTATTTTAATGCATGATTTCATTTGAATAATAATTTTAATTTAAAATGTATTTTTTTTAAATAAAGAAGAAAAAATTAATTTTTTTTAATAATCAGAATTTTTTATGTTACTACGCAGTCTACATTCATTGACGCACCAAAATTTCCATGACCTTTGCTTGAAAAATACTGCAGGGATCAGGCAGCCTGTAAGAAAGTTTAATATCAGGATTCTTAATAAAGATACCACAGCTCAACCTATCACAAACTAATACTAAGAAAACACATTTTTTTTAGTATTGCAAAGCCAAAGCCGTAAACCACAAAAGGCTTTTTAAAGCCTTTTTAAATTTCATTTTATGTAATGTAATGACCAATGGGTGAAGGGATGAAAGGATACGTGAACTAAACAAATTGTCATATTTGAAACGATACCAATCCGCATGAGATTAAAAAGCGCCCAATGCTTGCCGGAAAAATTAATGTTTGGTGTTGATTTTGAACTGGCGGCGTTATCGCCCCATATTTCTTTGAGTACGACGTTGGCTAGGTGATGTTGGTGATGTTTACCAACTTCTTTTCACCTAAATTGGATGATTTGGCCACAAAGGCTTGTAACATCACCAGGACAACTACGTGCTATACAGCATATACCACATTTGATGTTCTGCATAAGCGATTTGAGAGCATTATCATTTTACGTGGATGTGATGTAAACTAGCCACCCAAATTGTGTGATTTGACCCGGAAAAATCAATGTTTGGTGTTTGTCTTGAACTGGCGGCGTTATCGCCCATATTTCTTTTGATACTTTTCACCTAAATTGGACGATTTGGCCACTAATGACTTGAGATTTCGGCAGGACAACCATGTGCTATACAGCGTATACCACATTTGATATTCTGAACAAGCGATTTGAGAGCATAACCATCTCACAGAGAGGTGATGTAAACTGGTTACAAAAAGTGTGTGGTTTGACCCCGATGGAGTTTTAGCAGTTCGTGCGAAAATGTTTACAATACAGAACGTCAATCAATCAACCAAATGACAGAGGCAGATCCTTGTTATGTTAATTAAAAACAAGGTAAAGACCTCTGGTTTATGTTTGATACACATACATACATACACACATAATTGGCTATTACAACCCTTTAGTCAGGATTACGACCTAGTTTCTCGCACTACTTATGTTGTGTGCGTTCATTTTTATATATGAGTGGAGGGACCTACAGTTTAAAGTCGACTCCAAACGACAGGTTTTTTGAGAAACTTTACATGGCAATTTTATTTACTCCCGGAGCTTTTTCCTGAAAATTTACTGAGAGAAAGTCGCCGAAGAAATAATTTTTCATATTTCGTTTTGATATCTGACCTGGGATTTAAACTGAGACCTCACGTCTAATAAGCCAACACACGGCCTACTGAACCACGGCTTACTAGACCACCTACTAAACATCTTCTAATTAATTTGCTTAGGTTAGGTTAGGTTAGTGTGGTAGCTTTGATACCAAAAGCTCACTTAAACACGCATAGCGGTCCGTTGTGACGCCACAGGTGAACGCAGTCTCCGTACCGACCAAGTTCCTCCGAACCAGTGATTGAGAAGTTGGTCAGCGCAAGGGCTACACATTTAAAACTGGAAAACCAACCCTTAAGCTTAATAAACGAGGCTATATCCTTGACATTAATGGACGATAGCTCCGTCAATCTGACAAGAAATGGAGAGCCAAATAACCTATATCTATTCACCCCGCAAGAGATGGGCATTGACAAAGAAAGTGGATAACAGTCTCCTCTTCCTCAGCGGACCTGCACCCACGGCAGAAGTCGTTAAATGGGAGCCGTATTCTTTCCGCGTAATTTGCTTAACTTCATTAACGCTTCAGTTAAACGCAGAATGAACTGGTAAATAATATGCAACACTTGCCGTAAACACATATTTTCTTTCTCATCTTTCTTTCAACACCCTTTTTTCCTATATGAAGACCAAACAGGATATATCGATTGTAGACCTTTAAAGATAAATAGTTTTTGTCTCTCTCAAGACACTTACTTGTCTATCCTACACTAGATGAAAATATAAAAAAAAATAGGAGGAAATGTATGACTTGAATGTTATTCAAATGCCTTCCTGTCTAGTTTGTCTTTACTTAACAAACAAAATCCCTTAAAAAACCTCTTAGTTTGGGAAATAAATTGACATCATCTGCCACTTTACGCCTGGATTATCTCATTTAACAGGTATTTTACAGCATCTTACAGTTCGGAAACTATTTTCGTTGGCTGGCGGTACGCTTTTAATTCCTTTAATTGTTGTTTTGCTTTCGTGCGTAATTAATTTCCAAAGGAATAGTATCGTGTCTGTGTAAATGGGTATAAATCATGAGATAACTTTCTAGTGAATTCTTATTGGTGTTCGTTACCATTTAAATGTCACACACACACACACACACACACAAGATTGATTTTCGGCGAGAGAGTTTTGTCTCTTAATGCTGGTAATTAATTACGAGCATATTTGGCCAAAAAAAAAAAAAAGTTTGTTTACGTGTCATGCATGCTGTACTTTGCTGCTAAAGATTAACAATTAATTGCGACAGCTGATGATCAGCGGCATTAAAATAGAGACATAGAGTGAGAGAAAGAGAGAGAGATAGATTTCCATTTTAATTTCTTTAGGGATTTTGACTATCCGTATATCCATAGCCTGCCATCTTGCTTGTTTATCCGTTTATTAATGACATTCAAAGCAAGCATGAGAGAAGCATGGGAGATGCATGTTTCCCTATTTTGTTTATTGTCAAATAAAATATTGTTCTTGGAAGATTGACACACGACAACAAGTCATAAAAGTTTCTAAATTTATGTGGATTTTCTATTCGTTTAAAAATTTTCCTTTCTACCGCATAATTAATTTCATCACACAATGGTACGAGGGTGGCAAAGCTTTTCCTCATTCCGCATGATTATTTCGTTGTGTTTCTTTTTGTTTTTATTTATGATTTAAATATTGCTTTTTAATCCCTTACAAAACATTAAATTTAAAACAAAAAAAATGTTTTATAAAATATGAATTATGTTTCATGTTTTATGTTTTATTTTCATTTCCATGTTGTATTTTCACTTTCAATAAATTTTCCGAATTTCATAAATAATTCCATGGAAATATTTTGTGACATTCATTATTTGTAGGTGTAGAAATAAATAATATTTTATGGTAAAATTTTTTAGTTTATGATGCCATTAACTGGGGACATTTTATTTCTAAAAAACATAAATAAAAAAAAATAAATTCCAAAGTAGAGGCTTTCTTAGAGAATGCAGCAAAGTAATTATACATACATAACATAGTACATAATTCTTCATTACAACCCTTTACTTAGGATTACAACCCAGCTTCCCACACCACTTATTTTTTGTGTGTTTAATTTATACATGAGCGTTAGGCCCTACAGTTTAAAATCGTTTCCAAACCATGGATTTTTTTGAGAAATTTATCATGGCGACAACTTTATTTATTCTCAGAGTTTTGGCCAGAAATTTGCTGAGAGGAAGTCGCCGATGATATATTTTTTCATATTTCGTTTATTTGGAGATGTCTGACCTGGGGTTTGAACCGAGGCCACACGTCTAATAAGTCAACACACTACCCAATAGACTGCGGTGACTACCAGCGTAATTACACACCTAAACCAAAATATGCTTCAATAGTGTATGGTAGGCAACAGTGCATATGAATTGCTACCCTAAGAAGACTCAGAAGATTCTAAAAGTGTGTTGTTAAGATATAAGAGGGGCAATCCAAATATCCATTAACCAACTAATTGAGACGCTAAACGGATACTTGCTAAATGGGGACTTATTCAACGAAATCCTCAACAATCACAAGCCAATTCCTCTTCTCTTTCTTCTTCTTCTTAAGCTGTCACTTTCAGCAGGACACAATAACCATGTTGTGTGCGTTAATTTCATACATGAGTGGCTGGACCTACAGTTTGAAGTCGACTTCGAAAAACAGATTCTTGAGAAACTTTTTTTTTGCAATTTTATATGTGTTAACTCTCAGAGTTTTTGTCAGAAGACTGGTCAGAGGTAGTCGCCGAAGAAATATTTTCTTTATATTTAGTTAAGTTGGAGATGTCTTAGCCAGGGGTCAACACACTACCTGCTAGACTACGATGACTATACTGCAATTGCATTACACTATTACCAAAACAGTGGTAATAGAGTTTCGTTTGCCAAGGCACGTATACTTTCTGGAGATATGAACTTCTAACCAAGCAATTCCTTTTGACTACAAAATCATAACAAGCCTACCCTGGGTTGGTTTCTTCTCCTTTAACCTACCTACTTAAATACCAAGTCATAATATAGTTGTGCAACCGCAAAAGCCGCCATAGTATAGTAGATAGTGTGTTGATTTATTAGACAAGAGCCCATGGTTCAAACCCTAGCTCAGACATCTCGAACAGAAACGAAATATTAAAAAATATTTTCTTCAGCGATTTTCTCTCAACATTCTTCAAATCTGTCGTTCAGACTCAAAGCTAAACTGTAGCTCCTGCCATTCTGGCATAAACGCACTACACACAACATGGAAGGTGTCAGAAGCTAAGTTGTAATATTGACCAATTAAGTAAATAAGGAAAAGTACGTGCCATCTCGCGAGTGTATTGACTGGATTAGAGTTTGTTTGGCAAAGGAAAATGGTGTTACATCGCTTAAAATTAAAATGATAAACAAAAGTTAAAAAAGCTAAAACAATGAAATTGTTCACATGATAAACAAAAATATACCAACAACATCAGTATAAAAAAGGTGGATAAACAAGTAAACAAAATTGCAACAACAACCAATGTTTACATTTACCGAGATCTCGCGAAGGAGAAACCACGAACATTTGGCTTCAAGAACATTCTAAATACTGTTTACATTAGCATATAAAAGGCAAAGCAAAGCAGGCAACGGGTGAGAAAAAATTCAGTCAGTCTTCCGTGAGACGCGATGTTTGAAAAGAATAATCGTGGATTGAAGATCACCGTTACAAAGATCTATCGAATAATTGTTATTGTTTACGCAAAAGAGTGTAAAGAGGAATAATAAACAAGCAATTGTTGTTGTTTACATCCAGTGCTGAACTGTGGCACACAGAATTGTACAAATAATAAAGAATTTAACTAAAACTAAAACATAAATTTATTTTTATTTTATTTGCAATCTATGAACTCATATTTTAAACGTTTTTAAAAGGTAAAAACGCAACAATATTCACTGATAACCAATGTTAAATAGAGCGATAGCATTCTGGACTACAAGAAGGCGATACATATTTTCTTCAGGCATTACATGGGTACCTAGTCATTAAGTAGTGTTCAACAATTTGGAAGCGAATAATCTGGTCGACAGAGCTGGGGAATTACAGAACATAAACCAGGTGAAAATGTCACATAGACTATTGCGAAATAATGGCACCAGTAGGAAAAGTGCAAAGTAAGCCTAAGGCGCTCCAGATGAAAGGAAACCTCTGAGCATATTAAGATTAAGTACAGGCGTCTTAGTCTAGTAGGTAGTGTGTTGTCTTATTAGGCGTAAAGCTAGGGTTCAAACACCGATTGTACGTCCCACCACTCATGTATAAAATTAACACACACAACATAAGTGGTGTGAGAAACTTCGTCGTAATCTGACTGAAGGTTTGTAATCACAATTATATATGTAAAGGCGTCTTACTCGTACCACTGAATCGCATAGGCGGGATAGGCAATGATGAAGGCAGAGTAGATGAAGAAGACATCGCGAATATGAAATCCTTTTTGTCTTTGCCCAGCCTTCACAAGCTCGAGTTATACTAGAGCTATACTATACTATAGTCATCTCAGAGAGGTGGACTAGAAGACATTGAAGAAGCTTGTGTAAGACACCGAGTTGCTATAAGAAATAGGAATGTGGGCTCACCACTAAGGTGTTGGTGACAGACATCGACAATCGACATTTTAGGTTGAAGACAGTATAAAAAATAGGATAAAAACATCCATAGTCATTGCCTCATTATACAATCGTATTGTAGAGTATCGTACGATAGCTTGGCAGGTAGATGGGGCACTAGTTTAATTAAATTTTCCAGAGAAAATTACACACATGTGTGTCAATTTCAGACCAAGAAACGGAGTTCCAATGGCAACCAATTTTTTTTTTGAGTCCAACACTCACTAGATTACCCATATTCTTGTAATAGATTGTGCTGGAGTACAGAAAAGATAGTTTATAGGAGAAAGGAATGAGTAATCATTTATAATGTCAGACAAATACCCAGAGTTTCTGGTGGAAGTCGAACTTACGGTCTCGGCACTTGAAGTTTAGCACACTGCCAACTAGGCCGTCGAGTCTTATTCATTAGTTTTCCATTATGTTAGAAATGAGTTTCATACGAAAGTTTGAAGTTTCTAAATGTAAAGAAGAGTAAAAGCGCCTCCTTTATGCTGTTAAGCCTCTGACTGGTAGCCTGGAGCGTTAATCCTGTTACCAATTGAATACAAAAGAATACAACTTTGTTTGATCCATTTTTCTTTAATGTTGTATTGGTCTCTTCAAAATTGTTGATATTTTCTCTAAGTAGCGATGTTATTGGCGCAAAATTTAAGATTTTAATTACACAGTCGCCTAATTATCATTTTTGTAAAACTCTCGCAGGCTCATTTCATGATTCCGTCCCAAGGGTAGTATTTTTCATGGAATAGTAGTAGTATTTTTTATTCGTGAGCTTCTTCATTTGTTTTCCAACGCAACATATGACACAAAATATTAACCACAACAAACTTCGAACACAATTCAAGAGTTTTTCAAAACTAAAACGAAATGAAATACTCGCTCCTTTTTTCATAAAAGCTACTACATTTCCATACAAGTGGATGTGATTGTCAGCATTTAATCAAAAATTGTCTCCTAAGGATAATAGATCTTTCATAGCGTATTTGACGTTAAAATGTAGATACGTATGCCGTATTAAGTAACTTATCCTAAAGGTAGGTAGGTAGGCAATAGTATACTGCGATATTAATTTAAAATTTTAATATTCTTCCTTAGCAATACAGTCTCTGAAGGTAATGAGAACTTTCGCAATCGCTTTTCGGTTTGCCGTTTTTGTAAATCAAAGTTTTTGAAAAATTCCTGTTTTTGACCTGAGGTCAGCAGAGTGTTATGAGTATTGCTTTTTACACCCACCAAATGTTATGTGCCGTGGTGTAGTAGGTAGTGTGTTGGCTTACTATTCGTAAAGCCCGGGTTCGTATCCCAGGTCAGACATCAAAAATGAGATATGAAAAAAAAAATATTTCTTCGGCGACTTCCTCTCAGCAATTTCTGGCAAAAACTCTGAGAGTAAAATAAACTGCCATGAAAAAGTTTCTCAAAATTCTGTCGTTCGGAGTCGACGTTAAACTGTAGGTCCCGCCACTCACGTATAAAATTAACGCACACAACATGAGTGGTGTGAGAAGCTAGGCCGTAATCCTGACTGAAGGGTTGTAATGGCCAATTATGTATGTATGTAAATGTTATGTGTATTGTGCGGTAATATAGGGTTATCCACTTTGTAATTTCAAAATTAAGGGAAATAAAACACACGTAACTGTATGATTTCAATGAAAGTTTTATTTCATTACTAATGTCTGGGAATTGTCCTTGTATACGACGTACAATATCATTTAAATTATCGTCTTTGCATCTTCAGGCTTTGAGGACTGCACACGGACGCCATCCTTATCATTTTATTGGATTTCCTCTAGAGCAGTATATCTCGTCACACGTCTATTATCTACGTTTAATTTGCTATAAGCCCCTGTTAGCCTAACGCCCGTGGAATGCAACGGAACGTACGTAGAATAAGAAAAGCAATGAGAGCCATTACCGAACAGTAATATACTTTCGGAAAGAATTTACGTTGATCTGCAGATGCTAAAAATGAACGAACGTTCCGTTAGTATCTGTGGACGTTTGGCTAAACGGTGCTTTAGTTTGATCAGGGTGTAGAACTTCGTATACTTCTTGCGTGATTACTATAAAGGTTTCACTCCCCTAAAACTGTGTAGACTTCTTCACATGCCTGGATTTTTCTAAACTTTATTGTTGTTTATATGCAATACTTTTGTGTTCGTAATATTTCCTCCCAAGTGAAACAATGCGCTCTAATCTTTCCGGGTATCTAGTTTAACTTGAGTATTCGAGATCTTGTGCTTGCATTGGTTATTACAGCATTAACCCATAAATCAAGTCTGCCGTCAGTTGGCATAAAGGAATGCTCATAAACCCTCTTGCTTTTAATCACAGTTCGCTTAAAATATCCTACAGCATGTCTAGTAAGTAGTGTGTTAGAATATTTGGCGACTACTCGTGGTTCAAGTCCCGCACTAAACGACATGTAAAAACAATATTTCTTTCGGTAACTACCGGCATGAAAAATTTCTCAAACCTAATGTGCGGAGTAAGGGTTAAACAGTAGGTCCTGCCACTTATGGATAAAATTAATGCGCACGTTGGTGTACGAAGCTAGGTTGTAATCCTGACTAAAGAATTGTAATGACCAATCAAGTAAGTAAACGATGCTGAAAAGTTGATGTAACAGTGGCAACCTTATTTTATTCCAGCGTTTGAGGGTTTGAAATGGTTGATGAGTACAGTGAGCCTTCATTCCCATACATATCGACGATGAATTGATTGCGGCGTTACTTTTCTTCACAGCGCTTGAAATATGGCCTTAGGTCTGCTGTTTTTGTAGATTTTCTTAAAGTCTATTGGTCAACCTCATAGGGTTCGTTAGGTTCTTTCATAAATTGCTCTATGAATTGTATAGAAAACTTTCACTTTATCTGAAGTCACCGCAGTCTAATAGTGTTGTTGATTAGACGTGAGGCATCGGTACAAATCCCAGGTCAGACACCAAAACGAAAATATGAAAAAATATTTCTTCGGCGAATTTCTGGCAAAAACTCTGGCAATACATTAAATTGCCTTGAGAAGTTTCTCAAAAATCTATCTTTCGGAATCGAATTTAAACTATAGGTCACAACACTCATTTATAAAATGAACACATACAACATCAATGGTGTGAGAAGCTAGTTTGTAATCCTGACTAAAGGATTAACCAATTATGTATGTATGTATGTAATGCACTTCATATAGCATCATAAATTCGTGTTCCGCATGAGCCTTGTAATGCTTAGTATTCTAATTATTACTTCAAATGCGTCATATGATGGTTGCGCGAATTGCCGTTCAATTTGCAAGTTTAGTTTCCTTTACTCATTCAAAAATCCATAACTCTTCTGCAAGTTTAAGGTTTTGAATTGGATCCTGAAGTTTATTTACAATATTGTTGCGAAAATAAAATGGTGTTTTGCTTTTACATCGTTCAACATTAAAATTATACACAAAAGCTACAAAAACAAAAACAATGAACTTGTTTACATGATAAACAAGTAAACAAAAATATACCAAACACTGCAAAAATAAATGAAAACAAAAATACACAAACAACAATAATGAAACAACGATGTCTACATTTGTAGAGATCTCTTGAAGGCGAAGTCGCGAACATTCGCCTTCAAGGTCATTCATCAGACTGTTTACATCGCCATATAAAAGGCAAGACAAAGCAGGCAACGGAGTTAGTAAAAATTCAGTCAGTAGTGTTTGAAGAGAATAATAGTATAAAAGATTTGTCGAACAATTGTTAATGTTTATGCAAAAGAGTGTAAAGAAGAATAACAAAGTAATTGTTGTTACTTACATCAAGTTGTAAACAGTGGCATACAGAATTGTGCGAATAATAAAGAATTTTAATTAAAACTAAACACAAATTTATTTTTATTTTCTTGGCAATCTACGAACTCATATTTTATACGTTTTTAAAAGTTAGAAACGTAACAATATCATCTAAAAGTCCATGGTTCGTTTTAATAACCAAAACGTTTGCTGGGTTTACTTCCTGCTACTTGAATGCGTGTATGAAAACTGACCACAACATATACTAACAATTACTCATGCGAAAAGAGCAGTTAACGTCAAAGCTACAATTAGAAGTGTTGTTTAAAAGTAAAAGTATTAGTGTTGTGAGTAAATAAACTACAATATACCACACTCACACATATATACACACACTTCATATGGTGTTTCACTTTGAGAAAATATTTCAATGACTGGGTTTTCTCTTCACATTTTATAAAAAGATTGTTAAGGAGCTTTGTTTTCATCAAAAATAAAGTGGCAAATACACGAAAACATATACCAAAAAAAAACACACCTACAACTAACACTAACGCACACATTTACATAAGTAAACTATATGTAAATAATTGTTATTGTGGATGTAATTTGTAAAACAGAAAGAGTGGATATAGAAAACAGAGAGGTTTTGGAGTGTTTGTCCTTTTACACATGAGTTGAACATACAAATTGATTTGAGTTCAGCGTTCTTTTTTTGTGTGTTTTTTTGTTATCAAAATCTTGTATTTCTCTTGTTTGCTTGTATTTTTCTGTTGTATTTCAGGAAAATATTTTCTGAAATCCTTCCTATTAACCTTGTTTTACTTTCCTTGCCTTTTCTATTTGTTTTGGTTTTATTTTTGCGTTCATTTCGATTTCCTTCGTTTGTTTAGGTTTTTGTTTTCTGTGTTCTTTGTTCTTATTTTGCATTTATTTTTGGGTTTATTTTTCTCATGATTTTTCTCATGAATTTTTTTATTTGTTTTGTTGTGTACGAAACAAATTTTCAGCAAATTTGTTTAAAACAATCTTTAAGCATGGGAGCATGGAAAGAAAACCCAAATTAAATAAATGAAAAGTAAACTACGGCATTAAAGAATGAATGAAAAATAAATGTTAAGAGTTTTTGTTTTATTATTATTGTTGTTGTTGTTGTTGGTTGAGTGATTTCTTAAGTAGTTTAGGTATTTCGATTTTGGCCAAACACTCACTCACTGTTTTCGGTAGACGAAAATTAATATTCTTCACAAATCTTCTTTGTTGCTTAAAACTCATGTTTTATTTTTCTTTATGTTTTTGCTCTTTTTCTTTCTTACTTTACTACTTTATTTAGATTTGTTGCCTTTACAGTTGTTTCTATTACGGTATCAGTGTTAATGCTGTTTTTTGCTTGTGTTTACTGAAGGAAACCCTGTATAAGAACAATTAAGTTCAGTTTTTTTTTACTGTTTAAGTAAATTATAGGCGGGTTTTTAAGGTATTTTATGTATTTTAATTACGCTTAAAACCTTACAGATAATGCTTGGTGTTATAAGAAAAAAAATATGTAGAATAAATTATGATATCGATTGCTGTATAGTTTCATTAACTGAAAGGCATGGAAACATGATATTGGGCCATTATTACAACTTTAACCAAAGTGAACTTTAGCTAATGTGAACTTTAAAGACAATTTTAATTTCTTTTCGTTATTACAATCTATAGATAAAATAAAGTTAACTTTTTCAAAAATATGGCAGTGCCGGAGCAACGCCGATAACATTGCTCAACTAAACCAGTTTTATTTTTAACGCAGTGTATTATTTTTATTTATTGTTAAGGGTCTGCCAAATAACTTTTTTTTGAAAATGCTTTAACAAAATACTACTGAATATTTTCTCAAATTTCTTTTTTTATTTGAAAGTACAATCCTTCCGGTTAATAATGGAAAATAATTTCATACAAATGGCTGCCTCGGCTGGCCATGCAGAAGCCTTCACGATCGGTACAATTGTGTGTAGCTGTATTTCACCAATGGCGAATACGAATATTGTCCTTTAAAGCGTCAATTGTCTCTGGCTTCTCGGCGTAACACTTATCTTTGGCGGCACCCCACAAATAATAGTCCAACGGTGTCAAATCGCAGCTCCGAGGTGGCCAAACGACATCAGCTCTGCGGCTGATAATGCGATCTTCAAAAACAGGGCGCAAAACTTAGAGTGTAGCTTCGGCTGTGTGGCACGTAGCGCCGTCCTGTTGAAACCAAATGTTGCCAATATCCTCCTCTTCAATTTTTGTGAACAAAAATTCGTTCAATATGGCCCGATAACGATCGCCGTTGACTGTAACGGCCACTCCTTGCTCATTTTTGAAGAAAAATTGCCCAATTATGCCTCTTGACCAAAATCAGCACCAAACAGTGACTCGTTTTGGGTACGTCGGCTTTTCAATGTATGCGTGCGGGTTTTCTGTGCCCCAAATGCAACAATTTTGCTTGTTTTCATACCCGCCAAGATCAAAATGAGCTTCATCTGAAAGATGATTTTTTGCCAAAATCGGCATCTTCTGTAAGTCGATCGCAGGCCCACTTAGCGAAGCGAAAACTCCTTGGCTTCAACTCCTGAACCAATTGGACTTTGTCTGGCGTCATACCAAGGACTTTATGCAAAATTCGTCTCAATGATGTCTCCGAAATGTTCAATTGTTGAGAACGACAGTGAATTGATGTTGCCACAGCAGCAATATTCTCGGGTGTACACACTGTTTTTGGCTTTTTACGCTTTTGTTTATCGATGAGGATGCCAGTTTCTTTCACTTTTTTCACAAGATAACGAACATACGGAGCTGACGGTGCTTCTCTTCTTCCAAAATCCGTACGCAATTTTCGCACACATTCTACAATATTACCATGATTTTCAAAGTAATGTCGGAATATTTCCCAGCGTTGTTCAAGCGTATACACAACCATATTCGTTCAGCGGAAAGATAAAACTAATTATCTGTCAAATCAGACATGAGCTAAGTGTTACCATTCACGAAATAAGCACTAGTTGAAAAAAAAACGTTAGATGGCGGACCCGATATTTACTAATTTTGTTTATATTTGTAGTTGCCATATTGAAAATAATAATAATATGGCAAGTTCAGACATAAACTTTACCCTTTAGCTTAATGTTCACTTCTACTATATTGTCCACTTATAATAATGAAAAACAATTAATCTGCCCGTTAAAATCCTTCCTTTAGTTAACGGCAAGTTGTAATAATGGCCCATAATTTAGTAGGTACTATGCCGACTGTTACAAGACAAGTGCTCGAAGGTTCCAATCTTAAGTCTGATATCTTGTAGAAAAGAAATATGAAAACGTTTTCTGGAAAAAGTTATGAGATTAATTGCCAGAAATCCGTAGTTCGATTTCGGATCTAATTTATGGGTTTCGTCAACCATGGGTGATTGCGTATAACATTGGTTTGGTAAAAAAATTCTAATTTATGTATGTATGAAATTGCAAACTAACCTTAGGTTTAACGAAATACGTTTATATATGATTGGCTACTACAACAAACATTTTTAAATTTTTTTTTAAATATTAAAAAAAAAATCAAAATTTTATGAAATACCAAGAAACTCATTCATTTCTTTTCTTTCCAGGTAAGTGATCGTATTGTTTTCGGATACAGTTACGGTAATTATGCCTATTTTATGAAATACCTTCTATGCAAATAAAAAATTTAAATTTGTAGAAATTATATACCGCGACCAATCTATCTATTGTGTCATTAACCCGCATATAAAGAGTTTTCTTGTAAAGAACCGCTGGGAACTGTCCGATACCAACACAAATCGAACAATAACTGATAAGCCAGGTGGATTTTATTTCAAAAATACATGAACACCAAAGATCAGCAATTAATCATTTTTTCATTACTCATAAGCACTAATGAAATTTTTAATTTATAAATGAGTCAACAATATTGAAATTTAACTATGTACTCTGATTCATTCGTACTCACTACAATGTTGATTTATAAATACAGGTTGCAATGAGTATGCTTATAAAGTTGACATCAAACTCATACCATTAGGCAACCACAAACGAGAACAATTATGCTGGCACAAAATGGTAGCTCGTAGGCAAGAGTGGGTTTTTGCTGGCATAATTTTTCTACGCCGCACAAACCAATACATAAACAACGCAAAACCGATACACATACATTTATAAAACAGCATATTCAGAAAAAATTTTTGTATAGAGCATATTTAGTCTTTCGTTGTACGTTGAGTAGCGAAAAAAAACTAATACACACAAAGCAGAGTAAATGTATATAATTTTATGCCAGATGTGACTGAAAGAACAAAAATTGTGGGGCTTAAAAAATAGTCTCGTGTGTGATAGCACATTCGAAATATGTTTGCTTTATACGCCTACTCATTCAGATTCATAACTTTAGAAAAATACTTATATTACTCATAAATGATTCGAGTGGCTGAAATCAATCAGAGCAAACACCTAACCTTCTAGTAAGTATTTTAGTGTTCGTACGCGAATCATACTTATTGTGTGATTCTTGTAAATGTTGAGTAAAGGAGAGTCGAAATCAATAACATCATACGTATTGTTAAGTATGAATATGATGAGTACTTCAAACTTTGATTATGAGTAAAGGTTCCATAATATTAAAATAAGTATGAATGCGTATATATTTCAGAAATTATGTGTATGATTCGTTTCTACTCATCTTTTTGAATTCTCATTGCTGATCTCTGATAGCAACACCACATAGGGTAAAAATATGTGTTCTGATGAATCGTTCTCCACATTACAGAATCTACCTATTGAGGTTGAAGCAATATGAAAAATATTTCTTTCGGCGGCTGCCTCTCAATAGATTTCTGGCAGTACTCTTCGTTTCTATTTTAATGTTTATGAACATGTATGTACGTACAAGTCGCCGTAGTCTAGAAGGTAGTGTGCTGACTTATTAAACGTAAAGCCAGGGTTCGAGCCTCTGGCCAGACATCAAAACAAAATACAAAAAGTATTACTTCGGCGACTTCCTGTCAGCAGATTTCTGGTAAAAACTCTGAGAGTAAATAAAATTGCCATGAAAAGTTTTTCAAAAATCTGTTGCTCGGAGTCGACTTTAAACTGTAGCCTGGCCATTCATGAATAAAATTAACACACACGTGAGAAACTAGGTCCTAAACCTTTGACTAATGGCTCGTAATGACCAATTAAGTTAACATGGGTGGTGTGCGATGCTAGGTTGTAATCCTGACTAAAGGATTATAGTGCCCAATTAAGCAAGTAAGTTCTGTTCCTGCGAGAATATCCTACAGACGCTGACGTTGAACTGCTTATGATGCCAAAAGAGAAGCCCAAGAATCCTTTTGAACCACTAGAGAGAATTTTTCTTTTGCTTCAAAAGCCTAAAGCCTGGTAGGCCTATCGAATTAAACAATTTATGATTTTGAAGACAAAATGTTTGGTGTTGAAGCGCCTTCTTAATGGTTTTCTGGGCCTTGGGAAAACAATGTTTAGGGCCATAAAGGTCGAAGGCAGAGCTGCGGAGATCTTAGAATCATTCGTCGACCTATCCCCCTGCATTTGGAAAACTAACTCGGCGATGGATGTAGTAACTACCATCCTGCTAGCACCCGAAATATGGGATTCGATGGGGGATTTCATTTTATCTATTTTTTGTAAGCCTTTTAAGGTGACTGGTCTCAAGGAATCTGGTAGTGATGCGTGATACTTGTTTTTGTTTAGCTGGATGCTAATAAGACACCTCTTGTTCTATTTTTTAAACAATTTATTTCCGTTTATTAATTTATTCTTTTTCTTTATTTTTTATTAAAGAAATCAGCTCTTTAATGCCATTGTTTAAAGGAAATAAACGCTACGATTTAATAAAACAAAACTTTATATGTTTATTTAGCAGCTGTTATTAGTAACTTTTATGGCCACAAATATAATCCACACAGCCATTTAACACAGTGCAACAATACTACACGTATGCTGGGGAAAAATAAAAAATTTATAAAAATTATTTTTTTTTTCCATGAGTAAACATTTGTTTTTATTATACTTTTGGACTAATTTCGTTATTAATTTAGCCAACTAGCAAATAACAAGGCAAAAACAAAAAGAATTTTTCGTATGAGTTTGATATTTAAGCCAATGGTTGTTTTCTTTTGGGCTCAAACACACCAAAAATAGAGAAGAAAAGAAAGAAATAAAAAAAAACGTTGAAAAACAGTTCAACAAATACCACGAAATACTGAACGAATTGGGAAATAAAAACAAAACTTGTATAAAAATACAACGAAAAAGAAAAAAATTA
The DNA here is from genome assembly GCA_936449025.2 of Sarcophaga subvicina. Taxonomy (NCBI): domain Eukaryota; kingdom Metazoa; phylum Arthropoda; class Insecta; order Diptera; family Sarcophagidae; genus Sarcophaga; species Sarcophaga subvicina. Next base: position 82,067,439 of record OW388084.2, read on the forward strand.
AATAAAATTAGAACGAACAACAGCTGTGTCAACTAAAACTTAATCCTTAAATATGTAAAACAAATACAACTCGTGTTCAATTTTTGAACAACGAACAACGACAACAAGAAAAAAAGTCAATACAATACAATAGAAAGGCAAACCAGGCTAAATCATCTAAAAAAATAGAAAAAAAAATTATCCAACAAAGGAACGAAACGTGAAAAAATAAACACAGGCAATGAATGAATAGTAGAGGAGCAGCAGCAGCAGCAGCAGTCAAAAGTATAGTAAAGAGCGAAAACAAAATATCAATAACAACAATACATACAAAGCACACATACGTATGTACATCTTGGGTAGCATAAGGCAAATATTTACAAATATTTCTGGTTTTGCTGTATTCGCCTTATTTGCCTTGGAAATCAGGCAGGGATATTGGCAAATTAAGTAAAGGAACCAGAAGAAATACAGAAACACAAGCATTCCATACTACTACGTGAGTTTCTGCCAAAGGCTAAACAGCTTTTGTGGTTTTTTTTTATTCATTTTGGAAATTTTGTTCCCATTTAAATTGAATTTTTCTAAGAATACTTTGTGTTCGGTTTGTGCACTCACTGTTATCACTTATCACTTATCACTTCATTTGTTTCACTTTTTCTTCCCTAATGTACCTGGTAGTTTCTTAAATAGAGTGATAATCTATGATTGTGGAGGTTATGGGTTCGATACTGGTCTGTTAGACTCCACATTTCCATTCTTTTATACCCTACACTTCTGTATTCCAATACAATTAATTTTAAGAGTAAGAGACTGAAGGGTTGTAATGACCAATTATGTATGTATGTATAAAAGGCTAGCTCCTGTGGATTGGCTTCAGCTAAAATAAGTAGCAAAATGGTCAAGGCTGGATTGTAAAGGGTTAAAAAACCTCATTCAAGCCTAAACTTACTTACTCAAGCGGCCATTGCAACCCTTTAGCCAGGATCATAAACTAGCCTCTTACACCACCCATGTTATGTGTGTTAATTTTATCCATAAGTGGAGGAACCTACTCTCAGAGTCTATGCCAGAAGATTGCTGAGGGGAAGTCGCCGATTTTTTTTTATATTTTGTTTCTGTTCGGGATGTGTGAATTGAGGTTTAAACCCAAGAGCTAGCGTCTACTAAGCAAACACAATAACTGCTAGACTATGGCGACATTTATATGCACCCTATATGAAAATAAAAATAGTCGTAGCACCCTAGTTCTGAGGGTTGTTTTGTTTTTATTTTGCTCTTCAACTTTGTACGAAATACTTACTCACTTAATTGCGGTAACATATCCTTCCAGTCGCCTCTGCTTCTTGCGCGCCTATGGCAGTTGGTCACACCAATCGATGATAGGGCTTCCTCGATTTGGTCCTTCCTCCTCCATTCGAACGACATGGCCGACCGAGTGCAGCCGCTGGATATTAATACACTGCACAACGTTTATGTTGTTGAAGAGATCATACAGCTCACTGTTGGATAAAATGCGATAATCGTTGCCAACTCGCACTGGACCGAAGATCTTAGGTAGGACTTTTCTCTCGAATACTCTCAAGGCTGTCCATGCCTCTGCGCCTTAAAGCAGCACGGGGAGGATGAGCGTCTTGTAGAGTATTAGTTTTGTCGTACGAGAGAGGTCCCTGCTACTCAATTGCCTATTGAGACCATAGTAGCACCTGTTGGCAAGAGTGATCCTGCGCTTGATCTCCAGACTAACATCATTTTGGTGGTAACGACGGAGCCAAGGTAAATAAATTCCTTGACTGTATCAAAAGTATAGTTATCGGCCGCAATCTGAGATCCGTCTCTTCTTGACGATAACAAATAGTTTGTTTTGCCCTCATTTACTGCCAAACTCATCTTAGTAGACTCCTGTTCAAGAGCACTAAAGGCAGCAGTGACATCTCGCTTGGTACGCCCTATGATGTCAATGTCGTCAGCGTTGGCAAGCAACAGGACACTTTTTTGAAATACAGACGATATTATTCTGTTCTCGTACATATGTATATACATAATAGGCCTTTATAACCCTTTAGTCAGGATTACGACCTAGATTTTTACACCACCTAAGTTCAGTGTGTTGACTTTATACATGACTGGCGGGAATCCGAATCCGAACGACAGATTTTTGAGAAACTTTTCATGGCAATTTTTTATTTACTCTCAGAGTTTTTGCCAGAAATCTGCTGAGAGGAAGTCGCCGAAGAAATACTTTTTCATATTTCGTTTTGTTAGAGATGTCTGACCTGGAGTTTGAACCGCGGCTTTGCATCTAATGAGCCAACACACTACCTACTAGACTACTGCGACTTCAACAACTATAACTAGTCGAAACGAAATTTAAAATAAATGTTGAGAAAATGAAAGTAACGAGTGTGAATAGTGAGATACGCAGCATTTACGCTAGTTTTATCGGAAGCATTCTTACGAACACTCCTCAAAAGGCAAAAAAAGCCAATCTTTTGAAAAACTAGAAGGCGCAACAGGTTTTTGTTTGGGCTTATGCTACGAGAACGAATTGCGTACACTTTATATGTACGATAGGCAAATATTAGTGCGGTTTCTGATAAGCCAATCAGACAAAGCTGGCAGTGGCAATCTGTAATATCTACGAGTGAAATATACTGCATATCAACTGGCTTGTACACGTTCAGTGAATGTATATACAACACAAGGCATACAACAGCGAGCCCATAGATTGGATAAAACGTACAGTAAATCTTTATCGTAATCCGTCTTTGAAAGCTAAAGTGTGGAAAGCTTTCAGCCCTCCAAACTATATCTCCGATATTCAGCCTGGGGTTTACGCCTTGCGTTTGTAGAATAATTTTTGTGCTGACAACTTTTCAGCCTTCAGGATACTCTATGTCAGGAATACATACCATCCCTAAATTTATTAGTCGGGTTGAAGGTAAGACGAGCTCAGACTGCACAAGGATGTGAGATATCCGATAAATATCCGAGCCCTGGCTAACATTGAAGAACTTAAAGGAGCGACGTAAAGGCGACACTTCCATAAGGAAAAAGCAGAATCGTTAATGTCGACAAACATTTTACTGGAAACTGCGTACCTACTCGGGGCAATGGCGTAACGGAATTTCAAAACAACGCCGGAGTAATGGTCTTGGAAATTTCTGAATTAAAATTTTTTTTGTTAGCTTTACCAATGGACAGTACAGCATCTTGTATGCCATAGAATAACATTTTTAATCATTAGGATTTATTTGTGTATTTGATCAGGGTTTATGCAGACGAATAGGGTTCTTTAGTATTGCTGATAGAATGCTGTGAAGTATAAATATTAAGGGGCAGAAAAAACGTTGGCTTAAGGATTACGAGATATGCTTATCCATCTTATAAGATCAAGAGTATATTGGGGTGCTAGTTACAATATTGTTACGTTTTTACCTTTGAAAAACCTTTAAAATATGAGCTCGTAGATTGCCAATAAAATAAAAATAAATTTGTGTTCAGTTTCAATTAAATTATTTATTATTCACACAATTCTGTGTGCCACTGTTCAAAACTTTAAATAAACAACAACAATTGCTTTGTTTGTTATTCCTCTGTTCATACCCTGTGCATAAACAATAACAATTACTAGACAATTATTCAACAGATCTTTGTAACGTAACGTCAGTCTTCACACAAGACTGACTGAACTTTTACTAACCCAGTTGCCTGTTTTGCCTTGCCTTTTATACTTATGGCAGAGTAAACAGTCTGATGAATGTTCTTGAAGGCAAATGTTCGTGGCTTCGCCTTCTCGATATCTCTATAAATGTAAACATCGTTGTTTCATTATTGTTGTTTGTGTATTTTTGTTTACATTTATTTTTGCAGTGTTCGTTGTTGTATTTTGTTTAGTTGTTTACCATTTTTAATGCTGGTGTTTGTTGTTGTATTTTTGTTTACTTGTTTACCACTTTTTATGCTGGTGTTTGTTGTACTTTTGTTTACTTGTTTATTATTTTTTATGCTGATATTTGTTGTTGTATTTTTGTGTAGTAGCCAACGTCTTTCTTTATTGAGTTCTTTCTAGAAACTGAACTAAAAGTTAAATATATTATGTACATATAAAATAACTTAATTCTAGATAACATAAGTAGGCCAGTCAGATATATATATACACACAGAAACTTAACAATAAAGACAGAGACAGATATATATACATAAAATTAAAACTAATTCTAGATAACTTAAGTAGGCCAGTCAGATACATATACACACAGAAACTTAACAATAAAGACAGAGACAGATATATATATACATAAACTTAGAACTAATTGACATTAGTTACACTCTTAAAAATATAACTACACTCAAAGAAACAACCGGACATAAGCAATATTGCTACAATTCGGCCATCCTGACAACGAGATCCCCTGATCTCGGTTCTACTAAGCCTGTGACCTACGACCCCTGAACCACGGGCGGATATTTCCGGCAGCCCATACACCCTCGTACGGGATACGAGATTGTTGGAAACCCTCCACATCCTGCAGCAAATATATATCATTGCTCAACACCTTCGATACTCTAAATGGTCCCCTGAATTTCGGAATTAGCTTACGGGAGACACCAGCGTGCGGATCAAAATTCCTCACCATAACGTAGTCATCCACAAAATACTTCGTAGGTGCCTTTCTGCGTCTGTCGACATAACCCTTATTATAGTCCTGCAAAGCCTGTTGCTTTACGGACGCTCTTTGTCTAACTTCTTCGTGATTTACCTGTCCCACTTCCTGTACATCCTCAATTAAAATTTCCCTTAAAGAATCTATCACACTACCCCTTTGTCCAACACCGAATAACATCACACTCGGATGCTCGCCTATCGCTCTATGAACAGTGTTATTAAGACTATGTTCAACCTTATCCAATACCATATCCCAGAATAGTCCCTCAAATGGTCAACTACCTCCCTTGTTTTAGTCGTCTTTGTTGGATAAAGTCTTACAAATTTATCGACAACAACTAAAATATGCTTGAGTGTTCTACCATTATCAACAGGCCCATAATGGTCTATATGAACCATATCAAACGGCTTCCCGGGCTTAGGGATGCTATTCAAAAATCCTTCCTCTTTTCCCTGTTTCGAAGAATATGCTATGCACCTCAAACAATTCTATATATGTACCGATGCCTTTTCCCTAATATTCGGTAACCAGTAGCTCCTCGAAATAAGTTCCGTCATCTTATCGATCCCCACATGGCCAATCTCATCATGGTATTTGTACAATACGTGATTCTCCATATCCTCTGGCACGCAAAACAATAAGACGCCATCATTAGATTTCCTATAAATCACCCCATTCCTCATCTCAAACATTTTATGTTGCTTCCTCTGAAGTTCATCCCTAAGGCTCTTTAATTTCGAATCCCTATTTTGACATATGACCAAATTCTCTTCAAAAGTGTTACTCTCTATTACCATTATGCTCAAACACCTACTAAGTGCATCCACATGTTGCATGCGCGAACCAGCCCTATGTTCCAAAACGTAGTCATAATTCTGCAGCTCAAGACCCCACCTGGCAATTCTTGGGTTAAGTTCTCTTTTATTCAATGTCATTGTTAGTGAATTACAGTCCGTTACAATTTTAAACCTCTTTCCCTGTAAGTATATTCTAAATCTTTTCAAAGCACTAACAATTGCTAGTGTCTCCAACTCAAAACTGTGATATTTGGATTCAGCTTCCGTTGTACGCTTGGAAAAATAAAACACCGGATGCAATTTACCGTCCTCCTTTTTCTGTAATAAAACGGCTCCAAAACCTACGCTGCTTGCATCACAATGCAATTCAGTATCATCCTTTGGATCGTACAAAGCCAACACAGGCGAACTCATCAATTTTTCCTCCAATAGCTCAAAAGCTCTAAGTTCCTCGGTGCCAAATCTGAATTTTCTATCCTTTTTGGTCAAATCGTATAATGGTCTGGCTATCAACGAAAAATCTTTAACAAATCTTCTAAAGTAGGAACAAAGTCCTAAAAAACTTTGTACCGAATGTACGTTCGTCGGCACCGGAAAATTCCTTATCGCCTTGAGTCCTCGATCATCCGCTCCGATACCCTGACCATCAATCTTATATCCTAAATATGTAACACTTGTCTGTAAGAATTCACACTTGTCCAGCCTTAGCTCCAATTTATTCTCCACCAACCTATCAAAAACTTCCTTCAATATAAGAAAATGTTTATCAACATCCGTCGTCGCAACCATTATGTCGTCCAAATAAATAATTAACTTTCCATCTCTTACCATGTCCGCAAACACTCTGTTGACAAATCTTTGAAATACTGAGGGAGCATTCTTCAACCCAAATGGCATCCTTAAAAACTCATATTGTCCCAACGGAGTAATAAAAGAAGTATATTTCACCGAATCCTCATCAACATACACGTGAAAGAAAGCATTCCTCAAATCTAACTTCGTAAAATATTTCTTACCCGCCAATCTATCCAACAAATCATCTATTAAGGGTATAGGGTAACTATCCTTGGCCGTCATTTTATTTAACACACGGTAATCTACACACATCCTAAGGTCACCTGTTTTCTTCCTAACCAGAACTATTGGTGAAACAAATTCTGACTCGCTCGGTCTGATGTATCCCTTTTCCAAATACTCATCCAAAATTACCTGTAACCGTTGCCTCTCATCATAAGATAACCTGCGAGGTGTACAACTAAAAGGTTTTGCGTCCTGAAGAACCAATTTTATATGACTCCTCACCCTAGGTTCAACTGGTCTCTGTGGACGTAGGTAATGTTCCCAAAACAGCTCATCCAACTTTTTTCTATAAACGTAACCGATATCTTCACCTATAATAAGCTGGTTTCTACCATCATCCTCGCAATTAATAGACATCATCGTATTCACTACATTCACAAATTCACAATCCATTCTCTCGTTATCATTCCCCCGGACTTCCGGTTTTAATCTCAATTTCGCTATCGTTAAAAAATCCCTACCCAAAATACAATTATACACCATCGACTCATCATCGACTATAATCATTTCCAATTCAACTTTTTTATTCTCAAACATAAATAAATAATAATAAAAATAACTCCTATTAATTCCAAAATACGATGAGTCAACTTCTAACATTTCAGTGAAATTTAGCATCCCGGCAACATTCGATTTCCTAACTAAACTGACGGGGCTCCCCGTATCCACTAGGCATTCTAAATGAAAATAAGTATTGAAATCCTTATTAGTACTAAACTTAAAATACCTTAAATAATCATTCTCGTTCACCTTCGATACCGTTTCTCTTCGTTTAGGGCACGCTGCAGCGAGATGTTCCATACTTCCACAAGCGTAACATGCACCGACTTCTCTTTTGGGCTTTCGGCATTCTGCGGCAAAGTGTCCTAGGGAGTTGCAGTTGTAGCATCTATATTTTGTAGTAGTTTTTGTTGACCTTGATGACACTGGCATGGGTAATTGAATCGACGAGAATGCCTGCAACAGCTGTGCCTTATTCCCGTAGCATTGTAGTCTGGCATGTAATTTTAAATTTTCGTCAGGTATACCCTCGATGATATTATCAATTAGCTCGTCTTCATCGATATTCAATTTACTGGCCAATAGTACTTTTTCATTGAAATAGTTCAAAAAGCTTACATTGTGCTGTCATTTGTATGCCTCAAAATTACGGCGCATTACCAACTTATTTTCTTTTGTACTGAACACTTTCAACATTTCTGCAAACAAGTCGTCCAGTTCTTCGTTAATGTAATTTGACTTCGAATGCAGCCACACTTGAACTTTTCCTTTTACTTTATTCAACAACAAGGCTTTTAGAGTACTGTCATCGACAGGGTACTTTTCGGCAATATTCTTGAACTGAAGAATCCAAACCTCTGGGCAAACCGCACCATCATATTCGGGCAATAAGTCTTTGAGTAAGCCCAATGAAACAATATTATTGCTAACATTTCGATTATTCTCATACTCATTAACAGTATTTCTATTGTTGTTGTCGGACACATTGCTGCTATTATTTTGAACATCACAAACTGAAGCACTCATTTGACTTTTCCCAGCTTCATCTTTTCTTCTATAAAATTCGTTCTCCTTCAATAAAAGTTCTCTTTCCCTTTTCAAAAGTTCAATTTCTCTTTTCATTAGATTAAAATTTATATCATTCCAATTTGTATTAGCCACAACTTCAACGGTCTTTTGTACGCTCTCTATTTGTGTTCTTTCACTTTCTACATTCATTTGCTCATTTTCGCTCGTTTGATTTTGTCCACTCGTTTGTCTTTCGTTCTCGGTCATTTGGTTTTCTTCAATCGTTTGTACTTCATTCTCGTTCATTTGAATTTGTTCACTCATTTGTCTTCCAATACGCCCAATACTATCGTTTTCCTCTTCTACTATGTTGGCGGCAGCGATGCTTTCCGTTGGACACTCACCCCTATCGTTTGGTGGAATTGAATTTAGCCGCAACACAAGCGCACTTTTTGTGCCAGAGGTAGGCAAATTAAGATTTTGAAGCCAACCTCGCAGCTGCGCAGCCGTATATCTATTGTAATTTACTTCTTCCATTGTTTTTGCTTCCGTCTTTTTTTATGCAAAGCTGTATCAATCCAGTTGCAAATAAAATTAATTAATATGCACAATATTTTCTAAATAATTATAAATTCAATTTTGCTTTTGGCCTTTTGCGTTTAATTGAGGGAAGAAAAAAAAATTTTATATTTTTTCACAAAATAAAATTTATATTTTTTTTCGGCGAATCCCACTTCTGAAAAATTGTAGTAGCCAACGTCTTTCTTTATTGAGTTCTTTCTAGAAACTGAACTAACAGTTAAATATATTATGTACATATAAAATAACTTAATTCTAGATAACATAAGTAGGCCAGTCAGATATATATATACACACAGAAACTTAACAATAAAGACAGAGACAGATATATATACAGAAACTTAAAACTAATTCTAGATAACTTAAGTAGGCCAGTCAGATACATATACACACAGAAACTTAACAATAAAGACAGAGACAGATATATATACATAAACTTAGAACTAATTGACATTAGTTACACTCTTAAAAATATAACTACACTCAAAGAAACAACCGGACATAAGCAATATTGCTACATTTGTTTATAATTTTAATGTAAGCGATGTAAAAGTAAAACACCAGTATTTTAGATTGGACATCACTTTGTTGTTTATTCCTCTACAAAGTATTTTTATAAATTTATTTTAGAATCTGTTTTTATCATTTCAACGTTCCTGATACCTTTATCAATCATCCTTTAAAAGCGTAGATTAATTTTGTTGTTCTGCATATTAAAGTCACCAACATTTTCAAGAGAGCGTGTTTGAAACGTGTTCTTTTGTGAGTCACCTTAAGGGTGTTTTCGGCAATCCTTTTCAATTCATTTCTCATATTATTAGCGAAAGCTTTTGTTTTCCGTAATTATTTTAATGACTTTTAATTAAAATTGATGTTAAGAGCAGACAAGGTAATTATGTTGAGGAAAATGAACTTACTTTTGCTGCAAATTATTATTTAAAATTCAAATTAAAGGAATTCAGAAAGATATCTCAGATGAATGGTTATATTGAAAAGTGTAACAAATATTAGCACAATAGTATAGTAATAGTATACACTTACTGCCTGCAGTAGTGTTATCAAGCATAAAAGCGTATAAAAACTGAAATTGCCTTCATTAGTTTTTATGTGAATTTCAACCTTTTTTGTGCCAATTTTGTTTTCCTTTTTTTTTGTAATATTTTCACTGCCAGCAAAATTATTTTTCATATGGGAAGCAACAGGATAACAAGTGTATAAATAGACAAACAGCACATATGTGCCTTGATTGCGGAGATTTCATAATAAAAATCATAATTTTTTATGCGCATTTTTTTATGCGCCCTTTTACTGCAGGGGCAGGAAATGAAAAAAACAAAAATAATAATAAAAAAATATAATGCGTGTCAATTGAATATAACAGTCCCATTAGGAATGGTGATATAAAATCAAAATAAGAAATATGTATGGCCTGAGTGCCGTGTAAAATATAGGATCATATTTAAATTGAAATGACATACATATGTACGTATGTACGTAAGGTTTATGAATCTCTATGATATGAAGCTGCTTATTTGTATTTTTTTTTTTATAAAACTAATTGTTGAATATGAAATTAACTTCAACAGCAAGTATTTCCATGTTTGCATCAGGTGTACCGGTATGAAAAGAACGTTTTTTGTGCCAAAATAATGAAAAATTTAAAACATTTCATTTAAAGTATTGCTGGCCATACATTTTCGGCATCTCTCAGGCAATTTGTGGATTCCCTTCCGAAAAATAATCGCCGTGGTCTAATAGGTAGTGTGTTGGCTTATTAGACGTGAAGTCTCGTTTCAAACCACAGGTCAGACATTTCCAACTAAACGAAATATGACAAAATATTTCTTCGGCTACTTTCTCTCAGAAGATTTCTGGCAAAAACTCTGAGAGTAAATAAAATTGCCATGAAAAGTTTCTCAAAAATCTGTAGTTTGGAGTGGACTTTAAACTGTAGATTCCACCACTCCTAAAAATTAAAGCACACAACATAATTCGAGTGAGAAGCTAGGTCGTATTCGTGACCAATTATGTATGCATGTATATATTCCGAAAAAAACGTTCGTGTTTTGAGGCAAACCATCTAGTAACGCAATTTTCAACTAACTCTTAGCAATCAAAGTGCTGCTCGGTCAATACATATCCCATCAATGAAAACAAATAGCAGTCGAATAGACACAAACGGGTGGGCTAGCAGCTCTCAGGCTAATACTTTGATTAGAACCTGCACTGGATTTCTCTTTGTCTGCAGTTGCATTGTCATGTTGCAAAACTATCTGGTCATGTGTTGCGACTTTTTCTATTCTTTTATCGATCAATGCACTGTCTAAATTAATCATTAGTTGTCGATGGTAATCTGTATTATTGATTTCCCTTGGTTTTATGAGCTCATGCCACACAACACCTTTCTAAACCCACCAGGCACATAGCATTCTCTTCCTGCCGAAGCGAATCCCGTTTTTTTTTGCAGCCGAAATGGTTACCTCTAATTAAACCATACATTTTTCCGTTTATGCTACTGAAAATATATGCAATCTTCGTAGTCTAGCAGGTAGTGTGTTGGCTTATTAGAAGTGAGGCCACGCTTTAAATCCCAGGTCAGACATCTCCAACAAACAAAAAAATCTGAAAAATATTTCTTCGACGACTTTTCCTGAGTAGATTTCTGGCAAAAATTCGGAGAGTAAATAAAAATTGCAATGAAAAGTTTGTCAAAAATCTGTCGTTTAGAGTCGACTTTAAACTGTGGGTTCCGCCCACTTATGGACAAAATATAAAGCACACGAGGCGCGGAAGGAAGCGAGATGTCAGATCAGGACACTGATATATCCTTAGTCTTTAGTATTCTGTAACTTCAAGTCATATGCAGAGGCAAATTTCAGAGGCAATGACATGTGTTCACTGTATAGATTCTGCAGTAAGTAGTTGGCAGCAATGAAGTCCATTTTCGGATGACTAAGTACGTACACAGACAAAATTATAGAATTTGGAACAGCATCAGTCTCCATGAGTTTCAGAAAGGTACAACGTATTTCTCTCTTGTCGCCATAGTCTAGTAGTAATAGTAGTGTGTTGGGTTATTAGACGTGAGGCCAAGATTCAAACCCCAATGCAGGCATTTCGATCGAAAACGAAATCTTAAGAAATATTTCTTTGACGTGTTCCTCTCAGATAATTTATGGCAAAAACTCTGAAAGTCAAATAAAAATTGCAATGAAAAATTTTAAAAATCCGTCGTTCTGTGTTGAAACCACATGTCATCGATGTCCAGAGCATATAATTCCAAACATCGGAGATTTCTATTGACACACAAGGACTTTGTGTTGAGGAACTAAAAATATTTTCCTTTATTTGTTATGTTTAAAAAAGGCCTCTTCAATTTATCTTGGAACTTGGTTTACCAATATTTACGCTATGTTATTACAAGGCTTTCATGAGCCCTGTAATAAGTCAGTGTACATTTTAAAAATGTTTTGTAAGGCTCTGATTAGGACCTTCACACAAGGCCTGGTTATAGCATATGACAGCAATGGTTTTTTCTTTATGTTAGAAAGTAGCCCCCAATTTATTTGCTTTTTATCTTGCCTTTATTAAGCGTCAATATATCATGTTTTTATGTCTTCAAATTGAAATTTATCATGACTTCTTTTTTCATTGTTTGAAGCTCCTGCAATACATTACAGTCTTCCTACTTCTGGACGCATAAAACCACTTAAGATTTTTGTTTTCTGTATCGCAATGACCACCACCATCAATTTCCTTCACAAATGGATAAAAACCAACAGATCCCCAATAAAAGAAAAATGTCCTGGTCATGCTGTTGTTCCCTAGAAAATGATTTTTAATTTTCCTTTTTTCTAATTTTTTTTCTTATTTTTTCCTCTTGTCAATCGAAAACTAATACATCATCTTGAAAATTTATTTAATTTTTGGCTGTCACCTAAAAAAATTGCCATACTTTACAATAAGCGAGAGAATCTTCTTATTATCTCTAGGATCCTTAAGAGGCCTAGCATTTTTCGACTACTTTTTGTTGTATTTATTTAAGGCATAATTTCAATAAAAAAAAAATAAAACAGAGAGAAGGAAATTTAGAGCAGTTGTGTGGCTTAGAAAGTGCTGTCCTGTAAATGTATGTATGTATCTTTGTTTTGCTATTCGAATTTTTAATTTTTTTTTACCCAAAACATATACTCTCTCTCTGTCTCACATTAATCATATTCTTGTTTAAGTTTGATGGAAGATAAATGAAATGATAAATGATTTGTACATTTGACATATTTTTTCTACTAAATGACAGTAACAATAACAACAAAAAAATTATATTTAATCAAATTCTTAAAATAGATGATTCCATAATTTGTGTTAGGTCTGCCAAGTAGAAAAACGTTTTTTTCACATTTAAGAAAAGTTAAATTTTTTCTTTACATTCTACAACAACAAAGTGTGTGTGAGATCGAAATATCTTATCCACTTAAAAGACCTCTGGATGTCATTATATTGTTACGAAAATGGAACTGATGTTACATTGTTTAACATTAAAAAGATAAACAAAAGCTACAAAAACAAAAACAATGAACTTGTTTACATGATCAACAAATAAACAAAAATATAGCAACAACATCAGTATAAAAAAAGAAGATAAGCAAGTACACAAAAAGCAACAAGAAACATTACCAGAATAAATGTAAACAAAATACACAAAAACAATGAAACAACGAAGTTTACATTTCAAGAGCATCCATCTGACTGTTTACCCTGCGATATAAAAGGCAAGACAAAGCAGGCAACGGAGTCAGTAAAAATTCAGTCAGTCTTGTGTGAAGACGTGTTGCGTGTGAAGAGAATAATCGTGGCTTAAAGATCTCCGTTATAAAGATCTATCGAACCATTGTTAGTGTTTACGCAGAAGAGTGTAAAGAGGAATAACAAACAAAGCAAATTGTTGTTGTTTACATCAAGTTGTGAACAGTAGCAAACGGAATTGTGCGAACAATAATGAATTTTAATTAAAACTAAACACAAATTTATTTTATGTTATTTGAAATCTACGAACTCATATTTTAAACGTTTTGAAATGGGTAAAAAGGTAAAAATATGTTGAATATACCAGCGTACCAATATCCGCCATAGCTTCTCGGGTTGAAGCGTATACCAAATTTCCAATTTTTCATAAATCGGAGGCATAAATCAGGCTGCATTTGAACGACGACAGGGTTTGTGTTGGCTTTGAATACCACAGTGATTTATGTTTTATTGGCAACTTAAAAAATCTCTCAAACAAAAGTGTAATGAGGCTAAATGGCAGAATACCGGTGACTTTGCTCTTGAATCTCTAGTGCAGAATGTGTAGTATTAACTGTGTGGCAAGTAACGCCGTCGCCTATGCCGAAACCACATGTCGTTGGTGTCACTAGCATCTAATTCAGGCAAAAAGAAATTGATAATCATTGACTTAAAGAGCTCGCCGTTAACGACGTTCTTAAAAAACTATGGACTGATAAAATCGACACTAAACAGAGATGCATTGTACGTTTTTGAAACTGACGTGGACTGGTGTTGTTCCAAATTGAACAATTTTGCTTGGCCACGTACTCATTTATCCTGAAAGGACCTTATCTCTGGCAAATGAGATGAACACGCCAAAGAAATATTTTTTTTTAGATTTCCTTTCTGTTACAGTGTCTGAACTGGGGTTGGAATCTTGGCTTCACGTCTAATAACTCAATGATACTAATGATACTACTGCTAGACTAAGGCGACAAGAGAGAGAGAGATGAATTGTACTTTTTTGAATCTCATGGGTTCTGTTACTGTTCCAAATTCGATAATTTTGTCTGTGTAGCCTACTTACTCCAGAGCCTATATAGTGAACACATGTCATTGTCTCTGGAAGGTGCGCCTCTGCTTATGAATTTTAAGTTACAGAATACTAAGGACTAAAGACACATAAGTAGCGTGACCTAAATTTTTCAGTCGACTCCGATTAACAAATTTTTGGGTAACGTTTCAAAGTTTTTGCTAGAAATCTGTTGAGAGCAGGCCGCCGAAAAAGATACTTTTTTTAAGATTTCAGTTTTGTTGGAGATGTCTAACTTGGGGTTCGAATCGAGGCCTCACGTCTAATAAGCCAACACACTACAAACTACTAGAGTATGGTGACTACAATAAAAGGTACAAGACTGTTACATACATAACATACAGGTTGTTATCATTTGTAAACCACTCGTCTGACAGCTGACAGATTTATTCCAGTGACAGTTCATTTTATTATTTACAAGCTTACAAAAGCATTTTGATCTATTGCATTCAGAAAAAATGTTATTCGTGATGAAATTCAAGCGTAATAGTGTGATTGCTTTATATTTGGCTGGAAAACCACAAGTGGCTATCGTTAGAGCCTTCCAGCATTTAAATGTGAATAAATCTTTTGTTTCTCGTACCATTGCTCGTTACCGTGATACTGGCAGTGTTGCATCGCGTCCAAAAAGTGGACCAAAAAAACGGTAACAACACCAGAAATGATCCGAAAAGTGAAGGCCAGATTTGATCGAAATCCACGCCGCAGTGACAGAAAAATTGCTCGTGAGCTGAACATATCGCGAGAATGGATGCAACACATATTGAAAAATGAGCTTGGACTAAAGCCATTGAAGTTCCAAAAAGTGCAAAAGCTCACCAATGGACAAAAAAAGTTAGACTGGAAAGAGCCAAGGTGTTACTTCGCTTGCACGAAAGTGGCCAGTTACCGAATTTGGTTTTCTCCGATGAGAAGCCAGTCCAAATTGAGCAGTTTGTGAACAATCAAAATGATCGGGTTTACTTGCCAAAGAGGTCAGCTGAAAACTTACACCTGCGATTTGCCACCAAAACTCAAACGCCGCCGATGGTAATGGTGTGGGCCGCCGTAACGGCCGATGGTCGCTCCCCGCTCGTATTCATCGACCGTGGGGTCAAAATAAATGCCGAATATTATCGGGAAAATCTCTTAAAGACAGTATTGAAGCCCTGGGCAGACAAACATTTCGGCCGCAGACCATGGACATTCCAACAGGACTCAGCACCACCGCACTCAGTACGCGTCAACCGAGAATGGCTTAAAAAGGAGGTTCTTCGCTTCATTTCTACCGCACACTGGCCACCAAAATCTCCGGATCTCAATCCGTTGGACTTTTGCGCCTGGGGCATTTTGGAGAGTACGGTTCTCACTAAAAAATACCGAAGTGTCGATCATATCAAGACGGCGCTTCGCTGGGAATGGGCTAAAATACCGCAGAGCCACTTTCGTGCAGCTTGTGATGTCTTTGTCGGCCGTTTGAAGGCCATAATTCGTACCAAAGGTGGCCAATTCGAACAAATCTAAACTGATTCTAAAATTTGATGTTATTTCCAACATTTTTTGATTTTGAACAATAAAATTAAAAAAATATAGCGCTTTATTTTGTTGCATTATATATCAGCCACACTGTACATACATAATTGGCCTAGCTTCTCACACCACTCATATTGTGTGCGTTAATTTTATATATGAGTGGCGGTACATACAGTTTAAAGTTGATTCCGAACGACATATTTTTGGAAAACTTTTCATGGTAATTTTATTTACTCTCAGAGGTTTTGACAGAAATCTGCTGAGAGAAAATGGAGAAGAAGAAATATTTTTTTCATATTTCGTTTTGATGTCTGACCTGTTGTTTGAACGTTGGCCTTACGTCTAATAAGCCAACACTCCACCTACTAGACTACAGCGACGAAGATATGAACCAGTAAGAATCGGTTTGATAAATAAGTTCTTGAGGATTGGTCCTTCGAACCATAATTTTTGGGTTGAAATGAATTTGAAATCCTAAATTATGTAAATTTTTTTCATATAGCTTGACTTTTATTTGTTTTTTACTCACCCAAATGAGAATGAATAAATAAGTCTTCTATCATTTTGTATACAAGACTTTTGCTAAATCTTATTCGTAAAAGTGCTAAGCAAAGACACGAACCAGTAAGAATGAAGCTTGTGAGAAAACGAGGTTAGCGTAAACGGTTTGATGAATAAATTCTTGAGGATTGGTCCTTCGAACCATAATTTTTGGGGTGAAATGAATTTTAAATTCTAAATTATGTAAATTTTTTGTATTCATAACTAGATGATCCAAATAACGTCACATAGGTTGACTTTTATTTGTTTTTTACTCACCCAAATAAGAATGAAGCTTGTGTGCTTATTGAGAAAAATAGATTAGTGTAAACGGTTTGATAAATAAATTCTTGAGGATTGGTCCTTCGAACCATAATTTTTGGGTGAAATCAATTTTAAATTCTAAATTACGTAAATTTTTTGTGTTCATAAGTATTTTACCTAAGTCTAGATGAACTTTAATTTGTTTTTCGTCACCCAAATGGGAATGAATGAATAAGTCTTCTATCATTTTGTATTTGTATTTCTTTTTTTTATATAATATATATAAAGTGTAAAAGAACCAAATTTCAGTTGACATTTTCAAAATTAAAAGGAAGGCATTTCCTTGTTTGAAGAGAAAAAATGTTTGTTTTGTTGTCAGCATAGAAAATAGGGGATGTAATTCAAAACTTTTTTCAAATCCAATAAAATTCTTTAAAATTATTGAAAAATGTAGAAAAATTTTCTTTTTTTTTGCATTCGAAAATTTGTGGGTGTGAAAAACTAATTCTCTTAATGGCTTAACAACCTTGAAACTCGTACGAATACTAAATTACGATTAATTGATTTCGAGAGGCCAATCAATTTGTAAATGTTTTAAATAAAATTGCTGGGCCATTAATAAAAACCAAAATATTTAATTTTATTTCGAATTTTACATAAATTTTCGATGTCCTTTTGCTCTACGTCTTAAATACAATACAAGTTTAACTATCGTTTGTTCTATTTTTTTAATCATAATAATTAATAAAAATTGCGTAAACGCTTACCTAATGATGTGTTTGTAACACGCATACAATATTTCCATATACTCCAAGGAGAAAATAAACGTTAACAAGTCCATGTTAGTAAATATCCAGTTAGCCAGCCATTTTTTTAAATATTTTGTAATAATACAAGTCCTTTGATGGTGTTTAAGGTTTTTGGCTACTCTCGCTAAATATGAATCAATAAAAAGCTCATAAAAGTTTGCATGCATTTCAGTAATTTATTACGAAAAACAAAAATTCCTATTTTAAAAATATACAAAACAAAAGAACGAGGGTTGTTAAGGCTTCAGTCAACTGAAATGAGATATTTCTTGCCTTTAACACAATCTGTTAGAAATTTAGTGTTTTTGATATCAATTTCATGAGTTTTTAAATTAAATTTTACCACTCATGTATAAAATTAAAACACACAAGATAAGTGTTGTGAGAAACTAGATTGTAGTCCTAACTGCAGGGTTGTAATGTTTACAAAAATCCATTCAAAATCTTTATCATCTCGTTTACACTTTTTAATTTAAGAACACCAACAAGCAACGTACATTTGCATTTCTAAACCATAAAATTACAACCAAAGGCTTCAACTTGTAGTTAAGAAGCCAACCATAGACGTCGAAAATCTCACAATTGGAATAAAATAGTTACGTAATTCATTGGTCATTGTAACCCTTTAGTCAGGTTCACAACCTAGTTTCTCACATCACACATGTTGTGTGTATTAATTTTATCCATGAGTGAAGCAACCAACAGTTTAAAATCAACAGCGGGCAATAGATTTTTGAGTTTTCACCAGAAATATGCTGCCTGGTATCTGTTAAACACCCAGGCGTTTCCTTCAAAAAATATTCTCGCCAGGCATTAAAGAATATACGTTTTCGATTTGAATCGATTTCCTTTCACAGAAAATATTTTCTGAGCCTATAATGCTTGATTAGAAAACTATTTACCATACTTCGGGCCATTATTACAACTTGCCGTTAAAGTTGGGTTTAGTTAAAGGTAACTTTAACAAAAGTGAACTTTAAAGTCACCTTTAACTTCTATTCATTATTACAACCTAATGATAAAATAAAGTTAACTTTTTCAAAAATATGGCAGTGCCGGAACAATGTCGATAACATTGCTCAATTAAACAAGTTTCTTTTAAACGCAGTGGCAAAGACGTGCTTCTTTTTTGTTGTTGTATATGCTCATTTTGTTTATATTTGAAGTTGCCATATTGTAAAAAATATATAATATGGCAAGTTTAAACATAAACTTAACTTTAAAAGTTACCGATAGGATGATCCGTCATTTAGCTTAACGCTTACTTCTACCTTATCACTTATAATAATGAAAAACAATTTATCTGTCCGTTAAAATCCTTCTTTTATTTAACAGCAAGTTGGAATAATGGCCCTTAGACTTCTTCTTAATAGTCTGATGCAAGACTCACTGCAACTTTACATAGCTTAATATTACCTCTAAATCAAGTGGCTTCAGAGGAGCAGCCGTTTTTCTCCGTTTTTCCTTTTTCCAAACTTCTCCTTATAATTCGTAGAAATATTCTGGCAAGCTCAGGTGCCAGCTGACCTGCATGCTCATTCTTCTAAATTCGACCACTATCCGCGAAGGTTGGCTTTATATTCCAAGCCTAGCCTAGCTACTCGCTATGTCCTTTATACGCACTTTTTCAAAATGGAAGGTATCCAAAAAGGGCGATGTAGTCACTGATCTATTCGTATACCACAAGATATTTCTTCACTTAAATGTTGCAATGCCTTTGCTGAAATTACTTTCATTACCTAATCTCGCTTTAAAGCATTTTCAAAATTATAGAGTTTGCTGGCTCCGTCCTAGACAAAGTTTAGGAGAAGACTGTCAGTCACTCTACCTGTCAATCTTATATTACTGCGTCAATCTGTCAATCTTATGTTACTGCGTTAACCTTATGTTACTGCGTCAATCTTATGTTACTGCGATGAAATTATAAGTGAGCACAGTTTTGCTTTTCACTGCTATATGTAATGGGCTCTAACGTCACAATAGTCTCTTTCATTACCCAACTCCACCTACATTATTTTCAAATTCGTTTTGTCTGTCCATATATTGGTGCCAGTACCATATGTAAGAAGTAGCCCAAGCATCTTAGTATACATCACATGTTTAATTCTTGAATTGCATTTCCAAGATTTCTTTCTCAAGTCTTTTTCATATCATTATGACTCATACATGAGCATGAGCTCTCCTCATCTGATTAATGTTCAGAAATATGCTCAGCTATTTTGCCTCCATTTTCGATAAGATCCAAATTTGATGGGTGTTCACATCCTTACAAATTGTAATTTTCAATACCACCATCGAATTCAATCTAAAAACCCTCTTATCGTTTCGGTCTTGCGTTTGTTTTCTCAACTCATGTGTACAAAACTTTGGATATACATGCGATTGTCCATTCATTCGGATCCATTCTATTCATTCATTACGTATGACAACTAGCTCCCTAGTCTACATCTGTCTGTAACAAACCCATTAACGTGCCAATATCCATTTATCATCTCTGCTGGTGTAAAATATTATCTCATTATTACACAAACAACGACTTAACAAAATAGTTTAATCATTACTGCCTATAAGTATGCAGCAAATTTTATCATGAAACTCAGCCTATTTGCTTACAATTAGTTTTTTGTTACGTTTCTTTTGAAATTTGAATAAATAAGTGATGAAGAGCATCATTATAATCTATTTAATCAAGATAAACCGTTATGATCGCCAGCCTACTATAATGTATGTATGTAAGTATGTAAGTATGTCTATTCACACAATAATGATTGTTAATTATTGAGGTCATAAAATGAGAAATAATTGTATCAGGAAGAATAGAAAAGGAAACAACTTTTTATCAAAGTATTCTTACCTCTCACAGATAATTACCCGTACCTGTTGTACAGCCATTAAATATATGTTTTTAAAAAGCTGCTTTATAGTTAGTAAAATTGAGTATGATAATATATTTTAATAGCCATTATTAAGTCAGATGGTCGCGATGACTTCACTGAATTACACGAAAGCAACAACATTTTCAGAGCTTGTTTAAAAGAGGCCATTCTGCAGATCAAGACAAGATGACTTCCGGAAAGCACACTGCACGGTAGATGAAAATATTATAACGGCCAGAAGATTAAAATTCCTTAAGTAAATTTCTTCAATGGCGTAGAGTAGTAAACAAGTCGAGATTTCCTTAATATCGAATGCTTCTTAATGTTGCTGGTTTGAGTAATTTATTGCTTGAGGTCTTGATATGGCTTCTAAAAACAATTGTAGTTGTTCTTGTGTTCGATTAACTAGCCAACTATTTACTTAACTTGTGTGCGAGTGTGTGGAAAGACATCCAAATTCCCTATACTGCTGTTGGAAATCCTTATGAATATACATGATGGTCTTGTATTAATTATTTTATTATAGAATAAATTAATTTTTGTTTCATTCCATTTTGCTAATTAATACTAAGCATCATTCTGAGATAAAATTGCAAATAAAAAGCCAGAGGAGCATGAGTATGTCATAACAAATTAAGCCCCCCAGCATAAAGCGTTTATTGCTTCAGCAACAGGAGTAAAAAAGAAAAACAAACAAAAAAATTATCACTGATTAGGAGGAATTTTGTATATACAAGGATGGGGTCCATACGCATATGTACATACCTATATGTACACTGATTATCTAAAAAAAAAAATTGTATAACAATAATGATGAGAAGATATTCTTTTGTTACTTTTAATTAACGCCGCCTCCTGTATTAAATACTACGATCAGGATTTTTTTTAAATCCTTTTGGTTTTGGTCGTTATCATCCTTGTTTGGTTTTCATGCGAAACAAAATTTGTTTATAATTTATTTACTTGTTTTTGTTTTTTGTTTTTTCTGTGCATATTTTAATTATTTTATTTCACTTTTTCAGTAAAACAAAGGCCGAAGAACTTTTGTTTCTCGTTGTGGTTGTTGTTTTCGTTCTGCTTTTTTTCCACAAAATATTTGCAAAAAACATATGAATTATTTATGTCTGTGCTCCCATATGTTTTCATTCTCTTTCGCCTATTAAAGTTTAAAGCTTTCTCTCTCTTTATTTAGCAATAATTTCCAGCTCAAACAGATAATTTTTCAGCACAATTTCTTTCACTGTATGTGTGGTGTATCCTTTCTGGCAATTTTTTCTTTTCATTTTTTTATACTTTTCTGCGCAAATTTTATCATAATTTATACGTGTTATTGTGGTATAAAAAACATTTAGGGGGTCTGGATATATTGTTATGATAATATACTCCTCATACTTACTTTAATAAATATTCACATATTTGCTATGGTTTCCCTTTAAAAAAGTAAAGAAAGTCAAGAAAAAAATCTTCGCTTTAGTCCAGTTTGTCATAATAATAGTCCACCGGTAGTTAATTGTTCAATAAAAAGCGCCAGTCTGAATGGCAGAAACAAACGGTAACGTTCTCCGCTTTTCGAAGTCCTGTAAGTCACATAGAAAAAGCTGTGGTTTGACACGGCATTATTGCTTAACTGTAATCTGGCCCTAGTCAGACACAAATTACGCAAATTAAGTGCGCTGGTTTTATCCTCCTTCAGTCAGAGTCGTTACGTTAGTCATTAAATGCTATTCCTGATGGATGGAAGGCTTATTATACACGAGCCACTGGTTCAAACCTCATATCAGATCTCTTAAATAGTCTTCTGGCAAAAAATCCGAGAGTAAATAAAATTGTCATGAAAAGTTTTCCAAAACATTTGCCGTTTGGAGTTGACTTTAAACTGTAGGTCGCGATGTGAGGTCATGGTTCAAAGTCCAGGTCAGACATCTCCAACAAAACGAAATATTGAACAAATATTCCTTCGGGACATCCTCTCACCAGATTTCTGGCAAAAAATCTCAGAGTACAATAAAATTGCCAAGAAAGATTTCTCAAAAACCTGTCGTCGGTCACTCATACATAAATCTAACAGGGTAAACAAATTTGAACTTGTGTATGACTTTCATACATTTCCGTAGAAGATACCTGATGGCTTATCGAGCACTTACTTAGTGACACCGAATAACATCGATCCGGATCTTCCTCTGGATGATGAGGATCGCTTCACACCAAATTTAAATTCTGTGTTGAGGAAGATGAATAGCCAGATGAATTACCAGTAGAAAATATCTGAGTGCTTATCAAATGCTAGTTGTCCTTAGGGACACCGAACAGCTTCGATAGATGTCCACGAAATCATAAGGTACCCCTACATAGGATGATATTATAACAATAGATCACTGGAAAGTCGTACAATACAATTTGAAATCTAAGCAGTATTTTGCTGAGTGGAGTCATGATTGCTTTTTCCCGTTACAAAGCCGAAATTTGAACACGAAATTATCATGCCATAAGCCATGAGGCTTTAATGTTGTGGTATACGCCGATGATGTGGTTATTCTGGAACTCGGTTTTGAACTTCACTTCAGGTTAAAGGATCACTGTAGCGTGTTTCAGCCAGAGATCTTCTTAATGTTGAAGGCTATCGATTCGGAATCTTATGTGATCTTTGTTGATCAGGCTGCTCTAAGTGCTATTACGCCGTTCTGGTGGAAATCGTGGCTCGTTCGCTAGTTCAAGGAGTCGTTAAGGACTTTTGCACCTGATCGAATCCGTCTATGCTGGGTTCCGGGTCATAGCGGAATACTCGGTAATGAGACGGCACATGCTTTCGCTAGATTAGGTTCACTTTCTGAGGGCGATGTGATAGTTGCCACCTCTACGGCCTCATCAGTGGATGGGTCAGGGGGGAGGAGCAAAGGCGTTGGGGGAATGGATTGGGTTGTTATGAGTCTAGGTGTCTATGGCCTGCTATAGGCAGTGTAAGAACAGGTTGTCACTTGGGGTTGGATAAGGCCAGCTTAAAGTTAGTTATTGGGTTTATTACGGGGCACTGCGAGATTAGATTGATGACAAGGATCTGGAACAGATCCCAACCGGACTATGGCAGGTTATGTTGTCATGAGGATGAGTTGAGGTTGAGGTTGAAGACCCTGGCCAGGGGCTTCTTTGAGGGTTTGAATTCTGTGTTGAGAGACGATATACAGGCTCTCCATAGACTCACTATTAGTTTGAGCTGGTTGAGAAGTGCAAGGACTTTAATAGTTTAAACGCGCTCTCTTCTGTGTTTTGTTTTCTACTTCCTCTCCCTTTTTCCTATCTCCTCTGTTATCCACTCCCATTTGGACGTTGTACAATGGGTCAACTGGACCTCAAGGACAAGTCCTCTAAAATCAACCTAAGCCAACATAATATCGACCAAAATAATTTTTTTTTTAAATAAAGCTTTAAGGGACACCCTTAAAAACGTACGTTTACTACTGTACTACCTCAGACGACTACACCTAGAAAGTATAGATAAATACATGTGCGCCTTTACTTATGCAGTTTTATTATATTTCAAGCACGTTTACCGTTAACCTATATATGGTTCTTAAAACTCTTTTATACTCCTTTACTACAACAGTACTCTCTCTCTCTCTCTTTCTCTCTCCCTCTTAAACCCTTTTGCTCTTGCACGTATCTGGCAAACATGTACCGCAAATTAATGCAGAACAATTGGAAACTTTTAAAAGTTACACGGTTTTTGCAACATTTTTAGACTTTACTTTGATAATTTCATTTTGAATTTATTTTTATATTTTTTATTTTTATTTTAACATTTTATTTCAGGAGTAATTAAAGAATTTGAAATTGTTTTAAATGTGGATTATTTATTAACAATATTTCCTTGATTTTTATTAAAACTTTGAAACCCCATTACATTTTTATCTACATTTTCTTCTTTGCAGGTATGTTGATGGCTCTCTTTGCCGTGTATGTGTGTTGTACTCATATGTTAACTTACTTTTGAACCTGTGCGGTGGTGGTGGTGATGGTAAAGCGTTTTATAAGGGTAAAGTTGAAATAATTTAATTTTAAAATAAAACAGGAAAGATGGAGAGAGTGATAGAGAGAGTTGATAACTTTGTTTAAAATATGCTTATTACGGTATGTAAAAATAGCAATTAATATGTATAAAAAGTTATGTTGTTATGTTGAAAGAAGGAGAGAGAGGGAGCAAGAGCGAAAGGAAATTATATTTCAACGTAAAAGCAAAAGTTTTATGAAAAATCTGAGAAAATGTTGGAAAAAAATTATCTTTTTTTACAAATAAAACATGTGAATGTGTGATGATGAACAAAAAGATTTATACGTGCTGATGTGTAGTTGAGTGAAAATAATCAATAATACCAAGGGTTTTTGAGGTTAATCGTGGATTTAATAAAATAAAAAGTTTTCGAAAAGTGTCTCTCATGCCATTTTAGAAAATATTTTATTTTAATAAAAAATAAAAAACCAGTACAACATATTCTCTTCATAATCGTTAAATGGAATTATAAAGTTGCGAAACCAGAGAAACCATTGAATATTTAGTTTAGAAATAAAAAATAACCAGAGAAACAAACAGTAACAAAATATCACATAAAATAAAAAATAAGCCTAAATGAAGACTCCATTACAGTAACAAAA